>CANTUZ010000004.1:10315808-11565808 GCA_947846985.1 Fratercula arctica
AAAAGACTTGCCAACTGTTCTCTGTCAAAATGGAAGCAAATATCAAATGACTCCCCACAGGGCCTTGTCTTTCATACAGCTCTGTTCAATCTTTAATTAATGAAAGGAGAGAGAGAGAGAGAGAGAGAGAGAGTAGGCTTCTGTGTAAAATCAGAGAAAACAAGAAGACAGGAAGGATTACGTTGAAAGTTGGGACCAGCAATCAAAGACATCTCAACGAAGCAGAGAAACGGTGCAGGAGCGATTCAGGAGGGAGAGGTACAAGTTGCTGTACTTAGGAGAAACCACCAGCAGATGTACCGAGCGGGCAACCACCGAGCAGGCAGCTTCCTTCAGGAAAGGGCCTGGAGCTGATGGAGTATTACACGCTCAAGCGGAATCAGCAATGTCATGCCCATGAGACAGGCAGACGTCACCGTGGGATGTATAAATAAACGTCCGTCCTGCATGATAGATGCAGGGAGAATCTATCTCCAAGAATCTCCAAGGAGAATCTCCAAGGGAAAGCACACAGGAGCATCAGGGGTGTCAAGAGGAAGACCTGCAAGGTGCTTCTGAAACAATCAAGGTTTCTTCCTCTAAAGAAAGGTGGGAAGAAAGGAGTACCTGGGGAGATGATGCAATCTTACACGTCAGGTGTGTGAGGTGCTTTACTGAAAGGAAAGGGAATAATCCCTTCTCCCTGCATGTGTTAGATATGGAAAAAATTAATGGGTTACCTCCTTTGCTCATCCGCAGCCACTTTTCAAAGGGTTAGGACTGTGAGAAATCGGATCAGTCAAACTTCTGTCAAAAAATAGCACTCATATAGTTGATCCCACTTCGAGGAAGAAAGACTGATTGACTTCTGGACGTCCCTCTAAGCTAGATGTTTTTATAACAGTATATAGACACATACTGACTACGGTTTGTCTGTGTCAGCATAAATAATTCATTATTGAAAAACTCATTTTCAAAGGATTGGATGACACCAGCCAATACTTTGCAGTCAAACAGGTCTCATTCTTATTATAAACATTTCTTATAACACAGATACTAAAGGATACCAAAAATCACTGTATTATGAGAACATACTTATGCAAAATTACATTCATTATTCTTCTCATTTATTTGCTAATTGTTAAAATAATCTGGTAAAAAGACACTAAGAGTAGGTGTAAGCATTTAGCTGGGTATTTAACCTCAAAGCGATACTGTGTAAATAGGTGTATTGTAAATATTTAAAATTCTATGACTAAGCCTCACATTAATCCTTATTAACAGACTTTGAGTGTGCAGACAAGAATATCACCCATGCTCCTTCCCTAAGCGACGTCCTCTGAGTAATGGTGTTGACAAGCCCAACCTCTGAAAGAACAAGTGTGTAATCTTCTCCTGTTTGCTTCTGTGGCGTGGGTCACTGGGTTACACGCTTGAAGCTGAAGTGGAATTAGTTATTTTATTTATAAATACTATGTACATATAATTTCATAGCTATGGTAAAGTCAAAGATACAAGGTATTAAAGAATATTGTTTGTTCCAGATTTGTAATAAGTATCTCAGGTGGCTGGGGGAAAGATCCCATAGCAGTCACCACAGAGGTGTACAGATGCAATTTCCTTGTGGTTTGGGTTTGTTTTTTTTTTAATAACATGCAAATGGAAACACAAATATTTTAGCATTCTTAAAACTTTCTTCTGCCTGAGCAGGAGAGATTTAGCTGTTTATAAAGTTCTTAGGTTTTACAGGATTCATTTTCCTGAAGGAATTCTGAATTTTATAGCTTAATGCATGGAGTTATAGCTGCAGTCTCTTATTTTGTCTATAAATAAAGTGTCTACGTTTTGTTTTCTGTATAAAACTTTTTTTTTTTTTTGTGACAAAGACAAATGCAGTGGTTAGCTGAATTTCTCTTAAGTAAATATGCCTCTAACATTCATATGAGCTTTTTCCAGTTATTGAAAAACATCGTAGCGCCTCACGCTGATATTACTGCTGAGACATCAAAGTAGCTTTTCATCTTCCCCCCCCCCCCCCTTCTGGTAAGTGCTAAAGAAAAACCCCACATAAAAATAGGCAAAATAGATTAGCTTAAGGAATAGCTCCTACAAAGGTGAGTCACAGCAACGGCACAGTATGAGCTGATAATGCATAATTCCTGTTTATAATGCATATGAGCTCTATTTAGTGAGTTGACTTTTATTTAACATAATAGATCTCTCATTAGTGAAAAATTTTTAAAGGTAGCTTTAAGAAACCAGAATACAGAGGGATAAATTATTTTTTCAATACAATCTAACAACTTGCAAGTGAGCAGGCGATCACGAACCCTCCGTCGTGATCTGTTTCTGATCTTGGATTAACAAAAGCACGGGTTATTTAGCAGGCTCAACTTCCCTGCCTCCTCCCGCGTAGCATTCAAACTCGTAATAAAGGCATCTGACAAGCACATGCCCTTTACACATCATGTATTATGCACAGCCCTCTTAAGTCTCCTTTACCACATAGATCTCTCCGAATTGCTTTTTGTCTCTCAAGTGCCTGAAGGATGGACCCTCTTCTTTCCTGCTCCTCGCTCCCGATGACTGATGCCTCCGCCTGGGCAAACCCAAGAGTCATCCACTGAATAACACGCTAAGGGGGTCTTCAACTACTGGAAGAAGGGAAAGTTGAGAGCTCTCTGCCACATAGGAAAGAATACGTCTTGCGGAGTAGCATTTCGATGCTGGAAAACTATTACCGTACTTCTATTAGCAGTATTTGCCACGGGATAACTATTTGATCCACGCTGACAAAAATGTGCCAAGGCCAACAAATAAAAACTGTGAAGGTCAATTACATTAACTGCTCAACCCATTAGGTCAATCCACTACCACGCACAAGAGAAAGGTGGTAGCATTTGTGGATAAAGTGAAAAATCCAGGCAGTTTGCTGGGATATATTACCACTAAGTATCTCTTTGAGGTGCACCGTTGTCCTTTCACGGGAAAAATGACTGCTCAATATTTGCTCAAAGATGTTTGATCAAAACAATCTGATCTATGAATCATGAGGGTTTTCAATAGGAAGATTCCTGTAACACACTTAAAATCAGCGCATTTAGAAACCAACCTAATTTAGATCTTTTTAAAAAATGGTATGCCTACAAATACGTATTTTTTGAGAGTTCAGTGCTTTCTAATTAAAAAAAAAGTGGGGTTTTTTTCCAAAATTTACTAAGGTGTTTTTGCTGCACGAATCCCAGTGTACGTCTGCCAAAACAGACAGGTTGTCAATTATTTTTTTTATTTTCACGTTAGCATCTAAAATATGTTTTCACGAGCTCTGTATGAAACACAAGGCACTTTGTGCTCTCAGTCATGCTATGTATTTGCATTACTTCTTCATGCAACTTGGTTGACACCGCATAACATTCCTGGTACCAAAAGAACTGTTTCATTCAAATCACAGTGAAGTCATCAGGACTCTTCCTGTTATCTTCAATGAACCTTGGATCTGGCAGGGATGAGTCAACTGAATGATATTAATTGATGCGAACAGGAAGAATGAAGGGAAGAACAAGTGCTGACTTGTGTCTGTGTGCTGTGCACTATACATCATTTATGCTGAGAATAAGATTACTGAGGCAACAAGGGAAATGGAGAGAGGAAAAAATATTAGAAATCTGGATATTAAAGCGAGTAGAATATACTCTGTACCGAGCCACAGTCCGCATGCGAGAATGTCATAGCAAGTTATTTGTTACGCTTTATATCTCACGGAAAAAAAAGATCTTCATTATCAGGAGTGATTTCAGTGTGACCTACTCATGACAGAGGCATCATTCTTCCAATAATAAAAAATAACCCGAGAATTTCTGAAACAATTGTTAACAACTGTAGGTGACAACTTCTTAAAGGGAGTGATCCAGCGTGCTGGACTCTGTGTCAGATCTCATCCTAACAACAGAGAGAAATGGATATCACAACCTTAAAGCCTGCTTGCTCAAATGCCATCAGTGTAGCTCAATTGCATTTATATGCAAAAACTATAGGTTTAAGCTGTTAAAGTAAAAATCTCGTGGCTGAAGACAATTCTCGCAAGCAGGTAATCATTATTGGATATAACATGAGAGAAATAAGTAGGAAAACATAGCCATGAACTTTTGGTCCCCGTCTTAAAATTCTGCTGAACAAAAGAGACCAGGCTAATACAAGTAAAACAAAATCCCAACATTCTTAACTAAAAACTGACATTAAAAAGAAAGGGGAAAGCAGACAACAACAAAAATTTATTAGAAACAAGGAATTCAGAAAAATACTAGGGGGAATAAAAAGGAGAGATCTTGAATTGTCTTTTGCTCTCCTGACAATAAAACATTTTATACTGTATGTTCTGGTTAGAAGAGAGTTTCAGGTTCTACTCGGTCTCTTGTAGATATGTCTGCCGTTAGGACAGCTAATGAAATCATCAGCCAGACATGAATTTCTAGTGTCAGATTGTGGCACAAAGAGCAAACAACACACTGCGTATACAGGGGACACCAGGAAGGAATAACAAAAACCTTTGGCTTGCCAGTGAAATAACCAGTACTGACATAATCTGTCTGGGTCTGCTACGTGTGATTTCAAAAGATTTTGTAAAATTGAAAAAGTAAATAAACATGAGAATAAGATTATAAGTCACATTTTGTTATTAATAACCTCTGGCAAAGCAAAGTCTATTTATTCCATCTTTTCAAAGAGGAAGTTAAAAACTGACTTGATCTCTAAATAACTTGTCTGTGGAATATTAATTTGATAACAGAGGGATGTACGGTCTCTTAGACAAAGATTCACGTGCCAGAAATCAGTCATGACAAATTCAGAGGTGGGGGAATTTGGTAAGCAGAAGTTAATCTAGACAAATATTGTTAGTTGGTAAAAGCAGACTTCTAAGTGAGGCTAACTAATAATAGAATTTGTGCATTTTATGTGGCCTAAAGAAATACATCTTATATTTGTAACCAAGAATTCATTGCTATTCTGAACTCTTGTATGCCTAATCAAAGATTTACTACACCACTTACAACAATACAAATGCTTATTGTCCGAATTACATCATTACAGAAAAAGCCACATTAATAGGACGTTTAAGATTTTTTATCCGCACACCTTGAGTATCTACCCTTGGTGTTGTGCTCCCCCTTCCCCTGCTCCTCCAGATCCTGAAGTCAGCAGCGAGAACTGCTCGCAAGAGGAAAAGGTGGGGGAGCTGGGATCAGAGGTCAGCATCACACCTTCTTCACCACGAGGAATATGATGCCGGCAGTGGGTTTTCTCCTGCTCTAAAGTCTCCATGACATTGGTTCTGATCGTTTTTTAACACATGCTACACCTTGATCTTCATTAGTCTACAACTCCAAATTACATCCTCATATACTATGGCATACATGGTACATATTGCACATTCTAGATATTTGCTGTTCCATTTGTTTGCCCTAAAACTGGTTTTACCCGATTTCCAAGGCTACATTCCTTGGCAACATCGGCAATTTGTTTAGAGCACTGTTTATAGTCTCTGCTGTCACCTCCGGGCTGTGCATTCAAGGCCTTTGCTACCCTCCTTTGACTGTCCTCCTCCACTCCATATTATTGTTTTGGGGCCAGAGATAGTTCATTCTACACAAAATAACAAGATTATTATTACTACCAAGTACTTACAGAGATGCAACAACATTTTCATAACACCGCACACCACGCAATTGCACAGAGCTAACCTAAAGCTAAAGAAGTTTGGTAATATTCAACTGCTCGTTAGAAAAACAAGCTATAAGACATCTCCAGGCAAGCCCAAGGAAGGGCAGCCAAAGCAAGCCCAGCAGGGCTCAGCTCCGGGCTTCGCAGGGCTAATGCAACGTCTGTATAGCTTCTTCCTAGTGATGGCAATACCAAATTTACTGCACTGCAGAACTACAAATCGACTGAACAATAATAAAGTGAATTCTTCGAAACTTAATTTTAGAGCTCAAATTATAGATAAAATTGTTTAAATGGGAATTAATTCAGGAAGGTAAAGGCCATTGCCATATAGGTAGTGAGTGTAGATGACTCTTATGGCCCCTTTCTGGACTTACAATCTCCAACTGAAAGTTTAGAATGCCCTGTGTCTTGAAGAGCTGACTAATTCCTCCTCAAGATTCATGTTTGCACGTAGAACACAGAGCTAGTAGAACAAAATAGACTTAATTGTTTCTTTTTTGATATTTTGCCTTTGGGTTGTAGGCAGTGTTTGAGATACCACAGGTTGTCCGCAGTATAATATTCTCTCAGATGAGGTTGGCATGCAAAGCTCTAGCTTTGTACAGGAAAAAAAGAACAAAGGTTTTGAATATCGTAACATAGCTGGCTTTGTAAGCAGAAAAGTAACTTTTTGTTTTTTCATTTGGTCAGTGATCTTTAAAGACCTGGAACCAAAGGTGATCTGATATTCAGATCATCTGATCACACCTAAAGTTCAAACTAAGACCAGCCAGATGGAAAAAGCAGGTTTTGGGTCACTAACTTTCAGCAGAAGGACAATTTTTCTTGCATGTATGGGTTCTTTTTACTGTGTTTTATTTCTCTACTTATTCTACACCTGTTCCCCTACATATCGGCTACTACTTTACAGCCTGCCCTTTAGCTGAGAGGTGGTACCTTCTGGGGTTTTATAAAGCGGTTCTGGACCAGGTGGCCTTGCAGAAGTAATTCTGCACGAGGGATAGAGTCCTCTCTCTGGTGTGCTCATCTCGCATTTGCTGCTGGATGACCTGACCACCTCTTCTAAACGTGGGCACGCTGTGCGTGACACTCGGCCTTTTCACCAGCCAGAAAAGTTTGGTTTTCCTTACTAACGGGAGAGACGAGGCTGTGTTTAAAGTTAGCTTTATGCTTTAACACTGAACTTCAGGGAAGAGGTAGCGCAATGCATTAGGTCTGTGCAAATACGTGTGTTACAATGCTACTATAAGAGCTGAATTAATGTGTAGTCATCGGGTTTTCTGTTTGAGCTTCTTAAAAAGGGGTATTCTTCTGATAAATATATCATTTCTTAAAGATTGTCAAAAGGTAAGTAGCAAACACCTGAGGAATCCAGTGCCGAAATGGCAGTTTTCAATTAATGTGGACAGTATACTGCCTGCCTAGGCTCCAAGCCTCATCATTTCACTACTGAAGAAAAAATCCAGTGAAAGAAATTTCTTGAAACACTGTTAACGGGGGCCAGAACTTCAGTAGTATGACCCTATCTGTGATGTACAACAATTACCAGTGCACCGATGACTGCCTACAGACGATGAAAGGCTCAAGACTAATTTCTTAAGAAACAAAGGTAAACTAATGAAACATTACTTTGTTAGTGTACACTTTGTGCTATTCACACTGCTCCAAAAGCATCAAAAGCATCTCTATCTTAATAATATTCCATCAATTATTAGAACAGCTGCTGCATCCCAGGGGGGACGAGTTTCTCAGTATCTTTATCTAATACAGTTTTCTGCATGGCAGCAGCTTTCCCACCAGGAGTCCTCTTTACTATTTCTCCTGTCAGGGTTCTTTCTTTCCCTTTGATGAGATGTCCCAGCCATGTCAAATACTGTTACTTCAGGGCCCTCCTAGCTCCAGAGTTATCAAGCACGGTGTCTTCACCCTACAACTACCGAAGTTACACCAGCTCCTCAGTGTGTCAAGCAAGTTTATTATTTTATCTTTCAGTGACTTTTAGTTCCACAGAGTGCCTGCTGAAAATCTTTCCTTGGTCTACCAGCCGCTCCTGCTGTTATATATATTAGCCTTAATAAAATCCATTAGTTATGCACAGTGCTTTCTTCATTAATGAAATATAATAGCATTGATGTTTCTGGTCTAATGTGTGGCTAAGCAATTTCAGGATTCTATTCGGTTTGCTATAAAATTGAATGCACGTAACACAAAAGGAGTTAAATTATTACTATCTCGAAATTATGAAATTGAGTTCAAAAAGGATTTGCGTTCACAATGATTTTGAGCAGATTTAACTATTGATGTGACATGGCCTTCACGTTACTTCTCCTTAAAATACTGTGGGAAAAAAAATCTATTACACATTTTTGGCTTCTGTTATGTCAATGATTTAAGGGGAAATCTTTCTTAGCTTTGCTTGAACCAGATGCACCGAATACTGTAAACACAAAAGTAAATATTGTGGCAGGTTGAAAAATAAACAAGGCTTAACTCTTCCTGTGTTTTGCCCTGGGGAAGCGATGTACACCAGAGCACAAAAGATTCAAAACACTGTTGCTAGAGTAACTGAGTGAAGAATTCTTATTCACTGGTGTTTTATCCCTGTGCACAGGTAAATATATATATATATATATATATATATACATATACACACACACACACACACAGAGAGATGCGCGCACACAAAATTCTAGGCACTAAAAAAACAAGCCGACAATGCCGTGAAGACAGCATGAATTGCTGACGTGCTGTAAGCTGGTAACTCCTCTTCTTCAAACCCTGCCTGGCCACGAGCTCATTCACACGTTTAAAAGGTTTCCCATGTCAAATAATTTATTCTAAGAAATCACGGAGGGGGAGGGTGGAAATCTTCAGTTACTGTATTTGTAATATTCCTACGTAACCTCTCTTTCCTCCTCCAAGAACCCTGACTTTTTCAAAAAAGCAGAGAGTACTGGAGTTTCACAGGAGAAATGGCAACAGTGAGGAGCCAACTGCAAGAAAAGCTATGGCTGTTGGTGAAGTGAAGGTGATCTTACTGTCCAAAGCTCAGTGGATCGCAAGAAGGAAAGAACAGGTTTACGCAGAAGATTTACTGAATGCTTTGTAATAAACATGACCCTATTTAAGACAAAATTACTGAGAATGTGCCTTTACGTACCACTAAAAATGTCTGTTGGGATCATCTCACTCATCCCCCATTTCACAGAAAGGGAAACTGTAGGGTGAAAGACTCGGCTGCATAAATTCACAGAGATATATATGCATCCTTTGGAGGCCACGTGGTCCATTTTCACATTTTGAAGACCCCTGCTAAATAGCAGAGACAATACTGCTCAAAATCAGGCACGGTGTCCTGAGCAATGATGTGAATATCCATTTACCCAACTTGCCTTCAATTGTCAGTTTTCGCCGTGATATAAACTACTACATCAGCAATTATCGGTAGCGTTTATGATTCCTTCCTCTTATCTCACATGACTTCCAAGTGTACACTTCTTTCAAATGCTGTTTTTCTTTGCAACGCCCTCTGAAATCTATGTAAATGCTACCTAAAGCCATCACACAGTGAAAGCAGAAGTGGGTAACGTGCTATTCCAAGTATATTTCTTTAAATGCCTTTGTATCCTGTAGATGAAATCTATTTTTCCCTTATCCACTTTAAAGTATTTTGTGCTTTACCATTCACCTCTCAGAATGATTCAATTTTTCCATTTAGTCTCACTTACAACACTGAACTCCAAACAAATGTTAAGCTAAACGTTGCCAGTGCTTTAGTTGGTGGGGACAGTCCTAACTCTGGGCTGATAACGTACCCTGCATATGCCCTGACAGCATAAATCATGCAAATAAATAAGAAGTCTGGCACTTCTGAGGGACAGAGCTTGTTGCCAAAGCTTTCAGTACTAATGTTATGAACTTCTTAGCTCTAGCTGGTGCCAACGATGAGACCAGACTTCCCTTTTCATACAAGATACCCTCACAGAAATGCTGCGCTCCTTATCAAAGTGACTCTTTAGTGCCACGGAATACTAACATTTCTACAGAAGTGATTACGGTTTTGGCTTAGTGGAAGCCTAGGTGCAATGCTGATTCCAGTTCCATTTAACAGTGTTTGACAGCAACTAAGCCCAAGGATGAATCAAAGTTGACATATTTAGAACAAAGTAGTGGAGCACTTGACTAAGCCAATAAATGGTTCCAGCTGGGACTTGTCCTGTGGTTGGTGATGAGGACATTGGGGGCAGTTTCTGTGGTAGATAACTTGAGCTAAGGATATTTGGCATTTACAAGAAACAGAAAATACTTTTTATCAATTATTTTTTTAAATGCAGGGGGTTTTTTTTCTCTTTTGCATCATTTTTATTTTATCCCGCCCCTTCACCTCCCCCACAACGTGCGTCAAGTAGGACCAGCTTGTATTTATCACTATGCTCAGCCTCAGCATGGATCTGATTGAGAGTTTCAATCATTAAATGCAAAACAAACTACGATACAAACTTCAGCTGAAAGAATTTGTAGAACATATTTGGGAGAGACAGACAGAGGAGATAGAAAATATTGGTCATTCTTTCAGCATACACATAACATTGAGGGCAGTTCCCCAGACACTAGGAAAAAAGAAAAAAACCAAGCATCCTACTGGAATTTTAAATAGTCCTTTAACACTTAACCCTCTGCAGGATGGTAACTGACGTTTTATATTAACAAGAAAGTTCCATGATAATTATAACCTGTAAATATTTAATCAGAGTTCTGGCATATCCTGTTCTGCTTATATTCTTTCCCCTCACCTTAACCTGACCACCTTTAACCAACTAGCAGAATACAACAGAACTAATATTTAGAATCCACATTCTGTTTTGAAAATTGCATGTTAGCCCTTCTCCTATATTACATACACAGAAGTATAATTTAAGGCCTCCTAATAATTTATAATTTTTTTCCACATATGTGGTGTAGAATAAACAGAATAGGAATAGGTAGTTTCAACCAGAAGCCCAGAGAGGCTGGGGTGGGGACAAGGTTAATGCACCTTTTCCATATACCACAGTTATAACCACGGGCATCTCATCACTCCCAAATGCCGATAAAATATCGTTCCTCTGCCTTTGTTCCCTCTCTAGGTTTAGCAGCGTACCAGCTTTGGAAAAGCAGACATGTTAGGTGTTCTGAGTTCCCTGGCTTGATTTTCTCATCTAGATCTTGCGCTGCATAACGCAATGCATACAATACAGTATAACTTCCGAAAACAATGACATTTTGTAGAACATAAAAATGTCATTCTCTGTTTTCAGAGCCTTCTTGTGCTGATTATGAAATCTGTATTCAGACAGGCAGTGTTTTGCACAAACATTTTCTTTCACCTAATTCATACTAATCTGCATTCCACATGCGGCCTCACTACATACATCACCTAAATTCCCCATTTTTTCTCTGGGCCCGCAAGAGATTATTATTAATATTACTTTTATTATTATTATTGTCATTGCTTTGTCCCTTCACCCCAGATGCCAAATGAAATACAGAGAGCAGAAAAATCATATTTTCTAGATTTTAGTCTGCAGTAAAGAATAATGTGGCTTATCTAACATCATGTAGTTCATATTCTAACCAGTTTTCAGCCAGATTCTCCTCAGTATTGTTTTGTCTTCCTCCATCTTCATGCTTCCCTGTGTGTGTCCCACCATAAATCTGTTAGTTTTTTAGCTTTGACTTAAAAAATAGCACCAAAACTAGTATAATGGTCAAAAAAGAGGTGCATTTGTTTCCCTTGAAATATCTATTAAGCTATATCACTTACATTTATAAAATTTGGAAAATTTGGTTACTTAAATAGAAAGCTTTGTGTTCTTCAAAAGCGGACCAAGAACAAACTGGGCGGGGGCGGGGGGGGGGGGGTTGCAGTTAGGTGGTAGGATTTCAAGACGACAGTGTTGCTGCAGTCACTGGCAGTGGGAAAAGAGAAGAGCTCACTGTCACCTCTAAGTACCGATCGCTCGGGGAGGCGAACGAGGATGACGGCACCTATTGACAGGCTCTGCCTCCCAGCGATCCTCAGCTCAAATCGGGGGATTTTGGAAGAGCTGCCTGCTAGCGCGGGGTCTCACCAGTGAGACAATAAGCTTTGTTACCAACCACAGTTGCGCGCAAGCCACTGCAGAATGCGGACCGACCAAAAACACAGTTTATAGCAGACCTGTGTAAAGACATCTTGCTCTAAAACCTCTCTGCCCCACGAATTCAGGGCTATATGGACACTGAGATAAGAGAGACTTAAGAGATACTTCTACTACCTCACCAAAGAGCCTTTAAAGCTACTGAAATGGATCCCTCTAAAATACTAATTGCTATTGATATAAATGAAAGGCCTGAGTAGAAAGTACACAGTAGGAAGAGATTCTTCCTAACCTTATTGTTTTCTTCTCTACCACTACATCCATGGTTACAACAGAGGCACTATCTTGGTCACACCAACTACAACATTTTCCAATTTGTGAACACCAGGAAGAATAAACAGCAGAAATGTCACATCATTTTCTACCAACAGAGGATTGCTCCTGAGAGCACAGCCTTTGTTCCATCTTTTTACTACTTTTTACTACTTCAGGGAAAGGATGAGAAAGCAAGGCTGCTGAAGGAAAAATAATTAACCGTCGTGTTCTACAGTAGAATGCTAAAAACTCTCTTTTTCGACTTGACAGGCTTCACGTGGGGCTATCTTTTTAACCAGCCACTTCCTTACACTTGCTGAGCACCCGCAATACGCTGCAGATCCCCAGGTTCCTGCAGTTGTGGGGGTTGCAGTCAGCGGAGAAGTCTGAAGAAAGTTGTCTTTCTGAGACCAGAGCCAAAAAAACTTTGATGGTAATAGCTTCGGTAAGGTTTTTTTTGGGCTTGACCTGTTAAGGACTTGATGGATTTTCTATAAGGCCCCATCTGACATATTTTCAATATACTTTTACCTACTCAGAAGCAGGCATTGGTAATTACAAATCTGAGGATGTCTCAGCTTCAAATGAATCCAACTTTCCCCACCAAGCTAAAATATTATCTCCATTAAACAAGTGTTCAGCATCACAATACAACATTTCTCCAATTAAATTGAAATGTGTTTTATAGCGCATAATAATTTGGGGACTAAAAGTGCGAATACTTTCAAACATGGCATATAATTTTCTAACGCAGGATACTTTTCAAATACGATCTCCTGCTGAAAGAGTTCATTGTATCTAAAAAGTAGAAACCTGTCAATAATACCCATGTGTCCTATAAAATGTTTTCATTTCTTTCATGGTAGGTTATGCTTCATCAGTTTCCTTAATCCTAGCTGCAGTTCACGTTGCCATGCTGAAACAGCTCACTGAGCAGTAATTTATCTCTTGACTGTGGCATAACAACCACAAATACAGGTTATTCTGGGAGCGGGGATTTGCATTGCATAAACTGTATTTTTAAAATCATTTTCAAATGAGATTAATTCATGATAGGGAAATTATTCCTCTATTTTTGGATCTGGTTTCCAAGACACTTGAGGCTGAGTCTTGAGTGTTTTGTTGGGTATCGGGCAGAATCTTCATTTGAGGATTAGGGATTTCTGTAAAAACGAAATGATACCGCAAGAGAAATGAGAAGATGTTTCCCCCATTTAGTTTAATACCTATTTAAAATTGGCATTGGAAAGATAATGACAGATTGCATTTTAGCTGAATTTTTCAGCTGTGCACTAGATGACTTGTATTTCTTTTCAATTAGGCTGACTGCTTTAGCGTGGTAGGAGATTACTTCTCCCGCATGCTGAAAAGATATTAACAATTAAAATGGAGGGGGGAGCAAGTAGCAGAGGATTACTGCAGTTTTCTTTGCCAAATGACAAGGGGTTCTCTTTGTAAGTATCTTGTTTTAATGTTTGCTATTAAGCGAGGATGGTATGCATTCAGTAGATATAATTATTACGAGAAAGTATATTTTTACAAATGTAAATATTTACATAACAGTGGTACTTAAATAGCTTGGCCTCACGCATCAGAAGGGAGTGAAGTTCTCTTCAGGCGTAAACTGTGTGAAATGCGTTTCTCAAGCTTTCGAGGCCCAGATATAGTAAACAACACTTTTCCTCCTGCTCCTTTCCCCGAAGAAGGGAAGAAAACGGCGGGATGCGGGAGTTCCTCCCCTGGCAAGTTGGGGGGTGTGTGTGTGGGTGTGGGTGTGTGTGTGTGTGTGTGCAGGTGCCCCTCCAGCCTCGGCCGCCCACCAGCAGCACCTTCCTCCTCCTCTCCTCGGGGTGAGCCTCACCCGAGCTCCCTTTGCCATGTCTCTGCATTACTGAGGTACTCCCGGTGGCTTTCTTACAAATTCTTATTGATTTTTGTCAATGGGAATAAAATGCAGTAATAATAACAGCAAAACCTCCACTTTAGGTACTACGCAATTAACAAAACTCTCTTCTCTAAACTGCCCTCCTGAGAGAGGAGGCAGAGATGTTGCAGAGGTCAGGGAGGGTCCTGTAACTTCTATGTTCTCCCAAAAAACCTCCTTGGTTTTGTGCTGTTATTTTTTCCTTCTGATCACTAAAGTGCGTTTGAAGGTAGATTGCAGAGGTGTTCTACATTGTCAGTGCCTTTTAAGAATCTCTGAATATCGGTGAAACAGTGGCTTACCTTGATCTACCCCGTTTCCACCCTGCCGATTTTTCCACACCGGCTGTTATTAATCCAAACCCACATTCATTTACTAAACGTCTCAGCAACCAAATGAACACGTAGCAATCATAGCTCCATTTCCATCACAACCGGTAGTGGCGCAGTTGGCTCAAAATTATGTCCGCTTTTATCCCAACTCCACACACCCAAATCTCATTGTCATGATTTATATTCAATGCGTATCTAGATTATGCTTGTATGAGTTTTGGGTCCCACACACAACTATTTTTTTCATCGCACAACTATTTTTTTCATCAGAACCACTCAAAATCTTGGTACTAGTACATAGATGCAGTGGTTTCTTTCTTCCAAAGTTGACCCAACTTCGCACTATTAACTTGCTACGGTACAATTATTCCTAGGGAATCTTCTGAATTATTATCTAGTAACAATATTCACACCTTTTTTTTTTAATGCATATTTGAAAACAATCTCTAGGATCCAGATCTTCAATTTCAGTAAATTTGCATAGCGCAATTGATCTTAGATATACACCAACTAACAGTGTTTCAAAATGGAATTCTAGACTGAATTAATTCTGGTAACAGCTCCGGCACATTTTTCATTCATGTGGTCTCAGGATAGGCAAGTATAATTAGATAAAAAAAATCAAAGTACTGAAGTCAAAATGACAGTGGAGGAAAAAAAAAAAAAAAGATTACTTGTGGCATTTTACCTTGTACAACACCTTGAAAAAAATTCAGGAACAAACATTTTATTTCTACACCTATTTTCTTTTTTGAGAGAGAAATTCTACCAGTAGCAAAGATAATTCCGAAATCAAAAATGTCTTGATACCTGCACACACACACAATTTCATATTAGTCATTTATCTGTAGCCTGATCTTCTCATGTCCTTTTTAGACTAGTATAGCTCTGCGAACTTCAGAGCAGCTATTTCTGATTTATATCAGAGCTAACGCTCAACAGAATTATGCCTGTCCTCACCTTTCACGTGGAAAGGTTCTGGATCAAAATCTTCACGCCAGGTGAAGATCTTAATCTTCTCTTACAGTTGTCTTGATCAATTTGAGTAGTCCCTACGTTATGTGGGGTTTTAGCTCACAAAAAGCGACTGAATTTTTGGAAGTCAAAGAGAAGGGATACACAAAGTGCACAGGCAGAATGGATTTGAGACAAAGCTACTCAATTTTCATTTGAAGCCAAAATAGAGCAAATAAAATGTTCTCTGAAAGTACTTGGAACTGTATCTATGAAATAGGTTTAGAAACAAAGTGCCCTGTGCGGTGGTTATGACAGCAATTACTATTAACCATCTGAACAGATGCACGTTGTGATAAAAGCTGCAGTTTAAAGAGCAAGGTGAGGGTCAGGACGCACAAATCAGGTTTCTGTGTTTGTCAGTGAATTAGATGCTTTGAACCTGTTAATGGTAATTAGCAGCTATTGATTCTTGTTCATAACATTCACGTGTCTACACACAGCTACAATACATGCTTTAACAATAATTCTCTTGGCCATGGAAAGCATTTTGGCCTTCTACCAGCTCTTCCTCAATGTGCATGAACCCAGGACCCCAGGGACCAGCATCGTGGAGGAGCCCGTTATTGACTTCTCCGCTGAGATGACCAGAGTTGCGAAAACAACGTTAAACTAGGAGTGACAGCTGCAGTTATTTTTTTTATATACTGCAACCATGCAGAGATCTCTGTGAATTGCTGGAAGAAGATTCCTGTGTATCCTTATTGGACAAACTGTTTAATTAATTTTCTGATTCCTTTTAGTACATTTCTAACAGGTAGGATAGCTTCTGTAATGATAAAATGTCTTCATTTATGCTAATTAAATAAAATTATTATTAAATAATATTATTATATTAAATTAATATAAATTAAAATTAAAAATATTAAAGAATATTATTATTAATATTCTTTAAATCCTAGAAAAAGCACAAGCATTTATTCATAACAAAGGAGTGAACTTTCACTCAATTCCATTTAAAGAATAAAAGTTACAATGGTGAAATTCAAGAACTCTATTAGGATCTGAGGCATTAAAATATAGAGCATTGCTGTGCAGGAAGTCAGCGATCATCCAACAATCATAAGTAAATTCCCAAGGCCAGAAATTAATGGTGGACACAACTGCAGTGTGTTTGGGCTAAGTTACATTTATTTACTTATTAACAGCTCTTTACCAATCCTTAGTCCATCTTTCTTAGAAGTCTTTATTAAAAAGATTATTGTTAAGATATTTACAGCGAGGATCAATGGTGCAGAAGGATTTTAAACGTCAAGTTCCCACTGACAGTCCATAATTTTGCTGTGTTATGGCACTGGGCTCTAACAACAGATACCTACAAAAATCCAAGCCACTAACTTGGATGTTAAACTTGGAACCAATCTTAGGTCAGCTCTACAAAAAGGCCTACAGTAAGGAATAAAAGAAAAGGGACTTTTTAGATCTACGTACATATGTGTGTTTGCGTTTGTTTTTTTTTTTCCACATGAGAAGAGATTTTGGACTGGATGTTTTGTTGTTTTTTTATTTTTCCCCTAGAATAATAAAAGTATATTTGGACCATAATTACAAGCAACGTCTATGTGCAACCATTCCATTTATACACAGGAACTCATGGAGAGAATGTGTTTGGCCCTTTGCTCTACTGCCAGAAAGAGGACATTTTGTTAAGATCACCCCTTAGTTTGCATTTACATGGCTTGCTATGTGGTCGTGACAACAAAATATTTTCCAGTTCACTCTGGGATGGGAGCTGAGAAAAAATAAGTGTACTCTGCTGTCACATGCAGGATTATTTTAGTTGATGTAGAGTGAATGCACACTAGAGATTTTCAGTAAACTGGCAGAGTCACTACCAGATCAGTACAACAGGTATCTGCTGAACTACCAGAGATGTAAAACACTACAAAAACCTCTGGACTAAACAGCTCTCTGTGCACCTAGAGATGCTGCATGTATGCATATATGCACACACACACAGAGAATAAATGAGGTTAGATGGAACTCCTGGAGGTCATCTGTCCCAATGCACGGCTCAGATCTCCCAGTTGACCAGCACCTGAACTAACTGTGAATCAAAGCAAGAGAAACAAGAGAAGGATCTTCTGCGTGGAAAGTCTCTAGGACTGTACGAAAGAAAAAAAACCCTCAGCTGGGGATAGCAGCACTGCTGCTCTCCATTTTTTGGTATGACATTTCAAAATAATTTAGGGCAGGCAACTGGTAGAAGCTCTTTCTTGGAGAGCTTCCAAGAGAGGTGTCTCAGTATTATGGTGACACATCCTCTTTCTTTTTCTTAGGAAGCTCCACTACTGAGTTCTTGCAGAGTTGTACACCTGCAACGGTCACTCAAAATTCTAAATAATGATTTCCGCAGACAAAATAACTTTATAGGTATTCCCTAAAAGCCAAGGGGAAAGAATCATTTAGCTCCAAGAGCAAGCAACTTATTTATTGAATACTGAGAAATTATGTAAACCACAAGACATGAGAGGAAAACAGAGATACCTCTCACGCACTCTCAGGGCACTGAAGTTTAAAAGAGAAAGAAACAAAAGCACTTCTTTTTGTATTTATAATTAATAGGATTGGTTCATTTCGCGTTGATCTTACTTTGGGCATCAGCTATTCAGTGGTGAACAGTCTCCAGCTGTTATCACCTACTTATCACCCAGCAGCAGTAAGCAGTAGCGTTCTGGTAACAACGTATATATTTTAAATTTAAATTACACAGATCTCTAATTGGGGACCTGATACGCTGTAAATGCACACGCAGATTTATGGTTAAATACAAACATACAGAAATGAAGAGAGGTAACATTATGTCGTGGAAATAGTGAATTAATGAACCATCAAACAATACTCTCTCCAACAGTACTTTCTAGACCTCATAAACGTCTTTTTAATTCCTTGTATTTCCAACCTTTAAGGCTTTATCAAATGGTTTAATTGTTTAAATAGCATATATCACAGCTGTTACTGCTTCACTTTCCTATGTTTAATGTTTGTAATTGCACTCACTCACTTTCAGTGAAAAAGTAATACTCAAAAGCAGAAAGTCACAAGAAAAGGACAAGAGTTTCTTAGAGACAAACAGTTCCAGTAATAAGAAATTCCAGGTGTAGTTTTAAGTTCTTCACCAACAGATCTAATAGCACCATCTTGGCCAGTACTAAGTGCTGTTCATTCCAAACTAACTTAAAATACTGCTGCAGGTGACAACCACCTGGTCTCCTCACCGCTGCCAAAGTCAACACTGCAGTGGCCGTGAAAAATAAAGCTCTGTATTACTTTCTAGGCAGACCAAAATGTTCTGATATCTTATTGGCAAAAAAAAAAAAAAAAAAAAAAAAAAAAAAAAAAAGAGAGAGAGAGAGAGAAAACCAAACAAACCAACCCAAAAAACCCAAAAGACCCTAAACCAACAAACAACAAAAACAGAGTTATTTGATAAGTCTTTGCATATCATCACCACTCTCTACCCTGAGCACTTCAGAATTAGAATACATGCACATATATATGAATTTATATATACACAAGCACACACTTTTTGAGATAGTCAGGCAAAGTAAATTCCAAAGCGTAACAGTCACACCTAACGACTGGTCTATTACAAGAAAAAGCAATTGCAGTACCACTGCAATCCTGCTCAAGGTATTTGGTTTTACTCTGAAAGAAATTTCAGCAGAATATGCATTTTACCAAACATACTTTTCAGCTGCCCCCCCAAAATAGCGTTGCGGTTTTCCTGAGCACGGCTGAATTGAAAAGCACATTCTGTAATTTTTACTGCAGAAACCCAGCGATGCTGTTTGGTCGCAGAGTTTCTGTAGAGCACACAATTTCTACTATATACAGATCAGAGAAGACACAATGGGGGATTCTGTCAGCTGCTTCTGCAGTGCTGCGGGCCCATGCTGAAATCCTTGAGAATTTATTTTATTGAGGTGCCTTAATTGCACCGAGTCCCCCAGCCGCAAGCATGTAGGCTTGAGGCCATGTGCAGCCCATGCATTGATTGTCGGGATGAAGACTTCAAGATTAGGCCCTTATTCAGAATAAGCTGCATGTCAGATCAGACAGGAGGAAAATTTTGTTGAGAATAAAACCAAGGCAGTCTTGCAAAACTCTTATCTTGATCCAATCTTATTTTCCATTTATGCTAACAATATAGAACAGGTAGCTTGGAGCTCTTTATCTTTTCAGTGATTATACCATTCTGTATTCTGTAAGTACTTCATTGTCCTCCGTTATAAACGAGCTATAACAGAATTTTAATAAAATTCAGGAAACATTTTCTGGTTCATGTTTGCTATTAAACACAAGTAAAATGAAATTTATTATTTCAGTTGGGATAATACATTTAATACTGATAATGATAGATCGCCTAAGATATTAACTTCTAATCAGATGTTACTGAAATACGCTTCAGCTTATAAGCACTTAAGTATTTCGTTAGGCTGTGCTCTGTTTCTTTACTGTACAACAGAAAACATAATCGAATAACTAGATTTTCTGTACTATAACATGTTTTGTTAACTTCACTGAACCAAGCAATTGCAAGTTCAAGAAATTAGTTATTTCCCATCAAAGAGTAAGTCAGCGTAATACGTTGAGTGGCTTCTAGATGATACTGAAGAAAACAGAGATTTCACTTTTGCAAGCTGTATTTGTTGCAGGAACTTCCTCCTGTTTTCTTTGTATCTTACGCAGGTTATTAAATCAGACTGCCTTGGACAAAAAAAAAATACTTGGAAATATCGGGCACATGCTCGTTTGCAGAGCATTACTTGTATGAAACATGCAGACACGTTAACGTGCATACGTAACTTGTTTTGGTTAGATAATGAAATACACAGACTGCATTTAGTTAATCCTGATCTGGTAGTCCAGATAGATTGTTAATAATATCATTAATTACATTTTTATTACTCAAACTTCAATCACATGAACCTTCATTTTAATCCTTTTCTCTGAATTTTGGCCACAGTACCGCAACTTTACTCTTCGTTTATGAACATACTGTCCTTGTCTACCTTGTCCCTTGGAGGGACAATTTGCAGATCAGTTATTTGACAAGTACTGGGGGAAAGCCATTTTCTCTCTCTTTGCCCAACTGTTCCGGGCAGGGTGAATAAAGGGACACTACAAACCATTTTACCTTCCTTAAAGTCCACAGAGAACAATAGATACTGCTCCTTTCTGCAAACCCCAATCCCTCAGTCCCGTATCTAGGTGATATTTTTACATCAAAGTTCAAAGGTTTCAAACAGAACTTAAAAATATCAAGGCTTTCTCAGCACCAAAACTTAGCCACCTTCGTGTTTCCCTCAGACTGGATGGAATAACTCAAAAGAGAAGACCAAAATTCAGAGCATGAACCAAATTTAGCGTGGGTAAAGTTTCCAGGGAAAATGGACGCATTCAGAAATCTGTTTTACAGCAAACAAAGTAGTTTTTCTTAGTGACTGTCCAGAGAGCTCAGCTGGGGACAATAAGATGCAATATTTTAGATTTGCTCTTGAGAACCCTGAGATTTTGGTAAGTCTCTGCGTTCAAATGTTTTCCTCTTTGTAAATGTCATAGCCGACTGTTATTAAATGTTTATTGTAAAGTTGCACTGGAAAAAAAAAAAAAAAGCCCTATTTAAAAATTTATCCTTTTATTTGCAGAGAAGAATCTCGAGCAACTACCCAGCGCAGCAGCTGGAGCCTTTTCTCAACGTTTGTCCTTGCTAAATACTGACTTTGTGCTAAGGGTGAAAGACGCATGCTAGCAACATCGTGCGAGCTATTCAAGTGTTGAGGCTGTGTTCCTTTTTCGCGGATGTTTTAAGAAAAAAAATAAAATACCATTGATCAGAATGAGACAGACAGCCTATCACGTACAGCCTGAACCAGGACAACGGGTAATTTGCTTCAAGCCGGTTATAACCCTTGAAACAAGCTCGCTATAAGAAAATGCTAGGATTTTAAATATAACTGTCTCTCTAAGCGCTTCAGTTTCACGCTGTTCTACAATAGGAAGTGATAACTTCACATATTGCAAGAGTCCATTTAAAGTCACTTAAAGAATTTTAAAATATATCTCTATCTGCTGTGATGCAAAAGCCTGGGAACTTCTGAAGCAGGCTTAGAGAGGAGGCAGCACTTCCAATACTATCTTCTCTGTAAGGCAGCGGGAACTTTGGGCACTGAAAATCAAAGAGCAAGTCACGACACCATTTCTTTGGCCCATATTATCCCTGTGCGTTTCCAGTGCACTGCTTTACAGATCCAAAACTTTCATCACCAATGAGTATTACCAAAGTATTTGCTATGCTGGAACTACAAAAACCCAAATGCGTTAAAGAGCAGTGATTCTTAAATCAGGTCAACGGTAAAATTTAATCTTTAAGAGGAGAACCGATCCTTCCCAGATCGTAAGTTGTCCATTCCCAAGTTAACGAGCAGAGAATATAGAACATGTCTTTTCCCATTTAAACTACCTGCTGACTCTCAGTGTACCACCTCACGGAACTCACAGATAAATAAGTATTTCAAGCTGTCGCCTTGTACAGCCCTGGGAGAGACTCACAGGTTTATTTGGTTGCACAGGGGAAACTGAAGAAATAAAGCACCCACTTAGTTTTGTTTAGATTTAAACCCTGGGCAAGTGGGGGGTGGGTGTGTGTGTGAAAACAGACAACATGCTCTTATGGGCAACTACCTCTTGCAAAGACAGCGGGGATCGGATTTGGCAACTGCACTGTTAGCAGTTCCCAGCCCTGCGGTGGGACAAGGCTTGGCCATGAAAATAAAGGTTAATTGTCTCTGTAAATGAATTCCTTCCTTCACAGGGGAGGCATCTAAGGACCCAAGAATCTCAAGCTTCCGGCTTTCAGACTCATTATGAAATGCTCCTTTTTATGTGTCCCCTCTTCAGCACCAAACCCCCTACTCAGCTAAGAGGCAGTCGCCTTGCCCGCAGGGGCTGGGTGAGGAAGACCCAAGTGTGACCGCCTGGCAGCAGACTTGGATGCTGCGATGAAGAGGAGGATGGGAACATGCCTACGGAGCAGGGATTACAGGGAAGCAGCATGGGGCCATGCCTACAGTTTTCCCGTTGTCCATAGCAGAGCAGCTGTGGGTGTCAGACACAAAACTGCTTTGGGGAGCGCTTCTCTGAGAAAGCAAGTCTGTGGACCAACCCACCTTCTCCTGAGAGAACATATCTCTTTCCTGACAAAATCTTTCTTGAGGGGTCACTGAAGAACGTGGGCTATTACCTAATGGAGCTATTTTCACTGTTGTTGACCTTTAGCATGTGAATTTGTATAAATATAAGCCCTGTCTGGCTGAAAGGGCAATAGTAATGAAGTCTCCTAACCCAAGAGTAGAGAAGGAAGATTGCAGACGCGGTTCAATATAACTTGGTTCAAGAATGCTTTTACCTATCTGAAAGTGAGTGTTTTAACGTGACTACCTTCAAAACTAACTGGTGTTACTCTTATCTCCCCACTTTTTCTGTTGCAAATGAGAAATCAGCGTACAGTTAGTCAACAAGAAATACCTTAAAAGGTTTTTCCGTATGAAGTTGATTGTGTTTAGAATGCTTAGCTAAAACTGTTCATGTAAATTATGAACTAGATATTGGTTTAAAACAGGTTTTGTTTAATGTGTTTTAATAGAAAATAATCAGTGCAGTATATACAGTACTTTTCCATTAAAGAGTGCTGCAGCATAAAAATATTTTATAGCGTATCGTAAACAGTTTGTGTTTACAATACATTTCCATTAAAAAGATCTGTGTTATAGAACCTGTTTTTAAAATCAAACAGTAAACAGTTTTCAGTATAGAATGTTTTTCCATTAACAGTCTCTGCATAAGGGAAGCATATTTAGAAAAAAAATATCTAGTGATTCTTTTGCATAAAAGGTGCATTAGCATTGAAAATTTCAGCAAAAATTACAATCTATTTTTGACAACATTTACCTACTGCATTCCTGGCAGAAGTACATGCTACACTGGTGGTAGGCGAATTGTTGGTTTAGGTAAGTGAAATATTATTCATAATTGCTGTAAATGCGTTGCTTTCTCTCAAAAGAATTTCTGATGGTACAGATGCTCTAATAGAGCATGGTGTGCACCACAGCAGCACCCAGAGGCTCAACTCAGATCGGGACAAGGCAGTACACCAGCAGAAAGAAGAAAGTTTCTTCCCTGAAGGGTTTCACTCTTTTTAAGGAGAAAAAAACAAGGGGGGGTGGGGTGGGGTGGAATGGAGTCTCAAAAGTGATACCCTTTATTTAAGAACATACCAACATCCTTAGCACTACAGGGAAGAGAAGTGAGATCTACACAGTTCCAGTGAAAGTCTAGTAGAGCAGCCCCGTAGGATATTTGGTATAAAAAGGTTTTGACTGAGGGATTAATTTCTTTTTTTCTGCATGAGAAATCTGGGATGGCAAACTGCCTTATTCTCTGCTTGTTTGTTTTTCCCTGGTACCAGCAATATAGCCACATTATAGTCTTCTGCCCTTTTAGGGATCTGAGCACAAAGAGTACAGTTTACAGACAGCCAACAGGGAACGCCTTCAAATGGACTTCAGGTTCATTTCTGGGGATACAGATCACTCAAACGCAATAATTTTTGTAAATAATTTTGTAAATATCCAATTGTGTCAGAACTGCACTTACTTTTCCACCATAGAAACAAAGGTTAGTGTTTGGGGCTTTTTCATTCTAGCTCACAAGACCACAGCAGTCTTTTCTGAAACATTCATGATTTCAAATCAAATACACTGCCAAAGGTAGCTATTTTGTGGATGGCTTTATAAAGGTTCCCTCACTCCACTTGAAAAAGGCATAGGACAGAGATATATTGTAAGACTACAAGATCCAGGAATTGATTCACAGATCATTTACACTTTTATAAATCAAGGAATTTAATCCAAGTCATCTTGCTTGATGACTTATAACGATTATAAGCCATCAGGAATTAATGCAAAAAGCTAATGTTTGTACCAAGAATGCGAAAAATATTTTCCAATTTGCATTTTGTTACTGCATTATGATATTTATACACTAAGGAGTGTATATTTTGTATAGTATTAATACATTTAAATCAATTTAATATTCTGTGCAACTGCATTAATGCAATATTATGGTGAAGAATTTAAATACATAAATGCCAAGAAATTCTAAAGCTGTTTCCCCCGGCAGACATAACTCAGTTGCATATAAATCTTAATGTATCTGGAGTATTAAAAGTACTCAAAATTAATTCATTAGAATAGGCTTTTTGGAAGATACAAGATCTCTTCGCTGATTGTTCCAATGATTTATAAGCATTTTGCTGTTCAGTAGTCACTAAGAGCCAAGCAATCTCAAATGAGTCCTGCTTCATCCAGGTTTTGTACAACTACAACAGCGCAGCATCACCTGCTCAGAACGCCTTCTGTCTGCTCAGTTGTGAGCGAAAGCAAAGTTATTCTGGATAACACCAAAGTGTCAATGAGGAGAATACAACTGTTTTCAATTAATACACACCCCTCACCAAGGGCCAGGTTGGATGGGGCTTTGAGCAACCTGGTCTAGTGGAAAGTGTCCCTCCCATGGCAAGGAGGTTGGAATGAGATGATCTTAAAGGTCGCGTCCAACCCAAACCATTCTATGATTCTTTTTGTTTAATTTTCTTGGTCTCCTCCTCAGTCATTCCCTACCCTGTCCAGAGGAATAAACTTCTGCAACCAAGGAAAGCGTTGAGCTCCTTCAGCAGCCGGGCACCGGATGGCATCAGCAGTTCTGTTGCTCCCACCACCACCGTTACAGTTGATCAGTTTGGGGGGACAAAGTCATAATTGTTCTCAGAAATGGACATGGGACAAATAGTAACGCTGAAGACTATAGATTATTCAACCACTTCCTTTGGCTGTCACTACTCTTCATTAAGATTGGCTTGCCAATTATTTTTGCCCAGTATTTTTTTAGCTAGGGCAGGCATAAATTTTTCTGTGGTGTCCTCTATTTCTATTCAGCACGTAGGATGAAAGAGCTTCCTCCCACTCAAGGACCAAGCAAAACAAGCCACGATTAGTAATGCAAAAGTGAAACCCGCCAACCCTAAAGGTCCATTCATACTCCAAAATGCTTTATTCCTCCTTCAGTTCCCTTTGCAGTGAAGTAGCATGTAGTAGCTTTTTATTGATCAATAGCACTCCCAGGAATAATGATATCAAAGGAGTTGTGAGGAACAGAGGACTTTGCAATACCTATAAATATAACATATGCAAAAGTACATACTACACCTATCAAATTCTGTTTCGGTGTTGAGTCCTCGTGGGAAACATTTAGAGTAGGTTACGAGGGCATTCGTACTTCCGCACTGGGATGGAAAATGATGCCCAGTTATTAAAGACTTCTTCCAGCTTTAACTGCAAATCTGACAGCTGTCAAGAGGAAGCAGAACAGAGAAGAACCTGTTGTAGGTTCTTACAATGTTCTTATAAGAACATTATAAGAATCTATTATAATGAAATATTTGATGGATTCACTATGCAAGAGAAGTTTAAAAACAAGTGGAGGTTCTTATTAATATCTAGCTAAAATATAAGCCAGAAGACACAGTAACTCATACCAGACTTTTGTGGCGATAAAAAAAACCCTAACAGTTTAGAAGCAAACTGTAGACTGTGAAGTAAAGATAAAGAAGGGCCATTTAAATACCTGTTATTTAATTAGGTTTGTCCTCATAAGCAGTTATGCATAAATTGTTATACGAAATATTGTATGCTTGCAAAACAGGAAAACAACCTACACATATAAAATTCTGTGACACATATTTCAGCTTGTTGCCATACTCACAACCCTGTAGAGTTAGCAGCAGTAAGATAACTAACAGTAAGATGGTAGACATTTCTTCTGTGTGGAATGATCAGGTTTAACTGAAACCTCAGACAGATTGCTAATGCCTCTATACTGTCTAATTAGCCTTTGCAAAAAGCATAATTTTTTGCATAACCTATATCATTCGTAGCATACCTCTTTCTACTTAAATAATTCTTAAAAGTGTAATAAACACCCAACGTACAGTTTTAAACCAGCTTTGTGGGCAAGTTTGAAATAACTTGGAAGGATATTTAACACACACAAAACCTAAAGTTAATTACACATCCTATTAACAGCAAATGTTGCCTTGATTTAAAAATAAGCCATTTATATACACTTGTACACCACGTAGCTAAGGCCAAATTATTTGTGTCTGCACAGGAAATCACCAAAAGACCTTCTCACCCTCTCCCTACCATTTTCTAAAAACTCTATTTTAAGGAACAAATGTTTTCAAATCATAAGCAAGAGTAATTGATCAGCTGCGTGAAACAGGCATCAGCTCATACGTGAAAGCGCACGACGTGGCAAGTGAGGGACATAACAGGAAATCTTGACTTTCAAGCTGGTGGGGTCAACCCATCAGATCGCTTACACCCAACATGGGCAATGGGGCCAACCCATCAGGTAGCGCGCATGGTTTTGGATTGCAACACACCCACCCAGCACCTTCCACATTCAGGGGAAGTGAGAAACCCTCCGGATCCTAACCCTAGACTAATTCCCCTGAGTCTTAGCTCAAAAACCCTAAGAACTAACCACATACTACATGGACGTACTTTGAAAGAGCAAATCCTCTCTGTAGCTGAGTCATCCAAGTCAACAAGGTGGGGAAAGAAATTTAAAAAAAAAAAAAAAAAAAAAAAAAAAAACACACAACATTGCAAACCTAGAAGCATTGCTCAGTGACAAAGAGCTCTGTCCTGCGTTTTAGTAGTAGGATTTCTACAAGCATTGTTTGTGTACACTCTTACACCCCACAGAACCCTCCTCTACTTGGATAGGAATAGTTTATCACACTTGTCACAGACATAAATCTATATATATATTTAAGAAAACTTTTTAAAGATTAAAGGACAGAGCAAAATTGAGACCACAGCCACTAATTGAAAGGATTAGTATGAGTGATTATTGCAATTCTTCCTAGGCAGATTGCGTGGAGAGCACCTCTTCCTCCAACAGCTTCCGTTTCCTGCCGCACAAGTTGACCATTGATGTAAGAAAACTGTGCTGCTAAAAGAAAGCTCAGTTGTTTGCTTATAGTTTTGATCCAGAGCCCAGGGAAGACTGGACCCATGCTTATCCTACCCAAGGGAAGACAAGGGCTGACTCTTCGAGAGAAGGTAAAATTTGTAGCACGAGCATTTCCAACATTTTATGTTGATTCTAAATTTTACGAGTGATATCCCTTGAGTAGGATAAGCGAACACACAAACGGCTTTAATGTTCATACGGGCACTTAGCTCGTGGGATCGTTCTCTAGGTCAGCCACTCTCTGAAAGCCGATTGATTGTATGTATTTTTGTACACGTCTGAAAATATCTTCAGAGCTACTGCAGCTTCAGAGGGTTATTAGCATACTTTTAAAAGACACTTCCTTTACCTTGGCAAGGTTTTGGACAAGGGGGAATTCCTTTTGGGAGGGTCAGGAATTAATTAGAATTACTCTACGAATAGGAATGTTATACAACAAAACCCAGCAGGATTGAAAATTAATGCCCCAGAAGCAGAAGGGACACCCTAGAACTATACAGGAGTCTTTGTTGGCATAATTTCTAGGCAAAATCTCAGCCATTTAAAGGGCCCTTTTTATAATTATCATTTTAGAAATATATGGCAAGTGCTTATACTAATGTTTGAAAGTACATACTTAAACAAAATTATGCTCTTTTTAGACAAGCTAGTTATAAATCAATTATTAAAATCTTTAGATAAAACTAAAAAATAAAATACTGATTTACTCTATTTCTTCATCTTATGAATATACGCAAATAAGTTTTTTAATCTTGTCTTTTTATACCATGTTATGCATTGTTATCAGCTTTCTTTCCATTTTTAGGGATCTATCTTGTTCTGTCTGCAGATTCGGTGGTCTATTGCAGTTCTTGCTCTTTTTAAGGTATTACAAGATAGTTGTTTTTCTTTTGCTACACGCGTTTGTGTCTACTGAGGATATCTGTGGTGAAAAGTCATCGTGAATGTTACACTACGGCCTCCAGTTATCGTCAGAGCTGAGAGGATCTATTTTTTTTATTTCTATCAGCATAAAGAAATGCCCAGAGGTGTTTATTCTCCACTATGTAGGAACCGGTTTAGGCACACTAATCATTATTACTTCTTTAAAGTCTCTTAATGTATCAGTGGTCCTTTTGTAGGGAGAAGTCAACAAGACAAAAAAAGGCCAGGGCTGGCAATTACGGACACCAAAGACCCTTGGCAGCAGGCACCCATTGAGGATCCACAGCCTACCAAAACACTCCAACCAGGACCCTGGCTGGCCGATTTTATCTGGGTTTGTTTGTTTGTTTTTTAAATGATGCGTGGCTGTCCAGCACTTCGTTACCTTGCGACACCACACACGCACACCTGAGGGTTCCTGCTTCTGCAGGCTGCAGCTGTGAGAATAATTTTCCAGCAAAAAAACCAACAAGTTTTCCAAGAAAAAAAAGATTGAAAATTCAAGCTGCTTGCAAACTCATCAGCTTGACAAAACCTCTTCTTTCTACTTTCACACCCAGCCCTGTGCACAGTCGTTTGCTGCTGCAGAGGGCAGGAAAAAGCAGAGCCGAGGGGGAGTTTACAATAACCTAAACCAACACACTACCCCAAGCGTCAGCATTTTCCAGAGGCTCCATTCTGCACTGCAGGAGAGACAGCATCCCCTACGTGGCTCAGTGTCCGTTGCCTAATCACTAGACCACTTGCTTTCTCATGTATGTAAATCAGTGACTTAATGTGATTAAACTGGCTTTGTAGAAACTAGGGATTTATATGAGTAATGAACACTTCTGGTTGGGTTTTTTTGATCCAGAAGAGGGAACACAGACAATGGATTGTTTTGCTCAGGTTATGACGCCTGTAGACAAGCACAGTAGCACTTTTGACCATAGAAAAGATTACAAGCTAACGTATCATTTACCACAAAGCACACACAAAACAAAAGGCACTATAAAATTTTTCCTTTTTTCCCCCCGAAAGAGCCAGATTAGTTGTCAAAGGCCAACTTATCATTTGTACCCAACAAAACCTTGTTACATTTGTGTACTTGGGATGTAATTCCATGCCACGTTGATGAGGGCTGGCCATTGAGATACCTGCACAAGCAGTCAGATACGCATGTACAACCAGGCTCTATCATTACTGCTTACCCAGTTTTCAGCTCGCACAAACTTCTGCCAATGCCCTCTACACACGAAGAAACTTCTATTATAAATAATGCCTTTGTTCCACGGTAGAGATAGAGATGGATATTCCAAGTAGATAAAGATGCCCATGAAATCAGCTACCAGAGGATAAGTCCCCCATCTCACAGGTCGTATTTCATGTTGCCCATCAAAATACTCATATTATCTGGTATCACTGGGTTTGACACGTTTGATGCACAGATATTACAGAAAAATGAACCTCTTAAGGCTTATGGTAATGCAGTTCCAGCAAATGAACCACAAACCCACTTCCGAAAATGGAAGGAAGAAGAAAGCCTACCCCCCCCTCTCCAACACACACACAAGCCCCAGTACTAAAGTGATGCTACAGCTGCCAGCCTGAAATAAATTTTCTTTCTTCTTTGTTTCGTCTTATTAACAGTAATGTGGTTTCTAGCAGATGATCTTACTGTCACTCCAGAGAATATGTGTTTTATTGATGAAAAGAGGAGAAAGTCATTAGCAGTAATGTTGGTGAAGGTGCATATATTGGTTGCAGTGGAATGGAAAACACAAATAGAATATTAAATACACCAAATAGCAGGAATGCTCAATTAGTCAAGTAGGAAGATGCAAGACAAATCACTCGAAAGAAAGAGAGTCAGACAGTTCAAGTATTTACAAGTAGTCCAGCCCTGCTAGCTACAGTCAGCTCCCCATTACCTGACATAACAGGGGACTGGAACGCCCTGGGTAATGAAAAATCCAAGATTATAGACATATTGCAGGGATCTAAATGGCTCTGTAGCCTCAGCTGGAATCAAGCAGGGCTCATAAGCTGCAGTTCGGCTCTGTCCCCAACTGACCCGGACTGATTCCTCGTACAGCCACGGAATCGTCTCTGAGCCACACTCCTCGGCACTTTGCTCCGGTAGGATCTGATTAGCCCCAGCCCAGCGACGGCCCCGAGCCGATGCTCTGAACTCCCGTGGCACAGTGCCGGAGCTAATTAGCCTTTCCCAGGAACCGAGCGTCGAGTGGAAACCACGGGATGAAACCAGCTCTGGCTGGCGGGGCTGGGGCTGAGCTTCTGCTGGCCCCACGCCGACTGTCTGCAGGGCCATCTGCCGCCGCTGCCACCGGCTCCCCGGCCACCATGAGAGGCTTCGCAGCCGCAACGCCCGCCTGCCACCATCCAGCAAGCACCCGCAGGTAGCTGGCGATTAACTGCCCGCCGCGCTTGCTTCATATTGCCACGCGTTTATTAGGCGACGTGCGTTAATAACAAAAGAGAGATGGATAAGGGATCAGTTCTGAAATTAAATATTTCAGTCGCTTGATTCCTGGAATTTCTCACGTGTCCTCAACAAGCATGGTATTTAAGGATGGGTGTAATTTTAGGCATGTAAGTAATCTCCTGGTGTTTCACGTGTTTAAATAAATATTCGACAGCACACACAAAACCCTACAGGACTTAGAATTCATTTTGGTAAAGAAATTATTGTTTCTGTTGCTTAAAAAAAAATGAAGCTTGGCAAATAAGCTAAGAGACATGTGAATCCTTTTCTACTGAAATCTTATTACAGTCTCCAGAAAAAAAATCCACAACTTCTGAATATCCCTCTTGCCCGCTGTGTATAGCTTAAAGGACACATTTTCCTTAGATGCTTGATATCATCTTCCAAATTAGAGCGAAAGTGAAACCTGAACTGAGACCAGACATCTCGGTGGACTGCTCTGCTGGTGAGCACTGGCTGGAGCTAATTAGTGTGTCCTGAAGGCGCCGGGGCTGCCTGCCGGCCAGGAAAGGCTGAAGCCACCGAAAGCCTCCTGCCTCCGCGCCTGGGCTCAGCCGAGACTTCACACTTGATGGCTGTGCCTACTGGGAAACCGCTGTGCATAGCGATCCACAAAAGTTAAGAGCTGGACAGGAATTTTCCACTGAAATCTATTTTTTCATTGAAAAAAAAAAAAAAAGAAAAAATAAACACAGCTGCTGTAAGAGCTACTGCTTCTGTTCCTGACCCAAAGCAAAAGTCAGACTTTTCATCTTCACAATCTCTTTGGCCTGGCAGGACATGATATTAACTGATGTTGAAACCAGTGTGTCAGGGAAAGAACTGAAGAACACATTTTAAAGCCTGCCATTTCATAAACCAGTCCATGTATTTCATATATTCGTTTAAAGCTATAAAGCATTTGTTTCACAGTGCATTTTATCCTATTTATTAGACTATATTTCACTTCTGTGTATATCATACCTACATTGATAACACCATTACGGTTGCAGTGATCTTATAAATATCTTATTAAACTTGCTGAGGTCAGAAAAAATCATCCAACCTCAGAGCTGCTCCATCAAAACACCCATATCATCTAGGATAAGCATGTTCCAAGCTGATACGTCTACATACCATAGTGACCAGAAGAATTAAAAATAAGAACCGAAGACAAACGACTGCACTGCCATCGTTCTGCTCTATTCTGCTGTTACACCTGTTCCTAATCTGGATGCTGTCATAGAATCATCTAGGTTGGAAGGGATCTTTAAGATAATTGAGTCCAACATCAACCTAATGCTGCCAAAACCACCTCTAAACCACGTCCACAAGCACCACGTCTGCAGGGCACAGAGTCTCCACTGCCATCTCTCTTGGTGGTGGGAGGAAAGCCCACGTGCAAACCAGAAGTCCCAGATGCAATGCAGGCATAGCCTCTGGGATTCAATCCCTTTCTGCATGCACAGCTAAAAGTCTTAATACAGTCAGCACAGTTTCCACTAGCTGATTGATCTAGTGCCTTCCAATACTCTGCCTTTGTTTTTAAGTTGTATCACTTGCAGAAACAAGTTGGGGTCTTTTTTTCAGCAAATCCTACTGCTTGATGTTGGAATGATGTTTGCTTCCTTCACTGTTATTTCATTAAAGAACAAATCACTCCAAGTTGTTCTCCCACCGATATCCTGAAGAAAACTGCTTTCCTCTTTTATTGCATTCTGTCCCCCGTGACCTTGTCGATCAGAGCTTCCCTTCAGAGAAATTCTCGACACTCACTAGTCTTCGCAGGTTGCGCCTGGGAGACGCAGTCGGTTCAGGGAGCCAAGGAAGGAGAATGAGCCCATGAGATTTTCTGAAGCACAACTCAAGTGGGGCAAATCAGTAGCATAGAAAGTGCAAATTAGTATTGAAATCATTCGGAAAACAAGTTTGACTGTTTCCTCATTGATTGCTTTTTCCTGAGCTCTCATTAACAAAACTGCATGAAATTTCAGTATGTCAAGTTTGATCAAATTTGGGAAGACAAATGTCGGAATACTGGAATTTCCCACTAGATGTAAATCGTGATTTTTATCTCGACTTTAATCAAGATCACTTTGTTCCAAAAAAAAGCAAACAAAAAAAAAAAAACCCCAAATCCAATAAATCCCAATCAATCTCAGATTTTCCAAAACAACCCATTCTTGCTCAAAGAAAGCATTTGGGAATGATTAATCAATACAACACAGACATTCAACCATATTGAATACAGTTGCTATGTTTTCATATTTATCTGTTTGGTTTTTAATAAGTGAGTTTTAGGAGTTAGTTTGGTCCTAATTTGCATAAGTTCCATTGGCTGAACATATGTTGCTTGCTGTGATAACTCAAGATCTTCGGAAACAAAGAATGCATCACTTTTTAGTTACTATGCAAAATCACAGAAATTGGAAACCAGTAAACCAGATAAATGGTGAAGCACTGATTTAATGAGAAGCTACCTGTAGTTAGGCATAAACTAACAACTACAATTATTTTTTAATTACACCCTATGTCTAGCACTGTAGATGTAAAGACCTTTGAATGCTGTTAATTCCCCCAGAGGATTATAGACACAGGAAAACCTTTGCTAAATAACTCGGAGATTTAAAAAAGCCCAACAAACCAGCAGTTTTCAGCCCCATCTCAGAAAATATTTTCAGGAGTCTAAGATTCTGGAAATTATTTTGGTTTCTTGCCACATAGTTCATGGCTTTTTTTCTTCCAAATTAAAAGTCTCAAGCTTGTTATAGTATCCCGGTCAGTGTTTTGGAGTAGATGCTCACAGTGAATTATTTTGAATTTAGGGTTATATTTAGCATTCTAACGATGTCAGAGAGCTGACTTTAGGTGTTTATGAAAGAGAGAGATAAACCCTATCTTCACCCAAATTTAGTATCTGTAGGCACCTATATTTAGGCAACTTAAGTGTCTTCTTACATGCCCACGGGTAACAGAGTTTGTTATTAAGAGACAATTCATACAGGTTTCTGTTTAGATTTAAAAAAAACCAAAGCAACCATCACAAAAAAAAAAAAAAAAAAAAAAAAGAGAGAAACAAAACCAAAAAACCCCACAACAGAAGATATTTCAGTGCAGAAGGCCTGCATGACAAGGGATGAATTGGGGTCTGGGGGTAGGACTGGTCGTTATACTCTGTGGCACTTTCTGAAAGAGAGACAGATTTGAAGCGTAACAGCAGGGGGATTTTGAAGTCCTTTGCTGGGAAACTTTGGGAGGCTGTTTTGGTCTGGTATCAACTTCGGGGTCAGAACAGACACCTGCATTGGAGACATATATTGGATCAAGCCCTGCAGCGGTGCCTGAGACCACAGCACCCACCAGGATCACATCCCACATTGCAGTGGTGGGGGCAGGGGATACTGTGGCCAATATCTACGAAAAAAGTTGCCCAATGATGTCAGAATACATGCTGGCTTTAAAGGTACTACAGGATAAACTCATTGTTTATATTCATTGTTCATAGAACACGCTGGTGCTTCCTCGTGGTGCTTTCCGCCATGCTGGCAGAAAGGGTTACATGTGTGTTTGGGACTGCTCTGGCTAAGGGTGATGGGGCTGGTAAGATAATAGCATCACTAAACCCTTTCCCTGACTCGAGGGATATCCAGGATGTCCAAGGTTATAGCTGAGGGCATGAGGATTGTTAAAGAGAGACCGTAGTATAAAGGGGAGGGGGACAGGACTGGGGAGGAGGAAGCAGAGGAGAAAAAATCAATGTCTTGAAAAACAGGAGTGCAGCTGGACACGACAGATGTAACACGAGAAGCTCATTAAAGACGGGACAACTGCTGCCAGCTTTACCCATTCACTAGCAGAAGATATCGGTACCTTGCCTGGGCATGCAAAATTGCTCATAAAAGGCATACGTACAAATTTGAGGGCTACCCAAACATACCTGGGTGCTTAATTCCTTTTGGGGTTAATTTAGGCTTTAAATATTCATTGTATAGGTGTACCCAGGGACTGCATTTTATGACCCAAATTGTTCTGACCTGTTCTTAATACATGTCATGATATGATCTTGTAAGGCTAACATTGGCCAGCAGTACAAAGCCTATACCGTATAATGTGTAGTTCTGAGGACATTTCTCCCCGAGACGGAATTTGTTACGAAAATTAGTATTCTCTGATGTTTCATCGTGGTATACCTAAAAGCTTATATATATGTTATATGAGTTATATATGAAATGAACAGGTACTAAATATCTGCAGTACAAAACCAGTCACGGATAATGTGGGATACTATGCGATTAAGAGAGACCCAGGCAATGCTCGTTAAGATTAGGCGCTGCAGAGAGCCCACTTGTCCTCTGACACCACATCGCTGCCCATCTTCTTCCCAGCTCTGCCCAAAGAGCTATTAAGAACAAACACCTGGAAATCAGCACTTTAACTTGCTATGCACGGCCAGACCACGAGTATTTTGTTTTGTAGTTGCCAGTATATACGGAATACAGCTATATGTTTTACAGGTCTAATCGCACTGCATTCACGGGACTCATTACAGCCAGTGCACACCTCCAGACACAAACAATAAGGGGGGTGTTGTGTTGATTTTTTGCAACTTATTTTTAAAATTTTGCTTTGTTTCTTTTCTATTTTGGTGGCACAGGAGTACACAGTATATACTACTTCATACCTAATACTAGTTCTGGTAGTTTTCCTAATAAAAAAAAAAAAGTCTATAACCCCTCGGTGACCATATGGCATTACATATGTTTAGTGCGAACTGCAGATGTAACACTCAGAAAATGTCATCCTTTAGCTGATCTAGATGTTAATCCGCAAATTGAACAAGTGGAGAACCTCTCAACCCGTTATGCCTGTGAGCTACAGAACAAATGCTCCGTCATGTACGTCCTTATGAGCACTCGCCAGGATCCCAAAAACAGTATCTGAGGCAGATTCTTCTTTTTAAACCCAAATATTTATTTTTACATTAAAAAAAACCCTGTACATTTCAGACGTGTATTAGACTTATTCTGCCATAACCTATAATTTCAACGAAATGAGCCGAACTAGCTCCCAAAGACTGCTTTGAAAAGCCTAGTAGGAAAAATAAGTTTAACACAAAGCAGTCCTCCAATGCTTTTGATCCACAATACTTCTCAGGAGCAGGACAGGATTTCTGGTCTGTGACAATGAGAACCAATCCAGACGGGGCAACAGCCTTCCCAGCAAGGCATTTGTCAAGAACCAGGAGAACCCAGTTCACACCCTTACGCTCAACCAGTCTACAGCAAATACTCTACGTTTTGCTAGCAAAGTGCACTTTCTATTCCTTTTATTTTTCCATATAATTTTTTTAAATGATTTTGAAATGTCCAATGAGAAACAAGAACGTATCAAAACCTTAAAAAGAAGGGAGAGGGTCTGGTCTGAACAGAGCCTTTATCAGAAGGCAACCCTTCCTTCTCTGAAAGGCTTATGGACAATGCAGGAAAAAGAACTGGTTATTCAAGAAACAAATATAAGATGGGGGGGAACCCACGAAAGTTACAAAGCTAGCATTTTATACTAGGCGTATTTGTCCTTTTCCTTTGCCATTGTCAGGATTCACTCACTAAATTTGAAAGTTAAGAAGAGGGTTTTAGGTGATACTGTAAAGGTAACAACTCAGAGTAGTACAAAAGCGTGAAACGGTGCAAAGGCCACAAGCAGATCAACATGCGGCAAGTGGTGAAACAGCGCTTACGTTTCACTCCCCACCATGCTACCGCTGGCTACAAGACAATCTTTTTGCTAAATGTAGAAAAAGACAGGGGAAAAGAAGAGGCATGACCCAGATCCCTGGCTACTAATTGGTGGTTCAGATGTCCAAGCAGATTGATGCACAAGAAGAGCCTCATTACAGCTATGTAGAGACTACGACTAGCTTAGAAATGAAATGAACGTTCTATTTCGACATCATGTGATAATACTGTACATTGTACACTAGAACACAATGAAAAATGCTGACAAAGACACCTCCTCCTCCCCCCGCTTAATTCCTAAACAGCTGTTTAACTCCTCCCTTCTCTTTCCATTTTACTGGCTTTGACTGGCTTTGACTTTAGTACTGTAAAAGTCATGCTCTGTTTTATTTGGCAGCTAGCACAACTTGCCCCAGGCAAACGGAAACTGTTAGGTACTACGTAACGTGGATTAAAAAAAAAAAAAAAGAAATAAGAAATAAGATGATAGGCTGTAATCTGGAAAAAAAAATATTAAAAATAAAATACAATACAAAAAACCCAAAGAAACTCACAGCCCACGCTCCCTGAAATGTGGAACGAGCTATAAGGAGGTATCTCAGCAACAGGGAGCTTTATAATCTGTGAAATTTATTTTATCTTGGTCATAAATGGGAGTCTCACAGCAGAATCTGAATGCTTCAAAGCATTTACCAGTCTTATGATAATTGGTGTGCTATTTCACAGTTAAAAGCTGATGGGAAGATGTTGATTTTGTTTAAATTACAGGCATTATTAGATGCCAATTACAAAAGTATTGGTTTTGCAAACATTTTTTGCATGGAGTCATTCTGCAGTTCTTCCCACTTACAGTAAGTTATGACTAGTTTTGTGTTTTCTACATGACATAACAGTACGTTAAAGTGGGAAGAGGTTGAGAAGTTTTTATCTGAATTTTAAGTATTCTGAGCATCCCCCCTTCTCCCCAGTAGCTTTCCACTTGAGCTCGGATTAGTTTTCCCTTGTTGAATCCGGGCGGTGGGGGCAAGGAGGAAACAGAGATGCACATCTTTCCAATGGGCTTTATTATTGCATGACATTTGATGTATTCTTAATCTTTCGGGGCTTTTAAACACAAATAATAACAAGATCACTGCAATATTCAGATTGCCTTTGGAATACTTTTTATACTGTATAATACACACATAAACGTGTATTTTATTTTACAGTTATTTAACATTTTCATTCTAGATTTGTTATTTCATTTGTCAGATCAAAATGGTGCTGATTTTTACTATTTCAAATCCTCTTTCTTACACTTTCCTGTAAGTACAAGTTAACTACCCACAATTTGTTTTCTTTCCTTTAGTTATACAAAGAAATGCGTGATAAATTCACAAAATACAGAAAACTAATAAATTGCACGCTATTGGGGGGGATTAAGACATATTTTCTTCATCACAACAAATTAGATGATAAATATTATATTCCAGCCGTTACTCTACTTGTAGCTATTCAATGTGGGTAAGGCATTTCCCTAGTACAAGTAGTTATTCCCCAGAAATCAATGAGAACTACACCAGTTTATACTAGTTGATGAACTGGCTTTGTGGATAATCCTTGGTAAAGGTGCTATCATAACTTGCTTTTCTTAAATTGCTTGACTGATCATCTAAACTACAGAATTTTGTCCTTTTTCCTCCCCAAGTTGGTGGCTCTCCAATTCAATGAAACATTGAAACAGCAGAATAAACATCTTAAACTAAACTATTTTTCCTTACATTAACACTCAAAGCACTGATCTCCAGGGGCCTTTTTTTGAGAATAAAAAGTTCTTAATTATGCATAAAAGGTACATTTAAAAAGACTCTAAGTACTAAAAATACACTGACTACTTGGTTAGTGGTTTTTTTAATTATTCATAAATCTCCACAGTATTTCCTATTTACACAAACGATCATATAAATGTAAAAATTAAGAGAGATGGTGCAAGCGTGTTACACTGTGTATCACTCAAAAAAACACTGCCTCAAGATTAAACGAATCATCATCAGTGTGTCTGGAGGAGCAGAGTGAAGCTTAAGCAACCACAGACAAACGTGGCCAGTCCAGCAAAGGGCACACAACTGTAGTTCAGGCTCTGTAAAGCTGCCACGCTACGCTCCTGGACATAACTTCTCAGACCACAGTACCCTGTAGTATCTGCTCCAGTTTGCCACTGCATCTATTCTTGTCATAAAATTCACATAGAGCCTCCTTTTACTTTAAGTCATTGTTTGATTATTTGGTCCAATCACATGTTTGAACCACAGGAGGCAAAGAAAACCAAGACAATTGAAAGGATTTGAACTGTCTACTTTTAAGACGGATTCACATAACATACGGAGTACTAAGTTTAAAACCTAACCAGAGATGGTTCAAGGGATATTTCATTTTAGTAGAGACATAGTGCAGGTGCATCAATACCAGAGCTGCATAACCACTCCACGTGCGGTGCATCTCTAGAAGCACCAATTCCAATCCAGCTTGATTCCCAGATGTTTATCTTTTTTCTGCAATGCCAGAACAGTAAACCAGAAGCCTCTACAAAGGCTGTGCCCTGCTGTAATCGAGGCCTGACGTTAAATGCCTCAATGGAGGATTACCCACCTCCCAAGCAACCCTCCTACGGTTATCAAATGGATACAAATATACAATAATTGCTGTCCCCACTCTCCCAGGTATGGCTATCTCACAACAATTTTAGCAGAAATTCAGTAATGGAACACATTTATTAAATTAAGAGTTTAAAGAAAGTATAACAGTCAAATTGTAGGGATTAATTCCCCACAATCACATTATCTTCCCTTGCCCCCAAAAACTCCATCTTGGCAACGTCAGAAAAACCTTTATTCTTCACCAGAAGTATCTTCCATTATAGTTGCTTTACCCATTTTTCACAGGTTTTTTCCATATACCTTTAAAGCAGACCTTTGAGAATTCATATTGTAGTTTTGATATATTTGGCTTAGTGTTCTAAGTTGTATTGAATTTAATCATGGGGTCACTTGAACCAAGGAGCTCTGCTGTTTCTAATCTACTAACGGCACATTTTTGCTGAGATTGGAGAGGACAAGTCCTATTAGAATTCTGACACCACAGGTCAATAACTCTTCATTTCTTCTATAATTTTATTTTTCATTGTGCCATGCTTTTCAGCTTTCCCAGTTCATACTGGGAAATTGAAATCACCCACGACTACAGCCATATTGTGTTCCTATTTTCCTCATGTTGTGCTGAGGGCCATTACTCTCTTCCCTCTACTGCCTGCTTGTTCCAGGAGCAACCAGCGTCCTTTCACCTTAGCAAGCCTACTGTTAGCATGTTCATGCACCTAACACAAAGAGTTGCTTTAGACGAAAATAAAGCTTTGCAGGTAGAAAAGTAATTCAGCAGATTCCTCACATATTTCTCATCTAATTCTTTACATTTAATGAAGTTTAACCTCCTCTTCAAACTCCTCAAGGACACAAACCAGGAACAGTTGCAAGGACAGCATCTGCATGCTGTGACTGATTTTTCTCCATCACAAACAACATCTACTTAAACTTTAGAAACCAAATTCTTAATACTGTCACTCGATATTATAAAAAGCCATTATGGCTGGGTTTATGCAATCCAAACCTCTCACCAAAGAAAGAACGAAAGGCCTCTCCCATGGTTTTAAAGCTGCAGTCCCAAGATGGTTTTAAACAAGCACATCACACTGCCACTAGAATCATAGAATTGTCTAGGTCAGAAGGGGCCTTTCAGATCATCGAGTCCAACCATCAACCTAACACTGACAAAAACCACCACTAAATCATGTCACTAAACACTACATCTACCCATCTAAATACCTCCAGGCATGGCGATTCCACCACTTCCCTGGACAGCCTGTTCCAATGCTTGATAACCCCTTCAGTGTAAAAATTTTTCCTAGTATCTAATCTAAACCTCCCTTGGTGCACCTTTAGGGCATTTCCTCTTGTCCTATCGCTTGTTACTTGGGTCAAGAGACCCAACCTAACCTCGTTACCACCTCCTTTCAGGTAGCTGTAGAGAGCGATAAGGTCTCCCCCTCAGCCTCCTTTCCTCGCACCCATATGGGCACCCTCCAACCCCCACAACCACCCCCTCCCCACTTATGCAGCCCCACAGGGAGCCAGGCCACGAAACACGGCACATGGAAAACAGGAGAGGAGATGACAAACCACAGGGAGAGACTTGTGGATGGTACACCCTCTTTGTGCACTGTATTGCAGAGAGGTGACAGCTGTGGTCTCAGTCCTTGATTTATGCGGTCATACAAGGCTTGTGAGCCCACACTTACCAGTTTACGTGCACCTACTGCAGGCATATATATAAACAATTAAGCTCTTGATTGTGCAAAGATATGATTATACTAACTGTTACAACTTAAATGTAAAAACAGTAAGCAAAACATTCAAATAAAACTCTGCATTTGACTTCATTCAACAATAGAAAGAGAAATCAAGAGCAGAGGGTGAAGTTGTACTTGGTCAGACCTTGTTTTGTCCTTAACTTGTTTTGCTGTGTCTGTAGATATTGCAAGTTCACTTATAGCCTCACATACAGTTTTGCTGCTACTCTGATTAAATGCTATATAGCAGCCAGTCTTTGTGGCTAAAAGTCCATAAGGCTCTATACTCGCTTTCTGAGAAATACAACTCTTGATAAGACACAGAGAAAGAAAAAAGCTTTTTTCTGTACAGAACATTACTAAGTAAATAACAGGATATCACTATTGGAAATAAAGCTGCAATACCATCTTTTTCTTACAAGTGCACCCATCAGCCTAATGAAACATTTGCCTTCTTACAGAAGCAATGCTTTCTGGCAGAGATAACTAAATAATAAAACCTTTGTCTGTAAGGTCATTGGAAAAAAAAATATCAAAACACACAATCTATGCTGTGCAATGAAGTTTTCTGTCGGTAGTTGCTTCCTTTGCACAGCCTGTTTTGGTACGGCATACTCATATCCCGCAGATTACATTCAAAGTCACTATACCCCTCTTTAGCAAAAAAGTAATGATCATTTAATGACTACCTCCTTAGTCAGACTTTGGCTTTATGGTTCCCGTACCATTGTGTTCTAGTGATGATACCAGAAGTGACGATTCTTATTTTGGAGGGGTGGGAGAACACTAGAAATAACAAAAAACTCAGATAAGTCTTCCAGAGAAAAGAGCAAATAGAAAGTTAGCTCTTCTTAGCTGGAAAAAAAAAAAAAATAAACAAAAAAAAAAATTAAAATCCTGTCCTTTGTATGGTCTTCTCCTTTTCAGACCACACCTCTGATAATTGCCAGGGTCTGAAAATTGAGTGTCCATTAAAAGCATTGCAATTCTTTTCTTTCCTACTAATAGGGAACAGATCGTCCTCGCTTCTCCCGTATCACATAGAGACAATGTTTACCATAACAGGGCCTTGAAATTTAAAACAAAACATCCTTTAGCTTCTATCATACACGAGTAATAATTCCTAAGTTACTCAAATGGAGAACACATCAATGCACGACGTACGACGATCTGAGTTAAAACACATAACTGATTTCTTTTAGTTTGCTCTTAAATATGCTATAACAGATTGGTAGAAAGTTAGAGGTGTTATCAAAAACACGACAGCCATAAGAAAGAAATCCACAGTTCAAAAGGACATTTATTTTTGTTCCCTCTCTACCAATCAGTATGTATATTTTAGATATTTTACTGTATTTTAGTATTACAGCTGATGGCTTGAAGCTATATAAATATTTCTCTCTATGTAAACATGCAATATATATGCCACTCTCCCCACGTATATATTTATAAAGAGGGAAAGTAAGTTATCTTGGTTTTATATAAATGCATTGAGCTAAAAAGGGAAAAGGGAGAATAAAATTAGCTTGGCATGACTGTGTGAGATTAGACACTAAAATTATCCTCTCGCAGTCATATTTAGTTCTCTAAACAGCTTTAACTCATTTGCTTAGGCACACTAGTTTCTAGTGAAACTAATGAAAAAATACGCAAACTCTATGCTCCTTTCTGGTGATATTCAAACCTCTAAGTGTAATAACACCTTTTTTTTTTTTTTTTTTTTTTAAATCAGTTCATCTCTATGTCAGTCTCCTTGCTTGCTCAAGCTGCCATTTGGGCAACAGCTTGTGCTAGAAGTGCTCATATTCCCAAAATTCACTCACTTAAGGAACTTAAGTGATATTATGTGACTGCTATTGTCAGAAAACACAAACAAAAAAGCCGCAGAAGTTTCAAATGCGAACATGACTATTTATAGACACCCACAGAATTGAATAAAAACTGCCAATATCAGTGAGTATCTGCCCCCTCCCCCGCGAAAAAGCAAGTTGGATTTGTTCACATGTATTCGACCGCAGAAGGAAAAAGCAACAGTCAGACACATCGTTTACCACAGTGGGGTTTTTTTCTTCAGCTTTGTTTTCCTCTGTTCCAGGCATTAAACAAGTTAGAAAGACCATTAGTATTGATTTGAACATGTACCTTACCTCGTGTTACACGCTTCTAAAAAGTCACTTAGGGACTATCTCTGGGCAACCTGAAAACATCCTACCCCCCATCGCTATTAACAAAAAGAGCACCTTTTTTTCTTCTTCTTCTTCTTTGTTTCCTCTACCACTGTATTTTACCACGTGCAAATCAATGGAAACCACCTTATATTATTCAGTCAGTCAAAAAAAAAGAAAATAGAACTTACGATTTCTGATGTCCTTTACTCGTGGACCCCTTTCTTCTCTTTCCCTCAGCTTCTGCACCTCACACAAACCAACCAGCAGTCAGCAGAAAGGGCCTATAATAATGAGGTGAGCTGAAACACCTGGGTTTTCAGGCAGCCCAGGTGTCTCAAATCATCATCTCCTTCCTAAGGAATCGTCTACAAGGTTTGCAACGAGGGGCTCCACCCTACTCTACATAACTGAAGGCCTTCTGGCTAAAGCAGAAGACTGCTAAATGCCTTAGGTCTTTAGGTTTAAATGGACAGGCAAGTACAGCGATCAGCTCCCCCAAAACACGAGTTTGTGTGTAAGGCTTTCACTCAGCAAGAGTGTAATTTTGTGTTTTGTGGTAGAACTCGTCTTCCAATGTGGTTGCTACATAGTAAATCTTAGGTATTTGTTATCTGCCACTGGACAGAGTGATCTCCTACTGCTTTTGTTTACAACAATTTTGTTAACAGTGATTTTTTTTTTTTTTTTTTAATGGCAAATGGAAAACTAGAGTGTACACCTTGTGAAGTGGTTTAGATGAGCAGTCTAGAGATGCCTAGGAGGTAAACCTTTCAGGCAAACCAAGCCTTTTTTTCATTAACAATACCTACCTCGCTGGTATTTCAGGGCCTCTTTTGTAAATTAATAGATTTTCCTCCATCCCTGCTCTTCCTATAATTCTTAATCTGTGATGTACATATGACAAGCCTAAATCATAAGTAACATAATCTTTGTTTTGATAAAATCAATGTTAGAAAAAAAAAAATTATTTCAAGCATCTTCACTAGAAGAAGTCATCTTCCCGTTTTACTCTCTAATTGTAACTGTGTGTAAACTGAATACAGATTGCTTATAGAGAACGCTTAGCAACAGTGCTGCAATTATCTTTGTCAAACTTCTGGCAAGTTTAGATATTTTATCTGAAAAAATTATGTTTGGAAAAAGCAAGTGCAGCCTGCAGAACATTTGTAGCACGTTGACATAGATTTTTGTTTTAGTTTCCAGTAGTCCAAAAGATAGTTTAAGGATTCCAAAAGTGTAACGTAATTTAGCACTGCAAAAGCTCTGTGCTATCCTCTACTGTCATTCGTAAGATCAACCCCAATTCAGGTAGCAAAATGTGTTTAAACGGGTGTAATTCCATTCCGAATGCAAAAATCTAGGCCATATATCTCATGCTGTTGCTAAACATGGCTAGCACCTGAACACTAATAAGGTGCTAATTAAGAACTGCCATTTTAAGTCTATCATGCTTTTGCATGAACTCACCATATGCTCTAAATCAGATCTCCTACTGTGGAAAAATTGAGATGGCTCAAGCTGATGATGTGCAATACACCATTGCCTTTCACTATCCTCTCCTCTAAAAATGCCTTTCCTTCTGTAACTGCAAGCGTAGGCATTTGATAAGATTACCATATGTTTCCGCATCTTTTTATGCTATGTTATATCTGCTCAAGAAGCCTGCCTTGGAAAATTATGGTACAGTGCTAGAGAACAGTCCATGATTAATACCATGAGCTGGGGACCTGTCAGCTTGCTGGAGCACAAGTATTTACGTTCTTCCTAGTAAACCGTAGTAATGACACAGATCAAACTAGACAGTGTTGTAGAAGAAAAAACATGTTGGTCCCAGGCTAAACCTGAAGTAAACAACAGAAGTCACCCTCCTCCGTTGGCACTGCCCCCTATCCAGATGCTGCCCTTTCATACACCAGCGCAGCCAGTGACTGTGAGAAAGGTACATTTAGTTCTAATATTATAGAGAAGAGATGCACAAGGGTGTAAAAGATTCAGTTAAAACACCAGTCAAAAATCACATCTGTTTCTGATGTCCATCCTTTAAATATCCTCCTGAAGCAACAGACATAAAAGTCATACCTCGTTTGATACACTACTACAGACTGAAATTTTAAAGAGTATTCTCATAGCCCTTATTGATAAGGGGCTGTCAATCAACCTGGACCTATATTTGAATGAAACGTAATTGTATATATATGATATGTAATGCAAACCAAATTAAGCCTCATTTCAGGGGGAAAGAACGAAGTTTTATCCAGTGATTGTTCCTCAAAACAAGCAAAACCTCGTTTGTTTCAGTGGCCTTTCATATACATCTGGGTATTTCAATCATTAGCTATTTCTTTCTATAAATAAAAGTTGCAAATAGAAGTTTGTACCTTGCTTGTACCTTGTTTCCAAGAGCTGCCCATGCAACTGCATCCTTGAGACATTTAAAAGGGGCTATTTATTAATATTAGAGATTCACAGCAAAATTAATTGCATATTCAAACAATGCTGTTGTCTGTTTAGATTGTTTTAAAATTATACTTCAGTGCCACTTTCATTTCATGTCCACGTATCAAAGGTAGAAGAAATGCTTTGTACTGCAGAGAAGCCACCCCGTCCCAAGTGGCTTGCACTTGTGGCTTTTTCATCCTACGTTCAATCGCAGTACATAGGAGCAGTGTTTTTCACACTGCAGTACACAGTTTTCAAACTATGTATTCCTCAGAACACAGGTATTGTATGCAGAGCTGAAAATGAGACGACAGTTTTAATTTGTAAGCAAAACAAACCCCGCAAAGTTCAGTTTGACAGTCAATTCCGTGACAGTCAATAGTTCAGCTTGTTGTTACAAAACTAAGCCATTATGCCATACCAGAGCCTGAAGCTGTTGAAAACTGAATCCCTTTCGGATGTTTGCAAGGCAATAAAATGCATGTTCTGAATAACATCAACAAGAATGCATCTTGTGCGGGTAATTGAGATCTGACTTTATTTAGATTTGTTGATTTACTCTGAAAATTCAATGCTCAATATACATCAGGAGGTCCCATTTCTTATATGTGTTGATGTGGCCTACTGGCAACATTACGTCGTGTCACAAAAAATACAGTCTTGGTCCTGCAACTCTTAGTCACGTGCACTGTCCCTAGGCGTAGTTCCACAGGGGTCCATTAGGAGAAAAAAAAAGATTCACGGGGGTAAGGGACATAAGGTCAGACCCGTAGGGAACATTTAAGATCTTCTAAGACGATCAGAAATTCAGCCTGCCCTTCTTACTTGTCAACAGCTTCGTGTTCAGTATCTAGACAAGATTTTTGTCTGCCACATTTGGAGAGAACAGACTGGATCTGCATATCTGTGATACGGAGGGGAAAAAAACTAGATTTCCACCTTGTAGGAGGTACAAGGCAACTGACGCCTGCACCGCAGCGATCTGAGAGAGGTAACGTTAGCCACGGGGGCTCACAGGCTCCACTCCGGCAGAGGTGAAGCTGATACAGCACCGCAGGACAGAGAAGATACAGGACTAACTTAACTGTTTATGCAACACTGTCATCCTTAACTGATCACTCCTCTAGCTGAGGGCGGGAGTGTCAGTTTGCTATCAAGCCCATCGGCAGAAAAGCATGTAATTGCATTGCCCCCAAAGCAACCTGGCTCAGAGATAGTGACTTAAAACGTCATAATATCCCTCACGGACTCTCCATTGTGCCGGACAGAAATGAACTGACACATATCTGCACCTGGGGTGATGTATGAGCCAAGAAACATCAATGTCATTGTGCCATCAGGTACGCTGGTGAATTATGCTTCTGCTCATTCCTCATCTTCATCCATCTCTTACCACTTGTCTGCACAAAATGGGTTCTTATTAGCTCCCTGGAGCTCCCTCATCCCCGTGTGCAGAAAGCTATAATAACTCCCGAGTTTAAAAGAGGAATGGAGTGACCTACTCCTCCCCACACTTTTAACCTGGAATGCAGAAACGGTCTTTATTTTGCCCATAGCAAGGCACAGTCATTCATTAACGAAAAGCAACATTTCTCTCCTACCCCCTCCTCAAAAGCAGAAGCAGCTTATGTGTTTTTCCACGTACTTAACCAAGATATAATTGTCACACAAGAGAAAACATTGAAAAATACAGTCTCATAAGAGCAGCTTTCACAAACGGTGATCTACAAGAGGCAGTAAGTTTAAGTGGATGTTATTGTACACACTAAGTTAAAATCTTGTTCATCATTTCTGTACAACATAGTGAAAGTTGTGGAAATGAATATTAAGTTCCTTCTATTATAGACCAACTGGAAAAAAATGATAGTATGGAACTTAAAGATTAACAGGGGTGTTAATTTCTAAATCAATATTGCAAATTATGATAGCAGAGCCAGATCATTCTTTCTCAAAAAATAAAATAAAATTAAAAAAAAAAAAAACCAAACCAAAACAAAACAAAAAAATCATCAAACCAATAGCACCATTAGGTGCAATAAAGAATATCCAAGTTTTGTCTGGCTGGTTTGTTTAAATCTTTTCTTTTTTACCGGGAGACACACAAGTTCACCATAGGGTGAATTGCCATCACCTTTTAAGAGAAAACCCTGAAATATGACCAGATATTGCTAATGGAGACCTAACAAGATGTCCAAGCCAATAGTATTTTAAATAATGTTTGAAAGTTAAAGAGCACAGTAAGGGCGCATGGCATAGAAGAAAAGTGGAAGACAATCCTAAGAGCATTCATTAAGTGTCTATAGGTCCCTGAAAAGGCATAGGCACTCTGTCTAGGGAAGCGAGAGTAGTATAAAAACTCAAAATTGCAGGGTAGCCCCACTGATCTTTTAATTGCTTCATCCCTCTGTGAAAACAAAACTAAACCAGAAAATAAAATACCGATCTTTGGCCTTGCTCTGCTTCTCTCAGGGCTGCGCTGCCGGCATTTGCTGATCAGCCGCCCAAACCCCAGACCTGAGAGAGGAGCCCTGACGATGCTGGGAGGTCGCCTGTCCCTAGGAGCCCCCGGAGTGGGAAGCCCACTAGTCTGTGCCGGTGTCGCTCCAGCCCAGAAAAGCATCCTCCTCTCAAATCACAGAAATATCTCCCAGCAGCTGACAAATTTGTGCTAGCAGACCAAAATAACTCTGCAGGGGAAGTTTACAAGCACTTGCTGGCATGTATAAATAAAAGTTGCTCTTTCCAAATTTACCCAGGGTAGGCACCTTTCACATATCCTTGGGCCCACCCATAACTGCAGTTTTCCCAAAACACTGCAGTGCAGAGCACAGATTAAATTTAACTCTGTTAGAAAAATGCCTGGAGTTGGCATAAAAAGAGTGGTGATTTTATGCATAAGACATAGGACAAGGTCTGGGAAGGCCAAGATCTGGCTCAGCAGCAGTTTCTGTGACCTCGTGCAAAGTGTTTGCGCCTCAGGTCCTCACCTTTGTAAAACTGTGCTGTCAGGTCTGTCTGTCTGTCTCTCCATCTTGCTGTTCAGATTGCAGCTTCCTCAGACCAATTTCTTGCACGCTGTATGTAAAAAGATTGAATCTGCAGTTAATATGCATTATCTGATGGAACCAGATATTTATTGTAGTGGGTTAAAGTGAGACTATGATTTTCTTCTGCGTAAGTAGGATCACAAGGGTAGATTTGGGTCTACTTGGGTCTACTCAATTAATTCCTGGGAACCAGGCTCACTTTGACTCATCTGTGTCATGACCATCATGTTTGGATGAACTTCAACTTTGTTTGGAGGAACCTAAATCTTTATTTTACTCTTTCAAGAAAATAACTTAATTTGAGGTCTGACATAGCTTACATTGGGCATGGACACAAAACACCAGGAAATTAGTATTTTGGATGATGGAAAAACTTGCAGAGAGAATTGAGTATAATAGGGGAATGAGAAAAGCAGAAAAACCATCAAGGTTATAATCACGCTGGAAATGCAATTCAGGTAGCATATTGAGGGAAACAAGGGCAAAAAGAGAGGTATTAGAAACGTTACACTTCAAAAGCTTCATAGGCTGGAACACAAAGTGCTTTCTTTCATTTGGGGTTAAAATTCACCCAATGTCTAAAGCAGACATGGGCAAAAATCGCCTTAATCCCTACACACCTAAGTATTTTGTTCCACAGAACGAGCCCTGAGCGGGTCTGCAGGGGGGTAGGCAGGGAGAAAGGGGAATGCACAGGAGCAGCCAGGTCTGACCTTTCATTCCTTGTGCCCGAGAACCCCAGTAGTTCTTTCCTCTCTTGTTACCACCCTGCATTTCTGCTGCTGCCATGAGGAGTGGCATTGTTGCTCTCTGTGGTTAGTCAGTTATTTATGGAACACGACTTTCTTCCTAATTTACGGCAGTTTCTCACAGAATACGTGGCCAGCAACCTGCTTATTCTTGCTCATATAATTTTATTATTTATAGTCTCTTGCAATAAATGTAAACAGACAAGCACTCTAACTTTCTATACCCATTTAGAGATTGAATTCCAAGAAAAGTAAAAGATAAGGAGTGACAGCTTGATGTTACTGAACTCAGGAGCAAACCTGTGTGCTTTTTCTTGAAGTCCATATAGCCTAGATCAGGAGAGATCAACTAGTCCGCGGGCACGTGTCCACAGGACATTTAGTGCAGCTCACAAAAGCAAAGTAAAAATGACTTTAAAGAAGTATTTCCAAGTGTTAACACAGTCCCACCTTGTGTCCTCAGGCCCTTTCTGTCCTCCAGAAGCACAGATGTGGTTTTAGTTTCGGTTGCCTCTCTGCGAGGTATAAAAATGTCTGAAGTCTGAGAAGAGGCTTTACCCTTTGCAGCAGAGGTTTTTTGTTAGATGGGGCGGTGTTTCAGTAGAACTCTTGCAGTCATCAGCAAACACTTCCTCGAGTAGGTCCATTCACTTCTGTAGGGGCATTTATAAAACAAATTACTATGCATACAAGGTAATAAGGTAGCATTAATGACAACTGCTCCCTGCAGACAAATAGTGCCTGAAAGCTAAGAAACCTGGTGGAAGCATTGCTCACTTGAATAAGGAACAAAGTTTATGTTTCAAGTGTGAACATTATGCTTGTTTACTCAAGTAGTATTTAATCCAACCACGACAACAATAAAACATTTTAATTCTATTTTTCCCTCACTCCAGAGCCACGGTTTGCGAAAAGAAAAATGACTGATTGCTTTAGCAGTCATCCACACTTCCCTTTCCTTGTGATGTCTGGCTAGTACACATGGATCACTGCTGAGTGAATCTTGTAAGACGTGCAACTAAATAATACTTCATTCGTTATCAGTTGTTTTGAAAATATTTTCTTTACCTGCCCCTTTTTTTAAAGGGTCAACAAAATTGTCATGGGATCTTGGAGAATAATGACTTAGCACCAGCTAAGCATATTCTAGGTCAAAATACAATAAGCCGTTCATATCAATGCTTCAAATCCAATTTTTGAAAAGAATCAAAACTTTGCACGCCATGGAATCAACAGGAAAATGGTAAGCGTTCAGTCATTAAAAATTCATTTGGTATTCATTGTAACAGCGTTAATCATAACGTATTCATTTGGCGTTCATGTGGCTGTCACATGTAAGAGTTCAATTATAATGCACAGTAGCTAATGAGTATATAAAGCGTTACTGGATCGACATTACTGTGCAGCATTTTCTTATTTGCATTATTCATATGCTTCAGGTTTAAAAATCCATCAGCAACAAGCTGTTAAAAAGCAGCAGTGTATTATAAAAGACACATTTTGGAGGCCTTGCTTTTGAAATCTGTTCAACTGTCTGTCTAAGCAAGTGCTGCTGTAGCCTCTGTCACTGTAGTATCCGAGTACCTGGAGAGTTGCCCATGGTTTTCTCACATGCCTAAAACCATACTGTTAAAATGTGGTCCTATTATTTTCAACATGGATGGTACAGCACAACATATGAGCCCAGATGGATTCAGGCAATTAACTTCCCATCATTTTAGTGGGAACATCTAAACGCTTTTGAGGAGCTGAGTGCTGATCTTCAGAGGAGGGAATGCCTCCTTGTGATCAACACACTGGGTGTCGGAGGCTTAATAAGACTGTTACAACGGGTAAGGACCCTGTCAAGTTGTGAAGCATGCCGGTAACTTCCACTTTTAGGAAAAGTTTAATCAAGTCTTGGACCCTCAGGGATAAATGAGAGGAAAAGGCTGAGAAAGAGATAAGAAATCCAGCTGCAAAAAATGTTGTCTTTGTGAACTTCTGTCTTCCTACTCCGCTCAAGCTGGGGTTGTGTTGCACCACCCCCCATCACCACAGGCAAGAAACAGACCCCCCAAAAAATAAAATTAATTGTGCTCTGGAAACCATGAGTAAGCAGGAAGTCAAGATAATTTTAAAAAATTGAACAAATTTGGCAGGGAAAGTCAAGGAATTGCTTGTTTACCCAAGGCTGATTTTCACGTGAAGGGAGCGTGACCGGCTGATGCTCATGCCCAGGAGCAGCGTTTGTGTCTGCACGGTGCCAGGAGCTCAAGTGCCTGACTCAAATTTTGAGTGAGTGAGAGACTTTAATTTACGAATGCAAATTATTTCAAGATATCTTTCTGGTTTGGGAGAAGCCTAGGCTGCGCAGAAATCACTGTAATTTTGTATGTACATGTGTGTATACATATACTGCAGATACAAACCAGAGAAAGACTAGAAGAGCACCTCTGAAAGGACAACAAAAATGAAGGCACGTGCTTTTCTGCTATCATTTAAAATATCGCTGCTTTCTAGGCACCTGACACTTTCCACCCACTTTGCGTGCATTGCTTTATACAAGATCTCCAGCTTACAGTTTTTTTACATTAAGTTTTCTTTTTTCAAGGTACATTCAATTACCCTCACTCTTTTTACTTGCGTCCTACATACCTTCTTCCTACAGTGTTCCCATGTCACTTTTAATTCCTGCATTTGGAAAAGAAGAAAACTGGATTCACACTCATCTTTGCTTGGTGGGATGAGAAGGGGAGTAGCCTTAGTTTACAGAATAATTCCTGTTTCAGGTGACTTTCCAACTGCGTTGTTCACAGTGAGCTCTTAATGTGGATGCACTGAAAGTCCCCGTTTCAGAATCCGTGCAGAAATCCTGAAAAGTCAGCAAATTCTCAGCAACGATATCAAGTGTTTCAAAGCATATTGTGTGTTTTCTTGGATGCTTTTAATACGTCCACCCTTTCCACTAAACTCTGCAGCACTAAGTTGTTTGGAGTTAGCAGAACAAGATTTTTCTCCAGGTGCTTAGACAGCTTAAACCAATAGTTAGAATTAAGTCTACATACGCAACTACTCTAAGTAATTAGATCGTTTTCTTGTTGTCTGAGCTGAAAACTGTTAAAACAATGTAAAATTAATAAAAGCTTGTCATGACTACAAGTGTGATTTTGTAACTGGCTCAAATGTAGTAACTTAAAATGGATGCAAGGAACAGGACTTCACTAATAGCAGCGAGTTGTTTTTTCTCCATCACAGTTACCATGCTCCCAGCTGTGTTTGCCTAAGCGTTGTAACGTATTTGGGCCTAGGAACTAGCTAAATGACAGTATTTCTTGTTTGTTAGGTTTCAGAAGAAGCATAATGAGAAGAGGAAACCTTTATCAGGCAGAATTATTGAAGCCTTGCCTTCTTTGAGGTAACACAAATATTTCCATGCGATTGAAGAGAAAGAAAACAGAGAAGAGAATGCAAACATAGATTAAAAAATGAGACTATAATTAAGATACAGTAGTAAGAGAGAGAGAGAGAGATACAGAAAGTTAGAGGGCTAAGACATTTTGTTATCAAAATGAGAGTCCCACGTCAAGGGAGAGTCAAAACTGCATCTACGATTATCTCTTTTCAATCTCTAGTATATAAAGCACATCTATTACAATTTTAAAATAAGAATTGGGTATAAAAATTGCCAATATAAGAGACTGCTTTGGGTGTATTGAGGCTATTTTTTTTTATCGCTCAGCCCCTCTCGCAAAATTATCAGCATACAAAACCTGAGAGATCCCTGAATTCCTGCTGTCTGGCGAGGTGATGAGACTGGAGAGAGCTGGAACTGCCAAAGCAGAAGGTGCTGCTCCTTTTTCTTGAGGGCTCCAAAGCTGTTGCCACACAGCAGCTGAAATATTGATCACAAATTAGATACACCAGGGGAATATTACCCATAATGGCAAGTATGTGGTGGGTTTAAAATGAAAGAATCCTTACCGTGTCTACTAAATCTCTTCCTTTTTTCTAAAAACGTTGCTTTCTTGGAAAACATTTCCCCTTTAACGTCAGTGATTCTATTGCCGGGTTCTATCTGATAATTGTCCGTAATTCAGTTTTGCGGAAAATGCCCAGCTTCTTAGATTCTCTGATGCTCAGCATACATGCAATTGGTTTTCTTTCTTTTCTAAAAATGAGAAAAGTGTATTATGCTGCCGAACAAGAATGCAAATATGGCTGTTAGCATTTAAAACTGTTTTCCTCTAATCACATAACTGCAAAAGCATCCATATAACCAAATGCTACTCCCAAATCAGCAGTCACACCTGTGATCTGCATGACTGTTCTATTACTTACAGATTGTTATTTGCTCTAAATGCAACTCTATTTTATTATGGTGTTATCAGTTACTGCTTTTTGCTCTTTCAGTGCTTTTAGGACAGGCTAAACGACTCATTTGGTAAGTGTTAAACACAGGAAGGTAGAGCTGGGTCATGATATCGTATTCTGCTGGTTCATGCTAGAAAAGCGCGTGCAGCATGTGACATAAGCTTCAGCGCAGCAGGGGCTTAGGCTTTATTGACAAGCCTGAAAACACTATCTCATGAATTCTTTGCGCAGAATTCCCCCGTAGTCAAGGAGTTTGATCATCTTATGTATTTTTAAAAATGAAATATGCATATTACCAATTGAAAATAATGAATGTTACGATTGGGAGAAATGTATCACTTATACGTACTTCAAGCTTTCAGCCAAACCCCTTCATTAAAGAAGATTCGTTTCGGGCTAAATATAAAAGAAGTTGGAATCTCTTTTAGGTGGAATTCTCCATTTCATGCTTTCAGATAGCAATAAAAACTACATTGCTATTTGCTTTAATATAAAATGTGTTTAAACAGAACATAAATGCACAGTGAAAGTCCACCTGAGACCACAGCAACTCTACTTAATGATGCACAACGAAAGAAGCAGGGCTTTAAAGCATTATGTCCACACTCACCATTTGCTTATATTATTTTACAGAGTCCGAGTTTGCAAAGAGTCAAAGTCATAGCATCTGGCCCAGCTCTCATCTGACTCTCCAGCGGATCCAAGGCAAGGTGACATTCCAAGTCTCTTAGAACAGCCCTGGCTAACCCATCTTGAGTCTACCCAAATCCCATAGTGCATGCAACATCAGACCTTTCTAAGAACAAATGCCTTTTCCATGTCTGCCCATTGCTGACATCACTGCAATATCTTCCAGCTTAAGGACAGTCAGGTGCTGAGTGTGCACAGTTACGCCCAGGACCTGTCCATCCACCCAGCAGATAAGTGTAGTCTGAGGCCTTCACTAAGTGGCAGCAGAAGCTCAGCTTTTCTTTTGAGCTCTCCCAAAACTGGTGATTGATCTTGGGTCTGCGTTCAATTAGTTTGGATTATAGGAAATTATTTCATCTGCCAAATATTGACTTGTGCAATATAGGCATGTACATTCAAACTAGTTGGCTGGATGCCCTTTACAGTCAATGGAAATAAGTAAGCTTAATTCATCTTCCACTAAATTAGGACAACTAAATCACTGCCAACAAATCACCAAACAGCTCAAAGGACAGTAAGGCAAGGAATGTACTTAATTTTCTAATAAGTTGTGTTATTTACCTGTTCTCTACATAAATTGCTATGTCTTTTTCCTTGTAACATTATTATTTAGTCACTAATACATTATACCCTTATGTCTTTATTCTCTGCCCATTAGAGGAATTAGGTTCTTTGGATGATATTAGTAAAGAATGAACACTGCCAACATCCACTCTCACTTTCATTAAATGACCTATACCTTTTTATAGGTCCTATTCGTCATATATCCTTTGTGTAATGGTGAGAAACAGGTTTTGTAATTTCTCATGCAACGCAGCTTTCATTTGTAATTTACTCATTAAAATTTTCCTTGTCTATACGGAACATGCTACATACATATAATACATTTCAGGGTTCTATTGTTTCTGCACAGAGAATCAGGATATAGGACTGGAAAAGATAGTTTGCAATTGGGATACAGACTAGAAAAGATAGTTATACTTGGAGAACTTACTGTATGCATTCAGATGGTTCTTTGAGAGTCTGTTTACCTCCACAGACTGGACTCACTCTTGGGGAGACTTGGGTTCTCCTGACAGCTCTCTAAATACATTTGATTTCCTATAAAATTGGAAAAATTGTACTGCCTTCCTTCTTTAGATAAGGACAATAAAGTTTTACTCAACATTAAATAATTTGAAATGTGTTCTATCAGCTGGAAAAAAAAACCCACCAAATTTAAAATTACAACTCTCTGGTTCCAGGGAGAGGGCAAAATTGTACTTCAAAAGGAAATGTTATTGTAAATCTCAAAGCATTTGAACAGTCTCTGAAGAAGACAGAAATGCGAGTCAAATTCTGCTGTGCTGTCTTTGTCACGAGAAAAATAGACCTAAATCACCAAGATTAACTGATGTAGAATAATTGCCTAATGATGAAAGTGTCTAGGATTGCCAGGAAGAACCTCTGAACAGGTGCTGCTGGGCATTAACTCACTACATAAACAGGTGAACGGATAGCACAACTCTGTCAGACTGCTACCGTATGGGACACAATGCCTGAAGCCAGTTCATCCAACTCATTCAGTTGATGGCTCTCTACTACGAAATGAACTAATCAAGGCTGGATGCGGTCGGTACCATGCAGTGGCAGAACCATTCCATTCAACAAAAACAGTCTTTTGGATCTTTTCAGCATTTCTATGTTATGTGGCACAGTCTTCACGTTCTTCTGTGCTGAAAACCTCTGCTGCTTCTTTCTTTCTTTCTTTCATTTTCTGCTGGAATAACCTGTGATGACCCATATAATCCTGCAAAATATCACAGATGTCAATGGTTGAAATTCAAGCAAATATTAATATTTAAAATGCAATCTACAAAATATCAATTTTAATTAGTACATTTGACATATTAAAGATCAATACTTAAGTAGTGAAAGATTCTGCTGTTTAGGCTGCACTCCACATGGATGATCATTTCTAAATTAAGAGATGCAAATTTAATCAATAGATTTAAAACTTTACATCACTTGAGGCACTTGAATTGCTTCTAATCAGCCTAGTAAAGTGAAAGCATCCTTTAATTGTTGTTTTTTCCCCCCTCTTTGAAAGACAAACCTACCTTCAGGCTGAATTTTGCTCAGAATAAGCTATATTATCTGCAGCTTTTGCTCTTCTTTGTTATTCTTAGCAATTAAGAGTGTATTTAAAATGTCAAGAAAACAAACAGCTCAAAATCCCAGAGGTCATTTCATCATTTAAGAAACTTCAGCAAAATCAACATCTTAACTCAGGTTTAAAAAAATAAAATCGGTAAAATGTAGTTTTTGCATTTTCATACTTTTAGCAAAAGAGAAGTATCTTGTTGCTTATATGAAATCAGCCTCTATGTAGTTTACTGTGCTTGCTTTCCAGAGTTATTTTAAAAATCGATCATTTTGTAAAACAGGCTGTATAAAATTCTCGTGCTTTGGTAACTGATACCATGAACCACAAATTATTGGAAGTTAAAATTCCTTCTTTTTTTCCCCTATTTTTAATCTTAAAATCTATGTGTTGTGGTTGTCACAGCCATCTGTCAAAATACCTGTAAGATGTCTTGAAATACAGCCCATATTAAATTTTAGCCTTTAAATATATTTTATTCCTTCAGAATGTTCGTCAACAACTTGTTGAGTTCCCTTCTGCAAAAAGGGCAAGAAAGGCTACAGACCTATTTTCACCTTTGTACATGAAAAGTCACATTGACATTGATAGGACTATGCACGTACTTGATGATTCTTTACATCTGGAATTAGTATGAATTTTTCCCCTGAATTCTATAGGATTATATTCTTCATGGCAATTATTACACATGCAGTTGAAAGTATCTTAAAAGCATTTCATATCAAAATATCCTGAAGATTTTCAGGCTAGATCTTTTGATAGCATGCATGAGGCCCATGTTTCTGTTAAAATGGACTAGTGCCAACTATAATGGAGAGGAATATGACTGTTTTATTCTTTTTTCTTAAAGTTATCTGTGGATAGCACTGCATAGAATGCACCATACTTTCAAATGGAGCAGGGTAACTTCTTTATTAGGTTTAGCATGCCACTACCTAGCTCTTTGGCAGGCAAAAGCATTGCAATTACAGAAAGAAATTGGTTGACAACATACTTAAATTGTTAACCATCCAGTTCTCCCATAAGCCCCCAAATTACATAAATAATTATAACCGGCGGTTACTAGTACCCTGTCTTCAGCAGAAAGTGTGCTTCTGAATCATAGGCAACAGGATATTTAGACATTTGCAAGATCTGAACTGGGCCAGCAATCTTTTCTTTCCACAAATTTCAAGGACAAAAATATATATAAAAAAAAACCAAACCTGGGCATCGCAACCAAATCGCTCTTGTATTCTATGATACAGATGAGTCACCCCAGCAGGAGTTTCCGGGGCAAAATATTTTTGGACACAGGAGGGAAGCAGAGATGATATTTTATCTCTGAATCGTACACAGGCCATGCACTGCAGTTGCATGGTTTCCGCATTGCGAGCGCTGTGGCTTCCTAGAAGATCTGAGCTACAAGGAGTCACAGGGTTCTGACACTGAAGTCTTTAAGAAGCAAACAGCACTAGTTATTGGTGGCGTTGTGAGGACATTCAGTCTGAATTGGTAATATTCAGTATTACCAATGTCTCAGTGTAAGATAAACCCTGAGTATAAACTCACAGGCTGGTTGGAAAGTAATGTCCGTCCTGTACATGCAAACCCAGTTAGCTTTCTGACTGAAAACAGAACTCTGTCCTATTTTCCTATTCACTACAGCATGATAAGGACAGTTAGGGTGTAGGGAGTCAAACGCTGTATTTTTCATTAAATGTTCTACCCAGTCGAGTGCCTACAAGTCCCACAAGGCTATGGAAATCTTGGATGAACAACTCATAGGTGTACTGGAATCTGGCAAATTTATTCCCTCAAACCCAGATCTCGTGTCCATCAGATGTTAGGTGAAAAAAATAAAAACCCATACAAACATATTTCAGCTTTACTGTGCAAGAAACTGCATCCCCAAACCCTCATTTAATGAACATTGCTGACATTACTAGAGATGTAGCAAGCAGCTTTTGAAGTAAAGGCTGGGGCTGCAACTAGAAGGTGCGCAGCAGTTCTTTTCACATGCAGAAATCTTTCAGATCTTTTCTTCTTATGCTACCAAGTGGGAACTACTTCCTGTACCATCTTTTGAAATCCTTTGACAAGGGCGACAAAACTGCCCAAGTGCTGGTGTGAAACACCCCCTTCCCTTCTCCTCTACTTACAGACATTACATAGAGTGTCTGCGTGTACAGGTCTTGTCATCTACGTTCAGGGAGGGACACAGGAGGAGAAAATCCAAACAAAACTGAAACAGAAAGCAGAGAAAGACCTGAACTTTCAATTTGATTCCGTTACTTTCCTTCAAAGTGCTATTCTCCACCGATGACCATCAATTGTTCTTGGAATCCCTAAGTCACAGCACAGCTCTTGCCATGTAGAGTATGACTTGCGGCATGTTTAGATTTTCCCATACTGTCCAGAATGCTGCAGAGATTACTTTTAATATAATGGCTTTTAATCGTTTTTAAGGTCTGAAACAGTCATCTGGCTTACACGTTTCCTTTTGTGAAAAATAGTGAAGGTATTGTTGGCTTTCGCAATAATAACAAGGCTATAAATACTTGAATAATTAACCTTTAGTAAATTAGGAAACATGAGAAACCTTAAAGATAACAACTAACAGCAGCTATGAAGAAGAACATCTGAGAGAAACAAAAGAGAACTTCTCCAAGAGACCCCACAAATGATTAACAGAAGGAGACAGACGCATAGGAGAAGGGAGCTGATATGCATGGAAAAAGGGAACTGAAGATTATCCTCAGAAACAATTGCCAGAAGGAAAACACACAAATAGAAGAAAAAGGGATTAATGATAAATCATTACTCTGATGCAATGTTGAATGTATATAAGACATGGGTGAAGTAGTAGCTGGTGTGCCTCTGACTTGAGTCATGCACCCAGCGCTGTGCTTTTGCTTTATCGACTTTGTCCCTATAATAAGTGCCATTTCTGTTTAAGGAATCTGGCTGTTTATTACACTTTTGTTATCCGTTGACTAGAGTGCTTCCCCATGAGGCATATGTTGTGCTCTTTTTTGCTTGTTCCATAGGCATTCTGTAAGAACTAGGAAATTTCCAAATTGTCACGTAATCCAAAGGGATCATCATTCTTTCCAGAAACTTAATATATTACTGTGTAAAAACCCGTACTGCTTTTATTTTCTTATAATTTCCAACCTGTATGCAATAGTTAAAATTCGGCAGCATCCAATATCTTATTTGTTAATAGAAAGATCATCCAATACTATCTCTAAAATCTTAACAGCTCTGTTCAGGAATCTATATATTCTCTAGAACTGGCAACCAGTGTGCTTTTCTCTGATTTTGTAAAGACTAAAATGTCAATTATTTATTTATTTTACTAGATAATGTGTGAGCAATCATTTATCCTCTGACCTCAGATCCCCCGGGCACTTCCCATCTGTCAGACATTTCTGTAACTACACGTGTTCTTTCCCTAACGTTGGTCTAATGCACTAGACTTGTACACATCCCTTACAACCAAAAAGCTGAAATAAAAACAAGAAAGGTGCCACATCCAGAAAACTCCCTTCTGTTTTCCCTGTTCCTCTCCAAGACTCCAGGGAGTCGTTGCTTTGACTCTCCATTTGAGCTTCATAATATTACATATATTTGTGAGACCGTCGTATGTTCTTTCCTCAGTGTGAGTGAAAGCTTGAACTCTGCTCATTAAGGCAAAAACATCCTTACAAGGCAGGACCTCATGGTATCTCCTGTGACTCTCTGAGGCAGACACATCACAAATGTGAGCCCTAAGGGTTGTTTGTTTTCCTCTCCTTAATTCTTTGAATAGGTGATTTTAATGAAATACAGAGTAATCGGACCTCTTTAAAAGGCTAAATGGGGAACTTCCTGGAAATGTTTTCCATGTGTATTTACACTGGATCATCTAAAGTATAAACATAGTTCGCGGATAGTTAGCTCGCATTGTAGTGAATTTAATACGGTGGTTCAGATTCACAGTTCACAAACGTTTTGCAAATACAGGGCTGTTAAAGTCAATGAAGCTCAGTTAATTTACACCAGTTAAGGGTATGACAGCGCGTACAGAAGATTTTGTCTGCTGGCATAATCATCCTGGCTTTTACAGCTTTATGGGGTGAAGGAACTTTTCATATGATAGTGGGCTTTGCCATAAGAAGGAATACAAAAAATTCCCAGATACAACGGAAAGGTATGGGAGAAAGGAGAATTCATTAGAAAGTCTCATTATAATAACAGTAGAGTTGACAACATCTGCATTATAACAACTTATTGGTGGATGCGTCCTTTTTTTAGGTACCTGGGAGGCTGACTTGGACTGCCTCAGCTCTTGGAGATGCACAGTGGTAGCCCCGATATGTTTTGTATTTCTATTTTGCCTCAACTCATAGGCATTAAAATAATTGTGCATCTCATTCAAGCATGCACGCGTTTTAAAAAGTTCTCTCCCACACGTTGCAAATCAATAGCTCACCACCCTGAGAAGAAATCACGGTCTTGACTACCTGAGGGCAGGCTAGGAAAAGAGAGGAAATTTGGGTCGCAGGTACACGTGTGGCTTTGACTCACCCAAACCAAGAAAAACCTCTAGGAATTATGTCTTTATTTGTATTTTTTTGGTTCGTTGTTTTTGCTTGCCTTTCATTTTTGTGATTCATTGGCGAGGAGTTAACAGCCGAGGCATGGGCCTGAAAGAAGTGGCATTTTTCCTTTGCTGGGCAGGTGAAAACATAAGTTCGCTGCTCATTTGTGCAATGCATCCTTCTGATTTGGAAAGTTGTTCTTTGTAAGCAGCGAGCATTAACAGGCAAGTAAAATTGACTTTTTCCAATTATTCTAAACAGTTTAAAGTTTTCTTTATTATCATTATTTATTTTTCACTACTGAATTGCCTCGTCTAATCCCCATCTATGCAGACTGTATGCCCTAATAGCAAGGGTCGGACACTCAGCAGACACTTCTTAAATAGATACCATTTATGTATACAGCCTCTTTTTCTGATTTATTTCTTCATGATGCTCACTTCACCTAGTCTGGTTGTCATGGCCTATACCTATTGCATAGATTCCAGGTGAGTTTTCAGAGTAGAAAATAGCAAAAGTTACCTGACAGACTTCCCCTCCCGCCCCCCCCCCTCCTCCCCCCCCTTATATTTTATATAAAAACATTGAAATAATACAACAACTGAAAAAGAAAAGCTGACTGCTTATTAACAACTTTTATCCCATTACCAAAACAAAGCCTTGTTATCAAAGGCTTCCCTGATACTTTAAAAATTAGAAAATAATGTTTTGGGAAGTTAAGGTTACTTTGTTTTGTTATTTATTATGAAAGAAAAAGGTCTAGAAATTACATGTGGTTGTAAACCTACTTGCTCGAGCTGTGCTGGGAATGGTGGTGGCACAGATTTGGTATAAATGACAGCAGTAAGTACTTGTTTCTTCAGAATAAATTTCCTATCTTTTTCTGAATTTTACAGCAGTCTAATATGACTTCATCGAGGCAGTAATATTTTCCTGTTGGGAGAACAGGAAAAATTTCTAGTGTTGAACATGAAGGGAAGGAAAGCAAAAACCTACTCACAGCACTAATTAGAAAAGAGAATCTTCTAAGATTTGTTCATTTTCCTTGGAAGATTCAAATTAAAAATATTTTTTTAAAAAAAATTGTTACAAATAGATTTTGAAAGTGTTGGAGTCTTGACTTAATAATCACGCATTATCTCTGCCTTACCTGACACGAGGAAGAGATGTAAACCAAATCGGAGGGAGTACTGTAATGAGTGGAAAATACCAGAAAAAGAGTTCTGATGTGGTCATATTGTGAGAAATAATGCGTCCTCTTGCAGCGAGAATATTCCACTTAATATACACACTTTTTAAGTTTACCAGTGGGAAAATTATGTGATGCTACAAGGCACATGCACCAGTTTCAGTATGCATTTTTCAACATGCCATTTAAAGCACGGATTGGTACATACCTACTCAGTTTTTACTCATTGCTCCAGGATGCAACTACATTTCCCTTGGTATACTTGGATAATAAAACAGTTGGTGGTAATTATCTTAATGATTTCAGCATGAAGATTAGTAAACCTTGTAATTTTTATCCTTGCTAGTATAAATTAGTTTACAAGGGCTCCAAGTAGCTGTTAAGCTGCCAAAGCAGTGTACACATTTTCAGTACTCAAATTAACCTCTGACTTTAGAACAGGAATGCTTGTGTATAAAAAGTGAAGCCTCTCTATTTTTTGAATAGGAGGCATTAGTAATTGAAATACTAGTTGGGAACAGACTGTGGATTTAATGCCCTTGTTCCAGAAGGGTAGAAAGAATGAGGGGAAAGAAAAAGCTACACTTCAAAATAGAAATTGAGGTACAAATCATCTGAAAAAAAAAAAAAAAAAAATCATTTTCCTTTGTTTTTAAAGAATGTTCATACTTTGGAATTATCATAATTACTGTTATATTATATTACATGTCTTTTAGATATACCGTATATAAACACAATAATACTATGTATATAATATGTAATGATTTATTAATCTGAGCCGATGACAACCCTCAATTTAACACAGTTCAGAGGCACTTACTTGATTTGAAATGCATGTTGCAGCCCCTCTTTATTCTGTAAGCCACTTAAATAAATTCTGCTGCAGCGCGAGGTTAAGCAACCCTCTAACCTGAACACACGAACACATTCTGCAGTGGCACCAAGAGTCACTTGTGTAGTCCTAACCTCTTTACAAAAAATTCCATTAAGGAATTACTCTTGCATGTATCAGCATTAAAATACAACACATACCCATTTGCACAGATGAAGATTGCAGTCAAACATGATTTTAAAAAGTCTGGTAGATACGTATTTTCCAGTTAGTTCGATTTTCTATCTAACTTGTGTACTTTCCAATCACATAGTCAAAAATTACTCCAGGTCTCCTACCTGCAAAATTCTTCGAAAAGACGGTTCCAACCTATGGTTTTCCAGCACAAATAAAGAATCAGGGTGTAGACTGTCTAACAAGAAGTCTCTAAGTTGAAAGTTTGGGTTGACATTTAGATTTTCATCCACAATCAGATGTAAAACTGATAGCAGCTTATCTGTCTTACAAGTTTACTTGGCCTGTCCTTGCATCCAAGTGACACACTTGGTTGTTAGTAACCAAGGAACAGCCTGAAAGACATTCTTTTATTCTTGTCAAAATTATTTTTCCTTGTAATATCTCAAAGATGAGATAATGAAAGCATAAATATGATTTTTATTGTTTTCATCGTTTTTATAGTTTTCAGTGCTATCAACATTCATTGACTATTAAAGGTCTAAGAGTAATCACACAAATTTTTGTACAAAATGCTTTCCAGCAACTTCACCTTTGTTCTTTTTGATTTTCTGCTTTACTTAGTTTTTACTATTTTTCGTTTGTCTATAATGTAACTTGCATTCACTATTCATGACATAAAAACAAAATATGGGAAACTCTCATCTCATTTCTTCCTATATTCTCAGTTTCTGTGTGCGATTTTTGACAACCATCTGCTTAGATTAGACTTCACCTCCTTCTCCCCTTCATCCCTGTCATAATAAAATATTGACAGAAACAATTTCTTCCAGGAAAATAGAAAGTTAATAGATAAGTGAAAGCTCTACTTGGTTTTTCATTGAAGTCCTGATGTACCCTCACAACCTGTGCTGTATTTATTTATGTGATCATCTGAAGATGTGAAAAATTAAAAGGGAAAGCTCCAACCCAGACGCTGGATTTCACAATGGGATTCAGAGTATATCTAATATTCACAAATTACTGTAGAGCTTTTGCAAATAGCAAGTAGTATGTCAGATGAAAATCTCCAGGTGCGATAAATGTAGTGTGAGAAGAGGCTCTTTAGCGGCAATTAAAGGGGACAAATGACAGAATTGTGCACATCCAGGTTTAAGTAAGTGAGAAAAAATGCGTAAACCAGCCGGGTTTTACATAACTTCAGTACCTCTAAAATAGTGTTATTTTTTCCCTGTTCAGGCTGCAGGCAGATGAGCAGGCCAGTGACCATCCCTGGCCTGAGGTTTAATGAACGGCACAGACGTGGAAAACTGCGGGATGTGACGTGAGAAATCGCTGTGCCTGAGAGATGACAGAGCGAGACGCAAAGCACCGATGGGGACAGCACCGCAGGGGGCAAGGGGTTTTGCAGGTGGTTAAGGGGGAGGCAGGGCAGAAATGGCCAGACCTTGCAGGCAATCAAAGGGGAGCACTGGGTGGTTCTGCAGAGTTGAGTTTTGCAACGCCAATAGCACTGAGGTACCTGCAATACCAGGTGTTGCTGAGATTACCCGTGTAACTGGCAGAAACACCAAATTTGGGTACGGATGTAGCAAGCTAGGACTGGTGGGGAAAAGAGATACCATGGTACGTAAATGCGGTGGCAGGTCCCTGACTGCCACAGCCAAAGCCAGGCGAGACCCCAGCCCGTTGTCCCCCACAGACCACAGCTGCCTCACGGTGGGGACGACTTGGGTGGGTGCACCTTCCCTGGTCCTGGGGTCTCCTGTTCCGGGCTGGGCAGCATCAGCAACTACCCACCGCCAATAACCTTCTCCCTTCTCCCTCAGCGTTCGGGGAAGAATGCCCACAAGAAGAAACACACAGCTGGAGAGACCTTGTTTTGTAAAACCCTCCCCTTGCGCAGCCAGTTCGAAACTCTCAGGGACCTGACTTGTCCCTGTTTGTTTTGCTGGGTGGCTTTGGCAGCTGCATGCCACGATCCAAATTTTGATGTTCTAATGATTTTGGCTGGAAGGATCCTCAACATTTTTGTAGTAGGCATACCAACCCTTATTTGATATCCTCTACTCAGGGATCACATATATTCCCATAGCTATAACACGACTCTGGCAACTCGCACGCCATTGACTATTATCTTGGCCGTGACCCCAGGTCCATCTCCGAGTGGTGTGTTTCCAGGATATCACCTCACGCTTTGCAAGCGTGCCCTACATTCCTTGTCCTCAACTTTGCAATCTTGCATTTGGCTGTTTTAAAAAGCGAGCATTTTTTCCAAAAGAAAAACCTTAAAAAGCAAATTAGACCAGTCTGTATATATGAGCGATCTTCAAATTATTTACTGTTCAATCAGCTGTAGTGTCTTTTGTACATTTTCTCAGTAATAAGTCCATATATTTTCTTCCAGATTTTTTGCTGATGTATTTAACAGCACTGGAACAAGTCGGTAAGGATTCTCATTAGAAACATCCACAGCGGATGATGATATAATATTAGATAAAGTACTTTTTGCCACCTACTACTTTAGCAGTGTGACTGAGCACCTTAGTCTTTTAAGGTTGTTTCTATTAACCCTGCCTCCAACTTCTAAGAGGTGCTGAATTTAAGAGAAAAAACTCACATATAAGAATCTTTCTAACAATTACAATATTTAAATGGCTAATAGAAAACCTAGGAGATTTTGCAAATTATTTTTTATACTTGGAAGCGGATGTTAATCAGGGGAACTTAGTGAAAAAATTGATTAAATTGATTAGCAAGAATCAGATGGGGATGATGCTAACAGAGTTAAATTGTAAAGAACATAGCTTCATACCAGTTTCAGAAAATGAGAGATAGAATTAAATTGGCTTCTCGTGTAGCCCTTGTTCCTGAGAAAGAGGAGAAGAGGCGGCAGAGAAATAAAGGAGATATCAAGACAGACAAACAAATTGGCTGTAGCTATTTTACGAGATTTGATAAGAAAACTGGATCAACTCTCAATTTCTCCTGTGTCCTTTATCCTTCTTGTTTAAGAAGGTACCACTGAATACTAAGCATAAAGCACTGAGGTGACCTAATTTGTAATTAATGGCTATTGGTGGCATAAAATAAATAGATACTTCAGTTTTACTGGGCATTCCAGGGCAGAAATGTAACCAAATATGGGTGTCACTAATTGACTAATTGAAATATTAATTTCTGGATTTTTGTGTATTTTAAAAACCTTTCAGTTATGCCGCACCAGTAAGTTCACAATATAAATAGATGTTAAGGACAAACATTACTATTTGATCACATCCTCAAATATTAATATACAGGAAAATCATTCCGTTATTATTCTAAGAAAATAAAACATTGGGATAGTTTATAGAAACGACAAAGCTTTAAAATTTTCCCATGCAACATAAGTAATGCGTCTTTAGGAAAGTGTTTAACAATTCTTGAGGTCGCTGCCAAAGATTGACTCACAAGCTCTGAAACAGTAGTGTTCAAGAGCATAGATAAAAGCGTATAATAAAATGCTTAATCACTGGATTGAGCGCAAACCTGAATGCAACTTTTATTGTGGAAATCCTCTTGCCTTTCCATTAAATTTTCCCTCTTCTGAGCAGATGGGGGAAGGGAGGAGGAATGATTATTACTGATTTAATTAAGCTACTAAGATTACTGGTCCAGTCCGTCGGGAAATGACAACTTTGAGATTGCGAATTGGATGTAATCATCTCACCTCATTACTATTTTTGTCATGAAACTAAATTAATTTTGTATATTTTCTGTTCTCATTACTATACTTGTCATAAGAGGGAACTATCAAAATTCTAATAATACCTGATGTACTTTGGTAATTATGGGACTATGCTCCTCAACTTTGACATTTTCAACCCTGTGCTTGATTTGCTGGCAATTCCACTCCTCCCTGTTAGGTTAATAAAGGCTGTAAATATGGAATCAGCCAGGTAATTTTCTACAATATGCAGTTGCCCCATTTTATCCCTTGTTAGTTTTCAACTGTAGGTGGTGGGGTGGGGGTGGGGGGGAAACAAACAGAAAATTAAGCTGAACTGCACTGATATTAGTGCACTTTAAGGTGTCAGGATTTTTGTGGTGCGCTGAAGTAAATTATATAATACACGTGAAATAGTATCTCTGGATACAGAGCTTATATTCAAATCCAATGATTAAGCTCTTTTTCTGGAAGTAGGCAGGTTCTGCTTATGAAGTCTAATCACAGTTGCATGAGTTACAATAAAAAAAAAAAAGTTTTCATGTGTTTACTCATAGAAGCATTGTTTCAGTTGACTAGAGAGAACATCTTGGAGAGCATAATTTCCATCAAAAACAAAACAGAAAATCAGAAGCTTCAAAACAGAAAGTTATATGCTGCTCTTATGTTATGCTGCAGTCCTCTGTTTCTGGGCAAAATAACTAAAAATGGGAACATCGATTTTTCAAAAAGCGCCCTGAACGTCTTGGAGCACAGCCCAAACCAAAGAGCTGCAGCAACTGAGGTACACTTAGAAGAAAAACCTTGCATCCATGGACAAGAGAAACCTACTTGCCTTCCTTACTCCTAGCCCGACAGGTCTGCTCTACCGCTGTATCGCTGCTGTGGTGTGGCTGGTGTGTCCGCTCTCTGGCCAGCTGCCTGTATTCTTCCTCTTCTTCCCCATCCTCGTAGGTGGAAACCAGTTGCTGCCAGTGCGAGGGTGACAACGGGACTGGTCATGCCTGCGTGTCCCACGGGGTAGTCTCCAGCAAACTCTAATGCTCACGGTTATGCGGCAGGAGCACAGGAACCAGGGACATGCACCTTGCTTCACTTTCCCCAAAACCACCTGGAGACCCATGGTAGGTATTTCTTCCTCTTTTCCAAAGTCTTTTGTTCCATGGGTGACATTATTCAGCCTTGTCTTTGTGGACCTATGGCAGAGAAAATGACATGAGACAGAGTGGCTTAGCCATCAGTAGTGTTCCAATAACACCACGCATTTTCAGATGAGGCAATTTTCAATTTCAAAGAATTTTCAATTTTCACCTCTTAGCTTGTGAATGAAGGAAAAAAAACAACACAGAACTGAGAAAGGACCAAAATGATAATAAATAGAAGAAATTCTTCAAAAAGATATACACTTTTTCCTCCAACAATGTCAAAATCTGCCACTTACTAAAGTGATGCAAAGTTATTCTTTGAACGGTAACATTTTCCAAAAATACCTTTCATCATCCATACCTTTTTAGAAACGTGTTTCTACTGAATGAAGGCATAGCTACACTGACTCATGCATTTGTACCTCTATTCTCTATTTTTGTAATTCATAGGTAAATCTGAAAGTCAAAATTACTTACAGCCCCTGATGGTGCCTCTGTGACTGCCGTCCTTCTTCCAGTGCTCTGGGTTTAGTAGGACTACGAAGCTTATGCTGAAAACCTTCCACTGGTATCCAGTCACGTTCTTATACCAGCTGAAAGCCTTGGTTCAAGTTTTCAAAGCGGTTAAGGGATCAAGCTCCAGCTACATCAGAGAATGCATTTTGATCTATAAATCACAGAAACAGTGATATTTTTCAGGGAACACAGAGAGCGAAGATCACAAAAACCAGAACAAAGCATGCAAGAGCCAGGGAGAATGCATTTTCTCTCTAAAGAGATGCAGCTCTGAAGGGATCCTCTGTCTTTCAGAGGACACCAGATACAGCAGGTCTGATTGCCTTTCAGAAGCATCGTACGGCCCCATTTTAACTGACAGAATACATTTTTGATCTCTAGCTCGATATTCCTCCCAGAAGACCTCACCAGCTGCACTCACAAACTAAAAATTAAAATGTCTAGTTCTCATAAAGTTTTGGACTCAAAAAGGCAAAAGCATCAAAGCCTTCATAAATTTTATGAGTTATTATAATGTTATGAGGATATATGAAGCCAGGTGCTACTTATTTACCACCATCTTCTTGATCATCAACACCAACGAGAAGAAGTTTCCTCCTAGAGCCTCATAACAAAACGGGCAGTCTTGGAGATCAAAAATAAGAAGTTATTTGGTAAAAATAACAGCAGTGAGCAGAAGAATTGGACAATACTCATTAACTGTAGAAAGACCCAGATGCCGAGATGCTATTTCTAAAATCTACTTGGCACTTAAACAAAAGTATTATTACAGAATTTGACATAACGTTGCAAGCAACTTTCATAAGTGGCCCATATGAAGTTGCCTAAGCATTAGTGCATGTCTTACCATAGCACTGGGATTTCAAATTATGTGACAGTTTGACGCTCGTATATTCTTTCTTCTTTTAGGAGTAAATCTCTCCCATATCCCAAAATTAATGTAGATGTCCTACCAGTCTAGAGCTTTCTAGCACATATTGTATAATAATAAAATTTACAGCTTTCAGCAAATGCCTGTAATTAAAAAGAAAATTCTTAAGAAGATAAGGGTTATAGAAATGGCATCAGATAAAAATGATGAACTTCATTACTTGCAACCACTGGAACAATTTCTATGGAAAGGACTCCAAGCGGCTAGAAAAATCTGATAGTAGAAAGAAAAAATATGGCAAATTATTTTTAGTAGATATATTAATCATTTAGAGCTTTTAAATCAAATGAAACAAGTCTGTAGAGACAAAAAAAACCAACTAGTTCTGCTGAAATTTAAAGCAATATTGCCATTGACCTTAATAAAGTCAGTGGGTGTCTAACATGGTTCTGCTGTGTTGGGCTTATTATTTTGTCTAGACAAAAGGCAAGATCATATCTGTAAGTCACATAACGGTTTTGTATCTGTTAGGGAACAATAGCACTGCGCAAAAAGATTAGAGATAGATTGCAGCAAAGATTTGGTTTCTTCTGAGGGCACATGACCTATGCAAGAGAGATAACGCATCTATCACCTCGTAGAAGAGGCTTCCTGTGACTCCGTTAACAGAAATAATTCTTATGAGTTATAGTTTAGCTGTCTTTAATGAACAACAAAGTTTCATTTTAAGCAGCTCAGAAATTCAGAATTTGCAGGCTGGATTGTGCTGCTTTTTTAAGCATTCTGAACAATCAGAAATTCATTAGCAACCTCCTTTCACTCTGGTACCCAAAAGCTCTGAGGCAGGTATTAAATACTCTAATTTTCAAGCATTCAAAGCAAATTCACAATGTGTTCCATATTTACTAATTCACTAAAGTTTGATGGTCACTGGAAAGCAGATGTTAGGGCTTTCCTGGTAATGTAAACATCTGTGTTAGCTATAAAGAAGTAGAGCTCTTCTAATACAAAAATAATTATGAAGGAACAAATAAAAAAAACCTTCAAAGAACTTCATAAAAATTAACCTGTTCTAAGCAATGCATTTTTACAGAGGTGATCTGAATGCTAATTCTTTCCAGGAGATCCAAGGAAGCCTCAGGCTGTATTTCCAGACAGCATATACCAGAAAAATAACAGTTACATAAATATGTGTAGATTATTAGTGGTTGCCAAATAGATTCGTTCGGTATTTTTATGATCCAACTGTTTTCCATTTAGCCAGCAGACACTGATATTTTTGTTCTGCAGAGAAAACCGTAACAGACCAAATAAAATATTTTATACAGTAAAGCTGTTCTGCCCTTAAGGTACAGAGTTTTTCCATATTGTTTCCATTTGAAAGTGTATTCAGATTATGAACCCCTCGCTGACACTGATACCTCTACTCTCTCTCTCCCTTCCCATCTCTTAAGTCAAATAGTTGGGTCAGCACTTGCTCTTTTACTTTGATTATGTGAAGTCCCTGTGGAAAGAAAGATACAGTACATCCTAAAACATCTTTATTTTACGGTCTGCTGTGAGCTTACATATTTGAATGCTTAATTTACAGACGTGCTCGGGGAAGTGTTGATGCAAAGAAACCAGCTATTCATACATAACCCAGATCAAAGCGGTACCTCTCAGTAACATGTGCTCTCTAGCATCAGTTAAATAATTTAGAAAAAAATTCTTCCCCCAAACATCTGTAAGTAATTTAAATTAAATTTTTAAAGTCATGGCTGACTTTTGCATTACTTTGCCACTCTGCCTCTTCTGCAGTCTGATTTTTGTTACCAGAAGCCCTACCCGCCGTGCTGACCACCTGAGCGACGGCGTTGACGCGCTCAGAGTGCTGCGAGCGGAGGCCAGCAAGCACAGCCTGACCTGGGCAGATGCGGAGAAGTCCCGGCCGCGCTTTCAACTGACCAGAAGCTACATACGGCACCAAATTCAGGCCTCTGTGCCCTGCTTCTCAGCTGTGCTTGTTAGCATGGGCTTGCCATGTCTTTGGCTGCGCTCACACCACATCAATCAGCTTTTTAACAAAGGCAAAGCAGCTTGCACCTGCCTGCAATGTACTGTACAAAGTCCATCTCGTTACATACGCGTCTGTAACAGAAAATAAATGCGGAGACTCAATTTAGGTGCCTTTATGCAGACGTGATTACCAGCTGAAATGCTTTTTTGCACTCGAGGGTCAACACGGTTGCAAAGAGGCGTCAGTCTCCTGCTTGCAGGAAGAAGAACAAGGGTGACAGAGCTCAGCGTGAGCAGCCTCGGTGCAGACAGAACCACAGGGCTGCCGAAACAGAAATCTCATGTCTATTTACATTATCCGGGCATTAAAATGTTATGCCGTGCAGCTCTTGCTCCAGCATGTGAGAAACAACCACCTCTGGGGGCAGCCCTGAACCAGAGCAGAGAACGGATCCAGCTATCAAATAACACACTCGCAATGTTTTTTCTTCAAGAGGGGAATATTTTAGCTGGATCCCAGTGCAGTTCACTTCACAGTATTTCTTTGGGCAAGAACAAACAGTGGGAATGAGACATTTTAACCTAATATTGCTGCCAAACATTTTTTAATGTTGAAAGACACCTTGAGTTATGGGGTTTGATTAAGTTAATATTCATATATTGTTAAAAGACGTGCTCAGCACTTTAGGATTGCACGGCATGCCAGATTAAGAAATTACCAGCAAAAACATAAAGATTTTAGTGAGGCCGCTGTTTAGCAAGCCAACAGTAATCCCAGTAATGATACTTTAGGGGAGTGAACAACTTACTCTCCGTGAATCAGCACTGTAAGTCATTACAGGACACGGTACAGCCCACTAAGCGTGAGCAAGGGCCAGGTAGGAAATCACAGCAACCGCAGTAGAATTTATGAACAAATTTTGAAATGTCAAGGCATTCTTTCACAAGCTCTTCGATGGACCGATAAAATAGTTGAAATTTGCTGTGGATTTAAATGTTCTAATAACTGCAGTACATCAGGTGGATGTTCACATTTGCCTTGAAGTAGACTTTGGTTATATGACTTTCCTCAAAATAAGGAAGAGTAAAATAAAAGCAAAGAGACACAGTTGACATACCAGTAATGGAAGCAGAGTATACCTGAAGCTAATATTGATTTAAGTAGTCCAGTTTCCAGGTAATCTATTTCACTGTCCTTTTAAAAACAGAATAAATCCAAATTATCTTGAATATATAGATTTAACCCATATGTTTAACTCTATATATCTCAAATTTTGAGTGAAGCTGAAAAGCAGAAACGCAAGATACCATAAAAAATATGAAACCATCTTGCAAGTTCCCTTCCTCATGAACTCCCACTGACTTCAGCGAAATTATTATTGCTATTGATTACTAGAAATTACTATTGCCATCTTCTGGTGCAATTGAAAATTGGAAGTCGTTCTCATTAAAACATGTGTTGAGATTGCTGATGCTATCTAATGCTGGGAATGGTACTGTTCCTTTTGGAATTGAACACGCAGTGTATAATTGGTGTGTTTTTCCTATAAATAAATAGTTGTGGTTTTCCTCCAAGCTTTTTGTAATCTTGGTGTGTATAGAACTCAAGATAGTTCTTGGAATGCAGAAAGAGGGAGAGAGTGATGGTAGATCAAGCTCGCTAAACTTCTGCACTTTAATAAAATTTTGGGGGATAATTTAATGGTTTGGTGTACTCTGGCTAAATTGCTAAGAATAATCAAAGTTTCTGTATACTGTTATTGAGAAAAATTACCATCAGTCTTGTCTAGGCTTTCAAGGATTGAACTCCGTACCAAAACCAATATGCACTAGCTTGCACCTTAGATGGGAATAGTCAAATGTCTGGTGCTAAGAGAAAACGTCCATATCTCCAGACTGAAAGATAAGAGGGAGATCTTCAGGCACATTCAAAATACCCTTGTGTAACTTTTACCCTCAGTGAGGAAAAAAAATAGGCCAGCCCACTTAAGAACAATCCACTTACCAAAATAACTCATAAAGATAATAACACCCACCAGTTCAGGAGTTAAATCTTTTCATATAAAAGGCTGCTAGAAGTGTAATACATATTCCAGGGTAAAGGATATTGACACATTTTTAAGTATTTTATAAATATTGCAACACTTCATGGCTGCAAAGTAAAATGAACAAGTTTCAGCCTTGAAATAGGTCAATGAATATCCAGTCAGTAAGGACCAAGCCACTGGGGAATTTTGCATTATTTGGTGGCTTTGTATCACCATGTATATGCTTCCACTTAAGTACAACTTTCATGCACCAATAACTTTGTGAAATTTTATGGCCTGTGTTATATACCCAAGGTGTTTTCAGGTTTTCAAATCTGCACATCTGTAAACTAATTATACAGAAGGGAATGAAATGCACTTGCTTACCTGTTTAGGTTCAGTAGACTGATTTCAGAGTTTTCAGAGATTTAATTTCAGGACAAAAAATAAACACAGAACTTGTTTGAGAACCCACCGGGGGCTTTTCCACTGACTGCAGTGGCACTAAGTGCATGATATATGCTCCTTTGTTAACAGGAGGTGCTACTTAAAGAAAATTCTTAAATTACTGGAAATGATTCAGCAATAAAAGAGGTTTCTATTGGCTCTAAGATTAAATACATAATACGTGTGAAGAGAATATCACATAGAATGATAAATTGATCTCTTTTTTTCTTTCCAGATCTAATACCAAACTAGAAGATAATACAAAAAATAGAATCAGTATTATGCTTACCTAACTACAGTACATAATACCTTAATGTTGCAGATGGTCTATTGACCCAGAATAAAGATACAATCTTTCTGAATTATAGGCAGGGATTGATGCAAAACAGTTTCTCCGTAGAAGAAAATCACAAGATATGGAAGGAGTTGTCCAACTTGTTTGAATGAGACCCGCTCAGCCCAAGTCCTTCAGTTCTCCTTGCGACACCACCATGAGCTTTGGATGGGAACTGGCTTCCCTATGTCCCACTGGCAAACCTGAAGAAGTAACCAAGAGATGTCTGAACCTAAAAGCCTTCCAGGTCCCCAAAGGGCAGCTTTCTGATATTTCTTTCTTTTTTCTCCAGCTGAGGATATTGTACCACCAAAGACAGTGAGTCAAGCCAGGACATCCGGTTGTGTTCCAAAAAAAAACCAACCAACAACTGTCTTAGAAGGTCCTGACCCTGTCGTTCTGCTTCCTCGGTGTACCCCTGAGAAGTGCCTCTTTCCCTTACTCCCTTGGCTTGTGCACCCTGACATGCAGAGGGGCCGACCCGTATGGCTGAAACACTTGCCTCAGAGAACTCCAGCTTTTCTTTGAGCAGGAGTGGAAGCAGTAAATTTCTAGAGAAGAAAGCTGAAGTGGGTCTATGCAGAATTATTGGTTGTACGGCAAGAGCCTTGCAACCTGAATTCGATTAACTACAAGACAGATCTTTTACCCTCCATAAATTATGCATTATCAGGCAGCCACTTAACTGATACTCTTGAGTTTTAACCAAACCCCATTAGAACTGAAGAACAGAGCAAATCTTTCCTGGCCTTCCTTTCTTGAACACTTTTGCTCTAAGGCTGCTTCCAACTTTTATCTGCTAGCCGACTGCATACCCTGTGCACTTGCTATTAGGTCTAGTCAAACTGACAGCTAACTCTGATTCTGTCTTGCTAATAATTTCTAATTGTAATTTAAAGAAAATATAAACAATGAGTTATGGTTTTTTAAGGCTATTTTAACCTATTTTACTTTATTTTCAGTTTCAGGAATCAATTTCATTGCCTGAAGTGACAAAAAAAACCCCAAACAAACATTTATGTTGCTCATGTATTAATATTTATCTTTTCTTTCTTAATTCACATACATTTCTTATGGCAGATACCGTACCGGTCCTCTATACCATAGATAGGGGAGTTCTCAAATGTCATCCCTCAATTCTCAGACATTCTTCTTTCATAGTTTAAAACTCTAATCAGCCTGTCTATCCTGGTCACACAATAGTTTGGGGAGCATTCATCCACCAGGAAACAGGGGACATCCTGAGTACTTAATTTTTTTTTTTTAAAGGCATTCATTTTTTATTATTGTTGAAGCAAATCAATTACTCTAATTTTAAAGTTTTGCTGGATTCAAGTCAACCGTTACTATTGCCTGTCATCTGCCAAAGACACATCAAACAAAAATTTAAAACTCTCATAGATGCCAAATATTTTGGCCGCCATCCACCAGTCTCTAAAAAACCTACTTAATTTTTCATAGCAGTCAGGCTTTTCTGAAGTTAATCAATTAAATACACAATTACTTTCAAATAACAGTAAGCCAATGACTTGAACCCTTCAAAGCAGCACAATTGAAGTTGAAGACAGCGTTGCTGGAAGGGGTCTCTGAATACCCCCATCGCAGCAAGGGCTCCTGCGGGTGGAGCAAGTCTCCACTGAGCTGGATGCTTTACAAGTTCAAAATGAAAAGGTGGTTCCTGTCCATGGCCCAGACCTCAAAAAATGTAGTTGATTTGCTGTATGGTGGACACTTCATTTTCTGTGAAAGACTGATAAAACCTGGCTGCTTTCCAATACCATTTCCCCATGATTTTTCAATAGAAATATATGTTTCCCAGATGATGTGGTTTCATTGTCTCCTTGATTCCAGCCTTGACACTGCAGGTCATCTTAGGAGAGCATTGTTACGTACCTGCTTCTCAGGTTGCTCATATACACAAAGGAAAAAATAATGTTGTTTTAAGTACCTTGAGATTTATGGCTGGAAAGTGTTTCTTGTAAGCAGTTATCGTTTAGAAACAAACAAAATTTGAGCACTTCTGAGGAGGACTTTTTTGTTACTCTTCACTTCTATGCAGCAATGGGGAGATTTGTTTGGGTTTTTTTCCCTCCATGCTTGGTACACTTGCCATCTCTTTCTCTCTCCTCACTTTCCACTACCTTTTCTACTTAATTTTTAAGAGATTTGTTCCCCTTATATTTTATTTATCGTTTTTATTTCTTCTATTTTAATAACCTTTCTTTTGCCATTAACCTTTTTGTTGATGTGAAAGAGCATGGACTAAAGTTCTGCACAAAACAAGATTAAACAAAACCTGTAAGTATGGATGAGAAAATTGTGTTTGTTACTTACATACAGCGTGCTTTAACGGAATTTGCCAGAATCCCACTCCTTTGTCAAAGTCTGGTCTAAAAACCATTTTCCTCTGCCCCTCACCAGCACCCTCTTTTACTAGAAAGCATGGGCACAAACACAGTTTTCACAGATATGCCCCTAAGGTCTGTGACGAAGATGCACATTTTCCTCATGCCCCTTAGAAACCTCAGCTCTTGTGTCCATTCATAAAATTAGTGATTTAAAGGAAGGAGAGGGAGAGGGACTTACCAAGGCTTTAGCCATTTGGAAGGTCTAGGTAGGACTTACCATTTCATTTTACTTCCCTGATCTCTTGCATTAAATAGGCAAAGACAGATAAGGTGAACAGAAGAGCAGCAATGAAGTTAACCTTGTGTTGTTTTCCTGGTAAGGAGGGGTCTACGTAGCTTTCCAACAGCCTTATGAAGAAAGATCTTTAGGATGCTTAGGGCGTGAGACTGAAAAGAGACATCAAACTGGTGGGGATTTAGTAGAAATTTGCTAGCACACGTACACTGCTCCCTCAACACCTTCCCAAATCTCCTCTGGTGGCCACATATATTTGTCTCTCTGGCTTTTCTATTCATAATAGTTGCTTGAGGAGACGACAAATGGAGGGGAGGGGGGGGAAATCATAGTACCATTTGTACTCAAACAAAAGCAGATTTCCATGTGGGAAAATGGGAAAAACAGAGGCGTTTGGGACCTGAAAGACAAGAAATAATTTACATATATGCTGCTGCACGTTGCTGCATGTTCCTCCTTTCCGTCATTGTGTTGTAGTGGTTTCTCATGCTACTGATTATTTTTAGATACCAGCCACCTCTTAAATCGCCCATTTAAAGCCTTTGCTTATTAGTGCTCAAAATTCCTGAAAAATAAGTTTTGTGAAGGCATGAAAATATTTTGCTAAATAGGCTGGCTCTAGAATTTTAAAACTGAGTGGAGAATATCACTGCAAGCACTATTTTGTACATTATAGTAATGAACAAAAACAAATCCTTTGAGGTATCTTACATTACAAAATAAATAATAGCCAAGTATTATATAAATATAGCCTGTGTGATCTTTACTTTATAAAGAAAATTCACCATAATAAATTTAGACTAAGATTAGTTTGTAAAACATCTGGAGGAATGCGGATTTTTTGCTGTGCATTCAATGGTTGTTTCTATCACTGTAAAAATACATTTTTTTCACAAGCTTCTCTGGCTTTATTTTCCTGAAAATCCTGTAATCTTTACCATAAGTAATGCTGCATTCAAAAAAATTCTTAGCAAGAGAATGATAACTATTTCCTGTATTATTATATCGCTAAAAAGAAAACACAATGTTTATCAAAGAAAACATGACACATAGAAAGTCAGCTACAATTTCAATAATCCCAGTGTCTCTTTTGTGCATAGAAGCCTTGTGAATTTGGTTAGTTGGGGGGTGGGTGGGTGCACAGGGCTTTTTTTCTATGGACAAATGTATTATGGATACGTGAGAAGTCTCATATTGATTTTTGTGAAAGGAGGGTTGCTTTCCTTTGTTTTTTGGTGATACAGTTATACTTGTATTTGGAATGTTATCCAGCTTGTGGTACTGGAAAATGATATTATTATGTAAAGTAGGCTTATAAACAGACATGAATCCTTTTTACGTGAAAGCTTTGCACAACAGAAAAATGTATGGGATTTGGTGCAGGGAAAGGGAAAAAAAAAAAAACCACCAAATGGAAAATTTCCAAGGCATGTTGTCAATGTTGATGCTACCTCCCATAAAGAAATATATTTTTATTGGGCAATGTTTATTCAGTAAGGTGAAACTTGTAAATAAAATACATTGGCAGTTTCACTTTAGAAATAAATATTAATACCTACTAAGTACCTGGCATTATGGGAAGTAGAACTGAAGCAGCAATAAGCAGAGGAAACTGCAGTAAGAAAAAATAAACCAGAAGAGAAGACAGTGAACAAAGTTAATATTCACTATAATAATTAACACGGCAAAAATGAGAGAGGAAAAGAGCTTGTTTCAATATGAAACAAGCACAGATGTTTCAAGACTGACAATATCAAGTGCATCTTTAGTGGGATAAGATCTATGTGTGGCAAATTTCTCATCACTTTCAGTCCAGATTTTTCTCTTGTGGGGCTATTTCCACAACCATAAGCTTATTAAGAGTTCGAGGTATTTTTCATTGAAAAAAAAATAATTTCTCATGATATGGCATGATTCCCCAATCAAAGAAATTCTGTGTTTATGGCCGTGCTGCTATGCCTTTCCACCACAGCTTCAGAAATAAGGACAATCTGTTTGCTAGCTGGGGAGGGGAAAAAAAAAAAACCCAACACACTAGGAAGCAAGAAAAAACTGCAAACTTTTTGTTTCTGTAACAGTTTCCTCATCCTCTATTTTTTACTGTCTTTCTATACTCACTGAACTTTCACAGATTTGGATTCTCCTTGGCTGGTTGCCGCAAGAGCCAGTAACGCTATGAGCTCATTGATGTTCTCCGCAGAAAGTTTTTTTGCGTCTTCTGCAAATAATGCAGGCTCTGTTTTACTTTTCCCTTCCTTCCTTTGTCTGAATTCCCCCTTACTCCCTCTGACAACTTTCATTTTGGAAGCAGAGTGGCTGTGCGTTTGGGATGCTACCACATGCATTGCATCAATCAAACTTGGGGGTGGGGGTGGAATATTTGGCTGAGATTTATTTTCTCTTATTGACTGTCCAGGAAAGTTTTCTGGTTTGGGAGTGGTTTTTTGCCTTGTCCTCACCAGGAATCCAAAAGATCAGCTTGGACAAAAATTTTCTGCCACAATGTGGGGCCACTGCAGGTATCAATTCTAGGGCAAGCCCACGTCCTTGGTATTGCTAAGATTGAGAGTCATAAAGAGAAGTCTGTCACTTTCAAGTCTTACATGCAAAGGAAGCAGAGTAATAACAAACAATGTAAGCGAAGTATAAAGGTATTAGAGCAGGAGTTGCTCTCTGCCAAGGGATTAATACTGTACAAGTTATCTGCTTGCTGCTAGATGTGGCATTAGATAAAACTCTGGGGTTTTTAAGTTTGGGGTTTTTTTATTTGTTATCCTCATCTGCCCACAATGACAGCATATTGCAGGTAAAACTACACGTACACTTTTTTTTTTTTCCCCCTTGCATTACCCCTGTAGAACAAACACTTCTGCATTGAGTGAACAGGTTTCTTTCTCTTCTTAGGCATAATATTATCCGAGCTGCATGCAAATCTCCATTAACTGTGATTAGTATCAGGAAAGGATAAACCCACAACTACCAGATCCCAGGCTTTGTAGCCTACCATCACCTTCTAACTTCTATGGTATTTAAAACCTACCACCCCTAAAGCACAATTGGAAGTCTTGCTTAATTAATCCTTTTCAAAAAGAAGCCATTGGTTTGCTCCAACTTGTTTCGTACACTACAAAGAATAAACCCGAGGCCATTCTCTCCTGTTACCACAACATGATAGCACGCACTTACACCGGGCCATCTGGCTATCTAATTGTATCTTGTAAGCATGGATCTAAATGAAATGTTTCTGTTTGTGGATAGCACACTTTGAACAATGAAAATACCAGATGATCATTCACCAAACTGATATTACATTAAAACTTTATAATAACAAGCAAACTCATGCTGACAAGCGTAGTCTAATAACATTCTGTCATTCATCATAATTAGGAGCTTGTGATAAAACTGATGTTCTTCTCTTTGTATATATATCCCTTTTAAACGTACTTGCTTTTCTTTTAAGATTTAGTTTTCTTTAGAGATCATTAGTCATTGTGTTCAGACAAAGAAAATAGGGACCATAAACATCAAAACGTGTTAACTCTTCCATGCAGTTTGCAAACACAGTGGATCACGTTAAAAGAACGTATCAAAGAAAACACATAACAGTTAAGGGTACACATTTCCCAGAGAAAAAGACAGACTTTTAAATCCTTTTAAGTTAATGTTATAAAGGGTTGGTGTCCTCCTCTTAGTATAAAAACTAAATAATTTGATAAGTTCTTCAAATTACTTGTAGAAATATTTGTAGGCTATAAGAGAGATTCCACCCCACCAGGAGGCATTAGATGTTTTGATCGACATTGTCTTGTACTGACCCACCTGGGGCGCATTCCTGGAACCACCAGTGTTGGTTATCTATGAGTTTAGGGGGTGCTATTAAGCATAACCCAGAAACTGTATCATCAGGAGGTCTTAGGATGGCTTTTAGGAAGTACTGTTAGTTATACATATTTGGAATAAGAATAAAGCTGTTGGAAATATTTTTAAGAGATATTTTCAGTCTATCAAATTGAAGAAAAAAAAAAAAAAAAGAAGAAGAGAGAGAGAAAGAAAGAAAAGAAAGTGGGAACAATGGAAGAATGTTACGTATACCCAGTCTACAAAAGCTGAAGAATCTGGCTTGTGAGGGAGACACAAATCCCTAGTCTGTTGGGATCCAATCTTCGTAGACTCAATTTTCATGCTGGATTAACTCCTGATGATGACTTCAAAAGGGCCAGGTTTTCCCCTCAAGTGTTCAAAGTGAAACTGAAAAGAAAAAAGCCCACACAAGACTCCCCAACCTGTTTTTGATGTGGAAGGCGCTGCACAGGATGACTGGGACTCACTGAGCAGCCCTGATCCTCTAATCTACATTGTTCAAAAAAAGGACTTTGAAATGCATTTTGTGGTGCAGAATTATTTTGTGGTGCAGATGATTATGTAACCTGATATAACCTTTTATATAATTTAACATGCAATCATCAGATTCTGTACAAGGGAAACATAGCCAAAATGTGTGGGATAATGTCTTATTTACAGCATCATATAGATTTGCAAAGATATGTCTGATGTGTACTCTGTGCGTTATTCAAGTGTATGCAGTTTTAAGGATAACTTAGCTACATATGTTATGCCGATATATTATATTTTTATTCTTAAATATCTCATTCTACAGCTTTTGTGTACTTCAGGCTTTCTGTATTTTAATTTTCTTGTCGTGTTTAAAGCAATATATCAAGCTGAGCTTCATATTTAAGTCCAAACATAGAACAGGTGCATCTCTATGTTTTGACTAGGCAACATTAGGCTCTGTATCAAAAGCTGACTAAAATCTTTTCAAAATAGAGTGCTTGCTACAGGGGAGCAAATCACAACAACAACAAAGAATCACATTTCCTATTTTTCAGCAAAGCGGAGGCGGTAATGATTCTTCTAATGGCAAGATGATAATTGTCATGTAATGTTATAATATCTTTGCTTGGAGGTGCCTTTTATTTTCATTTTTTATCACCTTTTCTGAAAGGCTACACAACCTACAAATTAGGTATTATACAAAGTTTGGGTGAGCAGAGTGTGAACGCTGCCTGAACTCAACACTGAGCCAGGCAACGGAAAGTTCATTTCACGTCAGGAGCACAATCATTGAAGATTCCAGCCAGCAATCAAACGGATGCCTAAGGATGAAAGGTGATGATAACCTTGAAGATTAAACGAAGGAAAGTTTCAGAACAAAATTCCACATTTTCTAATGAAATGACAAAGTTGTTTCCACATTGGAAAGTGTTTTTGACAAGGCTCCGCGTTTGAGGTTAATGTCTGCATCTAAAGGGCAAGCATTATGGAATAAGAGAAAAGTTCGTTCAGAAAATTACAGACCAAATGAGGGAAAACAAACGAGTAGTTTTAAATGGGTCCATAGAACAGTAAATAATACTGAATCATGAAAACAAATATTTTTTTTCATTTAAATGCTAATATCGCCTTTGTCTTATAGAAATAAGGAAAATTAATAGGAGCAACCTTAACGTATTTATATCAAGCTCAGCCAGAAGCTGCCAGCGGGGTATTTACCACTTTGTAACCAAACGGGACATTTCATGTAATTTTGCAGTTCTTTCTGCTGAACTAAACAACATCCCACAGTTGTCTCTGTTACAGGTTTACTCTACTCCATTACCCTAGGGTGAAGCTGAAACATCATAGAATCATAGAATCTTCATGGTTGGAAAGGACCTTTGAGATCATCAAGTCCAACCGTATATACACACAAAAAACCCCCCTACGATCTCTGTCACTAGAGTATGCCCTAGGAGTACAAAAAGCATTCCTCCGTATGGGGGTCCTTCAGCTCAAACAGTGTGTGGTCTGGTACAGAGTCAAACACGCAGAGCTCCAAGCCCAGCTGTGTGTCCTCTCTCCTCCAACAGCCTCTGCTGTGGCTATTCAGGTGCATCGTCACCAAAATGTTGGTGTGGATGGAAAATACATCCCTGCTCAGAACAGATGCAATAAAACAAGATGTTCTGAGCTGACATTCATCTTGATAATATTTATTGTATCTTATCTCTGCCAAGCCTTTGCACCCAAGTTGTTTGGCATCTGCACTCAGCTTAAACGCCGGTAGCTACAGGTAGAGCAATATGCCTCCCATCCTCCATGACTGGTCAACAGCATGCAGATAGGCCGCTAGAAGCTGCCTTTTAAATGGTGTCTTTTTATGCGTGAGAGAGAGGAAATGTTTAGGAGCTGGGCGATAGCTGTAGGAAAGGGAAGAGCAGAACATGGGAAATGGAGGTTTGGGTATCACCATACTGCTGAAGACGTGAACTGAAATATTTGTAAAATTATCGCTATGATAAATCAGTTTTCACATATTTATCACTAACTCTCTTTTCAAGCCAGTATAAGTTTACCAGGCACATGCCCTACAAAAGAAGCAATTTTCCTGCCTGAGGATTTACAGGAACATACTCTTTATTCACAGGCCCTGACAGAACTACGTAAAGAGACTCATTGCTCCCTTGTGAGGCAGGTCATCCCTCAGTCAATTAACTGCAGCAACACTCCATTTCTCACTTATTGGGTCTGAGCCCATCCACAGAAGCAAACGCAGGGACCCACGGTGCAACCCAGCACTCCCACGTTTGTGCGGGTGGCTGGGACACCAGTGGGGCTGAGGGCCACCCCCAGGCTCTCCCCAGGCACAAGGAGGGAGTGGCACCAAGAGAGAGGTGACCATCCTCATCTGGAAGCTTCTTAGGATGGTCACCATCACGCCACGATGCTTGGTATGAGAGGCTGCTTGGCAGATGAAGGTACGGAACGACAACGGAGATAAACGGTGTCCTCCACCCCATATCAACCCCCAACACTTCCCTGTCTCCCTCCATGCGGGAATAAGAAGGTGTGCTATGAAGCTAGGCCTAAAAAAGGCAAAAGGCAATGTGTTCTCACCCAACGCATGCCTGCAGGAGCACTGCTACATGGCTTTCTGGGGATTTAGATGATCGGGGGTAGAGAGGATGAGATACATCCATGCAGTCAGATGCACCGGTGGCTATTGGAGGGGTTTGCTCAGGTGTAACTTCTGCCCAGGGATGTCCCTGACCTGCTCTTTGCTGCCATGTGGCAGGCAAGAGGGAAGAGACTAGAAAGAAACAGAAAAGGACTCTACAAGGGAAAAAGATCTCTTTTTACATGCCCTCTTTTTTTTTTTCTTTTTGCCTCTATAGTTTGAGTCTGTTCACCGGTAAACATGAAAATTTGGCTACATAGGTCTTTCTTCTGACCTGGTATCAGAGATCATTATGTATTTCATTACAAAAGTATGATGGTATACCACAAAACACTCTCTCTGTTGTCAGGGAGAGATTAAACTGCAACCCAGAAGTACATTTCACACACACTAGAGTTTGAGTGTTCTCATAAAGTATGTTTGATTAAAATAATTTTAAGTAATGACTTATCCAAGAAAACCTATCTATCAAGTCAACTAGCATTCAACCTTGTTGATAAAAATGTACCAATAGGAAATTAAAGCTATGGCCTAAAAAAAATTTTTTGATATTGATCCCAAATTCATTGTAATGCTGTTTAGTGAATCTTGCATGTAGATATAGGAGCACTCAGAGTAACGGCATCACATTTCCAGCACATAAGAAATTGCGTCCTAAATTCTTGCTGTGTCTTCTCGCTGTGATGCCTCGGTATACAGTTTGCATGAGAAAGAGCTCATTATGCCCCACATGATCCCAAATGCCCAGCAGAGATAACAGTCTAAATCATTTGTTCTCTTTAAAATAATTTATTCATAGGTAGGAATATGAAAATGTGCCCTTTATGAAGTTTATCTGTATCTATGGCAAACACAACTTTAATTCTTCATCTTCAGGACTGGGAAAGTTTGACTAAGGCATTAGGGATTTTTTATTAACCTCCATTAATTCAGCAGTCCTACCACTTTGATAACAAATAAAAATGGATGGCTAAGAAGTTTCTTCTTATTAAAAGGTGTGAGTGAGTGCAATTAAGCATGCCCTACGCATCTCAAGATATATTACATATTCTAATATAACTCCAGGGTTAATAAGGAAGTATGTGAAGTTTATTAGTCTGTTGACTAGTGATCACATACAGTACATCAGTTCTGTGGTAGGAGGAACACTCAATGACTGTTCTTAATTTCCCCTCACAGTTTTGATTTTATTTTTGGCATTTCTACAGAATCCTGAGATATCCCACTGCAATTTAATTTTAATTAGATCAGTAAATAGGAGGATGAAAGTCTTTCTTCTTTTTTTTTTCATAGTATTCAATGAATTGCCTAAAGATCTACAGACATTACATACTACTATAAGAAAAAGTATTGAAATCTGTATGTTTTACAAACCTCTGTAAAACCCTTGTACTTATGCTCCTTTTCAATTCAGACAAATCTAATTTTCCTTTAATCTAACTATTTTTAAATGAGTGTCTCAACTACTTAGAATCAGTCCTTAGCTACTTGGATTTAAAACAAAAATTCTAGTCCAAATATTTAGTATTTTTAAGTTCACATGCTTTCAGGACCAACCCATATTTAGCACATGAGAAATAAATTAAAATAGTCGTAGAATCTGACCATATAAACTTCTAAAAGTGAGAAATAATGCGTAAAATAACAGGGGAGAAAATGCCAGCCCGCAGTATTTAACATAACACAATGAATTAGGGAGAGGGGAAAAAAAACCCATGAAAATACATCAGATGATGTAAAGAAAATGGATACAGTATGCTACTAATATTATGACATTGAAGAAAGCATGCACACAATGTTATACCATTTAAAAGCTAAGTCAAGATAAGCCTGCTTTATGTGTCATTTAGAATGAATAGACTATATTAATATACAGTCCATATTTTAAAGTTACCTCTAAAATAAAATGAATAATGCTTTTGCTCCCTGCACAAACCGAACTCCTTTATCTGCACAGTAAAACCAGAGTACTGAGTCAGTTAAAAAATAAAGCTCCTTAGCTCAGATAAAAATTCAATGAAGAGATGAAATACTGAAAATGAATTTATTTTAGTTGCTTTTGCTCCTTGCTAGAATGCTAATTATAAAAGCATAATTTAATTTTGGGAAGAGATTTGTTAAATTTCAAAACCTAATGTGAGTTCATCAGACCTGAAGGCTCCCAAATGCGAGGTGCTAAATCTAAAGCTCAACCCCTTCTTCTGAATCGGCTTTTTGCAGGCGTCCGATTTATGATAGTTCCTTACCTCCTGCATAGCTATGTTTGCGCATATGTTTGGGGGGAGGGTATTTCTATACCGTATTTCTATGATGAAATACGCAATACTGTAGCTATCCTTAATCGGGTGTTAGCTGAATTTGAATACAATATTTAGGTAATCTGCATTTCCTGACAACCTGCTGTCATCCCCTATGTGAGCTACCCTAGGTTCGCTGGTCCCAATACCTATTCAGAGGAGGCAGATGGACCAGGGACCGTGGTGTTTGATGGTGGGCAATGCCTTCCAGGTTGTGGACTTTTGCTTTTGTCTGCAAGTCCAAAGTTCTTAACCAAAGCTAGCAAGGACTCAAAGACCTATGGCAGAGGTAAATAACCCCACTGTAACAAGCAAAAAGACTGTGATATAAATTGCTGCAATGACCCGTTCATTCAGATTATCCATATTTATACTGCCACTTGGACTGGTCAAAAAGGTCTACTGGCATGCTCACCCCCTTCAAGGCAGAAGCAACCAAGGAAATCCACCGCCTTTACAATAACATCCAACTTACTCTGTTTTTTGTAGAGAATCTAAACCTATTACCCCATATTTTCGAAAGTGAATATACAAATGGTTCTCAAAGGTAAAATTCCACATTTTAAGGTAACTGAGGTTTTTTTCTCTAGTCTTTTTTTTTTTTTTTCCTTTGGCAGCCTTTTTCTGCCCTTTTCTTTTTGACATTGGAAAAAGGAAAGAAAAGAAAATATCTCAAACCCAAAAAGGTTAAGACTACATTTTCTTTAAAAAACAGATGTTTTCCCTCCAAGCCTTGTTATTAAAAAAGAATAAGAAAGGTCTCTCATTTAAGAAACTATAATCAAAACTAGTAATAAAAATAATACATTGTTTAAATATTATTTCCATAAGAAATTTTTTTCCCTAAACAAGTAAAATAAAAGGCAATCTATGAAATACTGTAGTAATTTCTTCTATTGACAAGAATATAGAACTAGATCTATAAGATTATTTCTGATTTACTGAGAGGCATTAAGATACTACAGTGATCGCAGAATTGAGACCAATGGGACAGCAGAAAATACTACAACTAACAGCAGCTACTGCACCTATCACAAGTGGCAGTCTTGGCCCTCTGGAAAAGTGAAAACATACTAATTATACATTTGTGTTCACATCTATACGTTATTCCACCAGAAGTCTTCATGGGAACTGCTGGACTTTAAGATTGATTGCAAGTAACTCCTTGGACCCTGCATGTTTCCATGACCTCCTGGCCATCAAAGGACTGCTGTTGTAAACTGAGACAGTGTTTATATTTTCCTTTTACTTTGTGATGACTGAACAGTCTAAAAACTCTATTTGAAACCATTACATTTTGGACCCTTAATTTAATCTCACTGCTACACCAATCAATTTTTAATTACATACTTTCATTCTTTCAAGAAACACAATTTTTAAGAAGCTCGCTGGATTATTTTTGTTGTTGTTGCATGCAAAGAACTCAAATACGTTAATTACTGAATCGGTTACACCTCAAATGTATTATAGTAAAATGTATTATAGTAAAACCTTTGCCTTTTGATTTTTCTTGACACTACGAGGAACAGATTGAAACTAAAGACTGTGAAAAAAAATTGTGTTTTATTTTTGGTTTTGATGGAAAAAGTGACAGGCCTGATCCATTGCATTTGACAGTTTATATCCCCATAGCCTGAGCTGAAAATCTGGTTAGGATTGAACAGATTTATCTGGATTCCCCAGACTCGTTTTTACCTTGGTGATATCAGTCTGTGACAATAAGTTGAGTTTCTCTTTCGAAACAGAGGGTGAACCTAGCAGACGCCTTTCCCTTCACCACTGCTGGTAAAAAAGCTCTTAATTTTACAACATAAATCTTTCTCCACCAGTGAATGGGGCAAAAATATGCCAAGAAGCAATCGAGTGTCTCTCCAAGGCAGTTGTTGCCCACCCAAGGCCCCAGCGGTCCAGGGCAGCAGAGGGGCAGCCCAAAGGGGTCTGCCCGAGTTAGCAGGGCCAGCCCAAATATAACAACAATATTTCTGCACCAAGCCCCTACACCCTTGTAGCACCACAAACCACCATTTTGGACCTCTGCCCTGCTGCTTTTACCATCAAAGGCCAGTGCTGTAAGTCACTATGGCATTACTATAGGTATTACTCAATCTTCACAGTTAGGCTCTTCCAGGAAGAAGGTAGTCAGCAGTGGGTAGGAGGCAACGCCATGTCCCAAGAGCTTTGCCAACGATTGAAATGCTCAACCCCTCCAGTGACACCTTGCCATCAAGTATGTCTGTGCGTGTACTTACGTGCACACTTAATTTCCAGTTTAAGAAGCATCTGGGTAATGGCATTTTATATTTTTAATTTTGTTCCCTTAAGATGAAACGGCAAGGTGCAATGTTGGAATGTAAATAAATAAATAACGAAAAAGATAGTTATGGGGTCACTAAGTCACGCTGGTCGCCATCTGACGTAAGGGACTATGAAAGGGTTCGTGCACTCAAACTACATGGAGTCTATTTAGTTGCTAAATTCAGAAGAAACAGAGTATATATAGAATCAAGTGATCAATGGTCCCTAGAGAAGGGTAAATATAGATAGATATCCAAATGCAGATGTAAAAAACAGGCAAATCAAGTCCCAGAATTATGTTTTGGATTGTTTCAGAAAATACAGGCAGTGGCATTTACTAATTTTTCCCCTTAATTTTTGTCATAGCATTTGTGGATAAATGCGCCTGCCTGAGTATGGTATTGCTTATAATAAATATTAGAAATTACGTATCTATAATGTGGGATATTTTACCTTGAACTTCAGCAGTAGAGTGCACTCAACTATTGAATATTTCTAGATTAGTAAAACTAACACATTTTTTAGGTCCACCTTAAATACCTCTGAAAATAAAATTGAAGGCAGCTAAGCACTCAAACCTCTTGGGCAACTTTGAAAATTGCACCCAAGCACTTCTCATCCCCCCCACTTCCTTATTGTCAGAGCAAGTACAGAGCTGTTGAGGAAAAAAGAGGAAAATAAAAAAGCAGTATACTGTTGTAATAAACATCACAGTACATTATTTTGAGAGAACAGTGAAATGCAAAGTAGCAAAATGTTATTAGTCAGTTTAGGACAAAGATTTTGTCATTTTAATGACTGCTATTCTTGTTTAAAGATCCATGGAATCTTAAATAACTCTGAACTGCCAGAACCTGAAATTTAAGTCCCATTTTAGGAGATTTCCAGCACTGCAGTGCTCTCTAGAGTTACACCAATGAACTAGTTCAGTTCTTGGCTGACGCTTGACCATCACCCAAGGAAGTCCCCGGGCAAACCTAAAACCAGTCAGCCTTGCTGGATGCTCAGGCGTCCGATGTAAAGAGGAGCATCCAAGGAAGGGTTGTCCATAGCTCAGATTTGGTGCAAGTAGCTCACTTGTTTATTTAATATTTGCATCTTTCCAGTATCCTGCCTACTATGAAAACATGGATAAACTTCCTACGCAGCCTATTCTCTATTTACATCTTTCTGGCTCTTTGATGCCTTTCACCTTCTCTTTAGAAACAAAGATATTGATGTTTCCCTGCCTTTTCTGAAGTTATTCCAGTTCTAGCCTATTTCCAGAGAGAAACACTATCAAGTGATTCTTTTGCTATGCACATGGAATATTCATGACTGATAATAGAGGTTACTATTAAGCTTCCTAAATTATGGTAGCAGACTTTTCTTTTTACATCTTTTTACCACTTTTGTACATATTGATACAAAACAGTGAAACTTTGGTTTGGGCAGCAAAACCACAATTTTTGCTTGATTTTACTATTTACATTATTTTTTATGTAAAATAGTGGGAGAAATACACTCTTTAAGTATACAGTATTTGTTAGATCTATACCTAATATCTCCAGTAATCTTTTATACTGATCTATTCAAACTATTAGGAAATGCATCTCTCTCTCCTTTCCATTCATACTGTTATAAAATTAAGGGACAAATACAGTAATTAAAATTAATAGTAGCAAATTGATAAAGTACATAACAAATATAGGGCAGCACTGCTAGGGTAAAATTTTAGGAAGACGATTTATTATGAAACCTCATAGTTAATAAGGATCTTGTTTAACAGCAATTATTTTCTTCAAGTTGCAGCAAAGCCTTTTTTGCACATCAATGTACTGTAAGAGGAAGGAAAGTTTCATGGTTTTCAAAGTGGCCTAAGGATATTCCACTTGGAAAGATAATCCAAATTGGGCCTAAATCTCTTAACTATCTTTCAAAGTCTCACCTTTAATGTGGAATACTTCTGGAGACTTGGCATTTTAAATTTCTAAACCCACTTTATGATCTTTCTCCATTGACAAATGTTCCTTTTTCCTTTAAAAGAAAAAAAATAGTTGCTCTAACAACTGTTATTTAAAACAAACAACAAAATCTTATGAGTAATTTTCTATAGACTCAGCTCTGGTCCCAGGTAAGCTTTACTGGAAGAAGCCACCCTGTCTAAACAATCCGTAGGGAAATTCACATTTTGCTTTAGACAGTAGCCACCCATCCTTTTCTCTTCACCAGGCCCCCTAAAATGATCATTCAGAATGCCTTCAGTGCCTCCACCTTCCTGAGTAAAACTGAGCTCCCTTGATAATGGACCCTGATACGACATTTGAGATCTCAGTTCCTGAGTGTACACCACAAAACTCTTCAGATCGGTTCTCAGCCCTTTTTGTTCATCTTATTTGTTAAACTTTCCCTCTCTGCACTTTAGAAGTGCTAGGCAAAGACCAACAGTGTCACATTCATTCTTTAAAGCGTTGATTTTTGTCTCCAAAGCTTTCTTTTCATAACATTCGTTATCTCTCGCAGCAGACACTGAGGGTGAGCAGGCAGCAGACCGACTAGAAGTATCTGAGGTCGGGTACAGCTGCTGTTTTTTTAAGACTCAGTTGAAACTGCTTAATCACACGTTTAAATCCTATTAAAGTCAAGTGTTTACTTCAGGTTAAGCAGGACCTGAGCAAAGCAGTTTGTTCTGAGGAAGAATAAGGGCATGTTTTGTGTGAGCAGGACGCACCGTGATGGGCATCTCCTCCCCACTGTTTGCGAAATACCCGAGCCATGAGATTCGTATTCAGACACAGAGCAAAAGAGACTCATGTTGTTCTTTCTTCCAGGTTAACTTCAATAATTGTAGCTATGGAAATACTTTGGGCTACTAAAGCTTATATTTGAAAAGCACAGCAGGATTCATTAGGGAAGTCAACAACTAGAGGACCATAGAAATATCAAGCACCAGGATTTTGTTATTGAAGCAGAAACTTTCTTTTACAATGTTGAACCTTGCAGTCAAATTAAGAAAAATACTATAACTTCTTGATCGTACACCTTGCATTTGAGTTATAAACTTCAGAGATACGGAAAGGGCACCAGACCAACACCACAATTCAAAGAGGATTGTTGGTAAATTATAATAGTAAATGCCACATGCGCTTAAGTTGCATTATTATCTCAATTATACTATTTGCATATAAAAATTACCATTGTCAAATATGCCCTGACTCACTTTGTAACTGAGTTGGAAAGACTTCCATGAACCCTGCCTTGTTGAATGCTCATTTTTTATTGTTCAAATGCTCCAGCAAGTGGAATGCAAGTAGGCCAAATGTTGCTTAATTTGCTTGGTTATGTATATCACAGTATTCTTTTGCCTTCAGTGCCATCAACCATAGAGACGTTTCGAGTACACATAATTAGTTAGTGGTTTAAAAAAGACAGTTAGATATAGCAAACACCTCACTTGCTCCAATATTTAAACAAATCGAACTTGAAGAGGGCACTAGGACAGTAAGAACAAACTCAAGCAAAAAATAAATACGAACAATTGCAGATAATTTCTTAATAGTTGTTGAGGTCTTGGGGTTTGGGTTTTGTTCATGAATGTATATTCTGTTAACGTATCTTTCTCTTCACTTATACAACATGTATTGTCCATTTTAGTGACTATTACAATTTCTCTCAAAGGTTCAAGGCACCTTACAGTGCTCGAGTAAAACAAAATACAGGTTTGCATGCTACAGAAGACATAAGTAGATATACTGTCACACAGAACAAATTACATTTTGCTTTACTTTGACAGTTATTAAACCTCCTTCCCTTCCCTATATTCTGAATAGCCATCTCATTTTGGTAAATAACTGCTCAGAATTGTGCTTAGTCAAAATGTTCTAATAAAAATATATCCATGGACAAGGCCTTCATGATATATCAGTTTCTCCTACTCTTTCCTTTTGCTTTTTTTTTTTTAATCCCCAATCTCTGCTTTACATCTTCTCTTTAGTAAAAATTATGCTGCTGCCATCCATTGGGAGTTTGCTCAATTTTTATACTTCCCTACAACACTAAGTGTTTCATAACTGTTAAGTTTTCCCTATGATACATTGATTGGTTATTCTCACTAGTCCCCTGTATAAAACCAGAATCAATATCCCTTTCTGACTGTTCTTTAACACATTCATAAATAAAGGGTTATGCCTTCCTCTGACATGCATGGACTTACTTGATTTATAGCAGCTTAAGCATCTGGGAAAAATCATATACCATTAACCTAGGCAAGTACAGGATTTTTGTGCAGAGATTCTACAGGAGATGATGAGGGGAAAATCCTATTTGTCAGTTCTCCCTGTAGTAGGAGAGTTGCATGGTGAATGCAGTGCAGTTGCAGAGATTTAGTAGCCTCCATAAGACCTTCAAGCTAATATATGGGATTAAAAGAAAAAAAAAAAACAAACAACAACAGCAGCCCTTTGATGCTAACAACCAGTGATGCACACCCAGGTCCCTTCTGCCTTACTGTCAAAAGCATCTGAGATTAACACAGGGCAAAGGAGAATAGGCCTGAGTGGATTCTTCAAATTCTGCCCTTTTAACTCAAAAAGTCTGTCTCGCTCGCTCTTTTCTCCACCCTGTGAAGCCACACACATTGCTTGTGAACGCCCTGTGCCAAACCTGGTAATAGACCGAGAGCATCTCCAAACGACAAGATCACCTGGGTTTCCAGTTCAGTGAACCATGTCGTGCAATAAACACAATAATTTGCATGGTGACTCTAACAAAAATTTAAAAATAAATATTTCATACATATATAATGGTCACTCCATCCACAGGGTATTTTTTTTGTCTCTAGAGCAGGAAGAAATGTCACCAAAAAACCCCCAACCAAACTACAGGACCACGCCTCAACGTAATAATGACCAACTGGTTTTCAGGAAGCACTTGTAAGAGAGGAGGTAGAAGAATATGAAAGCTGGGAATTATTTACTACAGAATATAAATCTTCCTTAAGCAACTCCATCAACAGATGGCCTTTGCCATTTTTTTTTTGAGTTAAATTGTTTCTGTGTAGCACCAGAGAATAAGAGTTAAATAATGCCAACCACAAACAGGACTTAAAACTCACTTCCACAAAACAGTTGAACTAGAAAAATCACACTGCAAAGTGTTCAATTTGTTCTGATTCTGGATTTCAGGCAGCACCTTGAAGCTTTAAAAAATAAATAATAAAATCAGAAATTACGTGGATTTTTTTTAACATGCCTGTCCCTTCCTTTTCCCTGCTCGTTCACCAAACCAATCATCTTACACACGCTCATTTCTGAAGCTGAGACTTCTACAAAAAAGCAGCAATGAGTCACACAGAGGACACTTTGCTGGTAATACGACGGAATCATTATTACTGTCTCAGTGTCACTCCTGTAAGGCCATTGCTATTGAACGTCTAGGGATGATCTCACTGGTCATCAATTTGTTTAAAGTTGGAGCATTTTAAAATACTTCAAATATTGCTATTCACAGTAAAAGATTTTATTGAAGTATAGTTAACTGTACGAATCCCAATATAACTCCCTCAAGGAGTCATTTTGGCAATATTTAAATTTTAGTTAAGAACTCTATCTCAAATACTGACACAGGATTTTACAGCGTCAAAAACTGGTGTTTATGTGTATGCACCGGGGTTTTATTTTCATGTATCTGTGGTTCTGAGAACACCAGAAAACATTTTAGTATCACTATTAATGGAGGTGATTATAATTTAATAATATTTTAAAAAATTACCCTGACATTTAAAGCAAAATGATCTATAGGTGGTCAAGAATATATTTTTTATTATATTTTTGGACTGGATGATGTTAAGCCCTCACTCGTTAAAGTAAATATAAATGTCATTCATATAAATAAAAATAAGTGGATTGTTTTTCGAACACGAATAAACATTAGGAAAGGAGGTGCAGAGCAGGAGGCTTCAGCTTATTTTATGGTGGATTGTTACACAATAGGAACAAAATGCAGCTCTTAAAAAGACTAGCTGAATTTAGTTGATTAGGCTATCTGAAGAACACTTTTTTAAAAGGTCTTGGATGATTGTTCCATACTAACAAAACGCAACAGACCCTATTAATCCAGTCAAGAACGAACTGAGGTCCAGCTGGATATTAAAAAAAATGGGTCTGTATATTTGACATAATAAATAAGGTCAGAGTACAAATAAAAAGTGTTTGACTACTAACAAAACAATCTAAACCTCCAATACTGCATTTAATAACATTGGAAGTTCCAGGTAGAAACAGTCTTCCAGAGGCTGGTTATAGACCAAAACTGAAAAGACTCCGTACAGCATGGGAACTTTGCTGATCTCTGCTGATAAAATGTATTATTTAAAATTATTCTAAATCTCTATTAAATTTAGTAAGAGTTAGGGGTTGGGGGGACCCTTTCATTCATTTTTTACCACATTAACCATGGGCTTGGTGCTGCACAAGCTACAAAGGAACAGTGCTGACGCATACAGCAACGGAATAGATTTTGGGCACAAAACCAGGTCTCCAAGTTTGGAAATTCATCTCTCAACCACCAGGTTTGCTTAAAAATAACTCCCTGTCGCATCCATCGACTCCTCCTTATGTAACTTGCACATGAATACAGGTAACTTGCAAAACGTAAAGTGCTTTTTAAATTATTTTTTTTTCCCTAAATCTTGTCGAAGCTGGTGAACACAAAAGCTGATGCTGAAACTTTGGCAATCTCCTGACATTAAGTAAAACTGTAAATAAGAACAAAGAAATGTAAATGGGCATGTTATTTTCACTTCATTTATTATAACATTTTAGAAGTGCTGCAGAGGGGTGGGTTTGTGGTTTTTTTTTTTTTTCCACCCGCTTTGAAGTTTCGGCTTTTGTTCTGAAGGTGGTTCCCACCCAGGGATTGTCCTCCCCTCGCCACTTCCCTTCAGACCCATCCGCCCCTGCTGTGTCAGCAGCACATGAGCAGTACGCTTCTGAAGCTTCCTGTAATTAAGTTCACCTTGTTGTACGAGAGGTAAACATGTTCAGACTTATTTTGTATACGTTTGGGAAATAATAGCTTTTTACAGTCAACGGTGAGAAGCAACTTGTGCTACTAAAATAAACTGTGGCGAGGATTGCGTCTTGTAGCGCTTTTACAAGCGGCGAAGTCCCTTGGTGTTTCGGTATTTTCATCAGAAAATAACGAACATTAATTTCTGTTGTTTCGCATCAGAACTAACATAAGTTTACAATAATGTTTGCGTTTATACTGTGCTGTTTGTGTGTGCACAGAAGACGGGATTCAGTTGACAAAAAGCCAAGCCCATCGTTTTATTTCAGACTTCCTTGGGCACCCTGCCTGGACTCCCCTGCCTTTCCATGAGGTTTCTGGTCCCCCCCTCAGGTCGCCTGTCATATTTCCCATCCCCATGAAAACACATCCAACATCCTAGGGCAACTTAAAGTTGCACCAGGCACATATGTTTTGGCAACTGGTTCCTACTAGAATTACGTAAACTATTACAGAGTAATTTTCTGGCACAGAAAATTACAAGATCCTTCAAGGGACAGGAACCCTGATGTTTCACACCATGATGCAATAACTAACTGGAAAAAATACGCGTGTGTTTCAATCGTTGGGGTTTTCTTCACCCCTAATAAGACGCTAATACATAATTCATTGCCAGCTAATAACAGGCTGGCTTTGCTTCTTGCCAGCCAGGACACAGAGTTCAGCAGCCAGACTTTTTGGCATGAGAATTTCAGCCTCAACAAAGAAACAGCGAAACACCCATAAACAAAACATGGAGTCACCCAGCATGACGATCCCAGGGCTTGCAGCAGTCTGGCATGCTCATGGAACCAGCGCTGGGGTCCTGAGAGGAGGTTCCACGTCCAGCCCTGTCCCCCACGAGGCTGAGCGGGGACACACCACCTCTGCACAGGCAGCTCTGGGCCAGTCCAGGCTTTCCCAAAACACACTATTTCTCCTGTTCAGATGGCAAACGCTGCATCGTCTGCGCTGCCCAGATGGCAAACTGAGCAGAAAGCCATCCCCATGTCCTGCAGCCCCTCCTCTCTCCTCCCGTCGCAGTGGGAAACAGTGATTTTTCAGAGAGCAGGAGGAACTCAGCACAACACAGCCTAAGCACGTACATCAGATCACTTCCACTCGTTGTCTTCAGGCAAGGCTGGCTCGAGCTCAGGACCATTGCCTCGGGCTGTGCCCCTGGCCAATGCCAGCAGGCTGCTGGCCACCTCCTGGCACCAAACAAGGACTGAAAGTTGCTTTTGGCCCCTCCGCAGGGGGCTCTGAAGGCCTGATTTTCCTCTGCCTCAGGAAGGGGAAAAGAAATTACCCACAACTGAAATGAACCCTTTGTACCCATCTTCCCTTTCCATTTCCACGATTGCATTAGGTTTTGCTAAATCAGGCATTCTCAAAATACTGCTGTTTCACCTCTATTGCCCTGACTTCTTGTTTTGCCAATGTAAATTAGAACTGGTGTGGTTTGCCACATCCTCAGACAACATAATAGGAGACGATATTTCTGCTTTTTTAAAAGGACTATCCCACTGCAAGCTGAAAAGAGCCCAAACATATCGCTTTCTGGAAAACATTATTACCTCGGCTGTTTCAACTGATCATTAGGACTAGGGGAAACTATTACTGTAAATGGGCTTCCAACTACAAAGTTTCAGAGGGAATGGCTGCAATCTGCAATCCTTGGCGGGGGGGGGGATGGGGGTTGGCGGTGGGATAAATAATCAGTTAAAGTCTTTCAGTTCGTGGCTACTTTCTTGATTTTTTGAAATATTAGAAGAAAGCTTTCATATTTCTATGGAACTTTCTTTTAAAACCTCCCTGAAAAGAACATCTTCATCTTCATTAAAGCTGGCCTTGAAACAGCGACTAATGGGAATGCTCAATATTAAGATCCTCCTTTGGGGACAGATTTACACTCCAAGGCAAACCACACAGGCATTTAAAAGATTTTCAAAACCAGGACATAGAAAGCTGAGGAATCTCAGCATCTGTGAAAATCTGACTCCGATTTGTAATGCAGAGGTCACCTCAAACCGTGGCCTTTATTAAGGAAATAAAAATGGATTCTGACTCTTTGACGTTCAACTGGCATTAAAGGAATCTGGAAATCGCACAACAGCACTGAAGAAGAGGAAGGAGAGACATACAAAGAAAACATGTGAGAGAGGAGGGTGGTACGTTTAAAGAAAAAAAAACATGACAGGTTTAAATACAAATGTACTATGCAATGTTATTCCTGCTTATTCTGTTACTTTGTTGGTCTCGTTCTGATATGTGTTTTTGTAGAAAAGGAACACATTGAACCTTTTCGATCCATTCACTTTTAATAGTAAAAGTAATTTTCTCAGGTGGGCACTGAATAGTTGCAATTACAGTTTATTTTGCCGGAGAAATTCTTTTAAGACACTAATGGTAAGAGACATAGGGTAAGGAATAACAGCACAACAGGTCTCCTAAGCTTGATACCAGCAGCTTTGTGGAAGACCCAAAGACACCAAATGGTATTTTTCTGTTGAAATCTCTGGGTGTTTCCTTTCAAATGCTCTTTAGCTGAGGGTGATGAAAAATAATGAAAATATTCTAAATGATGTCATGCAGCTACTGCTTTTCTCGTTCACAAGATCCATTTAAGCTCTAGCACAGTTGTCTTTGAGCTGGCAAAAATATAACAACTATCTCCTGCGAAAGACTAAAGTTTTCCCAATCTAGTTTTCATTCCCATTCACTCCATGCCTGCTTTAAAAAAAAAACACACAAACAAACACAAAAAACCCACCACCACCACCAAATCAAAACACATCATACCTAGTAATTAGACGATTTCTTGTAAAGCACCACTCTAGCAGTGCCTCTCTCCTGTTTGACACACAGACTGCTTAAACGTCAGATCCTACGTGACAGGTGAGCGATACAGACAGGGATTAGTAGCAAAAAATGAACTTTTTTTTTTTAACAGTTGGGGTTTTTTTAGCCCACTGATGGCAATATATCTCTTCAAACAGTTCTGGTGGGTTTGGGTTTTCTTTTTTTTTGGTGGCGAGAGGGGGCTGCTGGTCTTTTTTTACTGTATCAAGTTACTTCAAGAAGGAAAATACATCTTTAAAACTCCTGGCAGATGTTTTTTTGCTGCTGAAGCAGTTCTTCATAAGTTTTTATATTTAGAAGTGGACTTTTATTTTTTTGAAATAATTTCATTCCACACATCTTCTAAAAGGGTACTAGAAACTGGCATCACAGTATCATAAGGGAACTGTATGGAAGACAGGAAAAATAATTTTTTTTTTTTTCTTCCCTGCCCACCCCCCTCAGTGAGGGGACATGAACAAAGGGAGAGTTTAATTCCTGCTATTTGGGCAGTTCATAGGAGGTCACCTTATCCCTGCAATATTATTTGGCTTTAGTTTGGTTGAAGTTTCCAAGCATCTTTATGATGAAGAAAATTTTGCCATTACTAAAGGCCACTGACCTGACAGCTCACGCCCTCAGAACTTGTCTGGGTTGTCTTAGCTTGAGCCTATTTTAGCCTTTAAAAGAAAAAAAATTGTGATGGCAACTGTCTGGTGGCCAGGTAACTATTGTCAGATTTCCTTTGGGGAGAGAGCATGTGCACAGGAGGGTACCAGAGGTGCAGGGGTACTGACAAAAATCACAGCTCACGACAGGAGTGCAGCCTCTCATTCTCCATGTGAAACCAGCTTTAGAACAAAAAGGGAATGGTTGGGAATCAATGACACGAGTAAACAAAGCAGCTACATTGAGAAAACTTATAAAAATAAAGCCCAAGCAGACTCAAGTCTGCTGAGGAAGGAACTATCGTATCTTTCTTCTCCCAGCAAAGGGAAGGAAGAAATTCCCTGCGACAAGACCACACGCCTCCCAGTGCCAGCCTCAGGATGTTGATGGTTCATCCGGAGACCCTTTCTCTTTCGGGAAGACTGAAGCTATCAGCCTTTGGACCCAGGGGGCTGAACACACCACCAGAGAAAAAGAGGTTCCTAGGAAGGATTTTTTTATTTCCCCTGAAAAGCAATTTAGCTGGAATATTAAAGCTTTTCTATGTTAATTTTAAATATGAATGTATATTATCATAACCAATGAATCAGACTATTATATTGTTAAATATATATAGTTAAATATATTATATTGTTAAATCATGAACTGGAGTAACAATAATTTCCTAGTTCCACTTATGACCATGCTCCTCTTTTTGCTCATACAAGATTTTGAGTATAATAAGCGTGATGACTATATACACACACACAAGCCAAACACCGAGCTCAACAAAGCTCAGAACCACATATTTAAGAGATGACAGGAATCCTAATTGACAGGAAATATTAGAAAATTAACAGAAATGTGTGATCACCTATAGTTCCTAAATCATAAGCATATTTACCCTATCAGAGCTTTGCAGAAATATTTTTTGCTCGTTTCAAATGTAACGTGGAGGTTGTTTTATCTGTAAACAAAAAATGACATAAAGCACTAGCAATGTCATAAAGTCCCTGCAATATGTCCTAGAAGCACTGAATGTGTTTTCATCATCAAACCTTTTCAAGCAGAAAGGGATTTGTGTTTTGTACAAAGTATTTAACTGAATACAGTGAAACTGATGAATTTTCAAAGATATGAAATACTAATTTATAGAAGTGTACGTTAATAGCTAATTTTGTGTGAACACATATATTCCATTTATGCTTCAGAGAAAAAGAAGCTTTGTGAGGACTTTTTCCTTCCCTTTTTAATAGGCTTACTGAGTGATAGTTATGCAACAAGACTGTAGACAAGCTCTTTGGGCATACAAGTCCTTCTTTAGATCTAAAATAAAAGCAGTAAACTCAAGGTTGAGAATAAATATGTTAATTATTTAGACAATTTGAAAGAAGATGATGGTTGTTACCAGCAGAGCAGAGGGTAATGTCAGCAAGCAAAGCAGTAATAAGTTCAGTAGCCCTGGTGGGACAGAGGGGTCAGGCAGAGGTGCCACCTGGAAAAAAGGCTAGATACCAGGAAGTCAGTATCGCGATGATTTTTAATGTCAAGTACAGCTGTGAATGTTAGTTATGAATATACTTATTTTTTGTACTTATTCCTTAAGGACCAGGGCTGAAAGATCAGAAATGCAGTCTTCCTTTCTGAGATACTGTTCTTCTGCTGGTAAGTGGACACATTTTACCTTCATAAATTATTTACAGAAGCTCATGCTAGTGGCTGTCTGATTTTTGTCCACAGTGTCTCCATAGGGGCTTTTTGTGCTGTATAGGAAATTGCATTTCTGATAGTTTTGTTGTGAGAGACATCTACTGCTTGGAAATGTATGCTAGAAGTTTTGCATATTTTCAGCTAGCTCAGGCTGGTATCACTTGGTGCACGTTCACCTCTGAAGGTGAGCTTAAACAAGGTTAGTAAGTCACTTCAAGGCCAGGAGAAGGGCTCCCGGGAGTAACTGAGATGTGATCTGCCACAAAACTTGCAATAGTTTCATGGTTTTCTGTAAAGGCTCCAGCACAGCGAGACATACGGCGCTTTCCTGGTGTATAGCTATCTTGTCAAATCAAGTAATCTATTTGCCAATAGGAGGATCCTCGTTGCAGACTGTAAGGTGGATGTCACAAGAACTTTCAGGCAAAAGAAAAATTTAAAAACAAAAAAAAAAAAAAAAGCACTTTTAATCAGCATGTTGCTCCATGCCAAGGATTCTTGGTACACTTCAAATAACTGTCAGTTTTTGTTAAGGTAAATATATCGATCTTACATAAAGCAGATGATGTTCTTTCTGCTTTATGCGACACACCAATACCAGTTTGGAAACCTTCCAGAGGCAGTTGAAGGTGGTACAGTTACTGAATTGATGTATTTAAGATAATTGTTCTAAAATTAAAATCACAAATCTATTTCAGAATCTGATGACTTTGTAAGTGATTTTAAAATAAAATAGATCAAAAAAAAAAACCCCACACCCCACTCTGCCTTACTCTGCTTTAAAGAAATTCAAAGTGAAAAGCATTTTGAACAGAAGAGACTTTCCCTTTGAAAACTGTTAAAAAAAAAAAAAAAACAAACAAACAAAACTATATTGACAGTGGTTTTCTTTTTTAAATCAGAAGATTCAAAGTTTACTCTTTTTCATCAGCATCTCCAGCAAAAGCTTTGTCAGAAATTCTCCTAACAACCCTATCAGTTACATATATGCAATCATCATCACACTATTTAATTGGGATAGATACAAGAGTCATAACTGTTTCCGTGAGAGTTTCAAGCTAAATTACATTTTTGATTGAACTACTTCAGTGGCAAATCTCCATTAGTCAGTTATATATTACATGCTGTGTTATCACTTTCAGAAAAGCAAAAAAAAACCCCCTGCATTCAGTGTTATTATAGCCCTCTATGAAACAAGTTTTTGTATGAATTCATTACATAGTTTCTATTTGAATATTCCCCGAGCACAAAAAAAACCCACCACCAAACCACCACACACATCACAACTCAGTAGTGTCCACTATTTAAAGTATTAACTGTTATTTAAAGTATGGCAACAGTTACTCTTTTTAATAAATAGTGTGCTCAAGTATACTTGTCTAAGTACTGCGCAAATAATTTTATATTTTTTTTCATCCTTACAGAGCTATCTATCTATGTTAGTTTAGAAGTAAGAGCTCTGCCAAAATGGGAAGAAAGAAGATTGGATTACATGTGCTTTTCCAAAAAAGCCAAATGTGTATATATGGAAAAAGTGTTAAAAAGCTGAACTTTAATATAAAGTAAGCAGTATCAGTACATTTACCATATAAATATACTCCTAAATCCGTTCTTTGGTGAATGGTTACAGACTGAAAAAGATCCGTATCAAGTTAATGAAGTCTACTCTGCTGACTTACAGAAAAGAATATAAAACAGAAGAATCTACATATATTATTTCAAACTGCTTATTAGATAGACTTATCTCTAATATATATATATTAGGCACAAATTACATTAAAATAACATTTACAGAATTGCAAAGAAAAAGTTTCACAAGTTGGAAAATGGCGGGGGCGGAGGGGGGGGGTGGTGGGGGGGGGGTGGAATCAAGGTTGCCTGTGTAACCTCAACTCACCCCTTCTTCTTAAACAGTATTTTGTGATCTTTAGTTATATCATCTTATGACATAGCAGATGTGGGAAGCGAATGCTGAAGAACACTAGGAATCTAGGAAAAATGGAGCACAGAGAGACTGCTGACACTCACCCATAATCTGGTACAAGCATGATGCCATAGTACAGTCCCGAAACCAGCAGAAAATGCTGCTGCTTCATTAAATCCCAGACCTAGAAATCCACAAGAGGAGTTTGTGATTTGTAATTCCCAAAGTACAACATAACTAGGTTCAATCTAACCTGCTTAATGTCATATATGATTCATTGCCATGGTCTAGGTTGAATAAAAACCCCAAAAGTCCCAGGATTGTGGTGATAAATCAGTGCCTAAAAGGTAGGGGACTTAGAAACACAAAGCAGAGGCTTCAAAGAGTTGACAAATTCTTTTTGAGGAGCATGGCCACCAATTTGCTGAGCGGGAAAGCTAATGGAACTGGGCAAAAGGGCTTTAAATTAGAAAGAAAGAAAAAGATGTTCAGCAAGGAGACAGGAAGAAACAGAAAGAAAAGCAGATAGTACACAAGAAAAACAGCAAGAAAGATGTATCAATAGAAAGGAGAATAGAGGGCATCAAACTGGGATTTAGCAGGCAGGTAATTTAGGGTGTTACTAGAGAACAGCAAGGGAGATAAAAGCAAAACTGAGTGAAATGAAATAAAAGAAGTACACACAAGGCCGTACGATATCTCTGTTCCAGTGAATTGAGACATTCTGTTTGGGAAAGTAACAAAAAAAACCCAGAAAATCTTACTGTGGGATAAAAATAAGTAATTGAAGTGTCAGTGGAGGAAAGCGTGGCCCATGAGACAGATGAAGAGGAGTGACTGCTACATGGGTACACTCAGGAAGCATCCCCTACTCCAAGGTAGCTATGGAAGAAGGAAGGAAAATGATTTTTTTAATCTCCAGGTGAGAATAAAAGCAGACAGAGAAAGAAAGGCAGTTTTCTATGAAGTTTACCAGCAAAACATATATGAGATAAAGTCCTGAAGCAGACAGCATATACTGAAATTAGTTGAAGAATCATTAATAGAGACATTATCTTAGAAATAGAAATACACAGAGCAGAACCAATTATTCTCACATTCATTCAGCAGGCATGTTTCCTATAGACAGGTCAGGGAAAGTCAGGATCCGAGAAAAGAGATTCATAAAGGAAACTGTGCTAAAGAAGGGTGTAGTCAGAAGATTTGATAAGAAAACTCAAGGAAAAATGCTTTTAAATGCTCTCCTTCTCCATTTACAGATACCTGTCACCAGTAACCAGGACAATGTTATTCTAGTCACGCTTTATAGCTAGAACTAAATGCTTCTTCTTTTTATTTCTATTTTTTAATTATTTTTAAGCACTAGAATTACAAAAAAAAAAAAAAAAAAGAGGAAGTCTCTGTTCACCAGTATCACTCTTACCTCATGTTTGCTGAGAAGGTAGCTCGTGCCCATCTCCCATGAGTGCCCTGTAGAGAGAGGGGTAAAGCTCATCAGAGAGTCAACAGAAAACCTAAATCGCTTTCTTCTGGGGGAGTTTCCTGCCTGTGAAACAGGTGAAACAGTGTTTCTGACTAATTTAATAATGAATGTTAATCTGTAGGAGATAAAACTGCTATAAAAGAAAGCTTTCTGAGGATCCAGTATAGTGATTAAAAACCAAAAGTAAGAACAAAAGCCCTGACCTGAGGGAATCTTTATCTTTTTCTTGACCTGGAGGTGTAAGGAATTCAAACAAGGCAGCATCTCCAATTAACTCAACCAGGTTCCATCCTGGGATTTGAATTGCCACTCTGATTTCCTTTTTTATAGGAAATGTAGACATGCAGCTCTGAAGTTTGGAGTCCTTTCTGGAGACCAGATACCTGAAAATCATCCATTCCGGTGCTTACTTCCTAAACACCAGAATTCTGCAGCTTGCTAAGTCTATCCCAGCTGTGTCTTCAGCTGCAAGGGATTTCAAGGAGACAGGCATGCATTCAATAAAAGTCTCGAGTTATTGCAGAAGCTTCAGAGGAAAAGAACCAAAAAAATAAAAATCTTTCTTAAAAGACATAGAATATGTAAATCCACGAAACTTCCTGCTGCAGCTACTAGAATTAAGTGAGGCAGCACCTACACAACTGTTGGGCAGCACCATCGGCAAGGAACTGTTGAGGTGATCAGCACAGAAGCACAACTACGGCACACATTGCTGAGAAACGGCAACTGACTTGATGACATTTTTTGGATGTCTTTTAACGTGTTCCTCAGCCAACAAATTCTTCATCTTAAATATAACAACAGAGATTTCATCAAGACCATCTTATGAAAAATATATTCTAAGAAAAAGAAGAATCTTTAAATAGAGAGTGGTTATATCAAAACCACCCACAAAATACCGTATTCACAACACTGCTAACATGGATCAGCAGATCAGTTAACATCTCCTGCTATAGCAAACTGAACGCCTCCTTCCAAACCAGAAAGGCTCTTTGACCAATGTGACATACTGAATGTAAGTTTACCAGACATTTCCAGGAAGATTTTTATTTAAAGAGAAAGCATCACAAGAAAAAGGGATAAGCATATCAGAGACTATTTTTGGAAGCACATGTTGTCTTAAAGGCTAAATTTTTTACATTGCTTCTATAAGATATCAGAGTTAATCAGCTTAAAAAACCAAGCGTTTGATATTTCCAAGTTCCAGACAGTATCTGTGTCATTGCAACATTTTCATGTTTGAATAAAGAGATATCCAGAAAGAAGGATCTTTTGTGAAAATAAGTAAATTTTGGGTTTCTTTCCCCTCACTGGCTAAAATTTTGAAGATTTACTTTGTTTAGAAGCTGAGGGCCACATAAACTGAATCCACACCATATTTTTAATAATGCTTTAATGTAAGGGTAGATAATTGCTTGCTCTATCTATAATTGATATAAGCAGATCTTTTCCACAGAATTTATGGTTCAAATATGTTCTGGAGTAGAAAGAAATTCTTCATATTGATTTGTACAGTCCTCCCACCTGCAAGGTCTGTAGGTGAAGTTGTAATTACATAGGCCCACAAATACCTCCTGATCAGAAAATCTGTCCTTCCTAAAGGCAAGATTCTCTTGAAGGGTCAAATTTTAATTTTGTTTTGTTCCCAAATCTATACAACTTATTCACGTAGCTAGAATATTTTCCATCTAAAAAGCATTTCCCAGCGGAAATTAATCGTTATTCCTCTGAAAATATACATTTATTCCAGGCTACAAAGCCTTTCTAAAAACATCTTGCAGTCTGAGATTTCCTTGGCTCTGCTTGCATTGTGCTCACTTTTCTCTTTTCTCTGCAATCAGATATAATCTTCATTTTCAAGCTAATGGCAGCAATTAATAGTTTTGAATTACATCTCGTTTTTGTGACAGAATTCCCCCTTAAAATGCCCCTGCACAGTGACCTCATCACAGCCGTATGTGAACTCAGGAAAGGCTCCTGCAGTTCAGGAAAACCTCTTGCAGTTCTCTCTTATTGTGACCTCCTTAATTGCACATGTTAGGAGACACCCGTGAGTCAATAGCCATCAATCTCTTTATTCTGTTCAACTTTTAAGGTCTTATTTCAGAGTGGACAAGACACCAGTTCAGAGAGTTCATTTTCCCTCCTAGATCAATGACACTTAAACATATTAAATATTTTCCAAAATACGCAGTAGTCTGACATCCCATCAAATCGACCATGAAAAATATTATTGCATTACCTCTTGCATGTAATGTCTGTGTAGAACAACTGACAGAATATATATATTTTTGATATATGAACCTCAGTAAACCCAACCTATTAATAAAAGAAGGTCAATAATGTTCTCAGTCTTTGGGGGTCACACTCTGATAATGTTTCGGATAAAACAAGAAAGAAGAAAAATATATGAGCTGCAGGTTGTTCCACTGGATTCATGGCTCTAGCTCAACTAGCATTTTGACCAAAATCCAAGCACTGGCAGACTGCATTTCATCTGTTCCTACTCTCCTATCAGTTCTCCTTATTGCTGTCTATTTCCTTGAATATTTATTAAGCTGAGTTTTCTGAAGAACAGACTGTAGTAGAGCAGAATATTTACCAAGTGTACTGTTTTTTAAAATGCCTCCTACGTGAAGAATCACACACCAGAAGACTGAAAATTGGTGAAAATGACCTTACGCAAATCAATCTGAGGTTTAACTAATGGTTCTGGAACAGCAATGCCTCCAGAAGTTCAGTAACTTACATGGCTAACTCTAATTTTATTTTTTTTTTTTTTTATAGGAAAGGGAGGTGCTGCATCTATAGAGAGATTCAATAATTATTTCTTCTTATTAGGCCTGAATTTCTGCTACTTAATACATCATGTCTTCCTGAATTTTTTTATGTAACTGCATAATTCACACTGGTTCTTGAGTTGCAAAACTGATTAAGAAGAAAAGAAAAAAATAATTGAATTTTTTGGTTTGTTTTGATGGGAGTTTTTTGCACAGGACTTGTCTACTTAAACTGTGATCAATTTCCTGGCTTGTGGAGCTCCAGTATTGATGTATGGGTCTATAAAAATGGTAGTGTCTCAGTTCCCAGATCCACTCACTGTGAGTAGTGTCATATATGTTTTCTTAAGCTACTATTAACTTATCACTATTTCTTATATGCATAAATATACTGAAAGCATGTGTAAACATTGAACTCAATGAGATTTTCATGTTATATTTTTTCAACACGATTTCTTATCCAATCTGTTGCATGTCCTTGATCTCGACTGAGGACATGACTAGTTACAATGACGAATATTTTGGTTTACTCTGCCATTTTTTGTTAGGAAGATGTACAAGAAACAAGTATTCCAACCCGTTCAGTAACTTTTACTTAATGTTGTTGAGTTTTTCTGCTCCTTTTTGACCACAGCACTCTTAGTCTAAAAGCTAAGTAAACTTTCTAGCATGAAGTGAAGTCCAAATTTATGCTTGATATTTTCAAATGGGTAGTAATAAGAATTACTAATTGATGCCTACCACAGACTCTAACAGAAGCTAACAATTATAAAAACAAGTGTTACCATAAAGAGCCCAACCCTTACTCTGTATCTTCTATAAACGCCAGCACCGCACAGACTCAAGCAACTTAATGAAATCCTAAAACCACCAAAAACCTTATGGAAGTTCCCTTTGCAATTTATGCTCAAAGTCACAGTAAGGACACGATTATTTCAGTGTCCATTTGGAAGCAAAAGGCTCATCAATTTTGCCAGGAATTCAGTCCTGATATCCCATTTGTTATTAGCGAAGGATGGCTTAAATGTTTCAAAAAAGACACGTAGCATAAGACAGCACGTCTGATTCTAATGATTTCACTGCAGCTTGCAGGCAAAATAATCTCAAATTTAATGGTAAAGAAACGTTTGCTAGAAAAGTAAAATTAATGACCAAGATGAAGCTGAGCTCACTGGTGACTCTAGCCCTCCAAAATACCGTGTTTATCTTCTGCAGTAAAGGCATTTAGTTTGCAAGTAAAAGAAGAGGAGACTTTGGCTGCTTTGGTAGATTTCATTCATGCATACTTGAACTTTTTATTAACAAGCATCATTTCAAGGATGTCAACAATAAAAGCTTGAAAAATTAGGAAAAATCTTAGAATCCTGGAATGCTACAAATCCTGAAATAACTGTTTTTTAAATAACATGCATTTCCAGCAAAATCTCAGAGTCTAAAGGAGTCTGGCTAGGTTTTTTGTGTTTTTGACGGTGCCACGGGTGCAAAGAGAAATTTTAATGCCAAACAGTACAAAAGGAAGATATGAAGCTTTTTCTGCTCACATACTTCACATGTTGGCCTTTGTTTTCAAGCCTAGATCTCTTATTTAACCCTAAATTTTATGGTAGATTTTTAACATATCAGGCAGTATGGCTTAAAAAATTCCTTTGCATGAACAATGTAAGTTATAGCTCAACAATATCAGAGTAAAAATCACAGACAATGTATTATCAAAGCAAGACCAAGCTGGTGTAAGAACAGCAAAAAATACCAGCCCTTACAAGATTCAAAGCAGAGATGAGCCGTGAGCAAAACAAAAACCAACCTTAATCTTGCAGAACCAATATTAATTTCTCTAATATAGAGCTGGATAAATTCATATTAATAATAGCCACAATTCTCTGCCTTACATAGCTTAATGTATCACTATAAATAATAAGCAATTGCTTGATGCTTGTTAAGAAAACCTTCTATTAGTAGTAGTAAGAAAAGGACTTTCTTCTGGGACATAACATTTGTTCAACCTGCTATTTCTACCTGCAGACTTAGTTTCAATCTCTTCTTCTAGGAAACCAGAAAAAATTGGACTTTTTGATCTCTGATTGGCATAATTTAGCTCAATATATATGGAGTTTTCCATATATTTTCAATCTTTCAAGGAACAGTCTCAGAGATGACTGTTAAGCAAAACTGTCCTGCACTTCACATTGCTTGGGTACCCTCAGCTTTCATCTCTCTCCTCTCTTCCAAATGTGTGTTGGGAATTGCATGCTGTATTACTCACTAAATTATTTCAAGACATAATAATAGTAATTTAATTTTTTAAAAATAAATTGATAAAAATGCCCCCCTTTCTTAAATTCTTATTTTTTTCAAAATGGTTCCAAAATCTGCATATTTTATTTCAATTTCCTCTGCAGGAAAATTTCATAAGAAGCTGCTGGGTGATCTTTTTGGCACTGAACAATTGTTGTAGTCTTTTTTAAGGTACAGTTCACTTATGTACTGAGTACACCACAGCTTAATTTATCCTTAGACTCTTCGAGTCTCTGTATTTTATAAATAGGAAATGGGCAGTAAAGTGCCATGATGCAACAATCTAGAGCAAATGCAGACTGAGTCAAACCCTTCTCTGTCCCAGAGTGGAGAGCTAGCAACTCTTCCTCCTTATGTTATCCTACATGCACTCTCTGTGAAGATAGCAGAGGAGCACAGAGGTCCCATCTCACCAGGTAAAACCACAGTATTTTTCCCCAAAGGCAGATTTCAGACATACTTTCTACCTACCTACCTGTAAAACTACTTCGCAGGCTCAAATTACATTTTCAGCTGGACCAAGGGACCAGTGACGCTAAAATATCAACATAGGTTGAAAATTATTTCAGTGCTAATGAGCAAGTCACGCACAAACTCACTTCATGTGAATACAGGTTTGCAAAAGTGGTAATGAATGGGCTGCTGTAACTCAGCTGTTCATCCTTGCCCCATGGTGCTGCCATCGACCACTGAGATGAAACTCGGTGACTGACGGTGGTACTATTAATTCTCCATGAAAAGCAAACAGGCTTCGACAAGTGATCCTCTTGCATTATCTGGTTATTAATGCATTGTCCAACTGCTCTAGTCACAGCTTTGCTTCACTGCAATAACTGAAGTAGACTTGTGGATCTATAGCGGAGAAAGCTTTCTTATAATTGTGTAATAGGTGGCAATGAGGGCCATGGGATAGATGACTCACTAATCTCTTAACAGAAGATTTATGTCTCAACCACAACCACGAGCAATATATTTCGAGTGATTTGTTAGAAGTGTGAAAAATGACAGTAACTGAGTAATAAGAAGTACAACCCTGAAAGTGCTTTAATAGTTTCCATTAACATATATCTGGCATACGATTGCAGGTAGCCACTGGGGACATAAGCGGACAGTAGAACAAGCACATAAAGACATAGCCGTGCACAGAAAAAGGAAAGCATACCTCATCTCCGCACAGGCATTGGAGCGGAAGCATCTTTGTGAGTAAAGCATAAAGTAAGCCTCTGACCAAGGGGTATAGTACAGAAAACCTCCCCAAATGGCACTCTTAGTGTCTTGTGGCTCAGTTCTTCTCCCAACAGAGGACATAGTAACAGGAGGTGACGATGGCTTGTACTGTTTATCTACAAGTTTGGTTTCACTTCATAACAAACTTGTTCATAAATTGCCTTATTACGATGTATCAATACATTATATTACTACAAAGGCAGTAGTGATATGACTCAGAGCGCTTAAGTAGATAATAATTTCTTCATGTCAAAACCTCACCTACCCGAATCTAGGGGTTAACACCACGAACCATACCGTGCCAAATCCGGCCGTTAACTGTAATAAGTACAAGATACAGATCAAGCTACACTGAGAGGAACTGCAAACACCTTTACAGTCAGTTATGTTTCAGCCAAAGGGCGGAGAAACGGCAACTCGCAGGTTAAAACATGTGGAACAGCTACGTCAATCTGTTGCAAAGTTCAAATCACACAGAACAATTACTGCTTTGCCAAAATTGCCGAATTGCTTTAAATTCGGTCACCAAAAATTTGTTTCATCACAGGCTTAGCTGCATGAGAAATGACTGGTTTCAGGATGTTCCTTGGGTTGCATGAACCTGCAACCCACCTTTAAACATTTGGCACAGGCATATCAATACAGGTTCCTAAAACTCAGGCCTAAAATAGCAATGCTGATAAGCCTTAAACAATATTATAATTTTTTTAGTCATGTTTACCTTTCCAGACGCAGTCTGTGAAGGCATATATTTGTTCTTTATAAATAATTTAGGAGACTGAAGCACCAAGAGGAATAAATACTTTTGAAATCAGAAAAATCACCTTGGGGGAAAAGAAATAGAAGATGGGGACAATTGACCGTAAGAGGAATGTCTCTAACTTCTGAATCAGTGAAGTACCTAGACAGGACAGAATAATATTCAGAGGATCTTTGATCTGTTTATGAAAAGGATGGGGTGATATTGCTGTCTGAGATAGCAGAACAGAGAGCTTGATGAGCCCTTGCAGTTCTGTGCAGCTGGTGTTAAAATAAAGCAATATAAAAAACATTATACAGATTACTCTTTTAAAAGTACCACAAGCAAAATATCATGGAAAGCAAATTGTTAATGAGTTTACACAATGAAACATTGTGCAGAGATGTCGCTTAAGTACTGTATAACTCAGGATGAGCTGGCACCTTCATTATGAAATCTCTGTGCTCAGCTTCAGAACAAAAACCTTCAGCACATTTTGTGTCAGACAGGCAAAACTCCTTTCTTTAATCACTGCCTGAAGCACTGGCCCTCACTCTTTTCGGGATAAGCAGGTACCATATTTTCCATAGCTCAGCTTGGTTTATTATCAAATAACTGTCCTTCAGATAAAATTTCGTCACTGTTTATGTCATTGGTGAAGCAGTGTCTTCATCTGCTAGGAAACACCTAATTCGTACACCTGATATCCAGTAAGGTCGCTTGATATGGCTGCCAAGTCAATACCTCTCTTTACACCGATTAAATTATTTCGGTGTTGTACGCAATAGTTGCAAGTAGCAGGTCCCTTGGAAAGTAGCTGAAAGAAATGTTAATTTATTTAGTTGGGTCTTTTCACAGTGCATTACTCACAGGTGTCGTAAAGGGTGTGATGCTTAAAAATATAAGTATCTATATATATATATATATCAAATGCCGACTAATCTTTAACACATTTTCAGCCCAAAGTTTATGCCTACAGTTAACTGGGATCATAATCACGTGCCCAAACACATCTTCATAAGTATATTACATTTGTCAGCAGACCCTAAGGAAATAATAAAGTACCTAAAAATGGTCATATTCCCTTTCATTGGCTCCTACTTACTGTTTACTATTGAATTTTCTGCTTCCCTCTCTCCTCCTCAGTTTCCAGAAAAAAAAATAAGGAAAAGCTAGTTTCTGGACTGCAAATTCCTTTCTTTTTTGAACTTCTCCCATTGTCCATGAGCCACATGAGTTCCAACTGGATGCTAAATATCAGCCTACATACAGGGAACTCTTCACATTAAATAAGAGGTCGCTTAAAGTCAACAAGGTGTGATTCAGATAACTTTCAGTATAACAGAGGTTCAGAAAGTGGACTGTCTTGAGGGGTTAAAAATGGTGACCAGCATCACAGCATTAGTCACTGATGCCTAGCCTGAAAAGTGCAATTCTTGTTCCTTCAGACAGTTCTTGTGAGCTTCTTGTGAATGAAAGTCTGAGTCTCACTAAAGAGTGGTCTTATTTTTTAGGTATTTTTGGAAATTAGGTATTTTGGAATATTTGCATTATTCTCCGGAAAAGTTCCTGCTTCATTGAGTTGTGTCATATTTGGACCTGCCAGCCCTCATTTGGTAATATTATTTTAAAGCAAATATGTATTGAAGAAAAGGTTCACTAAGTCATTTCCTTGGTAACATAATTCCTAATGAATCCTTTCATATAATCATGCGTATCTTTATAAATATATCCTGAGCAATAAACCATGATTGAAATTAAGTAAAATACACTCTTAAGGTTGATTTAATCTCTTTTACCGAATAACCATTAAAATGAAAATTCTCTCACAGGATGCTCAAATCAAAATGAGGAACATGGTAATAAACATTGGGTAATAAAAACAAATTAAAAATCAAAGCTTTATGATATATTTTCATACCAAAATGAAAGTGGCAAATTGAAAACAATAATGGTGTTCTGTAGGAACTGTAACTGTGGATGAGCATCTCAGAATTTGATTTACAATTAGTGGCATCTTGAAAATGAGCCATCATTTTACATTTAAAACCGCTACCACTCAATCCATCAAGTATTAAAATCTTGATGTTGATTAATGGCATTCTCTCACGCTGTTTCTCTCGATGAGGCTTCACAGAAACCAAAGCAATATTATTCAGTATGAAACTAGCATGTTAAAAGGTAGCGTATCTCCTCCGTGACCAGGTCAGTTGCTCCACTGTGTTCATAAGCAGCAGGTAATGGGTGGCTTGAGAAATTCTGGTGTCTTCACTGGGATACAAGTATAGAATATACATTTTGGTGGCATTTAATGTTATACTGGCACAGGCTTCAAGCACCTGGAGCAAGCAGGCTGAATGCACACACCAACTGCAAGACGCAGACTTCCAGCTGTGGTGGTCTTGCCCAACAAGTTGCGGTGACCGAGCAGTGCCATGCTGTTTTACTACGGAAGCATGGCTATCAAAAAAGGGGCTCAGGAACTACTACTATCCATTGGAGTTTGTACCCCTTGCACAAAATGAAGGTATAAGGCCTGGTAGCATACAGGTTGCTCTAAGCAATTTCTCTAGTGGCTTTTCAGCTTTATTCCTATTGCTCAGTTTGTCTTAAGTTCTGAACTATGATGTTCCATATCCCATCCAAACTGCTATTACAATGGCTGATAGTAATCCTACATATTTCTTATTCACATTGATGTTTAGTCCCACTTGTTGTTAGTATCATCCCTATTTATGGACAACCTAGAAGGAATGGAAGAGTCCAATTGAATTTTCCTTCCTCTTTCCACTTACTCTATTGCAGAGTCTCCATCTGGATTTGGAGAACAGCAAGGAAAAAGTAGAAAATAAAGAGGACAGAATATGGATATCCTGAAAATTGTACCTGTTACATCAGTTCAGGCTATAACTATTGCAGTTTCCTTTAATTTGCAGAAAAATAGTTAACAGTAAACTGCTATTTCTTTTAAATGTGGATATGACCGAGAACATTTGCAGGTTCCCCATTTCAAAGAAAATCTGGTGTAGTTAATAAGCTTTTGTCTTGTGTGATGACTGAGACTAAAATACTTTCTTGTCAAAATCTTCAGGAAACTTTAGTGCATAAGAGCAACTAGGCAAAGACACTCCAATTTAAACAATGAATTTTTAAAAAATTAAAAATAATAAAGTGTTTATAAATACCACCATAGTTGCACGCTATTTCATTTATTCTTTAACGCTTAACAACATTTAGGTGCCAAGTCTCTCCTCAGAAATGCACAGTAATTCTTATTGGACAAAATGCATTATTTTTGCCATATGTAGTATTACGCAAAAATAAGCTTGAAATAGAATATTTAGATGTTAAGATTTTAAATTTTTTAATAAAATTTTAAAAACGCATTTAATAGGTAAAAATGCCATTCCACCCTAAGTATTATTTATTCATTTGAAGTGGCTTTCCCAGGCTATAAAAAATGATTAAAGTATAAAGCCAAATTAGTAAATATTAGCCAAACTTTTACACAATCTGACAAATTGATTTTGTGCATTACATCGTGACTTGATCAATTAGTATAAAATAAACAATGTAACAGTCTATTAATGGCTCTGGAAAGAAGCTCTGAGCTGGATTGTTGGGTTTTTTGGGGGGGGCGCGGGGAGGCAGGGTTTGGAGCCTGTTCCTAATCCTCAAAGATTGGACGTCGACTTCAGTGGACAGATGATGAGATATTTAGTACTTTGAAAATAGCTCTTGTAAAAACTTTTTCAAAAGAATGACCTGGTTTTTAAAATGGTCATATGGAATAGCTGTGACTAAACAAGCAAGAAAACATCTTCAGAGTTTAAATCAGCTACACCCTTTTGTTTGAAGTGACAAGGCCTATGATTAAACAGAAAAATTTTGCTTCTCTAGCATAACAGACACACCAGCAATGTGCTCTCACATTTCCTTTCTTACTATTATTAGCTTTTCACATATAATTGGTTTCACACATTTTTGAGGAGTCTAAGCTGAAAACCATTTGTTTTCTACCTAACACGCCCAACCCTGCACCATCACAAAAATTTTTTAAAACATTTCAATACTTCGGTGTTCACCTTATGAATGTATTTCACATCTCTAACTACTGCCACGCTGCTTTACCTCTACGGCAAGTTTTTCCTTCAATATTACTCTTCCTAATGTAAACCTTCCTTTATACTGTTTCAGAGTACCAGCATTGTCATATATTGTTTCACTCCTTTAATTTAATCACCATTTCTTAATCTTTTTGAAAGAAATAAAAAGGAAAATGACTGTTAATTGCTGAGAGAAAATATAATTTGCAATATGCACACATAAATTACACAGAGCACACGTTATTCTTCAGCCTAATTCTTTTCAGAAAGCAAAAAACTTCAGAGGAAGAGTGGTGGAGAGAGAGAAGGGATAAGAGGAAAAGCAGAGGAGGAATCAAAGAGAAACACAGTCTTTAATTTTTATTTCTAATAGCCCACAAAGTGCAGTCCAAGAATTCAACAAAAAAGGAGGGAGGGAGAAATTAAAAAGTAGTTTCAGAAATTAGATAAAAATGGAAAGAAACACAGGAAACAAAGTCTTCCAAAGAGAAGAAATATGCAATCAGAGCTGCAGATGAGAGGACATAATCCACCGGAAGACCATGGTGGTGGCAAGGAGGATGGTATAGCATGAGGCAGCATATTCTCCCGAGTAAAGAATCAAAAGGCTCCAACGAGGTGTTGGTCATGGTCTCAAACCCAAGTGGGAATACTCCGACAGTATCTAATACTAAGTTTTCTCTTTATTCATAGCATGTATAGATGCATAGTTAGAGTTAAATCCATAAATAGGATAACATCTGACACAGGTAGAAATTTCTAATGTTCCTGATATAGCATATACTCATTACTCACATGTATTATTAACATATATACAGTCCTCAGGTGATCGATTGACATCAGGATTTTAACGCTTGCTTGGTGCCTTATTTGGAGTCTAATTAAACAGAAAAATCGTCAATGTAATTTAGTAAACTTCAAGTGGGCATAAGTACTACTCTTTGGCACTTAATAGTAGATGGACATAGCAAGCGCTCCCCCTGAAGGGGCAGGACGCAAACACTGCTAAAGACCTGGGCCAGTAGAGCTGGGAGACACGAAGCAGGCAAGCAAGTCTGGGACCAACAAAGACAGCTACGTTCCTGCAATTCCTCCTCCTTGCAACCATCAAAAGTCTCCTCCACTCCAAATACAATAACCCAAATGTATTTGGGTATCCCCTCAATGCCTAAATTTATGTCTCCACCTGCATATAGAAACTCACTACTCTGGGCTGGGAGCGCAGGATGATGCTGTTGCACGGCGAGTCCCAGACTAAGATGGCCAGATAGCTGCCAGCCACAAAATGAGGGAGAAAAGGCGACTCTGACATGAAGAATGCAGGACCCACGTTCAGTCTCACTCACTCTCGACAGAAACAAGAGTGGGGCAGCTGGATGGCCCCCAAGGGAGCAGAAAGAAGGAGCAAGAAATATGCCAAAACCACAAGACATGAGAAAGAGAAGCCAAGGCTATCAAGGATATGACAGAACCTGCAACTGGACAGAGGAAGCTCCACAGCAATTAAAAGCCTAAAAAAAAAAAAAAATCTGAATTATAGCAATGGGAGAGCACAGAAGAAAACAGAGGGAAAGAAAGGGCCAAAGAACATCAAGAGAAAACAAAAGTATCCAGATCCCACTGCAGAAACACTTAAAATTTAGCCAATCTTGCTTAACTATATTTTATTTATTAATTTGCTTATTCGATAAGTTATCTATCAGTGTTTAAGAGGCATTTGGACAACGCTCTTAACAACATGCTCTAATTTTTGGTCAGCCCTGAAGTGGTCAGGCAGTTGGCCTGGATGAATATTGTAGGCCCCTTCCAACCAAAATATTCTATTCTATCTTAAAATCTTAGACTTTGATAACAAAGTCACACCAGAGGTGACTAATTACACTGTGTATCACTCCATTTCCATTTTAGTGTCTGATGATAAACTAGAATAGCTTTTTTGCCCTTGTGAGGATGATTCCCTTGCCATCCTCCTTTATGGAAAAGGGTAAATGAACTAAAAGTCAGATGGAATGTGGGGGCAAATGGTGGTGGTGCTCCCCTGGTGTGCAGCTCCCACCACCTCCGCCTTTATGCAATGTTGGTTAGAAAATTCTCCTGGAGAAGCAAGTGGAAAATCACCTCTGTCATGTCCCCTAGCTGCTAGATGTCACACCAGCTTGAAGAGACATGGGTTGTTATCTGATAACCTCACTGGAGGACAAAATCTGGATACAAGCAAGGGAGATGTAGAATGGAATTTCCTGCCTGCAAAAGGTGTAAATCTCAAGATTTTCACTTGCAGGTGGACATACCACCATATACAAGTGCTTAGTGAATAATCACCCCAGAAATCCAAGTTAACTCAGCAACAGCATCCTATTCATATGGTAACATGATTTCTGAGAACCTCAAAGAAACCTCATGGTTTCTGACAACCCTCATTTGTATAGAGATACTCTGAAATTACACGGCAAACAGAGCAAAGAAGGGGTCGTCTAATGCTTCCAAAATGCAAATGAAACAACAAAAAAAAAAGCCCCAAGGAGCAGCCTGTGTTTCTACATATAAACATTAAAAAAATAAAAAAAACAACATTTTTTTCTGAATGAATACAATCAGTATAGCTGATGACAGAAAAATATAGCATTGATGTGAATCATTATGACTTTAAATTTGTAAAACTAGCACTCGTCCCCCACCCACACATCCCTCTAAGTCAAAAAAATATTCTCTAAATTGTATACTGATGACGCTGGGAACCAAAGCCACCTAATCATCCCTATGCTTCCCTGTCGTGAGATGAAAGAGTTCCTATATGGCATATATGGCAAATATTCAAACTATCAAAAACTTTATTAAAGTAGAAAAATAAAAATAAATTAAATGCAATTTCGTAATCAAGAAATTAGTGTTTCTGCTTCTCTACCCATTTCTCAATATGCAGTTTCAATTACTCTCTCTTTTCCTCTCTAGCATCTGTTTTGTTTCATTCCTTGTGCTAGCTGCTTAATTTCACTGCAAATAAGGATTTTTCCCTTCTTAAAAAAAAAAAAAAAAAAAAAAGGCAAGCACCCATTTACCACTCATTACATTTCCTTAAACCTCATCATTCTTTTTCCTGCATCAACCGTTTTGTCACCAAAATTACTTCCTCTTATACTCTTCCTTTACAAGTAATAGTCCAAATCCGATGCATCTTTTGGAAAACATTACCTCTCATAATGGCATGTATGAGTTCATTACTTTATCTCTCCCAGTTATATTATCCCATCACAAGAAACACAGTGACTTTTGAACTTCAAAAATTTTTCAGCTCTACAGGAGCTGATGAGCAGGGGAGTTTTGCTTTGTCTTTCTTTGCACTGAATCAGAATAGATTTAGCATCAGCTTGACCTGGAGATTGAATTGAATCATTAGGTAAAATTGAACGCTTGTAGAAAATATGTAAAGTACTGTAGTGATATATAATGTAATGGACTCCTTCAAAAGCTCTTCTGCACAACTCCGCAGATGTTAAGAAGGTTATTTATTTTGCCTCAGACTTTCATTCTGTTTGTTCTTTATGAAAGCTTCCCGATAAATTCATATAAGTTCTAGGGAGAATTTTTTTTTTTTTTAAACAGAATTTTTTGTAGCATTGCCAATGATGCTTCAGCATACCTAAGAAACAAAAAGGCCCATTTTCTTTCTTTCTGAAATCCATTGATTTCCAAGAATTCTTCTTTACCTCAATTAATATCTATAAAAGCATACCTTTACCATAAATATGTATGTACTTTTATAGATTTCTGAAATAGACCTTTAAAATATTACTAAGAAAAAAGCAAGAGGTATGTTGCATTCTGTATAAGATATCAATTTACCTGTCTGATCTTTGATTAAGTATTTCATTAGTCTCTCACTCGTATCAGACAGCATTCTTTAGATATAGCACATATGATTTATTTCAAGAAAAGAAATCCAAAGTAAAACAATTTTCACACCTTTTAATGACTTGGCAGAGTGGAGAACCTTCCATAGGTCACCTGATGGTCGACATAGTTCTTCAATTATTCAGTAGTGGGATTTCAGTTGTTTTTCATTGGAGCTTATTTATTTATTTTTAATTTGTGCTGGCAGTCATGGTAGGGCGACGTACTTTCCACAACTTTCTAATCAATCTGAATTCTGGGGAAGTGGGGGTGATGCCTTACACAACCTTATTTCCCACCAGAATGCTAGCTCCAATTTTGGATGTCATGAATGGCTGCTTGGAGTTGAGTGAGAGGAAACCACAACACATTTGCTGATGTGTTCGGTTTGTCCTCAGTTTTGCTTTCAGGGAATATTTGGGATCCTTGAAGCAATATTTGTTCCAACTACACTCAGTACAGCAGCCACGCAAAATGTCTCTGCATATTTTAGAACAAGGGTAAGACTACAGTAAGTCTGTTAAACACTATTGTCATAAGATCTGGGTTTACTTTTTAAGAGGTTCCTTTCCACCCAGCTTTTACTTTCCATCTTGCTTTATTATTACATTATAGTTTGGTTTCTGATGTCTTCTTCATAAACTCTTATGGTACATTCTTCAACACAAGTCTTTTGAAAGCTTTCCTGTCTGAGAAACTCCTGTCTTTCCCAGATTTCTTTTCTGGGCACTACTTCAATGAACAGTCAGCCTACCTTCAGCAAACAAGTTGTCTTTCTGTTCTTCCAAGCAAGTACCATATTATTTGTTGTGGTACTTGTCACATACTGTGGGAAAGCTAACCTTCTGCAGACTTAGGCTGGGCACCGTAGTCTGAAATACATAATGTAACATGAAGAAAGACCATAATATTAACTTCTGAACTCCAAAGAAGAACATACTGTCTTTTAGAATGATATTATCCAACTGTCAGCAGTTGTCCTAAACATATAGGAAGATAGAAAAGGAAGACTGCTTACTCAGATTCATTACATTAGTCTACTGAAAGTTATTAATCCTTCCTTAAAGAAGGGCTTCTGCCAGGCTCTGCTCCTTGCTAAAACTTCACACGTCTTCTCAAACAAGGAGGACCAGAAAACAGTGGTAAAATGCTTCTTGTATGAATCGCAAGCATCACCAACCTAAACTGCCAGTTCTTGGGAAACTTGTACAAAGATTGTTTCTATTCAATTTTATCAGTGAAACTGAAACATAAGGGACTCAACTACCTGTTGCTTGTTACAAGGACACATCCTTTTAACTAAAGTTTCTTGGGTTTTGTTATATTATTTTCACCTGTGATTGTCTTCACTTCTTCAAACACAACTGGGTTTTCTAGGAGAAACAGTTTTTTTCCTTCTGAAGTGGCTTATAGGTAACAAAAATACAGCACAGTTCCTTTGACTAGAAAAATAGATCATTAAGGTCTCATGGCCTGATATGAGTAAGAATAAACCATGCAATTAATGCATTTTTTGAGCTAGACAAGTTAACCAAATAGACTACTGTAGTCTTTCTAGTGGAATTTGTGTCTTACATCCTGTTGCCCATCTCCTCCTCTCAATGAAGAACAACTTGGCTCTTCACCTTAGCATATCTGAGATTCCCCTTTCCAGCAAGATGTCTTTTCCCACATCTCCCGATATGAAAATTTAGGCAAATACACTGAGACAAGCAAAAATATCTGAAAGAAACTAAAATAATGATTGTAGCAAAGACAAGTAAATTTGGTATAACAAAGCAAGCCTATTGTATTCACCTGATGCTCAATAACTGGAAACACCTACAAAACAGCCACCTTCCAAATCACGTTTTTATGTACCCTATAGGAAATTGCTTAACTGAGGCTGGTATTTTTTACAAAGTTTTCTGCCATTTTTAATGGCTGCCACTTTTTCACATCTATTTACATATTCTAAATCAAACCAGGAGCTGAAGGTGTATTTGAGAGATCTTTTTCCAGCTGTTTAAAATTACTACTCAGAGGTAAAAATCAGTGTTCTATCAACAACCTGTTTTAGAAAAGTAATTTTAAAATACAATTCCAACTGTTAACTTCAGGCTGCCCTTATATTCTTTCTCTGTGCCTTCTTCTTCCCTTAAATCTGCCACCCATTCTATCTCAAAAACTGAAAATTAACTGAGATATTATTGCTTAAATGCACTGATAATGATATTGTTTAGATTTAGCAGTGATTACCTATTGCCTTCTCACAGTCAAATAGGACTGAGGCTTGTTTCTTGTCAATGCTTGCTGTCTCTCTGAAAACCTGTATTTCCAGCTGTGAAATAACAAATAACCAATCTTCACCCCTTCTCTACCTCCTGAATTTCCCAGAACTTTCATATGTGAAAATGAAATATCTTAAGTGCGTCTGCAGGCTCTTGTCTTATTAAGACTTTTTATGTTTTTAGTAAATAATTGTGGAGAGCTGTAATGGCAAATGTAAGTATGGAGGGGAAAGGAAGGCAGTAGGATAAATTATGGAAAGATATCACCTGTAAGGACTCCAGATACTCCATATCTCCCCATGTATTGTCCTCATACCCATCTGTCCCAACAGCCACAGGTCCTCTTACATCCGAGAGTGGAAAAACCAACTGCCTTTTCTGCATGTCCTGCAGAAGCAGATCTCTGTTAAGTTGAAGAAGTTGCACATGTGCTGTCTACCCCTACAGAGCTAGTTACAGAACCGAAATATGTAACAGTCGAGTATAAAGACACTTTTTCAACCCTTTAAGATTGCAGTGTCTAAATACATTTAAAAAAAAAAAAAAATCCACATGAAAGTATTTAGCTGTGAGATCCACTTCATTTTAACCTGTGAAAAACAGTGTGAGATCCTGTATCTAGAGCCATACAATGATATATCAGCACCCAGCTTGGAAATGTAACAAGATTTGCACTACTTTTGCTTTAAAACTGCCCAAAGATTTTTTTTGTTGTTGTTGTATTTTCTAAGTGTAGAACAGCTAACTAGCAAACTAACTACTTGATTGAGGAAAGTGCTTTCATGAGATGATCCTCAAATAATGAAAATCCTTAGCTAAAGGCCTTGTCCTCTTCCCTACATTAAAGAGGAAAGATTCCCATATACTGTTTTAGCTGCATTTTAGGTACTTTTTGAGCAAGTAAAACTCCCTACAGAGTCAGCAAGCTCCCTGTAATTTTTCATCATCTTTCATTTTAGTTGTTAAACTGTCTTTGAAGAATTAACAGAAACTGCTGTCAGTGAGAGAAACCAGTGGGTTGCATAAGCAAACTTCAATTTTACTTCCAGGGGGTGAAAATGAGAATAAAACCTGCTTCTTTCAAACAAATGGGTTTTTACTCAGCTAAGATGCAACGTCTGGCTGAGTCACCACTGTGAGTCCTGGGATATCCAAAACGGAGTTAATCAGCTTCCAGTAGCGGTAGAAGCATCGTGTTGCAGCCCTGACACTATCAGCAAGTGACAGTATAGTCTGATGATGTAATCCTTCTAACTTTGTCTTACATTATTACGTCAGAGCACCCGGCCTACACAGGTACAGGAGTAGACCAACTGCATTTTCAACTCTGTCATCAGTTGTTGGTACGTAAACATCGTCCAATGCAACGTTAATTTTGCAACATTAATTACGGCTGATAAACATACTGAGAGAAAAATGCAATCGTTATTAGCATGTGTTAACTTCTATCTGAAATCAGTACCTATTTTCCTATTTATAAAGATCAAGATACAATATTAAATCATATTTCTAATGGTGTTTTGGAGGGAAAATGTGTCATTTTTCATTACCATTGTACTTATTTTGCATCTTATTTTATACAAAATTAAGTTTAAAATGAAGTCTCAAAAAAACACTGACTTAAAAATATCAAACATGCAAAAAAAATCTTGTACGGAGAAGAAATTCAGAATTGTGATTTGCACACAACTTTGGGGGGGGGGGGGGAGGGGAGGGGGGAGGGAGAAGGGGCTGTTATTTTGACAACTGTAGAACATCCATAAGACTCTAAAGAAGATAATAAGGATTACGACAATTCTCACTTTTTCTTCACACCACTTCAAAAATCTGCAAATAAAAATGAGGATAAGATATTTGCTGTTCAGAACCTGGAATTTAAATAGACCAGAAGAGGCACCAGTACCATGTCATTTACATTATTACTTGTACAGGAGCTACACTCTTGGTTTTTAAAGGGGAGAAGCCTCCAGGCAGATATTACAAAGAATTCTGAAACCAGAAGTAAAATTAGGCCCAGGGCCAACAGCCTGAAGCATGACTCAGACAAGGGGCATCAGATCATAGATCAATATCTCTGATAAAAAGAACAAAAGCAGAATTAAGCAGGCTGCATACAGGCAAAGAAGTAATGAGCAGCAATATTTTCCTAGCCTGAGTTTGAAGAGGAAAATAAATTACAACAGTCATATGTTGATATTATTGCTATATTCTTCTGCGAAAAAAAAAAATCCTTTAAAAAAATCAAGCTACGACTGTGCTGTTTAATGTCTCTCTATTAAATGCGAACCTTAGTGATTTAATGTCTTCGGACCTTGTAACTACAGACCCATACACATAACTTCACCCATGTGAATTTGCCTCCAGGGCCTCAGCTGCCACCCGGGAGGGAGGGGAAGCTGCTGAACATCCCCTGCCCGGGACACAGCTATTGACTAGAAAGGACCATCTCCCATAGGGACAACGCACTTCACCGGGCGCAAGTCTTCTCCTAGGCTAAGAGGAGCAGCAGGCATTGCGAAGCCAAGAGGGTTTTTGAAGGAGGCAAGTTTCTGTTTTACTCTATAGAAACATGACAGTACTCCACATTAAATAAGTGTTGTGGTTACTAATCTCCTTTGTTTTGGAACTTGCCTTAAGCTGCTATTAGAGTATTATTTCCTTTTTTGACAATTCGCTGGCGTCCTGCTAGCATGGGTGAAGTCATGACTAAATTCCCTTCTCAGGATTCACTCTAAACCCGATGGGAAAGTAAACACCTTTGCACGATGTTTTTTTGCTTGTGTGTTCCTCTAGTCGCTTTTGCAACACAAGCAGCTTTGCTCAGCAGCAAATCCTATTCAAGCAGTTACTGTGATTGCCTGCACTAACATGAGACACTTATTTAAGAAGATTACAAAATAATGATGAAATTGGAGCATTACAGCATCGTAAATCTCGTCGGTGAGGACAGAGAGGAGCTCTCAGAAAGTAACAGACTGCTATTTTGAGTTTCTCCGTTTCCATTATCTGACTTCTCTGAGCACAAGGAAACTAAAAAAACCTGATATTTTAAACTTAATTAAATACTTCAGAAATAGCCGTGTATATTACCGATATTGTAGCTTAGAAGTTTAGTTTCACCCAAGAGTTGACAAATGAATAGCAGGTGATTAAAATGCTATTTGTTGTATCAATATCTTGTTTCATACACGTGTATGTTGGCAGTTTAAACTACCTTGCGAAAGCTAGGCCACATCAGCTTGTGCATCAGGCATTTTTGTACTATATCAGGTATTTGGATTGGAAGTGCTTAAAACTATGAAGTGTCAATCTGTTGAAAGACCCAGTAAGATAGCCAGTACTTCAATATTATGTATTGTTAGCAAATATTCAGCAAAACAAAGTCATGAACTTAGATTTATTACTATAACCAGACTGGGAAGGCACCAAAACAATGGTATTTAAATGTTGGGTCGCCCTTAATGCTCAGCTGAGAGGCTCGGCTTCAGACAAAAGTGAAGACAAATCAAATTACCTAAAACTTCAGCCCCATCATGAAAGCAAACCTGCTGATCTTGCTGCAGTGTACCTCACTCCCTGCAGATACTCTCAGCAAAATATTTCCCTTTTCTTCCCCCTAATTCCCTACCCTTTAGGGATTTGTCCCTTTCTGTGCGGTGGTCGCGTGCTCTGCTAGGAAAATGGTTAAGCTGGCTTCCTGCAGTATAGCATAGTAAATGATTAAAAAAAGAAGAGTAGCTGGCAGCATTTACATTTCTAGCTTCCTAACAGTGCCATGAGTTACTGTGAGTATTCAGTGCTCTCACTTGCCCCAGACACCTTTTCTGAAGCAGTTTATATAATCAGATGAGCAATTTATGCCCATATTCACAAGTGGTTCATCCACCCAGGCTCTCACTCAGAGTATTACAGAACACATTACCATATGTATAAGGCTTTACGTACAAATAGTATATATACATTCATACATGTTTTAATTTAACATATTTTCTGAAAAGGACAAATCTGAGCAAGTGAAATCCTTCTCCTATTAAAGTTAATAGTAAATAACCTCAAAGGTAAGCCAAGATTGGGACATAATGAGAAAGATTTCTGGACTTTTTTCACAATTAAACCTAAGTGAGGACCTTTTTGAGGTGACGTTTCTGCTGAAGGTAGGGGAAATCCCCACCATCCCTGGAGGTGTTCAAGGCCAGGTTGGATGGGGCTTTGAGCAACCTGGTGTAGTGGGAGGTGTCCCTGCTCATGACAGGGGGGTTGGATTGTTACGGTCCTTTCCAACTCTAACCATTCTATGATTCTATGAAATAAGTGGTAGTTGATGACGGAAATCCACTACCTTTGCCTCTGCATGAGCCCTCAGAACAAGGCAGACACTCCAAGGACAGGAATCTGCTGGAAAAATTGTGCATCTTACATGAAGACAGGAAAAAAAAAGAATCTTTAAAAAAATGTAGTTATCCTTTCTCATTTATCAGCAATACTCTAGCCACGAACAGAGCTACATCCGAGTTATCTGTTTAAATTGTCTTGAAAGGATTTTTATATTATACAATTAGCTGAGAGCTGGGTTGCGCCTCTCTCTCATGGGTAAGGCAGCGGCAGGAGCACATCATGTCTGCACTCCCAGTAGGCTGCAGGTCTCCGCTGCCCCAAGACCCTCCACTCTGGGCCTGCAAAATATGCAACTATTATGAACAAGCTATTGACTCAATTTCTTAAACATTTCAGGAAGGTGGTGGCAGAGTGTGAATTTCCCTAGGCCTCGCAGCAGCTCTCATGGACAGTGCTTGCCCATTTAGAATTTTACCTTATTTGCACCCAGAAAGGGGAGTGTGTTTTTTGATGTACTGAGGTACTTGCAGGAATTAGCTGGTAAGGAAAGCTCCCTAAGCATGTATTTTTATTATAAGGCACAAACACTTTTAAAATTCTTGGCCTGGCGTTCCTAAGTCAGTTTAGTTTTCAAGTAATACGAGAAAACGCATCTTTGTAGCTTAGACATAGGCCTTAAAAATAGCCTTTATAGCCAAATTTTAAAGCAGCTGAACTTCTTTGGAAAAAAATTCAGGGTTTACAGTTACAGTATCCTGTAGTTACAAGGAGCATTTCACCCTAAACATAAATATTTTACATTTGAAAAACTAAAGTTAAGCAAAACATTATTCTGCTTTCAGATTTCAAATGAGTTTTGGCAGACAACATACGTTCCCCAAAAGCGTACTTTGGGGACTTGGGCCTTGACAGAAGGGAAGCACTAAAAGGATGAGCAACCAAGTGGTATGTTCCATCTCTGTTTTCAGTAATGTTATTGTTTGTAGCATTTACTACTACAACAACAACAAAAATGATTATTCACAAAGCAACAGCTGTCCTTGTCTTCAAACTACTCTTAAAACTCATGTCTGTCATGATGTTTACAAAAATTTGACAATGGTTAGGCAGATGATATTCTGCAATTGCCACTTATTCCAAAGATGAGAATCATTTCATCCCTAACTAGAGTTTCTTCTATCACCTTTTTGTATTTGCCTTTGTGAATAGGGACTATATTTTGCTATACGTTACAAACATGTAGGCAATAACGATAGAGACTCCAGATATTAGAAATGTTAAAGACACAGGAAATAAAATCATGTTTATTTTTACACTAAAGCACAAGTTCTCAGTCAGAGAACTACGCAAATGACTCCTGTATTTACACTAGGTAATAATTTACTCCAATATGTTATGAAATTACATCTAATTGTTTCTCTCTTAGGTAACTATGCCATACTAAATAATCTGATGTGTGAAATCACATGTGTCAAGGTGAAAGAAATCCACTGAACAGGTCTCTGCAGGTATCATAGGAATGCTAACATTAAACTGCAGATAGGAACACAATGAACAAAAAAACTAAAACGCATTTCCAGCATAACCCCAGCAATCATTTTGGGGATAGAACGCAAGAGAATTTCAGGCAAATAAAGAACTCTTTAGGTGTATTGTTAAGCTTCAACAATATCAAAGTGTTTAATTCTCATCAGCTGCCTTAAAACCCCTTAGCTATCGCTGTTTCCACCACAAGTCATATAAAAACACACTTGATTTCAAGACTAGTATGTTTACATCTCCAGGGGTAGAGGCAGCAAGATTCATCTGTCACCTTGTCTCCACCTAGTACAGATCTATCTGATAGGTGTTCTCAAAATATCTTATCATGCTGGATTTCTTAACACACAGACCATGAGGAAATGTGGAGGTGAAAAAAAGCTGTCCTAAAATGCCAGTGCTTCAAGAATCCTGTTGAATACTGGAGAATCAGGTTCAAAATTCACTGGAATTTGAAGCGTTTATCTCTGGGAAAGGGATTTCTAACTCCCAAGAAAACAGCCCAATCCTCAGGCCATGGACATGCTCTGACAAAACTGGATTTCTCCAATTCTGAATGTCTGGGAACAGGGGAAGAAGGAAAATAAATGGAAATACGTTCTCCATCCATCTAAAAACAACCCAATGATCAGATTTTTTATTCATATCAGTGAAGTGTTAGAGAGCTATACAGAATAATCTAAAGATAAAAATCTCCTCTGAATATGTATATAAAAGCTTGAATGATTTTTTGAGTGCTTCAACAACTTCAGTAGTAACCCATGAAGCGCTGGGCTGAAATTGTTCAAATGGTAGCTAATATTCAAATAACCCATCGAAACTGTATTTGCAACAGACTGGCGTCATGAAAGGAATTCTGGATAAAGGGGAACAGATGAAGAGAAATAGCAAAGAGAACTCAGAGGAGCTGTCAAAGTCCCCCAGGACAGTTTTAGACAGAATTAGGACACGATTTGCAGGGAAAGTTGTTGTTATGGACACTGAAGGCTCAGCCCCAGCTCTGCGTGAAGGAAGCAGTCAGAGAGGAACCCGGCTGTTCAGCTCTGATCGGAATTAAATTTACATTTAATTTTCCTGTAACCTGGTGACTGCAAATTTTAAAGCAGAGGTCCAGCCTCGGACCAGGATTTAATCTTGGATATGCAACCAGGTGAAAGAGAAAACCTCTGGGGAGTGTTCCCTCTTGCAACTCTAAACAAAACTGGGATATGAAGGCACACGCAGAACACAGCTCTATGGTTCAGCGACATGAGAGTTAAAGAATGACAATCAAGTTAAATACTGACAGATAGCATTGGGTAGGTGCCAGGACAGGTAGAAAGACACCATCTGGGAGGCATAAAGTGATACTTTGGCAAAGTACATGCCCTCTGCACAGAGACAATCGCACATGCAGCTTCACAGCCTCAGCGAGGTGTTTCAGCGCTTATCTCAGCATCCCTACTGCTGAATCCCAACTGTAAGTCGCAGCACTGACTTGTACCTGATTTTCCCATGTCTTTGGTGATTGCTGTAGGCATTTTCTCTTCCTTTTCTCTCCTCTACAGTCTCCATGTCCCAAAGCTTGGCATAATTATTCTTTGATTAGAGATTAAAAACAGTTTTAGAAGTAATTGAGGCAGATGGTTCCCAGAATACCACTGACTGTGGTGTTAGGATACAAGTGGAAGCAAAAAACTTTTAAATTCTCCACCAAATAAGATTGAAGTTTTTTATAAATTCCAGTGGGACATTAGACCACAGATGCAGATGAGTCTCTTTGCGATGAAAAGGAGGATAATCTGGCACGAAGTCCAAGGGGCACTTTGTTGTTAGGAAGTTCCAGCACGGCTGGGCACAGTACACTGAGAAGTTGGACCCTGACTTTTCAACTCCAGCACTTCCTAATAGTTAGCTTCAGGCAGCTTCCCACCCCGGCCTGTGACCACCTCTGTATCACACTCTTCGGGACCTTCAAGCGCACAGCGTGAGGTTACTCAGCAACACGGGGATCCAAATTTCAATAGACGATACAGTATCCAAGAGTTTGGGGACACAGCAACTTACGTAGCTTGAGCTCTGCTCAAGTACTTAGTGATTGGTTTATTCTGCAGTGATACAACAAGTATTTTGAACCATCTGCAGAGTAGGTATTATTGGCTAAACAGTCAATTTATCAAATTACTATATTTCAAGATTGTGGAGTCAATACACTCTGGCTTTCTGACAGAGAGTGGGAGTAGGAGGAGCAGAGTGAATATTCCCCTTAGTAAGTACTAAGAGACATCATTATAAATACACAGAGAAATACAGAACACGAGGAACTAGCAACCAATTAAAGCCCTTATATCTCTCTCTATTTCTTATCTCTATCTCAATTCTTATCTTATAAAACCTTTGAATAGAAAAGGAAAGACCATTCTAAAGGCAGTAAGTGGAGTTTGAGGTAGATAACTGATTATAAAGTCTCCAAAGGCACCCGGGGCTCTCAGAAGTGAGGATATAATTTAGAAGTTGATAATCTATCTCCGAGTGCCTCAGCCACAAAACTCTCCACATTGCTCTAGGTGATCTAGAGATACTGGCAGCAAGATAGTCACCTCGGTTCAGACCTCCGCAAAATTGCCTTCTTCCCTCCAGAGAAGGTGGTCTTGCAACAGCAACATACTGCGTGGTACGGAGCCCTGCAGAGACACTTGGCCTTTCAGTAGTAGCCAACACATTAGGCCAGGCAGCCTAGAGTACTTAAATCAATTTGATAAAATGAAGTGATGGTGCAAATCCTGCTTTCATCAAAAGAAAAACTTCATTAATTTAGGCCAGTGCTTACTATATTAATTTTTAACAGAGCCTCACTTGCTAAAGGCCAGGTAGATACCTAAAGCAACCACAAGTTCAAAACTTATTTGTACCAAAATGCTTCACTTCTTTAAATCTGGCTTTAAAATTACAGTACAATAAAACAAGGCACAGCGATGCGTCAAGCTACAAAAATTTCCCTAAAACCAGAGCTGCCAACACACTGTACACTACTGGCTTGCACAAACACCTCTTCTTCAGATGTTTTAGTGCACCATTCAACAAGTCATTGCGGGCCGCTACAAATTTGTGTGTGTTTCAGGCAGCGGCTGTTAGGAAGCCACACGATCTACATGTAAATCACAGACCTGCAGACTTCCCGGGAGAAATTAACACAGGGCAGACCAAGGTACTGCTTGTGCTAAAGGAAAGAAAGGAAATGTAAAGCTAGGAACTACGCTGTAAGGTAATACTGTCGACTTAGGACATTTTCTTTAACTGAGTAAAGTTCCCAGGCCACTACTTCAGTTAAAGCAACTGACTGGAAATAGTGGTGCCTCAGTTAATACTTTTGTTTGTTTGTTTCCCAACATGCAGCCTCAGGATGGGGTAAAAATTCTTTATTCAAAACTACATTTTAATTAAAACAAGACAAAGGGGAAGACAGTTTTGTGGATGAATAAAAATGTTAAAGACAGCAACACGCCTGTCTGATCCAAATTCCGATTAGATTAGTCTCAGTTTGAATTTGAGAGCTGAAATTGGGTTAAAGCGCAAAGGTTTAAAAAACTCTTTCAAACTCATGCAAATTTAGTCATCTGAAGGAACAAGTTTTACCTGTTCTCCAAAGCCTTCTGGCTTTCTGGATGAAAATCTGAACTTGGCCACTCTGAAGAAAAGCAGTGTGTTACGGAATTGAGACAAAATTCTTAATGCTATGTTCATGCATTTAAACTTTTAAAGCTGAAACGCTATTCAAAGCTGGTCATGAAATTCTAGCAAACTTTGACTATCTGGCTGGTTCGCAGCAATAAAAAAAAATACAGATATGACTTTCCCAAAATAAACAAACACAGTTCAAGTATTGGGAAACCTAATGAGCCCGAATGCTCTTGAAAAAGAAAGAAGTGTTTCAGAGAATTTGTGTATGCAAAAACTTCTAAACTGGCATTTACAGACTTCAAATGCATTTTTATGAAACTGAAACTTTTATGGGGAGATCCAAAATCTCTACTGTCCTGTTGCCTCTCTCCCTTGATATTGCCCTATATCTTCTGAGCATAACACCTAGACCTTATCTTAGTTTAGCTTTAATGAGCATTAAAATAAACCGATTCTTCCGTGTAGAGCCAAATTACAGTGTTTCAGATTGAAACTGTGACTTGCTGAAACTGCTAAATTCAGCTGCATTCATCCACCTTTAAAATTGCTGCAAGTGTAGGTATTCCCAAACTGTCCGAAACATGACCTGCTGAGGAAATCAAGTAACCAGGGTCAGAGACTCTAACTAGAAATTTTTTTGTTCATTAGGAAGATAGGAGAGAAGATAAACACAGCAGAGAGACGGCTTGGGTAGAGAAAAGCAGTACCAGGTAAACTCTGGTGGGACAGTGCTACAGGGGATCCCTTGGGAAAGGTGGGGACAAAGAGAGCTGGAGCTGAGACCAAGCACCTCCTTCTCTCCCCGTGTTCAGGGAGACACCACTTTGAACATTTCTGAGGATGAACGGGAGAGCACCAAAGGTTAACCCGGTGTCACAACACAATATACAGTGCCTTGGCTGCTGTCTGCCTCTGCGGGTCAGGGAGCTAACAAGGAAGAGGCTGTCAAATGCCTGGGCACTTTCAGTTATTCACATCCCCTTCTCTCAAGTATATAAATGCACTGAAAAAAAATGCAAATACATTTTTAGTCATCTTCACACTGCATGCACGTACATATATAAAAATACACAGACAGACACACACACGTGATGTCTCTTTGGAAGGCATAAAAACGGATAAGCCATTCTTAGCAGTGCTCCAGAGCCTTCTGGAATTACAGTGATCCTACACAAGTGCACTCGGAGAGGATGCTGTCTTGACGGAGACCAGTCAACCCTCAGCACACCACCAGCCATGCAGGGGGCAAGCAGGAAACAAAACTGTGTCCTCACTCCAGAGTGCCTGTAACTAAAATACAGGTCACAAAGAACTAAAGGAAACTCATAGATACAAAAAAAAAAAAAAAAAACAAAACCACAAACAAAACAAAAAAAAACCACAAAAACCCCAAACAAGCATGCTATTCCAAAACTTCTACTTTTAGTCTATAAAATGGAAACTTTTGATGGACATCAGGTTGCTCCTCCCTACAATGAAACATGGATCTATAGCTTTTATGAAAGTAAAGTATTTCAAAGAGGGCATGAAGGAGAAAAGACATTTTAAATATAATAGGTCTCTCAGGAGGAATCTCTCTCGGTGTCAGTTCATGACACTGCAGACTTTGATGCTGCTTTGACAAATATTTTCTCTAAGGTGAACTATAAGTGGTTTTAGCTTTACCGTTTTTTCCCCCCTTATAGTTTATGTAGGAATTGCACTGAAATGACAATTTCTACTCCCTCCAGTCATTCAGAGATTGGAGAATAAAACCACTTATTTTTATTAAACCGCTACCACTTCCTATTAGGGCTATTCAGGCCATTAGCTCATGACAAAATATCTTGTTCAATGTAATTTTAATTTTAACCTGCAAGAAAGAGCAGAAGTAAATAAGATACACTTGACAGAGCAGCGTAAGTTGCAGTTCTTCATTTCCTTTAAAAAAAATAAAAATAAAAAAGAAGAAAAACCAAACAGTTATTTGTCATTCTGACAAACTAATGAAAGATGCCTTGATATTTTCTCCTTATTCTCCCAATCTTGGAGTGGCCTGCAATTTTCAAGATGTTGTTTTAAAATTTTGTCTCAGGTTCTTGGCTTAAATTTTTTTGTGAAAGGCAAGCTATCTCTTCATTCCACATTGCTTTGCAGTTTCAAAATAGTCATCTAACATGGAAACAGAGTGAGAGCTGTAACAAGCAGAGCTGCCAAGATAACAGCAAGAAAAGCCATCCCCTACTTTTACCTTGGTGCTAAGATATGTAGTACAGCATTTTCAAATATTTTGTTTTAAAATGGATATTTAAAAATCTAGATTGAGAAAAGGATAAAACAGGTGATAGTAGCTGTGCCGCCTGAAAAGTCTCGTGGCCCACAGCCACAGTTCGGATGTTTTTTCTGCTTTAATGTATTAGCTTAGGAGGAGAAATTATTTCCCTGTTCAGCCAACTCAGTCACTCAATTTTCACTTCATGCACAATTCTTATGGTCTGCCATCTCTATCTCCTCCAATTTTCTCCTTCCGTTCAACTGCTGTCATTCCTTGAAGCACAATGTAATGGCAACTTACACAGTGGTAACAGAGAATGCTTTATTTCTTTGCTCTTGTTCTGTTTAACAAGGAATACTTCTTGTCTTATTCTATGCACGCGTTGGGCCTTTTCTGTAAAAGGATTACAACTCTTCAAGGCTCCATTCGAGCTGCGAAACTTGCTCCAAAAGTTCCCTAAAAAGCTGCATTTGTGATTGTACCTTCCACTGCTTTAATGCTTTCTGAGACTTGAAAGCAGATGCTTTCAGTTTCAATGGAAAACCTAAATCTTTTTTCCTAATTAGATAAGACCATGGTTTCTGGTCCCTATATTTCAGGAATTTATAGTCATGACATTATACCTACAGGTAAAGTTGTCAGTGGTCAGAGCTGAAATTTACTCATTTACACCTCAAACAGCAGCTGATATCTAGAAAGGAAAGATCCCCCAGTTCTGGACTCAAAATGCTTTTAGCGTTCTTAGAGAAGTGGTGTAGAGCAGAAACGAGATTAAATAGTTCCAGTAAAACACATGAAAAAGCCCTTGAGACATTTCTCCAAACTAGTCTATTAGATATGTTCCGATTTGTCATACCCTGGTATAAGTGGAGATTAATATCTTTTTGTTTAAGCTCACAAAGAAAGGTAAAAGAATGCAAGCACAGCTAAGAAGGTCAAAAAGTAAAAGCAAACTACACCTTCTCCAGTACCATAAAAGAAAGTATTTGATTCAGAATAGCAGTGTTTCACAAAAAGGCTTTTGCAGATTAATTTCTTGGCCAAACCTCTGTTTGGCATAGGACTGCAGGGAAGCATTTTCAGCTCCAGCCTCATTTTCTCAGACTTGCAATTTGTGTATTCAATTTGAGGGCCAAGAATTTGGTATCCACCAATTCTGCAGTACGGTAAAGAAAGCAAGAATATAACTATGCTAACAAAAATTTCTAAAGCAAACCCTACCTCTGTCCTCCCCAATGCGGGATCAGTCTTCACACAAGGATGTCAAAGAGCTGTTGAAATAAAGGCCACCAAAGCAGTGACAGTTTCTCCAAGTGTTATTCTTTCTGTAGTATTTGTCAGAGACCATTACACAGCTTCGTATCCTATACATAGACAAAAAACTGGACTGCACAGATATCACTGTGTATCAAACCAGGTGGTATTAAAGAGACAGAAAGTGATGATAATCTGTGTTGTGATGCTTAAATAGCAAGAACCAATTAGACAGCCATATAATTAAGGATGCTAAGGACAAAACTGATATCCCAGACCACTTGCTAAGCAGTTATCAGAATAATATGGCTTAAAATAAATGATCAAGTTCTAGGTTTAGATTTTTTTTGTTGTTGTAGAAGATGGATGAAGCTTGACACAGCTACAAAGAATAGATCTTCTTACACATGATTAAATGTTCAAGAGTAAACAAGTAAAACTAGATTGTTTGATGAAATAGCACATTTTGATGCAATTATGTTGAAATTGTCTTCTTGGTATGTAAAACTTACCAGTTACTTCATTTGAAGAAAGAAAGAGGAGATAGGGATCAACAGTGGAGTTGGTTGGTAAATCTTAGACTTCTTCCTCAGGAAAATCACTCTTCATCGAAAAAACCTAAAATGAGAGAATAATAAACTGAATTCAATGCTATTGTCAGTGTAAGCAGGGCAGAGAAGAGAAAGGAAGCTTAGAAGTTAACAAAAGCATGTGAATATTTTCAAAATAAAACCCTAAATCCTGTATTTCAAACAAGGAAGGGCTTCTTAGCTAAGATTAAGATGGTCAAAATTAAAGACTAAGGAAGAAAACCATTTTTCTCAGGCCGGGGTGGATTTTTTTTTCTTACTCTTCCTTCCCTGAATCAGGAAAAATACTGTGCTAGGAGAGTAATGATTATCCTTCATGGGTCTGTTGAAGTGAAGAACATTGTATTCATATAATAAACAGCGTTGACAAAATGAGAGCCAAGTCTTTTACTCGCTCGGCAGTTCAGCTGGGAGATGGATTTCCTAGCAGAACTTGTTTAGACTGCCTATCTCCACATGATTAAACAGGAGGCTGCCGGTGGTAAATTTAAATATATTTAAGTATATTTAAAGGAAGGAGAGGGACAGCATCCACCAGAAGACAGTGGTTGACGGTATTAAATGATACTGTAATTCTAACACCTAGACGTACCTAGAGATCCCGATTAGTTGCCATACATGTTGTTAAGCAAAGACCATAACCCTAATCTTATCCCTTAGTTGTGACTTCTTCTTATCCATCTCCCTGCCCTCCTCACAGACCCCAGTTCAGTAAATAGCATTGTATGACATGCTATAGATTTCCCTTTCTATTGCCTAAGTAAACGCAAGGAACAAGGCATCAGTCATTCGTATTTTAGGAGGAGATATCAAGAGGTGTGGCAAGAGTTGATCTTTCATATTCCTGTAAAGTACTGATTTTTTTAATGAGAATCTAAATAACCATTTTTATTTCCTGTTACATTAATGACATTACCCCAAGTATTTCTGATACCTTTCTTGTACTCTGTACCTATTCTACCCCAAAGAGTTGATTTTAAACAGGAAATCATGGAGAATAAACCTTAGACTTTACTCTGATCACTGCTTTTGGACTCTGCTCAGTTTGAGCCAGCAAGAAACTTTCACATACATTAGTCCTGTGCTCTATACACCGTGCTTCAATACAAAAGTAAAAGTTAAGTTTTAACCCTACTACATTTAGGCTTCCACATGAGCCACATTAAAAGAGAAAAATATTTTTAGGTATATTACTGAAGTGAATAAGGCTCTCATTTTCAAATCTAACTCTTACTCACCCATTCTTGAATTCTGAATGCCTTTCGAATGACTCCTGACCTCAAGCTACTGTCTGTGTTCCTCTTGAGTCACAAGTTTTAAGTATTGTATTCCCCAAACCTTGCCCTTTCTGTTCTGAGCAATATTTTATCATTGGGTTGCTCTAAGGCCAAATTCATAACATTTATGAAACAGGAATGACATTGAAAATATACTAAAACAGAAGAATATTTTTGAACTAAAACCAACTATTTTTGAAATTTCAACTAATGGAAGCATGATTTCTTTATATTTTGCTTAAAAGCAGTTTTATTTGGGGCAGATAACCATTCAGATCATCAAAACCTAGAATGAATTATGTATTCACCATCCTAAATTACTCTATCGTAGATAGTTATGAACTTTTATGCACAACATCTTTTATCTATGGCGAAACTAGGACCAAATCACTATCCTAAGCTGACACCCTACCCAGGGAGAATGGAGGATAGGCTTAGTCATATCAAACACATGCCAGACCTTTCTTACAGTGGTACACTTTTTTAACACGAGAAGGATTTCAAAGATGGAACCTTAAGCCTGCTTTAAAGTAATTATAACAATACTAATGCAATCATAAGGTAACTGGTAATCAAAACGTAACCCAGAACACTGACAAAACATTTTCTCATTCTAATGGACAGCTAGAGGATTTTCCTTGGAAATCCTCAAAACTTTAGGCAAAAGCAAAAGAAGTTTTCACCTCAAGAAGATTAGTTAAGGGCACATCAAGCCTTTATACACTGTGAAAGATAAAAATAATTGCTATGAGAGAACAACTGCTGTTAGTCATTGGTATAAAAAATGCTGGCCTGACATCTTTGAAAACTGAAACTATCAGCTTATCCATAAGAAACTCACAACAGGGGCAGGAGCAATGTACAAATTCAGATCTCCTCACAATCATTATGACTAATTCCGATGAAGAAGAATTATCTTGTGCTTACATTTGTAGAAATCTGTGATATGCAGATTTTCACCAAAAAAACCCAACCAACCTAAAATATAAATATTGCACTTACAGCTGTTCATGTTAAATATGTCTAACTATCAATTTATTTAGGAATGAGAACAAGATATAGATACACCCACTTCCATGCACATAAGCAATGATACATAATGACTAACACCATCTTCATTTGTTGTTTGAAGAACTCATTGAACCTTTAACAAATCAGTTTCTTCATTTGCAATTGCATGTTTTTGCAGTTATTGGCATACGGAAAAGTCTATTGCTCTTTCAAGTGCATGAGTTCTTAAAGAATTTGAGTGCATGTGATATAGCCATTTGGGAGAGGAGGGGTAGAAGAGAAGGAAAAAGAGGGTTATGATGGTGCTTCTCCCTGAGGACTTCTGGAGTTTAAATTTTTTATTATGCATTTTTTTCTATGCAAATTTAACTTTTTAGCAATTTCATTTTAATTTAAATCAAATTAAGTTTAATAAGATTTCGCTAACGTTGTCATTTAAATTTTAAATTACATTTATTTTTGATAAGGAGAGCAAGAGAGTAAAGAGGGGCACTTAGAAACATCAATATGCAGCTTCTTCTCTCTCCCTAGACTCAAGATCGTAACCAGATACATTTTCATGAAAGGAGGGATATGTTCAGAGTTACCCAGGAAGGCTCTGGAAATAAACAGTTGTTCATGTGCCTTCTATCAATGTACAAGTCAAATCACTGCCAAGTCCTCCTCTTTCCCGTCATGGATTAATGGCCTCTGGGTGGCTGCCTGGGAATCAACAAAGGAGATGCCCATGTCGCTGTTTGAAGTATTTCGTAGTAATTCCACATCACTGCACTCGTATCTACTGGTGATAACAGAGGAAACCAATAGCTGCTGGCTCTGTTGATGAAGCAGACCTGGTGTTGCAGCCAAAGAGCCAATATTGTCAAATCTGAGATGAGTATATTAAGTAGATGCATTAGCTTAGCTTCTGGAGTTGCTTTTGCCCAGCCTGCATAAGAACTGGCCTGAGAACAGTAGATCACCTCTGAAAAGCCTCTTGTCATATGAACTGTAACTACGTTGAGCTATTAAAAATCCCCTTTTAAAGGCTGCAGTGACCCTTTGATACTAAATTTTCATTGCATACAAATGGAAACTTTTCCCACCTTCGTCCACCAACCATCTTACCCCATCCTTTTCTCTAATGGAATTTGCTCTTTTTCATCTCTTCTCAGTTCAGTGGCAGTCGACATCATAAAAGATAGATGTGGAAACCTGCAGAAGAACACGCTAACCTTTCATGCTGATAGAGGAGACCTTTTAAAGGTTTGGCTGCAGCCTGTAGACTCTACCAGATAAAGATTTGTGCTATCATCTTTACAGATGGATAATGAATTTCAAGTATCCAAACATCTATACCGAACAAATCTTGTTTTGTTGATGAAAGGGACACCAGGGGACCTCCTCTAACTCCCATAGACAGATCCTCCATCTGAAGATTTTACAAGGTTCTGCAGAAACCATATTCAATTACAGGGACAAAAACTTTTTTTAAAATTATTGTAGCTGTGTCAAAGGCAAACTGGAAGTGTTTTAAAACACAAGACTCCCCTTCTGACACATCAAGTAGCTTCAAGAAAACTCTGTCTCAGACCTCATTTAATGCATTTTACATTACTTTCACCACCTTAGTGTCGCGCACTCGGGTCATTGAAGTACTTCTGATTTCTTTCCTGTTCTACTTCATTCTGTAGCATCTCCTCAGCCGTCCAGGCTTTTGTGGCACATAACTCAAACATCTCTTAAGCTGGTCAGCAGGCCTTTGTGTTGAAATCAGCAAGGAAGTGGCAGGGTTTATTATTTTTATGTTACCACTATACAAACACCTTCCTGCATCACGGGCCATTGAATTGCATTTCAGTGTTGATCCAAGCAGCATCACTCCATCGAAGTTAATATGATAGCTTATGCAAGTAGAAAATTATTCAGTCTCATGGGCCTCAGAACAAAACTGGTGAGAAAATCGCGTGGCATCACAACTTGCAAGGCAGCTGGTGCATTTAAGTTTCACTTCTGCATAGAAAGAGGAGCAAATGCCAATTGTGAAGTTCAAAGGATTGGCACTGTAGACAGGAGCAGTTGAAGAGTTCATCATCATTGCTTTTCAAATATTATGCATGCACAGAAGGAGAGAAGACTTCTTTGTAAAAAAAAAAAATTGGGATAGTATAACACACACATGCTGTTGGAGGAGGGAGTTCTTAAAGATCAGATCAAAGACACTGATCTACATCTTGTTTATGACAGCATAAAAAAATACTCCATTCATGCTCCCATCAGTTACATACTACCAATTTAAGTTTCCTATAACAATCAGGGCTATATTCGTCTGATATTGAGCATTTCAGTGTCAACATTAGAATCCTAAACTCCCAATGTTTTATATAACTGAAAGACATAAGCATTTCCAATCAAATATCTTTCAAGGAAAAAAAAAGTTCTATAAAATAGCAGCCTGGATAGGTTTTATAGTAATGTCTTTTCTTGTTGTCTCTTAATTTTGTACAAGAATTTAATAGTTTCTCACCATCCCTCCCTCCCTAATAACAAGAATGTCTTCTTTATAATTACAGGTTTATTGTGTCCTTAAACAATGAAACAACATAGGTAGAATTTGACATTGCATAATGATTTTCAGCTTTATCATTTCAAACAAAACCCAAGTAGGCAACAAATCCAGTGTTTACAAAATCTAGGATGTGTCAGAGAAATACGTGCCATTAAATGAGACTGTATCCCTTTATCTTGGTATTGCTTAGGAATATCATTTATGAAGCATCAAGCTGAGCTCCATCCCTCTGCTGCAAATTCCCTCTGATTGGGGTGGGAAAGAAATGGAAGTAGCAGCATCTACAAGAATGTGCCTGTGCCACTTTTATCTCTGAATCATTGCTTCCTTCCTTCAGTTCAACTACCCAAGTTTTAGCAGAATAATTTTGTACAGTTTGTGCAATACTGAAAAGCTTTTTTTTTCTCTCATTTGCATGTCTTTTGGCCACTTTTTTCAGCTCACGAAGTCAGAACATTATCATAGTTTTGAGCTTCTCAGCAGTAAGGAGGAAAAAAAAAACCTCACCATAATCATATCTGTTGGGAGAGCAAGGAGGTAGAGGGAACAGATGCAGCAGCAAAATGTAAAACAGTTGCTTTAGGGCGATATCTTTCTGGCTTTGCTAGGAAAAGACCTCATACAAATAAAGCGATTAGCTTATGCTATAGATCATTCATAAAAAACCAGAATTTCTCTAGCAACAGCTCACTTGAAGGGCTGCTTTTGGAAACACTCATTGATCAGAGTCTTGCACAAGTAGGAAAGCCAAAAAGAAAGTACACGCAACTGCTTCTTATCCTTTCTTGAATCACACAAAACACTAAACCAACGGGTTGCACTGAGGTCTCAGTAAGCCAGCTACAGGACACCCACAGCTGCTGCAGCAACACAGAGACATGTTGCAAAGGTTGGTAACAACTGTGGGAAAATCCATCTAGCAGAGGCTGAAATTTCAGTCCTGCACAGCACAGGAAGGAGGAGAAAAACTCTCGTCAATTTGTCACTTCTAAGTGACTATAGGCGCAACTGTATTTCCTTACAGGATGTGTATTTAGAACAGATGTTGTTCAAACCAAAGCTCATACATCAGCATGGGTAACAGGTCAATTCTATCTTCCATTTTAAAGCACCTGGAGTTTGCTTTAATGTAATAGTGATGAGAGATGCAGTACCACCATCTGCAGAGCAGGAAAGGTGGAAATATTTCTCTTAAAACGTGAAACAAATAGAAATTGTTCAAATCACATTTGGTCTGTATTTTATTAGCACAATGAAACCGCAGGTTACTTGAAACACTAATCACCATGTGAAAACAAACACTTTTTTATGGCTAGCTTGTATGTTTCTTTATCCTGTTTCTACATGATTATGTAGGTACCTCCTGAGACTCAAATTTATATGTTCCTTAAAGTGAGTTTTTGCTGCTCAGATTTAAGTAGGAATATACTGCTTTTTAATATAGGAAAGGGCAGTGTGTTCTGCCAAGTCTTTCTAAGATTATCATCAGTGCATTTTCTGGAGAGACTGATATGCTAAGTGTGTTCTCTGCTATTGGATCAGTGAAGTTTTCTGACCCTTAAGACCACAACTTGCATCCAAAGGAATTGAACCCATTGTGTCCAGAACTCCTATACTCCATTGTGCGTGAAGTTAGCAAACCCTGAAGAAATAGTTATGTCAACACTTAGTTACACTGCAAAATTAAATTTCTTCTTATTTAAATACGACTGAAGAAATTAAATAGCTTCCAGAGCTGGTTCGTCACAAGTTTCATCTTTATTTAGTGGCTTATGAACTCTGCAGCATGAAAGTGAGTCCATGAGAAACATCTTTCTGCCACCACCACCTCACAAAAAAAACCAGCAGAAACCAGAAGGACACAAAAACAGCCAGAGGAAATCCTTAGTTGGAACCACTTCCTTTTCAAATAGTATTTGTTGTGGGTTATTGGTCATTTTCTAGACATATTTAACAGAACATGAGGTGTTTAGTAAACAAATCCTGCATACTTTGAAGCAAGTACACTCCCCTTGTTGTGAATGGTATTTTGTAACCACACTGTAATGAAATATTTTAAAGGATATGTTGCAAAATTTTGGAATGCATTTTAACACCATGTATTTATAAACTTTAGCAATAGCAATTACAAAAGAAACGTAAACTATTCTGCGTATATTACAACCAGGAAGAGGTTATTTTGCTCACTGGGAGAGGAATGAAGACGAAAGACTTTTGCCTCTCTCATTTTAAACTTTGTCTCCCTGATACAACAAGTAGCACCATAATAGAAGCATTTAATGGCACCATTAACTCAACCACCTAAAACCAGAATCTATATTAATTACATTCATTATACTTAATTGAACATAATCATCTAACCTAACAATTCCTTGTACACTAATTAATAAAACAGCATGTCTTCTGGATCAGAAACACATTAATTTATTTCTTTTGAAGGTAAGATATTTTGGGGACAGATAAAATTTGTAACTTCCATCATTAATACATTTGGACAGACTGTTAACTTTTGTAATCACAGCGACTGTTCAGGACAATGGATCTCTTAAGTGGAATTGAAGTTTCATGCAAATTTTGCATATCTAATGCGTTGGGGTTTCTTTCCCCCCCCCCCCTCCTTGGTGACATTTGAAGAGAAAGACATGAATCAGCAAGGTCATTTCCATAAAAACATTGCAAGGAGTCCCAAAAGTAAAAAAAAAAAAAAAAATCTACAAAGTGTCACTTATATTCTGAGCAATCTTCAATAACGCTACATTTTTATATAGAGGTATTCAACTATACAATGTCATCTCCTTAAGCAGTTCAAAAGCAAAGCATTTTTTTGATAGGTCAGAAGCCCGGACAGATCAGATCAGACCATCCCCCCTGCCAAAAAAAAAAAAAAAAAAAAAGGTGTAAACTACTTTTTCTTCCATGAGTGAGCTCATAGTATCTTGTGAATTGATCACTTGGGCTGGATCACTCATAGTCACTGATTTGCCTTTGTTTCAGGGTGCAAAATGAAAAAAAAAAAAAAGAAAAGAAAAAAAAAAGAAGAGCTTCAGGCTTTAATATGCACACTGAATAAAGCAGTCTATAGCTCTACATCTAAAAAATCTCCACTTGACTATTGCTTACTTTGAAAAAAACCCTTACTGTAACTGCAAGCTTCTCAGCCTTTGATAGCTAGAAGTCTTTGGCACCTGCAATTTTTTTTCCCCCCCATACAGCCAAAAGTGCCTCTACCTTTTCAGATCCGAGGTACCTCTCAACTGTCATTCTTTTAGGCACGAGCCAGGCCTAATTTCTCCACCTTGCTCTTGAGAAATCTGATTTGACAGATATTTCACCCACAATTTCCTTTCAGGAAGGACACGGCTGAACAAAAGGAAGGAACGCTTTCATCCTGACATTGTAGAATGAAGATTATCTTCTGCTAAAGGAGATCGAAATAAAGATGACCCTCAGCCCAGGAAGTCATCCTAAAAAACTGAACAATGGATGTCTCTAAGGATTATTCTCTAACCTTCTTATTAGAGCTATTATAATGTTTAATAATAATTAAAGAAGCAATAGGCTAGAGGGAGAAAGCTCTAACCACTTTGTCATTTGGTAGCTATGTAGGTCTGCATCCTAAAGTATGCATTTCATTTCATATTGAATAAATAATTTCAATAATATTAATAAGTAATCTTTGAAGAAGGAAATGGAGGAACCGGGCCTACACTTAATAATCAGGACACTTCCCTGGGAAGGGAGAGTAATGTGCATTTGGCCCAATTAATCTTTGATGTTACTCCACTGTTCATAACAAAATTAAATGCAAGAGCTAGAAATACCACAGACTAAGTCAGCAAAATAGTTTAGAAGGCAAAAACAAAAGCAAACAAACAAAAAATAGCAAACTCCTGTTATGAAGAAATTTGCACCTTGATTTCACATCCTACATAAGTGTACTGACCAGTGAGTTATGTTCAGTGAATTAAGCAGGAAAAAGGGTGGAAAAGATGGGGAGGGGGGGGGGGGCGGGGCGTGTGCTTGCATTCCTAAATCTCTTGATCCATTAAAGGAACAAAAAGTGAGAAAAACCCACTCGGTAACAATATTCAGAAAACAGTTCTGTTTTGTCAGTCACAAGGTGAAAGCACTTTCCTCTGAAGAGCCAAGAAAGGGGTCTAAATTTTAGTTCTACAGGAGTTTAAAAAACACATTCCCACTCTCAGCATTTCCCTTGGGGAAATTCAGCAATACGTTGTCTATACAACGCGCACTGACCCAGTGACATCCAACACTCCCCATATACCATATAAGAAGTTTAGATGCTTAACACAGTTCCAGATCTCACATTGGAAACTGCCTGAACTGGGAGCTATTCAACATGTATCAGAAAATAGCCTTTCCACACCTACTACCGTCCCGTGAAATTATTCAGCACACTTTCTGAACTTGAGTTGGCATAAGTGTCTTGTTTGAGGGATGCTATTTCTGCACGTAATGATCAAATGCACTTTTCTTTGTTTCAGTATATTCACTGTAAGACTCAAATTCTCTCACTGGGAAGTTAGACAAGCTACACATTCAAAAGAATAAATGAGTCCGCATGGTTTCATAAAAACCTACTAGTAAAATGGTCGGATCTGTCGTTGCAGAGGTAGGAACAAAGTTAAGTGGTTGTGTTTCCCAGATCTGAATTAATTTAGCCAAATTACACAGACTTTGAAGATTTTTTTTTTTTTAACCTTCTTCCTTCATGAGAGTGACTGAGTAAAAGTTGTATTTTATTCACATCCAGGTAATGAAAAGATTTGGTATTAGCATCATTTCAAAAAACCTCATCTGTTCCCATTTCCTTTAAGTTCCAACAATGCATTTTAACTGAACAAACTTCTGTATTGCATAAATCATCCATTACACCGATATGCTACATCCTACTTAACACAGACAAAAAAAAAAAAACACAAAAATCCCATTCTCATTATTCTCCCTCCATCCTTCTCCTCCTTTTCTCCCTCAAGCCATTTCATTAGCAGACCTTTTCAGGCCTCTCTCTTCACAGCCTTTGCCTCTTTGAACAAGTAAATGTCGGGAAACATCTTACCAAACTTCACCTAGGCTGTCCGTGAGAACCTTTGAACTGTATGTGTACTAAATAACTGCTCTTACATAGAGCAGAAATGGGTAAGACACGAACCAACTCTGATTCCCTCACCTAAATTTACAGAGGACAGACATGTGTCTAAACAGCCATACTCATCTCTTGTGAATTTGTCTGCATAAACTTGATTTCAGACCAGCCACATGTGACCCACTTTCCCTCCTCGACACACACAGTTTGTGAGTTTCTGACCAAGATAAAATTTGAATCTCCTACTGTTTGAGGTAAAAAAATCTCACAGAGACAGCATATCAGTTTTCAAGATATACCAGATCCAAATTATAGCCTATTCTGAACTCCGATCCTTAGTTTGGATCTTAGTGTCATTCTTAGCTTGTAATTAGTAGTATTATTTTAGTGCCTTATTAATAACTAGTGCCACAAACTACATTACCATAGTTTCAATCAAATCATGTTTCAGATCCAGTAAAACAAACAGTGTAAAACACGCACATTTCCTAGCTACAGACAGGTATGTCATAGCACGCAGTGTTTAATTTAATAGGCATAAACAGATCAAGTTTGACTACCCGGTTATTAAGTGATTATACTTATTAATGAATTAAGCAACTTTTTTTTTTTAAAGAAGAAATCATTTGTAAGTAGTATGCATGAATCACTGGTTCAGGAGCTCCTACCCTTTCCCAGGAAGGACACTGCAAGTCACACCCAGCCCCGCGTCTGTTCTGGCTTGTCTTTGCAGCGCAAGCCTTTGGGGGGAAAACTCTCTTATCTTTTGACACTTGTAACTGCAAAAACATTGCACGATCTGCAGCCTTACACAGTATGAATATTACAAGTCTTTTTCTGCAAGCGTGTAATTTTGTCTTTATTAAAAACATTAAGTCCTGTTAAGGAACCTCACCTGATGCACTGCATCTCCATAGTGCAACAGGATTTCTTTACAAGGGCTTCTAACAGGAATCCAAGGCTGGGGGGTATAGTCCTGTCCCAAAAGACTTTAACATCTTAGTTAAAGTTCCATGTCAACAGGCATTCTTACTACACAGTTTTGTTTCTGTCATTTGCTTGTTTTTAAGCAAAGCGCTGTCTTCAAAAGCAGTTAGAGGGGAGGAAAAAAAAAAAACCCAACACTTTTAAGTTTTAATTTCTTTAGAAGAGTTTGTGAAAATCAAAGTTGCCAGGTAGACTTGAGGATGGCGTGGGATGTATTCGCTGTGGAGAACAGAACTGGGATATGTTGAAACTAGCTTAGCTGGTTACAAATGTAAATACAAGACATAGTTACCGTATGCACTCTGAAACCAAAGGGAAAAAAAAGTTTAATTTAGTGCTGAGGAGCTGACAGTGGAAAAACTAGTTTCTCAGCATTGTTCCTCAGAAGCCCAGAGGAAAATTTTAAGATGTAACCCAAATCAGTTTTGCTTCCTGCCTCCCCCACCCCTCTTAAATAAACAAAATACTCTCAAGGCTGACTTGCTTTATTTAATAGCGCTCTTTAAAAGACATTTGCTATTAGAGTTTGGCATCATTAATTTTTCTGGAGCGCACTGTCAGCATGTGAGCAAGTACAAATGCAGAACTCATGCATGTGTGTTACATGGTATAGAGCTTGCCTTTAGCGTTTCTTCATTTCTGACAAGCTAGAAAGTAATTATCAAACTAGTTGATGCAGAAGCCTGAGGCTATAGTAACTAGTTAACCCAACTTAAATTTTGCTGGTTTTGCCAATATGTAGGTGGTTTATTTTTTAATTATTAAACTGCCTGGCTTTTTTTAAAACGACTGTCAGAATTCAGTCAGGCACCAAAAAAAGAAAAAAAAAATCATTGTGAGTTCCAGTTTTTCTTCTCTAAAAAAAATAATCGTTACTTGTGAAAAAAGCATTGTTAAATGGAGCTCAGTTAAAGAAAAACATTGCTTGTGGATTCAAAAACACACTCCAAACCACTAACTAATTTTTGTGTTTCCTTCCTTTTTTCACAAAGCCAGGGAAGAAGAGCCTGTGCCCACTACAATCGGCAGTCAGGCTGCAGCAGTACCAGGAGTTTCTGCCCCAGGATGGCTTCCCAACCACCCCTGGTTTCCCATGAGGAGAAGGCGGCAGGGATGACCTCCAGGACCAGGCACTGGAACCCCATCTCTGCCCAGTGAAGGCGGCTGCTGCTCTTCCCCGGGCTCCTCAGTCCCACACTCACCCCAAAAGGCACGGTAAAGGAGGGACAGCATGGGGGTCCTCTCCCACTGCTTGGATGTCCCCACTTGGTTCTTCTCCTTCCTGAAGGAAGGAGAGGCACAGCCTCCCCACTCCCGGCTTGTTGTCCTTCAGGGCAGTTGGTTAAGCAAGTGCTTTTTTCCCCCCTAACCCAATTCCTTTCCTTTCTCTTCCCTCTTAAAATCTCTTTATTTTGCAGGCTGATATCACATTGTTCCCCATCTATCATCTCTTTCCAGCTGAGCAGCTCTGCTTTTCCATGTTTCATTGTTCCTTAAACAGAAACCATGTAACTACATATAGTTTATATTATATATATTATAATTATACATTATTATATATAAATATAAACCCCATATCTTTACAGTTTATTGCTGTCCTCCTCTGAACGTACTCCAGATGTACTTACTATATCTTTTTTGACACAACAGGAACCAGCACTACATACGGTAGTCAACAAGATGCGGCCAAAACAGGGATTAATACACGATGTTCTGTTTTGTTCTCTGTTCCTTTCCCAACAGCCCCTAACCCTCTGCTTTCTTTTCAGATTATTACTGAGCTGAGGTTTCCACAGAACTATTTATCATAAACTCCAAAACTCACTCCTTGGTGATAATGAGGTTTCAACCTCAGCAACAGAATAAGCATGCAGAGCAAGGAGAGCAGCAGGGCAGTGGAAGATCTTTAAAGACATATTTTGAGAGCTATACCCCAGGGCTGGCTTCTCAGTTTATGAAAGTTTACATTAAGAATTCAAAATTTGTTTTCATTATCTGTGAACACAAAAGCAGGACTTAAGTAACTGTCAGCAAAAAAAGAAAAAAAAAAAAGGAAGAGTAATGAAGCAAGTCAACAAAGAAAAAATAAGAAAACAACAAGAGCGACTAGCAACTAGAATGGTTCAGAAAGCACTGAAACCTAAAGGCTCCTGCGTCTCCCAGGCAAGTGCTGCTCCTCATCCCTGCAAAATGGCATCTGATACCGAGGAGCTACTGCTGAACCAGAGCTGCTGCCAAACAATCCCTGCAACATCTCACGGAGGCAAGCAAAGCCAACACCACACCTCTACAGTGCTTTGTAGGCTAAGCGACTCTCTCTTGTCCACGTGCTGGGCTTGGATGCAAGCCAGCAAGGACTCCCAAAATTTGGATAGCGATAACTAGTGAATTGCTTCACTTGAGCTTTAAAGGCTTCCTCTCAGCAGGATTTATGATCTCAGCACAACACCATGCTAACTGCAGTGACATCGCTGCCTATTCATAGCTTCCCAGAGGGCAAGAAATGTGCTGAAGTCTGCTAGCAGAAGACCATAAAGACAGACCATGAGGACATCTTTAAGTGAGGACTGCTCGTTAGTGGACTAAGCAACTCTGGATGCTAGCCCCTACTTGCTCTTTGCCTTTGGGCAAATCAACTAGCATCTTTCCTGGATTAAATTAACTATAAGCACAGGGATGAGATAAAGAGAAAGAGCGACTCATCTCATCTCCTTCAATGGTGGCTTAGCTACCAAAAAACTGCCATAAGTTCCTTGAGGAACATGAGAACAGCAGTACACAGACCAGACCAAGCTAATTGTTACAAGATGCTGTTAACACTCCAGAAATCTTCTGCAAGAATAAAACACTTGAAGAGCACAGGGAAATTGCAAATCTAACTTTTACTCTTTGAGAAAGACCATTTACATTCATGGGAGCATGCATCTTGCAGCCAGTGTTGAATAGCTAAATAACATCACCGAGGAAACGCCACAGATTTCACACTTGTGATGCTTTCTGCTGCAAAAGGCAGATAATCTCCTTCCAATCCTTTCCAGGGGCACTAAGTTATGTAGCGAAAAGTGTAATACATTACACTTTTTGCTCTTTTGGTCACCAAGAAAGTTGTCACATCATCCGAGACTCCACTCAGGCCAAAGCGAAAGAGGAGCCTGTTGTGGTGTGACAACATTCATGGCTATGGCAGACACTGCTGAGTCGGGAGGAAGACATATGAAGAGAGACTTCATAAATTCACTGAACAACAAAGAAAACTGATAAAGTTTTTGGGAGAATACTGCACTGGAAGATTATTAGGTTGAGGGTTTTTTTCCGATAAAAAAGAGGCAGGCTGCATTTACCATCAGATCAACTACTTGCCTCTAAGTCTGACGGATCCCAGTTGACAACAGTGACTAAATACTCCGTTCAAGTGTTATCTGTGCTATCACTGGCTTGCTTTGTCACTTTCTAAAGTTTTGTAGTCATTGAAGCTGGTTGATAAACAGTTGCCCATCAATAAAGATCGTCTCTTGATTGTCTCAGCAAATGCCAACTTTTTCTAAATCACTGAAGCACTTTATCAAAATTTAAAGTGTGCTCATTAATTCAGGACTTCCCAGACAACCATCTTATCTTAATTCACTATATAAGATACTTGTCAGGTATTCAGAAGAAAAATTGACACCAACAAACCTTGAGGGGGAATTAAAGAAGACTTGAGGACTATCTTACCAATGAATCCTCAGCTGAATATTGAAACAACCACCCTGTGCCAGAAAATGGCACGGGTGTACCCAGAATCTGACACAAAAACAATCATGTAAGACATAAGCATTATGCAATGCATTCATTTTTCTTGGCTTTTCCAGAGAAGATGACAGACAAGATTATCTTCCTTTCAGGTCATTGACAGGCTTTAGGATGAACAATACGGGAAGCTAGAAACCATCATTTGAAGAGAAACACGTATTATCAAACAGAAGAATCTAAAGCAACATGAAGGTCTTAATACTGTACTTCATGACCATTTAGCCAGGCAGAAATCTATACCCAATTAATGGAACAACAAAGATTTTCTACTTGTTAGTAGAAAGCACAAAACATGAGGCAGTTTCATGTTTTCTAGCACATGGGTTAATTTAGCTCACGTATTTTGCTATCGCTTTGTCACCAAACCAGCACCAAAACTTGTTATTTCCACTGTGACAAATGACCAAGCATAGATACTAATTCAGTTCCACATCACATTGGATAAGGTTGACAGCTTCAGAAGGGGGAAAATCTGTAACTGCTTATTTGTCCAGATTGTTGTGAAATGATGTGGGCATTTGCTGCACAGCGGGGGATGGCTTTTATTGGACAGGAGCTCAGCGGAAAGGAAAGCTGTGTTTTGAAACTGCAGATCTCGAGTTCCAATGCTGTTTTCCAGTGCAGGTCATACTGAGACAGACCTCTCTTTGTAACTTGTTCCACACTGTTGGAACTGCTACCGCAAGTCTATTTGCTCACATACATTATTAATATCAGCCTCGTGTGTCATCCCCCTTCTAACCTTCAGTCCAGCTATTTGAATTTCATTAGGCTATAACTAAAGTCAGTTGAAACTCGGCACTGAAGACAGACAAATCGCAACAATTCTCTTACCTCATTATTAAAGCTTTGTATTACAGCATAAGATATATAGTTTACAAACTTCATGTTTTTAAATGGGGGAAAAAAACCCAAAGATGTTCTTCTCTGAAGAGGACAAAGCATAGCGCTCCTCAAATATTATTTTCTTATATTATTTCAGAATATCTTGTAAAAAATTGGTCCATTCCTTCAAAAGGTTGCAGTTGCAAAGAAACAGTTTTCCCAATACAAAAGCATTCCTTTGGAATACATTCCAACAGCAAGAATCCACAGTAACATAAGGGTTTTCAAGAAATGCAGGGGTTGAAGGGTACATAGGATGTCCAGCCTAGATGACCACTTCTTTTCTTCTTCTAAAAAGCTTGAGAGATACAAGATCAGGGGCACTCTACAGTGTGCAGCAGCAGAATATACAGCATTCCCTCCAATGGAAAAAGTCCATGCCAACTTTAACTTTTGTTTTGTTCTTAAGTTTCAAAACAATGTCTCAGCCATTGCTCAAAAAAAAAAAAAAAAACCAAAACATTCAAAAACTAGGCTTAGCTTAAGGTTAGGCATTTTGGAATTATTTTTTTTTTCCATGTTAAAAATAAGCTTTGTGCACAGGTAGAGTGGTTCCATGCTCACAGCCACAGGAGTAACCAAGTTCCACAAAAGATGTTTTTGGTTCAGAACCTGTTTTTCATTTTTCATACTTCCACCCTCTAAAAGGTCCTTATTTGACAGTAGTAAATTACATCATTAAAGTTTTTGACAGACATCCCTGGATATTAGGAAAAACAGAGTGGTTAGTCTTTCTGTTACTCATAAGCCCTCTTTATATTTGGTTTTAATGACACAGTAATTCTCCTGTAGTTTTCTTAGTGGCTGTTTGCTTTCCCTTTTATCATTCACATTCGTGTTCTGTCGGGTGCACTAGCTGTCCTTGACATTCCCTTATTAGGTTTACAAATAATCATTAATTTGTTTTGTGTTCTGCCTCCTGTTTCAGTGATATATAGGCATGTCATTACCTTTCTAAAGTGTATTCATTATTTTACTTCTTCAAAAAATGCCCACTACTTTCCATGCAGGATTCAAGGCAATTTGCATGGTACCCACGTAATAGTGTATACTGTTTAATGCATCTTCACCAAAGTTTGTGTGATCCATTCTTTAGATTTCATAATTAATAGACTAGTGATCTGAAGCCTCTTGCATTGTTTGATTGCTCTTTCTCTTGATCTGTCTGAAAGGCATTGCACTATAGTGAAAAGAATATTAAACTCGGACTCAGGCTTGATTCTTATTTCGCATTTTGTCCCAGGCCTTTTTATTGCACCATCTCTATTTTCCTCCCACCACAGAGGAGGCAAAACATTCATAAAATATGGGGTTGTGCAAGGGGTTTTTTGTTCGGTTTGTTGGGGTTGTTTGGGGAGGTAGGTGCTTGGTTTTTTTCTGTTTGTTTGGGGAGGGGGGGTTGGTTTTTCATTTGTTTGCTTTTTGATTTTGCCTTTTTTGGGGTTTTGTTTGTTTGGTTTTTTTTATTTGTTCAGCAGGTTGTTTGGGGTTTTTTTGTGGGGTGTGGTTTTGTTTTCTGGTTTGGTTTTTTTTTTGTTTTTTTTTTTTTGGTTTTTTTGTTTTTTTTTTTTTTTTAGGATGGAGAATCTCTTATTCTGGTTTTGTGTAGTATCTGACATAGAGCTAGGGAATTAGTTGAGGCCTACAGGTACTAAGGCCTTCTTTTTTTCTCTTTCCACTTTCTTCCATAAGGCTATTTCTATTAGTTAACTCAAGTTTTGAGGAAAAGGTTTTTTTGATATAAAGAGGTTGCACTGCTTTGTGGTTTGAGCTCAGCATTTATACCAGTGAATGCAGTATTAGTAACAACAGTAATTTCATCAAAGCTTTGCAACATACTAGAAAATGCTAACACCAATTTGATATGTCAGATGTCCTTAAAATTATCAGTTGAGCTTAAAGCCATCCTCAGATGTGTGTCTCTTCTACACTGAGCAGCCATCTCAGGAAGGCTTGCTTATAATCTCAGCACTCCAGTGTGGCTGGCTATCGAGGGAACGTTTACTGGCAAGTCATCTGAAATTTAAAGCCCTAGAAGACAAACATGAATCTTTTTATTATAGTTCTCCCCCTCTCCCCCCAGCAGTTTTGGTAACTTAGTTTATACAGTACTGTCATTCTTACTGCTTAAAGAAAAATGCACAGACATTCTGGATAATAAGCTTGTTCAAAATATAGTCTTAACTAAAAAGTTAAGACTACACCAAACCAGTTCAAAATTTCACTCATATTTCTGATATTTAGATCCCATATTTCCAAAATTAACATAATTTTAATAGCCAAATAAAGAGATAGCTATGACATGACTGCATTCTTAAGTTGCCAAGAAGCTCTTGAAGTAGCATGGGAAGAAGAACAAAGTAATAAGCCTGTAGCCATTCTCAACAGAGTTTGAAGATTTAAGAAACTCTGGAATCAAAGGCCCATTTGTTGATAGTATCAGTTGGATTTGTAATTATAACAGAGAACCAAAAAGCACAAATGTGAGTTGTGCAACTGATGGAGCCCATCCCCTTATGAAAGAATACCACCATATGTTTTCTGCGGCTTTCAAAATGGAAACGTTATTATGGAATTACTCAACAGTTTAAAAGGACCCATGGAAAAAACTTGACAGTTTTTAATACAAAGTGGTATAGGGGACAGCTTGTCCAAAATTGGGTCCCACAAAAGCCTGCAAATGTCAGCCTCATGAAATAATCCCATTGAAGTTTGTACAATATTAGAGGCCGCATGTCACAGACAGTGATCCACAGCTATTAGGAAAGTCATCCTGAAGAACAAAAGACACCAACCAGAACTAAGTAATTTTTGCTGCACTCTCAGAAAGGACAGTCACGCATGTTATTTAATACATTGTATAGCCCAGGTGACACCAGATTATCAGCTTGGTACTGGAATTGAACACAATTATCTAGTTCACCTTTTATGATAGGTATGTTCACAATAAATGCTGTCGCTTACCTGGAAATAAGACCAGCATAGAATCATAGAACCATAGACCAGCACTAAGACTTTGGGTTTTTTTAAGTTTCTATGATGAAGGAAAACAGAGACCAAGATGCAAGGCAGATCACCCCCTCAGTGACTTTAAAACAGCAGAAGTAGATGACTTCAAGAAAGGCATGTTAAAAGAGAAAATCATTAGAGCAAGACTATTCCGATTTACACTGAAGAACCAGTGTGAATCCACATCTCTTATGTTCTGCCTTAAGCAAAACAGTAAAAAAGATCAGTTGTGTCATGTGTTGCATGTTTTCTCATGCACACTAAGGTAGTACTAAAAAAAAGTGGTGTGCCTTATGTTAGTAGAACTCCATAATCAGTGATTTATGCAAAGAAATCATTAGACTTCATGCTCAACAAAAGGAATTATCTTTCCTATACTCATACGTCTGTGCATTTACCTGATCCATGCTGAATATCTTATTCCTCTTTATATCACTTTGTAAGGAGACTTTATTTTGCTCTGAACCTTGTGTCAACATCTGCACATGTGTAAACCAAGTGTAAAACGCAATCATGTCAGAAGTGATAGTGCTTCCCACCCACTCTGTGAGAAGGATTACAGCGTGTTTAAGGCTGTTGGGGAATCTGGTCACCAGTGTCTTATGCCAGCCTTTTCCAACACAACCCGATTAAAATGAGCCCTGTGCTGTCCTCCATGTGACATGTTAAAACTGTAATGTCAAAATTAAGGACCTCAGAGTTGAATGAGATTTATTTTTAATGTGTGTTTCAATCGCTAACACAGTGGAGCTGAAAACTGCAACTTTCATTTCTTCCCAGAAACAAATTGTTGAAAAGGGTTAGTTATTGCAATTTCTTGGAAGTAATGTCTTACAGTGACAGATTTCTTTTCCCCCTTGTATACTGTATTTGTGCAAATGACAACAAGAACATCCAGCAGCATGTAGATATTCACAACATTTTACTAGGGAATTATATTTGCAATATGTTTTTCAGCGTTTTCCTAATAGGTTTCTGTATTTAGGCGTTCATAACTCCAGTGAAATTTCAGTCTCAACTGGAACTTGGCAAACAGATTTTCCACTTGAGATCTTTTTCAAGGAAGCCTTGAAAAAATAAAAAAGGCCATTAAATGGGAACGCATATGCATAGCTTATTGCAGAAATGACATTAAAACTGAAAAGAAACTATACTCATTGTATCAGTTTATATACCAATGGGAATTCTATAAGCTTTAGAAAGTAAAGTTTTACAACTGGAAAGCTTTTCTTCAGAAGAAATAAAAGCTATACAGAAAGAATACTTCATCCTTCCTGAAAGAGGAAATTATTAGCGTAAGCTTTAAGAAAAGAATGGAAGACTATTTTGAAAGTTAAATGATCACATATCCATTCCTTTTAAGTTAGACAGGTCATAGCTATCTGTACCTCTGTTAATACTGGGAATGCTGAAATAAATTGCATACAAGTAAGATATAATCAAGAATTATGTAGGTATATTCAATGAAAATTTGAAGTGAGGTTGTAGCAGGATGCTCTGCCTAGCATCATCTTGATCTTTGCCCTACTTGTAAGTTTTCTGGTGGAAAGTTACCAGATGCGTGGGAAGGTCACCCTGTCCTTAGCATTGAAGAACAATGAGGATTAGCCTGATGCAGCAGCCCCAAAATAAGCGTCACAAGGTAAGATGTGAAACCAGATGTTTTCAGAAGGAACAAAAGAATGAAACACCACTCATTTTCAGTCCCTGTAGCAACTTGGAGGACTACTTATCTACATTTTTCATTTATGTTTATTGGAGTGTGTCCAGAGGAGGGTGACCAAGATGATGAAAGGCCTCAAGGGCAAGACTTGTGAGGAGCAGCTGAGGTCACTTGGCTTGTTCAGCTTGGAGAAGAGAAGGCTGAGGGATGCCCTCATCACAGTCTACAACTTCCTTAAGGGGGGCAAGCAGAGGGGGAGGTGCTGATCTCCTCTCTCTGGTGACTAGTGATAGAAAACGTAATGAAGCTGCATCAGGGGAAGTTCAGATTGGACATTTTCACTGAGAGGGTGGTCAGTCGCTGGAGCAGACTCCTCAGGGAACTAGTCATGGCACCAACCCTGTCAGAGTGCAAGGAGCATCTGGATGATACTCTTAGTCGTATGGTTTAGTTTTAGGTAGTCCTGCGAGGAGCAGGGACCTGGACTTGGTGATCCTTATGGGTCCCTTCCAACTTGAGATATTCTATTCTATATTCTATGAAAGTACACAGGTCTTGCTGAGCTAAAAAGTTCATTTTAGCAACAGATCTTGCTGAACTAGAAGGTTCAGCACAGCAACAGATGACTGGCAGTCAATCACTCTGTACTACAAAAGCTTAGTCCCATCTTTGAGCAGGACTGATTCTAGTACACTCCCCTCCATAGACGTGTTTGGTATTCCTCCCTTGAGTGGGGATACCCCTCAAGGTTACCGCTCAGAGGCTGAGCGAAAGAGAGCTACTCACAGTCGTCACTTGAGTGAGAAACGTCAATCTCTATAAAATATTTTCTTATCAAGCCAGCTTTGAATTAAGTAAATAATTCTAAAGAATTGTACCTATAACTTCTATACCTTGTAATAGATGTTCTGATTAGTGTCCTTTAGCCTGAACACATCATTATCAATTAAAATAAAATTGGGGTTTTTTTGCATATATTGCTCAGTTTCCTGAGAAATAAGAATTGTGCAGTGCAGAGGTCTAAAAGGCAGAATCAATCCACAGAAGACTCACAATCAGAAAAAAAAAATTCTTACTCATTAGATAGTTTTTTCTATAGATTCCAAGAAAGTGATTTACAAACACAGTAGGGCTGTGCATTAGCAGAATTAAAGTCTGTTGTTCAGTAGGACTAACACAAAAAACAAAATAGAAGTCAACACATAACAAGTTTCAGCTGCTTTTAAAAAATTCGTTTAGTTTATCCAGTAAAACCTGACCGTCACAATGCAGTCAGTGTCAAAAAACAAATGACTGAGCTTCCCCACAGCATTTCAATGGAATCAAAACCTATTAACTGCCTGAACATCAATATTCTTTTGCAACGACCACTTTAAATCTCAAGGCTAAAGACACACTTTCAAATGAAGTACATCATCAAGTACCAAATAATTTAAAAGGTCATGAAGAAAGGTATGCTTGAGTAGTGTTGTAACAAATAAGCAAACCAAACAAGCAATAGCTCACCCACTTCCCCTTTCTGCCTCACTTAGCACCATCCCTCCTTCCACACTCTGGGGTTTGAAACCTCAGATAATAAAAGCTGTCATGTGTTTATTAAGGTCATGAACATACAAACACCTGAGTGATCTTAATATCCTTGGTACAACTCCTGAACTCTATAAACTGGCCACACTTGTCTTTAAGAGCATCAGTAGTGCACATTTTTGCACCCTTTCTAAATGTTTTGGAGGGGGGGGGGGGAAGTGGAATTCAAGCCTCTTCCATATTCATGTGCTTGCATCACATCTTACTGTAGAAGACCTCAGACATCATGCCCTAGATTACTTATGTATCAGAATTCTCTAAGTGTAACCTATAGCTGCTTTGAGAATCTAATTCAGACAGGCTTTCATGCATGACAAACATTAATCAACTTATAAATCTTGATGTAGAAGTTTAGCTTAAGAAAAACACAGTAATTTAATCAGTGTTGTACACTGCAGTTATATTTTGTTCATAACTACCCATAATACTGTATCATTAAGCACATTTAATTCCACATAAAGCAGTCAAGCAGTGAACGCTAAAGCCTTCCTCAGACGTCGTTTAACCCAGCAAGCCTCAGACACTACTGGAAAGAGCATGCAATTCAAGAACAGGGGTAAATCCAAAGATAGCAGGAGTTTGGAAATATTTCACATCTCAATGACCAAATGCAACAAGCTTGTATTAATAACAAAATTCTGTCATTGATAAGACTAATTATTCATAGCAAGACATACTCCATAAAAGGACAGGGATTTTTTGAGGTATGTATTACTATGTTAAATACATAAATGCAATATAAATACAGGCTAATTTACTCCTCCATTATCCCCCTTTAAGTTCCAGTGGAATTTCTGTAGTGAAATATGGATGCAAGACACTGAATGACTTCACCCCAACCTGGGAAAGTCTCTCTCCTCCACTCTCTTCTTTTGAGGCAATCAAACAAGCGTCCTTCATCCTCAGCAGGAGGTGTAAACAATATTTACTGCTCTGTCCCTCACAGGTCACTTAATCTTATCTGTCCTCAATCAAAAAGAGGGCAATGGGGAGGTCAAAAAAACACACATCCCACACATGCTCTTAATCTGCAGCTTGTTGTTATTTTGGATTTCCATGAACCCTGAGGGTTCATCTTTCAAAGTGTGAAATGAAAACTACGCAGTATCTACTCTGCGTAGCAAGAGAATTACTGAGGAAATCCTTATTTTCTTATTACTCTAAGAGTTACAGACCATCATTCTCACACAGCCACAGAAAGCCACTAAAACTGAACCCTCCATCGTCCAGCAACAGTACAGGAAAGTGTAATTCATCTCTGAAGAAGCCTATCAATTGTCACTGCGCAGTGACAGCGGAGAAAATGCTTTCCTGGGGAGTCCTGAGTCATCAGCCTGAACTTCTGCCACGTTCTTGCATTAGGCATTTGCCTGCTGAGCGGTTATTTGCCAACACAGTGAGAGGTAAACACGTTAGCCATGGGGAGAACAGAAGGGGGGGAACCAACAAACACACACAAAAGCATAGGGAAATAGTATAAAATCTTGTAAATAATCACAGAGAAGAAGTGGAAGTAATCCTCGCCCCAGCACACGTAAAACACAAGAGGTTCTGTAACATGCTCCTTCTAGGGACTCCTCTGAGGATTCAGAAGTACTTGCTTACATCTGGTACTTCAGTGTTCATGCTTCTATGTTAACATTCTTTTTGACCTAGCATTTTTTTATTTGTTTGCTGTTTTCTTACAGCTTCATCAGGTGATAAAACCCCGAATCTGCTGTTCTGATCATCAACTAAACTGAACTATTTCATATCAACTGAACTCAATTATTCTGTTTTAATTAATCACAAAAAGATCTAACCCACTAGAAATAAAGATTTCTCTTTCATCTTCCAAGCAACTAACCAAGTATAAACATCAATCAATTCCGAAACACCAGTTAAAAATGAAACTACCCAGCTGTTTTATTATTTCAATATGTGTAGATGCCTATTGGAAAAACAAGCATTCCTGCAAGAACTGCTCCCCATACTCCCCCTCCCCCATTTCATTAATGGTGAGGTCATTAATGCAGTAGACAAAATGGACCACGATGACAAAACAAACACTTCCAAAAGTCTGTTGATCAAGTGACACCAAAAAAATGCTGTCAAGGGGGAAGGCAAAAAGATCACATGGGAGGAAAAAATTGGGGGTAAAATGAGTGGTAATTTTTAACTTGGAAAAAGTTTAACAAGGAAGGTACCGCAAAAGTCTATGCATTGGTTTGTCAAACCCTTTTCTCCAATTTTTTTTTCTTTTTTTTTTTTTCTTTTTTTTTTTCTTTTTTTTCCTCCTTGTAGCCATTACCTACATCCCTTCAGTGCTATCTCAGGTGTGACTACATGGTCTATGCAGTCATTCCAGAGCTCAGCCTGATCTAGCTAGCAGAGGCTGTGGGCATGTTGACATTGTCTGACAGCCCACAGATTTTAGGCCAAATTATATGTACAATTATGTAATGGCCTGTTTTATAGTCCATTATGGAATATACAATATAGTCCCACAGAGAACCTACCGACAGGAAGAATAATGCACTTTTTCTTCTGTGAGTAAAACCTAATTATATATTCAAATCTCCAAACATTTGAACTGCAATTTAAAAGAGAAGAAGGTGGATTAGAAAGCAAAGATAATAAGAATTAGACAGTCATAAATGTCTGTAGTATGGCTTGGCAATGACTGTTTTACTTAAATCATACACATCCAGAACAACTCTCTTCACAGGTTAACATTTTCCTTGCTTACCAACAAGTACTGACCCAGTTCACTACAGCAATATCTACTGTTTCTTAAATGGGAGCTTACAAAATATTCCAACAGCCTCCAACTTAATTGAAACTTGTACAGTCAGTGAAAGGTAGAGGGAGGAGATAGTCGCAATACTGCGGATGTAATTCTCTTCAGTTTAATGCAATCAACGTAAGCCATCATTCAAAACCCAGAAGGAGTCTTCATGGATTCAACAGACAAATATTGAACAGTCCCCTCCCTTTTGGGGGATTAATACCATTCACAAAACTATATTTTAATCAGACACTAAAAATGTCTTTAAATTCATTCTCCTCTGCAAAAGGAATGATTGCTATCTGCCATTGACAGAAAAAGAAAAGAATTTCAGTTTTACTCCAAGGGTAAATTTGTCTCTATTTAGTGGCTAAATTTATCTGAAAACAAGATGAACACACACACCCATGGCAAACCATTGGAAAATGTAGATTCAAACTCTAAATCCACTGTCAAAACTAGAAGCCTTCCAAATGAACTTGTGCTATATTGTCATATTTGCAGATATCTGCGCTCTGTCATCCTGGCCTCTGTGTCAACTTTAGCTTTAATAAGCTCTGTAAATTAATTCTAAATTATTATTGAAACAACTCCACTACAATTTAGAGCTTAGCAAGTCTTTTAAACACTTTTCAAATATGCATAACTAATCTATAATTTTATATTCTGGATCTGTGATCTTGTCATGAGGACATGCAAATGCACTGCAGAGAAATCACGATTCAGATGATCACAACTCCTCCCACGTTTCTCCCATTATGTGAAGGATAGAAAGTTATTTCACCTGCAAACCTTTCTTAAACTGGTTTTGTAAAATCTGTTATTTTATAAAATTCAACCTTTCAAGGCATGTTATCTGATAAACTGTTCTTTTCAAATTTCAAGTGAGTTTCCAGTCCTCTTTGTATGGAAATATACTTGATGATATCAACAGTGGATTTTAAAAAAAATTTCATAATTTCTGTTTTTTTTTTTTTTTTTTTTTTTTTAAATCTTGTACTTTAAAGCCTCTTCCCCTCTTCGCCACTTTTCATAGAATAGTTTCATCTCATTACGTGCCTAATAAAGAAAGACTAGTGTCATGTCTTTAACCAATTCCTGCTCATCTTTTGATTATTTTATTTCTTAAAGAGATTTTCAGAGTACAAGTTTCTTCCTTATGTGACTTAAGGACAGACTAGTTTTATGAAGAGGGAATGAAGGTCCTGTCCTTTTTGCCAAGACCAAAGTCAAGGCCTTGTGTGAAGAAAACTGTTCACGCAATGCTTCCTTGGTGGGCAAGAAGGGACAGGAAGATTTTAAGCCCAGAGAGCCTTCCATGGAACATCATCATTGCTAATTAATTCTGATCACTTTATAGCTCTGAAGGACTGAAACATAGCGAAAATAATTTGAATTTTACTCCTGAAAATGTTTGCTGCTTCTACGTTATAAGACAACACATTAGTTACACATCTAATTTAGGGACATAATTGGTCATCACCCAGGCATGAAATCAGTTCTGAGCATTAAGATCTGTTTTGAAGGACAATTTTTTTTGTTGGAAGATACTAACAAATTGCTTGCACCAAAAGCATTCCTGAGCATGCCACCGACTTTGAGAGAATGCATACAGAAGTGCAGGCATCTCTAGAAGAAAAAACTTAAAGATTTCAGCAGTATGAAGGGTTCTGTCAGTGTTTGTGTCATATTGCACACATTACTGGAAATATTCATGGCATTTGAAGCATCAATTTAGGATTTCCTTGATACATTTGCAAGATTTATTTTTGTATATGGGACCTGGTTATCTTTCCACCAGAGAATTAGTTCAGATTAGCATTTGTAGTGCTCCAGATCTCTATAAATGACATGCTGTCTCCTCTTGACACAAGCAACAGAGGAGCATACTAGACCTTGCTGTCTTATCCTTTTCTTCTCTCCCAGGCACGTTGGGAGATGCAGTGCTTGTACTGTAGATATCACATACAGAGTGCTGGGAGCTGCTTAGAAATACATGTGGAATTTGATAAAAGGCAGTGTAAGTTTTATATGGAAAGTCCAGATAATGTTTTTGTTGAATCTTCTTCCACAACCTCTAAGGTGAGCAGTATTCAGTCTTTCTGTCTATCTTACCTCCGGTAACTCCCTGGCCTATACTCTCAGAGCTATTTCTGTAGAAAGCTGTACCTCCGAATTCATGGTAAAATGTGTACCTATCTTAGCAAGTTTGGGCATGCTTTCCAGTTAATAATGCTTATACATTAAGGGCAGAGTCCATTATCACATTACTCTGTCTTTAGGCTTCCACTGTAATGTGTTGATGAATCACATACACAGTACATCAGTCTTGGTCAATGTCACTCCAAATCAGTCTTCCTAATTAGAAACTGCATCTCTCTTTCTAAACTCAGTATAAAAAAACCAAACAACATAAATTGCTAAATATTTGATTAATAACTTGCTGATCTTTCAAGTGCAAGGAATTTTATCCACAGACAGTGGCAAAAAAAAAAAAACAAAACAGAACACTATTAGTAAAAAAAAAAAAAAGCACTTTTAAGTGCGTCTGCCACCAACTACACTATTTCTATTTGTCTTGTATTGTTACCCTAGAGGCAAAAAAGCATAGACGTTTTTGCCTTGTTATCAACCTAGACTCTCTGTATAGATATTATATATTTATTAGATATACAATGGAATAGTACCTACAGAGGAATGTTAAAAGAAAAATAAATTTAACAAGCCCCACAGATAAGGTACCTACACAGAGACACCCAACTGGACATGCAAGAGGGTTACGTCCAAGATTTTGCCTCTCCCGTGAAGTACACCTAGACACTTGACCAGGGTAAAGAAATACCTCTACCCTCTCAAGAATGAGACTACAGAATAATTAGCCCTTGAGGGCAGGTGATTTGAAATATATTTTTTCCTTTTTTAAAACCAATCAGAAGTTTCTTCTAAGTGTCATGTGTAATGTTGTTCATTGACCGAGGGACTCAAACCCTCATCTTTCCAGTGCATACCTTTAAAATATGACTGGACTTCTGTCAACATTAAGCCACTAAGTACTGGAAGACACCAGCAAAATCCAATACAAATACACCCGAACTGGTATATTAGCTGTAACAGAAAGATAAAAAGTAATGGGTATAGCAATAGCAAGAAGTGTTGATACTGAGTGTCTTCACCACATTAAACTGAGCACATCAGACAGGTTGTATATTTGGATAATGGAAAAAACACAGCTGTGAAACTTCTTAAGCTAAAAATCCACATTTCCTACTACTTAGATATCTTACATAGAACGTAACGTCCTAAGTGTTCTCCTCCTCTAGTGAGGTTTCACAGAACATTTTCTACATTTAGTTCATGAATAGTAACTACATCAGTGCGTGCAAACATTATGAACTGCTTACTGCATCATTCAAGCCATTTTCATATCACAGTAAGATGCATGAGGGGGCTAGACCCTCAAATACTTAGGCAAAACTAGTTAGAAGTTGAGCTTCAAAGCACTCAAGTCAAAAAAAAAAAAAAAGACTGCTCAACAAGGTTAAACACCTCAAGTTTAGGGACTGTACGGTAGAGTGTTTTTAAATTGCAATTATTTCCAAGTCAAAATCACCTTCATCTATTTTAGAAAAAGGGAAATGTGTTTTGATTAGTTGTTTTAACTCCAGCTGTAATCCTAAGCAATGCATTTCCTTGCTTCTTGAGAGGGCAGCTATTTAGAGGATAGCAACGGATTTTGTTGCTGTAATACATGTTTTCAGTTTGTTTGTGTATGTTCATGAGCTGCTTTTTATGCTCATTTGAAGTAGCATTAAGTGCTTCAAAAACACGACACGTTTATGTACAAAACCAAGCCTTAATGCAAGATGATTTCTCCAAAGAGGACGCTGTAATAGAAGGCCATTCACTTAAAAACAAAAATGTTAAATTGTATATCTGTCTTCTCCTTTCTGATGGTGTTAATAATAGAGTATGGCTAGAGAGCAAGCAAAGCACATGTATAGTTTAATATACAAAGAAATGTATTTTTTTAATGAAAATTTTTAGTAGCTCCTCATTTCAGGTACATGCATGTTCCACTTACTCATCTAATCCTGTAATGATTGTTTTCTAGGATACAGTCTTTGAAGAAGCTGAATAATTTCAAAAACTGGGAAGCAACTATTATAGCATAAATTGCTATAAAGTTTGAAGTTTGTCAGCAAGTCAGTTCTACATCTACAGTAATATTGTATAACAGATTATAGAGGGAAGATTCATTAGATTTTTATCATTTGAAGACCTAATATGGAATCCGTAAGTACCTAGTTGGGAAACAAAAAACATACAGTAATTAATGTACTATAGTATGCATGCATTGATTTTTACATGGACTATATTTTAGCAGTAATAATGTCTGGCACCAGACTACAAATCAATAGGAGACACTATTGTGCCATTGGTTTAAAAAAAAAAAAAAAAACAACAAAAGAAAACAATCTTTTGTTTAACTGGCACCACCAGAGTTCCACATCCCAGTTTTGCTATTGTAATGCTTGCTGTTATTTTAAATAAGATTCTCATTCCAAACATATTTTGCCAAATAAATACCCAGTCTTTTTGTACTAGCTTTGTTCTTCTCATAAGAAACATGCTGTCAAATTTAGAAAAAGCAAAACATTAACATCAGATGGAAATGGGACAGTCTTCTGCATGTGAATATTCGTGAGGATTTGTGTCTGACGCCACAGTTCAAACACCATAATGTTATGCTTTGCTTTCCTTCATTGTTTTCCTCTTGGAATTGTTAAGCAAGTTTCAGACTAATATGTGAACAGAAGATGAGCAAGGATGAGTTTCCTGAAGAGGCATTACTGAATATTAAGAACAGAAGAGAGAGGGGTGAGCATGTCTGTACTCCACCAAAAATCACTAGAAGAGTCAGCAATGCTTTCATTAGATCCAAAAGTGTTTCTTTTTATTATAGCTGGGAAAATTCAGAATTTCAAACAGTTGTAATCCAAAAGTTACTGATCTTCAAAGAAAAAAAAAAGTTAAATCTGAAGGTTCAATACCTCATTTAAATCTTGGAAGGGCCCCAGGCTGAAAGGAACATAGCAAAGACAGAAGTTTTTGCCTGATGCTACCCACCAGCTGTTCTTTGGTAACTGCGCAGGTGTAGACACATAACCTTGCACAAGGGAGTACCCAATCACCCCACAATAGAGGGGGATAAGTTAAGGGACAACTCCAGAAAAGCTGTGCTGGAGCAAGTGGCAGGCAAGTGACCCAGGATGGAGGCTATGGGGGCCAAACAAGAAAGGTCTGTGCAGTAATTTCATGAGCTGGCTTTCATAGCCTTTAAAAAGTAATTTAAAAAAATAAATCACAGTTTGTAGGCTGTAACTTCACAGAATCACACGAAAGTTACAGAAGGAAGGAAAAATATTACACTAGCAAGAGTTGTAAGGTATACAGAAATCCAAGGACAACTATGGTACATATGAAGGATATTTTGCCTTGTGTAAGAAATTATTTTACTTGAGACTTCAGGTCAGAACAGCCTCCAGAACAGTATAGCCAGTATTATGGCATGCTAAAAAATTATCCAGGCAGAAAAAAAGAATACTCAATTAAGATTCCCGTTACAGATAACACAGCCCATTTTAAAAAGGAAGGTCTGAAAAAAAGGAAAATAGCCTTAATTTAAGGAAATAAGATCATTCTAAGCAGGCTTTCTCCAAAGCACCTACAGTTCTTTTACTTCCAAGGCAGTACCAGGCCTGCTTCCACTGTCTTTTCCTACTAGCAGGATACAGCCAAAAAAAGCTGGCACGGGTAACTTAAAATCCATTGTCATTACCACTTGACTTAGTACACAGGATGAAGCCGATGGAAGCAATATATTGTCTATTTTTTATACCGTAGTTAGTATTTCAGTATTTTTAGAATAAAAGAAAGCAAATGGGATTACTATGTATGCTTATAGTATGAGGAAAATAATCTAAAAATTAAATTAGCACAATAACCTTTAAGAGAAAGTATGTATGCAACCTCTGTAAAGGTTGCTGCTAATACACAGGAAAAAAAAAAACATTATTTGTTCTAGAATGTCTTTAGATTAGACCGCTGTTCTCTTACATACCAAAAGATTAGAGTTTAAAGGCCATTAGGGATCTACAGATCCCATTTCTCTCTGCAAGTGTTACAAGTACACAGTTCTGGAGGGAAAAAAAAGGGAGAGAGCTCCCTGTGATCTTACCTTACAATTGTTTTCTAAAATACATAGCTAATTTCAGAAATATTCAGCCAATATTTCCATAGAGGATTGCAAATTAACTGTTTTACCATATAACAATAGATTTAAGCCCAAGCAAGATACACTTAGGAAGTTTCTTAAACCAAGGCCCTAGTACTAGGAAATATTCCTAATTTGAAATTCTACCTTAGAGTTGAGGATTGAAAGCATTCAGCAACTCCCAGCATTTGACCTGCTATTTTTAGCCAGGAAAGTGTATGATCTAGTGCAGCACCATTTGCTTTTTTAAATTGATTGCGCTGTCTTTTCACTGGTAATAAATATACTATCCTAACACCATTTACATAAAAGTCTGGAACCAACACAACATCAAGCTGAAATGCAGAACAGCAAATCTGTGTTTGAGTGACCTTTATGTATAATGTGCCCACAAAAGCCTACTAACAAATAAAAGCTTTTTCAGGGCTGTTGGGTTTCACCAACACAAGTTTAGAAAGGATAAATCAAGATACAGCAGAAAAAGGAGTAATATACAGTGGAAAAATAAAACAAAACAGCACTCTTCAGAAGACAGGTTAGTTAAAGACAATCCAACATTACACTTGCTCTGATCTGCTGGGTTTAGTATTCAAGTGGTTGAGACACTGATCATTTACATTTCAAAGAAAGAGAACTGAAGCTTGCTGATGATCTTCCACAGAGCGTGGGTGAGACTGCCGAATTCTGCATGACCTGTATCCACGGAAGCAGAGGAAGCACCTTCAGAGCTCACCCTTCCCAGTACCATTCATGCTTTGGGTGAGAGACAAGGCTCAAATTGCAACCACCTTTACCAACATGAAACCCAACTCAAGCATAAAGGTAAACCGTTTCAAGACAACAAGGTCCTTGTATACCACTTTCTACGAGTATCAATACATCTAGCGGAACTAAGTCTAGGAAATACATATAAACAATGGCAGGTTGTTCAGCTGCAGATGAAGAAGCGGTGGCCGAGCTAGCATGCATCTTGACTTCACTGATATTTTTTTTTCTGCAGGTACAATGAAACCAACAGTCTTAAGTGTTGATGTTTGTCACGTTCCTTTGACTGACTACACCTACAGCAGCAGGTGTCAACGTACCCCCCAACACTGTGTAGCACTAAACTTCTCAGAGGAAGACCTGAACGCCTAGCTGCCGAATTTCACTATCTTAACACCATGGGGCAGGGCTGAGGAGACATGCTTAAGAACAGAAAACTTGTCTAATGGGCCCAAATTGTTGTTATCTGAAGAAAAAGAAGTGTTATATACAAGTATAACATTTGGCCATTCTCTTCTTGTTGAGCTTTAAATTGGGATCCAGTTTAGTGGATTTTTTTTAAATTTTTAAAAAATTTTGCTTTTGTTTAGTTTCCTGGCATGTTTCTCCTTTACTCACTGCTTAAAAGCAGATCATACGAAATCAGGTCTCAAAGGTTTTCTAGGAAAATAAACCTGTGAGATGTTCTCTTTAAAATCATGGTTGCTTCTGTCAGACAATACACCATCACGCCCCTATCTGGGGATAAAGGAGGGCACTCATTTGTTTTCCCTCCTTTACCCTGAAGGTATCAATTTATAATCCACAATTCTTAGCTGAAGAGCTTCTTTGCCTGCACTCTCAGAAATGTATAAAAACAGATATGAACAGGTAAGTAAACAAGAAGGAGAATACAACCTTTACTTCCTCCTTGGCACCATAATATGTTCGAAAGGATGTCTTTGAGACTTTTCCTGACACTGACGGCATATGACCAGACTTCTGCAACTTCAGACTCCTATTAAGGTAAATTGGGCACAACAGTTATACCTGTTCTCTCCCCTGCAATTTTAAGTTCTAGTCCTAAAACAGAGTGCAAGTGGGGTGTCTTATCTTCCCCAATTCAAGGAGTCCCTCACAGTCAAAAATAGCCTTAGCGAACTCCATAACAACTTGATAGACAAAACCAACAGTATTTACATTTATCCTGCCTCTTTCCCCAACCTCACTGCATCTGGAAAAAAACACACAACTAACTTGTGTCTGTCTGAAAGATCATTCAAATGTAGTATTTAGTCATTATAGATTTAAAAAATAAACATTTTTAAAAGTGACCGTCTAAACATTTTGGGTTTATTCTTTGCGGGAGTAATAGAAACAATGTTTATTTCCCCCCCTTCCCATCTCCCTTCTTTTCTTTCACAAGAATATCCTATTTAATTCCACAGTCTGAAAATGACCTTTTATTTCAACAGCCCTGTGGGCTCCACTATTGCAGAAACAAACATTTTCTTCCTGGCACAATAGCAACTATTTTAATATTCTCTTCAGACTCTCTCTTCATTGCAATCCTAATAAATGCATTCAGGTTTACGATGAAGAGGGATCCTACCAGACAAATGGCAGCAAGGTTACAAGCTTGAGCTGGTGACCTTCTGAAAGCTTGTTTCCAGAGCTGCCTGATGGGGTGAACATTCCAGCAATGTTATTCATTGAAACAGGAACTCCAAATATTCCCCTTTTCTAAACAATGTCATTTTACCTTGACAACATATCATCACTGGCTTTCTCCTGTTCATCTCCTAGGTCAGGAAAGAAAGGTGAACAATTTATCACTCATGAATCCCTGATTTTAATGCAGATATTAACTGAAATTCAATTTCCATTGAATACATATTCTGAATATTATATACACATACATATGCAGTAGCATTAAGGCACAAAGGCTAAACGTATCTGTCAGATCTGATCTAAACTGCGATGGAGATATAGCATTTTTCAACTACAGTTTAAAACACTAGTGACTTATACTTCGCAAACTCCTGATTATTCTAAAGCCTTTGAACCATTTAACCATTAGAAAGCAAACAGCTTAACAGGATTTTCAGTTTTATAATTTGACTTGCAAGAGTTAAAAAAACGGTTAGTCCATACAGGTTAATTTATTCTGAATACCAAACCTATAATGGTACGCCTGCTTTCTTTTCAGAAGGAGGTTTTACAGTTTGGATTGTACCCCACAGAGCTATACAAAGAAGTGTCCTTCCATGTGCTAATCTCCCTCTTTCGGCACAGGGATTTCACCTCTAAAATACTCCCTGGATGACACAGAGGGGCCCACCGTTGTTATGTCCCACACCAAGAAAGCTGACGCCATTGCTTCAGATGCATATGGGTTTCTTATTTGGGTGCTACTGCAAGCCAAACTTAAAAGCTACCTCATGAAACTTCAAGTATTCCCCTTTTCTGCCTGAAAAGCTGACAGATTCAGTCCTTACCTCACATCCTAAAAGGGCACCTTCGTTTTACCCAGAAAGATTCAGAAATTGAGCTTGCTTCAGCACAGAGAATTACAGGGTACAACCACAAGCAAATTAATAACACACCAAGACTAGGAAAATAAGGTCACAGTGTCTTTGACATTGCTTTGAATAGGACACTCACAATTGGTCTAGATTCTTGTGTTAATACCTTCTTTGAAGGCATGCTTTTAATTAATTGTGGTAGAAAAAGTGGATATGCCAGGTATTAAGAGTAAGCATCATGTTCCTCTACCCACTGTAAGTTAGAGACGTAAACAAAGTTTGATTTTATAGCGTCCTTTTCATACCGTTCCTTCCAGACCACTGAAGGAAGCTGAACCTGGGATACAGAGTGGATTATACAAGCAATATCTCCATCTACATAGATATCCATGATTTTCTATAGCTCTCTGCTAAGTCCACCAGCTATCACCAAGGAGTGCTTATCCTGCAACACAGAGGACTACAGAATAACAGAAGCACAAAGGAACACTTAACTACTTTGTCTTTCTCCAGATTATCCCAGAGATTTTACAATATAGCTCCATGCAATTTAGGTCTGTATCCGTATATCTCCTAGTAGGTACGCATTTTCTGTTACGTTCTGGTAAGTAACTAAGTATCCTAAGTGGTGCTCTACAATACCGTGTATTCATCATCTTAGTATATTCCTCAAAAAGAGGAATTTCCCCACCTTCAGTGTTAAAATAATCTTTTGTTGTCATCTTTTAAAGTAACCAGCTGCTTCCTGACAGGATCAAATTTATACCTCAACTGGTACCACTACAAAGGTGTTTCTTCAAAACATTAAGATTCAGCGCAGCTTTATTTGTTGATACTGCTATAATCTTAAAACTACCTTTGTCAGTCTACATAGCCCCTACATGTGTCGTCTTGACCTGATGCAGTGAGGACAATGCAGCACCTTTGCTCGCAGTTACATTTTGAATAAAGGAGTCTAACTGGGAAATGGGAACAAATTATAGCCAGGATATTCCCACAACACAGAGAGACTCTACAGATCAAGAGGCAACAACTGTCAACAAGGTCCGTGTCTCAGAGGGTAAATGAGAAAAGAAAGTTAGAAAAAAAGATCCTAAAAAATAAGTGACAGGGCATACATGCAGAGATGTGTCTCAAGCAAGCAGGGTTAGGCAAGCTACCTTAGGATCTGAGCTCTTCCCATCCAGATACTCTGTTCTCCAAGTCACAGTTGCTTAAAGACAACTGGAATTATAAAACTACTAATATTTTTGAAAGTTAGTTTTCTTCCCCTGTCAAAGTCAAGAGGATTTAGTTGTCCAAAACTGCACAGTTTAGTGCCTTATCTGTGTATGGCTGAGAACACCCTTTGTAAAAAACAATCTTTTAACTTTAAAATTAAACTAGAGGTATTTAGTATAGTTCCAAGCAAGCAACCCTTGCCAAGTGGCTGTCAGATCAGGATGCTGTGCAGTATACTTGACAGAATGCAGTATACTTGACAGAAAAGCTAGTGTAGTAACAAGAAACCAACCCGAGCTTTAGTACTGGAATAATTCAAACACAGCTAAAAGAATCACACAATGAGTGCAATCCGTAACAGAGCTTTTGGTATTCTTATTCGTGCATACCTACACTCTCACAATTATTATCAGATACCCTATTGTTTCAGGTGGTCCTCAAATTTAGCTTTAAGGGTTATACTTAGGCTACCCTTAATAAAAAGTAAATGTGTCTTTTAAAAGAGTGGGAAACTAAGTAAAAAATTCATCACCCCCAAACGCTTGGAACAACAGGACTGTAGAAGTATGATAGCCATACTACACAACTACTCTAATCTGCACAATTTGGACATTTTTACAGATCCAAGTGGCTTTTCCATTTATAATTCAAGGGTTATCTACGCTACCCTTCATGCAGTTCCCTTTCCCACTTGCCCCTCTTCTCTCCCCCTCCCCCCCCCAAAACTGTGAACTGAAATACAGACACACCATATTGGTGTGAAACCAGTAAAATTACCAGGATTAGTCATTCTGATGCATATTCTGTTTTGCAGTGCATCTGTATTAGGCAAATGCATTTATATTAATGCAAATGTCTTAGTTGAGACATACTATAAACTGAAAGGAAAATATAAACATTTCAGTGATTAGAACAACAAAACATCTGAAGGTGAGGCATTAAATATAAGAGGACCAGAGCCGGAAGTCAAATTAGCTTAAGGGCTTAACTACACCCCTGGAATGAAGTGGTATTCATCGTTGGAAATACAAAGCAGACTCTGACAAGTCTAATTAATGAATAGAATTCTTGTGTCTTTTACAATAGACCTTTAAACCGTTCCTACTCAGCAGGCTCAAAATGATTTCACTGGGGGGTACAGGGGCTATTGAGCTGAAATAGCAGCTGTTTTGCTCAGCTCGCCTCACGTCATACCAGAATCCCAGGGAGTTTTGTACTGCATACTGGCATTCCCCTCGCCAAAAAAGTAAACTTAATCATAATATACATCCAAGTGAAAAACCTCAGGGAACAGTTCACATCACTACGCGCGCTGTTTAACAAACTTTCAAGAGATACTAAAACAGGTTTCAGGGTCTACTTTCCCCTCCCTGACCTTGCCCAGGCACGCATTCGTGAAGTACAACCTTCGCACATTCACAAATTCCCATATTCATAACTACCAAAATGGAGGTCTATAAGGAAGACTGTTTTGTGTTTAGGTTTCCATACACATATCAAACATTTTCTGAACCCTGTAAAAAGCGCCAAACTAACACAGGTCACCTAAAGTTTATCAAAGCACCTGTGTGTTCCAGCATGGAGCTCACGAATCTTGAATGCAACATTATTCAGCCAATTTAACAAGATTAGCCAGCCTGCTTTTTCCACTTTCTGTCACTACTTCTTCCATAACAAGCTAGCTTGTAGCTAAGGGAAGCCAAGATCTTTTAAAGCTTTATTCTTTCACAGCTAGTAAAGTACAGCATTTACAATTGGGAGCTATCATGTCAGAAGCACAGTAGTTTCTCACGGGTCATTCAAAGTGTGCTACACAAACCAAAAACAAGAAAATAGAAAGGAGACCAGGAAGAAAGGAGACTAATTAACAGATCTAAATTTTAGTTAAACTCTGTTCAACCTTCTGCTTCTCAGATCCAGCTAGACAGCTAATAAGCCTCATGGAATTCTGGCTCCTAATTAACACACAATTATTTCTCCAGAAGGATTAGAAGTTTCACCAAATGCTCAAGAAATCAGTTTCTACAGCTCAAATTAGATTACTGCCTACATTTAGGAGCAAAGGTTACTGCTCCATATTCTATTTGTAACAGACTTTTTTTTTTTTTTAAATGCCATCACATCTTTAAATGAGATAAAGAACTCCTGCATTTTCATTGCACAAAGCTTCCTTCGTGAGCACGTAACATTCCCGGACAATAATTCAGTGATTTGACATGAAAAGATAACAGTCATTAATGTAAGCATCCCAGTTATTCCTTAACTGTTTGAAAGCAAAACAATCCATGAGCAACCACCTTTCTGAAGGCTAATTCAACATTTTATAGGCCAAGGTCCGAGACTCTCTGCTCCCTGGCAAGGAGCTGATCATCGCAAGCAAAATGCTAAGCAAAGCAAAGCCAGCTGCACCAGCGGCTTACACCACTAACTTCCACCAGCATGAACGATGCACTGTAAATGGCACCCCTCCCAAGGTAGTCCACCTTCTTTGTTGGCAATTAGTCCTTCCACGACTTCAGACTAAACACATACACTTTGTTTTAAAGCCCCACCCCGGTTTTGCAAGAGCAGCAGAAGGTGCAAGTTTTAAATCACAACACTGAAGCACTTGCCTTTAATGGGACAGTCTGTCCTCAGATCTTTCCTCTTGCTTTTCCCCCAGCTACAGCCACCTTCAAGCCAAAGCAAACTATCATAGTCCTACGGTCATACAGATTTCTTCCTCAAAGAGTAAAAGAGCACAACCATCTGCTTTTCTCTAAACACACTAGTTTTCTTATGCTCCTTCTGGCTGTAGCTTTACTATGTCAAGAAAAGCAGCTCCATGCTGCAAATTAATACATAGTATCTCACTATATCACTCAGGGAATTAGAGTGCCCTATGCTGGAAAGGCTTAGAAGACTGACAAATCAGGCCAACTTTTAACTTTAAAACAAAACTGCCCAAAGCTCAGCCATTGGCAGCAACATGCTAATGGTTAACCTTACGCCTTATTAATCATTTTTGCTGCATGTAGAACTGTCAGCCACTCACACCTCTATTCTAAGCCACCTAGGAGTAGCACTCAGCACCACAGAGCTGATGGCGGTCCTTCATGGCAGAGGTGAATGTCATCAGGCCCGACAGACAGCTCCTCGGTTAGGAAAGCTGGGTCTGAGACAGGCTTCTCTTCTCCACCTTTCTTCCTCCTCGAGGTTTCTGTGCAGCTTGCTCCCCCCACCTATCCAAAGAGGGGCTCGTCTGCTTCCAGGAATGCTTATCTTGCTTTTGCCACTCACCCCTGTGCATTTGGTAGGGCAGTCTGCACATTTATCTCGCAACTTTTTGTTATTTGGCTGTTTCCTATGTGCAAACACGCTCATTTTGTTGCCCCTTTGGTGGTCACATTGGTTACATGTTGTATCTAGCTATACCATCAGTGCTACAAAATACTCACATACTGGGTTTTTTTAACCCGGTTAGCATGCTCTAATGTTAGTTTGGCTTGAATCTAAATTAATTACATCCTGATTAACACGTGTATCTGTAGATGTCATAAGCCTTTGCTTTAGCTATGCCTAGATATACAACTTCCAGGCTAAACAGGGGCTCTTCAACCTGTGGTAGTGAAGACTTTCCTCTACAACCTGTGCTATACATAGATCATTTTCATACTGGCAGAGAAAGTTTAATGTGGTACAGGTAAAAGTGATAATCGGACCAGAGCACAAAGGAGGGGGAAGAGATTATTTTTTTATCCAGAAGAAAGTTCAAAAAAGCCCTGAAGATAATTTGAAAAGCAGTGTGTTATTTCTGATAATACAATCTAGATAGAAGCAAAGGTTGCTACTGTATTTACACTATTAAAACTCAGGAGTTCTTCCTGCCCCACACTGATGTGGTCTGCTATTCGAGAATATTACCCCACTTATTCCGTCCATGGACTCATCCTTCAAATACACAAAATACAGTAATAATGATTTGCCTAGCATATTTTGTCTACAACTTACCTACTGTGATAACTGACACCAACACCAAGCAAACAAGCAAAAAAAAAAATATTTGTTTCTACTATTTCTACTTTGGCATCAGTTGTTTTCCCTCTTTCTAATTTCCCACATCCATAAGCATTTTATAAACACAGATCCTACTGAAGAAAAAGAATGAGTCCTTGGCCCACATTTTGAAGGCTGTTTGTTTATTCCCCATCCCCCCCCCCCCCCCCGAATACAGGCATGGAGTTTAGATAACTTGGAATGTTTAAAATACAGCAAGGAAAGTGGATTCTTTGCAAGGAAATTAAACAATATACTCATTATGTGGATGGCACAGAAAGTGTGCATTTCATTTAATGCTACGTATATTTTTCATTTCAATTACACCAGTTTCATTGTGGCCTGCCAACAAAGTTTTCAAGCTTAAAGTCCTGAACCTTGTTGAGTTTGTCTGGAAAAAACACCTAAAGTTTGACAAAGACACAGAAATAAGACCACAAACTTTGAACAGAGTATCTCTTATCTGGGCCCCATATTCCATTTGTTGAGGCTCCAGCAAAAACCCAGACAGAGAGATGGGTAACTAAAACTTAACTGCTTGGATGTCAGCTTTCAAAATAAGCTGATATGTGTACTTAAAGTGCCCTTGTAAAACAAGGGCTTTGCTCCAAGCAAAACTCAATACCTACTCCACTCAAACCTCTAGACAGAAATAGTTGCCCACGTAATTAAAAAAAAAGCCAACACTTACACTCAATTAATCATCTAAGTTTGCCATAAAAATGCAATGTAACTTATATCCCCTAAGCCTGTCCCCAGATCTGTTTCACCTCTTCCCCTGACCCTGCTAACCCAGAGACTGGTGGCTATACACCAGCCACTGTGGGTATACTTCCAGCCAGCTGAAGAGTCATGAAATCATAGTTTGGGAGTCCTGGGCACCTGGAGAGGCAGCTAAAAATGTTTTCTGGCTGCTCAGTGCCTGGAGAATTCCTGTAACAAAGTCCATAGACTTAAGATCTACGTCCAAAGCCTTCAGTCTGGTTCCTGATCCCAAGGCTGACCTCTCCAGGCAGCACGCTCACCCTGACGCTCCTGCTGGTCAAGCCCCACATCCTCATCACCCACCACAAGTATCTGTATGCCAGTTCCGCCACATTTCCCGATTGCTTGGTCATCTGCCAAAACCAGAAGATACGTGGATCGAGCCAAACCATCAACTAGAGGAAACATGGATCCAGACACTCATTTCCAAGCTCTCTGAACCCTGTTGAACACAAAAGCTCCCCAAGCACCATGACAGAGACAGGGCCTGCCCTCCTGCATCCCTCATGCTCATGGAGAGCAGAGCCAGTGGCAGTGGCCACGCACTCACTGAGGTCTTTCCTGCGGCCACCAGACCCCTGTGGTGCCAGCACCCTGCTGCAGCAGGGGTACAAGGGACCAACAGCGAGGAGGGGCCTCACCTCAGCCCAGCCTGCATGAGATATTGCCAGGGCAGGGAGAAGGAAACACGTTAAAAGATTCAACATAACAAAACTCACTTTTTTTGCATGACAGCTCATGGGTTTAGTGAGCATCTGAAGTCAGCCGTGGGGATCACCCTCGGAAAGGCCCATTTTCTCCCCCCTCCCCTTCTGATCACCTCAGCCGGCCAGCAGCAAGCACCATTTTGGCTGAGAGCAAGCAGCCTCTGAGGCAGTCACTGGGCCCGGGCTCAAAGAGCCCATGCGTCTAAGAGGGGCTGGTAACCCTCCGGCCAACGCAGGGCCCAGGCCACCCACAGGCAGGGCAGGACACTTGCCAGCAGCGGGTCCCACTGCAGCTCTCCGTGGGGTGCCGTTAGCCACCACTGCCGCAGGGTGCCCTTGCCTCCCAGCCAGCGACACAGGAAAAAAAAAAAATAACAAACCACCAAGCCTAAAAAAAAAAAAAAAAAATCCAATACAACAACAAAAAACCCATACGCAAATCAAACTCACCAGGAAGTCTAGCCAGGCCGGCAAGATTCATCCGATGAGGTGATCACTGCTGAAGGAACGGGTGAAAGGCCTGCTTCATTCAGGGAAGCACAAAGCCCAAGCCCTCCCCTCACAACTGAGGCCCACACGGACAGCAAGCCCTCCCCAGCTGCCTCACCAGGGGTAGCACCCCAGCAGCTTGTTAAATCCTAGCTACACTTCACGTGTGCTGGTCAATTACTAATTGCTTTATACTCCCAAGCTGTGTATATCCCACTTCCACAGCGTCTTTGCACCTGGCTACAAGCACCCAAATAAACTAGCCCAGAAGGGGAGTGAAAACCTGCAGCCAGGCGGTAAAAAATTCAGTCACCTCCCTTGAGACAAGGATCGTGTTTGGCCATGAGCTTGTCGCTGTCTCCATTAGGTATCACTGCACCGTTTGTGTACACGAGACACAGCTGAAAGCCTGGTGGACCATTACAGTATTTTTACTTAGCCTTAAAACAGGCGCCATCAGTGTTTGTCCTGGCAGCCCTTCCCGTGTGAAAGCAGGGTGTCAGGTTCCTCTGTGGTGCAGGAGCCTGCCTAACCACTGATGCTACTAAAACGCTGGCCAGCCACAAAAATAAACGAAAAAACTATGTGGAGGCATGGGTAACTCAGCCACTGGGTTTGGAGTATCAGGTGTGAGGGAACATGGACATGGTGGCTGTGGTAAAATAGAAATAACTACTGTGAGCTGATAGCTGCTCAAGATTATTCTTTTTTAAGTATACATAGGCAAACTAAGATCAATTTCTGGTTCTTTATTTTTAAATATTGACCGGTACCATTACTTAATTATATATGCCTTTAAAGCCCTGTTCATGAAAACTTATTAAGTTTCATTAGTACCTTGTGGGTGCCTTCCCATTAACATTTCTTAGACTTTCCATAAAGGTGTGATTTATGGCCTTACTCTGCAACCACCCATCGGAGGGGTTTTGAATTCACTGGGACAATCTGCGTGAGTAAATGTTACTCATGTACATTAGTGGTTTCCAAGTCAGGCAATTAACTTACAAATGTTTGCAGGCTCTTTCTTCATTTTTTTCATACCATAGTCAGGCACAGCATTCATATCCAGTACTGAATCTAATAAGATATTCATTACCTTCTGGGGTTAATAATGAACACAGCAGGGACAAAATCAGTATCACTGTATTAACTATCATTAAATAGGGTACCTGAGCATCAGCATCATAGCTAGTGAAAAGCTTAGTGTACATAAAAAATTTGTATTTGTCTACTTATCTGATTCAAATGCTGGCTTTAACGTTAAGCCCTGGATTTTAAAATCAGTAACATGCAAACACATCGTGCATGGTCAATTAAACTGAACTCTACTGTTTCACGTAATTGCAGAAACTGTGAAAATCAGAAGTAAACTCTGAGTTTGAAACTCGTTTCAGCCAGTTTCAAACAAGTATTTTAATTTTTTTCACTAATGAAAAAAATTGTCTGAATCGATTGATCTTAAATATGGAATTCTCTGAAGAATTTGACCCTACGTAGGACCATTTCAATTTAAAAACTGAATCCATACCACATGCTGTAATAGTGAAATTAAATTTTACTACATTCCTTCATTAGCAACATGCCTCTATGTAATTAAAATACTTAGAATTATAAAATCTGAGGCACGTATTATGTCTGGTCTAGCACATGGAAGTCTGTGGTAGAGGGTTCAAGGCATATTCCCTGCTGGCTAACCTCGGGCACTTAATTTAAGTGTTTGTGTGGACAAGTAGGCTCCATACAACCTGTCAAGCCAGCAAAGAGAGACAAACCCAAACCACCTAGGTCTGAAGTCACCTCCACACATGATAAAATGATGGCAGAATCATATTTGGGAGGAAGGAAGGAAGGAAAAATGCCTCTTTGTTTAGGAGGAAGTCAATAAAACAGAAGGGGGAGAGGACACAGAAGGAATCCCGGCTGCCCACGTGCTCAGGGCAATAAAATCAGCTGAGCACTCTGATAATCCCACCCGAATGACACTGGGTGAAAGGGCAAAGGGCAGAGCTAACATCTCCTGCAGTCTTCTCCCACTATGGACTCAGGATACAGATAAAAGCATGAGCCCACAGGTCGCGCAGGGCAGATACTACCCAACCTTAGATGATGCCTATGCATGGCTCTTCCCTGCGCTCTTGTCTGTTAAAAACTTGATGATGGAAGGAGAGGCACCACACCAGCACTGGTTAACCCCAAAATGCACAAGTTTGCATGATTCTGGTCTGAGAAAGTTTATTTATGCCTGATTCCTACTTGGGAAGACCTGGTACCTGCTCATACTGTTGCAGTAGACTGCAGCCACTCCAGTCTTAAAAGTAATCCTGCTGTTCTTAATGTGAACCACACAACAACACTGAAATTAATCTAGTTGGCATTTATTAACAGTTTGAGATACAAGACAGTCTATGGGCTCAGAAAGCGTGGTCTCTTAAGGCAGGTCTCTTCAGAAAAAACTGAGCTAACACAACAGAGAAATACAATGAGACTTTGCTTGCAGCTTCATAACATGCTTTTTCCACGATTGGATCCACAGGTGAAATACACAGAGCAATAAGATAAACTTTCTAGGACTAAATTTAGACCATCCTTGAATACTAAACATCTTTTAAAATACACAATTAAAATGAAACCGTTTCATAAGTATCACAATTTATCTTCCCACATAAATGAGAAGAAAATTAGTTTTAAATATCTCAGAAGTAAATTTTTTCCTCCTTCAGAATCAAATGGGGCTGAGTACTTTTTGAACAAAGGGATTGACAGCGAACACCTGCAAGCATCTGTAGCCACATGCTTTTCTCATTTACATCTTTATTTTTCTCCTTCTTTCTCAAAGTAATTAACATCTTCATCTTGGTGGAAGGCCCATGGGGAATCATCGCAGGGATGCTCTGAGAGACGAGGAGGTCCTGAGGTGAACCCACTTCCTCCAGGTCCTTGGTCAGCATCATCTCCACTGTACCACTGGCGGTGCGGCGCTCCTGGTAAACCTCTCTCAGTCTTGCCCCAGGGAGCACTGGTGGCACGTGGAAATGCCGTTTCCATTGCCCAGTGGACTAAATCTGGGTTTGTGCCTCTTGCCCAAGGGCTGACGCACTCAGTGTCCTTCCACCCTGACTGACCCAGCCTCACTTCGGCTGTAAGAGTCAAGCTGTACTTTAGGTAAGTGCAGCTAAATTTGGGAGATGATAACTTTATTTCTGCACATCGACTCAATTAATCTGTTCCTGGGCTGTCAGAGACAATAATTCTCCAAGAATTACCGATTAAGTCATACACTTAAAATTGTTTTCTAAAACCTCCTATTGTCATCCAAGAACTTTGACAGTGACTCTTGTCATTACAGCTCGTTACCCTTCAGCATCATCACATCCAAAACAAGGATTACGTTTTCGCTTGTTCATTCACAGGACTATAAATGTAGTGGAGGGATTACCACCTCATATTCTGCTTCTTATTTGCTAGAACTTTCCTTACCTAATTTTCCCTCTGGGGCCTTTGCAAACATGTATTTCCTTATTCTTTTATAGTATTTTCTGCAGTTCTTCCTCATCCCCATTATTACTAGTGAAACTATTCACTCTCTTTCCATTTTGTAAAACCCTTAAATTCCCTCCCCGCCCCCAAATTGTTTAAGGGCTTTCACTTCTGCTTTATATCAGATAGGCTAAAGCTCTAGTTTTCTGTTTTGCTTAATCCTAATTAAACTTCTAGCCCACATACAAATGATGCCTATTACCTCTGTGGCAGCTTTTGCTTTTGACTAATCTAGAAATACTCATTTTCCTATATATTTTGTACTGAAGGAAGTTGTCTTTAAAGATGAGCAATTTTGCTCTTCAAACACTTAATCAGCGAATACCACGCAGAGATGTAATCTGCTTTCATACAGCCCTCCCTGCATCAATCCGGGATGCGGCGTTTGGTGCTACCTATGAACCAGACGACTGTTTAGAAGACTATTTAAGACCATTTAACCACGATAGGACATAAACATTCAGATTACGAAATAAATAAGTGAATTGAGAAGATTAAAAAAACAAACAAACAAACAACAAACAAACAAGGGGGAAAATTAATCCTGATGTAAAGCCGGCTAGTTAAACTGTATTCTTGCTCTATAGCCACCATTAGCCAAGCCCTGCAGTTTCCAGATGTTTATTACAGGATATGCCTGGACAAATTTTCTTTCATAAAAGCTCTTTGACACAAAGACATTAAACTTTAAGTACCTTAACACAAAAGCAGACCTTTTAAACGGGATTTACTTGAACTTTTTATATACAAAAACAGCTGGAAAGGGAACAGAATGACAATGAAGTAAAACAATACTTACAGACAACCAGTTAGTAAATCTCCATCTTCTTTAGGCACAAAAGGGAACTCCATTCACCATCAGCACCGAGTTCACAATAGTCCTATTAAGCTCACCATTTTCTAGAAGATTAAGGGCCTGATCAAAAGAACACTGAAATCGCTGGAAATCTTGCTATTTGCTTGAACAACTCTGGATCCGGTCCATACCAACTCCATAAGAATAACTGCTTATAAGAACTCAGCTTAAAGCTGTAAGAAGACAACTCTGGTTATAACCTCCATAAAGAATACAATAAAAAGGAACACATGCTTGCTTTCTATTTACTTTGCTTTCCATAATTTTTTAAAGGGAAACTTCCAGCATTTTGCTCCACAATAAGATCCATTTCATTTGGTCCGAGGAAGCGAAAGGAAAATACAACAAGGCATAGAAGTTTGGTTCCCTATTCTGAGATGTATCATTATTCGCAGTGAAAATAACTACCATTTTATCCCCCAGTTGGATGCTGAACCAAAAAGTATTTGCCAAAAATTGGGGGGACAGCAGGATATACTTCTTCTTTCTAGAAAATGCTCTCAGTATTGCAGGTTCCAGAGTCCTGGTTCTGCATTTCTTCCATGTCCCAACTACCTACGGGCTTTTCATCACAATTTCACGTGATCATTAAATGCAAGGTCAGACTTCAATTTTACTTCCACTTGTATGTGTGTGTGTGTGTGTGTGCATGTATATATATTGTAGAGAAAGGCCGAAAAAGTGAATATAGCATCAAATGATAAAAACAAGGAAGGTGATTCCAAAACATTGTAACTAAAACTTACACTGGTTGGGTAGCAACCATTCCTAATTTCAGGCAAGGGTTCTACTGTTTGCAGTGAGTGCCAGAGAAAATATATTTCTATTGCTCCTGTAGGAGGCAAAAAAACCCCAAACCAAACAAACAAAAAAACCAAACATGATCAAAGACTGGTTGTGCCCTGGCTGACAGACACACACAGATTTGTAGGACAAATGAAGTCGTGTGTACAAGCAGGATCTCATCTTACTCTGAGTAAAAATAAAATCTGTGTCAAAAACTCCAGTGATTTAAGTGGGACTAGAAGAGATGCCAAAGTTATGATGCTCTTATAGCCAGAAAGGTTAAACCATTTTGTACACTTTTTTTTTCTACCACTCTCACAGACCAAAAGCTGTTATTGCCTAATGCCACATTTGGCAACCAGATGGTACTGAGGAAAACTCTATTCTAGTTTTACAGGTATTTTAGTAAATTTATGCTAGGCTTTTTAGATCACTAATGTATGATTAGCATCTCCTATACTGGAGTGGATAGTTCACATACACGCTATCTGATCACCCAGCAATAACAAGCTGGATCAGGTTCAAGTTAATCAGACAATCACAATCTAGTAAATTAGACAAATCAAGCAATATGGAACATCTACCGACTTCTTCCAAGTCAAGACAGATGTCACCTATGATCCAGCAGATGGGGGACAAACAGTAAACCTTGCCACTACAAAATTAACTTATCTATATATGCTGAAGATATTTGAATAAGCCAAATGTGTTTATATCAGGCTGTATTTTGGCCACGGCCACAGCATTTTTGATGCAGCACTGGAAGCACTAACACTGCATTTTTCATACTGCCGAACCACACCAAGTTCCTACAAAAAGTTCCCAAACTTCTGCTGTTAGGATGCCTGAACCAGATATTTCTACTTCTGTCTCATCTCAGTAGGCAGGCCTTCAGAAAACCCTTCTTGGATTAGACTCGTACACAGTAATGAAGTCCAATTCCTGTATAGGGCCTTCTTACTCACGGACCTAATTCAGTTTTTTCACAAGGGAGAAATAATATTATGCCCATTATACATATGTAAAGACTGAGGCATGGAAAAGTAAAGCAGTCCTTCCAAATCACCACCACTAGCAAAGCAAGAGCACTATCCTGTCTTCTAACTTTGGTGCTACATCAAATGGCAATATTATTGCTATTCCCTAAAAGCACATAAGCTCTGGAGACTGTTTTATTACAGCAATCACCTCCACAAATTTTCAGAACCAAATTATTACCCAGAAAGCTCATTTTGGCAGGAAAAAAATACAGTTAGACACATATATTTTTTTCTAGCCCCATTTTTTGTGATTTCTCAGATTAGAATACCGATCAGGTATTATCCTCCCTCTTCCCACAGAGACCACAATGCAAGTTGGTTATTTATTACCTATTGAAAATTCTGAAAAGAGGCATTAAAATTTACAGTTTTACATATACAGTTCTGTAGATAAAGGACTTCTGATGATGCTATAATTTTCTGAATTCTGGTCAAGGATTTTCAGTTAATATTCTTCAATACCGCTCTGTAAGCCTACAGTTACATTGCAAAATCAATGTATACAACTATTATTTGGCTTTTCTGTCTTTGCTTGCAATGAGAACCACATTTCTGAAGCTCTTTATTGGCACTTTGGTAGTGCCGTAAAGGCTATTTCTTCCTTCCTAATTGTGCTTTTTTTCCTTTCCGTGCTGAGCAAAATATGGCAAAGGGTCAAAAGTATATGTTCTTTCTTTCCAGCAAATTGAACATTACAAGCTAGTTTCCTCATCACCTCCAGATTCTTCGAAACTACAGAGTGGTGAAAACTGGGGGACACAAGTGCACCCCAGACCCCTACTGACCAGCATTACAGCAGCATGGGAGGGCGGACACACAACTTTCTAACACATTCTTCCAGAAGAGACTTTCCTAATTAAAGCTATTAGTAGGCCACAACCAGTTAATAGCAACAAGTTGTTCCAAAATATTCCCACTCTGCTATTAACGCTACCTTCTACAGGAAGCAACAATCCTCCTTTCAACAAGCTTCCCCCAATTACAGGGAAATCTATGAGAATCCCTGAAAGCGAGAAAACTCTCGAACGCTTTTCAAAGCTAAGAAAATCCAAGCCTTCCTACAAGATTTTTATCATCTTCCCACTCTACCCTAAATCACATTTACATGACTCATTCTTCCATTTTACACTTCCCACAACTTGAGTCCTTCCTGTCTTGTCTTCCTTTCCCCTCCTTTTCCTGCGAATCTCTTTACTTTCATGTTTAGCTCATGTAGAGTTGTCCCAGCGACTGTGTTATATTTTTCCCCACGAAATCAACGACTTCTTTAAGTCAGCTCTCTGCTTTCTGGAGACAGACACTCCTCCCGTGACTGCACAGCAGTGCAGATTACTACGCAACTGCACGCCGCATCGCTACTTTCATGTGTAATAAGCACAGCTCCCCTTTTTTGCGTGGGCACTACATTGCTTTGTTGCAATCCAGCTGCTGCCTCCCACAGCTGCGGGATTTGCCGGACCATCCCTTGGGAGCGGCAGCTGCTGCAGCTTGCAGCGTTGTGGGAACGCCGAGCGCGGCAGGGGTGGGGAGAGGATGCTGTTGGGGAAAGGATGCTCTCCCTCCCTGCGGCACGGGGGACCTGCGCTGGTACTCGGCAATTGGGAGAAGCAGCCACCGAGCCATCCGGCTGTTGTCACCACGGCGGGGTGACCCTGCCGGTCATGGGGGTGACGTTCTGCTGTTGCAAGTGGCAGAATTGATCAGCCTCTCCCGAAAGCTTGGAAGCACATTGAATTAAAAGACGTTGCCTCTCGCTAGAGGAGGGATCGGTTTTCTATCAGCCGTCGCTCCTGCTGAACTCGATTGCAGCTGCATTCCCCTCTCCTCCCCCCCACGTACGTTTTGCAGTACTGTCATTTCTTTCCAAGCTCAACATCAAGGTTTGTGTAATTACATATAAGCGTATGTATATGATTGTATATGCATGCGTTACTTCAAAAAGGTTTGCATAGTAAAGCCTGCAAAATGAGAAAACACCAGTATTAAAAGAAGCAGGTGTGATTCAGCAGCTTGTTGTGGGCATGTTGGGAGACAGTCACATGTGGCTGCAGACTTCTTCAGTGCCTGTGGTGCCGACCCTCCACTTCCGATAGAACTGTAATCACCTCGGGAGCTCCGCTCGTCGTACACAAGTGCTTCCCAAGTCTTCACCCACTCATGCCAAAATACACTCGGCAATACTGTTATAGCCCTTCTTAAAATGGAGGAACTGGGGCACGCGTTACATACGTTAACACACAACAGCATATGGTACTCAACATGTTTGACTACAAGATCCTTCTTTTCCTTCCTCATGTGCTGTGTACTGTAAGTCCTGCAGGTACTGACCAGCTCTGGTTCAACAGCAGCAGCACTGCTCCTTGTGTACACTGATCAAGCAACATCTTCTTGGAAAAGATCGTGTCCCAGAATAAAAATCGGGTACCGTTTGAGCCCCTCGTTCCAATGAGCAAATCGCAGGACTGATGGGCAGCGGCGAGGGACCTCTTAGTAGCAGATCACCACAACGTACAGGCTCATTGGAAGCAACAACATGAGGAGCTTTCCAATCAAACATTTCTTAAGCCTTCATTATGCAACTTGCACACTTTGTTAATAATTTTCCCAAAGTTTTGCTGGGCGAGGCGTTATCATCCCTGTCTGTTATCATCCCCTAGCTGCAAGATGCTGCAGAGGAGAGCGACCTTGCAGCTGCGTGAGGCAGTGGCCATGGGGCCGGCACGGCCCCCAGAGACCCCCCAGTTTAGCACCGACTGCTGGGGAGAGAGACAATCTTTTGGTTTGATTTCTTAATTGAAAAACTGTAATTGTAGCAACACCAGGCCCCGACTTGCATAATGAATAGAGTGTGGACCATTGAGATCTGTAGCAGGGGCTACTCCTACTTCACCTAATTAAGTAAGAGCTGGCGGTTGTGAGCTTTCCATATGCATATGTAAAGTCTGCTGATAAAAGGGGAAGGGGAACTCTTAACAGCTTTTTTTGTTCTTGTTGTTAGGCTGCAGGAACTTAGGAAGCTGCTGAGAAGTCTGGTAGGACAGTTAGCTTTGTGGTTATCGTCTGATTGCTTTTGCTTTTAAGTACAAATGCTTTTTTAATTTTTCTCTCTTATGATTTGTTTTGCTGCACTTACACTTTCATAGTCATTTCTCCGTACTTTAGTACTTGCGACCTCCTTTCTCTGCTATTCTATGTGTTGTTCCACATGTATGCTTTTCTTTTTCTACTTTCTCCTGCTTCTCTACCACCAGTGGGAGTAGTAAGTGTACGGATGATAAGCGTACCCAAGCTTTGAATCTATATCCAGCTCTACAGAGGAGCCTGCAGAACCCTGGAAATAATTATTCTGAGAAAAATGGTGTTCATCCTCCACGGCAATTGTGTGGAACATATGAACTTGCACAGTTTCTGTCATGCAGTCCGGCCACTAAGCAGGAGTTGTGAGAGGAGATGGCTAGCACAGATTTTTCAAGGACCAACTTATAAATTTCTGAGAGTGTTAAGCTGAGGCTTTTCGAGGACTTACCACTTTGGTGTATCTTCCTGAGAATGGCAAAAAGCACTCCTGAGACCCCCATCTGCTAAAGTCACTCTTCCAAAACGTGGAGGTGGTAAAACTTCTGAATTGAATGCTGCGATACTTTTAGCATAGACAAAATAATGTGTTTTCCTTGATTATTGCCTCATACGTGACTGAACTGCTTTCCAGCTGGAACTTCCTCAACGCTCAAACTGAGGTGGGTAACGCTATGGAAAAGCTGACAGTAGCCAGACGCAATTTGAGGAGAAGAAGCAAGCACCCGCCTATCGGGTCTTATTATGGGAAGACTCAAATAGAAAAATGCCGTCTTGAATTTTGGTAGTGAAAGTAGCTCCACCCAGGTTAGTTATAAAAAAATACAGATGTGCGCTCTCTTCCCAAGTGACTCCATAATTGTAACATCGTTTTTTCCCATCTTCCTCCTTTCCCTTCCTAGTCGGTGCTATTGTTATCTGCTGTGTAGTTGGTATGATGACTCAGATGATACAATTATGCTGGAGATTATATATCGATGGAACGCTAAGGCCCAAGAACGCAAATTCTTCTGGGCAAACAATCTAAGGGGGGTTTTTTTATTTATTTATTCTGCCAAGCACTACACATACAGCATTATAAGGATAAGAATAGAAGTTTTATATTTTTTAACTACTGCTTTCAAGCTGAACCTCAAAACAATCTGTGCTTTAGTTCAAGGCTTGAACTTGCTGTTGAAAAGAAAATCAACAGAGCAATTTTCTTTATCATGAGTAACTACATCTACCTATGGCTTTGAGCGTGTCATAAGAAGCTTAACGGAGTCGCAAGCAACCAGAGTTTTCCACCGCAGTTTTGTCCTCATTTGCTCTAGTAATCATTCAAGCTTAGCAGTATTTGTTAAATTCAGATACAGGTCACCTGTATTTCGATGAAGTTCAAAGAAATGGGTGCAGCTGATTGAGCCATATCGTAAAAAAAAAAAAAATTTATACAGAAAATAGTGGCTTGATGATGCCTGTCTTGATAAATGTGATAATATTTTGCTTCTCAGCTGATGCAATACCAGGTTCCTATGTATGGAGCAAACTATCTTTCTCAAAATTCTAGTTAGATGATAAGTAATTTGCCTTACTGAAAAGTATTTTGTCAAGAAATATCTTCTGCGAGGTAAGATAGATACAGATGTCATCTCTTGTCTGCAAGTAAACAGATAAATTGAAAGAAATATATACTTTTGACTGATCACCACATGTGAAGTCATTTTCGTTGGTTTACAATGCATCTGCAGCACTACAATAAGGCTTAAGTTCACCATTGTCAGATCTGCCACTAATTGATTAAAAATAATGGGACATGAGGCAAGCTGACAGGAACGGGGCCCAATGTATGCTGGTTGGTGTAAAGCCACACATACAGAAATGAGTGTTTTGAAGTGACTAAAACCTTGGCTTGTCCCACCTGGACACTGTAAAAAGGCCTGGTTGCTAGAAGATGTTGAGAGCTTAACTGTGGGGAAAAAAATAGGGTTTTCTTATATTTATTTCAATGCAGACTTGAATTAGCTAAAAAACACAAGTCATTAAAACAGGCTGGGATTTTTTTTTTTTTTTTTTTCGATAAATGTTATGATAGACTCTGAAAGCTGGAGAGGGTGGGATAAAAGCAATGGGCTGCATTCATCTACAGTTTTACACTGAACAGCCTCTTGCTGCTTAACTGGTCTCCCTGAAATCTGTATGAATGTCTGGGGGCGAGGAATAGGAAGCAGACGCTGGCCTGAAAAAACCTCTATAACATTGCAGCCACTGCAATTCTGTTCTGGACTGTGGTGCATCCACGGCAATTCTTATTCAGAAAGACTCCCAGCACCTTCTGGAGAGGCTCCGTCATATTTGATCACTAGCGCAGCACAGAGCATGTAATGAAGTAATACTTTATCTCCATTTATTAAAACAGCTGTCTAAGGTCATAAATACGACAAGTTGTTTTTATCACCAGGAGTCCTCCCAGCAGCGTGAGGATGATGATTAACACCACATCTCCAGTTCTGCTTACATTTGCAACCTCGCAGCAGATGCTTGGCTCCAGCGTTGTTTAAAAGCCATCAGAAAACATCTTGGTCACTGGTGACCTCTGCGAGAACTTTGGTGGCTGCGACATCGATCTGACCCAAGGAGCGCTCCTCAGGCAAACATGAAGGCAGGCTTTTTTTATCGATTACCCAAATGGTCTAGCCTTCCTGTTTTGTCTCCTCATTGGCAATTAAGAGAGAAATCCATTGAGGGAGCGGTGGCAATGAACCTTTCCCTCTGACACAAATAACCTTAATCAGGCCTCTTAGTTAATTTCTGAAATTGTTCTGTATCGACCTCTGTTTGAAGCAGGATTTTCATCCTACGGCCCTATCAGTAAAACATACACATCTTCCTGTTAGCAAAGCAGGCTTTTGCTACTGGTGACATCTTCTACTTCTTATTTACAATCCTAATCACATCATTGATTCCAGTAATCTTTCCTGCACTAAGAGCGGTTATTAATTCTCTTGAAGGAGAACCTGGGTAGATTTTGTTGTTTTGGTTTTGGTGGTTGGTTTTTAGTTTTATTTTTAAACCTAGATAATTAAAACTAAACAAAGTAGTGATAATCTAGGAGCTGGGGGAGGATGTATTTTTAACATCCAGACAGTAAAGAGGCCACGGTGTTCCTCAGCCTAAAACTAAGACTGATAACCTAACATAGAACCTGAAGAGCATTTTGGTGACTCAACTAAACAATGGGCATTAGCTTTCTACACCCAAAGCTATGATTGTCCACATTAGGAAAGTGATTGTTGAAGCCAAAACACAGCATTTGGACATTTCCTTACTTGTGTGGCTCCTTTTGTATCCGAACAATGGAATACTACACTTGGGTCATGAGAAATGAAGCATTTCCTCACCTCTTCCCCAATAATCACTGATTTGCCCCCCCAAAATGAACGCATTAATACTTTACTTCCATCTTCCACATCTCTGTTTCATACTGTTTCATGAAAGGCCCTTCCTTGTCCTTCTTAATGTATTTTCGACGAGGAACTACTGAAATAATTGGGAATATTCCCAGTTTATGTCACTATGACTTCACCGCTGCTCTGTGATGAAGGGCAAAAGAACTTGGTGGTGGGAGAGGGGAAGCCCTGGCCTTGGGGCACTGATAGAGGCTGAGTCCAGGGCAAAGCCCCCTCCCCATCTGGCAGCTCTTCCCCCGCCTTACACACACGCACTCGGGTTTTCACGTTGATTCACTCTCCCAGCATGTCAGTTAAATGCCAAGTTTTTTATCTTTAAAATAATCCCTGAGATTGGGTAAATGGAGATGCTTGGGGAGCTTCTGGTTGAGCATTATTTATCCTGTGTTCTCCTTGCTAGAAAATGCCCCTTGGTACGTGGGGTGCCAAAGAGGCACGTGAGGATTTTGGCAGGAAGGAGAGGTTTGACTTACCCAGGTGCTATCCCTGTCAGCACGGTGGGTTTACAAACCTGATGTCATCTATTTACATTTCTAAATGGCAGCGTGGTGCGAAATGCAGCGATAGGAAAGATTAGTCTTCATTCGGCGAAGTTAGCTGCCAAATTAAATGATGACAGATGGAAAAACTAAATGCGGCGGTGTCAGGGGTCCGATGATAGCCCTCTGCTCTAGCGAGAGGTAAATACATAAACCTCAGCTGGTGCCTGCAGAAGATCCGCGTCCAGTTTAAAGACAGCCCTCGGACTTTTTATTTAATCAATACCCCCTATCGAAGAGAGCGGCGTACGGCATTAGAACTAAACCAGTGTTATTAGAAAATGATATACTGCACATTAGGATGTATAATTCATGTCGCCTTCATTTGCTCAGGCCGTCGCGAAAAATCCATAAATCATTTTCTCGTTCATGTATCGCCTAAGTGCGATTTGTCATTTCGCATTAGAGGGATGGCTCTGATCATCGGCGCTTTTAATTCAGACACCCCCATCCTCACCCCCCCTTCCCCTTCCCCGCTCGGGGCTGAATATGCCGGGGAAGAACCCACAAAATGGTGGAGGGCGGGGGGGGGGGGGGGGATCGGGGGCAGTCCGCACCCCACCCCCCTTACCTCCGGTCCCCGGGGGGGGGGTTCGGTCACGGTCACGGCCCCGGGCCGGGGGGGGTCCCCCCAGGTTTCGCCGCCCGGGAGGGAAGGGAGATCGCCGTTCCCGGGGCTGCGGCGGCGGGGAGGGTTGGGAGACGGGCTGCTTCGGGTGCCGGCGAATCCCGGGAAGCGGCCGCCCCGTTAATGGCAGGATAACGCAGGGAAGCGCCGGGAGGGCACCAACTCCGCTGTGGGTGTTCGAAGTTGGTGGCAGCGGGCGGCAGATGGACGGTGGCGCTCCTGCGTGCGAGGGAGACGCGGCCGGCAGCTCCCCGGCCGCATCCAACGCAAAACGGCGGCAGCCGAGGCGGCCAGGGGGCGGGGGGGGGGGGGGGGGGGGAATTTCTGACGAAATCCGTTTTATTGGAAAACACCCACCAAAACCGACCCGCCGGCGCTACCTCGCTCCAAGCGCGGGGAGGTGGGCAGGAGGGGGGACACGATGCTATTTGGGGGTGGCCTTTCCCTGCCGGCAGCACCGGCGCCCCCGCCCCCCCGCACGCACACGCTTCCCTCTCTCCCCCCCCCCCCCCCCCGCTGCACCAGGCTCCAAAGCCGCCGGAGCCGCTTGCTGCCCGCGGGGAGGCGGGGCGAGAAAAGGGGGGTCCGTGGGCGAGGGGAGGCAAGAGAAGGGGTCTCGGGGACGGGGATGGGGGGAATACCATGGAGGGGGGGCGGGCCGCCAGCCCCGCGCTCTCCGCGCCGAGCGGAGGCCGTGCCGCCGCCGGGGCGCAGTGCGCCTCTGCCGCCGCTGGGGGGCGCCCTCCGCCCGCGAGTGCGGCCGCTGGCGGCGGTCGGCGGCGGAGGGGGGGGGGGGGGCGGGGCGGGGCCGCCGCGCGCTCCCGGGGGTCGCCACCGCCTGCGCGGGGACCGGCAACACGGGGCGGGGGGAACGGGGGCGACCGGTAGCCCCTGGCAGGGAGACCGGGGGGACCGGGCGGGGGTAAACCGGGACCTCCACACGAGGGGACCGATAGCCCCGGGCGGGGGGGACCGGGGGGACCGATAGCCCCGGGGGGGCGACCGGCAGCCCTTGACGCCGAGTCCGCCGCTCGGAGGTGGCCCGGGGGAGGCGGGGGTGCGACGCCCGCAGCCGGTGCGCTGTATCCCGCTTGGTGAGGTGGGGGGTTGAACCGCCCTGGCCCCCGGAGCGACGCCGAGATTCGGTTTGGCCTCGGCCGACAGCGGCCGGGAGCCCGGTAGCCCCGGGACCCCCTGCCCGGGGAGGGCGGGTAGGAGGGCGCACAAAGGCGAGGGGGGTTGGGTTATTTTTTTATTAATAGAGGCGCAAGTTGGGAAATGAGAAGTCCGAAAACGCGTCTGAGCAATAGAGTTTATTGAAATGCATGGAAGGGGAAGGCACGGCTCGCTGGCGGATTAAAGATGGGGGTCAAACCAGAAGCTGCTCATACCGGCTTTGTGTTGCTCTTTAGAAAAAATAATATTCTGGGAAAAAAAAAAAAAAAGGCGAGAATTACAAATACCGAATTCTTTTTACTGCTACTTTCCTCATTTCGTGAAGTTGCGGAGGTGGATCTTCAGCTGTAAAAAGCCGGCGGACGGTCCGGGACGCTAACACGGCCGGGGGTTAAATCTCTGAGCACACACCCCCCCCACCCCCCCCCCCCAAAAAAAAACATTCATCCCCGGGGCTCAGCTCCCTCCTCAGCCCCGGCGGAGCTTCGTCGCCACCGGCATCGATCGCCCGCCTCAGCCGAGCGCTTGCCGTGCCATAGACACTATTGCTGGAATCGACTTCATTCAGCACGGAGCCGGCTGAGGGAAAAGGGAAAACGTCCTGTTGCTGCGTGAGGCAGGGGGAAACACCCGCCGCGGTGGGCTACTAAAATCCGCGACAAGTCGCCAGCCCCAGCCTCGGTGGCGGCTGCGAACGCCGGCTGGGTGCAGCCGAGCAGCCTCCGGCGCCGTTACCGGCGTAGGGAGCGAGGGTGCAGCCGGTACCCGGTATCGCGGCTTTTCGCCTGGAAAAAAGCAATTCGGGGGCTGTGAGCTTGATTCCCCCTACCCCGGCGATGCCCCTCCGCCGCCCCAAATAGCCACCGACAGCGGATATGCCCGCTGTCCCCCTTCCCTCGCCACCCCCCCCCCGTCAGTCTCCCGTTACGTTCGTGGAAATTCCAAAGTGTAAAATCGGAGGGGGAAAAAAATTGATACTTTAAATTGGCTGGAGCTGGAAACACTATACAGGCGTATTGATGGAAAGTTGCACTTTCTCCACCGCCAAACAAACTAATTAGCTAAGGCAGCCCATGAGGGCGGGGGGTGGGGGGGTGGGAGGAAAATAATCTCAAGTTTCCCCTTGTTTATGGTTGGTTGGGATATTTTTTTTCCTGAAAACGTTCCTGCGCCCGGCCTAGGGTAGGAAAATCAGCAGCGGGTGGAAACTCCCTCTCGGGGGAAGAGGGTTGTTTACGGTTTTTACCCCCTGTGTGTTGCGCGATGATGACGAGCGGTGATGTCCCTGCCCGGGGGGGGGTGGTGGTGGGGGGAACAGCCATCCTCCGGGGCTGGCAGGGATGCTGGCAGGGATGCTGGCAGGGATGCTGGCAGGGATGCTGGCAGGGATGCTGGAGCGGCAGGCAGGCAGGCAGGCAGGCAGGCAGAAAGAACTAGCTAGCTAGCTAGCTAGCTAGCTAGCTAGCTAGCTAGCTGCCTGCCTGCCTGCCTGCCTGCCTGCCTGCCTATCCCTGCCTGCCCATGACGTAGCCTACTTGACGTGCTCCTCGGCCAATGAGGTGCCGCCCCCGGGGGCGTTGCTGGCGGCTGATTGGTTGGCAGGAGCCGAGGGCTGCGCAAAAACAGAAAAGCCGAGCGCTGCCGGCTCAGAAACTGCCGGCAGAGATCAGAGGAGTCGGGAGCCGGGACCGGAGGAGCCGGGACGGGGAGAGGCGAGCGGCAGCAGCAGCGAGCAGAGACAGACAGACAGACAGAGAGGGGCTAGACGCAAAAGCAGCAAAAGAGGGGAGAAAAAAACCCCACCAAACTGATCAGCACATCCATAAAAAGCAGAGCGGTGGTGATGATGAACATAATAATAGCAATAAAAGAAGAAAAGGAAAGACTATTCATAGAAGAGAGGAAAAGCTAAAAATCTTTAAATAAAAAAAAAAAAAGAAAGAAAGAGGAAATCCCCGAGAAATCAGGGAATGAAAGTTTTGGGTAGCAAAGCCGTTCTCTGCCTTTTTTTTATATGAAATCTTTTTGCGGGTTATAATTTTTTTTTTTTTTAATTTCGCGGTTTTCTGCCTTTTTTTTTTTCCTTGCATCTAAAGAGGGCATGTCCACCGGCTCTTCCAGCAGCATCTACCCCTCCGACTCCCACCAGGAAGACAAACCGAGGACAATCTTGAAATATAAAAATTTCCTCCTTGGGATTTGCTGCTGCTGCTGCCTCCACCGCCACTGCTGCTGCCGCGGTGCAGTGCCAAGACTCTCGGAATAAATAAAAGCGGGCTACTGTGTATCTCTAGATACAGCCAGCTAATAGCTATTATTAGTTGGCCATTTATTTCGAAGATCACAGATGAAGTGGGGACGCCTGTCTTCTTCATTTGGTCAGCGTGTGAAACAATAATACTCGTAACAAAAAGGAGGGAGATGGGGGAGAAAGAATTCCTAACATGAATCAGAAGAAATAATATCTAGCACCCTCCCTAAATCAATCTCTCCCCCTCCCCTTTCCTTCCCCCTCCCCTGATCCCTCTCTCTCCACACGCTCGCAGGCGCGGACACACACATACACACACATAGACAGACACGCACAGGCACACGCACTGTACTGTGTATTTTCGGAGGAGGAGGAGGTGGTGGTGGTGGTGGCTTTTGGAAGAGGAGGAAGAGGTGGTGTTGGGGAGGGGGGATCTCTTTCCCCATTTGGAGATGGTTGTGCTATTCCTCTTTGCCTTGCTCTGGATGGTGGAGGGGGCCCTTTGCCAGCTCCATTACACGGTGCAGGAAGAGCAGGAGCATGGCACGTTCGTGGGGAATATCGCCGAGGACCTGGGCTTGGACATTACAAAACTTTCGGCTCGCCGCTTCCAGACGGCGCCCAACTCCCGCAGCCCTTACCTGGAGCTCAACCTGGAAACCGGGGTGCTCTACGTGAACGAGAAGATCGACCGGGAGCAGATCTGCAAGCAGAGCCCCTCCTGCCTGCTGCACCTGGAGGTCTTCCTGGAGAACCCCCTCGAGCTGTTCCGGGTGGAGATCGAGGTGCTGGACATCAACGACAACCCGCCCTCCTTCCCGGAGCCCGACCTGACGGTGGAGATCTCGGAGAGCGCGACGCCGGGGACCCGCTTCCCCCTGGAGAGCGCCTTCGACCCCGACGTGGGCACCAACTCCCTGCGCACCTACGAGATCACCCCCAATAGCTACTTCTCCCTCGACGTGCAGACGCAGGGGGACGGCAACCGCTTCGCCGAGTTGGTGCTGGACAAGCCCCTGGACCGGGAGCAGCAAGCGGTGCACCGCTACGTGCTGACGGCCGTGGACGGCGGGCAGCCCCAGCAGCGCACCGGCACCGCCCTGCTCACCATCAGGGTGCTGGACTCCAACGACAACGTCCCCGCCTTCGAGCAGCCCGTCTACACCGTGTCGCTGCCGGAGAACTCGCCGCCGGGCACCCTGGTGCTGCAGCTCAACGCCACCGACCCGGACGAGGGCCAGAACGGCGAGGTCATCTACTCCTTCAGCAGCCACATCTCGGCCCGCGCCCGGGAGCTCTTCGGCATCGCGCCGCGCACCGGGCGGCTGGAGGTGAGCGGCGAGCTGGACTACGAGGAGAGCAGCGTCTACCAGGTGTACGTGCAAGCCAAGGACCTGGGGCCCAACGCCGTGCCGGCCCACTGCAAGGTGCTGGTGCGGGTGCTGGACGCCAACGACAACGCGCCCGAGATCAGCTTCTCCACCGTCAAGGAGGCGGTGAGCGAGGCGGCGGCGCCGGGCACGGTGGTGGCCCTCTTCAGCGTCTCGGACCGCGACTCGGAGGAGAACGGGCAGGTGCAGTGCGAGCTGCTGCAGGGGGACGCGCCGTTCCGCCTCAAGAGCTCCTTCAAGAACTACTACACCATCGTCACCGAGGGGCCGCTGGACCGCGAGCAGCCGGGCGGCGACGCCTACACCCTCACGGTGGTGGCCCGCGACCGCGGCCAGCCGCCGCTGAGCACCAGCAAGTCCATCCAGGTGCGGGTGAGCGACGTGAACGACAACGCGCCGCGCTTCAGCCAGCCCGTCTACCAGGTCTACGTGAGCGAGAACAACGTCCCCGGCGCCTACATCTACGCCGTCAGCGCCACCGACCGGGACCAGGGCGCCAACGCCCAGCTCGCCTACTCCATCCTGGAGAGCCAGATCCAGGGCATGTCCGTCTTCACCTACGTCTCCATCAACTCCGAGAACGGCTTCCTCTACGCCCTCCGCTCCTTCGACTACGAGCAGCTCAAGGAGTTCAGCTTCCAGGTGGAGGCCCGCGACGCCGGCGAGGAGCCGCAGCCGCTGGCCGGCAACGCCACCGTCAACATCGTCGTGGTGGACCAGAACGACAACGCCCCCGCCATCGTCAGCCCCCTGCCCGGCCGCAACGGCACCCCGGCCCGGGAGGCGCTGCCCCGCGGCGCCGAGCCGGGCTACCTGGTGAGCCGGGTGGCGGCGGTGGACGCCGACGACGGGGAGAACGCCCGCCTCACCTACAGCATCCTGCGGGGCAACGAGGCCAGCCTCTTCCGCATGGACTGGCGCACCGGCGAGCTGCGGACGGCCCGCCGGGTGCCGGCCAAGCGCGACCCCCAGCGCCCCTACGAGCTGGTCATCGAGGTGCGCGACCACGGGCAGCCGCCCCTCTCCTCCACCGCCGCCATCCAGGTGGTGCTGGTGGACGGGGCGGCCGAGCGGCCCGGCGGCGGCGGCGGCGGCGGCGGCGGCCTGGGAGCGGGGGCGGGCGCGGGGGGAGGCGGCGGCGGCGGCTCCGGCGAGCATCGCCCCAGCCGCTCCGGGGGGGACACCTCGCTCGACCTCACCCTCATCCTCATCATCGCCCTGGGCTCCGTCTCCTTCATCTTCCTGCTGGCCATGATCGTCCTGGCCGTGCGCTGCCAGAAGGAGAAGAAGCTCAACATCTACACCTGCCTGGCCAGCGACTGCTGCCTGGGCTGCTGCTGCTGCTGCCCCTGCTGCAGCCGGCAGGCGCGGGCCCGCAAGAAGAAGCTCAGCAAGTCGGACATCATGCTGGTGCAGAGCTCCAACGTGCCCAGCAACCCGGCGCAGGTGCCGGTGGAGGAGTCGGGCAGCTTCGGCTCCCACCACCACAACCAGAACTACTGCTACCAGGTCTGCCTCACCCCCGAGTCCGCCAAGACCGACCTGATGTTCCTCAAGCCCTGCAGCCCCTCCCGCAGCACCGACGCCGAGCACAACCCCTGCGGGGCCATCGTCACCGGCTACGCCGACCAGCAGCCCGACATCATCTCCAACGGCAGCATTTTGTCCAGCGAGGTAAGGCCCGGCCGCCCGACACACCCCCCCTCCCGTTATCCCCCCACACCGCCCCTCGTTGCCCTCTAATATTTGGGATGCTCCAGCGGTGGGCGAGGGGAGTGCGGGGCAGCCCCCCCGCCCCGGCCAGCTCTGGCTCCCACCAACTGGGAGCCGAGCGTGTGTCCCGTCCTGTCCCCCCCGTCCCGTGTCCGTCCCCCCCCGGTGCCTGTGGACTAAGCTGTCCCTGGACGGGCAGCACCGGGGCACAGAGACCCTCCCGAGCCCTTAGCCGCAAGCGGATTGCCTCTGTTTTGGTTTCGGGTGGTTTTATTTGGGGGTTTTGGGTTTGTTTTTTTTTTTGGGGGGGGGGGATACTGCTTTTCGCAGAGTCGCTGCAGCTGGCAGTCATGCAATGACATGAGGCGTAATCACAGGGTTTTCTAAAGTGACATTTTACAACTGTGCCTCTTTTTTTCTTTTTTTTTTTTTTTTTCCTTCCTGCAGTCTTTGCATGTGCAAGTAAGGCTTTGGGGGAACCCCCCTCTGGGACTGTGACAATCTCTACAGTTAGCAGGAACTTTAATTAATTTGTGAATTAGGGTTTATTAATTGACTTGACTTTACTCTGTCTGAATAGCTCTTTATAACCCAAAGCTGAGTTGTCAAAGGGAAGCATCAAGAGTTTCCATGAAATTACATGCAGAGACCGAACGTTAAACATGTTGCCTATATTGTGTTATCTAGTGTGCAGAGAATTTCTATCAAAGCATACGCCATGCCATAATACTCCCGTTAATCATTTGCTACTGAGTTAGCTCATACGTCCTCTCAGTACCTCTCTGCCTGTGCACTAATGAAGACAACACGTTCTCTCTTAACACACACACTGAAAGCTGCACACTGTCCAGTCTGGCAAAGGTGGTTTGAATGACATTTTCTAAAGCGTTAAGTTTTGCGGTGAAATTTCTAATATTGGCTTGTAAGATTGACCTTTCCTCAAAATGGCTATAAAACTCTTGTTTTCTCTTGCCTTTTTAAGGACTCGAGGGTATCTCAATGTGTTTTCTTCCTTAGGGTGCAGTAACTGTACTGTCTCCCCCTATTTTTATACACTGGAATTAAAAACAGGCTGAAAACTAGATTACAATAAGTTTTTTTTTCCTCAGACTAAGTAGTACACGACTCTAGAAATAGTCGTGTTGATTTTTGTGGGAGTCCTTGTGATGCTCGACAGCGTGCACTGCGAGAAAACGTGTCAGAATCTCATCCCAAAAAACTCAGGGAAAAAAAAAATCCCTCATGCCTTCCCATCTGTGCAAATAAGAGCTGGGATTTTTTCCCTTCCAGCCTAGAAACAGATTGTGTAGGCCTACTTGCAGCTAAACATTACCATTTATAGTGAATATGGTAAGCTGCTCTGGTGTATTTTCTCATGCTGGGTTACAGAAATATCAAGAGTTAAAATATTTCCCACTATTTTCTTTTTTCCTAGACAAAACATCAGCGTGCTGAGCTCAGTTATCTAGTTGACAGACCCCGACGAGTAAACAGGTATGAGCTCCTCAGCCTTGTTTTCCTAACGCATGCTTTAGCGAGTCTGAATGGGGTGCAGAAATGGGTTTCCTGCAGATGTGAAATGGTAGCAAAGCAATGGGAAATCGAATGTATGTAGACGTATTAAATAAAACGCTGTGGACTAAATGAGTTTGCATTACGGCTTTTCTGAACTGGTTTCAAAACCGACTGAAAAGAGAACAAAATCTCGGTTTGTATTAGACCAAAACGTGCTCTAAATACTTATGAATGCTTCTGTAGGGTCTTCCAGAAAACATTGGTCTCTCTGAGTTCAAATCTATCCAGCTTAAGTAAACGCCACCGAATTATTTAGACCAATGACATGAAAACCAGGTGGAGTAATAATGCGTACTGTCCGTTTCGGCTAGAGTACCAAGGTCTGACCATGCCAGTTTGGTTTCTGGTGGCCAGAACCCCTCTGCAGAAGCAGTGCAGCAGGCAGGAGGGGGTGAATGCAGCACCGTGTTTGGCCATGTGATGGCAGAAGAATGTTTTATGAGTTCCTCTTTCATGTTTATTCTAATGTAAAGATGTTTCTGTGTCTAGTTCTGCATTCCAGGAAGCAGACATAGTAAGCTCTAAGGACAGTGGTCATGGAGACAGTGAGCAAGGAGACAGTGATCATGATGCCACTAATCGAGGTCAATCCTCCGGTAAGTCTGATAAGAGAATGGAAATAGTAGATCTTTAAGTAGGGAGACTAGGAAGAACAGTTCCTCATAGGAATATAACGCAAGAGTGGCATAAATAATGTGAGCATATTGTATGGGAGGCTGGGTTTCAATCAGCTTGATACCACGGTTACCTGGGCAAGGAGACAATTTGGAAGCCCCTTCATCCACTGGGCAGAGTTTATTTTATTCCTTTGGTTGGGGGAGGGCTGGTATGTTGCTCTGCACCATTTGCTGTAGCAAAACTTCCTGCACATTAAAACAAAGTTGTTGGTACATTTTACAGTGTAAATTTTTTTTTTTTTTTTTTTTTCCTCCAACGGCAGATTTGCAGGATTTCAAAGCGTTAGGCAATTTTGTTTAGTAGGCACTTCAGCTGGCATGGCAGTGTGAAGTGCAGGGGGAGTTCCCAAGGGAAAGAATGAGCCCAGTGATTGAATGACAGCCAGACTGCGAGGATTTCTGCTGGGGATCAGTGGGACACATCGGGTGCTCTGAATGTGTAATACCTTAGCATGTTTTGAGGACTGTTTTTTTTTAATTCAAATTGAGGCAGCATGTAGTATAAGTGATCTCCATGTTACCAAGGCTAAGTTATTCTTAAGTACGTTTCTTTCAGTCCTGACAAAGGAAAGAAATGACCTGGATCACCTAGAAAATATATACATTGCAGTGTTATTCCCATGTGTATGGCTTGCTGTCTTTGCTCTCATACTGCCAGTTTTCTTCTGAAAGGGACGTTTGTTTAGAGCCTATGCATTAGAATTCATTCTCACCCTCGCTCTGCATTTCAGCCAGAAATGCTCGTGCTTCCTCCCCTACCACAGCCTCCACAGGTCTGGTATGCCTTGATTCAACACAGAGATTTCTTTCCCCTTGTTTCCTCTGTGCTCCATCATGTATAAGGATTTGCTACAAGTGTGTCATACAAAATACTGCCAGAATCTCTCCAGTTCAGTTGTCCATTTTTCGCCCCCTGACCCCCGTCTTTAAAAGATACCACGGCAAGGGCCTCGGTACTGCCATAGCAGTGCTGCCTCGCCCGCGTGCGCTGTTAACGTCCTCTATTTTCTTACTGCCGTAGTCACTGTGCCCTTAACGATGGGAAACCCAGGCACCAGGGGAAGAGGAGGCTGCTACAGGGCCCCTTTATATTGCTGCAAGTCATTAATATGCAGACCTAATGAGACTCGAGAAGAGCCAAGAGTCTCCGGAGCTCCCTGCTTCTTGCAGGGCTTCATGCTAAGTGAACAGAGTGTCTATTTTGTGTCTGGGAACCTGACAACAAACCAGGTCTTGCCAGAAGTTTACATCGGAACACAGAGCCTCTTTCATTTTTGGCCTATATATGGCGTATGATTTATTGTTGTTTTAAAAAGCCATGTATTTAGCCTCCCCCCTGCCCTTTCTTTCGCACTGTTTCTGATGCAGCAATCAGTGCTACTGAGTTATAAAAAGCTCCCTCTCCTCCTGCCCTCCCTGCATTCCTTTTTTTTTTTTTTTCTTTTACGCATTTTACTGCAGCAGTCATCTCAATGAACGTTTCAATCAGCTTAGTCCCTCAACATAATGAACCATAATAACCAAACAGGAGAGAAAAGAATAAACATCTGCAGAAGGGGCTGGTTTGACTGATGGTGGGAATATAATCATATAGTTGCACATCAACTGAAAGCTATTTTCTTTTAGATGCATTCAGGGCTGTTATTGTTGTGCCTCTGCTTTTTATACTTTCTCTCCATTTTGAAAGTAGTCTATCTCAGATACGAACACCGGAACGACTGTCAAACTTGGCTTTAGTCCTTAGCTGGGCAAATTCTTTATTTTCACCATTCCTATTCTATCAAACTAGGGGGAAAAAAAAATCTATGCTTTCAAAACAATTTCAAATCGTTTCAGAATCTGATGTGATTTCTGAACTTCTGTGTCTTCAATGGTGATTGCACATGAAGTAATGAAAGTTCACAATGAGGTTTGGTGTCCTCACAATTAACAGTTTGAACTGAAACCTCAAACACACAGAACTTCCAACTTAATATATTGGTGCTGTGGTTTGAGAATAATTTGCATGCACGATTTTTAAAGTGCTAGTTCCAAATGGATATATAAGTACAAATCTCTGTAGGAACTGCTTGAATCTTCTACATAGGTATAATATAGTTTTCCTATAAGTTTTGAGCTGAATCCTACTGTTGTGATGCAAAGAACGTGCCCCTTGACCTCAGTGATGACAAGATATTTTGATATAAAAACTTCACTCTTGCTATTAGCATTTGGTGATGAATTTTGTGGGGGGAAAAAAAAAAAAGGAGCATAAATCTTGTTTGATCTTGAATGGCTAGAGGAAATACCTGAGGGAATGCCTTCTCAGTTTTTCAGTCGTTCTGGTACTCTATAGTCAATGCTTTCTAAATTATTGAAGGGAAAGACACCGGTTTATAAGATGGCAGAAGTTTGGGCTGTTTTTTTCAAGATGTTACCTGATACCGTGCAGCGTCATATTTGCTTTCCAAAAGCATTGCATTTGCATCCAAAAATACTGAGTAAATAATTCACATGGACACATAAAACACACTCCCTCCCAGTTCTAGTCAGCAGCATGTTCTGCTCGCAAAACCTCTTTTTACTGTTCTGTACATTCTGTTGCAGTCACCAGTGAACAGTGCTGTGGCACACAAGGAGCTATTCCACACTAGTCCATCGCTAGCCAAGCTGACTGTCAGAAGTCATGGTCAAGTAGTAATTGGGAAGGAAAACACGCAGGATGAAAATCTATCACTGTGTCATAGATTTATCCTGCACAATCATTTGGTACAAATTCTGAACTAAACTCTTCTATGTATCATAAAATGTTTTATTACGTTTTGAAATAAGATTCTAGGTCACCTTTTGGCAAAATATATTTTCTTGATAGGGATTTAATCATGGTTTCAAATGTGCTGGAATGTATGTAAGGGATTCACATTGTTCCCATTAAAGTACCACCTGAATGCCTCGTAATTACCCACATTCTCATCTACCTTAACATCCATGAAGTACAGAAGTACTGTCACCTGCATTTAGTGGGGAATGGCAGGTAGTGGGATACTCAAGAGCCTGATTTTCGTGGATTGAGTAGTCATTTCATTGGCTGGGATAGGAATCTGAGCTTTTTGAAAAACGACTTTCCAAAGGTGAAGAAGCGCAAGAAGTTTTTGGCAAGCAGAGGCGGGGTTTCTCCAACCCCAAGTGCGTGTTCTGATTACTTGTGCTCCTCTTTGTCTGCAAGTTGTTGAGACAAAAGCTGCTATTTGTTGTAGAACAAAGGCGACTCACACAACACTACTACTTATCATTAACACACTGTATTTCAATCATGTTCAGTAGGAGTAATTTCTAAGCACAAGGTTAGTTTATTTCCCATGGTTGATTAAATTCTTGGCCTCCCTTGTGAAATTGCCGACTTGGGTGCCAATTAATACTCCGCGTGTGTGTATGTTTAAATTGTATGATTAGACACCTGTCCTGTAAGATTTGGACTCATGCCATCAGCTTATTTCCTATGGTTGCTCACTAGCTACTCGGCTTTCTCAAGCCGAACGTGCAGAGTTCTTCACAATATTACCTTTGTTGCCCCTTTTTGCGCTGAATTGGCAGGGTCTCTCGGATGCATTTCAGGAGGGAGTACCCAAGATGTGAAGCTAAGTAAATACTGTCACGTATGTACTGTAAAAATGCATCAGCTTTTTTTGATAGTCTCCTCTGTGCGGTACTGAATGGTATGCGTTGGTGACCGGCTGAGATCTAAAATTAGGCTTGTGCTAGTGGACTTCATGAAGGGAATTGATAAGGGTCTAATACAAAGGCACAGGGGGAAACGTTGCCTCACACCTTTCCAGTGCAGATCAGGTAAAAACCCCCGAGAGGGTTAGTATGCACTACTGCAGAAGGGCTATGATATTTCAGCGTTCATAAGGAGAAGAATTTGAGAAGCCAGAAGAAGAATTTTAGTGATAAAGGGACAGAGAAAACCAGTGTTCCTTCTGAGACTATGCAGAGTGACAGCTAAATCCTGTTTTGAAGATCACTTGGGCTAAGAGTCTATCTCGGATAAAGTAAGAGTGAACATGAAAATGGCTTAGAAAAGTGCTTTGACGCAAGCTGAGGGCGGTTTCTTTTCCTTTTTTTCCCTCTTCTTTCCTTGGGCTGCGTGCTTAATAATGTTCACATCTCAATGGTCCAGATAGGGCTTTGAAGTTGAGATTTGGAAGAGCCAAACATTGAAGATGTTTGAGACTTTATTCATGTTCTCATGCAGATGAAGTCAGCTTTATCCAAGGCAGCACACCAATTACTTGGCAAGAAAGAATGATAACAACTCTGTTTCATGAAGTTCAGTAGATAAAGTCTTCTACAAAGGAGGTTAACGTCATTAACCTTATTTACCGACACAAACCATGAATCACAGGGAAATGAGGAACTTGCTCAAGGATAATCTAACCAAATGGACAGTAGTTCTGGTAACGGAGCTCTGAAAAGGAGGCCTGGTTCCCTCCATCACCCCTGTCTGACATCTAACTAGCTTTTTTAAGAAAAGTTCCCACAGAAGAAATGGAAAACGCTATTTAATTCCAAGGGAAAGCCAAAATTATGAAAAAATGACACATGCTGGGGAAAAAAAAACCCAACCCTCTCAATAACAATACTACAAAAATATTTTGTCAACATTTAATTGGTATTTTCACTTTTTTATTACATCATTTACTTAGTAATACATATGAACTTGTTCACTCATTGCTCTAAAGGCTCGGTGTATGGCTCTTCTCCCTTAATTAAATTAAGAAAGAATGCATTATTTAAAAATGGTTTCAGGCCTAATTTTTGCTTTGATCTAAACTGTCTTTCAAACTAATTAGCATTCATGCGCATCAAAATTTTGATTTTTCTCCTTTTGAAATATGAAAAGGCAGCAAATTGGGAATATGCTCCAGAAATGCAGCGCTACCAAGTATCTAATTCAAAGCACCTGAATTCAGGAAATTTGGATGCGGATATCAAATTTAATATTGAACTCCTCTCCTGGTTTTTGGTTTCCTTTGAGGGAGGGACGGGAGCTTGTTTTCCTTCAAAATCTCCGAAGTTAAGGTTGTGTGAGAGCTCGTGTTGCCCACTGGCCTATCTAGTAATAAGGCTTGAACAAATAAGAATGAACTCGTGGCCTTGGCCATGGGCTTTTCTATGTTGGCTGGTTTTGGACCAGTGCAATGCTTATTCAGAATTCAGTCACCTTTAAAATCTCGGTTTACCTGCATGCAAGGTCTAGTATCATAACTAAATGAAAAATATTATGCTTTTTTCTTTAATGTGGATTTGCAATTATGATGGATAGTTTAGTTCTGAGGGATCATATATATATATATAAAACCAGATTTACGAGGGAGATGAGATGGAAGTGTTATACTGCTGAACATTTCTTTTTTGTTATAAATCAAGAACACGATTCTTGGTATATGAAGGAGTTCTGTGCTGAATGTCTTACTTCATTCACACTGGTATGTCCTTCCTTCTTGGAAAATAGCAAATAGCTTTTACCCCCTCTGTTTTTAATGTTTTTCAATGAGAAACAGAGAATTCTATACCATGACCATAGGAAAAAGGTGGGGGAAGAATAGCCAGCACTCGTATCATAGTCAGTGTAAATATACATAGATGCCCAGGGATTTCAAAATCAGACAGCTAATTTGAATTTTGTTTCCGTCAAAATATTAAACCTGAGGGCTTGATTCTGCACCCATGAAACTCTTAGGGAATGTTGCGACTGATTCAAGTAGGAGCAACACCCAACCCAGGCCTCTCTGAACATTGTGTTCCCATCCTAAACAAGCATTTACATTCTAGCTGTGTGTTGCAGGAGTGTATACTAAAATTCAGATGTATATGTATATACAATATTTTTTTTTTTCTTTCACAAATTGTCATCTTCAAGGGGGGAAAAGTTTGTCATACAAGCTTGCATTTTTATATCCCCTACATTCATTACTTTGTTTATTCAAAATCCTGATTTATAGTGGCTATAACATCTCTTTTATAATAAGCTGTTATATAATACTATTCAGTGCACTGCAGTAGACAAGCAGTATTCAAAAGGGAACTAAAAAAATAATATTTGGATAGAGACATTTTGCAGTTTAGCAGCTGATGTGAAAACAAAATAGTAAAATGGAGGGTAATTTTCCAGGGGAAATAAAAATCCATGGAGGGGAAAAAAAAGGGTGTATTTTTGAGTATGAGTATTATTATAATATCTCCCTATCTCCCTCCCCACTGACTAAAGAATATAATTTAATATTTATCCGTAAATTTTTCTTTCTCCTGCTGTCTTTCAGGAAACGTTGAATGAATATGGTGGCTGACACAGTGTTAGCAAAATGTATCTGTAATCATTTTCCTATTAAAAGTAGGGTTATTTGTTGTTTACGTGTGACTTTGCTAGGAAGCCTGAGAAATGAAGTAACCATTTTGTGTTAATTGTCACTTAAATCTTCTGAATGGCAAAAAGTTAGATTGGTAAAATATGTCTTTTCTTGCCTAAGAGATATTTTTGTGGAGACATTTCAGTACCTAAGATACACACACACAGGGTTTTATAGACATTGTTATGTATTAATTTCTTTCTGGGGAGCCTGCATCTAAATCTCTCTTTTCAGTCTTGGGTAGCTGCTGCCACTACGGAGTTTAGAACTATACAATTTGTACGCCTTGCCCGATGATCCTCATCTGATTTCTTAATCATATCTGCAGCTCACGTTTGCATTCCTCAACAGTTCACTGCTCAGTAATTTATTTTCAGACTTCTGTATGCCAATTATCAATGCGAGGTTCTAATCGAAACTGGACCTAGCATTGTATATTTAATTTAAGATTAAAAAGTCATTCTAAAGCGAGATTAATCTGAGATAAAAAAGCTTTTTTTCTTTCTTCATATTTTTTTCTAAGGGACTGCCTTTAGTCCTCGACCACTTGTTGATAGCGCAGAAAGATTCTCGCCTGCTGAAGAGATTGTTTTTTCTAGTGTGAGGTATCGCATAAATATTACTAATATAAGTCAAATTATGGTTCAAAACAGTGGTAGAATTCTTAATACTAATCCTCGCATTGGAGATCAAGCTAATCCAGTTCTTTACAATGTTGGCTGGTGAATGAGCTACATTACATGAATCTTATTACAGCTGTTCAAAATTTTTTCATATTTCTCTTGCCAGTGGTGTCATTTTTTGTAATTCTAATGCAATGCTTGTAAATGCAATGTTTGTAACAGATTTGGTTCAGTTTTGACATACACCTATTGTAAGACACTCGGTTCTCTTTATAAATACAAGAAAAAGATAGTTCTTTACTGTTCTGCTTTTCTGTACAATGTTGAACATCAACTTGGAGACGCTGGTATTTATTTTACTCCGTGCCTATGATTTCATACACCACTCCTCTCAAAACAAGTATAAACCAACAACTTAGTGACTCATAGTCAGGAAATATTCTTTTGGAAGGCGGACCTGAAGGTAGTCAATAGAAGCATAGCTTGTCATTTGAAATCTTAATAGCATTAAAGGATTTGTAAGCAAACAGTTCCGTGTTGGCAGGGACAAGTGTTTGCTCATATAGGGGAAGCATTAACGATTTTGTCAATAGTATCCACAGCCATGTCACATCGGACTACGACTACCTTTGTACCGCTAATTACGGTAATTTATTATAGGATTCTGCCCCGTTACTTGGATGACTTGATGATAGTAAGGACTGCTGCAGTAGCAATGAAAACTACCTCTGAAAGAATGATGTAACAGTTGATTAAATAAGCCATCCTGATCACTTGGAAGCTGGATTCCTACTTTGTAAGATCTGCTTTTAGTATCAATAGGTTCTATCTGTATACTAATGTATGCACAGATAGTTCCTTTATAGGACTCGTTAATATTTCATTTTCATAAATGACATCTGTGATTCCTCAATCAGGACATTTCATGTCTTTGGCCAGAGATACATTCATGTAGGAACAGTTCCTTCACGTTCTCAAACAAGTATTTTCAACTGGTGAACCACAGACATCAATCTACAAGTGGAATTGAACTTTAATTGAACGGGTTCTGAACAGTGAGATCTGCAAGTGATTTTGTGAGATAGAACCACCAATACCCTTCTTCTTGTGATATTTTTGTGTATATGTGACGTTCTGGCACTTAGTTACGCTTATGAAATGGTGTCTTTGACTTCTGAAGACTGCACAATCAGCTGTTTTCTTTTGGATGAGGCGATGAAGGTAGTGGAAGAAGTTCTTACGACATTTCTCTTTCCGCTTCTCTCTTTTCTCGGCATAATCTTTCTTATCTGTCAGCAGCTGTTCATGATGCTGAAGCTTATATCTGTAGTTTCTTTTTCTCTCATGCTTGCAGGCATGGATCTCTTCTCCAATTGCACGGAGGAATGTAAAGCACTGGGCCACTCAGATCGGTGCTGGATGCCTTCCTTTGTTCCATCTGATGGACGCCAAGCTGCAGATTACCGCAGCAATCTGCACGTACCTGGCATGGACTCCGTTCCAGACACTGAAGTGTTTGAAACACCAGAAGCCCAGCCGGGGGCAGAAAGGTCCTTCTCCACCTTCGGCAAAGAGAAGGCCCTTCACAACACTCTGGAGAGGAAGGAGTTGGATGGACTGCTGTCTAATACACGAGCGCCTTACAAACCACCATATTTGAGTAAGTACTATCCGAAAAGCTGTATGAAAGCCTTCCCTTTGCGGGAATAAAAATTAGCTCACTCTGCTATTCATGGTAGGAATAATGCAGGCACAATTTTAGGAGCAGTGGGGAAAAATGGCTTCTCTTGGATTCAGGCACCACTGAAGGCGACATTGTTCAATGCTTTTAAAAAAAGACAAAACCTCGATTGTTTTTAGTATGACATGTCTGCCAACAACAAAAGTATCAGCTGATATTAGTGGGGGAGTTGCTCAATTTTTTTTTTTTTTTTTCTGATGCTGGATTAGTTTCAAAGTTTTCTTGGATAGATGGTTTAAACATGGACATTGCCAGTCTAACATTTCTTAAGACTAAAATTAAGTCGAGAGAACTGTCCTAGGAGCTTCTTTTTATGATTGAGCAGTATCTTGTGAATAAACTATACGTCTATTATTTTGAAGTAACTATTTACATAGTTAACATTAAGGGTTTGGAAGGAAGAAGGCAAAATTTTTGCCTTTGGTCTGATCATCTTTCAGCCTACCTAGTATTGACTTTTGTCAGTGCTCCTCCGTGCCTTCTGTCTTGTTCCAAAATCTTGCCTCTTTAGTCACCTTTTGACTATGGTTGGGTGGCATGAAAGACTATGATAGATCTCAAAAACACCTTCATAATTCCTTTTGGAGTCTGAGCCAGTTGTAGAACCCTTGAGTAATACTTTGATCTAATATGTCTTTTCATTCTGTTTAGCAGCCTTCTGTATTTTATTAGAGACCGTAATCTCCTCGACTTCAAGAGTTTATCATGTTTATCTCATCCGAATAAGCCGAAGACATTAACATTGCAATACCAATCCCTTTTAAAGCAACAAAAGTCGTTTAGAACAGCAGATCAGGGGGTGGGGGAAAAAAAAAAAGAATCTCATGAGTGATATTAATTTATTTATTTTTGTAAAGCATTTAGTTGTTCTGAAAGGTGCTGCACTGGCAGTCCTGGCGTGTGCAGATCTTTGCTACAGATCATTCTCCGCACAGACAGCTCAGCTCTCCCTTCTCAATGATCTGTCCAAGCATTTCCGTCCTTCAGAGAGGTCTTTTTACCGCTTCGCTCTTTAGATTTGCTTTACTGAAAGCTTCTAAATTTGGAAACGAATTCTGATAGGTGAAAACCATTCCCCAAAAACCTGCCCTGAGACAATCAGCTTATTTTGAGTAGGCTAAACTGTCAAGTGTCAATCATCTGGTCATACTCTAAAGACCAACGTGAAATTTCACTTAGCGATGACCTAAGGACTCATGACTCTGTCTTTCCCTGCCTGGTCTTCCATCATTTACCTCTAAGCAACATTCTTTAGTACTAAACTGCAATCTAGCGGTACTAATTTCATCTCTATCATTTCAGTTAACAATTTGAGTTTTGTAGCACTGATGGTCAAATCACAACAGAGTTCCGATGCAGTGTGTGCATTACATTGACCATTATATCCAGTGACAACACAATGGTAATTCTGTTCCGGTTTGTTCTAGGCCTGGGAGTTTTATTTCAAATAACAATGAAATATTTATTTTATTGATAGCTCAGGGATTTTAAATTTTGTTCAGCTAACATAAGTAATATTGTTGAACAATGTGTTTACATATAGACATTGGTCTGCATCTTGCAGTCTTCTGGTATAAGGGCATAAAAAAATTGGAGGTAAAATGTCAGAAGTAAACAATATAAATGACTGGTATTACATAACCCACACTTGAGAATCCAGATCTAGTTTTGCTTTTTTTTTCTTTGAACCGCAAAGCTAAAACTGCTACAAAACAAGAGCAATATTTCTCTGTTTTATTTTCCCTTATTTAATATTTTCTTCAGTAAAATTGTAGATTATAATTGTATAGCAGAGAAAGGAAAGTGAGAACAATAGTTGTAGTGATGAGTAAATAATTCATTCTCAATGAAGTATTCAATGCATAAGGCAAGAGGAATGCATGAGAGGAACGAATGTGATGAAGGTAATGGAAATGCATGAAAGGAAGGAATTTTGGTTGAGCCACTCCGTAATTGCAATTGTAATAAAATCAAATTCAACTTCTTAACAAAGAAGATCGGATCAAAATCAGTTTGTCAGTAGAATGATATTTTTAAAAGAAGTGATTAAAATGTATGAATCAGAACCCTCATATTCAGCAAAAATGCTGTATAAAAAGCTGCAGAATGTATGAAAATGGCCATATGAAAAATCAGTAGCAGAGAAGGAAAAGTGTATTGCAGAATATGAAAACTATTTGAACTAAAAAGTTCCCTTAAAAAAAACCCGAGAGATTCTTAAGCAAAATTATCAGAAAAGAGCATAAGTTCTAGCAGGTAAACTTTAGGATAGTAATTAGTGGAGATAAGAGGGACATCTTAGAGCAAATAGCCAAAGGCGTGCAAATAAATATAGACAATTTTTAAGATGTCAAGTGTTGTCAGCTGGGAGAGAACTGGTGGTCTCTTGAGCTGCAGTTAGTGAGGACAAGGACGTTGCAGAGATTCTAAACTGTTTCTTTGCATTTGTATTTACCAGAGGAAGGACAGAGAAAGACAGACAGTGTGTTTAGGAAGCCACCCATCCCAGGTAACCGTTGCAAATAAACGTGCAAGACTGAGTCATGGAAGAGGATGTCATTGAAATATTTACTCAAACAAATAGGAAGCAGCCAGTGGGTTATGTGTTTCTTAAATTCTCAGTTTCTAACAATAGCTAGTAACCAAAGAAGTTGTGTTTATCATTAAAAATCTTGTATATTAGAGTCCAATGAGAAACCTTAGCATAGGACATGAAATTGTAACTCGGGGCTTTCAGGAACAAGGTAGCTGGCCTCTGCCCAGGAAAATTGCCCAGAAAAATTGTCCGTCTATTAGAATTTGGATAGAGTGGGTGAGAATTAATCAATATAGTGTATTTGAACTGTCAAAAATCCCCTTTAGCATAGCTTCTGTGTAGTAGAAGCAGCCACTAAAGTAAGCAAGTGTTGTCACAGGGCAAAGCATTACCAGACTCTCTGTGCCTAAGAGAAAAAAAATCATAAAGATAAACGGCACATTTTAGCAGAAGCAGAGTTCCCCAAGCGTCTATGAGGAGATCCATGGAATTAAAGAAAAATTAATTATCCAGAAACGGAACGAGAAAAAGGGGGCGGTGTTTGCAGATGGCATGAAATGGTGTAGGTCAATCAAGTCTCTAATAGGCCGCGTATGCCCACGTTGTGCAGTGGAGCATGGTCCAGAAAACCCGCTCTGCTTCTGATCCAGCTCGCTCTGGAATTGGGAGCTGCAGAGCAGCGTCAGGACGGTGGAACAGCTGAGCAAATTCACTCGCGTAAGCTGTGCCGCCAGCCCAGTAGCTACAGGTGCAAACTGGTGGCTCTGCGGGGAGCTTCCACGGTGCCACCTGAGTGTATCCACTCAAGTTTGTGTCTGCTTGGTGATTCCTGCACTGTGTTCCAACGGGTACGTTCATCACAGAACCTTAGGAAAGACAAATGAGGAAGGCGACGTATATTATCATGAGAAATTTGAACTCTTCTTGAGAAAAAAAAACCCATGAAATAATTCCCTGAAAAGTGTCCCCCACTGTACAAAGCCAGCAAGAAGGAAAGAAAATGCCAGGTTGCAAAAAAGGAATTGAATTGAAAATACACTAAAAAAGTATTACAAAACCCTTACACAAAACATATCGCTGTGTTGCTCTAGCCAGTCTGTTCATTCCATGGAAATAAATAGCACAACGGCAAAAATACTGAAAATATTTCTATGCAAAGTCACATCAAAAGCTTAGTACTAATTAATTTAGACAAGCTGCGATAGGGACGTGAAGTAAACAGGAGGCTGCATGGAAACAGAGAAGGTAAGCTGGGCCCTTTCCATTGCTGTCCCCAATAACACGAGAGCAGCAAGGCAGCAAAACAATTGAAGGACAACCAGGTCATGAACTGAGAAGACCATACACATTTGATAAAATGATACACATTCGACACATATAATACAGTAATCTGTCAAACTTATGATTATGGGCTATGACTGAAACCAAAAGCTTAATAGTGGGCATTTGGGTGTTTGCTTTTTTGTTGTTTGAGGTTGAGGTCATAGCAGCAGCGGCTATATTCCAAATTATTATGGAGAAAAAGATATAAATCCTCATACTTGAAAGAGTTTATGTCCCGTTGTCAAAGTTTCATCGTATTGGTCTAAGCCATTGGACGTCTTCATACGCCAATTTCCACGTAAATATACATATTCTGCATATTATTCTGAGCAGAATATACCAAAAGTAGATCTCTTTGAACTCAAATAATATATTTTGAAGACTATATATATTTACATATGGTTTAAGTATTTATTATGACTACAAGCTATAAAATTGTGATGGGATCAATAAATTGTAGGGGTTCTGAGAACAGTTTTCTCATAGAGTAACTCCAGGATTCTTCTAACTTGCATGTTCTTCTTCCTGTGTAATTTACACTTATTGCTTCTCGTTCATCCAGCTGGTTTGAACGCTGCCTCGCTGCAGTTAAGAAACTTTCACAGTGACTTGAAAGTTTATAAAACATGAAAGACATTCTGAACTTGACTGGAGAAAATAAAATAAGTGAAATAACACTGGTGAGGGAAATAAAATGTAGCGGTGAGGGGAATAAAATGTAGCTTTTGAACAATTCCTATATTTTAAAAATGGATTCTAACCATTTCTATCAATTTTTTCATTCAGTGGTACTTACATTAGCCATTATTTTAATGAGTGTTTTTACCGTAGTGACCAAAAACCCCAATCCAAGTTTTGAACTCTGTTGTACTGGATTCTGTAGGATGTCTAACAGAGACCATCTTCACAAGGAATGCCTGATCACTCTGATTCTGATCTATTTCTAATACTTTGGACCAGGTCCTGAGATGGTAACAGTGGGAATAGCACCATTACATCCATCTCAGTAGTATTTTGGTCTATAGTCAATGGTCTACAGATGATAAGAAGTAGCTTTAAGTTATTTTAATTTTTCTTCTGTAGTTGTGGATCATTCTAGATGTGCCTTTCTTTTATAATACTTTAGAGCTTTCCTGAAGTTATGTACTGACATTAGTGATAGAATCCTTTTTTTCTTCCTAGTGAGAGGTTAGAATTTTTTTACATATGAAAACAGTCAAATATTGCCATAATACCTTAACTTGCTATGTATAAATGCTTTTTTTTTTTTTTCTCTCAAAAATTACTTTGGCATAGCTTAATCTATTTTGGAAGCGGGTTAAAATAAACTACATAAACGCGCAATTTACTCCACAGAATAACAGTGTTTATTCAAGGAGACATTCTGCAATAATAATTGTGTTCTAAAGTAGCCCCCTAATTAACTCTGCAATATTTTCTACATACACGCAAGCATCTTCATCCTGACCATGAAACTATATCATTATTGTAATTATTGCCAACGCCATCAACATATTTTATGTATAAATCAGGATTTTATCATGTTAGGCATGACATCTACATAAGAGGGAGAATGAAAAAGGTGGTCTCTCTCCCAAGAAGTTTGGGCTTGGGTCTGAGCACAAGTCCCTGCGTTCACGTGAAAGTATGGACGTAGTCCGAGGTTCTCGGTCTACAAAATATTTGGCACCTGCTCAACTTGACCTATCCAAGCCAAGTTGGTTTACAAATCAAATTAAAAAGCTTTCAAAAGTCTTTGCCCAGTTGACTGTTTCGGAATTGGACCATCAATTTATTTCAGATAAATGTACCACAGAAGCCTAGCAGAAAGAAGGGTTTAACTTACAATCACTATCCATCTCCCTGAATTAGATGACCTAGAAGAGAAAAATGTTCATGTCTTTATACCAGGACAAGAAGTGTCTCACAATCCTTTGATGATTTTTCAAAGGAATAAAAAAAGTGCATGTAAATATTTTTTTTGGTATTTTGATCTAGTTAGGATCATAAAGGCTTATTTCTGGATGGCAGGATATGTAACAACATTCTCTACTGATATTTAACATAAATATATGAAAAGATGTTTTAAGCAAGACGTCTTTACTGTTTTGGAAAAGTTGCCCCCCAGAATGAAGGAAATTACAATTTTGCACATTTAATATGATGGAAGAAGAAGATTTTTCTTTGGTTTTTTGTTTAGTTACATCTCATTTCTGGAAATCATGTGTGTAGTTTTATCACAGCTGTGATAGACACTACAGCGTTACATTTGCATAAACATAAATAACAGCTATTTTGAATGGGACACTTGATTAATTTTTAAAAATGAGGCCTGTCTACATTTTTGCTTTTACAATTAGCCTACTTGATTTCTAATACAGATCAGGGAAACTTGTGAGCTGTCTGGTTCCTTCATTAATCATTTTTAATTCAGTTTGTGATTTTCACGCGTACTTGAAGTAAAAATGCACAGAAGTAAAAGCAAACAAATTAGCACCATTAAGTTGCGGTTCTTGGGGTAAGAAGAAAGAAAATATTCTAATGTTGGATTGAAAACAAACAAACAGAAAAAAGAAGTTGCATTGAAATGTGATTTTTATCAGTATGAGTAAACGAATGATATGTGCATAGCAAAAGAGTTGTTCCTTTGTGAATAGTACAGTTTTGTGCTCAAAAAGAATGTTAAAATTGTGTCTTTCAACTTGAAGTCTGATCTGCATAGCTGAATATCCCACATACCCTGTCACAGGCAGTGGAACTCTTCACTTACATTCCGGAATTTATCTCTGTGACAGGGCACAGCTCTCATTTCTGCACAAACGAGAATGACTTTGTACATGCAAAATTGCTCAGCAAAGCTGAAATTGAAAAGCCATCATCTAATAATGCGAAGAAACCTAATTGAATACTTGTCCTTTTCTTAAAAAGTCTAATAGAGCACTCCCAGTTTTGCAAACAACTGTATCTGAAATGCTGAGGGATTTATTCACCTACACGTCAAGTTTCCCAGTTGAGATACTTCATCTCTATTAGGTAAATAAAGCTTACAAAAAAAACCAAAACCCAAACCTGAAATAAAGCTTAAACAGGTAATACTAATTAAAATATAATAAGGCCATGATGTGTTTTTACTCATTATTGTAGGTACTCTGTGATCTTGACTAAACCACTTACGATGATTCACCCTTCAATGATTATTGCGTAACTTCTGAAAGGTATTTTTATCTCACATCCATGACTGGTTTGCATTCTTCAGCTGAACGTATTCCTCTTGCAGCTACCGCTCCAAGGGAAGAACGCTTCCCGAGTATTACTGCAATAATAGAAAGGGAAGGGATAATTCAGAAAGCCAGATTAGAAAGGAACATATAAATAGGCAAAGATAACTTGGCTGTAGCCCAATAAAACCCATAAATTACATTATTTTTATCAAATTTTATGAAAAGAATGAATGTAAGAAAAAGAAATAAGCGTTCTTTTTTTTTATTTATTTTAAAGCACCGGTGTTAGCCATTATATCTAAATACTGTTTGCTTGAATCCCTTTATGTAACCGTGATATTGGCCAGAATTAACAGTACCTTGTACTGTACAAAATACCGATCAAAAAATGTACCTGCTCTCAGGTTTACATAGCATCTTTTGCCTTAGGTGATTCTAGAGCTCTTTGCAGCTACAGTGCAGGAAAATAATTGAAAAAGTTAAAAAAAACCCTTGAGTAACTTTTATTTGAAAGAAAATTCTATTTTTCGTTTGTCTTACTTCAACTATTTCTTTTCCTCTGGTAGCTGTAAAAGTCTGTATTTGCCAGTTCTGACTGGAACACACAGAAGTCTTGTATATCTGTCTCAGACTGGGGCTATATTTATTCATTTATGTCAATTCTGAGAGTGCGTATGTCTACCGTGAATATACCATCTGTGGAGATTTATTTTTTTTTTAAATAATGAAATACCATTTTCTGGATTCCTACCAGTGGAATATGAAAGAAACCAGCAGAAAGATTGCTTGAAACTTTAGGAGCAATTTTTGAGACTACTGCGTTAGGCTGGTTTAAAATTCCAAAATGCCTCTTGTCCTATAAATTTAAATCCTGTGAGAGAAGTAATTTAGCCACTTACGGACACGAGTCTCTTTGGAAAGCAATGAGATGTTTGCAGTTAAATTTTTCAAAGGCACTGAAGTTATTTATTTTTGATTGGCAAATTGTATTCATTATGAATAAATGCTACTCTTAAATGTACAAACCTCCTTATTGTGAGAGTCGGGAGCTGGAGAATTGCACGTGTGCCTCATCTTGGGCCTATGCGCAGCAGAGTCTGTTCCTCTCTGCTTGCCTCTGCCTGAGGAACGCCTTGGCCTGCACAGCAGAGGGAAATATTCTGGTTTCTGGCTCTTTTGCTGCAGAAAATACCTCTGATTTTCCACTGCCATTTCCACTGCTTTTATTTTTGAGGGCTTCCCTTCCCCCCCTTTTTTTTTTTCCTTGACCAAAAGACAAAAAATAGGGAAAGCCATTTAAAGAACGCGACAAATAGCTAGTAAGAGAAGGAACTACAGCTGTTCATCGTGTTTGGAGACGCACCCTATAGGGATCGGTGTTGCTCTTTATCTGGGAAGCCTGTAAACGGCTCTATTTGTACACTGGCCACTGAGAAGCCACAGCTTCGTGCTGTAGGATGACTGCTGCTGGGAAGTAGTGGTCAATATATTTGATTTGTTTTAGAAACATGGTATGGTGAAGTCAGACGAGTGAAGAATGATGTATTTTGGTACCTTCTTGTAAGCCAGAAGTAGGAGATGCAGACAATTAGACTGTAACTTTTAACTTCAATACCTAATAAATTATTGGAAGAACTAAACATGGTGACAGTAATCAATGTGGATTCACTGAAAATCCAAACTCTCCTAAGATAATTTAATTTCTTTCTTTGATAGGATAATGGTCTTTATTGGTTGAAGAAAATATTGTGGACACGGGGAAGCAAATCTTCAGAACTTGCTTCCTCAATTCTACCTGAAAGTTATGTGCATGTATGAGTTGCAAGAGTAAATCTGCATGTCTTGCATACATGCAAATCTATTTCGTATGTGTAAATTATGTTCTTTTACATGACATTTTACAGGTTATCAGGAGTAATGTGGAGTAGAAAGAGGAAAAAAATAATGGATGCAGAGTAGATTCACCAAAGAAGTTATGGGGATGAGAGACTCCTGTTTTAGCAAGTGACCCGAGTCCTCTGACTTTCTTTTATCTTTTTTTGGCTTTTCATCCCCAGCATCACGGCTGCATTCAGCACTGGAAAAGGATTCATTATGAAACTGCTTGAATGCAACCTTTCGTTAGTCATGAGGAATTTTACAGGTGCCGATATTGTGGATTCATCTTATGTCAGAGTAAAATTCTGTCACTTTGTGACTCTTTGAGTTGCCTATTTGTGCTTTAATTTGACATCCGTCCATTCTCAATTGGAATTTAGATGACAATTGAATGTAGCTGCACCCAGCTGTGGGTACTGATAGGGACTGAGATCGAAAAAAAGTTCTTGCTTACAAACGAGATGCAGTAACAACTTTTTCTTCTGCTCTACTTGACATAAAGTGTTGTGCGCTTTGTACTTGCAATATTCTTTATGTCCAATATGGCTATGCCGATTCTAATTAATTAAACGGGATCCTTCCCAGCACTGGAATGCTATGGTCTGTACTCTTACGCTCTCTGGCGTGCCTTTAGCCTGTGGCAACTAGTTTTCTTTCCTAACAAGTCCTGGGCATGATGCGGGTCTCAGAACACGGGCCAGGGACCATTCTTGAAAGCAGATTGAGTATGATCACACCATATGGCCCCCATATATTGCTCCATGGGGCTGAGAAATTTTAATAATGTGGATATAAATCATTCCATTCTGGTAGTCTTAAGCGACAAAGAACGGCGATGGGCACATTTCGTTCATGGATAGGAGCTGAGCCAACATGTCTTTTTGAATAAGAGAAGTTTTGAAAGGATTGTGAGAAGTTTATATGATACACTTAAGTATATTAGCTTGGTAAACTGGGAAGGACTCTCTCAAATCTGAGTGTATGCTGCTCATGACAAAAAAAAAAAGAAAAAAAATTAAGTACTGTGCTTTAGAAATGGAAAATAACAGGTTCACAAAAAGAGAGGGGACATACCTACCAGATCCTAACGCCACCTAATCCCTGCCAGGAGAAGGGGTGGTGGAAAAAACATGGCAAAGATAAATTCGATAGGAATACACAGTGTGATGCTGATGTAATGCTGCAATGCACGTTACCTCCTCTAAGAACAAGTAAATTTAATTATTTCAGGCCAAATCCAGCATGATTAATTTAGGCACCTCTGAAGGCCACCAAACGGTGGCTTATACATGCCTGCTTCTCCCTTGAACCTATAGGGAACTCGGGCACTTAAGAGCAATTTAGGAGGAATGGTTCATATCCCTCCTCTTCTCCCCAGGGCACTGAAGATTTTAAGTCACATTGTAGCCAGCCTTTAGTGTATTCTGCATTGGTTAACTCTCCCACTGACACCTTCATTTCCTGGCCCGTCAGCTTAAAGAGATGCATATTGTAGATTTCAGAAGAGTGCAATAAAATAGCAAATATTGAAAAAAAAAACAAAACAAAACAAAACACCAAAAAACCACAAAAACCAAAACCGCAAGGAGGAAGAAGAGAAGAAGATTGAGGAGAATAAATGATTGTTGCATACAAATACATAAGCAATTTTTATATATAAAAAAAAATCAAATACTGCTATCACTAAGGATAGTAACAAAAATTATCAGCTTACAGTGAATCGGGAAGAATGTGAATTTGCTACTAGAACATGTATACAATTAGAATAAGTTGTTGATGGAGAATTTGGATTATTCTTAGGGAATATGCTCTGTGCTAAGTTTGACATACATCAGGAATAATTTAGGAGTTATTTAATTGGTCTTAATACAGTACATAATTATAAGAACTCTTGCAAAACTAAATATTCCATGATTCTCTGAATGTGATGGTGATGTCATGTATTATCTTTAGTGTTTTCAGGTAGATAATACAGCTATAATAATACAGAAAGACGAAAATGGTTTCTTCTGCTCACTGTATCCTGTGGGAAAACTGTCTTTGGTATTTTTACGGTACATTATAGAATAAAACTTAGCACTTTCTGTGCTGAACTGTAGTAACTAAAAAGCATTGTTTCTGTAGTAAATAATGGCAACCAGAGATAAATCAAATCTGACATGTACTATGCCACTGGGCTCTTGCTGCCAGTGGGAAAAAAAAAAGAAAAACTGTCAGCATTTAGAACAGAAAATCAAATACACATAAAAGTATCTTATGTGCCGCAAAACATCGATGACAAAATCCAGGACTTGTTTCAAAAGGAAATCTTTCTTAATCGTCTGTTAAATGTAAAGCACATGTTGATTAAGGCCAATGCTTAAACTTAAGCCTATGCTGAGGATAGAGAGAAATTTTATCTGGTGCTTACGTGAACTGGGACTTGGATACTTATTCTTAAGAACTTAAATGTTTTGTCTTTCTTTTTTTTAGAGGATCAGCTAAGTTCAGGTAGAATATAAAACTCAGAGCACTCAATAGCACCAGAGAAACATTATTTCAGTGATTGTCATGATGTGTCAACATTTGTATCAGGTAGCTCACTTGTCATATGAAAATATTTGCCAAGACATGTTCCAAATATCAAAAACATTTGTATTTTCCAATCTTGAAATGAAGCTGATGATAGAAGTGGCAATATGTGTCAGTCAGAAATTTGGTCAATAAACTTTTTTCCAAAAAGAGTGATAATCTGTTTAAGTTGTTGGTACAGAATCCAACACTATGTTCAGATTTGAGAAGCAGCAGTTTTGTCCTGAAGCGCAAAGGACAAAGCTCTTTCCCCCGTTTCACGGAGAAGGTAACGCTATTTGTCATGTTCCCTAGATTCTGGGCAGTGCAGTGTCCACAACTCTCAAATTTCGGCTTGGCTGGAAATCACTGATTCTTGAACTGATTTAAATGAATAGAGACATGGAAATGTAGGCACTGAATGCAAGACAAAAGGAAAGGACAATATATGTGGATAAATTGTTTTATGCATATATTTTGGCATAATCATCTTTGTTCCAGAAGTAAAGATATATTCTCAAAGGAAGGAAAGATTTTAATGGTCTGTGGGGTTTGTTTATTTAGCTAAAAGCAAGTCTGTTTCCAGAACAGACTCAGTGCAATTACAAACTTTTGCATTTTGGCCTACTTTATTTATTCACGGCCTGAAGACCTAGTGCTCACTTTTTTTTTTTTTTTTTTAATCTCACATGAAATCTGGGTATTTCTACCCATCAGTCCAAATGCTGTTCATTTATTTTAGAAACAATATTTATAGTTCAGGTTTTGCAGATGCCAGAAAGAACATTTCAATGATGGTACTGAATTCCTTATCTTTATTAGGGACAAATTCTGCCTTGGTGCACCTCACGTGTTCACGTGCGGGAGCTTCTCCTGCCTTCCCTACCTTGTCACATGCCAGAAACGGCCAGGCAGAATGTGGTCCCATTCTTACCTAACTTCCTTGGTGGCCTTCAGGAGTCTTCAGACATACACGTAAGCACAGAAACAGTGGCCACCAGAGCATACTGACTCACTCACTTTAGGGGAGAGTTGGCCTTTTATTATTTTTTTTCTTTTAAGTACAAGAGTAAATATGTTCCATCTTCCTTTTTTAAAACTATTTGATATAATACAGAGTTAACAAAACCACATTCATTGTGTAACATGTAACATGGGCATCTGGACCACAAGCTATGTTGTCCAAGCGTGCTCTACAGAGTATATAGATTTGAAGCACAAAATCTTTTAACTAAAGTCTTGAAAGAAAAGAAAAAAGTTCCCCTTCAGCTAATTAGTGAGGAAAAGATATCTGAGAAAAATATTTTCATATTTGTGTACCAAAGTTTATCAGACTGGATAAGAAAAATCTCTTTTTATAATACCATTAGTGGAATTTTCATAAAATATTATTAGCAATGCTTTAAAAACCTTCTTCAAGTAACATTTTATTAAAAAAAAAAGACTTTGTGGATTGCAAAACATACTGAATTGACACCTCCAATGACCGGAATACTTTTTTATCCACAGAACATGGGTGGCAGCAGAGTAATCCCCATCCTACATCCCCCAGCCCCAGCCGTGGGTCTCACCCCTTACCTGGATGCACCACTACAAAGGGTGAGGGAGCTATGGCAGTTTACTCCGCATTCCCATTCACTTGTTGACCTCTTTCCAAAAATATAGTTGCTGCTAACGGAACTAGAGCTCCAGGCTAACTGAAGCAGCCAGGTTATTTCATACAGAATATCTTCTACCACGACGTAAATCCTGGTCTCTATTCAATTGGGCCGAGTTAAAACAAGAATGCTGAGTTTGCAGTCTGTTGGTTGTCACCAGAATTATCCATTCCTGGCTCTGTCAAAGCCAACGGGACTTAGTGGAGGGCAATATTTCATCTGCTACAGTTAATATATAGACTGTAAAGCAAGCCATACAAATATAAAAAGAGTTAAAATTAAAAACGCAAATTTAAAACCAACTTCTCCATAATGTATATGCGACAGTTAACTCCTTTTTAGATTATCATTCACTACAAGTGAAAGGCATTCGCTGTAAAGCCCGGGCGATTTCTGAGTGGAATGCAGGAGATGACGGCCTCCTGTAATCTCTGGATCCGCTGCAGGGTTGCGTGGGGACCACCTGCTCTGCTTAAACGTGGCATGGCAAGGGATGCGATTTTTACAGGGGACCCCCAAGAAAAAAACATAATGCATTAAGTGCTTGCATAGAAGCCCGTATCTGAAAGCCCATATGAAGACAAATTTTACTCGTATATTGTGCTAACTTAGAGAATTTGGATCTGGAATAGCAAGATGACAGTTTACGTACTGGCCTTTTCCTCCTGTTCTCCTGTTGCAGAGCTTGCTTTGATTTAAAAGAGAGGTTTTTAGGTTCAAGTGCCTTCTTTCTCCGAAGTGAAGGGGCATCAGCAATATTTCTGTAGCAGCAGCAGCAGCCTGCCTGGCATTTGATATTCTTTGGAGATTTTATTATCTAGGGGTTCGCTTGGATCTTTAGTCTGTTGGCACTTGGGGGAACTCAGCCGTCATTCGGTTACAGCAGATATAATGCTGTGGGAGTTTATGGAGCTCTTAAAGACAGTATAGAGCAAAAGGGAAAATAGTTATAAAAAGTATAGGATTTGCTTTGGTTGCCAGCTGTGGAGGGAAGCAGTGGGCCTTCTCTCCAGCCCAGTTAGATTAGCTAGCAACACAGAGCAGGAGAAAATTTTGATTTAGAGAGTTTGAAGGTCTTCCAAGTACAGGCAATCCCTGCTAGGGCTTGCCAAAAGAGGAAATGTATACGGCTGTATTCGCGGCTGTAAAGTCGTAGTCTGACATCAAGTTCGGATGAAAAAGGATGATTCACAACGGGGTGAAAGGAAGATTTATTAAAGAGACTTATAAAAGAACAGTATTTTCTGTTCATTTCTGATTCATAAGCTAGGAATAATCATTGCATACTTTATTTTCTCTTTTCTGTTTCTCCCGTTAGTGTTTTTCATTCCTTTTTCTGTTCATCTACCGCTGATGCCTTTACATGTCTTCTCTCATCAGTCTACACAGAACTAGCTCGCTGTGAGTGGGAGGCTTACTAATGTGTACTGAGGAACAAATGAATCTTAACAGGTTTTTGCTGGGTTTATTGCAATTCTTTATAAATTTTATGCCTTGAGTGCTCTTACTGTAACCCTCAAAATCTTTGTTAAGATTTTTTGGGGAAGGATCAAAGTCGGTACATCACGAAGCGTGTACCCTAAGAATTTTAATTGGAATACTTGTCATTCTTTAATCATCTTGTTCACCTCAAACACTATTAGTATATATGTACAAATAGTATAATTACCTTAGCAGAAATATGAAACTACTCGTTATTATTAAAAATCTCTAAACAGTACCTGTACTCACACAGACTTGAAGCTTCCCTATGCACTAGTTTGAGAGTTCGGAACAGGAGATAAAATAGGGATGAAAGAGAGAGCTGTGATCTCAGAGGAGATATTAGGCACCAGAAATTATGGTGTTCTTGTTCCAGCTCTTACACTGACTCTGATACTTCCATTTCTATAGCACTTGCCATCTCTGGATCTCAAAGTGGATTATAAAGAATAGTGATTTAAACCTTCCTGCACCTCTAGGAGATAGGTAAGCAATATTATTCCCATTTTACAGATGGAGAAATTGTGATACAGAGAGGCTTGGTGTTTCTTATTAAAGTTTCTTTATGAACACACATGCATGCACACACACAGAGCCAGAAACAGATGTCAGAGCTTCCATTGCCCTCTCTTCTAGGCTGAGTCCATCCTCCTTTCCATTTAACCTCTCTGATTTATATTCCCCATCTGTAAAAAGACGGAAACTGGCATAGACATGGAGAGATTTGCTTGCACATAAATTTATGTGCAAATACAGAAAAAAAACCCACCACCAAACATGGAGGACAAAAGTTGCCTTTGAAATCCAATGCATTTTATGTGTTGGCAGAGGATATTTTAGGCTTTGGGACAAGGATTTTTGTAGGTGGGGACAGTCGCAGGTGTTCTGCACCTTAAATGTGTAATATTTAGTTACTGCTACAAAATGGCCCGATTGTTTTGTAATATATGTATATTAACTGAAGTTTAAAAGTTAAAAAAATGCACTAATTTACATGGCAAAAGACTAGACACAGCCAGTAACTCAGTCTCTGTATTACCTTCTGAAAGAATACCGTAACCAGACTTTGCTGTGTGCCTCAAGTGCCACACGAACACCGCCAGGGCAGTGTCAGGCGGGAGCAGAAGGACAGCAGAGCTGCACGAAAGCAGCAATTGCCCTGGCTGCACAGCTGGAGGCTTTTATCCCATAAAAGTCCTACCGTGCCTGTGCTGCAGCATGAGCTCCTCAATGGCAGACCGCAATCTAGGCTACTGCACTTACATATTTACAAGAGAACTGCAATTATTCACCACCTTCTGGAAAAAAAAAGTTTTGAAGATCAAACATAAGTCTTGCTATTGCTATTACTGATATTGGAATGATTTTCTTGCAATATGTAAAAAAGATCTTTTAAAAGATGTCTAGAAACTTGATTGGTCTGATCATAAACACTGCCTCAAAACATCATGAAGATTCTGATCTCATTAATCTTAACTACAATGTAAAAATAAAAAAAAAAAAAGTAGCAGAAGCTTTTAAAAATCCTTTCTAATTCTGCTATTAATTTGCTACAGAACCGAAACATCCAAACCGTAATATATTAGATGTTTTAATGTTAATAACACCTCTGGCAATTGTCTCTGTGTTGAACAGATAGCTTATAAATAAATGTTTTTCACATTTCTCTGCGTGCATCCTACGGCATAGGCAGGCTAGATTAGAGGAACGTACCATACCTGTGTTAACATTTTCCTGTAAGTAACCTAACTTCCCTGTGATACAGTAGATACATTTCATATGTCTACTAGCGAATATATACAGTGAAGAAGTATGGCTAATGTATACATTTATGTTAAATGGAACGGAGACTGGATGTGTTTGTGTGTCAGCATGCAAGCATCAACATGTGTATAATGGATGGCTTGATTCAAAGATTCATTCTAAAGTTAAGATTTCTTTTTGGTTTAGTCGTAACACTTCAGGCACAGAAATATACTGGATTTCAGGTAGGGATTCAGTTGATTTGGAGCTAAGGTAAAACCTGATTTTGTCATTCTAAGCTTTACTACACACTGATGATGATGATGATGATAAAAATAATACTTCAGCAAGTGAGTTCCTTGTCTCAACTTCATGTGTGACTGAGATTAGAATTTAACCCAGGGCCTTTCTGAATGCTAGTACAAATCATTTGTTACCTTTGCTCCCAATTACAGTTGAAATAGCCAGTGTCTTGAGAAACATAACTACCACAGCTGGTGGATTAGGATATGGGTTTGCTAATGCATTGACCTGCTTCATATGCGTAACACGACTTAATTTCCAGCCTGACAGTGAATGCTGAAATTTGAATTGTAGCACTAATGCACCATTTTTTCGTCTCTGTCAAACCAGACTAAAGGGTCATTTGATGATGAGGATAATGGTTCACTTTGAAAGAGAAGGAAAACCGGCTTCTGAATCTTGGGGAGATTGTAGATCTTGCTTCAAATAACAAGCTGAACTAGGAAAAAATAGGCTTGGAAATTCCAGTAATATTGGACCTGCAAGTCTGACTCTGCCTTGTTCTTACCCTGATTCTGTATAGGCACATTGGAATACTTGCCATGGCACGTTAGACAGAATAATAAAACAGCATGTGAAGTTTGGTTTTCGGGCTACCAAGCCTCAAAAAGACTTCTCCGAAAAGTGAATCACCATTAAACTGTTTGCTACAACAGGAATTTTAAGCGACAGTTTGTGACAAGTTTTGCTTGTTTCTCTACCCTCTAAGAAATACTAAACCTAAGAGCTGTTGGAGACCGACTATTATTATTCTTTTTCTCTCAGCAGTGTCTTTCTTTCTTTCCCGCAGCACGGAAAAGGATATGCTAGTCACTTCTACAGGACTTACCTGAAGCAGCATCATTTGCACAAAAGTCGACCAACAAAAAGCATCAACTTTCAACTTCATTATCTTGGCCATCCAGTTCTGTGTAACTGAAGGATTTGTGTGCTGTTGGAGACATCATGGCCAACAATAGGACCTAATTGCTCTCAGCAGGCCTGAGAAATGAGTTGAAATGTGTAGAACTGTAGAAACTTCAGAGGCAACTGATCTTGCCTCTCTGATCAGTGTGTGCCTGTTTACAGCACTATATATCTTTCTCTCTCCAAAATGTCACTGAGCCCTTTAGATGTTTATATTCACCACAAGAAGCCAATCGTACAGATAAAAGAAATGTGCATTATAAATGCAATATCACTGTTTTAAACTTGACTGTTTTATATTATTTTTGTGTGATCAAGTGTTCCCCAAACTATTCCAACTTTACAAGAGAGATTGTGATCATGTTCTTTTCACCTGTGGGTCATTAAAAATGTTGTTAATCTGAAGACCCACAAAATTATCAAAGACATTCTGTAGTTTATACACCGTGTTGCAAAGTGTTTACTGTACTATTTCAAAGCTTCTAAATAAATATAAAATATATATATATTATATTATATATAATTTTCCGAAAAACGTGGTACAACTTAGTTGATTTTTAAATGGATTCATACAGTCTACACCATACACTAAAGTGAGAAGGTAATTCAGGGTTCCTAAGCTATCCTTGCTAAAAACAAAAATAAAATAAACCTTTAATAGTACTTCCCCAATATTGGTATTTTCGTCAATCCTGTTTTTCTTGTTTAAAAAAAAAAAAAAAGCTGTAAGCAACAACATTTTGTCTAAAAGTTGTAATGAATTTTCAATGCCAAAGATGCAGCTGTCAATATTACCAGAATGAGCGCTATGTACTATCAGAGCTATAAATCACTCTCCATTATTCTGATTATATTTCTATGGTTTTTAATTTGGAATCACAAAAATCTTTTATAAGGCTCTATAAACTCACCTGTATATGTTGTTAAAAAGAACACTGGGTGTCTGTACATTTTGCAATGTAAGATATAATGTAAGTGAAGTTAAGTATTTTAAGAAAATCATCCCAAGCTCATAAGTACGCATACATACAAACATACCTACACACACACAAACACACACACATCTCTCTTTGACATAGTTTTGTGAAACTATACAAATATATTGCCTAAAAATATTTCTCTTGTGGCTAGGAATAGTTGTTGATAGAATTCAAATTACCAAGGCAAAGTATATGCCAAACTATTGACTCTTTTATCACCAAGGAGATCTGAAATTAGGAACATGGCACATTCTCAGCTGACCCCTCTCCCACTGGAGTAAAAAAGGGGTCGGCTACCATCTTTCTTGGGAAAAGGATTAAGCCCTTGCATATAATCTTTATGTTCTGTAATAATTCTGTGGTCTGAAATGGTATCTTAGAGCGTTTCTTTTCTATGAAATATTGAAAAAGGTAAACTTTCAAAGGTAAAGTTTAAAATTACTTTCATGTCCATGGAGTTTAAGTACCATCTACTAAATGTAAAAATCTAGTAAAATGTTTTTTTCTTTTTTTTTCCTTTTTGTATTGTGTTCTTTTCCCCACTGTATCTTAATATGTCAAATATTGAGAACAAATGAGAGCCCACTGTGTTATCAACCAATATGTAGCCAAATTTGAACAAATTCTTAGCAATGATTCAATATTAAGTAAGACAAGAGAAACCCTCTCTGATTGCAGTGGAATTTGGATCACATCGTTATCGTTATATAGAAATTCTGATGTCCCCACCAATGCTGCCACAGGATGAATGTGTGAAGCTGAATTTAGCCACTGCTATACCATAACAGAGTTTGGGTTTCTTCCTTTCATTATTTTGTTTGTTTGTTTGTTTGTTTGCTTATAATGACAGTTTCTATTAGCTAGAAGTATATCCATCACCTGCATGGAAACCATCCTGCTATGGATCCAACCAAGACTCCTGATCAATTTGCGAGAGCTCTTTGTGCAAGCAGCTACTGGACCGGGCCCTGAAGTTCTCAATTTAATACTCCGAACAAAAAAAAATATGCTTGTTAAACACGTTTAATCTGTACGTCTAGCACATTTGTATAACTACAAAATATTTTGTGGGATCCTTTTTAAAATGTATATATTATACAAAACACAATCAAAAAAAAAAAAAAGCACCAACAATAGCTATTGATTTGAGCAAACACAGGAGTGAAACGTTTCTCTAGCTGTAGGTAGCGGGACTTTGTTAATTTTATGAAGAAAAGCAATGAAATTTGTGACAAATATTTCATTTGAAGGAGTTGTTTAAATTCTTCTTTCTGCTTTTAAAGCAAGAAAGTCCTTGCCCTTCTCAGAACTGGTTTGGGTTTTTTTTCTGTTATTTCCAAGTATCTCTTTAATATTAGATGTATATTGTAAATGAAGGTTGTTTTCAGTCTTTGGGAGGAAAAGGAAATGTTTTCCCTTCCTATTTCACGGACAGTTGAATGTTTTTATTTAATGAAACTGCCTCCACATTTTGCATGACATTTTTTCTGAAGAACTTCACCATGTCATACCCTGTCTTTCATTTCCATAGCAGAACTCTTTCCATGAACAGTGTGATACACATACCCATTTCTTTTCTTTTTTTTAATAATAATTTTAAAATGTTTTTAAATTTTTTTGAATGTCTGCATTTTTAAAATAATGTAGACATTGGCCCATGTATGCACAGAAATCCTTCTGAGTTCATTGGGAGAGTCCCAGAGGGAATCACGATAGGATGCAGAACTGCTGAGGAAAAGGAAGTTTTGTAAGTACTACAGGCTGGGCTCCCAAGATATTTAAAGATGTAGCTTTTGCTGATTTCCCTGGCTCACTGTGAATCTCAGTATGATGACATTCGATGGCACAAGCTTTAGGACACATTAAAAAAGAGTACATAGCTGCTGTGTCCCAGGAGAGGTGCTGAGAAGCGTATTTGGCAGTACGGAGGCTTCATTTCTCCCTTTCTTTGTTTTAGTGGGAAAGGCACCTGTGGCATCCAGCCAACTCCCATTGAAATTGGCTTGTTCAGCACCTCCCATATATATTTCATCATGCTACTAGGTGCCTATCTGCAGTGATAGGTATGTCAATGCCTTTAAACATTAGCTTTTGTATTTGCCTCTTCCTTTAAGCGTGTGTGATGCAAAAGTCTAAGGACGCTGCTTTGCATATTGGACACAAAAGTAGACCGAAGTAGTCAGAAAATGTTTAAATGGGATATTAAGGGGAAATAGCTATACCCAGAAGCTGGGATAGGGAAGGTTCTGAAATCTCCTTCATTAAATGATTTCAAAAATAGCTCAAAAAATGCCTGTCAGGGATGATATAAGTGTACTTAAACTTGCCTCAGAGAAAAAGCATGGACGAGCCTCTCGGTCCTGTTGTTCTATTATGTTCCTAGTAGGGCACGCTAAGCTTTGGAGGACATGATCTGCACGCAGATGTAGGGATAAGAATGTTTTATCCTTCAGTTTGGTATCAGAAGCAATATTTAATGTTTAAATTTACAATTTATGAGCATAATAGAGCAAGCTGTCTGTGTGAAGAACTACCTTTGGTGTAAATTAGAGTTCCAGCACAGAAGACAGGATCTTATAAAGGATAACAAAATGGAAACAGATCTGTAAATCTTCTTTTTTTTTTTTTTAAATTTAAATTCCTGTTTTAGATATGTAGCAATGGATTTCTAAGCAGCTTACCTATTCAGTTTCTTCAAAACCAGACTTTAGTTTCTTCCAGACTTATTCTTCCAAAACTTAGAAATACTAAAATATTTCACTACTTGAAATAAAATGCCCATTATTTAATGCAAGTTTTTACTAAGCTGCCTATTCAGAGAAAGAAAAAAAGAAAAGAGGTATTTCCATTAATATATTCTCAGCTGATTTGAACAAGGTGTAGTAATTTTTCATCAGTATTGTCGCAAAATTAAGTGGAATGACAATGCACAGATAAATACAATTTGTAAAGATTATGCTTCCTGCATTATAGTCGCTAGGTATGTGTGTGGGGAGATATATGTGTGTGTGTGTATATAATTATAGTTGAAAATCCGGGAAGTTGCCACTGGATTTTGTTCTTACAGGAGTACGCTCCTCTCAGTAAATGCAAACGGAAGGGTAGAAACACATTTATGATACTACAAAGTTAGACTTGTTCCTTAGTGTAGAATGAAGTTTTGCATTCAAGATTTGAATCCAGCCCCTTCTTCATGCGTTATACCCCCAACCAAGCACACATTTCAGTATTTGACTTTCCAAATTTTACCTGCTCATAGTAGGCTTGGTTTGTTTTGTTTTGTTTTCTTTTTTTAAGTACTATCATTCCTCAGGGTAAAGGGTGGATAACTAGATAGTCTTCCTAGGCTGATAAATTGTCATTGCAATTTTGCAAGGCTGTTAAAATATTTGTACGTCTTATATGGAGAAAGCTGATCATATCCTGCCATTGTTCCATGTTCAAGTCTCGAGTTTTATGGCATTGGGACTTTTGAATTAAAATCTACACAAAGGTGTAGGGGCCAAAATAAGCATCGTTGATATCCATTTAGTTATTGCAATTTGATTGCAAAACATTGGCATCAGATGTCTATAAAGACTAGAAAGTTGTTTATTCTATTTGATGTAAAAGACAGCTAGTAAGACTTTATTATAATATTATGCTATGAGAAATTCTGAAACTGTGAGTTAAATCCATTGCACTGACCCCTACAATCGGAGCTCAAATTATTCCTAAAGAGCTCCTTCATTTTATTTTGTCTCTAATCTGCTAATCTGTCTTGGTATGAAATGGCTACATATATATAAACAAATACACACATCCATTAAAATCCATTGTTGAGCATCTGTGGTTTTGTAGATATCCTCATATGTAAGAAATGAGCAAGAACTAACTTGGACAGCTTTCTTGAATTGAAATTGTTTTTTGAATTTGAATTTGTTAATAAAGTTCATGATATTGACAGACATCAGGAAAAATGAAATCTATGTGGCTCTAGTCCTCCAGAAGGCAAATGCTTAATTTCGGAAGCATCTTGTCAAAAATATGTACGTGTGAGTGGTGGAAATCTTGCTGAGTCAAGATGAAACCTACTGTGCTACAGCTTTCTTCTTCGCTGTGTCAGCACTGACTGAAGTGTCCTCTGGACGTTAACCGCTTTAGTCAATCAGAAGATATCCAAAATGGCAAAGAGGATTGAGATAATGTTTACTATTCTTACTGAAGAGAGCCGAAGGCAAATATGTGAATAGATACTAAAATATTTATGTATATTATACAATATGGAAAATTCAGCTAAGCCAAACAGTCAATGAAACTGTGCTTCCAAATACAGGCACTGCAAAGATTAAAGTTCAGCTGATGCTCAACGTAAAAGCGTATTTTGGGCAACTCATCTTTGAGTTGCTCTAGCAGCAGAGAGTAATGTATTGTGTAAGAAAGCCTTATGAAAACATGATAAAGGGAATGTAACCACACCAACCTTAAGTTTTAGAAGTCTTGGATCCAAACATTCAGGTTGCAAAACTGAACTGTATTTTATATGCATCAGAGCCTAATTCCATTAAAGGCAATGGCCCAAGCCACCATGATTTGCAGGACAGCAAAAGGAAGTCTTCATTTCTTTATGCACGTGTATTTTTAAGCAAGAGCAACATACAATAAAATTATTTGACATCAGAAAAAAGGAAACTTCATGAGCTCTGCTTTTAACAAGGTGCACAATCACGTTTGGAAAACTGGAAATGGCTATGTGTCAGTTTAAATCAAATATGTTTCTGATAATTTTATCTCAAAGCAAAATAACACAAGTTAAATGATATCACTGTCCAGATTTTCTAAGAAGACAAAGACAGAAATGCAGTCCTGAAAAGAGAGCTTCGTGTTTTTACTATGCAGAAGGGTAGAGAATTAAAAATTCATTGGAGCAGAGTATTCTCACGCTGCCGTAGCTGGTGGTTGAACATGTGAGCAAAGCAAGCAAAGAAAATAACAATCTCGACAATGAATGTTTCAGAAAGTTTTGCTTTGGAAGGTAGCAAACAGATCCTAAGCACGTTATCTCCTTTCAGACCTAGTCTGAAAGATGTTTCCCATCATCTTTTTCTGGTCTAACTTTCACTTGGAGTATAAAAGCTGTCCCCTGAAGGGTTTGCATGTTCACCTCTGTGGGGGGGGGGGTAATCCCCATCTGATGAGAATAAAAGAGAAAAAAAAGACCTCGATGAAGTATGATGTCGAAATTACCTAGCAATTTCATCCCCATCACTACAGCTTTTCTAGACAGGTATCAGAATACTTTAGGGCAGAAAGTTTATGGGATGCCGACAGAAGAGCAGTGGTGTGGCACTGTGCCTCTGCGAAGAAGAAAAAGAGAGAGAGAGAAAAAGAGAGAGAACACTCTGCTTTTCCTAGGCTCACAGATGACACTAATTGGTACTTAAATAGTGCTTTGTTCAGGAACATAAATATCACGAAAGAGAAAGATTTCACCATGAGAGCAATATATTTGTGGTGGCTTATGCTATCTGCAAAAAAAATGATGAATGCAAGCAAACATTCTCCTGCTCAACCCCCTGAATATGAGGCTAAATGATGCCCTTGGAGCTCATGGCCATTCAGTTTTTGTAAGAGGCTTAGTTTGATTTATATTCTGACTGTCAACAAAGAAAGAGAAGAGAGACAGAGTGCTGGAAGTAAAACATAGTTAATTAATATAATCTAGGGAGAAAATGCACTATACCTTGTAATGATATCATTAAATCTCACTGAGCTTCTGGAAATGATCTGTTAAAAATTAAACAAACAAACAAACAAACAAACCCCTCAAAAAATAAATCCACGCCTTGACACTCCAAGTACACATTTAAATTACAACAATCCCAGCTGAGTTCAAAAATAATGGCATGTGAAGTAGCATATTCTTTCTTACCCCTATTTCCAGGGGACAGTGGGGGACAGGGCTGGGCTGAGGCTGAGATGGGCACTTGGTCCATGGGTGGGGGTCAGGATCAGGCCCAGCACAGGGAACCGGGGTCAGACACAGCCCTGGGACAGCTGGTCTGGGGGGGGAACCATGGCCATGGCCACCCCACGGCAAGTCGGGGAGCCTTGGGTGGGGCCACCTTGGTTCTGCTGGTGCTGAGCCATCCCCAAGCCCCCAGAATCACACCCCCCAGATGGTTACTCACCCTATTGTGAAAACTTAACAATTCACAGACTTCCTTCCCAGATATATTACTATATTCTGCTTCAAATACTACTTTTTAATGGATGTTACTTCATTGTACTTCTCATCATTTCTGTCAACTGTTTTTTGAGGGTTCCTGGCATTATGTATAGTTAAATAACAGACCTACCAGCCTAACTTTTAAATTATACCTTTATAGCTATAGATGGAGTTCAATTAGCCCTTATCATATACAAACTTATATTAAGGTTTCTGGGTTTAATTTCGCTACTTTCATTCCTGTTGTCACTTCCTGTGTGACAACACAGGAATTAACTTCCTTTTATTACTACTGAAATAAAATTTTGTTTTATTTAGCAAATCTGATCCAAGAAGTATCACTTATCCAGAAAAAAAAAACAAACAGGCAAAAGCAGGTAGTTTACCCTTTTTCTTTTTTATATAAATCATTTCCAGACCTCCAGTGTTCAGGAATAAGGACAAGAAATGCAGGAACAGAAAATATTTGAAGTCTGCACGATGTTTTAGTGGACAGGGGAAATTCTTTCCTGTTTCCACTGTATCTGGAGTAAACTGGAAGCCACCATTTGCATGCAAACTTGTCAGATGTTTAATTCTTCATTTGCAGAGTGAAATCTACAACATCACTGAACGTGTTGCTAATATTTACAGATCTGAAGCTTCAGGAAAAAACAAAGACAAAAATCTGTTTTACTCATCCAAAAAATAACCTCGAGCACTGGAAAATCTATGCAGAGCTGGAAATTGAAAAAAACATTTATTTCAAAGTTAGATTTCTATTAACTGCTGTTCTGTGCAGTTTATATCCTTTATTAATAAACAAAATATACTCCAGTGTTACGACAGATGCCTGGATCACTATCCTTATTTTACTGAAGCATAATTGAGAAATTTCATAATACAGTTTATTGCAGAGGTGGGAATAGAACCTAGTTCCTAAATCAAAATAATAAGAAAGAAACCACCACCACAACAGTGATTATAATATAAAATAATGTAAAACCACATGGGTGCTACAATACTGAGATCTCCCCACATGCAGGTTAATGAGCTAACTAGTAGTCTAGAGAGCAATATGTAATTTCGTGCCCTTGGTCTCTCTGTCAAAAGAATATATAATTATTCTTCGCAAAATGGGACAGCTTCAAAGAGAAAGATGAAGAGCTCTTCATCTTTCCACTCAGAGCCTAAATCCTTTTGGATTTGATGATTAGGGAGGGTTGGGAAAAGAAAATTGGATCTAGATCCCATCATATAAAAGAAGCATTTGTTCTCAGCGGCCAACATCACGGGCAAACACTATGATCGGTATGGTATGAAAAGGACCTCTATCTGCCTTTCCTTCTTGGGTAGTTCTCTGTTCAATACATGTCTTCCCAGAACATCTAAAAATAGGATCCTATTTTGTTAAGATGTTTGTTAAGATGTTAAAAACCGAATACCTGAGATTTCCAGAGCAGATGGTATGACTTCTGGAATATTTTTTCAGGATGGGAGAAATCTGTATTCAGTTCTTTCCATCTGAGATAATTTCTGCATCCATACCCAGCTTAGAAGAGTTTCTAAGCAGCAAGTTGGAGGATTATCTCCTGTTTTGCTGTTCCAGCCTACAAAAGCACTTAAACATCTCTTGGTGCAGGAACTAGGCACATGTGCCACCTTCTATGGGTTATCACTGACTAAATATAGACTCATTTGCTTGCTCCCCAGTGAGTATTTAGTATTGTATAAAAATTTTTGCTCAGTTAAGTATTTGTAGATGACACACAGAGGGACACTAGACATTTTACAGAGCCATTAGAGAGCTTGCCCTCATGCCAAAGGGAGAACTCAGGAGAGCAAACCACACCTGACACGTTAGTCACATAGATGAATGTATTATCAGAAAATACTCAGACAAAATGGTGGTAAGGGCAGTCTAAAAGTCTCACACTAACAGAATGCATTACCGGGAAGGATTTACCTGCTATTTACCTGGCAGATATTGAAAAGTTCAGAGATTCTGGACAGCTGCATAAATTTTCAGAAGGTAATTCTTTCCTAAGTCATCCTGTTTATGACAATAGAACTACTGTACTGATTAAGTTGGGAAACAATAGTTCTTCACTGTTTAACTGGAATAAGTACCCGCACACTAGTATCACAAACTAGAAAAGAAACAGAGAAAAAATAAAGTAAGAATGGCTTACAGAATTGTATAAAAAGAGGATTTTCCCACCCCTCTGACTCCCTTGGACTATTTTGATGGCCTCAGACGTCCTGGGGCTGCATCTGCCCCTCACTGGGCCTGATGCTGACCTCCACTCGTGGGCCAATGTTCCAGCCCTTCCTCGGCCCAGCCCAGTCCCCAGGGAGGTGCTGGATGCCCAGGGCTGGGACTGTCCCCAGACACTCCCTGCCTGCCCTGCTCCTGGCTGGGGTGGTGGGATGAGCCCTGACACCCCTAGGGAGCCCCCAGTCCCGGGGGAGCCCCCAGCCCCTCATCAACCTGACACTGGGGGGTCATCGTTCCCAATTCTCCTGCGTTGCTGCAGGATCAACACTTTCAATGCCATTACCAAACCTGTTCTTACAGACTATACTAACGCCAGGCACAACACGCCTCCGTCCTATAAGAGAGATTCCAAAGAGGATGGAAAGAGGAATATTTCATTTTGAGATGGAGTTTTGTTTTGATAACTTTATTTCCTTGATGTTTTGTTATTGTAAAATACTAGAGTATTTAGGTTGCAGAATAATAGCAGTTTCAAAGAAATCAAACAAGAATGTTTCCTGTGCATATGTTGTCACCAATGTTACTTAAGGTCCTTGATTTATCTTCTTGGTCTTGGTTAGCTCTCTCAAAGAAAAACCTTGCACCTATAACAGTTCTGTCTCGCTCTCTTTCCCCAATCTCCTCCTTTTCCAAGACACTTAAATTGGCCTGACAGTACCTTGAACAAGTAAGATAATGAGAGAAACTGTAGGAGACATATGAAAATAGATTCATTTGAAGAATTTTGTACACTTGTTGGTGTGCAGGTAAAATCCTAGTTCAATTCCAGTTCAGTCTAAATAAACCAAGGAGAATAAAGGCAGGTTCTTAGCCTAGCGCGTGATTTGTGTAATTCCAGTGTACTGCAGGTGAACACCTTGCCCTGCCAGGTCCGTTGTAAAGAAAGTAAACCGATCCATTAATCAAAATACCAAATATCTATGTAGAACTACAATTTTATAGCTGAATGAATATACATAAATAATCAATGAATGCAAACTGAATTAGAAAGTGAGATATGGGGTTGTCCCTCTCAAAGTCACAGCACAGAAGTCACAACTTAGAGAAGAAATGAGATAATATAAAGGGGTATCTGAATTAATCACTCTGTGCTCCTGATATAAGCAGATTATACCAGAAGTTCATTGATTTTTCAGCAGCCATCCAAACTATATTGCCAGAAGTTAAGATCTCTCCCTGTTCCTATCCTATTCCCAGGATTTGTGTTCCCCTAGGGCTTTAGAAGAAGAAAGAAGAGGGCAACAGAGACTGTTCTGTCTTGCTGCTGGTGAGAATACCTCTCTGGATTGATCCTGTATTTTAACACCCTGTTGTATCCCCCCCTGCACTTTTACTCAACAACAGAATTAAACTGGGAGAAAAGGGCTTGCTTAGAAGATCAAAATCTCAGGCGGCTTTGAACCCTTAAATAATATGGAAGATCACAAGAAGCCCATTCAAGTTAGAAGAATCTGTTCATCACCTTGAATTACATCAGTACCATCCTTCTCTTTATTGCCCTTAGAGTGTGCGGAGTCAAAGACAAAATGGCATAACAAATGACACTCTGTGGCCTGCTGATTTCTGGCTGCCATTTGTACGTTAAATCACCAGCAGCTGTCATGATCAGAAAGAGCAGTAGTCAGTGTTGGAGGGGATAAACATACACAGACAAAAATGAGGGCTGGATTCCTTAGGGGAAGAAAGCAAATCGAAACAGAAATGGAGTGGTACAGACAACACAGGTGAGGGAATGAATAACTCACAGTGTTGTAAAAGAAATATGGGGCAAGTGCTTTATGAGCATCATTTACATGTCTCAGCACTCCTGTCTGAATTTGTATTGTGCATTGCCTCTCAAAAAGTGAATGGAAAATGCTTTTAAATGTCAGGCATTTTTATTAGGATTGTTTACGTGTGCTTATGTCGTACAATAGTCACTACAATGAGCAAAAGTTTGGACTTTCAGAAGGTTACAGCCAGCTCTCATATTTTGGGGATAACACCATCTGTTTCTCAGCACAGTGAGCTCACTTCATTTGGGCTTCACCATGGAGCCACTTTTTGGTCACCTTTCTTGAGATGAGCTGGGGAGCAGGTCATTCCTATGGAACCATCACTTGGTCCGTACTCAAGCTGAAGAGCGGTTCCTTCACAACTTACAACCAAAAAGAGGTTAATTTTTGAATGCATTTTTTAGTCTAAAAATACTTCATGCCTCCCCAAACTGATTTTAAAAATTTCTGAGCAACCAGAGCGCCTCTTTAGGTCAAAGGGTTGCCAGGTATACTCAATGTTTTTCAAAAGTAAGCTAGTACATTAAAAAAGAGTCTGACTTCCTTTCTCCCACAAGTATGCATGCGGTATTTCCATCATCTTTATTTCAATGTTAAACTTTCTTTGTTCAACAAACACAAGACACATTTACAAATGTCTGCTGGGAAGGCACCGTGAATATTTTTTCCTCCCTTAGCTGCATATTTATGCAATCCATGCTGAGCACTGTTTTGCAGGTAGGAACTTATGCATGAAACAGTGTTGAATTCCTCTTGTTTGTAGATTGGGTACCTTTCAACTGTTTTGAGTCTCACCTGCTACATCTGTTAGCACTTCACTGGAAAGCGTCCTTCCTTGACGGCCTGTCACTCTTCAAGAAAAATCCTTCCCTTTTGTTCCTAATCTCTGCACAGCATTGCTTTCTCTTTGTTAGATGGATCACTTCTCCAGAATTCACAATCTTTAATAAACACATCATCGACAAAATGCTTTCATCTATTCTTTAGATTTTGTAACATCTCTAGAAAGGATTTTGCTCCTTCTACGTGTTTTGCATAAACTTGTCAGCAAATCTGTTTAACTCACTCTCAGAGAACTAAAGTTTTTACTTTTTAAAAAAATCTTTGTTCTTCTCGCAGCTCAGGAACTATTCATCAGATGGCTTGCACTCTTTGGCAGTGTTTTTTTAACCACTCACTGTGACAATTGAAGTGATCATACACAAGCCCAGGGCCCAGACATCCCACTGGTTTCAGCATAAAAGAAAAATCTAAGATCCAGATATTTATTATATGTAAAATACCTGCAGCAGAGTCTTGAATTTTTAAGTTTCAGTTTTAGCATGGGTTACAAATAGACACCATCCAATGTCCGCATGCAAATATACTTGATATTCTGCATTATATATAAAAAAGTTACTTGCAAGTATCATAAAAATTCTGCTTCGTATTGTCTGTGATTTGCTGATTAATGAAATGCATGCAATGTATCAGTACAAGGACAAAATTCTTAAGTCATACTTGGGTGCGGACATCATATTTTTATCTATCAGTACTAGTAAAACAATAGCACATAGGAGACCCGCTTGTAGGCAGAGCTGCTTGTACTAGTGAATGCACAAACACGCTAATAAAAGATGCCTTCACCACACTGATCTTACAGTTTAATTATTAAAGGCAACAGCAGAACTTAGACAAACAGAGGACCACAAGGGAAAATACCCAACAATGAGAAGTGGGAACCTAATCTATACAGTACTGAAATTCAGTGGTACTTCATAAAAGACGTGTAGGAAAGATGTCCTGCTGGCAGAGGATGAGCAGGGATGAAAAAAGTGGAAGATTAGAGCTTTTCTCCACAGAAATGTTAAGCCCGGAATTTCAGTACATGTGTAAGACCAGAGATCTGTCAGGGGATTCGCAGCCTTCAGAACTAATGAAGACAAAATGCTGAAGGTAAGGTGTGGCTGACCTTTTGGAAATTCACAAGTTTGAATTGTGGTTGCTTGTCATAGCCCAGATCCATCCCATCCAAGTTTAGACATCGACATTAGGTGACCTCATTAGGATACAGCAGTAAGGTGCTAAATAATACAGGGAAAGAGAGAAGATTAGCAGGGGAAGCTGAAATTGAAGCAACGCTGAAATGACTGCTGCTGCTGCTTACCTGGCCAAGAGGGAGCTAAAGATAAGTATGCTCCAAAATTTGATGCTTCATTTAAGTGTCAAAACTTCAATATAATAAACTCAATCTTAGGAGCTCCATCTTAAGTCCCAAGGCAGAGAGTCCTCTTCAGAAGCTGTACATTGACCTGCAAAAGCTGTATTTTTTAAAATCTGGGCTAAACTGAGTAGTTGTGTCCATACGCATTGTTCAGAAGTTGTTGCCAAAGTTGGAGCCCTTACTTGGGAAGTGGTGTGCCCATGGTCTCCCCTGTCCACAGCCCTGGCTGGTTCCCTTCCCACCACTGTGGTGCGCGCAGGGCATGCGAGGTGAGGATGACTGCACGCTGGCCTGTTTTGGAGATCAGCTAAGTACATTTAATCACTCTTTTCTCTTGAGACGCACCATCTAATACATGTCTCAGATACTAAGTAGGCAGGCAGTAGTACTTGACACTATAATCTGTTGTGGGGCCGTTAACAATGAAGATGAAGCTTTTTTACTAGTATTAATTTTTTTTTTTACATTTTAATTCCTGTTAACCATTATTTTAAAATAGAAGATAGCAGCGAAAGTTTTAAATCAACAACAGAAACTCAAATAGTTACTGCAGTTCATTATTAGCTTGGAAGAAAACAGAGCAGCGATTATTTCCCTAATTGTCCTTAAAGTCATTATTACATATGCAAGTACAATTTGGTACTCTCCAGAGTCTTTCCCTCATTACACTGTGTGATTCACTAAATTACACGATTGTGATTAGTGCGGCAATCGGTGTCCAAGTGGTATCAGGCAACTACTGGGCTCCTTTTGCGGAGGTCAATTTAATTACATTGTGCATGACAGAAACCAGGCCAACTGAGTATTGCCTTTGCCACCAGCAATTGACACCTGAGCGTTAATGAGCTGGTAATTAAGAGTTGGCACAGACAGGCACATTTTACTGTTTGGGACTGGGATTACCATATGCTTCAATGCCTCTATGCTAAAAGCCTGAAGTTATCCATTTTCTAAAATATAGAGGATTTTAAAATAAAGGCAAATTATGGCATTTGCAAATAACAAGCAAGAAAACACTTTTCATCAGGATTGAATGCTGCCTCTCATGAACTTCTGAGAAATCCTCTCTTTCTACTTGTAATCTTTTTGACAGCATTTTATTTTTTGTAATACCTGTTTACCAATACATGCTCGCACTGGAATTGCCTATAATCAAAGGCATGTTTTAAAGTTTGTTTAAAAGTAAACAACCATTGTTATTAATTTCACTACTGCAGTTTGGCCTAGAAAATTTAATCAGAGCTGAACCTGTATTGAAAAATCTTTCTTACAATTTAGAAATCAATGCAATATCTTTCTCAAAGAAGAGAAAAAAACAAAGTGGGTAAACATTAACAGACATGCATTTCATCAATACAGAATAAATATAAACAGAAATGCTATTAATACAGAAATGTTAGTTGTACATTTCTTGGTTTTTTTACTGATTTCCCCAAGTTGTTCCAGTATCTTTGAGGGTCCGGACTATTGTCATCTGCCATTATTAAAATGAAATCTTGTCTTCCAGCTTCTTCAGAGTATAGTCTTATAGAAAAGGCATATATCTCTGCATTTGTAAATATCCAGGATGCAAATTCTCTAATCTTTGGTATCATTGATAACATTGGTTTTAACTTTTTGTGAGGCTCTTCTCAGCCAAATGATGATTACCAGGCTCTTTCTAGAAAAACAGAAAGGCGTGGGTTTGCCTGCAGCGTGTCACCTAGGGAGGGTGAAACGGCTGGCTGCTTTTGCGGTAGGTGGTGGGAGAGGCAAGAAGCAGCTCTGCTGGAGTTGCTTTCCCAGTGCCTTTATGCTGCTTTGAAAACAACCTCTACATACTGTCTAAATTTATGAAGAAGAAAGAAGCTGACGAAGGAGACTGAGTTTAAGGAGAACTGAAAAGTGACTGGCATGAAGGAGAGTGTGACGACAAGTCGGGGGGCAGGTGGGGAAGCAGACTGGAAAATTAGAGAAGGAAAAGCTATACGATAGGGAAACCACCTCTGAAACATAATCCCAGAAACATAAACCCCAGAAACATAATTGCCACAAAAATATAATCCCAGAAAAAACAGAAAGAGGGAGAAGGAGAAGCTGTGTGGTAGGGAAACCACGTCTGAAATATAATCCCAGAAAATCAGTATTACCAGCACTCATGATTAAATTGCAAATATTCCAATTTAATTTATTTATAATGTTGCTCAAGTCCTGTGACTATATGCAGCTCAACTTTAAATGTAAAAAAAATATGTATTTCTGACTGTGAGAGAGAGATTTTAAACCAAGTGTGTAAAGCGAGTAAGGTAAATTAAAAACACTCCAATGACTTTTAGCATTTTTATGAGTTTCATGAGGTTAACTCTACATATTCAGTGTAAGGACTGTTACAAATGAATCGATTTCTGTGACACAGCATGCCAAACACTCGTGGCTATAATTCCTGTATCTCAATTTTGTTATGTAATAGGGTGGGTGATATGATACAGTCCAACCCAAACAACGTTACACAATTCATCATCATGGTGGAAGTTTTTTGGAGTGAATCCTGCTTGATGGATGTACTGATTTAAAAATCCTCTTCCGTATCTCTTTCATACAGAATCATGGAATGGTTTGGGTTAGGAGGGACCTTAAAGACCATCATGACATCTCAAGCAAGTAGCGTGGCTTCCAACCCCTCCTTCCTCAACAGCCTGCCATGGCCCCCAGCAAGAAGGGTGCTTAAGCTCTGGGACGGTCCTTCAGAGCTCACTTCAACAAACCCACCTTGCAGGTCAACATGGGACCTGCCACACACCCCGGCTGGCAGCAAACTTTGATGCTGTGGTCCCCTCGTAGCAGCTACATTCTTTTAACATATGCAGACTGATTCGGTGCAGTGGCTTAGACAATTTTCTGGTGGCTTTATGAATCCAGAGAGTGTTCACATCAGATGAAAAATGTATTAACTTTACTGAATCTTAGTTGTGGGATTTACTCCTAATTTTCCTCTTTTGAGGAGTTTGCTTTTTTCTGCTGAACCCTCCGTAGGACATACAGCCTTTTATATGCAGATTGCTATAATTATGCTTTGAAATAGCTTTGAATTCCCAGTGGCTTAAACGAGAACATGAAAGGGCAAACGTTACGTTGAACTGAAGGATATGAAAGTGGCGCGTACACCCGTCTAAAATGAGATATAGGGACGAACAGCTCTTTACACAGCGATGTCAGTTCTTGATGGGTTATTGAAGGATCTTTGCAGACACAGAGGCTGTCTTGGGCAGCATGGAAACGCTGCCTAGGGATAGCTTATCAGCTTACGCTTTTATTTTTTAATACCAGAAGGTAAGTAGGTGCTAAGTGAGGCGGGAGAAGCTGACCGCCAGGAAAGCGGTAATCCTCCCCACTGTAGGCTGACCCCAGGCCTGGGCTACAGGGGGCAGTCAGGCCACCCCTGCCGTCATGGCTATTATATTACTTTATATAATATAAAAATCTTATATTTTTAATACCCCCACAGTCCAGCAGGGAGGCTGCAGCCTGGGATGCCCCTTACGCCAGGCCTTGGGGACACCCTCGCTGTGGCCAGACAGGGCGCGAGGCTGAGGGCCTCTCCTGTGGGGAGGAGAGGCGGGAAGCATGAAGCTGCCCAACCATCTTCTGCCTTTATCTACTTATTTATCATAGAAGCAAGGAACGGTTTAAGTTGGACGGGACCTTAAAAGATCGTCTAATTCCAACCCCCCTGCCCTGGGCAGGGACACCTCCCACTAGACCAGGCTGCTCAGAGCCCCATCCAGCCTGGCCTTGAACACCTCCAGGGATGGGGCATCCACAGCTTCTCTGGGCAACCTGCTCCAGTGCCTCACCACCCTCACAGTAAAGAATTTCTTCTTAATATCTAATCTAAATCTCCCCTCTTTCAGTTTAAAACCGTTACCCCTTGTCCTACTGCTACACTCCCTGATAAAGAGTCCCTCCCCATCTCTCCAGTAGGCCCCTTTTAGGTACTGGAAGGGGCTATAAGGTCTCTCTGGAGCCTTCTCTTCTCCAGGCTGAACAACCCAAACTCTCTCAGCCTGTCCTCATAGCAGAGGTGCTCCAGCCCTCTCATCATCTTCACGGCCCTCCTTCTGGACTCACTCCAACAGGTCAATGCCTTTCTTATGTTGGTGGCCCCAGAGCTGGACGCAGTATACTCCAGGTGGGGTCTCACCAGATTGCAGTAGAGGGGCAGAATCACCTCCCTCAACCTGCCGGCCACATTTCTTTTGATGCAGACCCAGATAAGGTTGGCTTTCTGGGCTTGCGAGCGCATGTGGAGCTTCTCATCAACCAACACCCCCAAGCCCTTCTCCTCATGGAGAGACACCGCCCAGCCCTAACGGACAGGACATGCCGGGCAGGGGCGGGCTAAGGGCGGGCAGGGGCCGCCCTGACCGCACCTGGGGGAGGTTTTTTAAGGCGGGGGGAAGAGGAAAGGCTTAGCAGGGAGCTGCCTCTGCGGCCAGGTGAGTGTAACAGGGTCCAGCGCCGCTGGCGGTGGGCGGGGGAAGATGGCGGCGGTGGGCGGGGGAAGATGGCGGCGGTGGGCGGGGGAAGATGGCGGCGGTGGGCGGGGGAAGATGGCGGCGGGAGCGCGGGTCCGGGCGCGCCGCGGCCCCTGGAGCAATACGCCGGCGGCAGGGGCGGGCAGCGGGCCTGAGGCGCCTTCCGCTGGAAGCTTGAGCTCTTCTGTGAGGTGGCTTAAAGGCAGTAAATGTAGGTTAGATAATTAACAACAGGAAGTCTGGGCTACAGCAAACGGCTCCGGCGGGGCAGGCTTTGTCTGCTCCCTGGGGTGGGCTGCAGGGTCCCCGTGCTAATGCATTGCAAAGACCCTCTGGTTGCACCCAGCCCTGATGTGACGTTTTAAAAAACAAACAAAAAAAAACCCCCGAAAATCCCACCAAAAGCCCAATGAGCTGCTGTAGTGAAGGGTCTGGAGAGGGCCTGGAGCTATGTAGGCCAGTGTTCTTGAGAGTTACTCTGGATGTGTTTCCCGTCAAGGCTGTGTCAGGCACAGGACGTGACTGGGGGTTTTTGGTTGATAGGAGCCAACCTGTGCCCTCTTCTTATTGGTATTACTCTAAAAATTGAGGCATAATAAATAACGGAATAGAGCTGAGTAGAAAATTAACTACTCTGGAGTAATACTTTCCAAATCTTGAAATTATTTATGCATATTGATGAAAGTTTTTTGGGTTTCTTTTTAAAGGGTGAAACAATAGGTTTGCTTTGCCTAAGCACAGGCTGAAATCTAAGAACTTTAGAAGCTTGCTCTGTCGTGGTGAAGGGGTGGTGGTTGTGTACATGCTTCAGAAATATCCCCCCATTTTTTTTTCATTCCATCTCCATGGAAAGCCTCTGCCTTGATCTAGCCAGTTTGAAGACTTTAATGGATAGGCCAGTTGAAAACCTTCATTTTCCTTTGGTACTTCAAAATGGACTATCTGTGTTCAGAGGTTATAAAGGAAATAAGAGAAAACTGGATGTGCGCTAGGGTTTGGTTGTGTTATAGCTAGATGCATTTAACTGGTACTGTACTATTATTGAATGGTCTTTGTTGTTTGGTATGACTTGGAGATGGAATTGTTGTAGCTCTGGATGTTTGAGAAGGGTTTAAATACTTCACAGATATTAAGAATGTTCCTCTTGGATGGATGCGCTATTTAGAGCAGCTCCCCATGTTCTTTTGATTGTGTACCCCTAACAGTAAAAAAATGCACACCCAATATATGGGTATGTATTTATAAATTATACATGTGTACTACTGTACTAATATGGATATTATAAAACATCCACAAAATAGTAATTAAAAAAGGATGAGATAAAGATGAAACAAATCCTATTTTATAAATATTCATAATTTATTTATTAAGGGTACAAAAATATTTTTCCTGCACCCCAGTGGATTGTATTGCACACTCCCTGAGGTGCATGCACCCCACTTTGGGGACCACTGACTTGGAGCCTCTTTATGGTTGATCAAGTAAAGAAACCAAATCTCAAGTTTGGTAGAATCATGCGAGGACATAATTTGAAATAAGTGCTTTTACAACTATACAGTTCATTGTCCTATTTCTAACACCCTCTTTTCTTTCCCTCCTTTCTCTGTATTCAAATTCTTCACTAGGTTGACTTCATGAAGTCAAATATCCTAATTCAAAATTACTGGCAGTGAGAACTGAATTTGGTTCAGCTGTGGAAATACTTAATGAACTTAGTTATACCCTTTGCTGATACTCTCTGCTATGATCATTATCTTGGAACTGCTTCCAGAGTTCAAGTTTTGTGAAGGCGAGGGAAGTTTTAATGAAGTTCTTAGATTGCAGCAATAGCTGAAAACTTGGTGATTTAAAGTTTTTTGAAGGGTTCTTGAGATCAAGACCTATTAATTTCTGGGAAACCGGATGTAAGTTTGTATGTTGAAATTCAGGCATATGTTCTGCTTTCATTTTTATGTGCTAGGTTTTTTTCTCTGCTGAAAGCTGTTCTTCTGCAATGAAAAAAGTAACAAGAACACCAGTGCGAACAATACGTTTTCATCTCTGTAACCGACAAATTTGTGGCAGTGGGAAGTGAGGAGGAACTTAATGAGAAGTCTGATTTATCTGGTAAGATCTCATATCTAAGAATTATTTGGTATAAGGCTTTATCTTTTGCTTTTAGTGAAGGAAATTATTTAAAAATAAGTTGTCCTTGGCCTACCACTTCAGAAAATTGCATGAAAATCCTCATGGAAATGAGAAAGCAGTAGCACCTGTGTTTTCATTCTGAAAGTGAATCATTGCTCCCAACAGGTGTGTAGTAACTTCACTCTCCCTATCAAAAGAAAGATGAAGCATTTATTGATGTTTGTTAGGAATGGTAATTAAGAAGGTTTATATTTCCTTGTTAAGGGGCCATGTTCAGCAGCTCATGGTCCTATAACCTCACAGAGAACTGATCTGGTGTTCAGGGTGTACTTTAAAGGACTAAAGTTAAAAGGGGAGGTACCGCATGTCCACTCTTTAATGCAGGGCAATGCAGAGATCCTTGAGCTAGCTCAGATGTCTCCAGTATGAAATCCTGCCCTCAGTAAGGAGGTTTTCTCCCTGCTCCCCTGTCACTGAAGATAGATGCAATCCTGTGCTGTATCCACTGCTATACCTCTGGGACCTGAACCGGTGTCTTTGCATGTCAGTACACTGTGCTGACTTTTTTTATTAACCTATTTGCTGTGATCTCTGAACTGAGATGTACAAATGGGTGTCTACATACAGTATGGCTCATGAATAATCATTGCAGAATCTTTAAGTAGTACATAGAGCATGGTAGATGTTAAAAACTGGATTCGGAGAAATGAGTGCACTGAATGCAAGACCTCTCAGTTAACCGACAGGGAATGCTGACTGAAAACAGGGTGCCAGTGTCTTTGTGAATCTCATTTTTGCACTCATGATTTAACTTTTATTTATTCACTACTTTGGAAATCTGGAAAACAGAGTTATAGTTTAGGCAATTATCACACAAACTGGCATCAAGTTCAGATAGCATGTTTTAAATTGTAAGAGGTGAAATATACAAAGTGTATATACAAAATATACAAATATGCTTAGTGTTTGGAGTAGCACATTTGGGGTGTATGACAAATGTTTTGCTGATCAGACCAGCTGAACATTTTATGTTATGTTAAGTTGTGGCTGGGCAGTAAAGAAAAATTGTATATGATGTCCTGGCTGCTGCTGCACTCTTGGTCATACTTTACTTTCAATGGAGAAGGAAAGAGGGAAAAATTGCTCCTTTCTTAGCGTGCTCAGACTGGGGAAGTCTCTGGTGAATGGAGTGGAGTGGACAGCTAGTGAGATGGGCAGCAAGGGAGCATCCTGCTTTCAGCAGGGAGCTGTTGGCCAAACCCGACTTCAGGAGCAACAACAGACTTTGCAGAGACCTGAGAGAGGATTTTCTGATGTCTGCTTGACTTGAGAAAGGGCTGAAAGCTGTTAGGCTAGTAATCAGGACTGGGAGGGACCCCTCCCCTTATTTCAGAGATGTGAGTAGAGGAAGAGAGATGTTCCTCCTGCCTCATCAGTTTCGTTAATCTGATCATCCACTGGATTTAAGGTATTTTTTTTTTTCTGTTTATATGCTGCCTTGCAAAATGATGTCTTGCTGCATTCTAATAAAACACTGTTCAAGTCTATAAGCCTGCTCTCTTGAAGAAGAGGCATAAAAAGATTAGGCAGCCACCCCTCCAAGTCTTGTTGAGCTCAAGTCACAGTATGGTTCTGGATATTGTTTCAACCTGGACTCTTTCCTTTAAAGTGGAGAAGAAATTTGAATGGAGAAGAGGGGTGAGAGATAATTTTGAGTAACAAAGATGCAAACTTTGAAATTTAAGCTACAGATGCTTGGCCATTTACTTCTAGATATATAGGGGGTTTCGTGATTTCTGATGCATAAAGACTACTTTGGAAAAGAGAAATCTGTAGGCAAATTAATTCATAGAGGGTAAGGTTTCTGAACTTGTCTGATCAAAATAACCTCACTTAATTGAAAGAAATTGCATTTCATACTGCTGTTTTTAAAGTACCTGGTTATTGTCATTGTATACAATAAAACTGCTGCTTAAAAATATTTTTCTTTGAAAACTCCTTTGATCATGCTGGAGAGAAAGTAATTTTTCCCTAGTGCTGTCTTCTTGCTTGGATATATATCCATCTTCCCCACTATATTTGTGAGCTCACATGTATGTAAACAAAAAACCATCCAGTTGGAAGGTTCAAGAAGCTATTTAATGGTTACAATCTTTATCCACCCTTATGATTGTTGAGACTACTTTATATTAGACTTATTTTGAGGATGCTGCGTTGATGGCTGTGTGGGCTAGTATGTTGCATCTCACTATCCAGTGATTTATTTCTTTGAAAATCTATGTTTAAGAACTGACTGGGTAGAAGAAAAGGTAAATGCCCAGACTAAAGCTCTTCATTGCTTGCCCTCTTACAAGAAAATACAAACAGGTGGGTTGGTGAGTACCACTTGCAGGGTGATGGCTGTGAGTGTGAACACCAGTGGGCTCAATCCCATGGCTTGCAGGTAATTAATTTTGTAATATGTCACTAAGCAATTTTCAGGCTGTAATTAGGCTCAAACATTCCTGAGGTTTAAGATGCTGACCTGTAGCACATGCTGTGCTACTCATCCCTTGAGCCTCTTTGTATTTCTTGCAGATGCTGCACAATAAATGAGGAAAGGTTGGATTTTGAGGACTGAAGTGACACCCTGGTAATTTTGCTATTAGACTGATTTTTGTAGGCAGAAGAAATGGGTATGTAGAGTCACAAACTATACCCCATCCATTCTGATCCTTTCTTGCTGTTCTTGAAGAACAACAAGCATATATGTGAATCAAAGGTCTTGACCCCCTCCTCTTAAATCCCATTCATCTTTCTTATCCTTGTTTGCTTTTGGCAAAACATCCTTCCTTTCACTTTGACTCATAAGACTAGATTATCTCTGACATGAGAGCTACGTGTCTGTGGTGAGAGCCAAGAGTCAGAAGGCATCTTCGTGCATCCACTGATCCACACACCAACATTCCTCTGGAAATGCAACTGTGTAGGTTAACGATGTACCCTCTGCAGGCTTGCTCAGAAGCATACAAGGTTGTGAAATGCCCACAGCCTGCTCGTTTCACCCTTTAGTAGACTGGGAAGCATCAGTTTTGTTGATTTCGCTATCTTGGGAGGTAAACTATGGTACTTAGTGATTCATATCGTGGGCTACAGCCATGTGAACGAATGTACATCCATTTGCATTCAAGTGAGAGTTATGTACTTTATGATGTTTCACTTGTAGCTGTTCCTTGAAGAAACCAGAATAAAATGTTGCCTAATAAATTAGGAGACATTCTAAGATTTGTACAGCTCTCAGAATGGTAGAGAGGACAGATATCCAGGTGCTGTTAGGACCACTCCTCATTGTATTGAACCTTGATTCTCTTGGGAATCATATAGCCATTAGATGCTTGCATTCAGGAAAGATGGACTTACGTGAGTCTGTTTTGTCAGTCTCTGAGACAAGCAGCCCTCTGCTACTCTGTCGTTGCTGGGGATTCAATCATCCCCTGCCCTTTTCTTGAGTCTCTCACATGTCTGTCTGCAGTGGTATTACCTTCAGGAGATGTCACTCCTTGGAAAGCTTGTCTTTTCTCAGCATTTCAAACTAGTGCACGGTTGGATGATGATTGCTATTTGCCTCTTCCTGTGAAGTACTAGGTTTGAATTGATGACCAAATTGATGTTTCATGCACAAATTTGGGCATGACAGTGAAGAATTACTTCTGAGCTTTGCAACAAATATGATAATTATAACAACAATTATCATACAGATAGGAGAGAGCTAGAAGAAGACTGTTAGTGTAGATGGGAAAGTACACTCCATTTCCTCCTGTATTGCTATAGGTGAAGTGGACAAGTAGTATCTCTTTGTGGATCACTTATGTTCTTTGTTTAATCCCAGGACCAAGGAGGACTGGAGAAGCCCATCCAGCACCAGCACACTTCTTGAGTGACCTGATATGTAGTTTCTGTTCGGGTTAATGGTGGTAGTTTGAAGAGTTAGTATGTTTTTTTTAAATACCTTTCTTTTCTATGCTAGATAATCTTTCAAAACTCTCAGTTGTTAAAGAAAAAAATTTAAAAAACAACTTGAAAATTGAAGTTCTTCACAGTGAGTGTTCCAGACTGACTTTCAGGGAGATCTGCAGAAAACATGAAAGCTAACCAGATGAGCCCTAGATAAAGTCTTTTTCATGGAATTCGTCGCATACCTGATGAAAAATGAGAAGATAACACTTGTCTATTTCATCAGCTGGATTTTGATTAATGAAGAGTGGAAGTAACTAAACCTTCAGAATACTGTTGTCCTGAAAGGAGGAAAAAAAGCGTAAACTTTATTCCCTGCAATGTTGAACCTAAACTGTAACTAGCAGTGCTTGCAAAATAGTAAAAGGCAAAGAAAGAGACAGACAAGAATAACCTGTATAATTCAATCAATAAGATGATGTGAGCTTTCAGAATATTATTTGCACATACAGTGATACAATCTATCTTTAAAAAAAAAGGAAGCAACCTTGATGTTCTTATATTCATTCACAGTTTTTCTTAACTCTTTAGACATCTAAAGAACATGATCCCGCATACTATTACTTTGTCTATTAAATTTGGAGTTTAGTGTTTCATTTCTAGTATAACTTTAGATTATATAATTGTTTTGAAATAAGCGTTAAGCAGAATGTGATTTGAGCTGCATGACTTCTGAAGAGCAAAAGAGATGATTACTAGATCTTAAAAGTATGAAAGACTCATATTGGGGCAAAGAAGGCGCTAATGTGCTCAGAACTAGTATGTATTTTATATATATATATCTGACATTGCAGAAGTATTCTAGAAGAACAGTTAGTCATTTATTTACATAACTCTAAAACACTTCCTATCCCAGAAAATGTGCTGGATTGAAAGAAGTTGCAAGTTATTTAATGTGACAGAACAAAAATCTAGCTGCTGCTGCAAACAGAAGGTGAAAATACAGAATGGACGGGTGATATTTAATGAACAGTAGCTGTGTATTATTGAACATCAGAAAAGGATCTATATAGCCAGATTAAAGACAGATGACCTTTTTAGAGTTTAGTTAACCTTTTGGTCACTTTTGAGAGTTATCACTTATGAAGATAAAGGTCAAGCTGGAGCTTGGTCTTCATACATTATCTTTTTCCTGGGGTGAAAGGTGTGCCTCTCTCAGTTCTGCTTTCTTAAGGAGCTATAGGAGTTGCTCAGTTCAACAAGAGTAGTGTGTGAAACGCTTCTGTGTTTTTTTTCTAATTCTTCTAATCCCCCCATTTGAAGGGGGAATCCTTTTGTATGAAATGGATGGTCCTTGATCTTTAATCTTCTCAGTATCTTCCTGTTAGCGTAAAAAAAACCAAACAGAAATTGTGAGAGGTGTCAATGCTTCATATAAACTGATGCATTACTCCTGAAATCGATGTAGTTATGCAAACTTGTGCTGAGTAGTCTTTGTTTTTAAAATAACTGTTGGAGGGAAGAAGGACAAACTATTGCACCTAAGAACTCCATAACAGAAAACAGCAATTGTATCACAGTTCTTTATGGATTTATAAGTGTACAAACTCCTGATCAGCCAACTCTTTGTGAATGTGGCACACTGCTTTATAGCCACTCCAAAGAAGGCCATAGCTAGTCCTTTACTAGGAAATCTATCCAGTAGTTGCTTATTCTCTGAGAGGTTATTACTTTTTTTTGGTTTGGTGTTGGGGTTTCTGTTGTCTTTTTATTTATTTTTTTAATTGCTTCCTTTAGTTCAGTGTTAAGGTACAATTGGAAGCCTCCTCCAGACAGCTGCTTGACTAGTTTCAGCATTTAGGTTACTGTCATAAATGCGTGCAGAATACTTCCTGAATTTTGTAAGGCTTCTTCCATCTGCCCTTCTTTAGCTGATGTAGTCAGGATTGAAATGAAATTTTGCATCATGCAGTAAACACATGCATATATGATGAGGTATCTCGGTATTTGTCTTGGTGGTTTCAGTGGAAATTTCATAGCTCTCTGCCAGAGTGGATTTCATACCCAGGCAAGACGGGCTGTGGGCAAGAGATACGAAAACTGCCACTTGTGCTTTGTCTTCTGCCTCTTACAAGAGGAGCAGGTAGGGAAACTGGACGGATTGTTAGAGGACTGTCAATGGTTTTGAGCATATAGACTTCGTAGAACGTAAATAACTGTTCTGTGAGTGCAAATAATGAAATATTTGCCAATGACCAGTTTTCTTTTTTTTTTTTCTGGAAGCTTAACATTTGCAGTGATCAAATAAGTCTTATGCTAAAATTAGTATTAGCAAATGCGTTAGGAAAGATTTGAGTTGAATAGGAAAATAACTCCTGCACCATACTCCTTGGAGTGTTATGCAGGCTGGGGTTCTGTGTGTTACAGAAGAATTAGCCCAGTGAAAGTGTTTCCAGGCCTTTAACAAGGCTGACTAAGAGAAAGACCTGATTGTCTTTCCGTTGTATCTAACCAGTTGCTATACCAGGTCTAACCAAGGATCTTTCTACCCTGCTACCTCAAAGCTTGCAGCATTCACCAAAGAGAGTGCGAGGAGGTGCAAAGTATGCATCACGTGGGCTTTACACTGCTACACTTGATCAGTGTCCAGCCATATGGAAGTTGTGTCTGGGCAGTCACATTGCAATGGTCACGCTAACTTCTGCAAATGGATCAAATCTCAGATTTGCTGTTCTTTGGCAGCGACTTCCAACGTTTTGATGAAAATTTGCATGAAAAGCAGAATTACTTTTCACTTCACTTTAAACCTCCACAATAATGGCTCTACTGGGGGCTACCTAGCTCTTTCCCCCTGCCCTGCTGTAGAAGACTGTAATCTCCTCTTCAGCTTCTTTATACAATGCATAATTTTGTAGACTACTGCTCGCTTGCTCTCTCCCCTAGTTTTGTCTTCAGATGGCAAACTAATCCACTTAATCCCTTTCTAAAGAAGATTTTCCCATACCTTTGATTATCCTTGCAACATTTTGCATCTTTTTCTACTTTTTCGATCTCTTTTTTTGAAATGGGATTAATATAACTGCATGCAATATGAATTCATAAATGTGTGCGTGGTCTTTTGGAGGCATATCACAGTGCTTTCTGGTTTACTGTTCCTTTCCTAATAATTTCAGACCTCCTATTTGTCTCATTCTGAATAGTGAGTTAATTCGAGTTTCTTTCCTGAGTTGTAACTCTCCCTCCTTAAGTATTTGTGTGAGGCAGAGACCATTTTTTTTTCCCTCCATGTACATATTTGCATTCATCTTTGTCTTCACTCATCTGCTTATAGTACTCTCCAACCTGTCATGGTAATCCTCACCTCTTATACTGTAAACTCTATACCCTACTCTCCTTTCTCTTCATGCATCATCTTCCTCTCTGCCCCATCTTGATCACTTAAGTGCACTGAACAGTGAAGAACCATATATATATTTTAAGGATTGTCTTGGTGACTGCCTTGAAAGGACGGTTTACTTTTTTTCATTAATAAGTGATCAAAGGACAGGAAACGAAGGGCAGGATTTTCTCTCACCTAATTACAATTCCGTTTCTTTAGGAGCCTTTAATGAGGATTTGTGACAAAAGCTTCTAGGAAACACAAGTATACTTTATTGACAAGATTATTCGTGTGTTCCCTGACCTCTTCGAAAGGCTTTAGCTCGAACGGAGAAGTGATTTCTTATCCTAAACAAGTCGCTCCTCTTTCTCTGGTTTCTGTTCATGTCTGCTAATTTTCTTTTTTTTTTTTAATAATGGGTTTTACTTTTTGCTTTGCACACAAGTGTTGGATTAAAATTTACGGTTCTGTTGAAACCATTTTTAAAGATTGTTACATGGCAAATAGATACAACTCTTCTTGCTTATGTGCTCATCCAGGTGACAAGTTATAGGATGCAGTTATTCAACATCTTTGTATTCAGATTCCCTTAGGACCATTTGGATGAACAGCTGAGTGACCGTCCCAGTCATTTGTGGTCTATGTTCATTTCATGAATTTGTCCTAAGATGTTTTCTACTGATAACTGGGTCAGGTATTTAAATTCAGCCATTAAATAATAGCATTGGCCATGTAGTGAAAATGTGAGTGAATGGCTCTGAGGACTGTGCTGCAATAGCCTGGTTGCTGGTGTTTGTGGGTTAACATAATCTCTTCCTGTGTGTACCTTAAAATACAGAGCAATTTAGTAAAGCTTTGTCTAGATTTAAATGAAGACTGGTACTTCCAGCAAATGAATGAGGTCTTGTACACAGGACAGAGCTTTCTCCTCCTTCTGGCTGAAGTATTTTGTTTGGCTGGGCTGTCACAGTTTTAGCCCAATTCTTACCTTTAGAGGTCTTTATGCTTTCTTAGTTCTCCGTCCTGTACTATCTGTATTTATTTGATGGCATAGTAAAAATAAAGCATTGCTAAACAGCTACGTCTAGTCCATAAAATTGGCTTGACAGTTTTGTAACTGTCAAGTCTAGCACAAAAGGTATTTAGTGTTTTGAAGCTGACAGTGACTTCTGGAATGGCAAGCAAAATGAATGGGGTGCATTCTGAAATGCTGAAGTAGAAGATTACATAAAGTAAAAAGGAACAAAACCACCCAAAGGAATGCATGCTGATCTTTGCATATTAAAACCCTGCATAAGTCAATATGTGAAAAGTTTTTATAGAATAAAATATTCTGTACTTCATTGCTTGTAGAGCTCTGTACAGCTCTTGAAATAGCAAAATTGCAAGCACAGAAACATTTTTTTCTTTAAGGTTAAAAAAAAGCCTTCTAATATCTGATGGTCAAAAAGGCCTCTATTGGCATAACCAGGACACTGCTGGAATGAGTGGTTGAGTTTGTTGTGTTACAGTTGTGTTCTGAAAGCACTTTAAGCTCGGATCAGGACATACCATTGCTTCTGCAGGTGCAGTGTACTCGTAGATCCTTAACTGGATATGTCGATGTGAACACTTGCTAATTAGCTGGTATGTTATGTCCGTTATTTTGGAAGGAAGTTATTTTGGAACAAAGCAATTTTGACTGTAAAGGATTGACATAGGACTTGTAACAGCATACAATGTTTTCCACCCCCTACCACCTATAGTACCTCAAAATGGGATTTTAAGCACCTCATCAAAAAGGAGCTTTCTCTAATTGTGTTTGTGCCACCAGCTTAAGTCACGTTAAAAGATTCAAGAAGACCTTGCTTTAGTAGAAAACTGACAGTTCTGGTCTTACAGATTCTTTTTGTTAATGTTGGTCTGAATTAGGAGTGTCTTTAAATAAAACATCTGCGTCTTAATGAATGCTGAGCAGATTTATGCCCTTTATCTATCCTTTGACCTTAATCCTTATAACTCATCTGTGTGTCCAATTCAGATATTCACATTAAGTCACTTATTCTGTCTTTCCCTTTTCTTTGGAGTTTGAGTGAGATAGGGTAAATAATATATGATACAATTTTTCCTGTGTAGACAGTTCCTCCCCTCTTCCCCTAACTTCCCCAATCATCATTATCAGTTTAACGCTTTATTAATAAAAGACACTCTAGTCTTTCTGAAAGAAAAGGTATTATGGAGAATAATTGAAAAGTAGGGTAATTGAAACTGTTCCTATTACATCTGGCGGAAATTACATTAATTATGTTGGACTTTGCAGGAGCAAGTAATAGCTGTTTTCATGAAACTTAGTTTGAGTAAGATTATTTTTGAATAAAGGCCATCAAATCTATTACTACGTTTAACCCTTACATTGTCATTATTTGCAAAATAGCAGGTGGTGTTTATGTTAAAGTGACTTCTAACAAAGAAGCATCATTGTTGATTAAGCTGCTTGGAAAATAAGATTCCCTAAATGTTTTAATTGATAGTTGCAAGGATATGCTTGACTCAAACATTTTTCTGCACACTGAGAGATACATGAAGTACTGCAGAAGGGATCATCAGCTGCCTTGTGACAGCAGTTGCATCATTAAGGTGTTATCTGGCTCCTGTATCAAGTCCCCCCATGAAGTGAAGTACTTCACTCAATGCGACAGTGTTTGCTTATTGTCAGATTCGGTCTATGAAAGATGTAAGCAATTTGCATGAGCAAAACTTCATTTAAAATTCTCCCTTGCATAGGGGCTTGGTAAGAGAGACTTTGTGCTTCAGATTCTGACTGCTGTTCCTACCAAGATCTTGTTAGCTTTTTATGCAGCTCTAGGATCATCTTGTAAAAGACAACAGGAATCGCCTGTATGGTATTTTTCTATCTGGCATAGCTGGTTTTTGCCTATGATTTCAGGGGCAGGCAGAAACAATTTGTCATAGGATTTCAAAGGTCTCCCTCCAGTTCATTGAAACTGGTGGTAACTCAGTGGAAGGGTGGTCAAATTTCCTGAGAAGAATTTGAATTGAGAGTAGTAGATTTTTTTTTTTTCCCCTTGTCGCTCTCCCTTGCTGATCTTGCTCGTTGCCCATATAAGCTATTTCGAGGTCAATGGAGCAGCACTAGTAAATTATTTTATTTTTTTGAAATCTAAATGTTCTTTGCTCAGTTGAGTGAAGAGCCTGAGGAGACTCAAGCCTTTTAGTCTCTGTGGTGAGGGTGAAGGATAATGCAACATCAAGGTGATCAGAGTAGAGACAGTCTATCACTGTAGCATGAGGCTGCACCTGAATTCATAGGGCCCATGTGCTAGCATGCCTAGGCTCTGTCTATGTCTAGTGGTTACGTCTACCAAGTTGTACAGGCTTGGCTCTGTTGTAGGTAAAACCTAGGAGGGCTTGGATGCCATGTTTCCTAGGCAGATTCCCTCGTGGCAAATGCAAGACTCGAGTATTTTGAGTCCTTGGGAAAAAGAAACTGTATGCAGCTGAATTAGTTTGGTGGCATAAAACCACTTGGATCAAACAAGGGACTGACTGACTGCACTTCAGCTTCCTCCAGGGATGAGCAGGGTAGTATATCAATATCATAAATTTCCATACATTTTTTAGTCACTCAGATTCTGTATTGGTTTGCCATGATCTGGGAAGGATAGAGGAAAATATCCTTTACTGAAGTTGAGAAGGACATCAATAGAAGGGAAATGATTTTACCAGGTTGAGAAGTGTCCTTAGCAAAGCCTTTCCTGTGTCCCCTTTCTGGTTGGTTTTTGGAGTCCAGCTGCACTCAGGTCTCTGGAGATGTGGCTTGCTTTTTTGCATGCACAGCCCTTTTCTTGGTTTGGTTTTTTTTTTATTTTAAATTAAAATAAAATCAAACTTGACTATTAAAATCCCCCATTAGTCATGATAATCTTTCCCGTTTTGGCTGCAATAAGTACTTCTGATTATGGTTGCTAACTAGTGAGCCCTGGAGAATCCTGCTGGAGCGGTTAACATTTGCCTTCCCACTTGATTCCTTTTGTCGATCTACTCTCCAGGGCATAATGAAGACGAGTAATGTATGTGCTTCATTACAAAGTATGGATTATTACCTTAAATTATCAATTAGGCTGGCTTCAGGCGAGGAAGCTGGAGTCTGGAGTGAAGCGTTTCAGTTGTTCTCTTGTAGATAGGCAACAGGGGAGTGTGTGGGAATTCAGGTTTGGCAACTGTAAACTACTGGAGTTCGATTTACCAGAGCTTGTTGGTAAGCACCCTGTTATGTTACATGTGCTTCAGCACATGAAGTGTTTACTCGCCTGAATAAACTACTTGGGCGATAATCAGCGAACTCATGAGTGGCTCTGTGAACTTCTGTGAGAAGGAGAATTTGGATGAATGAGGTTTGGAACTGGGCACAAAGCACTCCTGGCATGGCAAGAACTCAAAAACTCAAGTATTTTAAGCGATGGTGCGCTGCTGCATGTAAAAATATGCTTATTTGATGTAATACTAACTTCTGTATGGTAAGATGGCCGTAAGTGTCATGAAAGTGTCAAAATTGGCGTCTGTGTAAATGCTTTCTTAGGATTCATAGAAACTTTCTGAGTTAATTATCCACATCAAACGTTTTTGCAGAATCCCAAACAAAAGTCATATTAAGTGAGTGAAAAACCCAATTAGTGTGGGTGCTTTTTTTCCCCACACTCACTGTAGCATGATTAGAGATATGATCAAAAACATTCAGCATGGTCAGAACTGGAAAAGTGTGTGGGCAAAAGCTTTTATCTCACCTGTCTTCTCAGTGTATTACTTAAGATGATGATTTCCCCCCCCCCCTCCCCCATCCGTTTATGTAGTCAGAGAGGAAAAATGAGATAATTGTGGGTGTGGGGTTTTGTTTATGAATAAATACAAGAGTTATCTTACATTTCTATGAAGATGTCTATTTGTATGTCTGTAAAAATGACTTAATTTCTGGATTATTTGGAGCAAGCCTGTTTGGGTTTATGCAGACTTTCCATAGAAGTCTTCAGCTTCCACTAAATGCTTCACTAACCACTTTCATATAATGGCTTCAATAAAAAGAGGAGACTAAAAAAGAAAAGTTTATATTGATTACAGAGAGAAGAAAAACCTTTTGTTTTCAAGTATTTGCATGTACATGTGATGTTAGAGGACTGATTTCCTGAGTAAAGTCCAGGGGAATTGGATTTTTTCCTGCAAATTCACGAGTGTGAGTGGCCTGATACTGGAGTTGAGTGCAATGCTAGGCACACGTAAGGAACTGTGCACATAGAAGATACAAAGCATTTATAGCTGCAGAAATAAACTAACAATTAATAAATATGAATACTTGATAAACTAAAGTTTTGAGATAACTGCTCTTTTTCTTCTTCTTGCTTTCCCGAAAAGTTTGTCTCCTGTGGGTCTTGTTTTCTCATCGTGGGAGTGTTTGTTATGGCTATCAAAAAAGCAGGCAGGTATCAGGACAGATATAGGCGAAGGGCCTCAAGTTATGAATTTAAACCGCTTTTGCTACTGCAGCAGTTCACGTGCAGTATTATGTTGTTCTTGAAAAGCTCACTTGGTGGGATACAGCAATGCCCTCCTGATTGGATCAGTAGTTTCAAGGTTGTGTGTTGTTTTAATGTGAGTTGTTACAATCTTGCAACATATTATCCTAACCAAAGGAATTTATCTGAAAAAATAAACAAATAGCTGAGGCAGGGTTCTTACCGGTCACGAAAGGCTTAAATGCATCGAACTCTTATCCTAACCTATATGTGAGCATGAATGAACATTGGATACAATCAGGTTTTTGGGACCTGATATCACAATTTCTATTCCTACACACCCCCCCCCCCCCCCCCCCCCCCCCATGCATGCAGGTGTAAAAGACAAGCTCAGATTGTATTGCTAACAACTTATTTTGCAACTAGCTTTATCTTGTGGCTCTCCAAATACTTATGTGAGTAAAACATCTAAGAGACAAATGCAGATGATTCATTCTTTGCACTATGGAGGTGGTCCATGTTTGATCTCTAATATAGCATAAATTCAGAATGCTAAAAGATAGAGCAGTAACCGTATGGGCTCTCTGGTCTTCCAGAAAGCTTGTTTGGTTGGTGTAAAAGAGCACTTCTTCACAGACAGAATTTTCTAAAGATTTAAGTAGCTTTGTAGTTTTACAACAGCATAATTCAAGCCCCTTCAGGACAGGGAATTTCTTGTCCATTAACAATACTCTGGATATTTTTGATACTCTGTAAGACCATAGGTAGAAAGGAACAGGCCATCAGGTCATTTATGAAATGAGTGTTTTCAAATTTGGGTTACCTTGTTGTTGTGTGGTGTTTTCTTTTCTAACCCTTAGACTGCAGTTGTCTTCTGATGATGGAAGGATTGTTAGGTAAATAAATACTTGCTGAAAGGTAGACTGGTTCTGGCAATGTCTTCTTCAGCCTTGCTAAGCATGTTCCAGAGCCCTAATCTTATCCATCCGAGACTGCTTCAGCCTCTGAAAGACAAAAACATAATGTCAATTAAACCTAGACCTGCATAAAATTCAGTATTAGGTGTTTGGTTATGCTGCAAGTGCTTTTGTGCGTAGATCTGTGTAGCAAATCTTATATCCTTTATCCTTCAATCACCACTATACTAACGTAAGTGCCTGCACTCCTTACTCTATATTTGCAGTTGGGATTTTAATAACATTTAATGAAATCAAGCAAAATTTTAAAGGGTGACAACTGTTTTGAGAGCATAACAATGGAAAATACTTCTGTACAGAGCAGGACTGCAGTGTTTTGTGATGTGTGGCATGCCTCTTATGGGAGTGAAAGTCATGTTATGCTTTGAGTTATTTTTTGGGCTTGTTTGTTTTCTTTTCTACTACGAGACCTAGGCTAAGGCATGTTGCAGCCAAAGAGCTAGCTTGTGATATGTCTTTCACCTCGCTGAGAGGCATGCCATGTACCATGAATTGTTGCAGCCTGAATGGCAAAAATGCTGCCATCATGTCAGGGGCAGTATAGAGAGCAATATTGTGTATAATTTGTGAGTAAGGTTGCCTGGAAAAGATTATGAAAGAGGGGAAATGGGAATAGGCTTTGGTCAGTTGTCCAGTGTATTTATGAGTGAGACTTCAGAGGGTTTTTAGTTACTCTCTGAGTTATTCACACCAGAGCAGCAAAGCACCTGTGTGTACTGGATCACAGAAAGGGATTTGAGAACAGAAGAAACAATTAATCCTTGTGTGTACTAAATTCTTTCACAAAGAAGATAGGACTCAGTGTAAATGTCATCAGATCTAGAGAGGGGATGGTAGATGTTGTGACAAGGTATATTGCAAAGCCTGTGTTCAAATAACTGAGACCCAGTCAGTGCCTCTGAGTGAGGCACCTGAATATCCCGTAGTGCTGATGGCGAAGCCTGGTGAAGGGTTTTTGACCCAGGCAATGGGTTGCAATGCAACTCAGTCCTCTAGATTGCAAGACAGTAAGTTAAGCTATAAGGAAATACTTCTTCCATGCAAATGAAATCTTTAAGGGGAAGAACTGAATTTTTAATACCTTTATTTTATATTATAAAATATAGCTGTAGGAGCCTGTAGTCATAGCTGCAGCAGTTCCTTCTTACTCAGTAGCTGATTTGTTAAAGCACATAGTGGAGCTGTGGGGAAAACTGGGCTCAGTTCTCTTCACCTGAGGCTAGCCAAACTGCCATCTCTCAGGAGAATTTTGCCTGTGACTACTCAGAGGCTCATTCTCTGGAGCTGTTGTGCTCCAAATGAAGCCTGGATTCAGCTGAGACAGGGGAGGTGAGAATGGTTTGAGTGTTCTCCTGGAGTGTTATTGGACACATCCCATAGCACTTCTCAGTGTGAGACCGTTCTGTCTGTAGATGAGGGATTTGACTGTTAAACTAGAAAGTCTTTCTTTATTCCACAGAACAATATTTAGAAAGGGAAGAAATTTCAACAGGGGAGTTTGAGACTTAAATTTGGTATTTTCTCCTTTGGATATGGCTTGCCTCATAGCTAGGTATGTGTGTATATAGCAGTCTTTTACTATCAATAACAGTTACTGTTTGATTTAATGGTCCTGTAATTAATTACACAATTTTTACAAATCTTCTTAATTAAAACTGCTTTCTGCTTGGTGTAGCAAAACAAAAAAGACCTCTTACTACGTTGCAGGGTCTCTGCTGATTTGTTTGTGTGCTCTTTTGTGGACAGATCACAGGCAGCACACAAAATACTACTGGGAAGGCAAGATCTTGAACAGACGTGCTGTTAACAGAATTCCCTCGAGAGGTGCTTGGCAAGGCTTTGCGACATATCCTGTTGTCCAAAAGGGTGCATGAATGTGCCTCAGTGGGAAAATGCATGTTTACTATGACTTTGTCTGTCTTGATGTAGCAGTTCCAGCTATAATGGGTAACAGATTGCCTCTGAGGCTATGTCTTAGTGACGTTCCTTCCGTTTTCAGACACATGAGGATTTTGGTGTCTCCTGTTTTGAGGGAACTTAAGGGCCTGTGCTGTGTGGGAGTTATGTTATTTTTCTATCTCTTTTCAGAAGATGTAGTTTTAAATTAGACAGCTGAAGTCAAAGGCACTTGAAATTGCTCCTTCAATTTAACAATATCTTTATTCAGTAATTCTTCTGACCAGCATGCTTTAGGTTTAGATCCTGGCAGGTTTAGATCCTGGCAAAGCTTGGCCGTATTTGCTTTTTTGAGGTATAAGGCCATGTAGAAATAAGCAAACTAGCTTTTAAACATGTGTACTTAAAATAGTTTAGTAGTGGAAAACAGCTCTGTACAGACTTTTATTGTGTTTTATAGGTTTAAAAGAAAAACTGGTCCACTTTTACTTCCTTCTTGTAGAAATACGATGATTGTTAGTTTGGGAAGCCTAACAAAATAAAAATATGCTTTTATTATTTTTATCTTGGATTCAAGGCAAAATCAGGTAGATACATGCTCTACATGTACACTTTTAGCACAAATCCGAGTGTTTATATGGGTTAAAGCTTGACTCCCTAAAGAAGGATCTTGGCACCCAAGTGCAGATTTGCCTTTGGTGCCAGATGAGGAGGAGGGAGGAATGAATAATCACCAAAGAGAAGCTGATAGAGGTTCAGCCATTCCTGTCATGTACAGGCAGTGGCTGGTATTTTTGGTCCTATTGGTTTTAAAAGGGCAGTGTATGAGGAGGGAAGGAAGCTTTCTATTACTCTAAAAGGTACATTATGTGAAAGAAATTACAAATGCTAACTTAAGGTGGAATGCAGATTTGCAATGTAGATTTTTTAGAAAAATTTTTCATGACCTAGTACAGAAAAATCATTGCTTTAACATATTCTAATATAATTGTTTATCTGGAAAATGTTTTTAATGTTCTTAAAGGATAATTTACCTGTCAATTTTGCTACACTTTGGTGTGCTAATTAGTGGCTGTAAGGAAAATATTGATGTGCAGAAGCAGCAGGGGCATTAGAAAGTGGTATGTGAGCTCCAGAAGTGTAGCAATGCGTTGTCTCTGAAAAATGGTAATATTTCAGAAGTAGCATATTTTACTTGGTTGCTTCAGTTTCTTAGAGAACCGAATGCAATCAATCCTGAGGATCTCTCTCTAAATCTCTAGCCAATACATTTGTGTCAAAGTGCAGTTCCTTGGTGTGGGTAGTTGATCACTACCTGAGAAAGTTGCCGTAGTTCAGCAGAAGTTAGGACTTCTTACAGTGCTGTTTTTTTTAATAAATATTCCTATGCTTGCATGGTTTGTGTAGGACTGTCTTGGATGCTTTAATAGCATTTTAGTGTTAGAGTTGCATAAGGCCATTTTCTGTCAGTTCAAAAGGTCCAGAGTGAGGCATCTGATGTGCTGGTTTGCTCTTCCGAGAGACTGAAGAGTAACCAAGTTCAGATGAACTTGTATTACAGTGGCGATTCAGATGTTTGAAAGATTTGCTCCTTGAAGTTTGTCACTCTGCCTTTGGGCAGAGATTGTTTTGTCGGAAGAACTAGGGAATGTGGGATTTTTCTTTTTTAATTTCTCTCTTCCTCCTTTGGCATCAGTACAACTGGATGTCTGAGCTTAATAAAAGCGAAGATTGCTGAAAAAGATTTACTTTTTTTTTTTTCCCTGAGGTTTGGAAGCTTCTTCCTCTTTCAAGCATCTTGATTTTTATTGTTCTCAGCATTTCAGACACCTGCAAGAGATCTGGGAGGACTTCATAAGAGAACTTGGATTTGTTCTCGCTTGTCCTGATTGCCCACCAGTGTTGGGTCCTTGTGTCCTCCTCTTGCTTTATAAGCTTGGCTATATAAATAATATACTGCTGACCTAATCTCAAGCCCCTACTTTTTTCATTGATTGTGAGATACAGAGAAGATTAAATATTGTATTTTTCCGTAATATCAGATCATCTTTCATGTGTAAGTTTATGCTTTGGGGGTTTCCTTGCTGTTTAAAAACTCCCTTTCACTTCACATGCATGTTCTCATCAAAGAATTATTGGGAAAAATACAAAACTAGGCCTTGGAAGAGGCTTGAGCCTCCAGTGACTTAGAGAATCCTGCTTCCTCTTGGTTAGCCTTTCTTCTGCTGATAACGTGAATCTCTAGCAACATGGTTTCTTTATGCAGCATGGCTCAGCTTCAACAAAAAGAGTATAAAATGTTTAAGCTAGGCTATAACTTACGTGTTAGGGGTCTGTCCTTGAGTAGGGACCTCTCACAGGAAACACATCTCAGTGTGGGCCTACAACTGAAGAGCTGTGCCCAACAAAGACCGCATGGCCTAGTTGTACTAGTGTAATGTGCCGTCAGTTCCAACTGTCTACCCTGAATTAAATGTATTCTTGTGCCTCGGTTGCTGTGAATTCAGGTCCAGCATCCTAGGCAAAGTGACCTTGCGAAGATTCTGTCTACCTCTAAACACAGCAGGCTCAGTTTTGCCTTCTGCTGTCATGAGGAGATGATTCTTTTTTATGTTCTGTTGTAATGTTTGCAAGCCTGGTGTATGTTTTTTTTCCTCATCACTGAATGTCATATGAATAGAAGTTTGACTCATTTTCTTAGCTGTACTCAAAGTTGGAAAGAACTTCTACTCTTATTGACGAAATTCAACTAACTAATGGTAGTGAGAATAATGTACACTGTGTATAGTCTGTGTGCATGGTGTTCCCTTCATTGCCTATTGCCTGGTCTTGGTAAGTATCTGGTAATTTATCTTCCTCATATTCTGACCCTTGGGACCTCTGTTTCCTCTCTGTGGAACAACTAATGTTTAGACAGTTAGCAGAAACGCATCCTGTTGTTGGCACTAAGACATCACAGGTACTTGTTGGTGGAACAATTATACAATAGCACAGAGAAATGTGACAACAGAGGTAATCAGACTATCAGGGTTGTAATCTGTTCCTTGTATTCGTGGTTACAAGTCAGAGTGGCAGAGGCGAACGTTAGGGCTAATGCATAGGGCACCTGCAGTTACAAACACAGGAAGATACGAAAACACTTCAACATCACTTAGTAAATGGGAAGTGCTGCTATTTCATCAAGTTCGGATCTAATTGTTTTAGCCTTTGGCATGAACAGCCATGTTGCTGAATCAGCGGCAGCAGGGCAGGATCCAGGCTGGCTGAGACTGTTTTAGGGGAACTATTACACAAAATGCATGTGTACTTTTAAAATTAAAGACAAGTGAGTATATGCAAAAAGAACTTCTGTCAAGATATGCTAAATATGTAGCAGAGAAGCCCTGAGAAGCAAGACAGTTCTGTTTTACTACTGGTGTTTAAAGACATGGGTAAATATTTTAAAGGAAGGATATGTCTATTAGAAGTGTTTTGAGAAATAAGTGTTAGTGTGAGGGAAGAACAGAAATTTTTTTTTTTTCTGTTCATGAGTTGGCTTTTTAACTTAATTTAGTGCTGAACTGAGTTTTCAAAATCATGATTCTTTAGAGCTCCTCCTGAGACTCGTGTGGCTGATCTTCAATTTTCATTAAAAAGTCATTTCTTTATGCTTGTTCTGGCACTTACAAACATGTCGATTTGGCAACACTTTTAACAAAATTTCAGGACAGTTTTCATTGTTTGCTATGAATAAAATACAAAGTTTACTTTTCATATAGAGTAAATAATTTTTTTCATTTGGTAGGCATATCCTGTAGTTGTCCTAAATGACAATGTATATTTGAAATAAATTAAGAAAGCATAGTTAGCTTGCCTGGGAATGGCATTCCTGAAGCCCTAATACATTATTAATATTAAAAAGCAAGGAAAAAACCCAACTCTTCCTCTCTTTCTGCAATTACTATCAGCTTTAGGGTCTTCTGAGTTTATGCAGAACAGTATAAATGCGGTTGCACTTAAATTTGCTTTCTCTTATTTTGTAAGCAAGATGATGAGAAACAGGACAGAGGAGGTATCCCACTGCTTCCTTGTACAAATCAGAGGACAGGCCAATGTGCAGTCCATAGGGGAACTTACTAAGACCTTTCAGAAGTGAGTAAAACTTTACTTTTGGGTTGAGGTCCAATGGTAAGTGCACCAAGAAGCACAGACCTTGGGTTTTCTCAAACCCATGCAATCAAATTGTAGAGAAATTTTTAATATCAAACTTATTTGGAAAAAAGTAAATATTTTACTGCCCCCAGGTCCTTTTGTTTTTAATACATTCAGATATTTGCAGGCATGGACTTAATGATAAAAATGCAGAGTGAATTCTGTGCTCTCCGTTTGTGGGTGCTGTGTTCAACTTTTTGCTCTAAATTTAATAGTTGTAAGTGAAGTACAGGCATCCTCATTAGCAACACCACCAGCAATTCTGTACAAAATGTGATTATCGTGTACCCGTGAAGAAAATGGGGAGCATCGGTTGTCGCCATGCTGAGAGGGAAGCATTATAGGCTCTGAACAATTTGTTTGTTCTTGCATTAGGGTGACTGCACACCCACCTAAAGCAGTGATAGTATGAATCTCCATCTGTGCCATTAGACGAAGTGGCATTATTTTAACACTTTGGCATTAGTTAACTTCATATGTCGCCTGATCAATGCATTGATGTCCAAGTATCTCCGAGATGCTTCAGTGTGCTCGTTCTTTGTGAAGACCATCTGCATGAATGTTTCAGTCTATGCAGACAAATGCCAAAAGTGCTAGAGCGTTCTAGTTAGTCATACAAGGCTCTTTAAGAGATTTGAAATTGCTGTATACAAACTGATGTCACTTTACTCTGTGTCAGCAGGCTTCACAAGGCTTGCTGACTGGTAACACTTTCTGGAAGTCGTAAAGAGTGAAGATCTTAGCGTGCCAAACATTTGAAAAGGACTATATAGAACCAGTCAAACTGCTTATTTTTTAAATTGGATGCAGCTTGGACTCCTAACAGGCTGGGGTGGAAGAGTTTGTACATGCTGCTGACGTGTTTTGCTATGTTCTAGGCACTGCATTCTAATAGTGGTTTACAGAGAATGGAGGAAAAAAAAATAATAATTGAGCAATGTCAGTCTTTTTCTGTACAATACAAATAACTCATCAACATTTGAATGATATTTTATTGGGCTGCTTACTTGCATGAGTGTCAGTTTCTCCAGACTTTCCATTTTAGTGGTTGCCTATATTTCTTCCTTAAGGAAAGGACAGTGCAATTGCAGGTGGTGATATGATTGCCTTGCATGGTTCTGAAATGGGCCAGTTTGAATACGGTAGGCACGTATTGATGTTGTTACTCCACTGGGCTCAGCATGTGCCGAAATACCCTTTCAGGTAAGGGCTGGTATTGCTCAGTGCTTACGGCATTGAACTGTTTGATGGATTATTATTCTTATCTTTTACTCACTTCATCTAACAGTTGCTAATGATGTCTTGAAACAGGGGAGGATACACGGGCTAATGTTTGATGTCCTTTCTAGTCTTTTCTACCCTTGTAGAATTGGAGGGAACATGCAGCATTTCCAGGGTGACAAAGGAATCCAACAGTCTGTTGTGTAAGCTCTTTTTTTTTTTTTTTTTTTAGAGACTGAGCTCAGATTCCTCTGAAGCTTCGCTAATGTTTGTTCACATTGAAGCACCCAGTTCTGCCCCTCTCAGCTTTAGGGGGCTTCCTCCTGCTGTTAAAATGCTTGATCTGGCTTGGCTGGAGATTGACCAATCTGAAGGAATAGGTCTTTACATGTACACAAGGAGTCTTCATAAGCTGTTGCTGCTTTTTTCTTGCTCTCCTTGTGGCCATGGGTTGAATGTTCAATTCTAATCTGTCCCCGTGGGGAAGGTTGACAGTTGCTATTTGTATTCAATAGAACTTATCCAAACTTGTCCTGCTGTAGGAATCAGACATTTGAAAAGTAACTGTGTTATACTCATCCTAAATAATCAAATAAATACTCAAGTGAATTCTCCTATTAAGCTGAGGGACAATGAGAGTAAACACATGATTACGTAAAATCTGATTTTTTTTATACACTATAAATAGGGAGGAAAATAAGTTCTAAAGTATTTAAGTTAAAGGTTGCCATAGTAAGATAGGTAGAGGTAGAAAGAGAAATCAGTCTGCTAGATTAGATAATGATGCAGTCAAGCTGTTGGACTTCTGTCAGTCTTAATGTCATAGCAGGTGTTTTGGTAATGTAATATTGTTCAACACCTCTTTGTTCAACAGGACACATACTGTGAAGTGAGAACAAACGTGTTGCTGATAATTACCAGTCCCCGCTGGGGAAGGGGAACAAAGTGGGGGAACCTACCAAATCTATGTTGAAAGGACCTGGGGCATTCCCTGCGCAGTGATGTTTTATTTAGGTCAGTAGATAATAGAAGAAGAGTTTTTTTCAGTATTGACAAGTACAAAATAATACAGTGCTAGATGCTGGGGGAAAATATTTGGTCTCACAATAAGTAATTCTGTAGGAGAACTGCTGAATCTCCTGAAGCAAAGATTAGCAAGAGGTGCATGGCACTCGGCTAGCCTGAAGGGTAGTGCTGTGGAGAGAGGCTGTTTTGTACTGATCCTGGTGGCTGTTCCTGATCCTTATCTCCTGGCAGTTAGTTCTGCTCCTTAAAATTAGAACCTAATTTAGCCTGACACGAGTCACTGAACAGTCCGTTAAAAAAAATTCTGTTTTGCTAAGCATTTCTTTGTACAGAGTGCCAAATAAAGGGCCAGTTTCAGTAGTGTGCTGTCTGTATGAAACTTGGATAACTCTGTGACTTTTATGGGGATTTTGGAGTACTCTGCACCACAGCTGAACAGATCCAATGATACTGACCTTTCTAGTCCATATTTGGACTTACATATGTATGTCCAACATGGAAATAGAATTTTGCATAATTAGAATATTAGGAACCTCGTTAAAGTCTGAAAGGGACTCTTTCCTGTGAAGTTCTACCCACCAATATGCTTTCCCATACCTGAATTCCGAAGTTGTCACTAATGCCTGTATAATTGCCTGGTGATCTAGATAAGGTACTGACACAGTTGAAAACAATTCCGACCAAAAAAAGTGGATGGACAGCCTCTGTCACTCAGAAACCAAACTTAAACCAGTTCGACCCTCTGATGAAACCACACTTGGAAGTCTTAACCAATAAATGATAGTACCAATGCTGCTTAAAAAACCAACCAAACAAACCAGAACCAGCAGATTTAGAACTACTAGTTACTTTCTACACTTCCTTGGTTTACACTCATGCAGTGCATGTCCTTTAAGAGTGAAATCTGGACCTTGTTGAAATCTGTTGTACTCCTGCCATTAAATTCCACAGGAATTTAAATTTATATTGTCGACACAAGTGCAGTAAATGCTGGTGGGTCTGTAACCTGGTTCCACAGATGTAACAATGTGCAATTTAGAATCCAGAGTTTGTAATACCATCTTGTAATTCTTACTTATACATCAAATGATGTAGAAAGAGCCCAAAGAACTAACCTGAAATAACAGATTTTGTTGCAGCTGTCAGCCCTCATTTCCCATTTCTTTCCTATCCACCATCTAAATCTGGGTTGCTAGTGAGGAGTTAAGGATAAAATGATGTTTAAAAGTAATGTAAAATAGCTTTTGGAAGAGCACTTGGTGATTGTATAACCTGAAAAATATTTACCGACTGGGACAGGTACAGTGGATGGATAGTGATTTCTCTCCAGTTCAGACTGGCACCACAGACGCAGGGGCGCAGGACACTTGCTCTGACAGCTTGATGTATTAGAGCAGTGTCTGGTGGCTGTGCCCCAATATGTAACAGTTCCACCTTGGGCCCTGCTCTCCACAGGGTGTCAGAAGTCGGTTTGTGATGTTACCCCAGGAAGAGCTGCTGTTTTAACTCCTTATGGCTTTCTAGATTACATTGCTGGTGTAAGCTGCCAGTGGCCTTGTTGACCTCGTAGCCCGCAGGCTAATCCCTCTGACTATCTCTATATGTAAGGCCAGTTAGTTGTTGTTCTGGGGTATCTATCCCCTTCTGGATTCCCATCCCAAGAGCATTATGGAAATGTGAAGTTAGCAGCACTTACTAACAAAATTATCTCTTCCTCCTTTGTTTTCCCATAATGGGTTAATCTTGTAACTTAGAGCCAGGCAGATAACAGTCAAGATTTGAGCAGTGCTTTTGGCCAGCCTTACCACTACAAGGTACCTGTACCACTACAAGGTGTGTATTTAAATAATGATAGTATTGTATTATTTGTAGCATACATAAAAACTAGAAGTAAATATTTATTTAGACAAATATTTAACCTTAATCTTGGCCTCTTATTAATGGCACTATTTGTTTGGTTGAGACAAGAATGTCTGCCAAACTTAATTTGCAAGTTTCAAATTATACCCACTATGGCCCCGTTTCTTGAAGAATATACCACAAAAGAGAAGTCACGTTGTTGTGCAGATAACTGGTGAATAGGAATCTTGACATGAACAGAGTTTCTTTTGGGATATTTTCTTGATGTCATCAGGTTCTCAATCAGTCTCTACTACAAGCTAGCACTTTTCCTTGAGAAATATGTTCTGAAAAGCAAACAAAATACTTTTCTGTATGAAAGTGTTAGTCAGCATATAGCTCTGAAAAAGGCTGCCACAAAGAGTCATATTGGTTGAGTTTAATAGTTCATGCATTGTAAACGCTGAAATTGGATATGTCACTGAAAGCTGCTCTTGGGCAGTTTTAGCTTGCATGACCGGCATTTACTCAGCAGATCACTATAGCTCCTGCTGATCTTCCCCTGGCAGCACTTAAGCAACACTTTCATAATGGATACATTTTTTTTCTTATTTTTGTTACTATTCCTCCCCCCACCATGTATTAGGCATTAACATGCTTTCCTTGGAAACTGGAGCATGCATTTCATCTCCTACTGCCTATTTCCTTCTTCAGCAAATTTATTTTAGTGGCACTGCGAGGGAATGCTATCTTGTGCTGCTCAGTGGTGTAATATTCCAATGGGTAATATGCTTGAAGTTGCCATATTGTGCATTGGCAAAAACAGTAAAGGATATAAAGGATCTTATGTTTTTGAGAGAGAACTCTGCCTTCAAGGCACTCTGTATTCTGTAGCTGCCCTGGTCTATCAAGGGGAGTTTAGCAGCAAAATGTAATCTTAAAACTTGGATGGCACCAGAGAAAGCAGCAGCTTTCTGATTTTTTCGAACTGGCATAATCTGGGGTGCAGCTCAGGCAGACTGTGCCGAGCAGCTCTTCCTTTGCCTGCAGCTAACACATGCTGTTCAGTCCCAGCCTCTGCCGTGCAGCTGGAAGGGGGTCTCTAGTGATGATGGCATGAAAAGTGTGTGCATGGGATGTTGTCTGTGTCATAATACGGACTTTTCAAGTGTACGCTTACACTTGAAATTTGCTTTCAAATCATCCAGTACCCGAGTCATACTTAGATACATTTGTGAAACAGGCTGGAGAGAGATTTTTTTTTTTAAATGTACCATGACGTAAGAACAAACTGGTGTTGGAAGAGTGGCACCACAAGTAATTTATAGGGTCAAGAAAAGAAGTAAACAGTGTGAGGAAGCTTTTCTCCATAGGATTACTCAACAGTGCTAGCACTTAACTGTTTTGAGCATTGTGAAAGCCTTTATAGTCTTTAGATATTATCAGCTTGCTCTTGGCCTTTAATGCCAGTAGCTCTGCTATAATATGCAGTATAGTAGTCAAAAACCCAAAACAGAGCCTTAGTTTTCATCCTGTAGAACTGTGGACCTAAGTTTGCTTTAGTGTTATTTCACAGCATGTACTGTAGTCTATCCAATTTAGTTATTAGTGTCAGTGAAATGTTACCTAAGAGAGCTTTCTGAGAGCAGACAGGACTTGAGGTCAAAACCCAAGAAGGGTGACCACTGATGAGTTGGTGTCTGATTTGGACCAGGAGTCCTGAAGCTGGATCTCCCCAGAGGGATCACAGCTTGGAGTTTTGAGCCTCAGCTTTTTAGGAAGCTGTCTATAGTAGTACGTGTTGGGGGGTGGAGGGGGACTGCTTCTGTGGTTAAGATACCTTTCTGTAGTTTCAGACTCATGTTTTAGATCACAAGAGGTTTGTTTCCCATCCAGCATTGTAAACAAGATGCTAATGCTTGCATGCCCATGCAAATCAAAGTTTAGGTATTTTTACTGTGGCTGGAATGGATTCTGTTGAAGATGTGACAAAAGAATCATTCTTTCCCTTTCACATCCTGAAAAAAAAATGCCAAAAAGTTGCGTACGCAAAAAGCCAGACTTGTTAGTTTTCTTCCATAAAGTTTACATGTTCACCAGATTCTACCAGGTAATATGAGTAAGATAATTTATCTCAACTGCATTTGTAAAGCTTTATTCTCATTTAATTTTGTGTTCAGAAAACCTTTATAACTTAATACATGGCAGACTGTACTGCGTCCAGCTCTGGGGTCCCCAACATAGGAAGGACATGTTGGGGTGAGTCCAGAGGAGGGCCATGAAGATGATCCAAGGGCTGGAGCACCTCTTCTGTGAAGACAGGCTGAGAGAGTTCGGGTTGTTCAGCCTGGAAAAGAGAAGGCTCCTCTTTACTCTGAGGGTGGTGAGGCACTGGAACAGGTTGCCCAGACAATCTGTGGATGCCCCATCCCTGGAGGTGTTCAAGGCCAGGCTGGATGGGGCTTTGAGCAACCTTGGTCCAGTGGGAGGTGTCCCTGCTCATGGCAGGGGGGTTGGAACTAGGTGATCTTTAAGGTCCCTTCCAACTCTAAACATTCTGTGATTTAGACTGTCAGTTTGTTTATGCTCGTGCTTAACCAGTGTCCATTATACTGTGAAGTATTCATCATTAACAGGGGTCTTCTCTAACTTTTCTTTTTTTAGGTACTGCCTGAAACATTGCTCTTCCCGGTCAGATCAGTATCGTGCCTCTAAAATAGGGGTCTAAAATTTGACACTGGTTATGTGATTGCAGATTATGCTACCTGTACAGACTCATGGTTTATAGATTGACGTAGCCCTCAAGTGCCAGAATTTTATTTCAGCTGTGTCACTTTTGGTATGAAAGATGATACGGGATGCTGAGCTCTGAGCTAGCAACACAGCAAAGCTTTCAATAAGCTATTGGCATGGATCTTCAGCCTTTTTTTGTAATAGTCTCTTCTCTGCCAGCAGAAGAAGATTGATCTCTTGGTTTTAATAGTGAAATGTATGTTACATATAGAATATTTTACTCCGAAATATTGCTTTTGAACATTAGGTCCTTCTGTTTAGGTTGTTTCTAGGCTATATTTGGACACATTGAACTTGGAAGGATGATATGATTAACGTATTACTGCTGCTATTATGGTAGAGATGTCACGTAGCTCTGTTCTCAAAAGTCAAATCTTTGGTACTGGTTAAATATTCAAAGATGCTGCAACAGTTCATAAAGCCATAAAACAAATTATGTTAAAGAATGTTTATAACTAACATGCAAAAAAAGATCCAGTAACTTGCACTGTTTAAATAAACCATTAGAGGAAGGAAAATGCAATACTGGAAACTTCTTTAACCTTCTCACATTTTAAGTGGAAGTATGGTCCTACAAAGCTGCTTGATTTGGAAGCAAATTTACAGAAGTAATTGGCAATATGTGCATATAAATAGTAAGAAATATATTTAAATGTCTATCTTCAAGCCTATATTTAGCAGTGGAGCAGGCGCAGAATGTGCTTCCTCTGTCCTTTATTTCCTTTGAAACAGTGCTTTGCATGACAAGTTCCTCTCCATAGATTGTTCTGTTAACTTCCTCCCATCTGTATCTCCTTTTAGCCCTAGGCTGTTGAAAATGAGACAGTTTTTGAATGAATAATGCTTATGTGATGACTTTTTTATATGATTAAAGAAAGTGTGGGATGATATTTTGGTACCCTTCTTTCCCCCCGCCCCTCCACTAATGATGATATATAGACTGTAAGAGTTTCTAGGGAAAAAAGGAATCATACAATTCCTGTTTGACCCTGTTCATTGGTAGGAATCAATTCCTGTTTTGCCTTTGTGCATTTGGACCCAAGCTTTCTCCTCTTAAGACGATAACTGATACCTGCCTTAATATTGATTTCATCTGAGGAAAAAACATTACCTGTCCTTCTGCTAAATTAAAAGTATCCTATAACTTGAGCATGTGGGAAGAAATGGAGCAAATGTGGTTAACATAAAAATCTTAAATTTTTAAGAGCTTAATATTCCTTAATTTAGTAACAGATTATGATTAATAGCAGTGGTATTTTGCTGCTGAACTCAAATCTACTATTAATACCATATGCACATTTTACAGAAGCTACTTTTCAGTAATACAGGCTGTAAAGATTTCTGTTGACAGGGTTTGTGGGTGTCATTTAACATAAAGAAATGAACAGCTTTTTCAAAACTACCTATAGCTCTTATTATGTTTGCCCTTTCAGCTATTCAAGCAACTAATGGTATGAAAGTTAGTTTTTTAATGGAACAGGCATTCAAGGGTTTTAATTATTCAAAGGATAATAGAGGAAAGCATCAGAAAAATGTAATGTTAAACAATGGATCAACTTCATACCACTGAAACCCTATGGAGCTATTTTGAAGTTAATGAACTTACTCCATTGTCTTACCCTTATCTTACTAAAAGTAAACAAGAAAAAACATAAACTAGCCTCAAAATCTTTCCTCAAAGAAATGCTTCCATTGATTCTAATGGAGGTATTGGCATGAGTAAAGGTAATTGTGCAAACTAAAGAATTAACAGTTTGTCCTCTCAATTTGTGTGCTATCTGACTAAATGTTGAGAAAGGGATAGGCACATAGGCATCCAAAGCTTTAGACTAGTCAACTAAATATTTTAAAGTAGTTGGAAGCATTAGGGGGTTTTTGACTTTAAAAAAATAAAAAAGAAAAAAAAAAAAACCCACAAACCAAACAAAAGAAAAGCCAGAAGTTTGTCCTGTTCCAGCTGGAGAACTGGAGAACATCTAGGATGTTCTGTGAGTGGGAAATGAATCCTACTTTTTTGTTTAATTAAAGTCCTTATTTGTATTTGATAGATGCAAGGGAGTACAGAATGTAATTTAAGGTATTGATCAAGGCTTCATAAACTAAATCCTAAATGGGAGAAGCAAGCAAAGGCTTCAAAATCCTTTAGTTATTATGATGAAACTCTAGTATTTGTTCCCCCCCCCGCCTTTGAACTACTAAATTCGACTTACAGAAATGAGAGAGTCCTCCTGCATTTTGATACTGTGCTGGTTGACAAAGCAGTTGGGCAAAGTAGAATAGACGGAGGGCAGTGCAATCTTCACTTTCATTTCAGCAAACCAAAGCACAACGGGTTAATTTTCTTACTGCACCAGTGACACATCTCAGCGATTGGTATGAAACTGTCTGTGCTAACAGCTGAAGTGTGTGTGTAAGTATAGCTGTTGACCAAGGGAGATGCCAAAGTACCAGTAGAGAGCCGGCACGGTGCTGGGCTCTGTTGACAGCCGCTGACCCCTGGCCCTGTGCGGTGGCAGGGGGGGATGGCGGGCGCCCTGTGTCATGGGCGCTTTGCGCAGTGGGCTGTTTTACAGGAGAGCTTTGACTGAAGGAGCAGCAGCACAAAGTTTGTAACCTGAATTAGAATTTATCTGGTGCATTGGGAGAGACTTGGACTTAATTTAGGGACTGAGAGGCAATGGTGGAGAGTCGTTAAACTTTTAATGAGCAAAAATGATCAGGCACATCACTTTGTTCATCAGATTTGTGTCTAGTCTTTTTTTATACCTGCTTCTTTCCCATTCTTTGTTTAAGATCTGTGGGCATACAAAGACCTTTAGAATTACAGCTCTGCTGTGAACTTGTTTTCTTATAGCTGTGCCAGGTAGCTGCTGAGGTCAGAGAACAGATAGTGAGACATGGTGACTTTAGCCTTTTAAGGAAACTAATTTACAGTGATCTTTAAAACAAACACGCAGTTTTGTCTGTGTGAAATGAGTAGGTCTTGGTTCAGTTGCTGGTAAAGCGATGAAAACATTACATAGCAAAATAACATAGTTGGGATTTTTCCACATTAACACAGAGACCGTGAACTAACTTGGGCATTTAACAGAACAATAAGTGGGATTAGCTGTATGTATTCATTCTCTAAAGACATTTCATTCACAGTAGGTACAGGTTTCCTGACAGAGTATCATGAAAAAGCTTCGGTGATACCTCAGTGAAGTTCAGATGGGATTTGCTCTATGTATTGGACTTCTTACACTAGAAAAGTGGTGGAGCAAAGTCTCCTTCAGCTATATATTTCTCTCGAGAGCTATGGAATACATTTGATGATTGCTGAGAGTAACTGAAGTTTTTAACTCTTTATCATCTTGTAGTGAAATAATTCAGTGCAAATCCTGGGGGGGAGAGAAATTGTTGTGAAACAAAGTAACAAATTATATTAGTTACAAAGGGACTGAAGGATAGCAATAACAGAAAATAGCTTTGATACATTGATAATAAAGGGAGTTTCTTTTGCCATGCTTGTCAACTTTAGATACAACCTCATAGAAGAAAGTTTTGGATATGCTGTGATTAAAAAAAAAAAAACCAAACACAAAACCCAACAAAACAGAGCACAAAAACCATAAAAACCAAAACCAAACCAGCTTTTGATTTTATGCCATTTAGAAAGAATGTGGGAGTAGGGTCTTGTGCAGTCATACATGAACTGTTTGCTTAGAAAATAGCAGAATAGTATAATGAATGCCATTTATTTGTGATAGCTTTGTATTTTAAAACCAACTAAGGAATAAATCTATTTTTTTTTACAAGCATGTATATAGTCATATATTTGTCTTGTTATCTGACGATTGATGCAGTTGAAGTGTATACTGTTGGACCTTTTTGCAGCATGTCCTGCAAACTATTAAGTTTATAAATATCTTGGTAATTATGTTCCTGATTTCCTACTTTTGTGCAATACAATAGGCTAAGACATTCTTTTTTAAAATATAATACCATGTAGTATTATTTGGAAATGAAAGTTGTGATTGAAACAGTATTCTCAATGTCTTTCAATCTCTACTGCATAGTCTTGTTTTATAACTCATAACTTTCATCTGGCGCGTAAGTACTGAGCCCATTCTGGGCTTCTCAACACATTTCCCACTGGTCCTCCACTGCACCTGCTGTGCTGCCATCAGCCATTAATGTTCAGATGAAGCCAACAGCCTGTTAGGATATGCCTGAGACGTTCACTAGTGCAGATGGCATGTTCTGTCTGCCTCTACCTGTAGCATCTGGCAGCAGTCAGATGTGAGAAAGCCCAAATGAGGAGGAGGGAGAATTTTTTTTGAAGTTGAATTGTACAAATAATTTTCTCCGACAAATTATTGCAGATTGCTTGAGATCATAAAGAAAAGAATATGTGAACTGGGGGCAGAATTAGTTTGCTTGATTGAATTAATTGAATGAATGCATATATTGTGTGGACTTACAGAATTTCTCAAAAAATTGAATTGGAAGTTAGTTGAGAGCTTAATGGATTGATGCTGTAGTATCTAGGGAGTTTTCTCCTTAACCATTCCCAAGAATGTATCAAACTAAGTATCGGGCAGATGGCTGTGCACTTGCTTTTCTACATTGTAGTTCTACACAGAGTTTTGCCATTGATCTTGATGCAATCTTAAATACGGTTTCTAATTGTATTTGTGATTATGCAGGTAAGATTAGAAGGGCATTTTTTCCTTCTGAATGACCCTGTTTTTGTTATGAAGAGCCTGACAAAAGGATGAGTGACTTTGCCATCTGACTACAGAGCCAAGAATAGTCAAACTTTTGTCTTTCTGAATCAAATGCTTTTTTTCACACCTTATCTTTTAAAAAACAAAGTTTGTACTGTGTAATAACCACAGCATGGTAGAAACTAAGCACTCATATGCAAAGGGTGGAATCTGTGCCTCAGAGAACCAATAACCTGTATTATTCTCGATCATCTTCTGGGTTTTGACTGGAAACAAATTTTGCATTCTTGATTTTATCACTTAATTGTTACTATTAGCAATGCAAATGGATGAACACTGAAGAAAAAAACCCAAAATAAAACAAACACAAAAACAACAACAAGAAAACTGAGGTAGAGGAAGAAGGTGAAGGGGTTTGACTTCCAAGGTGGCTGTTGCTCCAAGACTGGGTGGATGTCAGTCTGCTTGTGGGAGGTGGTGAGTGATGGCTTTTGCATCACTTGTTTGCCTTTCCCCCACCCCGCCTTTCTTTCAGTTATTAAACTGTCTTTATCTCAGCCCAGATAAACTGTCTTTATCTTTATCTTGCTTTTGCTCTTCCTGTTCTCTTCCTGCTTCCCACTGGGACTAATGGGAGGAGGCAGCTCTGAGCATGATGTTGGATGGGGTGGAATGTGCCTTTGGCCAGTTCGGGTCACCTGTCATGGCTGTGTCCTCTCCCGGCTTCTTTCTCACCCCCAGCCTTGCTGGGTGGGGTGGGTGAGAGTGGGGAAAAAGAGAAAGCTTTGGTGCTGTGCCAACACTGTTCAGCAGTAGCCACAACACTGTTGCGTTATCAACACTGTTCTAGCCACAAGCCCAAACCACAGCAGCATACGGGCTGCTGTGAAGAAAGTTAACTCCATTCCAGCCAGATCCAGTATAGATAAGAAAGTCCATCCCAGTTCATTATAAATAAACAAATCTTGTATAGTTAATAAGTTTTTTCCTCTTATATGGACAAAATACGCTAGGAAGTGCTGAATTGTGGAAGAGAGATGAATAAGATTACAGTACAGCGGAGACGATAAAGCTGTAAAAAATGCATTTTATAAAGCACAAGAGAATTTAATAGATTTGGAAGATGGATCATGTCAGTCAATCTTAAGACTTGCTGGCATCCCAAAGGAGGAGGAGCAGAATAATATGGCTTCTCACCTACAACTGTTTCTGGCAGTGCTAATGAGTGTGGAACAAAAAGTGAGAAGTACTCTCTGATTTCCGCTACCAAAACCAGCTCCTGGGTAAAGACCTCATCTTGTCACTTGCAAAGGCCCTTTGCTTTCAGAATAAATAATATGCACTTTTTAGATCTCAATTTTTTTATCAGGATCTGTGCAGAAGGATCTTGACAACACTAACATGAAACGTAGGAGCATTAATCACCTTTAAGCTTCGAAGAGGTGTTAGTAGAAAGCCATATTCTGTGTTAGCATTTATATTATCAATTTAGGAGAAAAACTGCTTGAAACTCCAATGTCTGGGTTTTTTATGTTTGCAGTTAATCTGCTAAAACTGTTTCTGAGGATGAAAAGTCAACAGGTAATTCTTCAGCCCTGTGGTATGAGAGGCAAGAGTTTTAATTAGAGCTTCAATAATAAAAATACATCAGTACTCCTGTGCTTTTTGTATCCTCAAAATAGTTGTCTTCATTCTCATTTGAGCTGTGACTTGCTGCCCTTTAAGTGTCCTGTTTACTCTAGAGTAAGAACCAGACCACTTCAGAAACAATGGCAGGCTATCACCTAAAGTAAAACGCGTGGATAACTTGAGTTTTGAACTGCTGACCTGTTTATAGGCATAATTTTTTCTCCATTCTCTCATTGACAAGCTCTAAAAATGCTTGTTATAGCCTTACAGCTGCTTAAAAGGGAAAATTAGAGTATGCAAAATAGGATACCAGACCTCTTTCTGTCTGTATAGATGAATAGATTCTACTATTGTCAGTTAAGTAGATGCTAGTGCTGTTAAACTTACAAACCTGGTGTTCCTCATCAAAATGAAGCGTTTGCCATTCCTCTGAGTGGAGAAGTTTGACACATGCCAATTAAAACTGACATCAAGCAGGTTCTTGGAAAGGAGAAACAAAGAAAAAAACAAAAAAAACTCTTCATGGTGGCGATTTTAGGTATTTGGGTTGCTTCTGTTTCATAAGCCGTAAACTCGCTAAGCCTTGAGCAGTGCAGAAACTGAGAAGTGATCCCTTCTGCGTAACAAATCCTTTCCCTGTGTCTTCAGTGTTCTCATAGTAACTAGGATGGAGGTTAGGAGGAAAGGGCACTTGCCTAGATGTGCTGATCAAGTTCAAGTGCCTGCTCATGCTATTTATTGCTTACTGTCATAAAGGCAAGTTGTAGTGTAAAAAAAAAAAAAAAAAAAAAGTCTTTGCCTGTATGCTTAGCAGAGGGCGAACTGTATGCGGTTTGTAACAGCATAGGAGGAGAGGGTGGCTAGAGGCTGCTCGCTGGTGGTCAGGGTAGCTGTGTGCTGGAGCAGGTGGGTGACCTCTCCAGGCAGTCACCATCAAAGGAGGTTCATCAGGACAGGTCAGCGAGACAAACATTTCTCGGGACTGGGTTAGTGGTACTTGGTGCTGCTGGGGTGTGACTTTGCAGATGTGATCTGAGTAGTGACAGCCAACTATAGATATGCAGGTTGGACTGCAGCCTGATAATGCTTTACCATTTCGTAAGTTTGAGTTGTTTCAGAATGGCAGCTGTAGCCCCTACAAAGGTGAGTCTTTGTGTAATATGTGCATACCTGCCACATGCTGACAAAAAGATTAAGTAAAAATCTGCGGGCTGATTACAGTTGCCTCCTATTAGATTTAAAAACATTGATTTCCTCATTCAGTTCACTTTTTTTTCTCCTGATGAACAGTGGTGATTTTTTTTTTTTAAATGAGAAACAGCGATATAACTTGGCTGCACAGAAAAATACAGTATTTGCCAAATGGTTGATCACTTCTGGCCTCTGAATCCTCTGGCAAGTATTTTGCAGTGTATTTAGGAGTACTTTTGAAGATATAAATAGATCTGTGGCAATTAGCAGATAAGAAGAAATAACAATTAGCTCTATATACTGGATATGCAGTAAAGCTGGATTTTAAAACCAAAGGGAACACAAGATTTCCCTTTCCAGCACATGATTCAGTCCCACTATGATGGAAAACAGGCAACAGTGAAGCTGATTTGGGGGCTACAGTTTAATGATGCAGCATAAGATGTCTTCTCCACGGTTACTTATTATGTAAAATAATGCCTTGCCTCTGAAGGGAAGGCATAGCTTATTATTTGTGTTGTTGTCAATATGATGCTTTTTAAAAAGCATATTGTTTCTAATAGAGGACTGATTATTGTTTTATGTTTGATCTTGTTTGGTTTACAATGCCACCTGCTGAAGCGAAGGCTAGGGACATTTATTTACATGCTCTAACTTAAGGACTGTTCTCCCAGCAAACTGCTCTCAATGAAGGAAATTTGGGGGTTATGTATACCAGACTCATGCAAGCCTTTCTTCGGGTCTAGAGTAGAAACAGTAACTTCAGCCTCATGTTTCTGGAGATGAAGTTGATTGCTTTTCCTTAGCAGGCTCTTTCAGTCTTAGATCCAAACAGGCTTGAAGGCCTGTTTTTTTGATCTACATTAGCGGATTCTGCTCAGTTTTCTCTAAACCTTGCCTTGCTTAGACAATCATGACTCAGTAGTAACAGCGTATTTCTATGCATGTCTACATTTTGATTGAAAAGCTTGATTGTACTATAGATTTTTCTTTACTGTATTTATCTAGGAAAGATATATTTTTATATATATCTTGTTTGTATGGTAGAAGTCAGTTTTTTATATACGTCTCCCATGTATGCATATAACCCATAGGTAAGTATTTTTGCTAAGGAAGCTTTCATACAAATGGCTGTCCTACTGAAAGAAATTTTTGTAGCATGTAGTAAGGTTGAAAATTTCATCTGTTATAATAATGTGCCCTTCAACAAGTTTGCAAAAAGCAACATCAGAAGCTATGAACTGATGACTTAAATCATGTGGTACTCAATTACAGCACCTTATGGGCCAGTATGTGGCAGAAAAATATGCCCCATTTAAGGAGTTTCTGGTAGAATATGGTAAAATGGAAGACTGTTCCAGGCAGAGGATTTATCCTCAGCAGTAGAGCTGTAGCACAATGGGAATTCAAGAACTGGGTCTGTGCTTCTGCCCACGGGCTTTGTGAGTGAAAGGGTGGGGTGTGCACGTGTCCCGTGTCCTTTCTTGTGTTGTGTCTTGTTCCACTCGTGTTTTCTTGAGGCTTCACAAGTTTCAGTGTGTAGCTGATGAAGGATGTACATCACCTCTGGCACTGGGGAAGCATTGTGCTGTTTGCTACGTGAATATCGCTAACTTTGGTTTTTTACTTAGAGTAGCTTTGTGCAATTTTTAGCAAGGGTCTTATTTCATAGATGTGGTAGTGCTCTGAGTGGCATAAGCAAGTACCTTACCTTATCCCAAATTCATCATTCTAATGTGATCATGCAGTGAGAAGATGCAGCAGAATTCAGGCTTTGAGCTTACGGCTTTTCTCCCCAGTAATGAAATTTGTAATTAGCATGTTCAAGATGCTAAAGAGAATGTGAGCATGTTAACAACTCTCCAAATGTCAAAATGATTTTGCAGTTGTCACTGGTTGTTCACATTAGGGAAGTAAAGATGATTTTTACTACTCAGTAAGTTTCGTACTGTCACAAAGTAGAGCAGAGAAATATTGATGAAGGACATCATTCAAATCTGCAAACCAGCGGGAGTTCATGCTAAAGGCCATAGCTGTCTACAGCTGTTAAAAGCATCAGCTCCTGACAATTGGTGCAAATACTGCTTTCTCCCAGCAAGTTTATCTACAAAAAGTATCTTAAATTACATATTAGAAGCTTTAAAAGAAACCTCTTAATAGTGTTACTACTCTTCTGAAAGAGGACATACAAAATAGCGTAAGTAATTTTACACAAGGAGCATAAATCCTAATTATATTACTGGACTTTCCTTAAAGCAAGAAAATCAAGTATTCAGGATGACCTCAAGGTTGCTCACGTTTGACCAAAGTCTTGTCAACCCCTAAAAGGTACCTAGGTCCAGAGAAATGTAATTAGGGGAAAACTAACTCTAAAAATTTTGCTTAATAGAGGTGAACTGCATTGCAAATATGTTGTTACATGATAATTAAATTATTAGCTGAAAAATACAGATATCTATCCTTTAGAAATGAAAGAAAAGGCCTGGTAGTTTTTTAGGATACAACTTTCTGATTATTAGATTTTTCTCAGGCATTAGCCAGGAGTAAATTTATGTTTTTAATATAATTGCAGCAACGTAAGGTTTGATAAAAGACTGAGGTAATCTGTGTAGCCAGAAGAGTTACTGATTCGTGTATGAACAATTGTGATTTCTTTGCAAGTCTGGAAAATGAATATATACAGTAGATAAAAACAAAGGATACTCTTTGTTTCCATACTGATAATCAAAATCACTTCCTTTAGTAGTCATTAACCTTTTCTTGAATTCTGAGGTAACTCTATATCCTGCTGCAATTTTTAGTGTGATATCTGAATTTTTATTCATAGAAGCATAGCAAAATATATTAGTGTTAATTGAGTCTGTAATCTCTCTGCAAAAGGCAGTTAACATGTAACTTGCCTCTTAAAACCACAAATGTTTAACTAAGAGAAAGGTGGACTAGTCAACAGTCTTCTATGCGCTGGTATCTAATTTAGTCCCATTACAGGTGGTGCACACTCATCATGCCTTTTTCTGAGGACCATCACAATGGAGGAAAAAAATGAGTAGAGCATCTGCTGTTGATCTATTTGGATGCCTGATGTTGACCCATAATACGCAGTCATTTCTCAACCATGGTTGGATCTTGGAAAAACATCCTTTAAATGAAGGAAATCAATCTTCTATCCTAGGACAAAAGTTATCCCCCCTTTCTTTTTGGCTAAAGTATTTTCTAGTGAATACAAGGGCGTGTTTCTAATAATGTAAGCTGGACAATTATCAAGTCTGCTATACCAGTAGCCTCACTGACTGTAAAACCATTAGCTAATGGTGACAGGAACAGTCTGTGAATTGGGAGATAAGCAGGTAAATCCATTCCTGCTGTTCTAGCTACAACTGTTAAGAGAGTCTTGTCCCTCAGCAAAGTGGTGACCTTCTGCCCTGCTGAGGCTACTAGCTGAACATACTTTGTCTTCTGTGTAGACAGTGAAGCCACTTAAATCATCTCTAGTAAAATATTACCTTAAATCCAGTAATGCATAAATTTGTCAATGAAGTCCACAGTGAATAATCTCTAATATTGTGCTGCTGAATGTGTGTGGGTTGATCCGAGTAGCATGTTTGACTAAATCATAGTATTATGCCTTGGTTACAGAATCTGAAGATGGGTAACTCTTTAGTAGCTTTCAGTCTGTTCTATTAATTAATGATCTTTCTCCTTAAAAATTGGTACCTTTTTAAAATGGTACCAAAGGCTTTAATTCAAGTTACAGCTTGTTTACTGAAGTGTTGTCATGACAAAATGCATCAATTAAACTTTCAAATTCCCCTACTATTTTAAAGTGGTCCTTGCTCCTAAGGATAGGAGTAATTTTCTGTTATTGACCATTTAATCAATTCCATACAATGTTCTTGAACATAAATAATTATGACAGTGCTTATAGGTAGATCAAGGAAGGATTTTGTGTAAGAGATTTTGTCCATTTCAGTGGAGGCTGGAAATAACCCTTAATTTTTCTACATTGATTTTTTTTTTTTTTTTTTTTACCTGGCTTCTTGAGCCTTATTTAGGGGATGAATCAATGGGATGGCAATGGCCTGACATTACTGTATTGCAGTGGATGATGCTGGAAGTTCATAGCTGCCACTGTGATATACCCTAATACTTGGGCAGCATGAGATTGATCTGAGGACTAGCTCTGTGTTACCCATTTGCTTGAAGCCAATTTTCATTTGGTTGTCAAAGGTTTGACTGGGCTTGTCGCAGCTAGTGGTATGAAGGTAGAAGCTGCTGTAGGTAGAACTAGATGAGCCCAATATTCTTTTCATTAAAGGAAGGTGAAATAAACTCCTTTAGAAATAAGCAAAAAACCTCTCTAAAGCAAGCAAACAAACCACCAAAACACTTCAAGGTCTGCTACCCTGACAATAGGCAAAGAGAGCTCCTGTATGTCATCTGTTGTTAGAAGAAGCTTCCTGCTCTTCAAAGTCTTGTTATACTAATTCTCATGTTGTTATATACTACTTCTGTGGAATCACATCTTACTACCTGTTTATCTCCTGAAACGCTGCATGTGGGATGTGCATGCTTGTTATTTAATCCCTAATAGCTGAACACCTTATCCTTTGGTAAGCAGTTAGATTTTCAGTTGGAAATGACCTTTAATTCAAAGCAGATTAGATTAAAATAAAAATGAGATTATTTGCAGCATCCAAAATAGATAACATGGGTACTAATATTTTTAGACTTGAGTGAAGAAATAAGGGAAGCATTTCTACACGGAAGTAAAATAGGAAAGCTTGTTTTCCCTGTACCTTCAGTCATCTGACCTTCTGAGCTGCTTCCCTGACCACATCCCCAGAGGCCTGAGGTGTTGGGGTACATCTCCCAGAGCCAGCTCCTGTCGGTAAAACCTCCTGGCTCCTTCAGGAACTCACTCGAAGTCTTCTTCATTTCACTTTCGACTCTATCTTCCTCAGAGGCTTACTGATCTTACGAAAGTGCGAGATGCTTGAAACCCCTGATAAACAAAGGACTAGCGCAGTTCTTTGGAGATGCAAATACTGCTATACCAGACCAGAGGCTATGAACAGCAGTCTCATCAGTGAATCATAGAATCATTCAGGTTGGAAAAGACCCTTGGGATCGTCGAGTCCAGCCATCAACCCCACTCTACAAAGTTCTCCCCTACACCATATCCCCCAACACCACATCTAAACAAGTCTTAAACACATTCAGGGATGGTGACTCCACCACCTCCCTGAGCAGCCTATTCCAGTGTCTGACCACTCTTTCTCTGAAGAGTTTTTTCCTAATGTCCAGCCTAAACCTACCCTGCTGCAGCTTTAACCCATTCCCTCTTGTTCTATTGCTAATTACGTGTGAGAAGTGACCAGCACCAACCTCTCTACAATGTCCTTTCAAGTAGTGGTAGAGAGCGATGAGGTCTCCCCTGAGCCTCCTCTTCCTCAAACTAAACAGCCCCAGCTCCTTCAATTGCTCCTCATAAGATTTATTCTCCAGGCCCTTCACCAGCTTCGTTGCCCTCCTCTGCACTCGCTCCAGCACCTCGATATCCCTCTCGTATTGAGGTGCCCAGAACTGGACACAATACTCAAGGTGTGGCCTCACCAGTGCTGAGTACAGGGGGACAATCACCTCCCTCCTGCTGCTGGTCACACTATTTCTAGTACAAGCCAGGATGCCATTGGCTTTCTTGGGCACACTGCTGGAGCATGCCTTTTGGCCTCTCCACTCTCCCTTACCACTTAAGTCAATGTCTGCATCCATATTTACATTGATGAACATGATACAAATAGGTAGATGACATTAACAAAATGGGATTCTTACAAGCTCTTGGCTGAGACCAGATGTAGTTGTGGTCGATAATCTTGAGGATACCAGGTTTGGAAGGAGGAGAGTTGATCTCTAAGGCACAACGTAACTTTCCCCACATAACACCAACAAGAAGGCAATTTTGCCTAAGACGTCATTCAAAAATAAGTGAAAGATGTTTGACACTGAGTAGCAGTGCTGCGATGTCAATAACGTTAGAAGGTTGTGGAAGAAAGTTGTGCAATATACTCTTACCTTGCTTGTAATTTAATCAGTGAGTTTTGATAAGGCTTTTATTTCACTAGGTTAAGAATGTCTCCTAACAAGACTAAATAGAAAAATTGCTAAAATCAACAAAGCTGTTGTTTTCTGTCATGTCAAAGATAAATTTCCAGTACTCCCTGGCAAGGACATGAAAGCAAGCAATTACCTATATATGAACCATGTGTTTTGGAATACAGGTGCTATACTGGAAACACTTGAAAAAAATATCATTTTCTATTATAACTGTTCCTGTTCTAGTAAGCTTGTGAGAAATGTCCTTGATCCTCCAGTCCTTAAACAATGCACTTTTCTATCTTAGTTAGAAGTAAATGTTGGAAGAGAATAGCGATGAGGAAGAATTTGGAGGAACAAGTAATTTAATGCTAGCATGGAGGCAAGCTGGGGATTAGCAAAGTAGCAACGCTTTTGCTTTGCATTCTATTTTTACTATACATTTCCTTTAATGTAGAGATATCTGCAAATATGTAAACTGTTCAAAAATTATTTTAAGATGGAGATGTACATCATATGAACTACTTGCAAATAAACTTGAGCTTAATTTATTCTTCAGTATATTAATTCAGTTCTAATCACTGAATTCCACATGGCTGAGTTCAAAAGAAGATCATGCACCCCTGCTCTTCCCTAAATTTTAATTTCTTCTTAGTTTGCTTCAAAAACTGAACTGCTTAGAAATACCCTACTTGACCTTTAAAACTACAGTGTCAGGGGAATCATGATAATTAGATGAAGCCGTACAATTATTTGTCTAAAATATCTATATAAACATTGGAAGCCACATACGAGCAGTTTGTGAGAATGCCGTATCTTCACAGGCACGGGATGCTGTTGTGAGCTGCATCTTCATTCATGAATTAATAGCGCGATTACTGAAGATGTTTGCTGAATATCAGGCCTTTTTTTAGTGGAAATTGATTCTACTTTTGCTGATGAAGTCTGAAAATAATTAGCTTTTCTTAGTTGGATATGCCCTATATTCCTTCTACATAGTTCAGGCTTAGGAATAAACCTCTACCCAATAACATATTTGTTCCAAGTACACGCAGTCAGTTCCTCTTTCCCTCCTCCTAATAGAGACTCCTGTGAGACTATAGTTTTCCTTAATAATACACCACTTCTCAAATAAGGACCAGTGTTCATCATTTGCTGAACAATGTCTTCTCTAAAGGTAAATCCATTGCACGTTTTATACAGGAGAGCTACACCTACAGAACAATTTCAAAATAGCAGCTGTGCTGCATTGCATTTGGCACATAGTAGCTACGTTACAGCCCTCTGAAATGGCAGTAAGAAAGAGCAGCTAACCAACAGACTGTGCTGATACTTCGGAGCTGGCAGAAAAGTATCAGTGTAGGTTGGCATGCTTACTGTGACAACATATAGTAACTTCTGTACAGAGCAAAGAACGGTTTTCTTTCTGTCAGTATAGAAGTAAACCAATAGAGAAAAATTAGTGTGCCTAATCCATTAATGCCATGGAAGCCATTTGCTAAGGGTGTCAGAATTTTCTACACATTTGCTAAATCTCAAATGTGTAACTAGAGGGACCTAGGAGGATGACAGGAGCTAAAGAAAATGCAGAAAACTTTAAGTTTTTAATTTTTTTTTTTTTTAAGTAAAAGGAGAATAATTCACCATTTGGATAAAATACACATCTCAGTGCTCAGCACAGTAGTTCAGTTTAAATACATCAACAGTTTTGTGCATCTCTTCAGATTAAATGTAAAATGTGTTCCAGGAAGGACTGTATCCTCCTGCAGTCTTAACCTAACGACTCCTGCTGCTTTGGAGGAGTTGCCACAGAAGATACGATATATTGCTGGGCTGCAGTGATAATATTGATTTTGCTTTAAAGAATTTTAACTTTGATAAATTATGCCCTGTGGAATAATTTAAATGAGTAACAAAACAAAATATATTGTCTTAAATTGTCAGAGTTGACCAGTAAGTTTATGCTTTAGTGTTTGGAGAGCTTCTTCAAATAACTTTCAAGGAAAGAATTCTTCCCTGGGTTGATTCATTTTAAACTGTCTCAAATTAGTTTAAAAAAAATAGGACCTCTCCAAATCACTAGTCAATGTCAAAAATTTATCTTCTGGCTACAGGGCTTCCTAATGAGGAACTAGGGAGCAGTCAGTACTTATGGGGTTATTGTCAAAGTCTTAAAGCACAGAAAATCCTAACGAGGATGTTGTACGGTTCTTTTGGTCTGTCAGTAGGCAGCTGGATATCTTCTCTTATTCAAATTTTTCTTTTCATAGATGGGAAGAACCGTGGACCTTCTTATCATAAATGTGTGTAGGGAAGGTTGTGGAACAGTGATAAATACATGTCCTAGAGAGACCTTGACCTTCGAACACAAATATGGGTGTGAAGGATAGAAATGAGCCAAGAAGAGTTTCTGTAACCTTTTTGATAGTTCAGTAGCTACCCATCCTCATTACGACATTTAGGAAATGTGTATAGATGGACTCGGCTGTAATTCTGAGTTGAAACAAGAACAAAAGACAGAAGAAAAAAGTCAAATGCAGCTAAACGTAGTCTCCTGAATGTGTAATTTAAAAACTGGAGAGTAGTGAGCTACGATCATCCATATTACACTGCCCAATTACGTATTAATTTACTAGCTTCCTTATTGAAGGCAAAGATCCTCTGGAGCAGGCTCAAAAATCTGCTCTCTGGTAGTAAGGAAAAGTGGGTAGGGGTACAGGAGAATGGTTTATACTTGACCATGTATGCCGTGAGAGATGCTGTCATTCTTCTCTTAGTAACTGAAAAAACCCAACAATTCAAGTCAAGGGATGTCATGCACTAGACCTAGGAAAGAGTGGAAATCTTTCCTTCTGTGTTAGGGAAGCTGAATGAAGGAAATTGGTAATACAGTTTCATCATTCCCTGTGAATTTCTGAGCATAACTTCCTGCTAGTCAAGCTCTTAAAAATACTTTATTCAACAGTCTTGCTGAGTTTGAATATTTTATAAAGGAGGCCAGTTCAAATAGGGAAAGCCAAGCTGTGAGTTAAACTAGAGCTGATGTAAAGACTGCTGCAGAAATAGAGAGGAAAATGAAAAAATGACATGTTTTTGTGTTGTTAAAAAATAATTTCTTCTGTCCTCCATCTACTCAGCTTTAATTTCGTTGCTACACTACCTGTTGCAGAGCATAACTCTTGGTGTGTTACTCGTGTTAGAAAGGATTTTTGTATCAGCAGAAACAGAGCACTGTGTTGAAGGGGAGTCGAGGGACAGCTGTTGTCCTCCTGCTCCTCTGGAGATCTTCCCTCACACCCCCAGAGGGGATGGCAGCTGTTTGCAGAATAAACCTCCACAGAAGGTAACAGAGTCTAATTGTGGCAGTAATTTTGAGATGGTAAAAGTAATTAAATATATTTATTTATTTTTAAATCAAATTGGTTAGAAAGAAAATGCTGGCTGCCTTTTTTAGGTAGGTTGCCTTTCCCATTTATGGCTTCTTTCCTTATTATGAGCAGCAGGTGGCTTATGAAACATATCCCCCCTGAAATATGAACTGTGTTTGGAGTAGGATTTTGATTGCTTGAGGAAGAAACCTGCCAGCGATTCCAGCATTGATCTTTGGGCTCATGTGAAGTTTGCTTCAGCGTGCTTGTCCTTTTTGGTTGAATAGATGTGGGAGCACACAGAACCCCTCCTACACTGGGGTTACAGTCTGTGACTTTTGTACAAATAATTATCAATTATGTACAGAAAATGATCAAGCAAAGAAAAAAAAAAAGACACCAAAACCTGTTATATTTCAAGAATGGTTTAGACTACAGCATAGGCCGTCTTTGACTCATTGCATGACAAAAAATGATATTGAGACTGCCAAACTGTACAAAGAGTTTTCCCAAGACTGTTTTAGCGTTAGCAAGACAGATTGGGGGGGGGGCAGTATGAAATCAGGTAGGGATGCATGGCAAAGATTTGGTTTTGTAGGGTATGTGAGCAGTGTATTGAAGAACATTCAAGACTTGCATGTGGTAATTAACTAAATCTTCCTTACTTGAATTACATAAACTGAGGCTTTAGGGTTTTCTCCAAACAAAATTTTGACAGAATAGTTTTTCATAGCTCTTTAACCGTGCTACTCAAAGGCGGTATTTTGAAGTCCTTTACTCAGGTAAATCACTTTCTGTTCACAGGTCTGTGTTCAGTAGAATGTGAAACTGGCCCTTACAAAACCAAAGCTCCCCTCTCATGCTCATTTATTTAGACTTACCAAAATCTGCATAAAAGATTCTGTATTTGTCAATTAGCTGAAAATGTTCTGATTACAAAAGACATGTCTTTTTTTATGGATGATATGAGCATTTTTCTTCTGTATGAGTCAGGGGAAAAAATGTGTTAGATGCTATAAGTGTTGAGAAAATCTGGTTTTAAATATTTAGAAACTAAATATAAATAGATATAACTGAACAAAATACGCTTATGATTGGGTTCGTGTTAATGAATCATCAAATAGCGAAATGTACTGGATCAGGTGTAGCTATATGTATTGTGTGTGTATATATACAGACACACTTTAGCGTATATTTCTAGAAGTCATGTTATATATATATGAAACCCAGAAAGACCTCTAAAGTATTAAAATATTCTGTAAGTGGTAGACATTCCCTTACTGAAAAAGCCGATTCTAAGTGTAACCTCACAACAGTAGAGAGGCCACCACAGTCTGTAAACTCTGTATTGCAATTAATGAAGAGTGTGAGTTGCTAAGCTGCACTCAGAGTCACCTTCTGCTGTTCTTACACAAGGCCAAAGGGGTGCCACCAGCAGCAGAACCAGGGCTGGGAAGACACAGCACTGCCTATGTGATGTATACTGCTGCTCCTCTGGCCTGAGCATGCTGCCTGAAGGGACACGGAGGGCTTCCAATAAACTGAAAAAAACCCCAACTATTTGCCACCTCTTCTGCAGAGTGCTGACTAGTAGATGAGAAGCCAGCTCATCGAGTGCAGGATGGCTGTAAGGAGCACAGAAGTAGGATATGAAATCAGTTTGTAACTGCTTCATTGGGAGCCTTCAGTAATACTAGTATCAAGTTCAGCTGAGGTGGTCTGAAGCAGCTCCAGCAAAACCCTGTCCTTTGGTATGTTACCTTTTTAAAGGAATACTAGATTCTGGTTCCAACTTCCTTTTTTTTTTTTTTTTTTTTTCCCTCTCAGAAAGAGTATGGTGGCTTGCAGATCAGATTCTTCATTAAATTATTATAGTGATGTTCAACTCATTTCAATTAAGGGCACCAATTTAAACATCTGAATTAGAGAATTCAGGTGACAAATTAGAAATATTTGTGCCTAAGATTTATATTGTGATGTTAACACTGAATACAGCAGGCTTAATACTGTCTTCTTCTAAGCATAGTTCCAGGGAAAAATGATTCAGACTTATTTCTGAATCATAATCCCTCTTCCCTCCTTTTCCTTTTAGTCGTAAGGGCAAGATAAAACTGTAGCACTTGCAAAATGGATTTTCACAGGAACACTTCTTGCCTTTTTTTTTTTCCAAATATCAGAAGTGTTCCAGTGAAAATACTTTTCACATTCATACTTGGTTATACAAACAATTTTCTAACCAGCTAACCCATTAAAGTGTTTTCAGGTGTGGACACATCTTGTTCTCATTTATGCCTGTTTAGATGTGCTCCTGACCTGTCCCACCACAGTTCTCCTGTTGCTCTCCTGCACTGATCAGCTGCCAAGAATGGCCAAAGCACTGCTCAGCTCTTGCCCTGTCAGGCTGTTTGGAAACACTGAGACTTTCTGCTCTTTTTATTCACCTAGGTGAGTCTTCAGAGGCATTTTTGTCCTGCCTGAGCACTCTCTTTTTGATTCCCACACCTGTTTCTTATCTCATCATCTATGCATGTTTTTCTGTTTTCTCTATGATTTGTATCTAGAATGAATCACTGAATGTGCAAGACGTGTTTCATCTTCTTTGCCTCAGTAGCGCCAGCTAAATCAGTCATATTCTGTATAATACTTCCAGATCACTGATGTTTCTCTTGTATGTGTAAAAATAACACAAAGTGATCTTAGAAATGTGACTGTTCTCTCTTCACTGTCAGTTTGTCGGTGCCTGTTAGAAAACACATTGTTGTTTCAGGGTTGGGTTTTTTATTCATTCTGCTTATAAAGGAAAGAGGAAAGAAGAAAGGAATTAAAATTATTTTCTCCAGAAGTATGTTGACCTTCAAGCTGTTCTGAATGAAGGTTTTTATGTGGTAATGTGTTCTTACTCCTAGGGCGCACAGGCCTCTACATTTACTAAATTTAAGTAGATAGCGTTCAAAATCATGAGAAATCTGACTTGTTAATCCTGTAGTTACTTTCAGAAGAGCTCTGTGCTGTTCAGGGAAATTGGCACTACTGCTGTGTCCTGTGTCGGGGCTTTCCAACCACTGCTTTTAAATGGTCCTCTTCCTTCCAGGGGTGTTGAAAAGACTCTGCTATGAGCTTATCTCTCTGTGCTTGTTCAAAGGGCAAGGTTGATGTGTTTTAGAAATTCATGGACTTCTTGAAGAGTTCAGTCCCCAAGCACCTTCTGAATGAACATAGCACTGCATATGCTACCCTAAGCATGTATATTTATTTGACTTTTGTCATTTTGAGAATTTCTAAAACGCTTAGGATTTCCTATGCTTTATAAATAAAACATGTGATTCTACGTACGCAAGCTGTGCTGGGTATGTCAGTGGTGCGCTTTTGGGAGTACAGTATGGTTTCTGCTTCTGCAATTCAAATCTCTCATAAAGGCAAAGGGATGGAGCAGGGAGGAGGGAAACAATACTGGCATTAGCAACCCTTCAAAAAAGGCTGGATTGCCTCCTTTGTTTAGAACTGTGTGTGAAGCAAATGTATGTCCATTTCTAAGTGCTTTTTTATTTCCAGCTCTGATTCTACTCTGTAGAAACTTGGGTATGTATAAGGATTGGGGTAATCAACATCTTATTACTGCTAACGTACAGTTTTTATCAGTACAAATCTCAAAAACTGACCTCTGCTTTGTGGTTTTCATTCATTAACTTTTGACATTAATGCTGCTATTGTGATTTATTAATTAGAAAAGCATTTGGTTTTTACACATTTTGTTAATAAGTGCATGCTGCCTGCCCTTTTATGTTTCAGAAGGATACAGTATGGTAGAAAGGTTTTATAGCAAGTGTCTAATATCTTTGTGTTGTTTGTAGTAGAACACTGAAGTTTGGTGGCTGAAAGTTGTACAGAAGTGATCAAATTCCCATAGAGGATTACCTGACCTGTTGGACCAGCTGCTGAGCAAGGGCCTGGCATAGCCTGCTCTATGCCCCTCACTCGTACAGAACCACAGCTTTTCCTTCAGGCCTTATGCAAGGCGAGAGAACAGCAGTCCATCGAGTTTTGATATTAGACACCTATATGATAGTGCTTAAGTCATTTAGTTTATTTCTATGGCCATGCTATTTCAACATGAATTTTTTCAGGCAAGGTATCTGGAGTGCAAAAGCAACATACCGCCTCTTCCTTAGGCAGATGTGGTACTCGAGTAAGCTTCTCTACAGGCTGTGGGTGCTCCACTAAGGGCAACTAGGTGCCTGTGTTCTAGGAGAGGCTTTAGTCCAGGTTTTGAGATAAAAAGGGAGTAAAGGGGAAAATCAACACTTCTGCCTGCTTGTCTACAAAAATGAGAAGAGCTACAACTGTTTTATTGGGGTGGGTAAGTTGGTTTTGTTGTGGTCCTCTGATTAGCATAATCGTGTAACCACCTAAAAGCATTTCTGTTAACCTTAAAAAGTTTCCTCAAATGCTTGAACAAGTACATCTCAAAGTGCACTGCCAACTGGCTCCTCTTGGACAGAAATCCTCTGAAATCTTAGGCTAACTTTGACTTTGGTTGTGACAAAAGATTCTGTGGACTTAGGCACATAAATGACTTATCCCTAACCTCAGAAATGTGTGTTCTGATGAATTATTTCTAACAGAAGGCAAAAGACAGGAAACAGGAGTGATATACTTGTCGTGCTCAGTGTTTTAAAAAAAAAAAAAAGCAGGGAGACAAAAGAGCTGTCTTGCATTTATTTCACTCCACAGGTTTGCATTAGTGGAGACTTGGGAAAGTAGTTCAAGAAACGTGTTTGTGCAATGAAGACTGTTACCATAGCTGTTCTGGGGGGGACTGAGCTATTGCTGACTTGTTAAGCAGCTTTTACTCTTCAAAAGACAAAGCTGTGTGGAGCCTTTGAGAGCAGAATCCTAATGAGGTTGCTACACTTGCGCTTTTTTTTTCCCCCCTCCTGTCAATCCCAAACCTTTGTAATATGTTGTGGTCTATTGAGAGATTAATTTAAAATGTGAGAGATGGATGGGGCAAAGGCAGGGTCCTGGGTGCTCTCCCCAGCTCCCCCGTGGCCCTGTTGCACCAGTGGGTCAAGCAGAACCATTGCGTGGCCTTCAGCTCCTGTCTGTTTCCACCGACTCCATTTCAGAGAAGGAGGTGTCTAGTGCTGTACATGTGAGGGATGCTGCTGATGATTTGTGGATATAGAAATCCTGGTATCGGTATGACGCTGGCACTAAAAATTAATCTGCAAAATGCATCAAATTTGTCTAGAAAACATGGAATATTTACATTTATTGCTTGGAGAAATGAGAAATCCTTCATACTGTTGGCAATGTCAGTGTATCATTCTGATCATAGAGTTGCTATGATTTTCTGAGTTGCAAATTGTAGTTACAGATTTTTACATGCCTCGCAAGGTAGTTGAGGTACTGTAAAGCCCTAAGTTTTTGTACATCTACTAATATCATCAGGATCTATAGTGGCTATACAACTGGGAAGCATTGGTAGTACAGGGAAAGATAGGAAGTAGGACACTTAAAGATGATCTTTTCGAGGGAAGCAGAGAAAGAATTAATTTCCTGTGTGTAGCTTCTTTGCTCTGAAAGACACGAGAAAAATATCAGGCTGTCCTGGAATACGCGTGGGCTATGGTATGATACGACTTGCCGGATGGATGCTGTCATAGAACTGGAAATCTAGGTCTCCCCAACACCATAACTCATGCTGCTTAGCTGCAGTGATCTGTGTGTGGACTGGGGTAGATAACATTAGCTTCTGTTGATGCAAGAATCAGGTAGGTAGCGCTGCAGGTACTTCTTATCCTTCTGCTACGTGAGGGAAATAGATTAAATCTTCCTAGAGATTCAAACATTATAGTTTTTCAAAATAGATTTAGAGGTCCTGCAATATTCAAATAGAAGCAGATGAAGTTTGTGATGGAGTAAACTGTGCAAGAGCTAATATCTGGAAAGACACGTGAGCAAATGGTAACACTAGATTTCAATACAAATAAAAACAATCTGATCAAGTTAGTGAAGGAATTTTGACAATAGATGTCAATAGCTCACATGCAAATGGAAGTGTCAGTTCTCGTTGAAACCTTATGTGAGTAAGCTCATCAATTATTTCATTACTCTGTGGTACAATAACTAAGGAAGCTTCAGTTGTATTTCAGAAGACCATCTAGTAAAGTACCACAGTTACATGCCAGCCAACATACAGAAACTGTATGGAGGAAAACAGACTGAACTGCTACCTTAAAAGTGTTACGTCGCCAATTTTTTTTAGGTTTCTAGCTAGAGCCTCACATAACCCTACCTTTTATTTAAAAAAAAAAAAAAATCAATTTAAGAGGATTCCACTATATATCTGAAAAGTAGCCTGCATTGCAGAATTTAATAGGATTATACTATTGATTCCATCTTTACAATGCTAGCTAGTATTTGGTACTTGTGAACTACAGACTATTATGTGACTGAACACAAGGGAAGAGGGATTAGTTTGTAAAAGAATAAGCAGCTTTCCCTTAAACTGACCTGAAACAAACATATATACCTGTTTTGGTCTGTTAGTAAATGCCAGATTACAAAACACCAGTGGCAGCACCTTCTAAAACCAGGTATTGTCTTACAATCACTTGCTCAGGCTCCAAGTAGAAGGTAATCAAGCCTCTTGTGAGCTGGTTATCTGTTGCTGTAATGCAGCTGTTCACAGTTTCTCCAGAAAATTCCACCTGTATGTCTTTAACCAAACAAAAGCTACTAAAAAGTTGTCTGGAAACCCATATCATGTATTGATAATAATGGTTCTCCTGGCAATAGAAGGTACTTTCTGCTGGTTTTGAACTTAATGGACTAAATGCACAATTGAAATATCGTTTCCACCAAAATGCGTTTTTTTGAAAGGTGACTTGTCATCTTTTTCTCCAGTTGCTCTTCCCCTTTTCTCTGCTGAAAGGTCTCTTTAGTAGTGAAAATCTACCGAGCTGTTGCTTGCCCTTAGTTTTAGATGGCTCTACTTCCAGAAAGCAGATGGCCAGCTGTGAAAATGCCAGTACAGCAGAGCTGCATAGAACTTCTTAAGGATGAACACTGGCAAAATGGTGAGATTCCAGAAAACAGAGATTATATGTCTCTGGGATAAACTTTATATTTGCAGTCTTCCCTGACTTACACTGAACAGTTTCAGAGAAACAGTTATATCGTCTTTACCTCCCCTTATTGGCGTAGGTGGCAAAAAGTTACTTTCCTGTGGAACAATTCTCCTCTATCTGCCTCTTTTGCTTTTGTTAGTAAATAGGTGAGGATGTGGGGGGAGAGAGAGAGACCTTCAGTACCTTACACTTTAATCGTTTGTGCTCAATCAACTTTACATTTCTGAAGGCTGCAGGTGATGGTGGGTTTCAACCCTCCAAGAAATAAAGAAGCAAATGAAGAAAAAGTAGAGTAAGAACATCAAGAGTACAATGAAATATGTGAAGAGCAAACACCTGTCCCACTGGCTTTGTCTGAATGGTGTTCAGGCACCCCTCCTCGCTGGTGAATGCTGTTGTCAGTAATTCACTACTGTATTACATGGAGCACAGCTTGCTGACAAGCCACGTACGCTCAACCTGGCTCAGTTTGAATCTAAACCAGCTTAATACCAATAGAGATTTCCAGACCTGAAGCGTAAGGGTTGTGATCTTTTGTTTAGTCTGGCTTTTCAGTTGATGTCAAATAATATCAGTTTCTCCCTTTTTCTCTTTAGATCTATCGTGTCCTTATTCAGAACAAAACATCGTAACATGAGGTGAAAGTGAAAACAAGCCAGTGACCTTTATAGTTGGTAGGGATTAAAACCATGTGGGATGTGAACGCTTCCATAAATTTCAGTGGAGGAATCATTTCTTCCTTGAAATGAAATGAACATAGATGAGAAATTCGTATCTTTTGTGCTGCTTTATTCAATTGGTATTTGAAGTACTTTGAAAACTTGAGACTCTTCACTGAGTAACCTTAGCTGTGGCTGGCTTGTCAGTCCCATTTCTTGAATATATGCGCTAGAAGAATGCTAGAAAACTTCATCACTTCTGCACAATAGCAGGGACGGCACTTCTACTGTTGGTTTGTTGCGGGTGTTTTTGGTTGTTTTGTTTAAAGAAAGAAGTCTTTTTGCCCAATGATACATGTGCAATTAACATTGATGGTTGCTGCTAAAGACGATGTGAATTGTAAGCATAAAGCCTCACATCTTGTTTTGAGTGAGAGGGACGTAGTGCCAGGCAATGGCATTCAGTCAATGTTCTCTGTCTCATCAGTCGTGGCAGAGGGTAGGGGGGACAGTGTATCACTGCTAACTATAAAATATTTCTGGAAACAATATGCCTGAGTGCATGGGCTCGGGGAGGACACTGAAAAAACATCATGAAGTGTATCCTGTCCTTTATATGTTTCTGGTAATGCAAGTTGAATTTATTAGCAGTTTGTTGCTACAGTAAAAAGCATTCACAAGATTTACAGCTGAAACAATAGCTGTAGATGTTCAGTCTTGTCGTATTTATTGAAGGTTTTGTTGAGCTCATGGCATTCTTTGATTAATTGCCATCTGAGGCATATTTTGTAACAAGGACTGTGTCAGAGTTTTGTGTCACTGTATTTCATAAAGTTCTACCAGGTCTTTAGGGAGAGGGAGTGCAAAAACATTAACGTAACAACGAGTGTGTGGGCAAGTGGTAAATGTAATATCTAATTGACTGCCAGTCAGGATTTATACATTTAGAGAGCACCTCCTCAAGTAATGATGGGTTTTACATTTTACTTTAACACAGAGTAGCCATTATCTTATTGCTGGGATGAGTTTCCAGAGTGTGCATCGTAACAGCCCAGAACTTCCTCAACCATTTAAAAAGAAGATGGAGGAGTATGTTGTAATCTGTAGTATTTTCCTTTCCTTTACAGTGGAGTAAAAAGGTAATAATATGTGCAAATCATGGTAATAGAATAACATCGGGTTTAGCTCGCAAGAATTCTTGCAGTGTTTGAAGACCCGTACAGGCAAAATTGAAGCTCTTAATGTTTAGATGAACTCCATAGAAGCATATTAGAGGATTAAGGTTAACTTTGTTTGAGTGTATCAAATGCGATCTATTGATAAGATTTAATTTTTTTTTTAAAGGCTGCCAACTCCTCTTCTGTGGTTTTGGAAACAATTTAACTTAGAACCTAAAGATTAAGCTAGGTCCTTGCTTTGTGCAAGTTGTCTCCATAAATATCTTTTGTGAGGCCGCAACAGGCTGACGGTAGATCAGTTTTGTTGTTATTGCTTTTGCACAAGTGCTATTGGTTTGGTATTTATCAGGGAATAAAAAGCAGAAAACTGATGTAATTTTGCCATGAAATATTTGTATAACATGTATTATAGGAATATATTTGCGGTGTGGCTGATTCCACAACTCTTATTATTGCAAGGGCACTGGACTTCTTTTTGGTCAAAAAATATCAAATTCAAGTTGGATATTTTGGAGTGCACCCATTTCCAAGTGCTAACCTTCTGGCTTTTATGATTTTTCCATGGAGTGAACATGACCCTTAATGATTTGTATCTTATTAACTCAGTTGAATCGTGTGCTTAGCTTCAAGCTCCTTTCCCTCAGTATCTCTAATGGTGTTTGCCTTTATATTCTCTTGATCTGAAAATGTGAATACTAATCAGTTATCATTTCAGTGTAATATTTCAAAGCTTAAAATATATTGTTGACTAATTCCCTGGTATTTGAGACAGTTAATTTCTTCTGTCGTTATGATAAAAGAAATGTGATAGAAGAAATTAAGCCCAAAACTTAAGAAAGGAGGCTAAAATACTTGGTTTTAGTACTGTATATTTCAAGCTTGTTGGACAAGTTAAAGCATGCGCAGTATTGAATGCTTCGAACAGCGAAGCGGGACACATCTTTCCCCACACATTTGGAGCATAAAGGATTTGGTTGTGCGTGAAATATTTGTACCTATCTGTATGTATTTATAATGAATTGACACCTGAGGAATGAAAATTAGGGAAGTGATTGCATCTCTGTACTTGGCACTGGTGAGGCTGCACCTCAAATGCTGTGTCCAGTTTTGGGCCCCTTGCTACAAGAAAGACAAAGGGTGCTGGAGCGGGTCCAGGGATGGGAAACAAAGCTGGTGAGGGGTCTGGAGAACAAGTCTTATAAAGAGCAGCTGAGGGAAGTGGGGTTGTTCAGCCTGGAGTAAAGGGGGCTGAGGGGAGACCTTATCGCTCTCTGCAACTACCTGAAAGGAGGGTGTAGCGAGGTGGGGGTCCATCTCTTCTCCCATCAAGTAACAGGCGATAGGACAAGAGAAAACAGCCTCGAGTTGCTCCAGGGGAGGTTTAGACTGACTATTAGGAAAAATTGTCTTCACTGAAAGGGTTGTGAAGCATTAGAATGGGCTGCCCAGGGAAGGGGTTGAGCCACCATCCCGGGAGGTATTTAGAAGATGTGTAGATGTGTCACTAAGGAACATGGTTTACTGGTGGACTTGGCAGTGTTAAGCTGATGGTTGGACTCAATGATCTGAAAGGTTTTTTCCAACCAAAACAATTCTATGATTCTATGAAATGTGAGACCGTACTGATTTGACTATACGTGTAAAGATGGTTATGTCCTTTGCAGAATCTAAAAGTTAGTATCGGAATTTAGATGTTTTCTTCATCCTCGTCTGTTATTGGAGGATTAGATAGGGTTTTTAACAGATATTTCTGATAATAACAATAACTTGCCCGACTGAACCCTGGGGAAGAAAAATCCTATGCTTCTGGAGGGTGTCTGTTCTGTGGTGCTGCACCTCTCCTCTCCTTCTCTCAGGTTTTTATTTTTTTTTCAATCTAATGATGGTGGAAGAGAAGTTGCACAAAACGAGAATACTGTTATTAAGAGTGGCTAGGGAATGAAAAGGCCCAAAACTGGGAAATTGCAACTGCTCTGGAGCCCAGTATGGGGTGTGGGTGCCCGGGGGCTGCGGGGCGGCCTCCGTGAGGCGCCGCCGGCGCTGGCGCGAGCCGGACACAGCCGGTTCCAGCCGGCTCCGAACCCCCGCCACAGGGCTGGGCTCGGCCCCTCAGGGCAGGAGGCGGAACGTCCCGGAGTGACGCTGAGCCTGGGAAGGAGGAGGGAGGACGTTTTTAGTTTTGTTTTTGTTTCTCACTCTGTTCTTAATTGGCAATAGATTAAATTAATCTTCCCCAAGTTGAGCCTGTTCTGCCTGTGAGTGATCTCCCTGTCCTTACCTACACCCTTGAGCTTTTTTAATCGTATTTTCTCCCCCTGTCCTGCTGAGGAGGGGGAGCGAGAGAGCGGCGGTGTGGGCGGATGGTGGGCAACCAGGGCTAACCCACCACAAGCCCATCTGTAACCTGGTGTGTTTTTTTTGTGTTTGTTATTGTTTGTTTGTTTGTTTGTTTTTTGGGGTTTTTTTGTTTGTTTTTTTTGTTTGGTTTTTTTTAGAAAAAACAGCATCAAATAAGACAACAAAAAAAAAAATAAAAATCCCACAATTCCAAACAAACAGAAAAAGCTACTGCTGGAAATGTAAAGAAACTTTACAAGAACAATGGCAATCATTTGTATTTCCTTTGAGGGAATAGGAAAATGGTGTTTTTTAGAAATGTCAAATAAAATGAGTCCGGCATTTTAAATAAGGCTTTAAAATATTTTTTAAAATCAGTATTTTTCACTAGTTTATCTTTTTTTAAAAAAGCCACAACAATTATTATAAGTAAAATATTAGAGAGTAGTAACTTTTATTGCATTGCCTGTGTTAGCAGTGTAATAATTTTTGGAAGAAATTTTTACCAAAGAATATTTACGATTACATCTAGTAAATATTTAGTCCCTATGCTTATACACAGCCAAACTGACTTTATCTGAAATCAACTGGACAACTAAAGTCAGTAAATTGTTGATGCAACTGATAAATGGTATGTAATTATTTAGGCATCTTATTACAAATCCATCTCTAAATAAAGCAAAGGAAGGGACGCTCGGTTATGTAGAAGCTACAAATCGTTTGTGTTGTTTTGGGGCTTGGTGTGAGATTCACATTCCATTTTGGGTGCCAGACAAAGCATAGATACCCAAATGCAGGAGTTTGGTATCCTTCCAGCCACTCTTGGGACCGTAACTGTAGTTTCTTCGTCCTCTTTCTTTCCTCTGTCTGCACTTGGGTCACTTGCACAGTCCTCCTCGATCCACTTCCAACTCCGATTCCCAGGAAAGCCAGAAGCACGTGGTTATTCCCGAATAATGAGGCAGCACCCGTGTAGGAGCGGGATCTCTGCCATGGCGTGACTGTCGATGGACGCCTGTCTTGTGCTGGTACCTGTATAGGCTTTGCCAGTTAGGCATCCCTGTGTTTAACCAGTGTGACAAGCATTTGTAAGTGCTTGTCCGTTATGCAGATGAGTTAAATCACAGAAGAGCAATTTAGGAAACCGGCCAGGTAACCATAGCCCTGCCGATGCTGGTGCACCCTCCTCTTTGCTTAAAATAAATGAAAGTCCTTCCCCTTAGAGTAAAAGTCCTGGGAGCTGTTTTTCTGGATAAAGATGTATTTAAGTTTTCAACTTAAAAGGAAAAGGCAGACCAGAAAGGAGATTTCTAGTGCAGAGTAATGGGGAGGGTAAGAGAGGACTCTTTCCACCTATGGAAAGGGGCAGACTGCCAGCGGTGGTAAAGACAGCATAAGCAGGAACGTGCATCTCTGTTGTAGCAGACGTGAATGTTGTCCCATGTCTACAGGACCAGTTGTTTTAATCTATGGGTTCAGTTTTAACTTGTGCCTGCCTCTAACTTCTCTGCTCTTCTATGTTTGAAGGGTCAGACGAGTAGTTCCACTGTTGTGTTGCTTTTGAAAATGAGGGGGGGAGACACAAAAATGCTTTATCTGTTACTATTGTGACAGTCTAAAATTGCTTATCTTGAGAATTTCTTCCAGTCCTGTATTCATAGTCGAAGCACTTTCAAGAGACAGTTACAAGTCATTGTAGCCACATGAGTTAGATCTGGTTATGCTTTGCTGGTTTGGAGAAGATTATGTGCAAGGTAGTTCTTGTGTGCTTGTTCTTTCACTTTGCTGTTCATGAGTGAATATTCATGGATCGTTTCCTTTCAAATATTTACTGGGTTGTCTGTTTTCATATGTTAAGTCTTTGTATGAAATAAGGAAGATAATTCTGAGAAAGCATTTTAATTAGAGCCTTAGAAGCTATAAATATTTCACTATTTAATAAAATAGTGCTGCAAGATGTAAATGATTAAACCGAACATGTTTTAGATACTATAAATTGTATAACTTAAAATTATGCATGCTTTCACACTTCCAAATGAGACAAAATCTTGATATATTGCAACCCATATTTTCTGTTTCTCAGTGACTGAAATAATTTCTTTTTTTTTTTTTCCTTTTTTTCTCCAGTGCGATATTGTAGGAAAGGGTCCTCTTTTGCTGCAAGCTAAAATGAAAGGATTAAGCTTTTGGGAACAGAGGTAGGTGACTTGGTTTACATTTTTATCTTCAGTTTATGGATTACTGATGTAAAGAATGATGCAGTCTCTTTAATTATCTTAGAAGATCATAAAGAAATCATAAGTAATAAAGAAGCTGATAATGTGAAGCATCAGGGTCAGGTAATATGATTTAGGAATATTGTGAATACAAGTCAAGTCTCATTGTACTTCCCCTTACTGAAAAGGTCAAGAGTGATTTTTGTTTAAAATTCTGAATGTTTTCTGTTTGAATAATGAAAAAGGGAAGTGGAAAGTACAAAAAAAATTCTGGTTAATGCAAAACAGTTAAAAATGTATGTTTTCCTTCAGTGATGTAAAAAGGTTTGTGTTGCAAGAACAATGCTATTTTCAGAGTTTATTTACATCTGCACTCAATTTCTGGTGCTTTCCTTTCTGAACCACAAAGCTCAAGATGCATTGCTGCGCTGTGAGAATCTCATCAAAATTGAACTCAGCTATATATTTGCATTTTAGCAGTCTGGGAAGGAGGGTCACACATTTACAATAAGTACAAAGTGCTTTGATATTCTTTTTTTGTCCCTGAGAACAGGGCAGACTGCATGAATGGTTTTGATAGTTTTTTCATGGAAATCTTATGCGAAACCAAACTGCAGACCCTGCTTTGAAGCAAAGTCAGCAATGAGGGAACATAGATACCCAGTTAAAAATGAGAATATGAAATAAGTGACAATAGAAATAAAGGTAGAAGAAAAAAAAATGCTGATTGTGCAAAGCAGATAAATACAAAAATTAAGAATAATTTGTGACTTGGGATCCTGAGCATTTCTTATGGCCTCCTTATGTTCTTGGGAGTTTGATTTTACTTTCTTTCTATGCTACTGAAACAGGAGATCCATTGATGTTAATTGATTAGTGCTTTTCTGTAGCACGCTTTCTCTTTTGGGTGGTTTTATTTTTTCTTTTTAAATTTGATGGACCATTTGCTTGCAAAAAAACCCAAACTGAACCCTGATATTATATTCCCTGCTGGAGGCTCTAAAATAACCTGAGACTGTTTCCTCTTGGAATAGAAATGTGTATGTTGCAGTTATGTTTTGATAATACAGCTCTATAGCTAATGTTCAGATGTTACTTGCTGCTTTTGCTGTCATCTGGTATGCAAGATGACAAAGGGAAAAATGAAATGATATGGATTCTCTGACATCACATGTGATTTCTCAAGTGGTATTTTGACATTAACTTCTATAATTACTAGTGGATATTAAATAAGAAACGGCTTTACCACCAAGAATGGTGAAATAGATATTTTGTCCCCTATTTATAACACTAACTGAGAGCCAACAAAAAAAAATAAAATTTGAGTTTTCATTTTAAAAGCAAAACCACCTTTTGCTTAACTCGTGTTTTTAATATCTTTTAAATACTGTAACAGTATGAGGTTTAAAAAGATTGTTGATATAGAAGAAAATGGCATATATATTCCTTGCTTAAATTATACTTTAATAGATGTTGGCAGTTGAATAGTTGAACAGCAAAGTATAGACTTTTCTGTCCTAATCGGCTACATTTCAGTCAGGGGAAAAAAAAAATGGGTAGATTGAGTGTTATAAAGAACAGCTGCTAAATACCTGCACTTCATCTCTGGGCAGCTCAGTGTTCTAAGAGAGAGACAGACTGAATTACACACAGAAGTATAAGGTAATGGTAGGGATATTACAAAGAGAATCGTAAGACAGATGGCAGCACTTACCTGCACCTGCCTTGGACAGATGAGCAGCCTTTCTTTTGAATGTTTCTATTTCTTTAGAGAAAGATATCTGGAAGTTCAATTGTGGTTGACTTTTTTTAATGCTAGGTGTTATGAGATACAGAAATTTTAGTAATTCCAGTGAGGTCATCAGAACTGTGTGCTTGCATCAGCTGAATATGATTTAAATATATTTAAACTTCAGAAATCCTTGCTAATATCTTTGATAGATTTTTTAATTGCCCAACACATTGTAGTACTTACCCAAATTATTACAGTGCTATTGTCCCATGCATAGGTTTATATTGACTTGGAAGAATTATCAGTTCATATTTCAAAACCTTAACTCTGTTAAGATGAATGGTCTCCAGCAAAAGGAGGAAGAGCATAGAACATATGAGAAAATCTTTGCCATAACGGTAGGATAGGTAAAAATAAATAAATAGGATAAGGCGGCAAATATAGGGCTGAAGTCATAATGAGTCATAATCATGCAAGTGAACAGATGTCCTGCAATCAATATAAGAAGAGATGGGTATTTAATTAAAAACATAAAATAGTTTCAGCTAAAAATAACATCTGTAAAATTTATTTTGTGATATAACAGCAGCGGGTGTTGCTACATGGTAGTAACTTAACTCTGTTTTGGTAAAGTATTTTGCAAAAGCCAGATTGTGACAGCACTACTTCAGCTGACAATTGCCCTGCTCTGACAGTGGTCCTATGAGCTTCACTTGAATTCATAGTATGTTTCCTGTGAATTCAAAGGGAATACTTGTGTCCTGGTTTAGTGGCCAGCCCAGCCCAAACCACAAGAACTTGTTGCAGTATGAACTTCAGAAATGCGGTTGAGTATTAGATGTGTCAGCTAGAAATGACAGGACTGAGAGCTTGCAGGTCCTTAGGTATTTTTACTTTAAACATGGTTATTACTGTCCCACAGAGTGGGTAGAGTGAACTTGAACCTCAAATGAAATGAATTTAACCTATTTTCAGTTTAGGAAAAATAAAACCAGTCATTTTCTTCTTAGCAATATTTTCTGTCACTTCATATTATTCATGTGAAAATTTTAGAATGTAGCCTTTTGTCCCCGGATTAGAAACTTCTGTCCTTTGCTTGTGGGAATAGAATATATCCAAATAATAAAGAAGGATGGTGAAACACGGGAACAGGTTGCCCAGAGAGGTGGTAGGTGCCCCATCATTGGAAATATTCAAGGTCAGGTTGGATGGGGCTCTGAACAACCTGATCTAGTAGATGTCCCTGCTCATTGCAGAGGGAGGTTGGACTAGATGACCTTTAAAGGTCCCTTCCAACCCAAACTATTCTATGATTCTGTAAGGGCTTGATCTGTCACACTAGTAATGTTGAACGTACTTCTCCGAAGTCAGTATCGGGATCATTGGAAGCTGTAGAAACTCAATTGCAGTCAACCTTACTTGTGTGGTTTGTTTGCCGTGAGAAACCAGATGCTGAAGAATTCTGTCCTTGGTTTTTGAAAGAAGGAGAATACAAGTTTAGTGAAGCAATTTTCTTTCCTAATCAGGTACATCTTTTTAAGCTCTGTAACATCGTTAAAGAGACCATGGTGAATTTGGATTTCAACTGATGTGAGGTAGATCATAAGCCTCTATTAAATGATAAGATGGTGAAGCATACTGGTAAACTAGTAGGACTGGCTAATAGATTGAGGAGTAGAGAAGTGAGGTGATAAAAGAAGCTTTGAGAGAATGTGTGGCTGTAGCAAACAGGCAAAGCTAGTGTTTTGACGCACTGTTTGCTCCAGAGGAGTTTAGGAAAGCGCTGAAGCAGGGGTTTGCCTTCTCCAGTGAGAAGCCCTCGGAACAGTCTCAAACTGCAGTACCAATAGTAAGAGTCTGAGACTAAAACAAGAAAATGAACTGTAAAAAATCTGAGGTTAGCACAGTATTACCTAAGAGTCCTCGGGAAATTAAGAAATGAAGTGGCTGAGCGAATGGTTGTGTAGCATGACCTTGCACTAAATCAGCCTTGATATCAAGGGAATAAAAGGTGCTAACTGCGAATACTACTTTTTGTTCTGATCGTACACAGGGTAGGGTTCCTGTTGAAATCTCACAGAACATATGCTGGAAACTCGGCTGGCAACCCTGGTAAATAATCTGGGAAAAAAGGGGTAAATAATAATATGATGGTTAAGTACACAGCTGTTCAGTCAGCTTTATATTTGACTTTCTGGAGAATGCTCATAGATGTGACTGAAAGGCATGCAGAACTACAGCATTCATAAATGCAAAGTAATGCACTTAAGGACAAGATAAAACAGCTGCATCGACATATATGCAATGTTAGGCTCTAATTTAGTTCTCAGCACTTAGGAAAGACAGCTTGGAGTTATATTAAAGAACCAGAATAGACCCAGAGTGGGAAAGAACAGGGGTGTGGAAGAGGAGAGAGTCTAAAAAGAAAGATGAAACTGACTCTTCAAAGGAGGAAAAAAAAAGAGAGGTGAAATATGATGGAGACTTTCAAAATCATGAGTATTGAAAAGGTGAATAGGGAGTGATTGCTCACTGTTTCTGACAATGCCAGCTCTAAGAGGTGCCCAATGTCATTATTCAAGCAGTGGCTCTAAAGTATAAAATAATATCCCTCTTCTTCGTTTGAGAGAAGTTAGTAATTTAAACTTATGGTTTCTAGGGGTAGGGAGGCCAGAAGAATCAGAAAAAAATTTGGAGACTCCTGTGTCCATTAGTGGCTGTAAAATGTCTTCCCTAAAAAAGTGTTTGTCAGATGCTTGCCTGGTATTACAGGGAAGGATCTTTCTCCTGACGTGTACTGCGTGTCACACTTCTTAAGTTCTTTCCTTGAACACTTGTGAATGCCTTCTTGTTGGAGGTCAGGCAACAGGCTATGCAGACCTTTGCTCTGATGATGTATAAGGGTTTCTCCATTCATATATTTTCACTCTTATCTTAAAATTTTGGCATCCTGAAGAACAAATGCAACAGAGACCAATTTCTTTCTTAATCAGGGGAGCTTTCAGAGTTACAGCTGATGGGAAGCTGTTCCTTGAGTCCACTATTTGAAGGAAAGTAAGGCCTAGTTTTCAGCAGTAGGCGTGGATCTGGTCTTTTTGGCTCTCTGCTGATATCCTGCTAAGTAAGTGCCTGAATTCCCTTGATAACTGCATATTCAGTGGAACTTCTGGGACAAAATGGAGCAGAAGCTGAAATTCAAGTTCTGCAAATTGCCTGGCAAAGGTAGGGACATTGTTTACTGAGTTTGAATGCTTAGACCTGGCAGCACTGAGCATCTCCAATCCAGATGAAATGAGTTCACCATGAGCCTGAACCACACTGGTTAGGACAGAGCAACTCACAGGGACCAGCATGTAAGCACACCAGCTTTCGGAAGGTACTGCAGTGTCAGGCATAGGCACCAGCTGAACAAGTTTCCAGAACCATTAGAGTTGTCTTGTCATCTGAATGGCGGTTCAGTGCCCAATGTCATTTGTGGCTTTATCCCTGTATGCTAAATAAAAATCTTCTCTAATTCTCTAGCTTTAGCCCTGTCTCAAGATATATTGAAAGAATGTCAAGATAGATGAAAGAATCTCTCAAGGCTTTTCCTTTTTTTCCTCTTGTCCTCAATGATAATTCAGAATACACGAACAATAATCCATTTGATTGCATCCAAGCCTTAAATTTATTTTCATTTACACTTATGTTATTTCTCTTGTCTGTAGGTGGCTTTCTTGGCTGGTTATACTTCCCCCCCAGCCCCTCAAAGCTCTCCCCAGGCATTCTGTAAATGCTTAACATTGAAGCAAATAGCTCTCAGAACTGTAGTATGAAGATAGTATATCTGCAGGAATAAGGCATACACATATGCAGGCATAAGGCATACATAGGACTAGGCTATATATAGATCTTTTTCTTCTTCATTGATGCATTTTCAGTGCCGGTGCTCAAGCCAGCTTTAACCTTTTTGTCCCAGGAATAAAATTTTCCATGCTTGTGAGCTACTTTGCAAATAAAACTGGAGATTCCTAAGTGTGAACCTTCCTCTGTGAACAGAGGCTTGAAAAGACACTTGTGATATTTGTTTTCTCTTGGAACGTGGTAAAAGTTTGAGCTGATAAAGCTGATCACTGGAAAAGTTTTTAAAAAATCCTCTCTGCCACTTCTGTCTTCAGTAGAATGGCTCGTCAGTGAACTTCAAAATAAGAAACTCCCTTATTTTGAGAAACTCAGTGTTCTCTGCTTGTCAGAGACCTGTTTGTGTCTGTTAATATACATTTACTGTCACTTTCCCGAGCTGTATTTGAGAAATGGCTTTTCTGTAGTCTTCCACACAGCTCTTCCTGAACATCCGTAACAATCCTATGAATTCATCTGATGACTGTATTACTAGGGTGGGGAATTGCTTGGAGTAGTCAAAGGTAACTTTTAGAATGAAAGGGTGGTTCTCGGTGTTAAACCAGGAGAAAACTGTAGTGGCATCAGGGATATCAAGACTGTTAATATAACCTGGATTTACATTGGAATAAAAGAAAATGTGCTTTTTGGTTCTAAAATTTGTTAACTCTTGACTGTAAACGTGGGAGTTTTTAACCATTTTATTTTTGTAGACCATTCTCTCTCTGTATACAATTCACATGTGTTTAGATATTGCTTATTAATTCTTCTTTTAAACAAGTTTATATTAATAGCCTTCATTCAAGTAAATTAAAATTTTTTACACAATTTATTTAATATTCTCCTGAACCTTGTGGTTTACTGTTGTAACATTTACAAAGTCTATTTTTCTGACCTTATACTCTAACTTGGGCTTTTGTCTAGAGACCTATAGAATAAATGTTAAGCACAGGTTTATGCTAATATGCACATTAGTTTGCAAGCTAAATGTTAAGGTAATACTTCAAAAGGAAAAAGTAGAATCAAAGGAAATACCATCATGATGGAAAAATTGAACAAACATATACAGTATAATACATCAGTTCTGTTTTGCCTAATTGTACTAAAGACATGTAACCTTTAATATATAGACTCTACTAGTCTCTGGCTTACTGAGAATGTTACTTTTTAGTATTCTTTCATTTACCAGTCTTCTTATAATCATGAGACACATTTCTTTATACTTCAGAACTAGATAACTAAAGAATACTTTTTAAGGGATGGAAGGTATACAGGAAAAAAATTCTTTAAGTAATTGAACATATTTATCTGATGAAAAGAAAGTAAAATAGTTAGAATACATGCTTTTTTCTGCATAAGATTTGCTTTTGAATAATGTATAATGATGGTTTTGAAACACATATCTCAAATATGGCCTGTAAGGTGCAAACAATTTAGTCCTTGATACCCATTTTATATTTTTCAGATGTAAATGATTTTTTTTAAATGGTCATTGAATAGAACTTTCAGACAAACACGTTTTATTCATATTAGAAATGTTTACATGAAAATAATGTAAAGAGCATCCTCAGGATAAGTAGTCTCATTAATTCTATAGTAATATATAATATTACCTCTCATTTATCCAAAAAAAAAAGGATTTAGATGTTTTACTTCACTGTATTGACAAATGCTGTTTAGTATTCTTTTTTTATTCAGTTAAGGTGAAGTAATTTAAATAGACCATTTTGAAGTAAACTATATACTAACTGCTGTTTAGGTTTTCTTTTTGAATATTTTATGCTTCCTTCTACCTACAGCAGCAGCAAAGCTGCTGCATAGCTGTGCAGTGGCACCCAACAGATCAACAAGTACAAAGCTGATGTAAAATTGCTTACTTTGTCCTCCAATAGCTCCTTCCTTTGGAAAGAACTATGGAGGACCTACAGATCGAGCTACAGAGTAGAAGTCATAGGAAAAAGGTTTTGATTCCTTATTTAGAAGGTTTTGAGTTATTAGTACTGCAGTAGCGTGTAAACCTTAACCTCTCATGAAGAATGTTTTTTTTTCTGTCTGAAGAATCTTTAGAGGCTAGGAGTCGATCGGAAAAGTAGCTGGTGGCCCTTGCAGTTCAGTGTCACTGTTTGGGATTTTTTTTGGAGCTTCCTGCTGTGCCACACAGAAGCTGTGTTCACCTGTTCCCTCTGAAGTTTGGCACTTGTTAACATCTGGCCTGGCTTAATGCACCCTCAGGTAGCAAAAGAACAAAGTTCACCCCTTCACTGTGGCTGCTGAAAAAAGTTTTCCACTTGCCACACAGTGGTCTTATGGTATATAGCTGAAAACATCAACACAGTAACCAAAAAGGGATGTTCATGTTCCCTGATGTCATTCTGGTCATTAAGAGCAGATGCCAGTGTGTGTATTTGTCCCCATGTCTGTCTCTCTCATCCTTAGCTTGTCCTTTACCATGGCCGGCAAAAGCTCCTCAGGGTTCCTCAGAGCCTGGAATACACCCAGCATCCCTGACCCCCAGGGAGAGATCTGCCCATAAGTATTTCATATGCAGTCTATGAATTGTCTGCCAAATGGTACATCCCAATACATACTGCTTTCAAATTTTACAATTACGCATTGGCCTATCTCGTAGAGGTATGCAGTAGTTCTCGGGGAAGTCAAGAAATACATCCTACGGTGTCCTTGATAGAAGCAATGTCGGGTCCTTATGTGGTCCATATCCTGATGTGCCTAATTAGTGGAGCGATACTAGATACAACTGAAATCCTGTTGCCTTTCCTCATGTTGCTCATCATTTTCACACAGGGGTATTATCTATACAAATAATTAGGCCCATGAAAAAGGCAAGGAGAAGGAAGATTATTGTATCTGACCAAATTAAATCTGTGTTGGGGATTGTTCTCCTTTAAATATTTCTCACGTTTGAGGTTATAATCTAGAGTTGTTTGTCCATGTGTTATCATAATAACATAACATCATAATAAGTGCCAGGTCCTGCACTTGGGCCACAACAACCCCATGCATCGCTACAGGCTTGGGGAAGTGTGGCTGGAGAGCTGCCTGGCAGAAAAGGACCTGGGGATTCTAATTGACAAGCGGCTGAACATGAGCCAGCAGTGTGCCCAGGTGGCCAAGAAAGCCAATGGCATCCTGGCTTGTATTAGAAATAGTGTGACCAGCAGCAGGAGGGAGGTGATTGTCCCCCTGTACTCAGCACTGGTGAGGCCACACCTTGAGTATTGTGTCCAGTTCTGGGCACCTCAATACGAGAGGGATATCGAGGTGCTGGAGCGAGTGCAGAGGAGGGCAACGAAGCTGGTGAAGGGCCTGGAGAATAAATCTTATGAGGAGCGATTGAAGGAGCTGGGGCTGTTTAGTTTGAGGAAGAGGAGGCTCAGGGGAGACCTCATCACTCTCTACCACTACTTGAAAGGACATTGTAGAGAGGTTGGTGCTGGTCTCTTCTCACAGGTAATTAGTGATAGAACAAGAGGGAATGGGTTAAAGCTGCAGCAGGGTGGGTTTAGGCTGGACATTAGGAAAAAACTCTTCAGAGAAAGAGTGGTCAGACACTGGAATAGGCTGCCCAGGGAGGTGGTGGAGTCACCATCCCTGAATGTGTTTAAGACTTGTTTAGATGTGGTGTTGGGGGATATGGTGTAGGGGAGAACTTTGTAGAGTGGGGTTGGTGGTTGGACTCGACGATCCCAAGGGTCTCTTCCAACCTAAATGATTCTATGATTCTATAGTCCTGTTTTCTTTCAAGAAATTCATATTAGTGCATTGCTTTCATGGAAGATGTTTAGGCCTTTAGTTGAGAGTATACATTTGTTTTTGTCTTTTAGTAATGAAATAAGAGGAAAAAAAAGTAATATTATATACTTGTTAATACATGATAAGTCCTTGGCTTGTTTTAGGTGTAAACTTACAAAATCAATCATGCAGCAGATGTTGCTTTTTTGTTATGCGCAGTGGGAGTCAGGCTGAATGACTACAAGGGGTAAAGAGGTAGGATTAAATGCAGACCGTATGCGTCTTTCTTCCTACCCCTCAAGCTATTCTTGTTTGTATGGTCGTAGGCCTATAAACTTGTAATGGGATACTGTCGTAAGCTGTAGTATTTAATAGAATGTGATTACATTAAAAGCTAAGAAGAAATTAAAAAATAAAATAGAAGATTTAATCACGTGTTGCTGAAAGGTGTAACTGAAAACACAATGGATGTGTCTGTATTCTGCATTTTGAAACAGGCTGCCTGTTTATACTATAAGGAATCTTCAAATTAACTGAAATGTGAATATTCACTGGAAATACATAGAGAAATATCAGTATGTTCAGTAATTTATGAACTTTGTCTACTTCTAGAAATCTCATTTCTTCTGCAGAAAGCAATTATACAAAAAACACTAAATATACTTTATATAATATATACATTTATTCCAAATTTGTCCTCTTCATTCTCCTGTATATGTTGAACGATGATCGCAATGCAGTTAATGTAAACAATGTAATTGTAAAGAAACACAAAAATTATGCGGGTTTCAGAATTAGAACTGATTAGGCAGTGGATTTAAGCAAATGTTTTTAAGCATGTACTTACCTTTTGAGATTGTATTACTAGCTGAAACTTTGCTCTGCACTGCATTCTTAAAGTCTATTGTTTCCTGCCTATGAAGTTAGTCATTAAAATAAAATTCTGAGGTGTTCACAGGCAGACTGAAGAGTCCATGAGAAAAGTATGTGGTCTGTAAGGATAATTTTTTTTTTTTTCTGCCACATAGCTTCAAGGTAGTGAGATGATTACATCTATAATGTAGGCGCTGAATACAACTTGTATGTGTTCTACATACAGGGATCATACCCTATAGAAGAGTATAGGGTAAATACAAGGATAGTATCTTTTTATCAGTGCAGAAGTGAGCATCTGCCCTTTCATACAAGCAAATTAGATGTTTCAGGCAGTATATGGAGCAAGTAATATGCTACAAACCCAAGCTTTGCTACTCCTTAGTATTCACTGATTGAAAATAAAAGAGTTAACATAAGATGCAATACTTACTTCTCAGTATCTCAAACACTTCAAATATGAGCAGTATTTTGCTACTTAATGTTTGTCTATCTTTAAAGCTTCTTCACAGCTATGTGACCGGACATCTTGCTGATTCAAACAAGAATCTTGTTTTACTTTTTTTATTTTAATCCTCTTGATTCTTGGGTACAGTCAGCTATTATCCCAGGATGTTTTGACTTGCATCCAATCTGTGGAAGTCCTTTTAGTCAAAAGAATAAAGCAGGCCTAAGAAGGGGGTTGTGCATCTAGCAACGCATGAAACAAATGGGGATTCACTTCTGTACTGCGAGAACATGCTGAAAGGAAGGGGAACTGAACCACTTGTGTGTCAATGCTACGTATCAGTTACCTGATATAAATAAGCCAGGAGCAGAATATATTCCTGGATAAAAAGGAAAGGTAAAAACATGAAAGGAATACTTGCTTGGGACTTCAGGTTCATATTCTTCTGTACGGCAAACTAAATTGCACGTGAATGACAATTCTAAAATAGGAAAGGAAATGCTTTTTTTATCTATGCTAAAATGAGATTTAGTTTTTGGTATATTTCCATTTTTCAATTACATTTATAACTTTAAGCATAAATTGAATTTTACTAAATTTTTTTAATTTTAGCAATAAAGTTTTTACTCGCTAAACTTTTCAATTATTAATGACAATGTGGCTTAGAATTATTCAGTGCTGCATGTTATTTTTACACGCTGTTTTCATTCTGCTGATTAATACGTCTTATCAAAAAGACTAGATTGTGCTTTATCTTGAAACCACGTCATTAGGAGGCATTTTAGTGAGGTCATGCTTGCTTTCCTTAAAGGCTATTTATACAACAGTTTGCTTTGAGCTTCTGTTTCCTTCCCACTAGAACATGCGACCTCTCTGTTCTGCATTACGTATGGATTGGTAGACTTTCCCCATCTGCTCCTCTTATACAGCTTCCTTATTCCGTTCTTGCTAGGCATATTTAGAAACTGCAAGCACTGGAGTCTCATCCCAGGCTGTGCTGGCTGGTGATGTTCTCCTTTCCTTTAAACCTCTAAGCCAGGCTTTGTTTTGTTTATTTTTCTCCTCTGTTTTTCATTCCACTGAGAGCTTCAGAGGTTGCACCCCGTGTTCCCTCATGCTAGGAGAGAGGCAGGTATTCCTATTTCACAAAAGGAAGGTGTATATGTGAGGATTCTTTTTTTTTTTTGGAGGGTACTTCTCCTGTGCTAATCTCTATATTGAAACCTGGGGAGGAGAAAGCTAATTACAGATCCCCATAATGATTTCTTTTCTTGGGAAAAAAAAAAGGCATGAAGATACCAGTTGTCAATGTGCATTGATGTTCCTAAGCAAATATTAGTGACAAATCACACTTCCTGCCCTAGCCTATATTAGGAATGTTTTTCAGTCAATGACATAGCCAACAATTTTCTTACTTCAGTAATTCTGAAGTTTACAAAACAAATGAGAATGGAAAGATGGGCATCCTGCATTAGGCTTTTCCCACTGTTTTTGGGTCTTAAATGTGCTCATCTGTCTCATGGCTGAAGTTGGCAATAATAAAACTGTTTAGGTTGAATCTCAGTGAAATTAGAAAGCGGAAGGTCTTAGACTTGACTAAATCAGTGAAATGTTTATAATTCTATTGATAATATTGCTGAAAAAATCTTGGTAGGAAAAATGTAAACTTTTTTCATCTTTTTCTACCTGTGTGTTCTGTTGTTGTTGGGTTTTTTGAGTTAATGGCTTAATCCTGAAGGAACTCTATGCTTTGTCATGCAATAACTGGTGAAATAAATACACATTAAAAGCATTTGGTATAATGCTATGAACTGCAATATTTCTTGGGTTTCCATGGGTGGTTTTTTTCCCCAGGACGTATAATCCGTAGTTGTTGTAGCCTATCTCCACATTCTCTACTGTTCTGGTAACATAAAATTGCAGTAGCTTTATATTCTGTAGTGTGTTTAATTCCATCTGGGACAACTAAAAATGACTGGAAAAGAATTTTCTTCTACAGAGTTTGTTGGCAATTTGAAATTTTATGTCTGTATAGAGCTTCTAAAGGTTTCTTTGAGCTTGTTTTTGAGTGTTAATGTCAAAGGAGGAGGAAAAAGTACTGTGTTTTAGCAGTTATAATAGAGATCCATGATAAAATTAACCTGAATTTAGGAAAAGTGCTAGGACTTTTTAGCTGTGTGCCTGTAGAACACGTTCTTTCTACTTTACTGTGTGTGTAAACATGCTATATAATCCTGTAATAATTCTATGTAAGAATCACTTCTTTTCTTGATTTGTGTGGTAATGCTGAGGATTTTGTGCTATGAGGCTTTCTAAACCTGGTGGTTAAACATGTCTTAATAAACAAAATGTTATTTCAAAACTGACGTGACATGCAAAGTAGTATTGTAACTTCTGCATTTTTTTTTTTTAAATCTCTGAATGTTCCACTTTTTTTTTTTCCACTGGAAACTCCCTAGCTGTTTAGGATTTCTTTATCTGAAATATGCAACTTCTGCAAAGCAGTTTCAATTACCAAATATGTTTTTTTTAAAATTACATTGATTCTGAAATGAGAATTATTTTATTTTTCTCTACTGCATTAGTGTTCTGGAGAAGACTTATAATTGTATCTTTATACTTCTGGCAAATGCTGGGATGGCGCAATCTGAAATAGGGTTACGAAACTATATTCTCCTTGAGCCAAACGCGATTATATTTATTTGTAAAAATGAAATCTATTGGATACTTACAAACAGAGGGAGAATGGAGACTGAAAAACAGCAAGGCAAATTTTTAAAGGATTTTGGTGGTTGATTCCAATTACAACTTCCTAATAAAATCATACTTTGTATTGTCAATATATGTAAATGAATCAGTATCATTTGCATAATTACGAATTATATGCCCTTTTGGGGGGGAACTGTTTTGGCTCCCTGAAAATAAACTTTAGTAAGTGTATTTCTGCAAAACAGAGATTTGTAAAAGCAAAACTGTCTTTTTGGATCCATAAATTGTTCTTCTGAGTGCTACCAGGCATACTAGAAAGGGTAAATTTTATTTGCAAACAGATCATTAGGAAAGGTTGGCTTGTCTTACTTTTAGATTTAAGGAATGCCCTGTATTATGTGCTGCATGAGAATGACTTCCATTCTAAGCAACCCGTCTGTAGTGGATCTGGTGAGTGAAAAGAACAAGTAACTTTTTGTTGAAATACTCAAAGATTGAGAAGTACAGAAATAAACTGCATTACTGCAACATTGGGTTGTTGCTTCTGAGATAAAAATTGGTGTGTTTGTTTATTGCTCTAAAATAACATAGTTTTCTTCTATCTAAAAGATTAGGGGAAAATACCACAGACTGATGGAAGTGCCCGTACTTTATGTGTTATTGAAGGAAGTTATTGTTCTAGTAATAGGCAACTTAAAGTATCTCTGAATCAAAGGAGTTCCAGAAGGAGCTTTGAGAGAAAATGTAGAAAATCATGATGTGCGTGACTGAGGAAAATTTTTATGTGAAACTTAATGAGTACATAAGCTTTCTTCCCTGAGAATGTTTCAATACAAAAAGAAATGGCAGATTTCCTAGAAGCCACTAAATAAAACTTCCAATGCTTATGTGCAGATTATTTATTATATCCACTGTTGCTGAATCTGGTAAGTGTGGTGAAACAAGTTAAAATCTGGGCGTTGACATGAAAGAAGCAAGATATATCCAGATTCTGTCACCTTTATTGGTTTTGAGTATCATGGGAGTCGTGGCAACAGACCTTAGTGTTGTGGTTAATGAAATGCATATAATGGAGTGTTAAAAGGGTAATGCTTTCTAAATAAAATAAAGGTGTGCTTCTCTAGTTCCTTTCACTTTGAAAGCAGTAACTCCAAGTGGGTAAAATAAAAATGTTCAAGCTGGGGGTGACAGGGGAAGAAGGTTTTGGGTGTGCTTTTCAGGTGAATGTTCTGGCACCCAGATGGGTTAGTAGAAGCAATGCGCTACCTGGCGTTGCACCTGGGTGCTCTACCACCCTTTGAATCTCCTATTTCAAATTCCAGAGAAATCTTTTGGTTTGATGAACGTAAAAATAAAGGAGTATGGACTTATATTTCTTTTTGTTAAAATGTTCATAGTGTGTTTAATTTGTCTACAGGAGTGTAGCAATATTTGCTAATAATTTAATGTTAAATATCTTACTGTTCATGTTTTTCCTGGATGTTGTGCATATTGAAGTTAGTTTCCTTTCACTGCTGCTTTCGTCACATGAATGGATCATTGGTACATATTTTTTCCATTTCATCTGAAGTTGACTGCCCTGGCAAATGTGAGGATACTTGCTGGCTAAGCAGTGGTTTAGGTTGATTCACTACAGTAATGATAGTTTAGTCTGTATTTTGCTTGAAAAAACAATTGCAAATAATACTGAGCATAACTTCATCTCCCAAAAAACCATAATATTTTCCAGTAATAGCACTGGCAGATAAAGGAATTCTTATGTGCTTAGGAAATTAACTTAGGATATTAGCTTAGGTAAAAGCTTATTTTCACAGATGGTTACAATATTGCTGAAATTTTTCTGATAATTATTCATGCATAAATTTATTAAGCATATGTCAGGGAGGATAGTTGTTTTTTTTGTTATTTGTGTATTTGTCCTCCATTGTTAAGGACAACAGAGGATTTATGGTTATGATAGGGAGGCATTTTGCAGTGGAAAAATTCAATTTGCTTGGTATGTCTTTGCTTGGTATATACATTATATGATTTATAACAAATTACATAACAAGTATAGCTACTGGCTTGACTGCTGGTTTTTTGGGTTTTTTTAAAAATTACAGCTCATTAATCAATATTCATTTTTCATATAAAAGCATTGTTATTTTTAGGCATCTAAAGGCCATGAATACCCAAGAGTCAACACATATTATTAAAACTGTTGAGTATCACATTCATTCATTTGTTTCAGTTTAAAGGTGGACAGAAAATTTCCACTGGAATAACTGGATCAGAATTCAGTGTGCTTGTTTGCAACAACAGAATGCCCTAATAATAAAGTGCAAGGCTATGTAATAGAAACGAATGAAGTGTAAAATAAAATAATAGAAGAACATGACAAGTTAAATGCTTTATGCAATGCAGTGTTCTTGAAAGTGAGTACATTACTTAAAAAAAAAAAGTTACTTTCATTTTTGCTAATTTGACATGGGAGATATTTCTGACTTATCTACCTGTTTGAACAGTACTTTGTTGTTTATCTGGTTCGGCAGGTATCTGGATCTAAAGTTCAGGGTTTAGTAGCCACGGTAGCTGCTGCGGAATAGATCTTACCTCAAATATGCAGTAGTTCAGGACTAAATATTTTGTGCTCTATATTTTAATGTATTCACTATATAATCTGCAGTGATTTACACAGTTTCATGAGAGGCATAAAATCACTCTGAAATTTCAACTTGCCTGCTTATTTGAAGTACTCCAGAAGCGCATCACATCTTTTCTGCACTGTGCCACATGCAGTCTGCAGAGGTCAGACCACAAAAACACAGTAGGCTAAGAAATAATGAAGGAAATACTATGTAAGTTGGAAAACATCTACAACCCCAGCTTTGCTTTACTAGTACTATTTACTTGACTATTCTCTCTTTATACCCAGTTAAATTCTGGTCAGCCTGCACAATTAGTCTACAATTAAGGAAATGAGGCAATCTTAATAAGCGAACAGAACACATGCCTTGAAACTCTGCCCATCTCGTTTGTGCTGCTCCTTCCAGGGAAGGCAGGCAGCAGTGGCACTGGGACCACCACTTCCAATTGAAAATGTTGTGCTTCCAAACATTTTCAGTCCCAGAACACTCCAGAGCGTAGCACATCTGACACTCACAGGGCCGTATTTACCTTTGTTGGCAGCACTGCACATCTGCCTGTTACAGACAGATTAGAGAACTGCCAAAGCTGTAGACTTGCAATTGGAAGGTGCAGGGGGCAACAGGGAGATTTCAGAAGTTTCCCATGCTTCGTGCTTAAGATCCTCTGTGACTGAGCAGTTCAGATCAATTCTGATGAAAACTAAATTTGTTTGCCATCCACAGCAATTTTCTTATCCCTCTCCCCTGTCTCTTTGCCCTCTCTGAAATGACAAGCTGTTGGTTACACAGCATTATGCCTGGGCCCAAGATAGTGGGGATTCCTTCCCGAATAGCCACAGGTGGTCATCTTATAAGCCTGAGATTTGATTACCCATATCATTGGCTTAGCTTGCATAGCTGCAAATGCTATTAAAGGTAATAAAATTATCCAACCCTTACATCACTGTGCTGTGGGCAAAGGATATTGTTCTCAGCAATCACCATTTACGTCTAACCATTTAACACTGGTGAAGCTATGCTAATGGCTTTCTATGACATTTTCGAAAGGACAGCCATTAGATCAAATGAGCAGGTATCTACCTAGCAAAATGCAACGTTCAAATATTTATGAAGAAATGGAATTACCAAGTTTGTTATCAATGACATTGGTAAACAAGGCTGTTCAGGGCTTAGGTGCAGAAACAGATCTCTTGCTCTTTGTTTTCCCAGCCTAATAATTCACTGCTGCAGACTGAAATTTGGGCTGATGTTGTGATTGGATGTGAAGGGCGATATAGTTTGTAAGGCTTTAAATTGGTAGAAGAGTGAAATGAAATTACAAATAGGTAGACAGAATAGGCAAGGAAGTTAGGCATTTCACTGCTTTAATTACAAACAAAGGAGAAGACTTTATGGTCTGTTTTATGGGCCACTCATATCAGCCCTGGGATATGTGATAGTTCTGCTAGGGGTGCACATCACTGCCAGGAAAAGGTACAGAGATCCCAGGATCTCATTGCCTGAAGTCGTGCATTACCTGTTCTCAGCTATTGCTCACTCCCTTTGAATACAAATTTTCTACAATTTTTGTCTTTAAATTCCAAAGGACGTAATGTCCAAGTCATTGCCTTTTAAGTGATACTTCTCCTCTTCCTCCCTAACTAAACAAGGTAAACGCAATCTGTTATATCATACTTATGTCATGCAGAGTGTTCATTCTGCTTATTCCATGCTCTCTGCAAAACCTAACATCCAGTGTAAATTAGTCAAATACTAAAGAATTCTTGTATATTATAGAATAATATTTTAGATCAACAAAAGTTTGCTATCGTATATTAGTACAAATTGAAATATTTAAGAGTAAATAAGTGGCATAAATAGCAATTTTTGACCTTACATAAAAATCTAATTTTACCTATATTAGGCAGTCAGGATTATGGTTTGATTTGGAGTCTCATCCTACAAAATTTTATTTATTTGACTTCAACAACAAAAACCTTTCAGTCATTATTTAATCCTTGACACCAGCAATCCTGCTAGGGTCAGCCTGTATTCATAGAAACCAGAGTTAATGCTAGGAGTGAAAGTTTTCAGAAATTACTTTTTAACTGTTAGCAAAGCGAGTGAGGAAAACTATTTCCACCATATCCATTTGTAACTTTTAAAATACATAGAGTATGTAAATTTAAAGCCATAAAACATGGCTGTTAATACCATGACTTCTAAGTATATATAATAGTGTAATTGGAAGGTCAAAGAGAAGATCTCATCTTGTAAATACTTACATGAATAATCTTTGCTCATTACTTATTCTTTTTAGGTGAGCAGGAATGGGCATTTCATTAAGTATTGCTCATGGGAATAAGCAATGCAGGATCAGACTTTCAGTGCTGCGTAACGAATGGGAACTCTATAGTGTCACTCTGATAAATTTTTTTAATCTGTTTTTCCTGATGATCTAGTTAGTTCCCAAAACAACTGGGGTGGAAATCAGTCCCATTCCAAAAGACAATGCAAATTTGCTTCAATTACAAGGTACTGTAACATTAGTCTTGGTTGTAGTATCAAGTTGAACATTGCAAACTGAAAAGCAACTGATTCATGATCCATGGGAAACGATTCCGCCCCACCGGCTGTTTTAATGTGGAACTTTACTGGCAATAAAATATAAATCTACTGTCTACAAGGCTGCTTAGTCTTGTATCTATTTTTCGAACAACTTGAATCTTCCTGGTGAGGATTTCATTAATTTCAAACGTTCAAACCTTGGCATTTTAATTTGAGCCTTCTATGCGCCCAAATGGCTGAAAGAGCATGCTATCTCCTACTATTTTCAATCTATTAATCTGACTTGTTCAGCAACTTTGGTTGTGTTTGAAGGCTGCAAATGTAAGGAAAGTGTGAAAGGGGTTGTTTTTTTTTCTCCTCCTGAAATCTTAAGATTAAGGGAAAAGCAGAATTACTTGTTCAGTATCCAAATGAGAGGTTTGTGTTTGCTAAATCCTAATGAAAGGTATCAAAATTCATATGTTGCTCCAGCTGTGTAATGCAAAAATAATTTGAAGATTTTGCAGGCTTTATCCTGAGGTAAGCTATGAATCTGGATTTTGCTTTCACTTGCGTGGATACGATATCACAGAAACTCAAGTCTAAATCTGCAGTTGTAAAATGACTGTGAATGGTCAGATTTGTGGTTTAGGTTTGTGGAACAATTAACTCTGGGACTCTCGGGGAAAAGCAATGATCAAATCTTCTCCCCTCAGCCTGGTCCCACAATCTTTACCTTGGCTGAGTTAAAATATTTGAGGGCTGATTATGTAGATCGCCTTCAAATGTGTAAAGGTCTGGTTTCATAGTTGTGCATGTGATACTTCATTATTTGGTTAACATTTGTGCATAAATCTTTTAGGTTTTAATTACTGTGCTGAAGTGATATCTATGTTCTCAGGGTAAAGCTGCATTTTCACAACTTTCATCAAGATGTATTTAAACAGTGGAGTCATAACATCTGAAACTTTATGCTGTCTGTTGACTACTCATATATACAAAGAAAACAAATCTTCAGAGAGAACTGAAGTTTTCTGTATATGTGCACATACTAAACTTGTCCAGTAACGTTTTATATATGTATCATTTTATAGTTTGGTTTTGCTTCTTTCTGGATGGCTGCAGCCACAGGAGAGTGGCTCCATTCATTGGTCTCTGCTCCAGCATTGATAACTTGAGTAATAGCGTGTTCCTTGTCTGCTGCGTATTGCATACAGTGACATGAGATGCAGTCATGGGCATCTGAATTCTCTGTGCAAAGATTACTGAATGTATATAGCTGTTAATTCAGATAAAAAAAAAAAAAAAAAACAAAAAACAAAAAACTTTTTCTACTTTTCATCCAGTTTGGGCATGTTCCCCATAATACTGATTATTTCTCCAAGTTTAATATAATTTAAAACACAATAGGAAAAGATTAGAAGGAAATGTATCCCTGGCTAAGTGGAGTTACTGGTTTTTAACATATGTGCTACAAGCCAGTAACTTGTCGTATGAATATATATAACATACATTTGGGGATGGGGGGAGGAGCTTATTCAGCTGCTGGTTTATGCTGATTTTATCTGAGTTGTCATGATGATGGATTTCAACCCCTTGAGATTATGTGGCATAACTTTTGGGAAGGTGCATGGCATCATCACATCATCATTAGATGTGAGAACAGAAGAACTTGCCACATATCTCAAAACTGGAAAATGAAAATGTTAGTTTGGGATGACTTGGTATCACTTACTCATAACTTTGTCCACTACCAGTAGTATTATGGCTACCAAAACTTCTAATGATGAAATCTCTCCCTCCCTCCTGCAAACAAAACACAATGAGTGTTTTAGTTTCAGACTATGCAAATGGCCATCTGACTGAATTAAACATTTTCATTATAGTGATAGTCAACACTTCAGCATTTTTAATACTGCTTTTTATTTCACTGATCAGCTGATGAATGAAAACTATTGCACTCTTTCAGCATCAGTCTCAGGCGTGGAATTAAAGAGAGCATAATAATTAGACACAGCTCCTTGTACTAAATGTGTGTCTATATCCCATGCTGGCATCATCTGAGATTTAAAAGGTCACTAACTTTGGTATGTTTTTCCATTACGTGTGAACAGCACCATTCTTTCTTGCATAAATATAAGAGATAGTGTATTTATATACCCTAAGCTTGAACAGTATGATTGGATTGCTTAATTAACAGCATTTAACTCCTTGTTTATGTGTCTTAATTTTGCTGAAAAAATACATTGCCTTGGTGCCCTTCTCATTTAACACAAGGAGCTTTGTGTGGGAAGTAACAGCAGCAAAAATGTGTGTGGACGAAGGGAACATGCTTGCTTCTTTGTTGTTTTTTTTTCTTTTGTTCTTTTTGTTTCCCAAATCTCAAAGTTATCTGTAGTTAACTTTTTTCTTCCTAAAGTGTTCGAACATATTGATTTTAGGCATCAAAGAAAATTTCCTTGTTGGTGCTAGTGAGATTTCATTTCCAGGCTGGTACTCACTGGGCCGCCAAAGAGAGGACCTACTCAGAAGAGGGAGGCTTTGAGTACTGCAGCTGCTGTGGGTCTTAGATCAAATGGGAACCTTGGAGTGAAAAAATAAATAAATTGGCCAGAAGTAGTGTTCAAGAGGTTCAGGAATCACTGTACATGCTCCAGCAGGTCTAGGAAAAATAAGGTCAGGGATCAGCCTGGCTGTAGTTGAAACAGCAGGAAAGCTAGAAAGGATGATTCTTTTCTTTTATTCTACTGTAACTCATATTAGGGTCTGTGTGAAATAACCCAGGCAACACTCAAATGTCATTTAAGTGACATATGAAAAGTGTTTAATGGAATTAAAGATATCTTGGATTTCTTAAAATGTTGCGCCCAGTTTCTTCTGAAGTCCTCCAAGTATGAGTACTCTGCCAGAAATGAGAATTTAGAATACAATGTTACTCTGTTTAAAATTGATGTGTTCAATAAGCATCTTTTTTTAAAAGGCTCCATACTTCTAAGCTCTTAATGATTATTGAATCATTAGTCTAATGTATCTCAAGGGTCTTGTAGAAAATTACAGATAAAATACCCACTTCCCACAACGTTAATGGTTCAGTAAATAGTACCTTCCTTACAAAAACTTCTTTAGACTTGTCCAAACTGCGCTTGTTATGAATTGTTTCATTGTCAGAATTAATGGTATCCTAATCTAAAAGATGTCAAGTAGGGGGAAGTAAAGACTATGACAATTTGTGGCATTTCACTTCAGTATTTTTCTAGAGGGATGTTTAATTCCTTCTTTGCTCTGTGTTTAAATATTACCATTTCAAGCACAACTTTCTGTAACTCTTAAAGTAAATCTTAGCTATCTACGGTCTTGTTACTTGTTTTAAAGAGTGGTTATTTGCAGATTGCTTAGATCTAAGTAATGTGAAGCTTCGGACAGGTCTGATGATCACAGTTAACTGTACTGGCACTGGAGGGGATAATAATTTACTACGAGTTATCAGTCTTGAGATGAATGAGACCCTTTACATTTTAAAGTTATTTCAGGGTCTTTGTGAATGTAGACAAGTGCTTCTGCACCAAAACGCATGTGCTTTCAAAGTTTGCATTTGCACAGAAAAAGAAACAGCATTGAGGGAGCTAACAGTTTGTTCTCATACATGATGTCAGCAGAACAGCAAACTTTGTTCCAAAATTTATTTTAGACTCTTCTGTGAGTTCTCTAGAATCTTGGTTTTGAAGGACTGAAGAAATAAGCATAGCTAAATTGGCAAAATGTGAGGTAAGAAGAGGCTGTTAATGTAGAGAATGCTGAACTATACTTAAATCTGATGTGGAAATTATCAGGTATTTTTCTATGTGGTACGGTGGTTTGCACTTTAACACTATATGCAATCCCATAGATACATACACTTTTATCATTACATTGAAAAGAGTTGTGAAGTTGAGTACTTGGTTTTTAGGAAGTGCTACAATTAAAGTGTGCACTAAAAGATATCAATTTTACATAGGTAAAAATGATTTTATGTAGCCTGACACTGTATATAATTGCAAAGCCGTGCTTATGGAATCTTCCAATGAACAACAAGGAGAAACCAGAATGTCAAATATCACTTAGTAGGTAGGTATCAATCTGTTTTGAAAAGTAAAGGTAAAAAATCATTGTTAAAATAAAATCATTATAGTTTGCCATACTGTTCTTGATTGTCACCCTACAGGAGAACTCTGTACTAAAATGTGGATGTGATTTGTGCCTGTCTGTCTCTTCCAGAAATACTAGAACGTTCTGTCTTCAAGTTAAAGAAGTGCCCACAAATCTAGAAAGATACCAGGATATAAGGAAAGGGCGGGGGGGGGGAAGACATGAGTGGAAAAAATGGACTGCACTAGGTCTTGATAACCTCCAGTTGTTCTTTTCCGGCCATTCCTGGCTTTCCTTTGGGAGCAAAAACTTGCAGATAAAAGGTCAGGTTCTTTATCTGTTGAGATCAATGGCAGGCTGTCTGCTTATTTCAGTAAACAGTGAATCATGTCTGATTTCCACAGCTGAGAATGGCATAAAAATATAGCAACTCTGTGGCTAGCTCCCAGGTTGTGAGGAGCAGGGAGCGCCTTGGTAAAAGCATCTCTCTGTGGCAAAAATAACAATGAACTAACTGTAGGAAAGCAGACCAGAAAAGAGGATGAGGTTTCTTGGGGAATAGTTACTATTTGTCTTAGAGCAGAGATGAAGAAATGCAGAGTTAATTCTGGTTGGTCAATAACAGGAAAGAACAGCCTTGACATGAAGGGTACAGTCTGTGCTCTACATATGAAGAACATGTTTCTTACAAGTCAGCTTGCTCATTATGCTGTTGCTGCTGATGAAACACAGGAGTGCTTTGTTAATGGGTGTCATGGTTTTGGCCAAATTGGCCAATGGCGGGTGACAGATGCTCCCCCCCAGCTTCTCGTGCACAGGGAGGAGGGGGAGAGAGAAAGAGAGATTTATGGGTTTAGAAGAAACTAAAGTACTTTAATGAAATACTAAGAATAGAATAAAAAAGGAAAATAATGAAATAGATACAGTATATACAAAACCGTATTAAGCTCCCAGGATGATGTCACCAGCAGGCTCTGGGGAAGTCCCAGGCTGGACTCAGAGATGGGTGGGAACCGGGTTCCAGAGTTGGGAGTCAGGAACACACGGATCGATACAAAGGCAGATGAATAGACAGGGTCCTCCTCGGACGTCAGCCATTGAAGGAAGAGAGTTGACCCTTTGATCCCTCAGTTTTTATACTGAGCATGGGGCAGATGGGATGGAATACCCCTGTTGGTCAATTTTGGGTCACCTGTCCTGTTCCCTCCTCCCTGCAGGTGGGACCCCTCTATGCTTTTCTGCTTCTGACCCTCTAATGGGGCAAATAACGAAACTAGCTGACCTTGGTTGTTACAGCAATAAGTAGAAGCAGGAGCCTCGCCGCATACCGTTCCTTACCTGTCTTACCACTCTGAACGAACCTCTTTAGACACAACATGCTGTTAATTTCAGAGAGTTAGAAGAGGCCAAGCTAAGAAGTAAAATTACTGAAGAGAAAGTTGGTTCCGTTTTACCTCAAACCAGGACAACGGGAATATGCCACAATTTCTATTCTTTCTGGTTGCGGAAGAGAGGATAGTATTTCACACTGGACCGTAATGTTGGGTGAAGGACTGACTGCAGGGAGGTATGGAACAGTTCTGAGGCAGGGAAACATCTACCCTGATTTAAAGCAAAAGGGTATGTGTACGTGCACAGACTTCCACCAAACACTGACATTTATATTCCTCAAGATTGAGATTTATTTTTCACTCATATGAATATTGGCCTACAACTTAGCCACAGTCAATATTCACCTCTTGAATTAAGAATTTTTTACTGGCCAAAAAAGAAACTGATATTGCTTCTTAAAATGCTACTCAGGGCTGCATATCAAAATAGTATGGCACTGGTACTTGCCAAACTTTAATTTCCAATTAAAGTGCTTCTGATAGAGGACTACATATATGCCAAGTAACGAAATTGTAATTTTGTTCTTATATCTTATGCTGAAATACTTAATTTAACTTTCATCTCTCATGAATCTGTGGATATTGTGGGAAGGATCCTTTGTTTATAGGGGAAATATGCAATGTGGTCTGAAAAAGATTTTTATTTTGGTTTTGTTGTTCCCTTAGCCTAAAAAGAATTCAGAATGAAAATATACAGTTCCTTTTCATAAATGCAAAAAACATAACAATTACATACCCAATTATTTAGTAAAGATTAGGCTTTAAAAAAAAAATCTTTTGTCTTATAGTTTGTCAAAGAAGCTGTAAGATGAAGTATGATCAAGAGCATTCGTAATTTGAAACCTACTGAACATTGAATGCTTTGATTTATAATTGATGCTTCAGATACATTATAAGTGTGAAAACTTCAGATAACTATGGTAGTTTACACACAGACATAAAGGACTGTGCACTAAAAGCTCTATTTTAATGGACCTGATCCTGTCAAAATATCAGCATGCAAGAAATATTACTTCTAAATATTGAGGTCTATTTCACCCTACTGATGAAATACTCTGAGGATAACACAGCTTCTGGAATAAGTCACTTTTTTTGAAGAAGGCTTGTTGTGTTTCATAATTAAATAATCAACGCCATGCCTTATAGATCTGTGATAAAGTAGATCCCATTTTGTCACTCAATATACCCCTGCAAACTTACTGATGGTAATTGTTCCATGGGCGTATGACAGAAAAAAATTGGGGTTGAGTATAGTAACAGTTATGGTGTTTGTGCTGGCATCTCACTTTTTCTTATATTTAGGGAATTAAAGCTGAAATATGCATATCCTCAAATGGAAGATGAACAATTCCTTTAGAGAGGTGGGTTAATAAAAGAGAACAAAATTTACAAAGAGAGAACTGAATCCTTGGCAAAGCGGGGAGATGGGACCACTGGTGCGCCTATCAAGGGTCAGCTGGGAATGGGGCCTCCCAGTAGCAAGGTATGGAAAAGATCGAAGGAGCTGCACACATAAAAAGGCAGCACGTTCATCAGCACAATGTATATTTCAGAGAGGGAACTGCAGGCATAACTAAGGCAGTTCAGGAGGGCAGGCTGGTACTCATTGCTGAAAACTCCAAATTCAGTGCTGAGTACTAATTAGTACTAGGCATGGCTTGGCATTCTGCAGTCTGTGGTTTTGAAGATTTCCTCAAAACTTATATTCAAAGGATGGAGAAGCTTCAATAAAAAAAAAAAGCTTTTGATTTCTAGTTTAGTTTAAAACTCAGCCTTTTACAATGTTACTGAAAATGAAGAGCAGATTTCTAATAAAGGAACTAATTATTATTAAAATTCTGGTGTCAGCAGAACACTTCATCCTCACAGACAGAAATGAAATAGAAGTTCACAGATATTTATTCTAAGTTTCCAATAAGTACTTGGCAAAAATTCAATAATGTTCATTAAATACATAAATGGAAATATTAAAAATAAAGATTTTTCCCTTGTGATTTATTATATCATGTTTTTGAAAAGCAAAGTTGAAGAAAGAAGTCGTTATCTGGCAAAAAAGGTACTACGGAAATGTTAATTAAATTGTATAGTCATAAGTAAGCCAGTGAACAAGAAAAAAGCTTCCCTGCTCAGAATTGGAAGCCATATTTATTCTGGCTGGAGGCTTAAAGACATGAGAAGATTATCTTTAAATAAAGCATACAGAGCAATATAGTTAGATACTTTTTCTTTTTGGGTTATACCAAATGAGCAAAAAGAATCTTTAGAAAACCCCATTAGGAGGCCTGTCATAATTGAGAAGTTGGAAACAGGCATAGGCAGGTGTTTGCAGATGTGTCTGAAGCACAGATTACATTTATGGAGTAATTACACAAAAGGCGAGGTTGTGCACAAGGAACCATTTTCCCTCTGGACTGACGGGAGGGAATGTCCACGAGAAACTCCCTCTGCTCTGCTGGAGTTGCTTTCGCCTGGTGCAGAAGCTTGTTCTGAAAGGAATCAAGGAGGGACTACAGCTGCGGGCACTGCAGCCAGCCCTCCTCTGCCTGCCAGCCCCGCACCGGGAGAGCATAGTTCCCGAGTTATCAGATGTTCATTGGGGAATGTGTTCCTTAGTGCTTCGAATACGGGAGGTTTCTGCACTCTGCCTGCCTATGACTGGGCTTGAAGCCAGAATCCTTTGTTGTTCGTGCTTGAAAAAGAGTTTACCTGTTTTATTTTGTTCTACATAATCCTAGATTTTGAGGGCTGTGTTTCTTCTGTGAGTCTGACACCTTGAGTATTAATTTGCATTGTTCAAAAGGGCATGTGAGCATTTTAGGTCTGATAACAAAAAACCCCAACCAAACAAAAAAAAAAACCAAACCCAAAACTTTTATTTCTGTAGCTCCTGATTAAATTATGTACCTCTTTTAAAAGTGCATTCCCATGAGCATAATGAGCCTGCTTTATTGCTGAGTACAACTGCAGCACCCCCAGCCCCAAATTGCTTAATTCACTGCAGCTTCTAAGGAGCACTGAGCTGTACTTTAGAAAAAATAAAACCAAATAAAACCCCTCTTTATTTTGTACTTAAAAAGGATTATTTACTTTTAAACTGTTATATTAAAAGGACTCCTCGGAAGGGTTTTCATCTGCTTCTGGACACCTGGTTAACATTAAGAACAGTTTACCAAAGAGTTTTGTGTAGGAATAAGGAACTTACTGGGAGAATTTAGTCAAATATTTTACCAGCCTTGCGTGGATAGTTCAGCTGCACAGACTAATCTTCCTCAGCAGGATTATGGTCGTTCTCTCTAAGAAGGTATGCAGTTTTTTTTACGTCACAAGGTTTTGTAGCACTTTTTCAAAATAAAAATTCCTCTTCTTTGTTGAAGGTGCAGCTTCATACAGCTAGAGCTTTCAGATCAGCATCACTTATTGGCGGTGATTGCTAGTGCTGTGGTTTTAATAAAAACAGTATCAGAGGATTGTGTTCCGAAGCATATTTTGTAAAGTAAAATTGTATAGGTATATCCTGCGCAGGCTCTTGTTTTCTAAAACTTGACATTTGTAGAAGTGATTTGAACAGTTTGAATGAGCTTACTGATCCATTCACAAGGACTTCTTGCCTCCTCTAATGTGAGGGTTATGTTTAATAAATCTAATAGGAAATAACTTTCAACCTTAGGAAACTAGTGCAGGTGTGGTGGTTTTTTCTTCTGTAATGAACCAAGGGACCATGTAACATTGGTAATTTTTGAACACCTGTTAGCAAAAAGATGAAGGGGTCAAATTCCTCATTTTAGTTGTATCTGCATAACTAAATAGACAACATTAGCTTTTAATACGTAGAATTGATGCAAATTTTGGCCATCATATCCCCAAAACTAGGGCTGTGGACAAAGCTGGCATATTTCCCCTCTGTGGTAGTGATCGCTTGTAAAAGGAAGTTTTTGGGGACATCTTGTTTGGCAGAACAACTTCGGAATTTTTTTGAAAGAATCAGAAAAATCCTCAGGTCTTTGAACAACTTAAGAGTTATTTTAATTTGGGAAGTGGGGAATGTCTAATTCACTGGCACATGCATTCCATATGATTGCTAGAGCTTGTTTTCTCCTTTCTTCCCGTCACGTACTGAGGAATGTTTTGTATAAATAACAATTAATAACTTCCAATGAATTATGGGGAGGAGGGGAGAGAGAGAAGTGTGTGTTTTGCAGGCATTCTAAATGTATTGTGAATTGGCTGGTTGGGATTGAACTGTGCTATTGCTGTGAAAACTGAAGGACAGAGGTCGTAGGTACCGAACTCAACTGCATGCAAGTTAACAGACCTAGATGCATCCCGCACTGTGACACACATAGTTGGTGCTTAACATCTTTTTATAAATAGAAAACAAAATAGAGCTGATGAAGTGTCACAAGTGATTCATAAAATGAAATAAGAGTATAAAGGTGTTTAAAAACAGCTGTAAAAGCCTTCAGAAGTTTTCTATGACATTTCAAACTCTACTTTGATTTTTGTATCTATGGATAAAGAGAATAAAATTGTACATGCTTTTAACTGTCACTATATAATTAAAACTAAAGATATATACAGCCAAGGTAAATTTTAAATGAGGTGAGCTCACCTTTTGTTATTTTCATTTTCTAGTCTAGTTTGATCGTATTGCTGTACTACTTAAACTCTTCTTGCTACCTTAAAAGGGCATCGTTCTGCAAAACTTGCTCAAGGCTTGACTGTTTCTGATTATTCATGACTTCCTCAAATATTCTCCATTTTTAAGAGACACTGCTAATGTTTGTTCCATTACTTCCCAGGGAGTTGAAGGTATTTTCAAAAATTGTCTAGATAAAACCTAAATGTCAGCTTCTTCAAGGCAGTTAAGTATCAAGTTCAGTGGGAGTTAAGTGACATATAGAAGACAGAAACACCTTTGGAGATATGGGCTTAAGTGCCTTTTCATATCTCAAGGAAAAAAAGAGACAAAGGCCTTATATTATTTGTGTTTCATAAACACAGATGTTCTTTCAGTATGGTGATTACAAGTGTGTAGAGCCTGTTAGAATTTTGTTCGCTGTTGGAGCACAAAACTATAATATATCTCTTCTGCAAATAATCATGGTCAAAAAGCCCCTGAATCATGCGTGCCGTACTTCAGGTGACCTCCGTTGGGATGTCGTGTTCTTTGCTCGTGTTTGTGGGTGTAGATGTGGTTAGGGGTGGAAGGAACTTTTTTCTCCTTCCTACCCTGCTGTGATAGCTAGCTGTGATATAGCAGATCTCCTGGGGAAGTGTGCTGTAACCACAGCGGGGAAGGCTTGGTTCACTGGCAGATAGTCATTTGCCTTCTCTCTTTCCCTGGCTACTTTTTGAGGATCTTGTACAACCAAATACTCTGTCTCTGACTGCGACAAAAAGACCACAGATCCTTTATTGGTAATGAAAGCTCTTCTGGCCTGAGTCACCCCTCAGTTGTCACAGTGTCTAACACAGCAGGGTGTTGAGCCCTGAGTATGACATTAAGCATTCTCTCTAAAGAAAGATACCAAGGTCTAACGTGGCACAATCCTGAACTATTTCTGCTCAGAGGGGCCTTTCAGTTTCAGCACAACAAAGAAGAAATAGCATTTATAGCTCAGTTGTAGCCTGTCCTGAAGATTCCAGTGACACAGTATTTGGCTTTGACACCATTTTTCTAAATAGGTGAAGTGACAACAAACATCTTCAAAGCGATTTGCTTTAAATTCACTCTTTTCTGCTGACTTTTAGGTAGGTGCCAGGAAGGGGATATAGCAATCTACCTCTTGGGATTAATATGTTATATCACATCTGTCTGCCTAATGCAGAGGAATCTCTGGTAATGTCAAGTGCCTGACACTTCAAAGGAAGCTAGAAATCACCAGTAGAGATATTTATAGAGCCCTTCTATAAGACAGTGTCTTAACATCTCCAGATCAGTAGCTGCCTTGGAGCTGAAGCAGGACAAATAATTCTGTGTTCATTATCCATTCCAGTGCCTCATTTCTCTTCTTTTTTTGGTTCGGATTGTTGATCACATAAACAGTGCAGGAAGGGCACTACTTGTAGGTAAGGTGACACAAGCAGTGTCACATGTCAGTCACCATATAAAAAAAAAAAAAAATCCAAGTGTAAGAGAAAACGAGACAAGCGGGGAAGAGCAAAGCAGGTACCCTGCAGGGCAGGAGCGAGATGCCTCTGCCTCAGTACAGTGGGCCTTGAACTTCAGTTGTGTCCAGGTCCAACCCAGGCAGCGGGGAGCTCTCGGTGTGCTGCTTTTCCAAACATCTCCAGGCGGGCATGGGGTTCTGCCACTGCCTGGAGCGCTGCCAGGCAGGGTTAAGTGAGGAGGGGTAGGAATAAACACATCTAAAGGTTGCAGTTCTCTGCTCCATGCTGGGGAAATGTCTTGGGAGCAGGAGGCATTCACAGAGGCCTGGTGGGTACTGTCTTGTCAAACTGCCTCAGAGGACAGCGCGAGTGTATAGAGTTCACGATGGAGAAAAGGCAAGGGATTATTTACAGCGTTTCTGTTACTTGTGCTGCTCAGGGCATAGCTGCGCTGTGCAGAGCTCTACAGAGTGAAGAAGGGCAGGTTAGCTCCAAGGTCTCAAGGGCTGGAGCATTGTCGATGCAGTGCTATGATATTGGTCTCTTACACAGGAGTTTAGTGAAGTACTTAGCTCAAATAGTGTTTTAGGGAGCTCTCAGCACTGCTGTGACACTGGTACAGCTGGCTCTCTGCCACCCTCTCTGTTAAGTATGAGTTCCCCCATTGAGGCCAGGCTGGAGGTGTCCTTTCCAGGACTGGTTTCTCTGCTTAGTTGCATGGCAAGGTGGGAGTCTGGTTAGTTTGGGACCAAGCCCAATGTCAAGCATTGAACTAACATAACAAGGCAAAACCGCCCTTAAAATTGTGGGTGAGTTTTACACACAGGAGCATGCCTAGTGTTGCCCTCTTGCAGTGGTGCAGCACAGTCTCTACACAGCTGCAAGAAGTCTGTAGTTTGGAGCAGAGCCAGCCCTGCTGCAGCACAGTCTTAGGGAATTAAAGTCCATGTGCATCCCTCTATCCAGATGTTCTCTCGCTTTACTTACATTGAAAATGTAGAAGCTGCAATATAAAATGTATCTCACTGCTGATGTAGATTCAGCACAATATCAAAATTTATTCTAGGATTTGATTGCTTGGTGGGCCTTTTTTTTAATTATTTTTGAAAAAATAATGTGATGCCGAGACTACCATATCTCAAAAACCAGGATAATTCTGGATTTGCATTTGTATCAATTGAGAATAAGGTCAGCTTCTGCCACAGTTCTGCAATGTAGTGCAGTTGTATTCAGTCTTTGAGGCTCTGCGTGTGCCCATGTTACGGCTCTCCCTGCTGATTTTCTTCTGGACTGACTGCAGAAGCTGGTAGTGTGATAGTAGTAGTGATACTACCCTGTGACCAAAATACTGTGTGCTGCGTGATTTTTTTCACTGGCTTATGCTACTTTCACAGTCTAGAATTTGTCCTTAGTCTAAAGGTTATTTATCATCGACCTTTGACTTCCAGAGGAATTTATCTTGGATTCTGTTCTACCCAAGTAAAATAAAAGCCCATCTAGATGAGTTTTTTCTCTTCCATATGTAGATATAGTTTTATATTTTTTTTCTAACAAAAAGAAATTTTTTTTACTTTTTATTAATAGTTCCTCAAAATCGCACTATCCAATATTAGTCTTTTCTATATTAGCTAAAGCAAATGAAATGTTTATTTTTTCTTATGTAAGACAAAATACAAATAGTTACAACTTAAGTGAATTTAGAACAAAACCAGAATCTTCCTACTGATGAATTCCCAACTTGGTACTTGGACTGTAGCTCATATGAAGGAGAAGCAGCTTTGTTTTTCATACTCATATGCCAGTGCGCAGTAACATGCAGACAGAATCTCTGTCTGTAAGAGAGGTGAGGAGTACTGAATCTTTATTTTGTATTTAGGTGTCTTGTGTCATATTGTCTTCTGTAAGGAGAAAGGCTTGTAAACTCTATTTTCTTCTTTGCTGAAGTTGTAGCTTTCACATTTTAATTGTTTTCAATTCTGCAAGCCATCATGATGGAATTCATTAATTTGTCTTTAAATGAATTTGTATAGCCTTCCTGTTGTCTCATCTGAGGCTCTGTACCATTTTTTATGGCTGAAATGAAAACGTAAGCTTGGCTTGAAGATAACCCTTATTTTAGGAGTGTCATCGTTAATCCGTTTGTCCTTTTTAGCTTTGGTTGCCTAAATGCGGCAATTAGGCATCCTCTCTAGGGAAAAAAGTATTTCTGTTTAAAAACAAAACTCAAAAATGAAATTTATCTTCTTGTGACCCACTTTGTCACTTTGAAATAAATTTCTTGGGCTTCATCAATACAGATTTTTCCAGATGAATTAGTTGCTGTCGTCTTTGTCTTCTGGAAAGAACCTGGGTTTCCAGTTTGGTGGCTGAACACAGAGCACGGGTGACTGACTGTGTGGCGGTGTTGTGCAGGATCTCACAGGCCATCATTTCTAGCGGACTCAGACACTTACTGTCGTGTTGTACTAAATTGCGGGCTATCTACAGTTAATGCAGCGAATTGGGAAAAGCGGGGTTGAAATCCGCTTCCCTTGGAGAAAAATTCTACAGACTGTTCAGGTGCCGAAAATACAATTAGATAAATTATTTAATGTTTCTGTACTGGAAGGTATTTCTTCAAACTAAACCATAATGTTGCATTTTAATCTTCTTTAATGCCTTTGCTATCTGTGGTTAATGTATAAGTAGTTCATTGAGACAAAGGCTGTCTTCTGAGATGACTAGACAAAAGGCTGACACTTCTAAAGACAGCTTTCAAACCAAAACATGGGTGTTTCTCTTGTCTTGTGAGACTGTCTTCTGCATTTGAAGATTAACAATCTCACTTCAGATAGATCAAGATCAAGGATATGTTTTGGTTAAATCACTGTAATACTCTGGGGAAAAAATTACTCACTTTAGAGTAATCCTGAATACATGAATGCAAATAAGGCAGGACTAAGCAACAATGTAAAATCCATCATGGTTTTTTTGAGCTGAACAAAGCAAGAACATACATAGTTGCTTATGGTGGTGGTACACTACAATGGTTTAGTCATCAGGCTTTCAAAAAGGAAGTACTAATGTTTATGTTTTCCTGAACCAGAGCCAACAAATATGTCAACATTAGTGTCTATACACAGCTCTATTACAAAATAGACTGACTTTTCCTGTCTGATCTGCCGTCTGCTGAATTACTGTTTGTAAGGTCAGCATACAAAAGTCCTCATGCATGATACATTCAATATGTCTTTATTGCTAAAATTGGCCTACATTTCTTAATTCTTTTGGGTATCAGAAAGTATCCTCAATAAAATTCTTCTCTCCTTGTGTCTCAAAGAAACAAAATTCTGAGGTTCTCTTGTTTAACAACTGTGCAACCTCTTGCATCAAGATTAAACATTTTGTTTTGTCCCCAGGCAGTTGTGTATTTATTACTCTTGAGGCAGTGGTATTTGAAATAAATAGAATTGAAAGATCCTGAAAAATGGTTTCTGAAACACATATATTGAGTCAGTCTCTCGTATGTGAGCAGAAAATGCTTCTGATGCTTCTCCCTGCACCCTTGCAAAGGAAAATAGCTGATATTAAAAAAATCACGTGATGGGGTGGTGAATAAGAAGGCATTTTTATCCTTAGTCACTGAGGCTTTTTGCTGCTTATTCTCCTGAAAATAATTAAGTTATCTTTATGGAATGTATTACTATTCAGTAAAGATAACATAGGTAAGGGCATAATAAAGGACAAAAGGAAAAGGTTCTCTCCTGTTCTGCCTCAAAAGGTACGCTATGAAAACAAAAAATAATCCACGGCTTGCAAATAGTCTTAAAACCTCAAAATTCAGATATATTTTTGCCCGGTGATGGGGCTTATTCCTCCTCCCTGTTGAAAAAAAAAGATGCTCACCAAGAGAAAAAGTTCTTTTGTGTTATAAGGGAAACAATTTCCATGTAGCTTTTGTGTGTGTGTACGCATATTCATAAAATATGGATTAGCAGCACTAGGTATTCAGCTAAGTAAATATTCATAAAATAAAGGTGGAATTGATATGCATTTCCCAATAGAGAGTAATAAGCATATTTTGATTTCTTAGTAAGAAATCAAACTAAGGGGAGAGAAGGCACTTTCTTTTGTCTGGGCATTTTTTATTCCTCATTCTCATTGTGTTGATCCTGCTGGCAAAGATTTTCTTTAGTGACATTTTGAATATACAGTATTGCCTATGTTAAATGTACAAGAATCAGGAGTTTTGCTTAAAACATGAAATAAAAAAGAATCCAAAATATCTTTTTTTCCCCTTGCATTCTCGTTTGTGTCTTTGGGGTACATTAAAGTTGCATGTTTAAGCTTGTCTTTATAACTATGAGAGGTAGGTATGCTTTTCTTTTTCTTTTTTTTTTTTTTAATAAAACCTGAAATTCTCAGAAGTGTAGGAGCCTTGTTGGTTGTACTTGCTACCAAGTATTAGAAGACTCAATAAATAAATGAAGGATGACGCAAAATGTTTATTTATTGTTGTTTTTGCAACACTGACTGAAACTTCTAATTAATTTTGCATAGTTATTGTCACTCACTGTATAATGGCTTTTTTTGCTATCTCTTATAGATGCTTCACTATTAACCTCTGATTTATGCTGGATTTAAGGAAATGAGATACATATTGCAGGGGCCTGAACTGTATACTTATAGGTATACCTGACAGCTTCATTTGCAGTACACTTGATCATTTAGAGTCATAAAATGGAATTTTTTTTTTAAAAAACTGAAAATTAAGTGAATGTTCTAAAGCTTTAGCTGCGAGACCTCAAGAATGTCTCTATTTCAAGCAGCTGGTTGAATCGGGGGTAAAAGTACATGTTGGTATGCAAACAGGCAAAGGTTTAATAAAAATCAACTCCTTGAAGTCAAACAGAATAAAAATAGATTTTTGCTGTTGTTTTTATTTAATGTCTAATTAAAGAGTTGGCTTAGGCTTCTGGGTTTCAGAAACAAAACGTTTAAATCCCAAAATTGAAGAATAGGTGTTCCTGGAGTTAATATTTGATATAATCATTTGGAATGTATCTTGGACTGTAGCTGCATTGCTCTTGATATTGCTTCTGTGTTTCTGTTGGAACTGTATTTGTTAAACACTATTTCATGGGTCAGGAGTATCTGGCAGTTTTCATTCTGAGCTGAGGGGAAGATGGGCTTAATCATACATGTATGGAGCAGACAGCTCGCATCCTCATCCCTTTCTTCTGTTTTGATGTTTCTTTCTTTGAACATGAACAGTTCCTTCCAATACCAGCCATATTTTGGATAGTCAGGAAATACAAGGTCTTTGTTCTACGTATTTTATGGACTTTACCCGATTTATTAATGCATGGGATACGTACATTCAGTAGTGTAATTTCAGTGTGTTCATTGCCAATAAGGAAAATAAAAGTAAAACAGTCTTTGGCAACTGGCACGGAGCTGCAGCGAGCCAGTAAATAAATGTTATGTATTTCAAAAGAGATTTTATTTCTTCAGAGCTGTTAGAGGAAAGGAGGAGATGACCATTGTCATGTAGTTTGAGAAATTTTGTCCAAATTACATCATCCTACAGCTATCAACTGGATGCCACTGATCATTTCCACACACTGAATAAATTAAAACCATCATAAAGTATGACAGCAATCGCCATTAACACAGCTTGTCGATAACCTGCTTGTTGAAGTCTATTATTTAAAATCATTCCTTCGGCTTTGTCAATGTTTATACAGGCCAGCATCATTAATGTTGACTTAGGGTTATCTCTGTGTTCCATAACTAGAATACAGAACATTTCTATCGATTTCTTGGCCACACTCTTCTACTTTACTATCACTAAATGAATTTTGATTCATAAAAGAAAAACCCTGGGAGTCAAATGTCAGCTATTATCCAATATATTGCTCTCCCCTGCAACTAAAATAGTCTGCATCTCATCTTGAAAATATAATGTATATAAGTCTTCTCTGAAAGAATTTCAATAAAATATTGATGTGAAGTACTTTTTTTGTTTTGCATGATAAGGTGTTTTGAAGATACGGACGAGGGCACAAAACAAAGCCCGGAGTCATCCTGTATCATGTTTTGTATTTTGTGAGCTTTTTCGGTGAGTGCTAATAGCCACGAAACGTGGGATTTTTTCTTTGTGTTTAAGAAGAAAATAGTTTGTGGTATTGTCTCGAGTGATCTGTCTTAGTTGATTTTGTGCTGGGAGTTATGATCAAGGCAAACAAAGCCTAATAACAAAAAACCCCCAGTACTTGTACACACTACTTTGAACATCCCATTGTTTACTTCCATCACATTCAGGTGCCCTGCTTTCAAAGAGTGTGTTTCTACACAATGCGTTTCATTTTCGCCTAAGTCTGTGGGTAGTAATATGTGTAATTAGAATATTTTGTTTTGTTTAAAGGCAAGTTTGTGATTCCATGAACAATCTAATATGAATTCTTTTTGTGATACCTCCCAACCTAAGACCAGATAAGTAAAGGTACCTCATAATAAGAAGACTGATGCCACCTGGAAAATTTGGACACCATAGGAGTGAGAAAAATATCAGCTTCCAGGGACATACACATTTGTTAACAAATGCATTGGAATTGATGTAATTTTTTATTTTGACTCAAACAGAAGGAAAAAAAAATGTAATCCCAGAGCACTTAAGATTCTCTGGGGACAGGTTATGATGATGCAGGGTAGTATATCTGTACATTTTTACCAGAAGTACTATGTGCTCATTTCATATCCCTTAGTGACATTATACCGGACATTGGCCGACAGCTAAGAGAGAATTCAGAGATGTTCAACAAACATCTCCCCACAATGACAATAATTCCTAATGCAGAAATGTGACATTCGGTACATCCAGAACAAAAAAACTCCCTGAAACTGCCTCAAGAGTCAATAACAGATTTGGAAGCTTTATGGCAAGAGTGTACAGAATTGAAGTTATAAGTGGGATATATGGATGAAATTCAGCTTTGAACGATAGTAGTGGCTGTGGAGGGGCTGGGTATCAGGGCTGTGCCATGTGCTCGCCCAGGACAGTGAAGTCGTTATTTCCCTGAGTGATACAGGAACTTCCCTTCCAATCTCTGCAGAGCTGAGACAAGGGATTGAGAGGAGACAACAGGCCAAGTTGAAACAAGGTGATTGATTGAATTCCCAGGCCCCACCACAGCAAAGTACTTGATGTGGTGAAGGAGGGCTCCAGATGGGAATTCTGGACTGTCCTGACAGTCCTGGGCAGCTCCTGCTGTGTCTGGACCAGTGGACAGGCTCTCCTATGTTCTGGGTGGGAAACTGGGCGGCTCCAGCAGGTTCTCCAGGTGATTCCTCCTACAGAATCAACCAAACTATACATAGATGGGACACCTGTAAGCAGTCAGTAGAAACAGTTTCTGCAGATGCACAACTGGCTATGTAGACCAGTCTCTTTGCATGGTTAAGATAGGATATGTTTTGTATGTTGTTTAAAATGACTGATAGTGATGGATGATGCCTGTTTTGGAGTGGTTGCACAGGACCAGCAGACAGCTGGATTATAAGAGATAAAGAGAACAGCAGTTTGGGGAATCTAACCCAATCCATCTGAATGTGCTGCTGTAAGAAGGCTTGAAATGGAGACTCTTCCTTCCTTCCAGGCAGTGACTGACCATCCTGTTCAAGAGATCTGATTGTCCAAGTGAGCATTTACCCCGTGTGATGTTGTGTGGGTTTTGGGTTTGGTTTGTTTTTTTTTTTCTTTTAAACAAATGCCATGTCCATGGGTAACTGTGCAACTTTTTGAAATGCGAGAATGAAAAAGAAAACAGGTGACCGTACTTCCTCCTTTCAATTCTTTGCAGAAAGCAAAGGCAAAATATGTGATTTTTATGGAACAAATGAAAAAATGGCGATCACTAGGATTACAGTGAATATCAAATGAATATATAATAACAGAACATTAGGAAACAATTAGAAAAAGTGCCTAGATATTAATAATTCATGTGCTATTCATTGTACCAACATTGATCATGTAAAATAAGTGTGGTGTTAGTTACATTTTAATCATTCAGTGTTGGAGAAGGAATAATTATTTTCAAATAGAGATGGGAAGGATCCAGTTTTAGAAAAAGTCATGGAATGTCCAATTTAATCCACAGCATTTTCATAGGGAAATGTGTGACTGCTGATACTGTAGAACAGTGGAGAACATCACAGCAATTGTCCATGTTTAAACTTTTACAGAGAGAGTAGGCATATTGTTGCCCTCACAAGAGCTTGTTCAACTATGGGATAGGTGTGCTGTGCAGCGTGGCCTTGTTCCTCACACAGCCAGGTTAGGGCTTGGCCAGAACGAGCATTAGGTCCCTTCCAGCCCTTGGGTCTCTCCTGTACGTCAACAAGAATAGTGGGGAATGAGAGCAGAAGGTACTTTTCCCATTGGACTCAGAGGCAGTGGGGGACATGCCTGCCATGGATACAAATGGAGAATAAAGGGAGGAGGACTGTCTGCGTCCATCTCCCTGCTACTCTTGTCATCCACTGCAGAAAGTTTCTAGGGGCTTCCAGTCACCTCTGAAGAAAGAAGTTGCACATTTCTCCTTGGAAAGTCATCTCTGATCTTGCACAGGCATATGCCTGAGACAAAACCTGGAAATTTGGCGACTCCTTCGCAGGAAAGGTTCTCTTGCTTGGGCTGAGGCTGTAGGCGGATAAGGAGCTCCAGGGGCATAGAGCCTGATGGAGCTGTTGTGAATTAGAGAAGCAGCTATTGATGTACTTCATAGTCAAGCTGCCCAACTCCAAGCTCTTTTGGATCTCTTATAAGCTGCTTTCTCTTTGTTCTCCTTTCTTCCCTTCTCCAGGCAAAGAACCTCCTAAATGCCTCCAGATGGAGAGATGGCTCTCTAGGGGCTTCTCTGCATCCCAGGTGCAGTTCCTTGAGCTTTTCTTCTTGAACTAGGACCTTTGCAGGTGGTGACTTGGCAGGTGTGCTTTGAAAATGGCATGTGTCTTCCTCCTCATTTGTATTTTGCCATAACTTGTGGTTCAGGAGACCTCAGATCAGTCGTAATGATACAGTCAAAACATAGAGACAGCTGAAAGATCAGAATTGGTAAGTTAAATCTGGCATGATTTAAGTGGTAAATTCACTTTAAATGAGTAATGTTTGGGGAAAGCCTAAGAACATCGGTCCAGATGCGTGAAAACAAACCCTGATGCAGCTTTTTTATCTTGGTACTTCTCTGGTTACTTTGTTGCATCTTAGAGGAAGGTGAAGATCAACTTGTAAACTATAGTAGCATAGACTTACTCAGAATTGTATCAGGTTTACTCTGGTGTATTGCCTTTTCTGTAACCTCTGAGTTTGGTTTATTTATGTTAACGCAGGACAAGAATAACCCGTATTTTCTGTGAGTGGATTGGTTGGTTTAAATTCACAGAAGCAGCAACATGTTCTTGCTTCAGTAGTGGACTCCAAATGGATGCTTTTTATTCTATTACCTTCTTTAGTTTTATATAGTATTGATGAAATTGAAAATCAGTGACCTGACAAAAACAAAATAATACGGCATGAAAATTGCTACCATGATTTCATACTGTGTTAATGCAAGGATGTCATTCCTGTTTCAGAATAATAACAGTGTTTTGCTTCTGAACTTATGGCATCTCTCTATCTCTCTCCCCCCCCCCCCCCCCCCCCTTTTATTTTTTAAAGGAAAGCTGATGCCACAATGATATTATCTTTAATCACATCTCTTGGCAGTTTGTTAGAGAATAGCCACTGTTAAAAATTCAGTTTTTGAACTAGCCAGTGGAATCTCTGTATTCCGTAAATATATGAAGAAATGCAGGGTGCATAGTGTACATAGTGAACTTCACCCAGAAAGAATCAGGTGTAACAGTCATTCAACAGGGTTGAATGCGGAATTTGAGAATTTTTTTATTCATTCTTCCTCAAAGGAGAACCACAGCCCAGGCTGCCCAGCACTGCCCATGGGGGCACTGATGGTCCTGGAATGTACAGAAGTGATATTTGCTTTCCGTTCTCAAATATACTGCTGTGCCCAGTGCAGAGCCCAGAAGCTTAAACCAATTCCTATTATACTGCAGGCACCAGAAAAGATTTGAGGAAAGAAGGTCAATTCTGATTAAGGTGCTCCCTGAACTTGCAATGGTGTAACCAAGTTTTGCATTCAGGAAGCTTAACTGATTACAGGACCCTTTAGCTAACTTTCCAAACTTGCTAGTGATTGTAGAACCTACCAAATTTGCTGTAAAAATTGTATATTTTATATCAAAGGTAAGAAGGTAATTGGCAAGTGTTGCCATATAGGAGGAATGTCTTCCAGATCCCAGATACTTGTTTAGATTCTGCTATCATAAAGACTTACCTGTTCAGATAGGGAGGGAGCAAATGCAGAGTCCCAAGTTAAAGACCAATATTAGCAACAACTCCACTTTATTTTGTCTGTCTCTCTCTACTCCTTTGTGGCTTGCAGGAGAGGGTGAGCCTGGCTGTTACATGTGTACAGAATGAAATACCCATCTCTACCATACCTCATGGAGGAGATGGAAAGGGATGGGGGAGAAACAAAACACTATGCCCTCTCCTCGCACTCTACCAGACTGTCTTGTCTTAAAAATACTCTATAGAGCACAATTTTTAAAAAAGCAATAGATAGTTTCTTGTGTATAGTTATTAAATTAAATAGATGCATTCTTGCGTCTTGCAACTGAAGGGCTGCTGATGTAAAGTTTCTCTGTGTATATACTTTCTCTTATGGTTAAAGCACTCACCCACAGTACCTGAGACCTGAACTGATCCAGAATCTCTTTTCACGTACAAGGAGTTTCCTTAACCTCATATGTCTTGGTTATTTTAGGCAGAAAATAATTTATGATTCAGTGGGCCAGAGAGAAAATACGTGTGAGCATGAGGTTTAATGGTTTGTATTCACCTGAGGGGTCCGGTTTCCATGCTAAGGACAGCTTCAGCTCTGATTTCAGCTTTTGGCACAGGGATTTGAAGTTCCCTTTCCAGCTAAGGTGGCATACGCTGCAGAATTCTCCAGTTTAGCATTGTCCTCTATAATTTCATAGCCTCCATGGGGAGAATGGGGAATGCCCTGGTGGGTATGGTAACCTACCTCTTAATAGACAGGTAGGAAGGCAGAGTTGAATTCTCCTAGCCTAGGGAAATAATTCAAGCAGCCTGGAAAAGTGCTCTGACTACTTATTAGTTGTTTCATGGGGCAAATAAGAGGTACCTCATCCTGTGGCTGTAATTCAAAAAATAAGGACAATGTCTCTTTCATTTTGAAAGAGGTAACATTGGTCACTTCTTGGTTAGGACAGAGTTTTTTGTGAACTCAGGCTTCTGTCCTGGAGGTTTCTTATTAGTAAACTCTAAAGATTTTTTCCTGATCAGGCCAGATCTTCTCACCAGCTCGGTTGTCGTTCTGTCATGCTGTCTTCTTAGAGAGTGTGATTTTTAAAATTTTCAATCTCTATCTGATAGTGCTAGGACAAATATAGAACATATGATTAAAGGAAAAAGTCTCCTTCCAAAAGAAAATTTTGCTGAATTAATTTTATTTTGTAACGAAGTACTTGAAATCCATCGCTACCTCCTGCCTGCCTCCTTCCTGCAGGAAACCCTATGTACTTTGTGTTGCTAATAATGTGCTGTTTGCTTCAGTTTTAGGTTTGTTTCTTAAACTCCTTTTGCCTGTTGCCACTTTTTTCCTGTTTGTTTGCAGTTTTAGCGTCTTTTGTTTGTTCTCATCCCCTGCTGCTTTTACTTCATTGCAGCCATCTACATTTTTTTGCTATAAACTGCCTATCTGATGGCTTTCCTGCTGATTTTACTCGATTGCTTAGAGCTCTAGCATTAGCCGCACTGGAGCACTGTCCGTGGGCTCCGCATGGCTCTGGTGGGAGACCAGGTGCTCCAGCCATTCAGCTCCAATGCCTCACCCAGTCCATTAGCCAGCAGTGTTGAAGGGCTCCTCTGAGACTGGCTGGTGCCAGCCAGACTTTGGACAAAAGGAATTTTTGGTCTGTTCTTTCATTTTTACATATATGTGCCAGAGTATTCTTTAAGTGTGGTTATTTAGTTTTTTGGATTTTGCTGTTATAGCAACATAAGAGATTGCTGTAACTTCATGAACATGTCCTAACCTAAGCTTAGGAATGTCATGCAAAAACCTTGCTTGCATTGTTTTTTTCCTAAATGTGATGTTTTTTTTTTTTTTTTGTAAACAACAGTATTTTTCACTGTAGATAGAATAAGTTCTCTATGAATGCTCTGTTTGTAATTACTTGTTATGAAAAACAGTTTTTTATTACTGATAGAAGCATGAGGTGAAAAAAAAAGGAAGTATAGAGTTTAACATTCTTTATCATAGAGTAGTTCAAATTTACCATAAAATTAAGCCTTGCAATTGAATTACACAAATTGATTTATATCCTTTCTGGGGACATCCATTCAGTCTTGCATCTTCTTGAATTTTTTCAAAATATTTCTTAGCATAAGGATATGTACAGGATGGGGGTTAACAGAGGGATGCAGATAAAAGTCAAAAGATATGTTTTATATAATGTGCTTGCTAATATATTTAATCAGTATAGTTGTATTTTACAGATAGGTAGGGAACAATAACTGCCCACATACTGTATACAGACAAATTAATAATATCCAACTAAAGAGTGTAAACAGAGTATAAAGAAGGGGACAGAACAAAAAAAAATGATAAATACTGTGATTGCAGGTATTATACCAGTTCACTTAGACTTTGTTTTCTGTAGTTTCTTTTTTTCTTCTTTTTATCAAGGGAGAGGTCTTTCTGAGGGATTACAGAGTTTTGAATTTTTAAAATATTTCCATGGGATTTCTAGGGGAGGATTTTTTAGTTTTTAAGAGACGAGAGAGAGAGACTATGAAGGGAAAGGGCACAGTGAGTAGAGGAAGAGGGAGAACTGGAAGATGGTGCAGGAGGAACGTGATGGGTAGGAGTGCGAGTGGGGCACAGGGGTCGGTTGGGTCACCAAAAGGAAAAATGGCCCAAGGAAAAACCTTAGAAAGCAGGGTGGTCACAGCACCAGTGCTAGGTTTCAGTTTGTGTTTCCTCTTCCTGGGAAGAGTTTCTTTGTTTGCAAAGACTAGAGTGTCCCAAATATTTTTATTATCTAAACACACAGGACAAATTGCTTTCTGGCAGTGAGAGGGAAGTATCCCACAGGTCCTGTTCTTTGCAAGAAAGTGCAGGGTCAGGGAGATGAAGGGTAGTCTACATGGTTCCTGTTTTTTTCCTTTTCTGCCAGGGAACTCTTAAAACTCCCTCTGTATCTATGCAGTGCATCTAAAAGAGAAAGTCCATGTTCATACCTCCCTGGTTTCTGAGAAGTCAAACCTATACCTAGATGCCAGCTTCAGACTCCGTAGTTGGGTTATGTTTGGCTTCCTTGCTGAGGATTCCTAATAGTTTTCTTCCTGATAATTTACAATTCTTCCACTCTAGGGATGCAAAAGGAATAACTTTTCTAATGCCAGGTAAACTGCTAATAAAATTCACTTTTAAAAATAGGTGAGCAATGGAGAAGTACTTAGCTGGTTCCAAAAAGAACTGGTGATGTTTTCATTTATTCTGTTTATTTCTGTATAACTTGTCTTTCCATTCAAATGGAAGAATAGGTTGTATTCAAATGCATTGTGAATGGAATGGGTAAATTTCACATTTGGGAGGACAAATTCAGATAAAAATAAGATATGTATTTTTAAAATGAGCTTAATTCATTATTGAAACAATATGTCTTGACATGTAGTGATTATTTGTCATTGGTACCCTAAATTGCGCCTGGATATCCACCTAAAAGAAACAGCAGTTGAACCAGAATGGTTTGGTGCAGAAATTCTCAGAGTTTAGGGGAATTTTACAGTCTTGAGGTCAGGCTAGATGAACATATTTGTACTTTCTGTCTTTTCAGTTGCTGAAGGCACACTGTGCAACAGCTTTCCAAGCCAGTTGTAACAATTAAATTAGGCCACTGGGTCCCTAAATCAAGTGCTCCAGGCCAGAGTGGAGGCAGAGGCTGCCCTCGTGCTCCTGAGCTCGGAGCATTCCCCTCTGGCACAGGCATTGCTCTCTGCGGCACCGTGCATCGGCTGGGAGGTAAACTGTCTGCATAGCCAAGGGGGGATTTTTATCTTGTATACACTGTGTTGCTTTAGGGGCAATATCAAGTGGTGCTTTCCAACAAAGCGCATGGATGGTTTTCCAAAAACCTTCCAGAGATCTGGACTGATCTACAGTATATGCCACCTCTTCATGGTAATCCCTATGGATAGGGGCTTCTTTACACTGCTGGTGCTACTTCTCTTGCGTCCTTTTATTAAACATGATGTGTTCAGAGAAGCTTAATCCAGAAACCATCCATGTGCTCCCCAGAAACAGGAATTCCAATTTTGGCCAGTTACTCATATGGGATTTAAATAGCAAGGAGAAAATTTTTCCTACTCATTGATCAGGAAGTACCTAGCAGTAATTCTTTAGAGGTGCCGACTGGTCACAGTAAATGTCAAAGTAGTAAATCTGCTTCAGGTATTTATGTTTTGCTTTAGGTTGCAGAAAATTGCCACAATTCTATTTCTTTATTACATAGCTTGCTCTTGTTAATTGTTGTACAATTACTGAATTAAGAAGTTGGATGAAATTACAAAAAGCGGTATATAATAGATATCCGTATGAATTAGTATAGTGCAAATTGCTTAACTCAGCAGGTGTTTGTTAATGGATACATCTGCTTTGTTGCTGTTGGAATACATGTGTAGTGATATAATGCTTTGTGAAACGCATATTAATACTTACTTTTATGAAAATAAAAATAGAAGATATTTTACTCTGATTTATTCCATTTTAGGAATTGGAGAAATTAAGCTTCCTTCTCTTTTAATTATATCTTGCAGAGAAACTGTAATCTCTTAATCTCTATAAAGCTTCTCTCTTATAGTTTACCCATTGGCATTTGCTGACATGGAACCTGCAGAGCCTGCAGTAGGAACCGTACTCCGCAGCTCAGAGGGGTGCGCTCACAAAGCAAAGGCCAAATTTTGCCTACATATGTGCAGCTTGCTTTGACTTCAGGGCAGGCGATCTGCACTTGGGCTACACAATAAATTGATTTGTCAGTTCAGTGACCGACTTAAAAATAAATAAATTAAAATGGTTCCAGTTGACAAGAAGCAGATCTCTCTTCCCTCCTCCCCGCTTTTTTCCAGCTAATCAAAGCAACATGCTTTATTCAACCAAAAATACGTTTGCAGGCATTTTAGATAAAAGCAAAAGCTAGATTTACAGGAGGATATAGCTGCTATCACAAAGCAGGTGCTGCAGTTTTCTTTTGTATGTTGGATCAGTAACAGTTCAAATCTCTACTGGTATTAAGGACATGTACTCCCCCCCCCCCGCCCCCCTGACTTGGAAGAAAATGTCCTAACTGTGGAGCTATATGCTATTGCAGAATGTCATGTTTTTCTGTTGGAACAGCTCCACTATGTATAAAATGCTTAAGCATCTATTTTGGTCAGCAATGCAAAAAGTAACTCTATAGCCTGATGCTTAGAACATTCTCTGGAGATACCCGGGTTCCTGTATTAATGAATGTTTAAGTGCTTAAGAGAAAAAATGGGAGACTGAGGGGACCCCAGCCCACAATTCCTTATTACTTTGTGTGTAAGACATTTTCCTAAATGCTTGTTTTGTTTCAGAGAGAGATTAGCTTTGAATCTGAGCCTCTGACAGCCCATTCTAATTGCTGAGCAAGGTGAGAAAGCTCCTTTTCATGCATAATATTGCAAAACTAAAAAGTGTAAAAATATTGTGGGAAATTAAGTAGACACTTTGAAATTAGTAAATTGCTCTCTACAACTGCCTGCAAGGATCTTGTAGTGAGGTGGGTATCTGTCTCTTTTCCCAGGTAACAAGTGATAGGACAAGATGAAACGGCCTCAGGGTGCACCAGGGGAGGTTTAGATTGGATATTAGGAAAATACAGATGTGGTGCTTAAAGACATGGTTTAGTGGTGGACTTGGCAGTGTTAGGTTTACGGTTGGACTCGGTGATCTTAAAGGTCTTTTCCAATATAAATTAGTCTATGAACTGATCATTGGCATGATGGGGACTTTTGCTTATTATTATTTGGTGGAAGTTACTCAGTGTGATTGCTGCACAACTGTTTTTTGAGGAAGACATATTTACTTTTGAAATAATTAATCCAAAGCTAGAAAATAGGTTTTACCTCTTATTCCAAAATCTAGTGTGCAAAGAAATGAGTGCGCAGTCAAGGAGGAGAGTTCTTACCAGGCTGAAGTGAGAGCATCACTTCACATGGATGAAGATGTAGGCATCTTTCCTGTCAATATTTCACCTTATTTCTGTGTGCTCTACAGCAGGGAGTATGATGGTAGTCAGGATCCTTGCAGAAGGGACATCAAAACCTGGCAAAAAAGAAAAGGGTCATAGCCAGAACCAGTGGACGCTTGGCATTTCTTTCTGTAATTCTTGTAGAAATCTGCTCAAGCATTAAGGCAACCCAGAGGAAATGATTGGAGCTTGGGAAAATATCACATAATATGATTCAGCCATCCCAGTTATAAATGAAACATGTTTACTTCTGCTCTCGTATGAGTCTCATCATACATTATCAATTATTCTGTATCTCTCAATCTCAGATGCTTACTGCTATTTGCAGCATGTGGCCTGGTACTATAAACCTGTCGCATTTTAAAAGAGAAAACCTGTAGGTCTCCATTACTCAGGCGATACATGCGAATAACATTGCTGTTTGACCAAAAATATAAAACGTTTTGTGGACTTGCCTTAATTTTTCTTTTCCTTGAGTTTAGAAAGGAAAAGATATGTAGCTTCCAGTCTAAGAGCTTAATATATTTGAAATGTATGATGAAACCTTTTTTTGTCATGAAAATTACATTATTCTGCATTATTGTAAGTTTTGCATGCTGAAATTTTAATTTTTGCAGAATTCTGTACTATGCTTATGTATCCAGAAGCTATTTTCCCTTTTAAATCCAATAAATGGACATACTACATCTCTTAATCTCTTGTAAAAATGTGTGAAAATTAGCTCCTGAAAATATTCTTGAAATGAAACTTGATAACTAAAGACAATGATATGATTGGTCATACAGAGGCATTCATCTCTTATCCATTTGGTTCCTCCAAAGTGGCCACTGGGAATTTTATATCACCTTGCTATAATATTTTCCGTTTGAATGCAGTATTCAATATAGGATATGTTTAAAAACATGAGTGCAGAGAAGTGCTTAAACTCAGTACTAGAAAAGTAGTAATTTTAAAACGAAATTCTTAAATTCCTGAAAAAAATCAATTTTACTTTTTAAGATAGTGTTTAACAATCACGTTTTGTTCAGTCTGGACAGCTTTCCTTTTTGTGACAGTTAATTTAAGTCTTGTACTTCTGTTTTAGCATAATTTTCCCAGCCTTTTCAGGTGGGTGGTCTCTCACCTGAAGCCACGAGCCACTTGCTTACTCCTGCTGAAGAAATCTAATGAGAACACCCCGAGTAGCTTATCTGGTTGCATTTTTTTGGAAGTTACATAACTAATATTTGGCTTGAAAGGCAGAGGTTTAGGGAAAAGCATCATTTGGAATGTTCAGCTCCTCACGACAGAGGTAGCGCTTTATTGTGTGAGCCTGTGGTGCCAGCCTTTAGGTTTTTGCATGCTGCCCTGGAACGGTTCTATCCACTTCCATGGGGTGAAAAATGGCTCAAAACAGTTTGAAGATTTTAAGGACTTCCTCTTTGAGTTGGTTTGGCCTCGTTGGTTCCAACTCCTTTTCCTGCCTTACAGAAGGATCAGAGAGAGGAGGAGCCTCAGAATTCATTTGTGAACGGCACTTCAGGCAGCTCTTGACTCTACCCCAATAATGTATGTTTAGGAATTTTTGTCATTCTCTGAGCAGAAAGGTAGAAGAAAGCTGGTTGGCTTTTTGTAAATATAGTCATTTTTAAAGCATACTGAGTCATGCAAAATCTCAGTGATTCCCCACTAGGTTATCTAAAAATGACCTTAAATGTTCAAATATATTCCTTCCAATTTTGTCTCCAGTTTTTGAGAAATGTACTTTATTCGGCTAACTGTATTCCTCCCATACTTGGTAGGCCTCCTTTTTTTGATCTTTGTGTATGTACCTATTTGCAAATGCTCAATAGACTCATTAAGATTTCTGAAGGTTTAACCTTGTCTTATAAAGTAGATCCCGAGACTTGCCGTGGTCTTAGCTCAGTGTAGGGTACAGGGAAGGGTTCCAGGAAAGACTGTGAAGATTGCCAAGCAGGACATTGCTGTTGAGATTACTTATCCTATAGAGCTTAGGTCAATGTGAATGGGACACGGGAGAGCCCCTGGGAAAGTGTTTTCATCACGCAGCATTGAAAGGAATCTTATCACCTGAATCTAAAAAGAATTGTGCTGATCATATTTTATTTAATTGTTCTTTAAATTGCGTAAGAAAACTATACTTTCAGTTACTTGCCAAACAAAATCAAGTTATTGACTTTGCTTAAAACTGGGCACGTTGTAATTGTTCCATTGTAATGGAAGAAATTAGAAGAATTATTAGTATAATTAGTATTAGAATATTAGTATATTAGTACCCACCCCAGTACTTTCAAATGAGGTAGTAAGACAGTTGTAGCAGCTGAGTTCAGCCAAATCTTACTCCCCTTGATGTGATGGTGTGATGCCATCAAACAGCGCTAGCTTCTGATTCTGTATATTTTATTTTCTAAAAATGAAAAAAATTAGAAATCCTGCTGATCTTGCCTCATGGAACTATCGCTATTTCTCCTTCTTCACATTTGGCACCCTACCTCTTGAATACACATTGTTTTCTTAGAATAGCTTCTAATTCCCTTCTATTTATGTTATTTGTTACTTCATACCTTTTGGGACTGTCTCTCCACTGCATTAAAACCTCAGTGATTTCTAGTTGGTTTTGAATATTCCTGCGTTCATGAACACAAGCATGGTGCCCTACTGTGTGAGGGTTCCCTTCCCCCCTTGCGTCCTCGGGTGAAGGACAAGAAATGCGGGTTCCCTCAGACAAGGGAGGGGGGCTGAGAGCTGGATGACAGCGGTACCAGCTCTTGCTGGGCTTTTGCCAAAGTCGCCGGGTGGCTTGGCCGGGACCTGGCTCACCGCAGAGCTCAAGCTTGCCCACACTGGTTGGCACAGGGCAGAGAGAGACAAGAGATCTCTATCGTGTTGCAGTACCCAAAAAATGAGAGAGGGGAGCGTAGTGTAGATTTTTGGGGTAGTTGTCCAGATCGTAGGTGATGTCATTTGGGCCGAACACACAGTGTAAACTTATTCCAGAGCAAGGATTTGTGCCAAAATTACACCCTTGCCTATAACATTGACCAGACTTAAAAAATAAATATATAAATCAAAATAAAAAACTAAAAGAAAGAAAGAAGGGAAGAAAGAAATCCTCTTTTATTGTATAATAATGAAGAGCTGTATCAAAATCCATAAATTAGGCACAACTTTAAAATCACATATAATTTCAATTACAGCCATCTGTTTCTCCTTAGGAAGAATGAAGTGAGGTCAACAACTAAACATTTTACAACTGTAAAGATTCTGTATATAGCTTTTCAAGCTATATACATATGTGATTTGCAAGAAACCTATTTATATGTAAAATTTCTCATTTGAACATTCATTCCTTTTATCATGCAAACACGAAGGTTTTTGGAAGCTACAAGCTTCGAAGGGAAGTGAATACACATATTTCAGCCTAATTTTTTTTTTTTCCATTTTAACCCTCTGATATTTCTATCATCATGAAGAAAAATATCTGCATACCTTTAACTTTCAAATGTGTAGATAGTAGGGGATAGATGTGGCATAGATTTTCCTCAAGACAAGTATGTAAATGGTTTCTCAGCCCTTTGACAAAAATAAAAATTAAAACCTTAACAGAGGTTTCTGAGAGAAGATGGGCCAGAGAGGAATGTTACATGCTGGGAGGCAAGGTAGAAAATTATTTCAATCTTTGAATTATATGTAATCATTTATTTGGGTGGCACTTACCTTTCCTTCTCTCTCACAGTACTGTTCACAGCACTGAACAGAGAATAGCTGTGAATGTCTTCTTGTGACCATGATGAGCGTTATGTCCAAAATGTGACATATGTCCTTTTACAAGTGATTTTAATAAAGTTGAGGACTTTACTGATAAGGTTTTTAGTCATACAAAATAGTGTGGAAATGCATTTTACATTCATCCTTAATATATGATATAAGGTATTCATCTTCCTTGTGCCTGAGGACTTTTTGCATTCCTCAAATATGAAAAGGTGAGCAAAGACTTAAGCAAGCTTGTCCAACAATAAATCAAACAAGAAAAAGAAAGCAGAACTACTTCTAATACTTAATCATAAAGCCTTCACGCACAAAATATAAAGCAAACTACTGACCTAAATGGTTAATAACAGGAAAAGTCAGTTAATACCTGTTGTATAAACCCCTAATCTTTACAGTTGTTAACAGGAACTGGAGTGCATGCATAAAAGAGCGTTCTTCACAGCAATACTGTTATCCACATCAATCAAGATAATCCCACAGTAAAACCTTGCTAAAGAGGAAATGTGGCATGTTTGGATAATGTCAATGATTAGAAAACATGTCCCAGAAAATGCCATGCAAAGCAAGTTTAAATATTAATGCACACTTTCCTAGCCCTTTTCAGCTGGGATTCTCAAATTATTTACATGGACCTCAAGGGCTGAACTCTGATTTTCATTCCAGATGTGAAACAAACAGAAGTTCATGTGTATTTGAAAGCAAGGTGAAATTCTGAGCTGTAAAACTTCACAGCTGCTTTTTCAGAAAATACGAATACTCAGTCTACACAAGGGTAAACAGAGTCACAGAACAGGGAAATGATTTGTTGCATGTGAATGTAGTGAACCAGAGCACGTAATAAACCTCCCTATCTCGTATTGCCACTTCCTTCTTCACGGCTCAAGGAAACACACTGCTGGTTCAAATTCACTCTGTCTTAGGCTGACAAAGCATTTGATCATAACTCATCAGAGAAGACAATTTTATGCTTTAGGCCACACTACAAATTAAGTCCCTGGAAGATTTTCCTTGAGTGTATAGTATGTTCTGGAGAAATCACTGAAAAAGGCAGAATTACACACTAAACCTCTGTGAACAATCGTGCCCTTATTTTCTACTCTAATGGTAATTGAATATGATTTGCACTTGCAGGTTGGCACTCTTCGACTGCTAATCACTTGGGAAAATAAAACACATTGCTCTCTCAAGTGCTGTTCCTCTGTGGTTTCTCAGGACAGTCAAAGAATTCACTCTCCTCATGTACTTACGAGGAAGGTGGTATTAAAAAAATATGTAAGTGAAACAGAATTATCTCAGCTAATTTTAGATGACTACAGTTTAGAAGTCTGGATCTTGTGATCCAAGAACAAGCTGGTTCTCTTGATTGCAGTAGACTGAAGTACATTATCCTATGAAATGCCTTTTTCTCTCCACCAACTGTAGCAGGGATCTAGTAATGCAGACTCAAATGCCTGTGTTGTGGCTGTCCGAAGTTAGCGAGATGAATCTCAAGTTAAATTGAACAAGTCATCTTTCTGCAGAGCTTAGCAGAATTGGCGTTTTTTGAGCTATCTGGAGCAGTGCAGCAGTCAGACCTACAAAAACCAATGGGCACGGAAGAAGCGCAAAGGAAAGTGTGAACATGTAGTGGGGGTAAAGTTTGCACTAATACATAAAAATTGCATAAAATCCCGTGTTTCAATAAGAAGGTGATTAGGTTTCCTAAATGGAACTTGGAAAAGTTATAATTATGTTTGATCAGAACAATCACAGTGTCGGATGAGAATTCATTATTCAATAAGCTCTCGGTTCAGTTCAACTGCATGAGAACGCTGTGTGACGTTAAGGAAACAACTGAAAACCTGGATAATCAGTTAGGTAGTGTTAACAACTAAGCAAGGAAGAGTGAGGAAGTAAACCATGCTAAAACATGTTAATGAAGGGTTGCCTGGAAAGACAACACGTAGGAAAGGGAAGGGGGTGTGTTTAGGTTTTAAAGTTCGAAGTAGAAGAGATAGCTTATCTCTGATGACCTCTTTCCTGGAACAAAAGACAGAAATTAAGAAATTATTTTATAATAATTTAAAATAAAAAAAATAAGATACGGTTTGTTGCCGAAATAAGCATCCTACCAGTAGAGCTTTTAAACTGTGATTAGTTTAATTGTTTTAATTTAAAAAAACAAACACACACAAAATAACTGTGACTTAAAATTTGTACAGTGCCTTAAGCACAAAACAGAGGAAAATATGATTCTGGCAGTGAACTGAGATGTAGGAATACTGCTCTCACTTTGTGGTGCACTCTATGTTTAACATTTATGAATAGCATGTGCTTTCAAGAACGTGCAAAATCTGGGATTTTGTTTGTCTGGGCTTATGCTGATCACATATAACCACTGCTTTGGATAACCTTGTTGATTTGGACTTTTTCTATGCTGGTGCACTGAGCAGTACCAGGGCATGTTCACTGGCCCCGGGGCCGCCAAGCAGCATCTGGCCATACAATTAAACGCTCTCAGCATCCAAAGGTGGATCCAAAGGCTGCATCCAAACTGCCCATGGGGAACAGTCTTAACCTAACACACGGCATTGCAGATGGTACTGTCCAGAGAGTGCCAGCTCATCTGTACCAAAGGTGTGGCAAGGATGGCTTTAATGGTTTAATAAACTGCAGAGAGAGAAATTCTTGTGAGTGGGAATGTTCTTTGGCACCTCAGGTTACTGCAATGGCTATAGCGCTGGTGAACTAGGATTTCTGACACTATCCCTCGTTGAAAGATCCTTTAGGAAACTAAGCTAGGATGAAATGAGAGGAAATGTTTTTACTCAAGTGTCACTGTTTCTTAATCATAGTAATTATCAGTTGTGGTGATTAATGACTGGATTAAAGGTGAGGCAGAGGTTTATGAATAATGGCAGTTTTTTACTATAGATAAGTGTTACCAAATAGGTGAGGATGTGCCTATTCTGAGAAACAGAGGACACAGAGGATACAAGAAATAGAGAGATCACAGAGCGATCAATAAAAACATGTCATTACAAAGGTGTCTATGAACAACAATTTACTTAGGAAAAAAGAGAACTCACGCGTCTGTTTTCAAGGAGCAGATCTGAAACAAGCAAAAGGAAATACTTTTTCATAAAATTTGTAATTAAGTTGTGGAACTTCGTGCCAGATAAATGGATACTTCATGGCAGATAGGCAGTTCAGGAAATCTGTGACCTTCTGACTGCCAGAAGCAGGGATGTTTGCTGAGAAGGATCAGTCTGGCCTTGTTTCTCCCTTGTCTCTCCTAAGCATCAGCCACTGGCTTCAGTTGGAGGCAGGATTTAGCCATTTCAGTGTAACCCAGCATGGCAGTTTCTGTTTTTCTGTACCCTGGATCACGTGTGTGGAGAGCATAAAGGGAACGGGCCACATTTGTGACAGCATTTTATTCTTCTCCTTTATCATCCGCTTGTCAGCAGCCCTGAGATGGTTTTAGTACTCAACAGAGCAAAGGAAGCGTTGCAAGAGGCATTGGAGGGGAAGTTATGACTCTGAAGCATTTGTTTGCCTCATTATGCTAATTCCTCCATTATCTCTGGGGTAGTGCATCATCTTGCTCCAGGTGAATTTAGATAAGTCCTACATTCAGCCCTTAATTCCACTGTTCTTGGGTCCTCAGTCTGTAAAACTGGGATGCTGTCATGAGAGGTAATGATGGCAAATACACCATCTGTGAGATTCTCAGCTTGTATTACGATAACGGCCATCAAATGAGGTAGAAGAATTCTCCGTAAAATGGGTTTCTAGATACTGTGCCATAATCTGTAATCAGGGAATAAATCATGCAGTCCAACACATATACACTCAGGCACCAGAAGCAAAGAACTTTAGGTTTCTTACCTTGGAGCCTCAGTAAGTGCAGCTGGACCGATGCTGCTGACACAGCGAGGCTTTGTAACTCACACATACATCACTGCAAACTAGGGATGTTTGTCACCTCTGCGTTTTTTGACCACTGTAATTTTTATTCAGAAACATGTGAAATGTCTGAAGGTGGGAACCTTGTGCTTCACTTTCCCCAGTGATGAAGTAAAAATAATTTTCATTTTGCAGAATGTTGTGATTTTTTAAGCTACTTTGAGATTTATAGATCAAAGGCATCATAAAAGCACAAAATATTTCTGTGTTCAGTAGATACAGCATGAAGGATCTGTAAAATGGTGCACAGATAGTCAAAAGAAAAAAATGGAGTTTTGAGCAAGTGCATGTGTAATTTCTATAGACAACTGCCATTAGCCTGTGAGGCAAAAGTATTGCCGAATTATTAAACTAATTACAGATATTAAAACAAATATCAGTCTTCAAACCCTCTGTTACATTTTTTCTTCCTTTGAAGGCTTTTTATTATTTTTTATTACTGTGGACACCTATAAAAACTTTTAATGTGAATAATTTAGAACTTTGCATTTAATTTTATTATATTTCTTTTGATGTTACTGCAGTGCTGTCTTTGGGCTTTTAATTGATTTTTTTGTTGTTGTCAAACACTTTGAAACTTCTGAAACAAACTGCATGAAAAGAATAAATAATGACATAGTCACAAGAAAAAAACAGCAATATTTTATTAAAGAGAATCTTTCACAGAATTAAATTCTGTGATTTTAGTATTTTCTGAGCAATTACAATAGCATTAGTACCAGGTTCTTATGAAGGTAACCTATCTGTATCTATAGAGCAGGCGTGGAAAATGCTGCAAATACATGCCTTTGATCTAAATGACAGAAATAAATTTGCTAAGGACACGGTAACATTAAGCATGTTTAAACTGACCCATATTGCTTGAAGTGCAGGTAGACTGTTTCTCCTTTTGATCAGGCTATTTGATTGAAAGTATAAATGAAATTAAGTTATGTGCGTAATATATGTAATATAATTTGGCAAATTAACTCTTACGGATGGAGGTTAATATTTTATTTGCATATATCCCCTAGTTTTTTCCTGTTCTGCAGTTAAATTTATCATGAGTCTGCAGGCATGACTTGCTGCTAGACATGGACACGAACAATTAAGTTTTCAGACAGAACTACAGCGAGAGCCTCCACTCGACTGCGTGTGCTAAGCCTTTTGGTAGCTGCATTGATAAGGCGGAAAGAAGTTCATGTGTGAGAAATCTGAAGTGAAGATGCAAATCTCACGCTTGGCTGGTATTTTGTTATCTAAGAATATGTTGATCCTGAGGGGCATCAGGGTAGCTTTACTTTCAGGGTAGAAGAGTGTTTCTGTTTCTTCTCTTTTAAAAGTATCCTAAATGCTTTGGTAGAATTACTACTTTCTTGTCGTTATGGAGAGCTCAAACAAATTTGTTAATGGTGTGATTAGAGTTACCATTTCATAAGATTTTAAACAATTTTTTAGAAAGTGTCCATTAATATTCAAAGCTTTTTAAAAAGTCATAGATTTGTGTCTAACATTCAATCAGACATATTTTAGTTGCTTTTCATAGATTTGGAAGTCTGAGATGTGCTTTCTAGTTTGAAGCAGTCATAAATGTCATCAATCATTATGATAAAATAAGAATATAATAATAACATCAGACCTGCATTCATTTTCTCTCCACATATCCAAAGGCTCTAGGATTCTAAAATGAATTGCATATAAAAATAATGGAAATATGCATTCATTTTTTTTAGTTAATCGTCAAGCTACTGTAATTGATTTTCAGCAGGAGCTGCTACTTTCGCTCCTTGTTTGAATAGTACAAGAGTTGAGCATCTAGATTCCTACATTGCTATAATATTTTAAACTCCCTGGGGAAAGGAGGCAGACTAAGCAGTACAGACTGTTGTGTGAAATCTGATGTGTTTGAAGGTGATGCCTCCATCATCTGGCCTTTTAGCTGATCTGTTCTGAACTGCTTCTTACCTGTTGAGATGCCCAGCATGTAGAGCTCCCGCTCTAACACTGTAAGATTCTGGAGCTTTCCATTTCGCATTTGTCAGAGCACTCGCTGTACCTTATTCGAGGTTTGAGCTTAAACACCGATGTTAGGAAGTTTTTCTTTTGGGGGCTTTTTATGTAGCCTGCAGAGACTGGGATGCTCCTCCAGAGGATAATTCAGAACAGGCATCTCTTGTGACCAACTGACTAAAGAACATAGTGAGTCCAACTTCATACTTGACTAAGTGGCTAAGTTGGGTTCTGTTCAGAAGATTGTTTTTTCAGCAATTCCAGTGCTAAGTAGGCTGTAAAGCTGCAAGACTTGTACTTTTCTCCACCTTTTTACCACCCTTTGCTTGTGTGTATGAGGTGCTGTGTCTAGGTGCAATATTAAATTTTGTAGACCTACCGTGTTAGAAATTTGTGCAGCCACTCGAGATGAAGAGGATATAGCCTTTATTGGAACGACTATAAGGATGCTCATTATCCTAATGAAGCCATGGCAGTATATCTGTGGGGATGGTGCCACAGCAGTGTCAACGTGAGTTTGCTGTGAGAATGTTTTGAATTATTTTTGATTAACAATATGCGGTCCCCAGGGAAATAAACAGGTAATATTAGAGATACAAAACCTGCACAAAACTACGTTGCTGAGAGAATACGAGAATGTTACAGGAAGAGATTCTGCTATAAGACTTGATTTGTAATTATGGATCATAAGATACTGTCTGACCTTGGTTCTTAAATACATAATTTGCGAGCAGAGCTTGACTAAGTTTTTCAACCAATAAAAACTACACTGAAATCGGAATTTAGGGGATTATCAGCACAATGAATTTGATGAACAGTTATGTCTTTTCAGTCTTTTTCTCTTTTGATAGGGGAGCCAGGAAGTTCTTATAACCTGGAAAATAACATCGTTGTATTTCCACCTGAGAGCTTTTATGGGAAGGTGCAGTTAGATACAAAGCTTACCCTAAGCAAAATTTAGGTGGGATTTAATTTAATAGACACAATAATCTGAAATCTCATCATGTTTAAACTGAAATAACTTACTTAGAGTTGCCATTCTATTTAAGCCAAACACATTTTGTGTACTCTGCTTATGTATATTTACAGAAGAAAAGCAAGACAACACAAACCAAGGAAGCAAAGCTCCCAAATATGCAAGGTCTTTGAAAATTTGAGGCAAAATTTACAGTACTTTTTCATAATGAAGTATTTGCTTAATGCTTTTCCGCAGACTGAAAAAACGTTCCTACTGGTTTTATCAGTTTTCAGTAGACAGTGATATTGAGAATACTTAAGTTCTTGCTCAAGTTTGTTGTACATCACAGGCATGCAAGAGAGAGATAAAATTCTAACAGTAAATCTGCTCTGTCCTTGTTTACTTTTTTAAGCAAAACTGATATAAAATGTATTGCTAGTTCAGAAAAGCCTCTGTTATGAGATTAATGAAAGAGATATCGGCTGCAGGGTTAACAATTTCCTTAATGATCAACAAACTGTTTACAGTGATCTGGGAAGGAGGATGTGGATAGTGAAGCTGATGAATTAAAAACTTGGAAAACATTTTCAAGAAGTTTGTTGAAACTCATAACTATTTTTTTTTCTTGGTAGTTTCTGAGAAGCATTGAATGTAGAAAATGTTTCATTTCATAAGCTAAAATACTGTAAATATTAACTGATTAGAGTGGTCAAAAATTAACTGATTGAAATCTTGCTTTATAATCTCAAATCAGTAAGTCACTTGTCAAAAAGAATTTGAAAATGCAAATCTCATTCCAAATTTTCCCCAAGAATCAGAGAGAAGACAAAAGATGGGGAAAATGGAAGGCAATAGGTGGGCCTCTCTTCATATTTAAGATTGGATGGTTTGAATATTTCCTGAAAGTCTTCAGAAGTCTTCTGAAAAGCTTCAAATGTGAAAATAGGAACACCTGAAGGCCTATTATCAAAATAATAGCCGCTGTAGTCTGTGAACTTGGCAAAAGAGAAATGACTCGTCTCCGATGACATGGGGCTGATGGATTCCCCTGGCAGCCAGTGACTTGTGTGACGTGACTAGATAATGAGGGCTTTTATAAACTCCTCTGCCTATTTAAGGGCTTAAAAATGAATTTTGGATCACAGGCCAAGATTCATGGCCAGGCATCCAGAGACATTCTCTGCTATTTTTAAGAACTCTTGAGACTGCAACTAGAGATGGTATTTATGCACACTCTTTGCTTAAGTGGTAAAATCTTCTGTTCTTTTTAGTGAACAAGGGGATAGTTATTCCTGTAATTTTTAATGTAAGCTTAGAAAATGTAGCTGACAATGAAAACCTCGGTGAACCATCCTGGAGACGACAGGTATTCATTAAATAATAACCAGTCTTTGTAGTGTGTTAGCACGAGGAACCGTAGCAATGGACAATGGAGCCGTTCTGCCAGGTAGAACAAACCCCCTCCCGTGGCACAAAGACCTTTCAATTTAAATTCTCAACGTGACACAACAGTTGAATAAAGAAGATGAGAGAGCAGGTAAAATGCTATAGGGGTTCTTTTTGGTAGTATTTCATATTCTTTAGCAAGTAACATACAGATCTTCAAGAGCATTCTGCAGATTTTAAAGTCTGAGAGTGTGATTAAAAACAAAAATCTGGTCATGGATTTCAGAGAAACTCGGCCTGTTGGATTCATTGTATTGACGTGAGATCAACTAAAAAAATCAAGCTCTTATGTATTAACTGAGCAAATATTTCATTCTGACTAATCAGAGTATTGTTTTACAAACATTAAAAAAGCTTGCTAAAGCCGTGTCATTCATTATTACCATTAAAAATATTGGTATTATTTCTTTGGAATAATTACAAACATAGCAATTATTCATAAGATAAATGAGTAGGATTAAAAATAAGCACGTACAAAGCTATTCATCAATTAAATAAATCAGCCCATGCTATGAAAACTCCATGGAAAGATACCTTAGAGATTTAGTTAATATCAAGGCACTAATTATTACAGGAACGTTGATTGTTTGGACATGGTGAGAAGGAAATCTTAGAAGTATTTTCTAGATAACACTAGAGGCTTATTTTCTTTTTAAAATACAGGGAAAATAGTATGCACAAGATGACATTCAGGGTTGGTTTTGATTTTTTTTTAGAGTGATTCTAATATATCTGTGCAAAAAGCCAGATTATCCTGTGTAACAGCGTACAGACATCGGATGACACTGTGTGTGTGTTGTGCTTCACCCCCCACCCCACCCCCCAAAAATAGAACAAAACTCCACCACCCTTTAGTCTTTAATTGTTGCATTTTGTGGCTCTGTTTAGGCTGTTTCTTACCTAAAAATCTGGGGATTTTGGAGAGAAAAGAGATGGGGGTCTTTTCCGCCAAGAGCATGAGAGATAAATAGCTACAACTGTAGACACTGAAGCGATGCTCAGATGTCCAGAGACCAAGTCAGCTTTAGGAAAAGATTGCAGTATGGCTGAAATAGTATCTTGTGGAGCTTGGGAAAGCAAACTATTCTTATTAGCCTGGGTGAGCAGGCAATGCCAGACTGACCAGACAGCATTTAGCACTTTAAGCTGTACCGTGCCTTGCCAGTGTATCGGCTCTTTCAAAGGTGTTGGGGGGACTGATGCCATGAGTGACCCCATGCAACAGAGAGACAAGCAAACAGGTACCTGAGGAGGAGCCAAGAGCCCCCGCAGCCTATCTGCGCAGCGTCACCTGCATACCTGTGAGTGCTGGTGGCTTGGCAGTGACCTCTCTGTCCCCCAGCACTGTGCAGCTGCTTTCCGTTCTCCTTGTGTGCCCCAGACCTGAGTTATCTCTGGGACGTGTGTATGAGTCTCCTCGAGACTCCATTGACACGCTGGCTGCTGAGAAACTCCCAGAGACCAAACCTCTTGTGCTGAGCAGCCTATGAATAGAGTTACATATTCACTTAAAATGAAAACCAGCTCACTTACCTGAGCAAACACAAGACCTGGAAAGTCAGAGAGCTTATTTTGCTTTGTCAGGTTATCCTCATTATTATTGCAGGGTTAGTAAATTATAAATATCTACCCATTAGAAGAAGAAAAGTTGTACTTGAAACAGGAGCTCTGTTCTTTCTGCTGGGCTTGCTATTATTTTATTATTTCTAACCCTGTAAACTGTAGTATTTCAAAGATAAAATGTGTTCATAGTTTATGTAACTTTACGAAGCAGGATCTCTGCTGCTACATCTAAAGAGCAGTACACGAGCAATTCCTGCTTTACGGGTCTGAGTATGTACTTCCCTGCACACAGCCTCCAGACTGAAAAAGACCGAAATTTAAGACGGAAGTGTGTCACTTCCCCTTATCCATGCTCCAGCCTAATTTTCATGGGAATGAAAGGGGGCTGTTTAACTGGGAAGGCCTGTGGTGTGGGTGTTTGAAGGGAGCAGGGCTGTGGGGAGTGCTGACGAGCTTTGCTTCCCTGCAGTCTGTGCATTGGCAAAGTGTCTGCCATGAAGTATGTGTTCTCTGAAAGGTCTGTGAAGTTACCGATATATGTCTAAACAGGGATATAAATAGAAAAGCAGGTCTGGTAGTGTGTGCAAGCTTTATTTGGCAAAAAAACAAAAGGGACTGAGAACAAAAAGAGCTTTTCACTGCCTCAAGCCTGATGTTGGCCAGGGTCCAGACAGATCCCTACTGCTGGCTGAAATTAGAGCTGCGTGAAGCCTACCCTAAGTTATGTCTGGTTGCCTGTAGCCCTGGACCGCTCTTCTGAGAGTTACAGGTCATCCAGCTCTGGGAGTGTCCATCTTATTTCATTTGTCCTCATTCCTTACATTGGTGGCTAAGAGTGGGTATGATGTAAGAGTCGTTTTGAGATCCTAAACAATCTGGAACAGTGCCCGTGAGTTTAGCTTTTTCAGGGAGAAAATCCTTCCGTTTGCAGTGGTAAACTTGGACTTTCTTTTGTGTCTTAAGATTATTGTGTCTTTAATAATATTGACTTAAAATATGTAATGAGGAGTTAGCTGTTGTTTTCCATAAATATATAAGCCATTTTTAAATTACACATTTACGTAAAGATATTAAAAAAAAAAGTTCCTTCTTTTTTTATTCAAAGGACCTTTGTTGACACCTGATAATCTAAATAACCAGAAAAACAGCAGCTGAAAAATTACCTTATATGATGAAAAGGTATGAAAAAGTATTCTTGCAAATAGAGCTTGATTCTTTGCGAATCTAAAGCTACAAAATGTATCCTAAGAATAATACAACTTTCAGAATAGATTGCATCAGCCTCAAGTCTGAGGGGCAAATCAAGACCCTACCTGCTGCAAAGATTGACTTTAGGCTGTATTTTTCTTCACTGCTGTATAATCAGAGTGATTTGAGTTTTGAGTGCTGCTAAAAAATGACTAAAACCTCTGCATCTTATATTTGCTTACTTTACGTTTTCAGTTTTCCTTGTGACAAGAAGAGATAACTACATAAAATGTCATAGTAGCAGAACACAAGCATACTGTCGTGTGATGGGATCACAGTCAGCAGTCTCGGCTATACATTTTTGAATCTGAACGTGTACAACTCAAAACATGGGTTTATTAGGAATCATCAGTCCCAGTTTATGCACAGAACAGACAGTTCCTTTGTGGTGGAGTCTGCTTGCTAGTCTGTTACACAGCTGGGTATAGCTGAAGAACAAGTAGGAGACAAATTAGGAAGTTTGATTCTTGAAGTAACTGGAAATATCCAAGCAGAAATATGCTCAAGATCACAGGCTATTAACAAGAGAATAGAAGGTACAAAGTACATTCATCTGAGAAATACAGTTCTTTAAGACAGCTCCTGTGTCTTTGGAAAGGAGCTAGTCTCTGAACTTCTCTGGAGATCTGTGTTGCTGCTAATGATGGCGTGCGTTTGTGTGAAGGCAGAGGCAGAAGGATTCTTCCAGTTTCTCAGTTCAGCAGAGTTGGCCACTGTGTTCTGCTTCATCCATTCACCCTACTCCAAAAAACCCACGACATCCTGCCCGCCCCCTGGAACGGAGAGTTTGATGTCCATTTAACTTCATTACATCCTAATGTCTAATTGCATCCTAGTAACCTTATCATTTGTACGTTTGCTTGTACAACTTTTACTTAGTGTTTATCATCTCTGTCTGCGAGCTGTTCTATTGACCTCATAGGAGCTAGCTCGTAAATAAGCTGTTGGCAATATAAAATGATGTGTGTTCTAGGAGTGCTTAGCTCTACTGTGTTTAAGGGGACACTATAGATAGCTCTTATGTAGATGTTTAAACAGTGATATTTCTCACGTTTCTTATATCTGGTAGTGCATTGCAAGATGTTCCCATAGAAATTTAGAGTTCATCACCTAAAATGTGAAATTAACTTACTTTTTACTACTATAGAAATGGTGACAAAAATATTAGAAATACATAATGCTGTCAATGGTAAGAGTAAAGAGTTATGAAAGAAGAGGAGGAATCCTAACAGCTCCTCCGCCTTCTCTTCTGCCAATCCATCAGTATTTCTCTATTGCATTTTACAGTGCTTTGTCTAAATTCCAAGAGTTGTGACTTACATCAAAGATTTTTCCATAATCCAGAAGAACTCATTATCAGAGAAAATATGTTCTCTGATCTTGTCTACATTTTCACTGTCTTTTCACTCTGCTATTCTTAGCTGTACTTTTGGGGTGTCATTCCCAATTAAATAATAATTGTCTTTCCAGTTATGCATTCTGCCCTCTACAAAAATCCACCTGCTGGCGATTTGTGTTGCATTCTTATGATTTCCTTAAGTGTCTACTTCTCTGTGATTCAGAGACAATTTTTTCAACTGCGTTACGGTATTCTGGGATGTTTTGCCACAAAAAGAGTTCATGAAGGTTTCCATAAGGATGTTCCCAGCATAAGGGATCATCCTTACAGAATGCCTAAATAACTGATTATGTTGTATATGGTTGAAATGCATCCTCGTTTCTTGCTAGAGCAGCACCTTGAATCCATTGCTTACTGAATATAACCTTGATTAGCTGTAAAGCTATTCTGAGTTTCTCATTGAGTTCCCAGGCAACCAGATTGCTATTTTACCCATATATTGTCACTAATTCTTTGCATTATGTCTTTATGTCTCTTTCCTGACTGGTGTTCACAGAACATAGAAAGCTGATGTCTGCTAAGTATTTCATATGCCCACAGTTCATTTTCCATATATTTTTTTCTTGAAACAAAATGTGGATTCTGAAGCTGGTGCTGTGGGGACTTTTATTGTATGAAAAGCCCCTTCATTAAAGACAATATTTGATTTTTATGATACACCTTTATTTTGCAAAACGATTTTTCCTGTTTCTCTTCAGAATCCTTTGTGCATTGTAAGCGGTAAATTGAGTGACTCCTGGGAAATTATTTTTCCATTTCTGCAGAATTAGTAATATTGATGACTCTGAAAGTCCATCAATAGCCTGATGATAATACTACATTTTCTGTCAAACAAAACAATATATCACGAGGTCAGAGAGAAGATAAGTCTTAGAACAATATAGATTTTCTCTTTAAATAGAGTATGTCTTCAGTTCCTCATTTCATTGCCGTGTTTCAAAAAGTGGAGGAGGTAACACAGTAACACATACTGTTGTGTTTTCCTAACACCATAAATTCCTAAACTTCCTCCTTCAGAAAAGCCAGCTATAGTGTCTAGCGTAGATATTAAAACTAACTCTGTGTGAGAAAACCAAGGCACTTGACCCAAAGGCTATCCCTAACTAATCTCCAGAATAATCCCTTAATAATCAGTGGTTCTGTAAAGTCTGCTGTATAAAAAGTACAGAGAAGGTAGAATATAGCTAGTTTACATGTGTTGTGCACAATGTTTTTTTGACGTTTTATTCTTGCAGTATGTCTGGAAACCTTGAAAGAAAGAAAGAAAAATACAATGTAGTTATGATAGAGATCCTAACATCTTAACAGGGTCATGAGATCATTTGCAATCAAACAGCAAATCCTTTAAAAAAATTTTTGTCGCTGTTATGCCCAATAAATAACTGTTCCAGATCCAGCAGGTTGTCATCTGAATTGAGGCAAAGGATTAATAAATGTGTGAAATCAGAGATACTTGCACTGATCTTTTATGGATAATGATCATTCTTCAGATCTGATAGAACATTATGGAATTGCTGTGAGCTCACCATAATATTACTAATGTAGTTGATAGTGAAGGAAGAAACAGGCTAACAGGGGAACCAACCATTTTCTTAGAGAAACTATGGTTTACTGTCTAAATTCTACATACTTGGTAAATGATTTATGAAGCTATTTGTAATTATTTTATGAAGTTATCTGTAGATTTAATCAGGAAATTAATCACTGCTGTAGCTGTATATTTATGTAATGTAAGAAGATGTCCTTTTCCCTATTTGCATATAGAGGGGAGTGATTACAATTATATACATGTCTACATCTTTTCAAGTGATGTTATAATATTGGATTGATTTACAGTTTATATCCGCTTCCAAGCTATGCTTCTATGCCTTCATCTGCTTCCCCAAATGAAGGGCAATCAATGCCCATGGCGGATGACTGGAAGGAGATACCATCTCCTTCTTCAGAGACTGTGCCGAGGGTCCTTACGGGAAGAATTACATGCAGACTTTAATTTCTGAAAGAAGTGTAAAGCTAAAATGAACTACTGGAAACCTCTGTTAAATTACATTGATTTTCTTAGAGAAGCACTCTACCTAGGTCAGCTGCTCTTGTTGAGACAGATTTGTCATTGAAGGAATTTTCTCCCATTTTGTCAAGTCTGCATTTTTCCATTTGCAATCTTTTTGTTAATATATTCCTTACGACTCCTACAGCAGTCACCTACACGTTCATATCAGTGATGAGGATTCTCTCTACATTTTTAAATGTAACAGATACATTGTCCTGTATATTTCCACTTAATATCCCACACACACTTCTGACAAAATAAAAATGCCACCAAAACCAGTGTACAAAACACCAGTTATACAAGACCACTCCAAACATCTGAAAACAGAACGTCTAATAACAGAATATAAAAACCAGAACATAGATTTTTCTGTAATCCACCAGTTGGGGTATCAGCAGAAAGCAGAAACTTACTTTCTGCATTAATTATCTAATTTTCTTTCCCTTGTCCCTGCCCCATTTCATTATAGCTGATTCAATACTGTTTATTTGCTTATGCTTGAGCATGAAGTATGCTATTGCCTGGAGAACACGTACATTAAGATTGAGCAAAATCACTCTTCCAGTAAACGCTCTTCTTGGCAATTTAGAATACTGACACAGAGTAAGTGGAAAAAGTCTTGAATCAAATTTCAACTTAGGTATTTTCTCATAAATTGTGTAATCTTTAGTGATCAAGGTTGTGCTGAATCAACAAGATGCCTTTATTCCTGCCCAAAGCTTTTCTGGGACAACAGCCTAACAACCAGTTGTCAGCCAGTCAGTTGCGTTTTGATTTTATTGCATGTTAGAAAGTAGCCAATTAAGATATGATTCCCAGAGAGAAAAAGAGGGAAGATAACACCTGCTTAGTAAATGGCATGAAATAACACTAAAGTCAGGATGTATTTAAAGTGTGAACACAGATGTGCTTTTCTTTATGTGAATTGGTAATAATGCTTTTGAGACTTTTGGGAAACTTGCCTCAGTTTATCAAAGAGTTAAAGAACAAAATTGTGAGAGAGTTTTTCTTCACATCAGTCATTCGCTTCACAATTTGAAGATCACTGTTCCCTTTTAATCAGCACATGGAATATATTCTGTTTTCTTGGAGAGGGCAATTTGTGGTTTCGTTACTAATTGAAGTAGACTAATTATAAATGATTAGCATTTGAAGAAAGCTTTTAACTGCTATATAAGACCAGTTCAGTGTGCCTTTCTCTGCACTTCTCGTGAGTGTAACTTAAAATGCATAATTCAATAAAGACTTTAGTATAAAATGGGATTAAGTATACTTATAAGTCTTTATCAGTCATTTCTGCAGGTCTCTAATGCTAAACAAAACCATGCTAAATATGCAGAATTGCAAAAGACAGAAATCAGGTTATTCAGTGTAAACATGCTTGCTTTCTACCTGAGATATTCCTCCTATTTTTTCATGTACCATTTTACTGCAAATACTCTTTCATGAAAAATATTAAAAAATAGTTTAAGCTTTTAGTTCAAAATGGACAGCCACCGAAAAACTAATATTGATCTTGTAAATCCAGCTGAAAAGAATCATAGAAATCTACACTGAAGAGAACTGGACAGATTCTGTAATTACTTGAAGTATCAGTAGCAGTATTAATACGAGCATTAGTTTAGAATAAAACCATTAAAATAAACTAATTTACATGCCTACGTATGTCTAGAACAGAAATAGGTTTGTTAGCTCCGCGTCTCTCTTCTTGCTGTCTGATTATAACAGAAAATTCATTCTGTATTACAGAAGGTTCTTCATGTTCATCAGTTTCAACCTGTGAGCATGAATGTGACCTCTGCTTTCAGAATGACTCACGTTTGCAAGGCTGGGACAGGGAGAAGAGCAAAGGGAAGAAGAGAAGTGACTTCTTGCTAGAAGCCCTTCTGTGAGGCCGGTTTTTCCCTTGGTGAAAGAAAAAGCTCTTTTCACTTAACTTTCCTATTTTTGTCTTGTACAACTTGTGTTAGTTCTTCAGACTGTATATTCTTTGTGAAGGCCTGTATCTCTTTTGCAACTATTTGCCCCTCTCCTTTCCATGAAACCTCTTGATACCAGCCTTGGGTCTTGGACATGCGCTCAAGGGTTTGTAGTGAGTTATGAACAAGGAGCAACAACCAGCTGGCCCACATGAGAATATCTCTAAACAGCATTATAACTGTGGCAATAGTACTGGTCATGCATTTGGCTGTGTGCTGTATAAATGACCCAAAGAAGATCCCTGCCCTGACCAAAATGAGATGCCAGATGCAAAAAGGCACAGAGAACAACAAAAGCACAGTCATGGTATGCTGTAGTCATAGAGCTTTAGAAGCATCACTATCTTAAAGTTTTCTGGGCCGTCATAATAAGGGAAATTTTTTATGAATGGAGGGGAGAAAGATGGGGAGATATTTTCGCTCTATCACGTGAGAGGTAGAACAGTTAAAATACGGAGACTGAACTGAGGAGTCACTTGGAGTTCCTGGTGTTGAATTACTGGAACTTACTAGGATAGGGCTCTGATGTATTGAGTGTTCAAAAGAAAATCCATTGTATTTCATATAAAAAGTGGCCTAGTGGTGGAAGAATGAAAAGAAAAGGGTTACGTGGGCAAGACTTTGTAGTAGAAGAGAAGTCTTTGCAGCAGCATTTTGAATAAGTGAGGGGAGACTGATTATGTCTTGTATTTCTAAATGTATATGATAGTGAAATGCTGGTTGATCAGAGCTAGAAAAAAGTGGGTTTGTTGTGAGGATGAAGAGGAAGAGTACACCTGGGAGGTACCAAGTAGAAGAATTTGTAGAACTGTCTTCTAGATTGAGAGAGGCTAGTGAAAGGTACAAGTTTAAAAAATTGTATATTTGAATTGTTGCTTGAGTGATACAGTGAGAAAGTTATCCTGGATGATTAAGAAAATAGTGGGAAAATGTTGCAAGTGAATATCAAGATGCCTGTTTAATTTTTTTTTTGAACTTGGAAAGTCGATAACTAGTCACTCATAACAAGATATCAAAGAGATGAGGAGTCTGGGATAGTGATATTGGGCTGCGTGTTGCTTTAAGATAGTAGTTAAATTGAAATTTGCAGGTAGGAGTACCCTGAGATAATTTAAATGCAGGAGAGGAGGAGACCAAATACAAAGTATTTTGGAGATTCCACCAAGAACTGCAATAAAATGTGGAGGGTTCTGTGGAAGAAACAGTGAAAAAATGATCATAGTGCACAGTCAGAGAAACCAAAAGGAGACTGATTTCAAGAGGAACTTGGTTGTATTGAAGGGAGCTGACAGTTCAAGGCAGGATACCGAGTGCTGTTTGAGTGTAAAGAGATTAAAGAAAGAGGAAAAATGGTAGTTAAAGAGGCGAGGGGGGTGGGGCAAGCGTGTTTGTGCTGTGACGTGAGAGGATGTGAAAGTAAGGCAAAGATTAAAAGAGGGAATAAGAACAGGCACTAGAAAAATCTGAAGTTATTGTTCCAGTTTTGTGATCGGGAAAATGAAAGTAAGTAGCAGGGAGGAAAGACAAAAGTTTGCGATGAAAGCAAATGGAGAGGACTGAAATGAATTCTAAAAATATGTCACAGATCTTTCTTGAATCGCCAGACGGCGATCTTCCTGCCTACTGAGGATGATGAGAGTAGTCAGGTCCAGGTATTGCAGGACAGACTGAATCATGGCTTTCCCAGGCTCATCTATACTCCTCTGATCCAGAATGCCTTGTTTTCGGGCATTGTAGAGGGAAGCTAGGGGTTGAAATCCTTATAGTTAGGCTCAGGTGGATCTGAACATACATGTTTCTGCGTGAGGCTATGGTACAAGATGAATGTCAACTAGGCCACTAAGACCGCCTTTTAAAGAGAATTATCAGTGGGTTAGGCATGCTGTGAACATGCCCCAAACACGCAGTGGAATGAGAACCTAAAGACCTAAACACTGTCCTGCCTGTTTTCTTTATTGTGCTGGAGTTTAAACAGGGCAAAATTGGGACAAGTAAATGTAGAAATAAAGTTTCAGATCAAAACCAGACACTCAGTGTTTGCACAGCCTTTGTGTTCAGGGAGACAATGAACAGAAGCTATTTGGATCACATAGTTCAAGTTAGATACCCAAAGTCACGTCTATTTTTGAAGCTTGAGTCCTTTTACAGATGGTCTTTAGGCTTTTCATCTCTTCAGAACAGATCTGCCATTATTATGTTCCCTTATGCTTAATAACTGTAGGGATGTTGATCTTCCAAACAATGAGATGGCTGGGAATGTCCTTCCTTTTCTGTCTCTGTAGTAGAAAAGTTCCTGGTATAGCATATCATGAGTAACAATATTTTTGTATTGTTATATAGATAGCTGTACATTTTAGCTGTATGTTATTATCTACCAATATTGCTGTATTTCGCATAGATATGCTTGACACAAAGGAAAAACAAGGGTAGGGAAATGAGTTCTAAACCCTCCCTTTTAAATAAAACACAGAAAACAAGTGAAGTGTACTATGGCAAAGTGACCTGGGAGCAGTTTGCAGAGCTTATACTGCATGTATCTAAGAAACAAGTCAAAACAGAATATAACCACTAAGTATTTAAATTTCCTTGCTATCATACAAAACTAAATAGTCTGTACAATTTCTTTATATTTGAGGTGATTCTTTCAGGTGTATTTACTGTATTTATTATTTTTTTTCCCCAGTATCTCCTGCCTTTTCTCAAGTTTGAGCTCAGAAATAATCACCTGTAAACTTCCTTACATTCCTCTCCTTCTCTTAATTTCTCTGTTCCTATTTCCTATCTTGTATCAGAAGCAAAGTATAACTGTATTTGCAGGCTTCTCTTTTTTTTTTTCTCTCCAGCTTTTCTCCACCAGCAGGCCTTTGATTTGAAATTGTAAGGCACTTAATCTTTTGCCAGCATTCTTATAAACAGATTCAGCTTGTCCTTTTGCCGATGCTTCAGCATGTAGCCAATTTCCTCTCTTTTCTTGCGGTTTAGAAGACCTCAGATAATTCTTCCTCTGTTCTCTCACAAATATATGAAATTCTAAGTAGCCATCTAACTTCCATCACATTCATGAGGCAATTCCATCACCACCAAATTGCAGACTTGGCAAAACATTGTCCATCTGCCTTTGAAATGATATAAGAAAGGATTGAATTTCAGAGATGCTGGTACAGACAATCTAATCTACTACATGGCTGCTTGTACTTTACAGAATAGCCTGTTCTTTTGCATATCCCAGCATGGAATGCTTAAACTATTATTCAGCTTGGTTAAGGTCTCCATTCAATTCACCAGTGCTTCACATTTTATTTGATGAAAGACAAGGTCACTGGGATTCTTAGAATCTGGCCTAAAACTGCTGATTTGCAGGAAACAATGCAGTTCTGTATAGATCTTTAGAAAGGAGTGATCTGATGTCAGTATGCGCTCTAATGGTGCTTGGCTGCAGTTTTAAAGGCTGCTGAAGTAGAAGCAGTGAATGCTTTTACTTGTGTTACAAACTCCTAGTTAATGCCTTCGGTGATAGGTTATCTAGGAATAGTCATGTGTTAATCCCTCAGGTTTAGTTAGATAACCCCTACAGAAGCTTTAAGCAGCTGCCACCTCAGATTCTTCAGCCTGAATCCAGTCAGATCATCTGTAATCCTTTTTTTTTCCCCTTTCCTCTTCATTTTAGGACTTTCAGTCTGCAAGCTGTAAGCATACACAAAAGAATGTGAGCAGCTGCGGTTACAGAGACATGTCTAGTAAGCAGCAATGTGTGATTCACAGTGGCGCTGCCTGATGTGTGGAGTTCTTTAAAAAAAATATTTACCCTATCTCTTTAATGATATGTTTAAAAGTAGGACAAGCAAAAATTCTGAGACTCTGTCCTGTCTCAGCGGTCACTGTCCCTCGCACAGTGGTAGTCCAAATATTCCAGTGTTAACTTTCAAGAGCACTAAATCCACCACAGTCAGGAAAGATATTAAATACTCAAAAAAGAAATATACTGACTACTGACTAAGTTGCTGGCTCTCTTAGTCTGAACAGGCTCATACATCTTTTACCCTCTATGGCCTGTAGACTCTGACGTAAGAGAGGAAGAGAGCGATGTACTTGGAGGGAAGGCATTTTCATTATGTCAAAAATAAATGGCTGAAAGCTGAAGTGTGGCTAGTGCTTCCTTGGCAGGAGCTGATATCATTCTGAACAGCGAAGCCTTTGAGATGTTTCAGTGGTCCTATATTATTTATTTGGATCACATAAATGTTTATTATCTGTCTCTAAAAACAGATGAAGTGAATTTGAGAATGTTGTAACGTGAATAAGTGGTAATTCGATGAAAACTCTTTTGGCAAAGTACCTAAGCCACAACCAACCACACACAATTTTCAGTTATATAAAGACTTTTTTTTTGGGGGGGGGGGGCGGGGATGTTGGGTGTATATTAATATCTGAATGTCTGTAGGCTTATCGGCTTTGTGTACATTTGTTGTGACCATTTTGTTACTGAAATAACCCAGAAAAGAGATAGGAATCAATACAGCACTGCACGCAGTGTAAACGAACTTGGGTATGCTTGGAATATAGTAGTTAAGATCTTATCTGGTCATGCTTACCCAAACGATAACGGACCCAAAATACATAACTGACCGTGGAGCTCCTCTAAACTGCACTATAGACTGAGATAGTTGAGCAATAATCCAAGAATTTGTAGCAACAAACATCACTTTCTGTTGTTCCCAACTATACCTAACTCTGTTTGCCTCTGCAAGCTGAACTTGAAGGTGCTGATGTGTGTAACTGTAGTGATGAGTTTACGGTAAGTATTTGAAACCGGATTTTTGTGAGACTTATGACCTATATTTCACTTAGTTGTGGAAAAGCCTTGGAGTGGTTATGAGCAATCCTCATGACTTCTCAGCTATTCTGAAATCTTACTCCTCAATTTGTGTTATGTGCATTAGGGTAGCACTTATAAATACATATTTTAGTGGGTTTTAAAATTCTATAGTCTTTTAAATACTACTGAATGTTTGAATTGTGATCCCTTATTGAATTGTGCCCTTTATTTGATATGTTGTCAAATACCATTTCAAAGTTCTTTTTAATACTTCATGAGACTGACACTTCTTTTGTCTCTTTCTCCATCATCTTTGGGAAAGCACTTACATAAGAACATGACAAAGTAACAGTTAGAATAACAGTCCCATTTAAAAAATGTTTAACGTGTTTCACAGGGCAAATAGTATCTTTTTCCAGGACAGAACCACTTTTCTGAGATTTCATTAGACATTTAGCACCCTTAAAATAAATGTTAAAAAAAAAATCATTAACAGTTTGGTCTTTTCAGCAAAGTAAAAAAGACCAAAAATCTGTGTGATTGAGAGAATAGTAGCCTTGAGGTTATTCTCTTCTATCTGTTAAAATCCATTCCTACCAGACACAACAAGAGCTCAACTTCATGCCAAAATTGATTTGAAGTATATTTTCACTCTTGACTTTCTCTGCGGTGGCTCATTTCCCTTTTCTGTGCTTCTTTGTAATGGCCTTCTTCCAAGCTGTGAGACTGAGAAGTCAGTGCAAGCCCAACACTGATTTCAGCAGGGAACTGCAGAGACGTTTGCCCTTTATTGTAGATGCAGAACATAAATTGAATCCAGGGAGAGCAGCATCCTAAAATTACCCCAGGAGTAATTTTTCTAGACCAGACATTTAGATGATGAGCATTGTTCCCTTTCGCTAAGCTTTTTTAATATCATAGAAAGTCAAGCATGTTCCTACTGTAAATATTGTATATCCCTTTTTTAAACAGGATTTTTACAAGAACCCTTTTGTGTGGCAATACAAATGCAAAATACTTAGGGTCCAAATTAATTCAGAAGTAGAAGATCCAATTTGGAACTTTGCACAATAAATAACTGCTGACTGTGGATTTTGACGGAGCATGGTTTATCAGATAAAACTATAGGTCACGATGCATTTAAGGCCTCTACTTCCAATCCTGGATTTTATTGTAAAAACAATTAATTGATTAATTAATTATAGTCAGTCATTTATCATCCTAATGCAGACATTTTTTCCTCTCTTAAAGTCAGAGTATGTCTCTCTCTTAGGGGTCATGCTTTCTGTACCAGTTTTTATTTTATTAGTTTGGAGAGGGAGCAGGCAGACCTCAAAGCCGCACAATAAGATGTAACCTGTCACTTTCCTTACTCTACAAAGGTAAAAATCACAGACCCCACTTTCATATGCAGGGAAAGAGATAGTACAAGCCTAAAGTAAAATCCTGAGTGTGGTGTTGTCTTTGCCAAATTGAATATAGGGATTGTATTCAGAAATAGTTTAAGAGACTTTTCACAGGAGTTAAGAGCCTGTAACAATCAGAAGTTCCTCTTAGCTTCTGTCCATTAAGACAGACATGCCTGCTAACACTGCATACCAATTACCACACTTTCAGAACATAGCGATTAGATTTGAACATTTTTGTTTTCCTGGAAATAGTTTATTAGAGCTAGAGTCAGAGAAGAGTTTCAGCATCATAATGATTACTGCTGAAGTGCAGCTCCTGTTTGATAGTGTGTGTATTGCCAAGGGGCGCGCACAGGCCCATATACAAAGGCACTTAAGCAGCGTGACATTAAACATGGTAGTAACTATGCTCAAACCCAATCATTATGTCAAAAATGTACAACTCTTCTTTGTTCCCTTCTACATGGAAGAGTTAGGTGCATCAGAATGGGATCCAGAGAACATATCAATTACATCTGGTTAATAGGAAATGCTGAAGATAAGAATATATGTAAGCACCTTCAGGAGCTGTTTTATATTCTTATCAGGCTCTTTCCTTTTCTGCTATTACCTATTTAACCTGGGCTTGTCACATGAAGCATAGCCAGAGAGGTGGGATCAGGGGAGATTTAAATCTATATCCTCTAGATATCTGCTGTATTTGTCCTGGGGGTTTTCTACAATTATATTGCCTCTGTCTCTCCTTTTGGATTTGTTCTGTTTTGCCCAGAGTAATTAAATATTCAGGGGGCCAAAAAGAAAAAAAGAGGAGGAATAACTGGTATGGGAATTCACCTGGGATGGGTGCAACCTTAGTTCATTCACACACTGATATTTGAATCTAGCACCAAACAGTTCTTAGCTGGGGTTTATTTAGGGACCTTCAAGTGTCTTTTTATGATGTATCCTTCTATCATAGTTCAGGATTCATCATTTAAGCGTCTATGATCAAAACTTTCCCTGATACCTGGAGATGGCTTTATCCAACAGACGATACATACAAGCTCTGTGTGTAGGTTTTTTAAATTATTGACCCCTCTGATAACTGCCTTATTTTGATGAGACATACAATTTAATATCCTTTAATTATGGATCCTTGTTTTCCTGCTGATGATATTGTATGTTTTACTGATCAGTTCTTTGACCCTGTGATACTTATATTTTGGTTCTTTCTTTCATATGAATTTAACTTTTCCATGTGAATACCAAAAAATGAAAAAGCATGAAGTATTTATTAAATGTTAATGCTTCTTTGGAAATCATTGTTAGTGACAGTCTAGTCTGTGTTGAAATAACGTATTATTCTATACAATTTTCTGCAAAAACAATAAAAAGGAAGAAGAATATAAATTCACAGGTTGGGTTTTGCCATCCAGAGACACGGCCATCATCATGAAAGTGCTTTAGTTCCTAGTGCTTGTGGCAGATTACATGATTAGAATCACAACAGAGAAGATGCTTAATACAAATTCAAATAGTAATTATCCATGGGACAAGTTCTGGTTTCATCTTATTGTTCTATATTCACAGTATGATGATATAGGGGAAGCATTTGCTACTCAGGGAATAAAAACAACTCCACATCTCTTTAACTTTTAATCTCAGCGTGTGGTTTATATATGACTTTTTTGCCATGTTCTTCATGTCTTACAAGAAACAATAAGAAACTCAATACACTGTGAAAGGGTTCCGCTAGACAGTATCTGTTTTCTGATGCTTCCCCTTCTCCTTGCCCCCAGCAGAGCAGAACGATGGGGTTTGTTTAGGCCAGGAGACTTATGAATTTCATGAGACACTACTTGCTTGGATTTTCCCTACTCAGGTCATTATTTTAGTACTTTCTCAAGCAAAGGACTTTTTTTTTTTTTTCCCCCCCCTCTAATAAGGTCATTTTTTGTGTATGCTAGAATTTCAAAAATGCCAAACCACATCTAGCTATTCTCCAGAATGTTTAACAAGACTGATTGAGACAGATATTCATAGCATCAGTGGGTCACTAATATATTTTTGTCAGTGGTCTGTATTTCTCCCTCAATAGATGTTGCTGTAAGATTATTATTTTTTATACTTGGAAATTCACCATGAGTTCATTGAGACTGTACTGAACTTTAATATGGAAATGTATGATGGTCATGTCGTGAGGTTTATTCTCTCACGTTGGGGAAAAACAGGTAAAATATCCATAAAACCCTTGATCTCTTTCCATGTTCCATCTTGTAAAGAAGTCAGCACGATAGATTGGACCAAGAAACTCCTAAAATGAAGTTTGAGTGAAACCGTTTCTTCACCTTCTCTAAATTGCATTTGTAGTCCAAATATTTGAAAAGCTCTGTTATTATGTTGGCATATGTTGTTGCTAATAACAGCTTCCAAAGGAGAGCTGGGCATTTAATGCAACTCTCAAATTTTTTAAATAGAAAATGAAGTCACATGGAAATGCTAAATATATCCTAACTAAATAATTGAAATTTGCATATCATAGGGAAGCGTCTGCCATAGAGAGGTTGATCATAATGAGATTTATTACGCAGGGAAAACATTTTTATATGCTGATTCCATTAGCTTTGAAAACTTGCAGTAGTGTGCCAGTGTTGCTTCTTGCCATTATTTGCTTCCAAGGCAGCAAATTCATTGACTGTGCTCAGAATAAGTCACAGGACTGGAATGAAAGCATTGCCTCTGCAGAGGTAATGTGGGTACACCCTGGTGCTTAGTTTTCTCGTAGTAAGTGATATGCCATCAAGTCTTCTAGTTTTGGCTTGTTCCATCGCGGTTACAAAGTTAACCCATTGAATTTAGTCAAACTGGACTAAAAATTGCTTTCTATCCCATGGAGTGTTCAGAGATCAATTAAATATTTTCAGATAGCATATTATTGCAGCTAGAGTTATTAATTAATGACAGATCCAGTGCCCTTTGAAATCAATGTCGTATTTTTAAGGCTCTGAACTTCAGACCACATAACTTAAAGACAAGGAGGTATGTGAATGTAATGTGATTCCCTGACCAAGATGAATACATGCTTCTGATCATATCTGTAGGAAATATTTAGATCCTAGTTTAAAGGACTTCAGTGCCATTTTAACATTAAGCACATGAGTTTTCAGAGTGTTTGGGCTTACAGTTATCCATGAAGCTGAGAACTTAGTAATCAAGAAAGTTCTAAAAGCAGTACTTAAGACTTTTCTTTTGGTTAAGAAATATTTTCAAATGATTTTTCCTCTCTAATTCTTGAATTCTGAACTCATGGTTTGCTAGGTCACTGGAAATGCTCTCCTTCAAAATTACTCACTCAGAATAATAAGACTCTTTATATAAAGTGGCCTATTATCATAAATGAATAAAGTGCAACCTCTTAAGCAAGTGGAGAAGATTGTGTGAAGAGTAGATCTCAGTCACGTACAATATCTCCTTCAAACGTGGGGAATTTTCATGAAAATTATAGTACTTCAAAAATTCTCTTTCCTTAATCTTTGCTGAAATTGCTTGACTTATGTCATAAATCACTTCTTCTAACTACCTAGGGTTATCTACTTTAAATGATAATGAGCTTTATGTTTGAAACTTTACAGGATTGCTGGTGGGTAATTCTAGAAGAACATCTTAAAAGAGAATTTGGGGCTGTAAGCATTACAAAACAGAATGAGCTGTTTAAATTAACAAGCAAGCTGTTAGTCAGATTAACAATTAGTGTAGTGGAAAAAATATCATAGTTAGGCAAACTTCATTAATGTGTTGCAGTAGGAACAGCTATTTCAACAATTTCTCAGTCATTAAAACTCTTTGAATTCTACCCTGTCTCATAGTCTAAAAAATCATGTAAAGTTATACAGGATCAGGGAAGAGAAGAAGCGGAGGGGAAGAATGTAAAACTCATTTGTAGCTTGAACTGGATGGAAAAGAAAAAAAAATAGGGTTTTTTGTTTGGTTGTTTTTTTTTTTTTCATTTTCCCATAATAACGCACATACAGCTAGTCTTGATTGACTACGTCATGGGATAACAAACAGACGGGAAGAAGCAAGTCTGAATTAAAAATAAAGTCTCAGTAGTTGTCTACTTTTCAGGGCAGAGGAGGGAGTGACTATTACAGAAGTCTCCTGGGAAACATCACACTGAAAACTTCCCATCTGCCTGTACAAAAGTTTGATAATACTCAGCTAGATCTTGCAGAACTCTTGTCACTTCTGCTTTACATGGGTGCCAATGGCAAGTATATAGTTTAAAAAGCTCATTCGTCAATCTAAGGTTATAGACTCTTTCTGGTAAATGTGCAAATGAAAAAAAAATGGATGAAAGTATGAAGCAAACTCGCTTGTCTTAAATGAAATAGGATATAGATTTAATCTAATGACAACATGTGTTCTGAGACCAAAAGAGGCCATCCTGGCCTTTATGGTGATACTCATTGTTTTATAATAATTTGAGCTTTTTGTTTTTCCATTGCTCATTACAGGATGATGTTCCCAAACTCTGCAGGGAGAGGTATAAAAGAGTGTGTGTTCAACTCTGCTTTTTGCCTTTGAGAGCTCTCTATGGATATAGCACTTGTGAAGAGAATTCAGCTTTTCTCTGTATCTAGTAGGGTTTTATTCTCCTTATTTGTTCTCTTCTTTAAAATTACATATCTATCAACTGTTCATACATTTTCCTATTCTGGAGCATCTAGAAAGATGGCTCAAATTCTTTTTTTCCAGTGGTTCTAGGACTTGCACCTTTTGCCTTTCCTCATATATTATTTAGCCAAATGTTATCTTGCTTGCCAGTGCGTGTAAGAAAACAAGACAGATGTGGAATATGTTTCTCATACATTGATCTCTCTCTCTCTCTGGAGTGATTAGCAGTGTATCTGGTACAACTAGTATCATTGAGCCAAATCCATCCACCATTAACTCAGTTTTGCCGAAGTAAAAAGAGGCAATATTTCATCTAAAAAGTTTATACTCGGTGAAATTCACTACCACAACAGCCCAGCCTGCTGCTCCAAAGAAACAAACACTATCTAACAAAATAGCAGTTAATGTAAAACTGATAGTTTGCCAAGGTGTGTTACAACCAGATGATCTTTTCCAGGTCATATACTTGTTATTGCAGAGTTTGATAAGGAATGTTTTCCTGGGTAGAACATAGGAAATTTGCATTAGTGCACTGATTTTGTTTAGTTGAAAGAAGTGGTTTGGTTTTTTGTAGTCTGAGAGTGCTTGCGCAGATTTGTTTCCTACAAAGTAAAACCTGTTGGCTTTTGCTGGAGGAGAAAACACAGGCTTTACAGCCCATTATGGAAAACACTGCAGTTCGCTAAAATAGGGTGAGACAAGAGAAGGTTGTATAACTGAGTATATCAGCTTACAGTGAACCTCTAATTCTTCATCAGTAGATTATGTTAGGTTAGTTATGTCCCTCTTCTCAGTGAAATCCCAAGGCTCTGCTTAGTCTTTTGTGGCATTGAAAATCCTTGTGATCTATTATCAGATTATCCTTGAAAGAGTACTATATGTTTCACTCCTAGAAATAAGCAATCTGCTCTCTAGCACTCACCATTACAAGGAGTCATTTATTACGGCAGAACTTTGTCATTCAATTATGCTTTTGTATAGAGCGCATGGCCAAAAATCTCAATCACAAGTGTCTAAAGTTGGTTAAAGAAATTGTCGGTGTTTCAAACTTCAGAGGCGCTCATCCTGTGCTGAGGTGCCCCCGTACCAACGCTCGTGGCAGAGAGGAGCCCACCGCAATCGTTTGCAGACTTCTGATCCTTTTGCTTTCTCATTTTCCAGGCTCTGAACGTTCTCCTATGGCACGTGAAATACTTTTCCTTCTTTTGTAAGTTATTTTTCTCAGCATGCAGCAAACTGATAAAAGTGAAAAATATTTAGCTAAAGCTTTAATTACTTTAACCTACTTATTATGTTCAACACCTTGCTGCATGCCGCATTTCAACTTCTTTTGATCCACGTTTTCATGAGAAAAACTGATTATGGGTATTACAGGTAGAGACCTGACTAACAGTAAGAGACTTGTGGCATAGCAGAAAACCTGTCAAATTCATAACCTAGTTGTTTTTATGAGATATGTTTTGTTATGCTATGTAGAAAAGGATTTTAATAACTGATCATTCTTTTCCCCAAATAGGTCACCTTTCTTTTAGAGTTAACTGTTGCTAGCAGTTATAGTTTAACTGCTTTATGCTTGAGACAGGAATTTTTTATGTTTGTGTGTGCAGTAAATGATGTTTGTTAGGCATAAATCAACTTATAGACATAGCACCGTAGCTGTGAAGTTGAATGAACTTGTGTAGCCCAGATGAGTCTGGCTTTCGTTGAAACTTGTGAAATCCACTAGCTAGGAACTATTTGTTCTTGCAGTTAGCCCATTCCTTTCTTAACCCACAGGCAAAGTAAAAGAATATCATAAAGCAATGGGAGGATGATGTACAAAAGGAAATTTTGAACCGTCTGCTACTGCGTATTCTCTCAGCTTTTACTGCTTCCCTCTTCAAGTCACTCCAGAATTTAATGTACACCTTGCCCTTGCCTGCTGACTCTGATGTGGGGTCAGTGGTGGGCTCACATATGCAAGGGGCTGTTAAACACAGTACAATAGAGACAAATCTCCTCAGACAAGCAGTAAAAAAAAAAAAAAGTACACAATCAAGATTTGTATTTTAAAAAGATTTTCATCTTTCTTTCTATTTCAGCAACTTGGACCACAATTTATTTGTATTTATACTAGAAATAATATATATCCAGATGAAGTGTTCATCTTTCAGCGTAACTACTGGGTCAACAGTATTATTAAGTCTTTTCTCTGTGACATGGTACTATAAATGAGGCCCGATTTTATATATTTGTTCCTATTTTATAAAATGCAAGTTACTTCTATTTGTCATCGCCTTGTCTAAAGCTCACCTGATTCTAATTGTGTGTCATCCCTTTACTTTTGTACTGAGAAAACAGACTCTGTTAACCGTCTGACTCGTTCAACAGTTACTTTTTCTCAGTGTTTCTGTGGTGCTGGTGCAACAGCTCTTCCTTTAGTGACACCTTCTCTTGAGTCCTATAATACTATAACAGGACAGTGCTGGAACAGGTTGATTCTGGTAAACAATTGATTATTCTTTTCAGAGAAAAAGTGGAAAGTCACGTAAAGTAGTGAAGCATTCAAATTTTCGTCACCGTACTGTACTGGGAACAGAACCCTGCAATTCCGTACCAAATACCCTGTTTGAATCTGGCACCGAAAGACCATCATTAGAGAGGAGCAATGAAGGTGTGACAGCACCTTGGGCAAGCTACCAAGTGCACGCAAAGGTCAGCTAGTGGATGAAAGGGGAGCGCAAGAATTAAATGAAAGGAGGAAAATGCCAGCGTTGTGCTGACGTTTTCATTAAGAAAATCACTGAATACATGGAACAAGTCTGACATTTGCCTGTACAGTGGTAGAAATGGCTACACTGTGTGTACTGCATGTTTTCCTGTTCAGTCAGCATATTGTACAGCTGTGATAAAGGGGACTGTAATTATTTCACAATAACAGCGATACAAAATTGTTCATTGACTCCGCTTTTTCTCCATTGTATGAAATATATTATAACTGGCCACGTAAGTCTATTTCTTTCATTATGCCTCTTTCCACCTCTACACATATCATGTCTGCAATCATCCTTTTAAAATACTTTTCTCAGATGTTGCTTCTTTCTATACAAATCGCCCACCTTTCCTCTATCTTTCTCTTAAACAGGTATGTTCACTGGATTACTGTAACCAGGCATCATACATTGTAAAGTCTGGTTTTAGTTATATAGCTAGAAAATCTCACTGTAATGCCGCTTAATGAGAGGAGTCATTCATCAGGCCTGGGTGCCTGGTAAATCTGTCACAGGCCATGGTGTGGTGCATTTCTCCATTCAGCAGTTTAATATGCACATGGAAGAGTTGACTCTCCATTGGACTCATCCAAATTACATCACTTTGGCAATATAAAGAGGTCATAAAAGGCTAAAACAGCCTTTGGAAGCAGTCTCCACTTTGGACGTGTTCTGGGGTTACAGGCAGGCCCAGAAGGGTCAATTATCTGGCTCTTCTGGACAGGTGGATGGCTCGTAAGGGACGCTCACAGCCAGAATATGAATTAGAGTAGCTTTAAACTTTCTCTAATTGATGCCAGGAGTTCAACAGGTTCCCAAGCAACCTGAAAATACAAGGAATACAAAGGTGATTCAGAAAGTTTGGTAGTAAATTTCCCCCCTCTGGAACTCAGTAACAAAATTCATACTGAGTTTGAGGGTGGCAGAGTGGGAGGCCAGATTTAATTCTTGACGTTTAATCTTCTTGGAAGATGCTTGTAGCACTGAGCCAACAACGCTTGGGGTATGACACATGGCCCGTTTATTTCATGTCCTTTAAGTTTCATTCCTTCTGCTGTTTCTTTGTCTGCATTGGAAGGTCCATTTGCGCAAAGAGTACTATTAAAAAAGACATAAAAAGGTGCTTCAAACATTGATCAGTTCTATTTTACCACACACTGATGGGATGTGCTATAATACTGCCTTTTCAGAGACCACCAAAAAGGGATACAAGAGGAAGGTTGGTGCTACAGCGTTAATCTCTGGCTATCATTGTGAAATTATCCCTGCAAAGGGGGAGACAAGTCAGAGATGTTCAGTGAGAGGATACCTGTGACCACTGAGCACTGTCTGTGCTCCTCCTTGCTATTACTACTCTGGGAACAGTCCACCCCAGCCTCAGCATGCTCCCCACTCCGCCAACGGCTGTGGCAGCAAAGTAGCAGTGGTGCTCTCACAAATCCCGTTTGGCTCTTGGGGCCAAAGAGAGCGATAAGAAGCAGTTGGGGAAAAGTGCTGCCTTAAATTTTTCCAGCTGTTTCTACATTCATGCGTGTAAGCATGTAAGAAGGTCATGCAAGGAGAACACTAGTGGTTGAAAATGCTCTGGAAGGGAGAAAAGGGGATTGCATTGTTGATTGCAGGCTCCTTAGACCTTGAAGGAGCGACACGTTTCCATCCGGGATCCTGACTCTTCCCAAAGACGCAGTAGGTGACCACTTGCGATGTAAAGCCAAGAAGTGTCAGAGTATTTCCTACACTCTTAGTCAAATCAGCTCTCAGTGGCCCTTGGGACCCTGTTTGCTGATCGTCCAGGTACACACCTGGTAGTTTACTTGCAGGCTTTCTTTTGGAATACACCAGCCAGTTCCTTTTGAAATGAAACCTGGATGTTGTTTTGTGGGTAACTCACTCCAGAGACAACTTGTTTTCAAACACATGTAAGACCTTGGGATCTTTTTTAATGTGGTCTTCCCACACTGTCTTGGCAAACCTTGCACCCAAAAATATTTTCATGTCACCTGCTATACCGGCAGCACACAGTATAGACTCTTGGCATTGTGTTTAAAAAAAACCCCAACCTTTCTGGCAGATTGCCTTAAGGTCGTTGTTTTGTGTGTTTTGAACCGCAAAAACAACCCCCTTTTTTCAGGGTGTATGTTGAAGCAGTAAATGGGGCCAGAGGGATTAAGGCCAAGCACAGCATGGTGTGGGCTGCAGTACACTGTGGACATAGTTAACCCTTCACTGATGGAGTTGAACCCCAAGGAAATGTAGATGGAAGCTCGCTGTACCAGGTGGTCTGAAGCCAGAGAATATTTTTCATAGTGTAGCTTTTTTCTTCTTCTTCTAAGTGTTACCAAGCAAGGCCAAGGTCATCAAAAAGGTCTGTTTGGGGGCCGACAACAGATAGAAGAGTTTTGAGTTCTAGCCACAAAAGCTTTTCTTTTTCTGAGTTAGAGTTGTGTTTTTTCATGTCATGTTTCCTTTCATGGCATCATTTTAGTTTACCTCCAAGAAAAAATAAGAGGATATACCAAAGGATATGGCCTTATTATTTTATAAATGATAAAATGACAGAGGAATATGGGAGAAAAGTTCCATATTTTGGACTTTATCCTTCAGATAAAATTCAAGTCCATACTGATAGTTTACTGAGTCTGATATTTCTGATAAAAAGATCACAGAATGAAGAGACAAATAATTCTATTCTTCACAGTGCAGGGTGGGCTTAACAGGTGCTACTGGTGGGGCATTTACTGATTCTCAATCCCAAGCAGGGATTCCTGGCTTACTCCACTGTAGTCCTATGGGCTGAGCCCCCTCCGTGGGTACTGGACTATAGTCCATGTAGTCAGAAAGGAAACAGTGTCATCAATCAGACCCACTGTCAGTATAATAAAAAGGAGATCGGTCAGAAAAAAAACTCAGCTGACCGCTGACATTGGTTCTTTTGTTTTGCTGGGTAATACAACAGTAATAGATTGATAAGAATCAAATTATCTGTTTCCTAAGGAATTATATTTGTAAACAAATACCTTTCCTTTGTTTGCAGATGTGATTAACCAAAACCAAATGAGGTACTGAGGTAAAAGACATATTTCTACCAGTCCTACCAGTCCTACTGCTCCAGAAATTCTGTTTTTAGAGTCTGTCTTTTGTTTCTGTTCCTCCATAGCTGAAATGTCTTCTGTTTCATTTGCTTTCCTATTTTCAGCAGTTTCTGTGGCAATGTCACATAGTCATTTCTACTAAATTATCGTAATTGTTATCTTGAGCTTGTTAGGTGTTTAACAAATGTATAACCTACCAAAATTAACAATAGATTGTGAAAAACCGAACAATGCATTTATTCTTATTTCCATATGCTTTGAAAGAATGTGCTGTAACTAACCATTTTCAGTTAAAACATGAACACTTAAAAAAAAAAAAAAAAAGAGGAGGGGGGGAACTGAACTTAATGTCTATAATATAACCAAGTGGGAATGGATGCAATACGTATAATATACTTTTAAAAAACTAGATGCCTGTTACAATATGAGAATTTTCCACTCATGGTATTTTTGTTGCAAAAACAGTTTCATTTGTAATAATTGAAGTACATGAGTTGCAGCTAGTATGTCTGTATATGTTTTCATAGTTTATATTTTTATAGTAAACCTATCATCAGAAAGTCAAAATGCCTGAAGTATTGACATAATCATTCCAACTGATTCCAGAAAGTCTTTGTGATGGTGACTAGGGACCAGGGTTAGAGTCGTATTATAAACACGTAAGAGCAAGACAGGTAATTTAAGGAGGCAGAAGACTTCTCAATGTGACAAAATGCCTACTGCAGGTAACAAGTGGGCTTTGAAGAAATTCCAGTTGCTACTGGAAAAGGCTAAGTTGCATCCTGAAAAGATAATAATAGATAATATCTGGTAAGTTTTAATCATGGGCAATTTGAAATATTTTTTTTAGCCAAGGTCATACTTGTAATATGTGATGAGAAATGTTAAATGTAGAAGCTTTATACCAACAAGCTTGTTTTGTTTCAGAAATGGATATATTTTCTGAGGCTGTCAAACCATTCCAAATGGGAAATAATCACCCAATACTAATTGCTACAAAAAATGAAATAACCCGGCATTAAAATGCTGTTTTATCTGGTAGATCTTGTCCCTAAACAGATAAAACAGTTAGGGTGGTGCTTGAAACCGAGTTACTGTCCAGATTGTGCAGCACGCTGTCTGATTTCCCTGAGCTTTTTAAAGAGATGTATCTCTCTGGTATAGATCCCCGTGGTCTACTTACAGAGAAATTTCATTACCATGCTGTGCGGTCCTCACGGTGCTGAAAGTAAAATATTGGATTGACAGGCACTCGTTGTGGAGGAGGGCTTATTGATGATGGAAAGACTGATTCAATCTCTAATCCTGAAGAACGACCTGCCACCTGGAGTGATAGTATACAGATGGGTGCAATCTAAACTCTCTTTCCGCCTCAAGTTGCATTTGGCTGTAGATTAACAATGTGATTCCATATAATGAAGATGGTTGTTTGGTGCAGTGGCAATTTTCCATTACTGACATGCAATGTCAACAGTTCTGACAAAGCTGTAAGGACAATGTTTAAATGTGCTACATCTGGCTGGGACGGTTGCCAGGTTATTAACAGCCCCATTAAAATTACCTGCAGAGATCTGCTTTGGTAGAAGAGAACGTAGAGCACTGTTTCCCCTGCAACTATCTGCATAGGCATAATAACAGTCTGGTAGCACACACTTGGAATAATACACTCTTATGGTAGTGGTAGCAGCTTTTTTACATTTTTATTTAGGTGAGGGAATATTTTATAGCTTTAATTGTATCAAATCTAATTCCTGTGGCCTTGCTCAGGCAAATATCCTGTTGAAGTCAATGACAATTCCACCTTTGGGTGGAGTTACATCAGTAGGTCATGATTTTAGTAATTGTATTTCCAGTAAAAATGCTCTGAAGATGTATGCATACATATAAACACTTTTTTGAAGTGATATATGAATGTCCTTTTAATTATCTTTTTTTCCCCTTTCCTCTTGAATGACTATGTGACACTCCCAGTGAAGCGTATATAATATGAAAGGGTTTTAAGGCATTTTTCTGAGTAAGAGTAAAGGGCCATGCTGTCCCAGAGGACGCTGCAGAAGGCACAGCACATTTTCTGGTGAAACTCCCCCATTCCTTTTGAATGCAGAGGGAGCACTTGCCAGTATAATGATAAATGGGCTTGTGATCCTAGCTCTCTATAAGCAGTTTTTAGTCCAAGCTGAAACATTCCTTCTAAGTTCAGTGCTGGAGTGCTGGAGAAGGTTCTCACACCCTCTCTCTTACCAATCTGTATAGTGTCTGCCTTAATTTACTTCCAAGTTGTGTTTCTTCATATGTGTCCAAAGGATCTCTGCATACTGAAAAATCCACCAGCTGTCTGCTTTCCATCCGTAGAGCTTGTGAGCAGAAGTCCATGGCTTGTGGTGAGGTTACCTGGCCGTGCCTGGAGGTCACCGGCTGTGCTCGGCAGGGCTGTGCTGGGGACAACATAGAAGTACCCGCTACACCTCAGCCTGCCTTTGAACACTTCCTGTCTCTCTTGGCACCAAGTGTGATCTTCAGGATGACTTCAGGGTTAGTTCATAACGTGCAATGAGAAAAGGAGCCCAAATGCGGTCATTTTAGCTTATTATGGGTATGTGATCAATGGTGTCAATAAAAAACTGGAGGCATTTCACATCTGATTATAGTTCTCTTCTCTGGGATGCTGTAGTGAGTAAATTCATTTCTTTGCAGCCTGAAGAAAATAGAAGTCTTTGGGTGCTTTTGTGTCAGAGTGCACATGCTTTAGTTCATGTCTCTCCTGCTTCAGGTTCCTGAACAAGTGGAAGAATTTTGAAAAATTAGGGGCAATGCAAGGGTTCTTGACATTTATGACACATGGAACTTCCCACATGTGGCAGAAATAGAAGACTAAGTTTAGAATGAGCAATATGACTTCATGTCTGTTATGCCATATGTTTTTCCTACTGCTGCTGTACCAGAGAAAAGGGATGTGGAATAACCTGACCTGATTCTGACCGTGGCTGTGTTTGTAACTCCTTGGGGCTGTTACAGCCACATGAAGAATTCTCATTCTGCTGCACCACAGAATAGGCAGATAAAATACACATCTATGACAAGACCTGGAGCCAAAGGGAGAACAGTTTTGCATCTGAATTCTGTGTACAAGTCTGCCATGGATACACTGAAACATATATTACCTCCTATTTAAAATTAATTATTTTTTTTAAGTACATCGTAGCTCTTGGACTACCATGATATGAGTCATAGCAATATACATGTTATGCATGTGTTTTGCAGGTCATAAGAATGAGTTGTACATGTACAGAGTAGATGACATGAAGAGTTCTGTGTAAAGACAAAGGGTAAAATTTATATATAAATTTTAATTTGACTTGGAGCTTGATCTATGTCATATAATGGATGTTCTGTGCTTTAGAAGTCAGAAATGAAGACCAGTGAAGGCTAGTGTTCATAGTGTTCAGTGACACTCAGATTCACGCTTTGACCCATCTTATTGTTTGGTGGTAGCACAGAAGTAGAAGCACAAGTGTGCGGTCTGAACTATCAGGCTTGGGAGAGGGAGGGGCAGTCTCACAACTGAGCTTTCTTAATTTGTCGTATGTTTTATTCCATACTGAGATAGGTATAGGTCTTTCAGTCCAGCTTAGGAGAAGAAAGGGCTAAGAAAAATAATGAAAGAACATCATAACAATTCTAGCTTTCCCACCTGTAGTGAGAAGTTCCAGTGACTGAACATCCAGCTGTGCTCTGTGCGTAGAATATTGATTTAAAGAGGCGCCATCCAGTTGAAAAGATGGACTAGCTCCATAGCAAGTATGCATGTTTTTGCATGACTTCGTGGGACTTGTATCTGTCTTACTAGTAATTTAGCCTCATACTTTTAATGTAAATATCTTTTACTTTGTGTTTGAACTAACAAATTACATTATTTAAACTGAAAAAGTAAAGAAAAATATTATGTTATGCTGCTATTTTTGCTATAACTACCACTAATTTTCTCATTTAAAATTTGAAATAGTCAATTATAGTCTATTTCACTTCCAGGTTCCAATATTTGGAGTAGATTTTTTTAAAATCTTTTCTAAAACTAGAAGTACTTTACCTTCTGATGGAGAAGGAGGAATCATCCATATCCATTTGAGTATATTTCAATTAACTGTATTTTTATGAAACTCATTTGTATAAAATTAATATTTGAGACAAATCTGATTAAATGGTGTCTCTAGGAACAGATATATAAACCAGAGTATTGCAAACTCAGTTTAGTTTTTCTTCTAGAGAATCTGAAATTTTCTTAGACTATTCACCCTAAATTATATGGTTTAATTAGTTGCCTGGTAATATTGTACTAGACAGATACAATAATACCTGTGTTTAGATATGACTCATACTAATGAGTATATAAGATGAATGGTACCAGTCCTATTAGTACACTGGCTATATACAGCCAGATAATTCCTTTCTTTTAAAATTAATACTGTCTCTATTTTTCATAGTAGGTCAGACATCATTTTCATTTCTTTTTCTATGCCTTCTCAGACACTGATAACTAATGATGGCTCTCTTACATTTCAGGGTCCTATTGTAGTTTCAACTGTCTTTTTCTTTCTTTCTTCTTCAATGAGTTTGACTCTTTGAGCTCCCTTTTCTTTGCCATTTCCCTTCACTTTTTGTTACTTAGCTTTTATTTAGCTTTGCACCTTGCCTCATCTTACTCCTTTTCATTGACGTGACCGTTTTTATTTGTAGTTCTGGATCAGTTCCTTCACTTACAGTCTTTGTCATTGTCTCTTCTTGATGTGGGACTTAGCTGACCCTTCTTTTCTTCATGGTCTACTAGCTGCAAATTTTTCTTCTTTAGTAATCAGCTTATTTTGCCTTACATCACCCTGTCTATTGAGCTCTGTCTTTTGTCGTATTTCTACAACCTCTAATTTATCTGCATAAGATCTTCACTTATGATTTTCTTATCTTCCACTCCAAGATTATGTTTATACTCGTGGTTAAGCCAGGAAATGGGCTAAAGCCAAAGCTCATCACAATCTGGATCCACATATCCATATGGCTGGTAGGATGCAAGCGCCCCTGTATTTAAGCAGTCACACACTGCCTAAAAATCCTTGCTTTCCTTCTAGCAAGTGGTGCCTAGACACTTTAGAAAAGGTTATCTGAAGTCTCCTCAAGAGCAGATGAGGTATCTAGTAGCAGCCACTTGGGCAAAGCTGTGTTCTTCCAACCTACAGGACTGTCAACTTCTTGGGCTGGCACTACAGAGTTGAATAAGCCAGAGTTTTAGGATTGCTTAAAGACAATGCCCTAGTGTTTGTAAAATGGGCCAAGTCTTTGTAGAATACTTAGGCAAAGTATTGTGCCATCTGACGTATCTTCTCTTCCCCTGTATATTGATTCTGACAGCCTTTGAACTACAGAGAATTACAGGAATCCCCTCCCTTCTAGCCCTGAAACGGAGACCAGGGAGAAATCTTGCTTTTTTTTTTTTTTTTTTCTTCACCAGTTTGCTTGCTTGCTTTCTCTCTGATTCCTCTGCCTGTTTTTCTCAGTAACTGTTCTGAAATCTTCCTTGCTTTCCTCTTGCCTTCTCTTTTCTTCCTGTTTTCCTTTTTTCCCTTAAGATGTTTCATGGTCTCTTGTCATCTGTATAAAAAAAAATTTCATTTCACCTTTTCCAGCCACCATATGGCAAGTATCAGACTTGGATATGTAAAGTCTCCATGGTGTTATTGTAAGAATAAATGTTCCCAGGAGTTATGTTATTATGTAATTTCCAGATGTTGATCCGAAGAAAAATACTACAAGTAATGATGGGACCCAGACATATTTTTGCGTAGGTTTCCTTACCAGATCATGGCATAACCAGTACAGTTGGTGAAAGTAATGAGCATGTTGTAGAAGGTCAGTCGTTAAAAATGCACCACACAAAGAACTGTCAGACAACTTTGATCGCCTGATGAAGAATTCAGTTAAATGAGAGGTTAAGAAATGAGTCCATTGCTTCACTTCAAAGCATGGAAAACAATGATGTAAACTGAAAATACTGATTGCTTGCATATCTAGAAATTATTTCTGTGTAAACAGAAAAGCTTTTAGGATGATCCTCAGGCTTCATAGATAAATAATAAGTTAAAAGAGACCATTAGGGTAATATCTGAAAGGGGAAGACAGGCTAACAGGCAAAGACAGCCACATCATGGAGGTTAGCCAACTGTAGGGATTAAGTGAGAACTGTTAATATTTAATCTGTGTTAGACTTTACAAAGGAAATTTAGATCTTAAAGGCCTTGAGGAACTCCAGGGTAGAGATTCAAAGGAGGTTTCTAGCAATCCAAGGTTCTGGAATAGTCATTCAGTGATAATAGGGAGAAGATTCCTACTGAATTTTAAGATAGGTTTTGATGACCCTCCCATTATTCCTGTATACAACATCCACTTACCTTATTCCTGTAACACTTTTCCAGATAACCCATATCTGTCTTCTATGTAGCTAGTCTTTGAAATGAAGTCCTCGAACTTGCATATCACAGTTTATTTTCACTGGACTTCGGGTACTCTTATTTTTCCTTATAACACTTGAGAAAGAAAAGCAAAAAGGAAAACTAAACACATGGCAGGCAAGCAATGAATACAAGTTAGGAAGAAATTTATTTTCAACTGAAAGGTACATATATTGGAACAACAATTTTCGTGAACTGCTTCCTCCCCCAGTGTGATCTCAACCCTGCTGTGATTCATGTTTCCTGGGATTCCTCCTCCTTTTCCATTGTTTGTCTAGCATTAAGTCCACAGCTGAGTAATTCTCTGTCCCCAAGGTTTGTATTTGCTATGAGAGATATGGGCACCAAACCCCATGCTGCTAGAATTCTGTTATTACCATCTATATTTCAGGCAATTTTCAAAATGTAATATAGATTCAGTACCTGTCTCTTTGGTTCCAGATGTCCACCATAGCAGGTTCCAGACCTCCTAAGCTCAAACTCAGATTTACCTACCCATGGAGGTAGGTACCCTACCTGCCTCTGGAGCATCAGCTAAGACAACCAAGGTCAATGTCCCTAGGTTGTCATCTAGACAGCTTCTCAGTGTTAGTATGTTATGATGTGTCAAGCACATTTCTGTATAGCACTTCGTTGTGAATATCTGGCTGTCCCAAGAGTAATTTTTAAAAGAATTCAGTCCATGATAAAACTTCATTCTTTACCAAATACAGTTATCTATAATGGATTTAACAGTTCAGGACCAAAATATAACTTCTGCTTTTAGTGCTTTACTTCTCTGAATAGATATGAAAATTTTGCTCCTACTTCTGAGTCTATTTCTGTTGCCCTCCCATGCTTCCTTCGTCCCCGGAGAAGGCCTTCTTGCCTTAGGTCTTAACACAGTCTTACCTTTCCTATGACCTTGTTCTGTTTTAGCTGCATTCAATATGCTGGCTTAGATCTACTTCTTCTTCACAGGTGCACCTCTCTTTTTCCTGACATCTCCTCTTACGTGTCCATCAGCAGTTTCAGCGTCTTCCCTGTCATTCAGGCTTACAATGCCTGTGTGAATTTTGACACTCTTCCCTCTTTCCAGAGCAAGTTGTCACTCTGTTGTGTCACTTTTCTTTAACTCCATCTTCCCTCTTCTCCTTCCTGGAGCTGTTTTTCAGGAGGACAGCAAAGCTGGTGAAGGCTCTAGAGCACAAGTTTTATGAGGAGCAGCTGAGGGAACTGGGGCTGTTTAGCCCAGAGAAAAGGAGGCTGAGGGGAGACCTTATCGCTCTCTACAACTACCTGAAAGGAGGTTGTAGTGAGGTGGGAGTCGGTCTCTTCTCCCAAGTAACAGGCAACGGGACAAGAGGGAACAGCCTCAAGTTGTGCCAGGGGAGATTTAGATTGGATACTAGGAAAAATTTCTTCACAGAAAGGGTTGCCCAGGGAAGTGGTTGAGTCACCATCCTTGGAGGTATTTAAAAGATGTACAGATGTGGCACTTAGGGACACGGTTTAGTGGTGAACTTGGCAGTGCTAGGCTAACGGTTGGACTTGATGATCTGAAAGGTCTTTTCCAACCTAAACGATTCCATGATTTAGTCTTCTTTTGTCTCAGGCACTGCAGATCTCATGCCAGCTTGGATCCCCTGCATTTGTCCCATGAATATCCAGGAGACCCCTCTCACCTCTGGCACTGGTTGATATCCCTACACTGCGTGGTTTTTTCTCCCACAGCTTTCAAATATGTTGTGTTTCAATAGAAGTTAATGCACTATAGGACTGAAAATTGGCATCAGAGACACTGCTACTCCTTACTGAATCTGTTGTGCAGGCACAGTAAACCCAGTGAGCTTTTATTGTCTAAGAAACCCATGCAGGTTAAGCGCACTCTGTGAATCATCTGAGTCAGTGTGTGTCACTGACCATGTGTTTTCATCCATTCTGTGGGCATTGGGATCTTTTATGGGATCATCTGATCATCTCTTCTGACTAGAAAGAGATTTGCCCTGTTCTCTGGTCTTGACTTACTTGGGTTTTTTAGGTGTTTTGAGGTTTTCATGTCTTCAAAAACCTATCAAGCATAAGCAGTATGTTTCATTGTGGAGGTTAAACATTAGTTACTGGCATAAACATTATTTCTGATGCTCATGATGGAGAGGTTCAGTGTTTGTGGTATACTTGTGTAATGCTGCAATTAGCAATATGGGACAATGTGATGCAGTGCTGCAGTTGTGAGCCTGAAAAAGTAAAGGTACCTGCTCCTCCCTAGTTAGTTCTACTCTGTTACAGTATTTCACCAGCAGTTGCTGTTCACTCCAGCTAGTAATTCTCCACGTAATCCATGCATAGTCAATATAAGCCTATTTGCAATTGAACTGTCCCTTTATGGTGAGGTTTTATACTAGCTCCATGACTTTACTTGCCAAGCGTCACAGTACCTAATGCAATGTTAGCTTCTATGACACAGTATAAATCTCAGAAACACCAAACTTGTGTTTATTGTTTATTAAATTGTTTCAGAAACTCACCGTGGACTGTACAAGCTTTCACAAAAAGTGCCTGTTCCAGTTCTGTAAGGTGCAGCCTTCCAAAATTCACCTCTTGTTGGTCTTAGAATATATTAAATTCCTGTTCATCCTTATTTGACTGATTTAAAAGGTTGAGAACTACAAGATTATGGATGTTCTATTTTTTCCCATGTCTGTTCTTTATTGCCTTTTTTCTTTGTTATCTCTCCTCTTCTTAAAGTCTTAGTGTAATCCTCACCCCCTTCTACAGGGAACTAAATACAAACAGTTCCCTTGACAATAGTTAGTACAGGGCTCCAGAAAGAGCTGGCACAAAATTAAAGCAGCAGGGAAATTTCCAGTAAAAATATTGCATAAGCTGTGCATGTACATAGAATATGTTTGCAGCATAATTATGAATGTGTCACTCCCTTGATACAACTTCAGTAAAGTAGCTTGAGGTATTTACTATCAATAACAAAAAGTTGACTTCAGTTAAGATCCCTTTATCCTTCTGCGTCCTCTCTTTATTTTTCTGTTTCTCTGTGTGTATTTCATACTTTCCTATCGTTCATTTCTGGTGAGAGTCACCTTTCTACTGCTAGTTGAGAGATGGTGATGCACTGATAAAGACTAAGATTCACAACAGTGAATCACTTGAAAATCAAGGGGCCATTTTCAAGATAAGGTGCTTCTGTGAATCCAGTCAGATACATTAGATATGTTGGTTGTTATGAGAATTAGGGTCTAGGGATGGAGGGGTTCCTGGCATCTCTGACGCTGAGACTCAATAGTGAAAGAATGAACACCTCTATGTCAAGTCACCGCTGCCTGCATCTAAGTGTGGATATATAGGAATACTGTACAATTTCCTAAGTTAGGAATGAGAACATACATGATGTATAATACTGCTGTGTGACAAATGAATACGCAATACACTTAAAAATCCTGTACCTATTTTTTGCATACTTGGCCTCTTTCCTGGTGTTTACTCTGGCATTTCACATGTAGCTGCTCAAGTATCATCTTAAATATCAAGTCTTCGTCAGCTAGGGCTGTCTGGCAAACAGGAAATCTGCTTCCTGGACATTTTAGTTGTGAATTCACTTTATTTCTCGTCTTTAAAGATTCGTAGTTTAAAAAGTATATTAATGAGGGAAACATCAATATTAAAACTGCCACAGTGCTATTTGCTATGGCACTTCTGAGGAATGTAGGACACAATAGTTCCAATTCTTTCTCTCCTTGATTCCAGCCGTGGTCTTGTGGCTTACAATCTCCTGTTCTCGTATAACAACCCCAGCTGAGTAAGTGTAGAGACCCACAGAACCAGCTTCACAACAGGTTTGTAAATCTGAATTTCTCCATTGTTTTTCATGAGTTCCTAAGTCACCAAGATTTCAAGTTTGATTTTGGGTGTTTTGAACAAGGGGAATACATTCATTAACATTACACTGCATATGTTCCTTCCTTCCTTTACAAAGATGCCATAAACTAACAATAAAAGTTAAGTACATTTGAAATGTCTTTAAAAATTTTCTTATCAATTTTCAGTAGCAAAAAATTTTCAGGTACATAAATATAAAATAAAAATTAAATATTCTTGAACTCTCTAGAATAATTTTAATACTGGTGTAACATATGTAGAGTCATATCATAGAATGTTTAGAATTGTAAGGGACTTTTAAAGATTATCTGGTTCCAACCCCCCCTGCCGTGGGCAGAGACACCTCCCACTTGATCAGGCTGCTCAAAGCCCCATCCAGCCTGGCCTTGAACACCTCCAGGGATGGGGCATCCACAACCTCCGTGGGCAACCTGTTCCAGTGCCTCACCACCCTCATAGTGAAGAATTTCTTCCTAATATCTAATCTAAATCTACTCTACCCTTTTTCAGTGGTATCTGTCTTTATGATATATAATATATAAACTTATATCTTTTTTGTTATCATTGCAAGGCCAAGTTAAAACCAGTTTTGAGAGAATTCTTGTTTTGGATCTTACATGTCCCACTGTTTTGCATTCAGTATATCACACTATTATGTGTGCCAATGCATAGGCATATAAGAAAACAAAGGGAAGCAGAAACTATTAATGATACTGTGATATTAATTCCCATTTCTCAATTAGATTCATATCGTGTGACAGAAGATGTGTGGCTGTATTTGACTATTTTTCAACAGAAGCATGGCAAATGATAGATGTACTTCTAGCCTGGGCCTGCTTGAGTACTGGAACCTAGTAGAAAACAGAATGGAACAGCAAGGACATGCTATGGCTTAATTCTGTATTCCTGCAGAGCCTTGAAATTGTTTGGCCATGTGTTTCGGTTTTTTGCTGCTCCAAATGAGAGTGAAGAATTCCTTCCTGTAGTTAAAATGTGTTTTGGATGAGCAGGTGTTGATTCAGTCAAATTTGCAAGCTGATTTAACTTCCTGGGATTTCAACTGTTGAGGCACAAGGGGAAACATCTAAAAAGTGCTGGCAACAGTAAGCGCCTATAGATCATTATTTCAGATTGCTGTTGTTAGAGGGAATGTGATGCAGTGTTTGGTTCATCAGTTAAAGTTCCATTTTATGGTGTCAGTCAGGCTCGAGGAGGTCAGTCTGTACCCAGAAAGATCTCTTCTCAAACTCTTTTGTTCTCTAACTCCATGAAAGAATAGTTGGAAACAGAAAATAGACCATGTCAGATGAAAGTTGGTGTCTTGGCATAGTTCCATTAACTTAAATGGAGTGATACTGATTTACACAAGCTAAGTGTCTGCCCTTAAGTCTTTGGTTTAGAAGTCATCCAGGAGTATTTTCATACCTTTCAAGGGGAAGTTCAGATGGTCTTTAAAACCTATGACACTTTACTAACTGAAGTGTAAAGCTGCAAAGCAGTAACCAAGGCACTTTCTTTTTAAAAATTGTACTCTTAAGAAAAATGAAAGGCTACAAAATAGCTTTATAGCTAAAAATAGTTCTGTCTTGGTGATTTTGAAGGCTCAGATGCTGTGAACTTAACTGTTTGTATTCAGGCTGTGGTAGGGGTTCTGCTAGTAACAATGAGGATTTCTTTCCATGCTGATGATGCAAAACGTATTCTTGGTGCCACTTGTGATCAGGCAGCTGTAGATGATCCATAATATTTATCATAGCAAGAATAGAAAACCTTTTATTGTATTTCTAGATCAGGTAGAGTCTGATTTTTTTCATCTAACACCACTGAGAAGCTTCCCTCTTTCTAAGAGAAAAAAGAAAGTCTGGAATAAATAATAGAACATCATACCTATTTCTTTTCACTTGTATTAAATAACCTATTTTGGCATTTTTAATGCATGAAGTCATTTTTATAACGTGAAGTGAAAGCATGGAAATCGTCTGCAAGTCTAGAAAACATTCTACACTGGGAGACTTGTACAGACAGATCTTCTGTCTTCTTAGATCCATTTTGAAAAAGGACTTGTAAAGCATTTCTGTATGTTAAAAAGCGAATAGTTTCTGTGACGCAAGTAACCTTGCTTCTGTCCCTAAACTAAATCTTACTCAGTTTAGTTAAGTCTGTAATTGGGACTGCCTAGACTTTTCCTATCAAGCTGTTTTTGTCAAATAAAAGCATAGTTTTCCACTGTAGATCAGGGAAAAAAAATACATCAATGTTTTTATTTTTGTGTAGACATTTAACCAAGCGTAAAGTCATCCTTTCAGTTCAGGTGGATGTTAACCTATATATTAGCTACTTGGTACTGTTGAGATATCCCATGGTATCCCATTTTCAATCCCCTTCTCTGTGGAGAGGACTCTTGGACTAGACTATATGGCAGATCATGTTCTTCTCTGGACTGAAGTACAGTGGAGACTTGGCGAGTTGGAATCGGTGCCGTGCCGGCATCTTGGGATGCCCTGAGAGGGTTGGACCACAGGAAGAAACAGAACTTTGTAGATATCTTGATATGCTTCTCATGTGATCCCTCCCTTCAGAGAGAAAGTAACTTTGTTCAGAGAGCATTAAAAAGCAGAGTAGTTATTCTAGAATTAAATATTTTTTTATCCTTGAAATAGAGTATCCACATGGGGGAGTTATATCAGCGTAGCTATGGCACTGTAATTATCCTGTTAAAGTGAGGCCACTCAAATTCTTCTTCTAGCTAAACCCCAATACGACCTGTTACCACAAGTGGGAAGAAAGGGAATAAAGAAGGTTCATTGGGCTCTTTGTCACCTCCCACGCAACACCCTCAAATAAAAACTGTAATTCTGGTGTGGATAAGAACAGCAATGAATGAAATAAAGTGAAAGATAGAAGCTTCTTTTTTGTATGTTATTGAAATGTTCTGCTAACAAAATGAGCCAGACAAAAGATAGAATATGATGATATGGCACAGTGCCGTGCTCCATAGAGATATCTAAGCAGTTCTGAACACCTGGACTAGTGTAATCAGTAGCTTATCTTATTAATACATTGAAATGAGTTTTTAAAGACAGTATTTTGCAACTTATTATCCAGAATATTTAATTTTAAAATTAAAAAGACATATGAGAGTTGAGAATAATAGATGAGATTTTTAAAAATATGTAGTTTATTTACGGTGTTAACAGAATTTGGGTGTCAGAGAATAAATCAAGACTTCAAATCTGCTCATAAGGAGATAAAATACTGTGCTCTCTCAAAGGTCTGAGTCATAATTCTTGGTCAGATTCTCTCTTAAAATCCACTTCTGGTAATAAGAAATTTAAAATGCCCCTCTAATTGCATCTTACTACGGTAACGCCCCCCAGTCACTTCTTCTCTAAGGCTTTAACACTGCACGTTATCAGCATGTATCGTATTGCCTCACTGCCCTTTAATTTTGGTAAAATCTAGTGTCTATACAACAGACTGCTGTTTGTAAAGTCAGTTCCTTGGAGCAGTTTTTTCTCTTGTTTGTTTACTAAAGTTGCTCTAAGTCAGTTTCTTGTTCCTTGTGATACAGTACTTCGTGAAAATATACAAATTGTGTAAAAGAGCTGTGCTCCTTAAAGACATCAATTATTTCACTGAGGTAAGAGATGCTCTCAAGAAGAGAGTTTATGAAAAAGCAATTGTTGATCAGTTTATGAAAGAAAGATTTGATATACAAATCATGGTGGGTGTAATGTAAGGGTTAACAATTCAATATATGTCATTTACAAGTTCCTAAAGTATAGTTCGTAAAGTCTGTTTTAAGAGGAGCTGCTTTCTTGAATGATTTCAATGAGAATCACTTCAAGCTCTTCACAGAAGGAGCCATTCCTTTATTCTTCTTTCTTAAGCACCTATCAGGATGTGGATGCTCTGAGATATGAAAGTGATTAAAACAACACTAATTAGTTTGACAAAGTAAGAGATCTAAATGTGGAAAATCTCTAAGAGATCCATTAATGTTGTAAAAATTAACAAGGGACTGAATAAGACCATGCCTGTGGAGTAAAGAACGTACCTCAAAGAAAGTACTGATGGCAGCATCATCATTATAGTGGGGACGCCGAGAAGTTACTGTAGCTTTGGGGGCAGGAAGCGTGCAAGAGAAAAAGCAGGGGAGTGAGCTGGCTTTTATTTCCAAATCTCACTCATCTCAAAACCACTTTGATGGCCTTTAGCAGCATTCCACCTGCAGAATACCTGTCTGTCCAGCTCCAAAGCCTGTAGCTTCGGCTCAGGCGTGACAGTGATGGAGAAACAGGGTAGTAGAAGCTTCTGCTCCCAACCCCTTTGAGGTCTTCCCAGCAGCAGTGTGTTCCCTGAGTACTGCTAGCGAGGTGTTTCCAGTAACAGCAACTGGTTTTACAGTAATACTGAAGGAAAAACGTTCAAACACTTCAGCTGATTCATTATGGGATGCATATAGGTAACAAATTCTATTCTTACCTTTCTCTCTAGCAAGAATCTCATGCTTAGCAGTCTGTCTGAAGGCTAGAAGTAGATTATGTAGCCTGTAAAATTAGGAAGCATCAGCTTTATGATTGTGCTTAGCAGCCTATCTGAAGGCTAGAAGTAGATTATGTAGCCTGTAAAATTAGGAAGCATCAGCGTTATGATTGTCTACGCAAGCTTCATTCTTACCATTTTATAGAACACATATAGCTTTTTCACTAAATATTCAGATCACCGCTTTCCTCAGAGGGACCCTTCTTCACAAAGTGCACAAAGTCTGAAGACACAAAGGGACAAACTTAAGTTTTCACCTTCATTCTAAGCCTGCCTCCCTAAGCTTTTCCTTTGTCATAGATCTCTTTCAAAAGATTGGTTTTGGCCACTAGGTATCATTTTAATGTAACACAGGTTTTCAAGGTTGTTTCTTTCTTTTTTGGGGTAGCATATCTGAAACAATGGTAATTCTTTTTTTTTTTTTAAATGTAAGAATTCATTATTTTAATGATGGTAGCCTCAAAACACGTGGAATTTAGCAGGACTACATACTGGTAGATTATCTGTGTGTATTTTCTAAGGTAATAAAAACTCAAATCATGTTTCATGTCTCTTTGTGTATGTGAATTTAGTAGATTATGCTACATAAATGCATTATTTCAAGTAAGTTTTAAGAAATTATTCCTAAATTCAAGGCTTAGGTTCTGTTTGGAGTTTTTTAAGCTGTTACCTGCTTTGGTAGAAAAAAGCTTAGTCCACTGCGTTCACAATGACTGTGATGAGCTCTCAGATCAGCCACTGCATGTGGTCACCTGAAGACACAACAATAATAAAAACATGTTTTCCAAATAGTTATTCGGCAGCAACTGTGCTTGACTGCATTCCCAGTGGAAAAAAGGAAATGGCTTGGATTCAGCATTTTCAAATGGATGTAAATTAGTTTAATACAAACATGAACTTCCTTCTGAAGTGAACACTAGTTATTAAAAAATAAATAAATCTGGAACCACCATGCTCCAGGAAAAAGATTGACATGAGAGTAGCAGTTATATTAAGAGGTATTAGGTTAACATTCTCTTATTTTATAAATCACGCAATTTGACAGCTCATTCTATATATATAAGAAGTAACTTATCAGAAGATTTCCTTTTTTTAGTATCATAGGAATATGTTTTACAAACCTTTACGTAAGAGTTAAGATGCAAAATAAATATGTGGGAAACAAACAGAATTAGATTTACCTAGCCATAAAGAGCCATCATCAAAAAATGATAATTTGAAATTTTAATTCCTACACATGCTACCAATAATCTTTTTTGGAGAGACCGGATGCGGGAGCAGTTCTAGATAACAATCCACTCATTTTCTTCAGTGTGGATGGGCATGGTTACTTCTGAAATGCAACCACTGGCACGTGTTTGCATTTTGCATCTAATCAGCAGATTTGAATGTAATTATGTATTTTGCAGGTGAGGTGTTAATGCGGGTTGTATGGCACATCAGCTGTGTGCTGCCACTTGAAATGGTCCACTGGAAAATCTTGAGACAAACAACATTCAATTAGGCGCACAGCCATGAGCAGCTGTGCTAAGTACCACTGGCATCGCCTCAGACGCGCAATTCTCAGTGTGAGCCTACTGCTAGCCGCTTTTAAAATGTGTTTATGTTGGTGACAAAAACTTTCCATCATCAATTCTTCTTAAACCTCTGTGCCTCTTAGCTGAAAAATTACAGCTGCCTGCAAGGGGAGGGATGCTCAGTCCTATTAATTTTCATTGGATGAAAAGGATCTTTTTTTCCTTCAGGCTAAAGGTTTAACCTTTATGAGTTTCATGAGTAACAAAGGGCAGCCAGATTTTTATTACATGGGGTAGAGCTGTGCATTTGTTCAAAATAATCAGCACTGGGCAATCTACTGCGTATCGATCCAAAACAAACATTATTACCCATGTAAGCTGTTTCCTTCTCAAGTCTACATTTGGCATAGGAAAACAAACTTGTTTAATCATCAGTTTTCAAATGCTTGCCATATATGTCACAACAGTCTGTTACAATGTTTGGGATTCATAACAGCGATACTATTTGAGGAAATGCATCAACAGATTTTTTAGGGTGGTTTTTTCCCCTCAAAAGTCCCGCATGCGTATTTAGAAGCTATCTTTCTGAGCACACAAGCACTGCCATAGGTAATGCTGACTTGCTCAGCAGTCAACAGAGGAAAGAGCCAGCAACAACTTTACAACTGTATCTTTGCAGCTGCTATAAAAATAAAAGCCATACAGGTTTTTTAATTTGTAGAAAAGGGCTGGTCGATTCCTTCTGACCCACAGCAGAGGGTGTGGTTTCCCAGCCCTCCTGGTGTTGAAGAGTGGAAGACATGCTGTAAGGGCTTTTTGGAAAGAAGCCCTCAAGCATGCTGATCATTGAAGGGAGGAGAAGGGAAAAGGATGAGGACAGAAGACAAGGAAGAGCATTTAGGTTTTGGAATCCTCTTTTACTTACAAAAGCCCAAACAGCATAGAAGCTGTCTTTTGACTTGTTACTCTCTTGAGGATGAGAAAACCTTCAGCTCAGGTATAGTTACGCAGACATCATGAAAGTATGATGGATGAGTATTTGGAAGATGAAGAAAAAACCTATGAGGTTATTAGTATCACGTGACGGACGATATTGCTATGTTGAAGGGACTGATAAATGCTTACAAGCTGAAGGGCAGTTTGGTCATAAGGAGGAGTTAGGATGTGAGAATTGTATCTCTTTTTTCAGTGTATGTGTCTGATTCTGTCAGCCCTCATCATCAGCCATTATCAAGTCCAGGACTTCATGGACGTGATTTGGAACCATAGCTGCGTACAAGGAGTTGTCCCATACTTGGGAGGTGACTGGAGGTGCAGCTACTTATAAGCTGAAAAATGGGCAGTAAAGTGTAGCAGCATTGGTGAGACAGCAGTGGAGAGAACTGAGGACCACTGCCTTTGCAGTGTAAGGATAATGTATGTATGCCAACAGTCTGTTTCTATGTGCTTTTAACCTTTGGTTGTTAAGGAAGCCTTTCTCCTTTTTTCTTTTTTTCTTTTTTTTTTTGTGCATGACTAGGATGAGAACATTTCTTAATATCTGACAGGCTTGAACTGTGGGGAATGCAGTATAACCTGTCGAAACTTCAGCAGTATACAAGAGAAGCCAAGTCCTATTAATTCTTTGGTGGTACAACAGAAGTCGTGAAAGATGAGAAATCTGCTGGCTGACTGCTAGTTATTTAAAAACTACAACTGGAAAAATTAAGAGTTACAATACACAAAGTTATGGTCTTCCCCAGTGTCCTGGTTTCAGCTGGGACAGAGTTAATTTTGTTCCTTGTAGCTGCTGTGTTTTGGATTTAGTATGAGAATAACGCTGATAACTCATTTTGTTTTAGTTGTTGCTAAGTGATGTTTACATTAGTCAAGGACTTTTCCAGGTTCCCATAGAAGCTGAGAGGGAGCATAGACAGGACAAGCTGGCCAAAGGAATATTCTATACCATAGACGACGTGCTCAGTATAGAAATGGGGGTTGGCTGGGGAGCAGGAATCTACGATCACTGCTTGGGATGGGCTGGGCAACCAATGATTGGGTGCCGAGAGCAATTTGTGTTGCATCGCTTTATTTTGTATATTCTTTTACCATTTATTTTTTTTTTTCTCTTTGACGGTGGTTCTATTAAACTGTCTTTCTCTCAGCCCGTGAGTTTGGGGGATTTTTCCTCCTTTTTCTCCCTCTTCTCCCTACCCTACCTGGGGGGGGAGGGAGTGGATGGCTGCGTGGGCCTAGTTGCCGGCAGGGGTTAAACCACAACACTCAATTATCTGTAATTTAAAAAAAATCAGAATTAATCAGAATTTAAAAAAAAAAAAATATCATAATTTGTGCTTCTGGGAAACCGAACAGGCATTTGCAAGCAAACCGATCCTACTGATGGTTAGTGAAGTCAGCTAGTAACTAGGTTGTAATGATGGAGGGATCGCTAACCTCTGGGCATTTCAGATATGTCTCATGCAGAGTTAATGCACTAATATGTGTTTGTATTGATAGAAATAGTGTGACTGGCTAAATGAGAGCTTTTGTTTGCATCTTGAAGTGAGAGCCGCCATCATACACAAGCATGCGCTTTGTGTATTGTTTTCATTGTTTGCTGTGTAACACTGCTAGGTGAAGTAGAGAACTCGGAACTGAGAATAGCCCAGTAGTTGTATTCTCCTCGAGTGCAATTTAAAAACTGAATTAAACTATTCTTTTCTACACAACATTCTTTAAAAAAATAAAACAGTATGGAATGCATGATTTCGTTTTGGTAAGCAAAAGTTAAATAGAAGACTCATTCTTCATCACTTGTATTTTAACCCTAACTTACTTACGCTTGAATAGTAGACCAAATAACAAAGTCCAGTTGTATAATAGGGATGCCGGATTTCTCTTGTATTTACCTGCATAATATACAAAATCTTAGTACTTTGTCTATCATTGCTGGTTTGAGATGTGCAGCAACATTCCTCAGGCATTTCCTCTTGGAAGAATATGGTACTTCATAGCCTCATGTATCTCCTTCTAAGGAAGATGGGAATAAAATAGAGGAGAGCTTGTTCTGTATATTTTGTCAGAGTGCCTTTGTAGAGACAGTTCTGAGTGAAAGCAGTCTTTTCTGTGTACTTGTAGCTAATATGATTTTTATGTGTTTTAGGAAGAGAAACAGTCTAAGATTCCTGTAGGTATATTAGTTTGTATTTCCCAATGCAAAACACCTTTTTGTTGTAATTTGAATTTTCTGTTTTGCTTTGCGTGGGTCTTTTTTCTGGGGGCTCTCTGCAGTATTTCAAATGTAGATTCATCTATATATTTCATTAGTGATCTCTTCAGGTCAGTGTGATCCAAACTATTTAACCCAAAAGATGAAAGTCGCTTTCAGTAGTTACTCTTGAGAATTTTGTTTTCTAAATTTCCATCTGTTGGTGTTAAGAATTCGTTTTCAAGCGAACCTTTTGAAATACATTTAAGTCCCTGCTCCTCCTCTTCCTCCTCCTTTTTTTTTCTTGTATTGTTAGCCGCGTAAATCTATGGTGTGTACCTTAATTCATATGACGTTTAAGGAAATACACAGAAGAGTAACAGAAAGCATACAATGCAAAGTCAGTTGTGATGATATGGGAAAAGTTCAGCCTGTGTGCTGTAATGTTTCTTCTGCCACTTTCAGAGTGGCCCTTAAGAGAGTTAATAAGAGCATATCCTGCATGGAGAGCCGCAGCCGCTCTTTTGTTTTTTGAGATCTGGGGTTGTATTGTTTTTTGTTTGGTTTGGAGAGTCTTTTGTTACTTTGATATCTTTTCAGTTGCTTCTGCTGTTTCAAAGGATGTCATCAAGCAGAAGGATATGCCTCAAAGAGAAGTAGTAGCCAAGTTCTTTTAAAACTTAGCCTTCCTTTCACAATAACAATATGAAGGTTTCTGTTTGTTCCTGTGGCTAAAGGGGCTTATGCAAGACTCTGATGCAAAAATGGGGAGTTTTTCTTGGGAATGGGGTGCGGGCTTTATCTTGCGCGTATCGCTGAGAGATTGATTTTGCACATAAGAATATTGTCCCTTATCTCAGGATGTTTTAAAATCCATCTGAGATGATGTTTGCTTTAGACAATCACACCTTTCAAAAGGGTTGAAAATGGATTTGGCACAGGGTTTACTGATTGGAGTTAATGGTCTACAGAGTGTAACCAGTCACTGTTTCTTTCAGTGGTCTGCTTACCTTTAAACTTCATGAGCTTTAAACTCATTCATTAATTACTATTTGTGGTTTTGTCTTATTATTTGAAATATTTATTTTGCCAGGCTATATTAGGAATGAAGGTGTGGCAGCCTTCTTATTGGTGTACTTTCCCACACTTTCATATTCTCCGATTTGGCTGGTTTGAAAGCAAGATGCTGGGGAATACTTTTCTCTCCTTGTTTCATATTGACTGGTAGAAAGTAGGTGTTTAAAAAATCTCACTCTACCCAAGACAGTGCTAATGCAAACCCAGATTTGTTAACCCAAGAGATTTGAGTAAGGCTGTTTCAAGAAATGAGTTAGATTCTTTTCTGAAGTGAGCCTGTCATGTTATAAGACTCTCTAGGCTCTGCAGGACAGTATGGGGAAAAAAAAAAAAAGAAATAAAAGTTATTGGGTTTGGCTTTCAGGAACTTTGAAACAAGCAAATACCTGCAGGACCACCTACACTTAGAGTTTTATAGCTGTCCCAGATTAAAAAGCCACAGAAAAGACAGTTCTGATTATCTTTCCTCTTTCAATTGTGAAGGCAAAAAATTAGCTTCCACTATCCCTAAACTTACTATAAGCCCTATTAAAAGATAGCTGGGGTGCTGTTCCAGCTAATGAGTTGCAATGCCAAGAGTGTACTACGATCTTGGCTGAGCAGCCACCATCAGGCTTTGAGGACAGTGAAGCGCCTTGGTGCATCAGGAACAGGAAGATTTGCAGAACGTCAGTGGGGTCTTCGCAGTTTGCCTGCTCAAATAAGATCTGAAACGTTTGAAAAGAGACGGGATTCTTTGCAGAGGAGAAAAATGGCATAATAGAAAACCTTCTTCTGAAAGTAATGTAATTACTGCTGTGCATCAGGTATGCATTTGTATACCTGAATTGTTTGGGAAAAGGATGCTTCCGAATAAAAGATGAGACTATTTTATCCCAGTAGAATGAGAAGCAGTAAGACAACGTAGTTTACAGTAGATAAGGGTCAAGTTTTCTTTTATCTCCCCACTCTCTACATGGCTCTATGTTGCTCTTACATAGGCTGTGTGTCTGCTAACCTGAAGACATCCATCAGACTGTTCCAGCAGGAAAAAAGTATGACTCTTAACTGGGTGATCTTGGTGGGAATGCATTTGCAATAGAGATACTTTTGGAAAGAACATTTACTTCCTTAAAGCTGTATAGGAGTTATCCTTCCCTCATACAGAAAATTGCTTTACAATATTACCGTTGGAAATTATCCCTGGGAACACATGCTGTGTAACAGAAGTAGCACAATGAAATGGCTTCTCTGCTACAGTCATTTACAAATGTATAAACTTTAAGCTATAGTAAGAAGTCTTGTTTTGCTGCTTTTCTTAATGTGATGCAGAATATCTTTAAAAAATATTAATGGAAAATGTGTTATGTCCTTTCTTTTGGTCTAATCCTTTGTATTACCTGTACAAAGAAGAAGGATTTGCACTCCCCCCCCCCCTTTTTTTTTTTGCTTATCTATGCTGCAGTCCTACCGTCATTGTTTGATTCTGCTTAAATCCCTCTGTACCTAAAGGTACAGCCTTATCAATTGAAAAGCTAATGCTATATAAGAAGTGAAAAGAACACAGAAAGGTTTCCTAGCAACTACTGTGAATCCTTCTAAAGTAAGTCAGTTAAAACCATGTAGTACGTGCAACGGGTGTAAATTAGGGAGCTAAGCTGATCCACAGATTTACAGATGCCCACTATAAAGTACAATAAAACCTGTAATAGAAGGTGAATTGCTCAAGAAGAAAATCACATCAGAGTCTTGACAGCTTTATCATTATTTAAATGATCCAGCTTAAATTCTACTATGTAGTTAGTAAGACTGAGTGTCAGAGCTACAGCAGCGGTGTACAAAAGCACAGTTAATAGCCTTGGTTAGTGTCGCGGCTGTGATTATGTCTTTTACTGCTCTTTCTACAAAACAGCCAGCAAACATAAACAAACGAAACAAACTCCAAGGCGCAGTTGCGGGGGAGCCATTACAAGGTGCAAATATACAAAATCACGTCTGTGAAACAGAGTCTTTCTTGTTTTGTTCTGCTTTGCACACCGTGAATTAAATCGGACATTTTTAGGTTAGTAAAATCTGTTCAGTAAAGTGTAGGGAGGCTAACAATTATCTGTCTCCATACAAACTGCTCTCCTGCGCTCTCCCATACACTGGTATTTCAGTGTAGATTTCTTTACTCAACACTTTTTTTATGTAAAGGAATCCTTGGACTGGGATTATTTAGGGAATCAAGCTAAAACGCCCACTTTCATAACAGCAATACCTTTATTTCTGGAGCTTGCTCGCTTGATGCTCAGCTTGGTTACACAAAATTTGAAAAGTTTTCACCAAAAAAAAAAATGCTTGTGGCTTATACAGTTAAATTCTTTATTATGCATTTAAGTTAATGGATTGATTTCAGATCAAGTAGTGCAATATGTTTTTGTTCGACTAAAATATTCCTCATTTTATGCTTATTCAGAAATGACTAATAATATGCATAAGACAAAATGTAGAGCTGCAAACGCTAACTTTAAGTCTAAAACATTTAAAATTTTACATTACAGGTGAAATTCCCTCCTTAATCCTGAGTCATTTGTAGCACTTAATTAGTTCTTCAGAATCTTTAGAAACAATAAATAATATGGGGGTAGAGTCAAGTATATTTGCAAGCAAGAGAACAATTAAACCAAGTAAAGTTTCCCCATTGTTCTCTAGTAAACAAATGTACCCGCTAGTAAAGAGAAAAGACAGGATGGGCTTCAAGTGCCACCTATATCCTAATGAGACAAATTTATGTCTGAAGAATGCCGCATTCTGAAGAATGCCGCATTTTGGAGAATGCCATTTGGGACCGAGATTTTGTGGTGGTGGTTTTTTGTTTGTTGCTTAAGTCATCATCCCTGAAATAAGACTGATATGTGAAAACAAGACCCAAATCACAGTTCCTCTACAGGAATAACACGTGTGTGCATGTGAATGGTCATGTTTTTATTATAGTATTTTTAGTCTTTGGTTTCTTCCATTTTGGAGATTTTGATAAAAGCAAACCTTGAAAAGGTCTGAAACATCCACATACTCTGGTACTTACCCAATGCTTATCCCTCCCTGGCTTCTCTGATCTGAAAATCAAGTTGGAACTGTCAACAGGCTGACCTTTCTCACGTTACTGTGTTATTTCTGCTTCTCCTTTTGACTTCTCACAGAAAGTGCAAAGACACAAACATGTTGAAAAGCCAAAAAAAAAAAAAACAAAACCCAAAAAACAAAACAAACCAAAAAACCTGAAATGGGAACAGCAGCACTCTGAACACCAAGCAAGTTTGGAGTTGTGTTGGAGTTTGACAATAGTCTGAGATGGCTCTTATTTTTGAGGTGCTCATTCATGTATTTTGTACTGTGGAGAGCGGACTGACTTTCATAACTCTCCTGCGTGAAAATTGTGAAGCAGCATTTTTTGCCATGTACTTCTTCCTTACCCTCTCCAACCTCACTCAGCAACCATTGCACTTTCAGAAGTATTGTGTAGAAATATTAATTCACACAGTAGATTTTAACCTTTATTTACACAAAATGAGTATATTAGGAGCATTGGGATGCTGATATCTAGCAGGCATCTCCAAGTATTTGTGGAGATCCTTATTCCAGGCATAAAGGGAGCTGCCTGCCCCAAGGTCTCTGTTCACGTTCACAGGTACTGCTGTACCTCCAGCTTTCTTTTGAGGAAGTATGGGAAGTTCCTGTAGAAAACATAAAATTTGAAGCAGATATTCCCTCATGCTAAGTGTCTTCCATTCTTTTTTTCCCACCTATGAAGGGAAAGACTCAAGAGAATTTGTTGACACACTTTCTGACCCCTAAAGGAAGGCTGGAGACTTGCAATATCAAGTGTGTATTACATACTCAGATACTATTTCTGGTAACTGTATGTAATCTTGCCTCATGTGTTAAGGGGTATTTGATTTAGAAGTTGAAAGAATAAACTCCAGGAGCTCCTTTATACAACTTTGAAAGAAAGGCCTATAACCTGGCTAATGGCAAGCTCCAGTATAAACTTACAGTCAGTGCACGTATGTAGTAATGCATTCTGGCTAATGGCCTGGCTGCACACTTATAATTTGTAGCTTTGCAAAGACTTACTAAGTCGTCATCTTTAGCTGTGGCAGCTGAAGGTGTGTATAATTGCACCTGGCACAGGCTGATTGTTAACACTGAGCAAAACTAGATATACGCTGATTGCAAAAGGTATCAGAGGCTTTTCCTTTTCCAGGTAAGCAGCATAGTAGATAGGGGCAACAATCACTCGCTTTCATCTTCACGGCATAAGAAATAGACTCATCAAATAGCATCTTCCTACTAAGATTCTTCAATACGGTACTGGAGAGGAGGCGTTCCAGTCGTTTGTGGAATTTAATTTTTACCCTTTGTGTAATTAAATTGCCACTCTCTGAAGATTTGTGCTAAGGGTAGGGGAATAATTTAGACACACAATGTAATAACGCTTCCAGATGGTAAATTCATGAGTCTGTTTTCTGGTGGTATAATTAATTATTCTAGTCTTTCATAACATTTGAACCATCATTATCTACCACAGTGTCCTAAACCTGAGCCAAAGTCTAAATACTTGCTCCTTATGTTTCTTGATTGTATTCTAGTCTTACGCTTGCCCAAATCAAGGAAATATTGTCAAGCAAAACCAATAAATAACTGTGAAAGTCAGAGAGTGTAAAAATCTGTTTACTACTACCCACTATGGAAATTATTAGTATGCCATGGGGTTTTGGCTATATTACCAGGATCTGACTTTCTGATAGTCTTTCTGATAGTCTGATACCAGCAGCAACATTGTAGTCCTAAGAATAAATGAACTTACTTTACCTTCTGGCTTTTATGAAATGGGCTGAAATAAATTATGCTATAGGTATTTTCTGCTACTAGTTTCTCTATATGCATGATTTTGTGTTCTCATACTGCATGATTTGCAAAAACTCATCTTAAAAATAAATAAATGCAGTATCTGTAAATCTGTAATTGACGTGGGACGTTCATTTCAGTTTATCTAAAATGTATATACCAGTGTGAATAAATATTGCTTATCTACTCTGCAGGTGTTATATGCATATACATAGCATTTAGATTTCACTGTTTACCAGGTCATTTACTTAGCTTTAGCAGCTGATATTTCTTAGGATACTACTCATCTAGACTTTCATGAAATTACTTCCTGCAGTAAATCTCTTAAGTATTGAGATTTCCTGAACAGTTTCTCAAACACATCCCTCACTGTCAACTTCTGAAACCTATTTTCATCAAGATCGTGTGCCCGTAGTTATTAATATGTCCAAGAATCTTGGAACTGGTACAAGATGTTTTATTGATATCTAAATATTCACAGGGAAGAAAAACTATAGAACTTAACAGATCATTAAACAGCTATATACATAATGAAACTGCTCATCTGGACTTGAAACTATTTGCCTTATGTTTATGGGAATAAATTCTGACATGTTACTTAAAACTCACTTCACCAGGTTTCCTCTTATATCAGCCTGGAGCATGGTGTTCAGATATCATTCAGGGCCAAGAAATTTGGCAAAAAGCTTGTTTACTTTGTCTTGAGAGTTCTCCCCAGTCAGCGCTGGGAAACTGAAGCCCCTGCACAACGTAGCAATTGGGTTTGAGTGGCTCATGATCATGCATGAAGCAATTCCTTACACATAGGATTTGTAATCTGTTTAATCCTTTCTTCTCAATGCCCCTCTTCTTCAATTAGTGCCTTTTCACATGCATTTCTCTAATCTTATTTCATCTTCTTTTAGCCTGTGCGTTGCAGGCTCTATTCAGTTTTCTTTGAAGTTGATGGAAGGACTTCCACCGACTCCCCTGTATAGTAGATAAGAGCTGCTTTGTTTTTCTGAGGAAAAGAAAGCTAGCCTGGTTTCAAAGCGCTAGGCCCAGCTATGGTGACAATAGATTTGTGTGCACCAGCCATCTTTCGGACTGTTCCTGTACTTGTTTGTTTCCCGAAAAATGACACGATTTCACTACTGTCAAGGATGCACAATAGCATGATTAAGGAAGAGTGAAGCTGATTCTCTTCTTTACACATCAGATTGCACCTCACTTCTCATCATGAGATTTGTATTATCAGCACTAATGGTAATATAAAGAAAAAAAGACTCTGTTTTGCTTTAAAATCTGACACCCCCACCCCCCCCCCTTTTTTTCTTCTTTCAAATAGGAAGAAAAGTCCACTCAGAATAAGAATATATGTAACTGAGAGGGAGGGAAACATCAAATTTTACAGTATTATTTTACAAAGCACTTGTAGTCCTACTGCCCAGTTAAAACTATCAAAAGAAAAGAAGCGGGATGCTCCTTACAGGTAAAATTCTATCTCTACAAGGCTATGCATCACTGAAGTACTACTTAAACCCTGAAATAAGTGGGCCTCAAGTAGTTTGTAGACCATTGCGTGAGGATGGATTTCACCTGAAGAAATATCAAGTGGTATTTTTCAATCTAAATCAATGGTCTGGGAAGCACGGTAGAGTCAAAATACTGTTGATTTATAAGTCTATGAGTGTACAGGATGTATATAAATAAATATTTGTGTATATAGACAAACACAAAATATGAACACAAAGATGTACGTGTAATTAGTTAAGTTTTACTGAAGTCAAAGTCTCATGTCAAGAGGCTTCTCCTTTTTGTGGAAAATTTTGCAAATCACACACTAAAGAGAACTGAGCATTTTGGAAACATGGACAGCATTTTGGTTTCCCAACTGTAAAGCAGTAATAATGTTGCTTTTATTTAGTACTGTACCTAAAGATTACAATGCAGTAGTGCCATGCAACTATTCTGAAAGGACCTAGGGATTTGGGCATGAAAAGACTAAAATTGTAGGAAAATGGAGCTCAAAATTACATGTCCTCTGAGAATTAAGTCCTTGGTGTGCAAAAAGCCAGAATATCAGATATAAGCCTATTATACTTGTTACCTACCTTTCAGTTAGAAATTGCTGCAAGCCATAAAAAATAGCGTTGTTCACACTTCTCAAGTTTAATTCAATCAGATTCGTTGAAGCTTGAGTCTTTAATAAAGGACATTTTTTTTAAGAAAGTAAACTTATCTCCCTCCCCTTCAGGGTTCTCTCCCTCTTATCCTTTCCTGGTGAAACTCTGCTAAAGTAAAAAACAGGAGCACAACTGCATGCTATCATATGGCAGTTTAAAGTTCCAACATGACATTGTTTTTTCAGAGATGATGGATACAGATATTAAACAGGATGTCAGCTTTGAAGGATACTCAGAAAGATGTAAGAGGGGCTCTTTAATACTGACTGAATTAATGCATTAACACTTTGACCTTACCTTCCATGAATTCAAAAGGGCAATGCAAAACAAAAATCAACCAGCCAACCAAAAATACCTACGTCTGACCTCAAAGATCAATAAATCAGAACTTCTGGTTCACTAGTTCTGGTGGAAAATTACCGTGTCTCTTCAGGCTGAGAGAAGGTATCTTACGTGCTTTATACTGTATGTTATATTTCTTCATCTTTTAACTGTGTAATTTCTACGTAAATTGCCACAGACATATAAACAATGGATGTGGAAATCTTCATTTTGAAGGTTTGAGAAGGAGAAAATGTGTAACTTTCAGGGTATGTTATGAATTATTGAAGTCAGCGGTGATTAAAACCATGCAAAGTTACTTGAGACTGTAAGAAAATGGCCATTGATTTAAAGCCTACACATTGATTTTGTTCTCCATCCTAGAGAGGTGGCTTTAAGAATATGTGTCAAAAAAATATGCATATATGCGTCTTTGTTCATGTGCACAGGGACAGTAGCAAAATGCCTTGTATTTGTGGCTAAATTATGTTAGTGTGACCACATAGACTCCTGGTGTAGTCGTCATTTTCTGCATTTAGGTTACTTCTCTGTACAGCTAAGAAATGTGTTGGCACTCTTAGCAGCTTTCCCAGATGGCTTCAGTCTGCCCCCAAAGAGTGTATTTTCTCTGTTTCTTGTTTGATTATTTATTTATTTTTATTAAGCTAGTTAAGAGCTCCTTAAAACCTTAGAGTTTGGATTCTCTTTCTGCTGCCAGGGATTTTTCTTTGGTTACCAAAAGGTACTTCTTCCACACTGTCTTATGTACTCTCTACTTTCAAACAGAGAGACTGCGCAGCTCAGAATAAAAGATCACAGAATCATAGAATGGGTCGGGTTGGAAGGGACCTTAAAGATCATCTAGTTCCAACCCCTCTGCCATGGGCAGGGACACCTCCCGCTAGACCAGGCTGCTCAAAGCCCCATCCAGCCTGGCCTTGGACACCTCCAGGGATGGGGCATCCACAGCTTCTCTGGGCACTGGGGAAATATAATAATATGGTAATACAATTGCTTCTACCACTGGAGTTGAAGGATCACCAGACTTAAAGGAACAGGATGCTTTCATGTGTACTGGTTTCTTTGAAATCATCCTTAAAACAAGCCCAAATAATTATATCTTCCTATTACTTAAATCAACGCTTCCATATTACTTCAATTAACACAGATAACTTCCTATTACTTATGTTATCAGGCACTTTTCACTGTTATCCAGCTGTCAGACAATGTTCTTTGGTTGCATTAATGGAAAAGTTCTGGATTTAGGGCCCTATGTTTGGCTTTTATAGGCCAGATTTAGCATTTGAGATGTACTCAGATTTGATTTTTTCCTCAAAAGGTTCCAGGTAAGATCACTGACCTTCCTGCTACCTGATCACTCTCTATTCCCTCTAGCCAGTATCCCTCAGGTGTGATGGTAACAAACCAGGCTAAACCATTCCTTGGCTAAGCTCTGTGTTGGGAGGCAGGACAACATGGAAATCCCAGTGAGATTTTCAAGACATCTTAAATTTTAAATTCCATTTGAAACTGTAATTTGCTTATTCTCCTTTATACAATCCCATAACTAGAATCAGTGGATCTGGGGGAAACTGACCCGAATCCTGCCTTTGAGAGATATTGTGGCAGAATTGTTGTGGTCCTCTGAATATTTTATGTCCATATCTTTTCTCCCTCTGCCAAACAGATATAATAATAAGGCTAGGAACAGTTCTAAATTTGCCTTCAAATTTTTCTGACGCTTTCTCTGGTATTAATACTTTTAAGAGCAAAAATCACCAAGTTCTTTGTTCTGGTTTGTTTTGGGTTTTTTGTTGTTGTCATTTTAACTCACATTAAGCATTTCACTTGGTGGTTCTCAGGTGGGGGAAAGATGCACTGCTATTTGCTTAGAGAAGTTATGGCATGAAATAAATGGGTTTCAGCTGCTTTCACAAAAGTAAATCATGTGGTTGAAATTCCAACCATTATAAATTCAGGTAACAAAAAAAAAAAAAACAAAAGAAAAAAATCTCTTCCAATTATTATCAGCCAAAGCGGCTGACTGAGAGGTGAATGGTTTTATACTAGCCCTTTGTACTATCAGCCTGACACAGAAAAATTATTTGTTAGAGCCAGAAAGTCTGGATTGCAGTGAAGCTGAAATTTATTTTTAGATGAGCACATTGCTGAGATGGCGCTGTTAAGAAAAGGTTGATCAGTACAGAGTCAAAATTAAACAAGAAGTTGAGATGTCTCCTATTTGTCTTTAGAAAGGGTTGTTAACTCATAACAAGTTCTTCATTGGCACTCTGTTGGCATAGATTTTCTTTCTTAATTTGAAAAAGAGTTCTACAGCACACTTTATAAAATTAATGCCAAGGAATAATCTTTAATTAATGACACATTTTTTTCCTTTAAAATTAGAAACACTTATGAAACAGTAACTCACTGTCATGATTGTAGAAATGAATAAATTATATAGATATTGTAATCGCAACAGAAATAATGGCCTGATCTAAAGCCTATTAAAATCAATGAGCCCAGAATTGTATTATTCAGATTTTAGACTAAAGATTTTCTCTGTAGTTTTTATGAATGTCTGACCTTCTTGTTTCTTAATGTGGTCCTGTGTTCACATAACTTGGTGTTTTGTTTTCTCTTTAGAAGGGGAAAAGTATTGGTCTCTAACAAAGTGTAGCAGGATACAAAAAAGGCTGACTGGAAAGTTTCCAAGATCTGTTGTAATCTATGTAATGTTTTTTGGGTGGCAACAAAAGACATAATCTATTTCCCCCTCAAACCTCCTGAATAGGCTGTAATCCATATTTAGTTCATTAATCAATCATTGGGAAAAATTGGTACTTGGTTGGCAATCAGGTACAGTGATTACCTTTATCACAGAACATCATTAGCCAGAGCCAAACCTCTCTTTTGAATATGATGGATAGTTGGTTATCTTAATTTGAGGGAATATTGAAAATCACTTTCAGTGAATACTTCTTCAAAAACTAATTCATTTTGGATCCCATTTTTAGGCTCTGTTGTCAACCATCTTTGTTACAGAAATGTTATTTTCATAAGTAGCTGTACAAAGAACTTACCGAGTTGGCACGACCATGTGCAGAACTAGATTTTTGACATTTCCACATACTTTTGACTTTGTTTGTTCATCTACCAGTCAGAAAACAGACACGATGCTGTGTGATTTGACTGACCAGTGGCAACTAAACTGTATAGCTTGAATAGTGAATTTTAAATACTCTAAGAAATGATCCAAAGAGATGATAATGAATACACTTAGGAAATCATTATCTTCTTGCCAGCATTCTAAAAGCAGAAAATTAAGATTGAGTAAATTAGGGTAAAATCTGTAGGCTAAATTATCCATTTTGTATTCTTCATTCAGCTGCATTATTTTCCTTTTTCTAATCATGGAAATAGGGAAGAAAAAGCTGTCTCATTGAGATCATGCAAGTGACAACTATACTACAAATCTATGTTATTTGCAACAGAGGCAATTTTAAAGGACACAATATGCGTACAATATACATTGGAAACATTAACTAAGACTTCCATAGGTGTGTAGGCTTAGGAAATTATCTGTGTTGCTGCATCCACTCAGAATTGCTTAAGTTTCTCAGTAGTGATTGGGAAGGGACTGAACTGGCTCTCGTGATTTATTTCATAACATTAAGAAGGAGTTTCAATGTGTAAGCGGTTAATTTGACAAAATATAAAACCTCCCATTTAAAATGAGAGGGAGAGGTACACATGTGAATCTCACAATTATATAAAGCATGGTATTTTAGAAGTCGTCACAAAATAAGGTTATGAATCTGAAGGTGCAATTATCCTCCACCATATCACTTAGGCTGCAGGACTGGTGGCTGTGCCTCTGGTGCTTCACCACCTGCCTAGACCCCGTGTTCACCACCACCTGCTTGAGGCACCATAGCCCGTTTGGGCATGCCTGGAAATATTTGGCATGTTCAGGAATAAAGACTTACCAGGGCTGCAGCCATAATACTGAACAACAGATAGACAAAGCTGAAGCTTTCTCCATTGCTGCACTCTGGATACGTAGGAGCGCACAGGCTATTTGGAGGTGAGATGCATTTGGGCTCACACATGAAATGCAGTGTAGAGAGAGCCTCACAGACTGTCTCCAGAATGGGTGATCTCATCTAAGAAGCAAAGTGAAAACTCTATCAAATGACGTTAGACCCTGGAACCTGATAAAGTCAGGGCAGGTTAATTAAATGAGCAACTGCCCACAGTGTCTCTGCTCATTTGGGATTTTGCACTCACTGTGACAGACATGAAGAAATATCTCTTGTTTTACACTACAGCTGCATCTTAGGATCACATGAAATCCCTTCTGCCTGAACTGATCAGATTCAGAGTCAGTCTCCTGCCACTGATGCTCTAATCTCCTCTCCTTTTGCATCATCTATCACGGGGTACCAATGAACCGTACTGACCTGTGAGAATAATGGAGAGAGAGGGGGGCATTTGTAGGTTAATATGTCAGCTGTGCTGGATAACAGATGGTCGTAATGATCTGGTCCATGATGTGATGTTACAGTCAGCAAGGTAACAACAGTGTAGAGGCGAGTTACAGAGAAGCATCATAGATAAAACACCGGGGGGAGAGAAAACAAATAAAAAAATACTTGTTAAATATACAGGGAAAAGTCTTCAAAGAGATCAAGGGAAAGATGAGAGAACAACAAAAAGAATTTAAGATTCTAAAGACGAGGAGCTACATAAAAATAATTGTTTCATTCTGCAGCTTAGGGCAGTACTATAGCTCTTTATTAGGCAATTATTTTCTGTCATTTTGAAGACTTTATCTCTTCCAACAACATAAACATTCTACCTGAATTCTTTACACCTACACCATGTTCCCTCCATCTTTGTAGTAGTACTATGCACCTACTCTGTAATTCTTTTCTCTTGTCAAGCGCGGGGCTTTTTGTGTTATCACAGCAACCTATTAATGCCTGCATAGCAAAACTGATAATAAAACTTACATTTTTGCGTATTAACATTTTTTACTTCAGCACTATGTGGACCAGATTCTGATAACCTTATTTATAATGAACAGTATCTTCCTATGAGTGGTAGGTTCCCTTATGGGATAAAGTGCTATCAATATCTGTCCCTTAAGTTTTAAATTAAAAGATCACACTTTATCAGTCAGTGAAATACCAGCACCTTTGGGATGAGATGTGACAACAGTTTAACAGTACATACCACTGCTACCTAACAATTTAAGACAGAAAATGGAGAACGCTGCAGCCTCTCGAAGAGGCAGAGGAAATTGAACTGGGTCGGTGGTATTAACAGGATTGGCCATTGCCTAGACAACAAAGTTACAACTTGCATGCCTACAAAAACTGGCTTGTGAGAATGAATAATAAAAGGTTGCCTGAAGACCTGCAATTTCAGATTTTCTGGGGAAGGGCAGTGCTTCTTCCAGTACTCTACCAGCTAGCATGGCCCACGGGATAGCTCAGGGCTGACGATGCCTCTCTAGCGGGACTGGATACATCCTGTCCTAGTGTTCACTAACTTGGTCAAAGCTGGAGCTGCGACGTTGGTTTCTTTGGCCAAGAGCAACAGTATTTTCTGTCTAGCTGCATCAGGACTTTCAGTCAGTGTTTTAGTGCTTTCCTGCCCTGCAGATACTGTCTTGATAGCCACATGTATTAGGGAGGCTATGCAGAATTGTAGTCGTGCCCTCGATAAGCAGGTAAAACTGTGAACATCACGGTGTCGGTCCCCACTGCTAGTTCGGCTGTATGGCTCTGGCATCTCTGGACACATCAGCACTTACAACCGATTTTATAGCCCCCATCTGGTAGTTGGATGTGCTAATTTAGCCCCGAGTCTTGGCCTCTTTCGGCTAGGGGTAACTGACTAAGTGAACCTTCAGTTACTGGAAGGGTGCTGTTCCCCTTCCCTTTCTGCAGCAGCAGCACCTTTCTTTTGTCTTCCCTCAGGTTTTTCTGCTTGCTCCTCTTTGAAGTTCCACAGTAATTGGCTTTTCCTTTCCCTCTTTTTTGCAAATAAGCGACAGGTATCTATAAATTATTTTATTGTTTATTTTACTGGTTTTATATTTATATCCTCTTCTCTTCTCTGATTTTTTTTTGTCTTTTCTCTACTCAAAAGCTTTCCAGTGGAATGTGTTTTCATATTGGTTTGTTGTTTGACTAGAAAAAGGCTATGGACTAAGTAAAGTGGGGTCACAGCTGCACACATCTCTGGTTTTTACCTGCGAGTAAAGTCTTTGATTGCCATAAAGTGCTTGCATGCTTTATCTTTTAATGATTTATCATAACTATCAAATGAGATTGTTTTGTTAAGGAAAACCAAACAGACCAATACAGTCTTCCACTGTCTCTAACAGAACCTCTATTGTGAATTTTGCAGTGGAAAACATTATAGTCCCTGGGATTTAATTGTGACTGGGAAGTATATTCTCTCTGTCATAATTAGCCACTGAAGATGCTGTCTGCTAGGCTGTATACTGAGTGGTGCATACTGGTTGAAGAATGAAGGTTGACAGAGTGAGGGCAAGGAAATATCGAAAGTTAAGTGCATAGATAGAGTCAAAGAGACTGTGAAAGCAGGATGAGAAAAAGGTTAGTGATGGAGTAGGTCTTGAACAGTGAGGGGTAGAATTGGGCTGTGGAACTGCAAGATGGTTTAGGAGAGATGAAAGGCATCAGAGCAGAGGCAGGAAAGAAAAAGGAAAGAGAAAAATAGTCAAGAAGCTGGGAGACAGAATGACAAGACTGAAAAAGAACAGGAAAAGTGGGGGGGAAGGGAGGAACAGAAGAGGAAGTGAGAGATTAAGGAAAAATTGGAAAAGAAAATCCTGAAGTACAACTGTCACTGTCTGCCCAAACCCCAGACTGGAACCACAAAGGTTTGTCTTTCGGTTTTCATAAAGTTCTCTTCATTTACATCAGGTTTCATGAGATATTACTGCAGGGTCGGGATACTTACCTGGGAAGAAAATAGATAAGGGAGCAGATGGCATAGAATACAAATGAATACAGCAGAAGGAAAGGAAACATAAAGTTAAAATTTAAAATCAAGATAAACATCCTGAAGACTACTTTACACTGACTCCAGTGAGACAGTGGAAATGCAGAGTCCTGCTAGGCTAGAAGTTTAGGAATCTATTTCAGGACACTTGTGTGGCTAGGCTACTTGTGGTAATTAATTCCTGCAGACTCCACTCTTCGTAGTAACCATCTTAAGCCTGAGTTCCATTAACATTAGTTGTCAGGGCTCAGCTGGTAACAATAAAGTATGATTAGAAGTCCTTAAGTAGACTCCCTAAAATATTGTGCCTGGATATTCATTGATTATACCTTAGTTTGAAATATTCAGTTTTAGATAGTTTCCTTATCCAGGAGGTAAAATGTATTGACTGTTGGAGAAATTTTATTTACATAAATTATCTCAAATATGTAAATCCAGTAAAACTTCTGAATGGAGAAAAAGAAAACCACCAATATCCGGTTTTGTTACCTGAAAAATGGTATGTTAATGTCAATATGGAAAAGGTGGGAAAAGATATAAAAACATTGACTTCCTTGGAGAAATGGTTAGTTTACAATTAATTTTCCCTCTCAATTTTTGTTATACCCTATCTGTGATTTAGATTTGTTTACCATTATTATACGGTATACTGTGTCGGCAATAGAATATTTTTTTTCCTCTCTCTTTTTGTTTTTCTCCTTTACAACTTGACAAGCGCCGTTTGCAGATGTATGTTTATCCTGCCCAATACACAGTGTACTTTTCAAGAATATAAATGAAAACCAAAAGCAACGGTGTGTATGTTATGGAAATATGAGGCTTCATTCACGAGTTGTCCCACAGACTGTGTTTTCTAGCAGGTTATTCTTTCAAATATGTCTTGCTTAGTATATTCATTATGTTCATAAAGGTAAGTGCCATTTACCTAGTGCATTAATTTAATTGAAGTAACTGTGATTAGTTCAAATACCTGGCATAGCATAGGACTGTACAATCAAGGCATTTGCTTAAATACACCACTCAGGGCTACTGAAGACAATAGGGCTAAACACGAAAACGTTTACTTTAAGATTAAAGACTGAAATATCTTTTAGGGCTAAATGCATTCTTTAGTAAATGTACTGAGACACTAATATTATTGCATATATCCCTCTACCTTTTGAGACTTATAATGTGTGGGTCTTTTGCCAATGTAAATCTGACAAGCTCTGTCAGAAGATCTTGTCTTGATTCCCTACCAATAATATCCAGTAAATTCCACTGGAAAACAGTTGGTGAACAATTGGTGAGTAACAGTGAAAACAACTGGGGAGTAACAGTGAAAATGTCCATTTAGTTTGCAGGTTTGTTTCCTGTTACCTTGGTACTTAGCCTTCTTTGCACCGAGTGCAGAGTTACATGACAGCAATATAAACCATACCCATAAAGGTTTCACTGGATTTATTTATTTGTGTACATTTGCACTACTGTTATTGTGATGAAAATCTAAATCTGTAGTGATGAGTGTATAAAGACACACAGGTAGCACCTTTAATTGGCAGAATCAGAAAGGGGAAGTTCACAAGACGTGTCTGAGAGAGGATGAATGCTCATGGTGTGGCTGAAAATCTCTCTGTACCTGTGCTCATAAGCAGCCTGTGTGAAGTCTGCGTACCCTCAATGAGTGCTCTGAGAGACTGCTGTGTCACTTCAATCACAGCTCCGCCAGAAGTGATGTGCCGGAAAACCTCAGTGTCAAATTCTGCCTATTTGAACTACCCAGCACATCAGCATGGGTAACTAAAATAAGCTATCAAAGTGAGAAGCACAATTTTGTATTACAACAATTTGTTTTCTAGAGAAGGCAGAATACCGAAACAAACCAGCTTGATTTATGTGTCAGTTTTTAAGTTCAGCATGCATCTAATACTTAGCCCTGAAAAGTGCTGAGAACCCACAACTCCCATTGAATCGGTATTTGCTTCCAGCCTAAAGAAAATGAGAGAAGGCTATTTCGGAGAGCTGAGGGAGCTGGCACTCAGAGTAAGTGATAGGGATTGGCTTGGCAAGTAAATATCATCATCTTCCAAAATTGTTTCTGATCCAATTCTCATAATGACAGCTAAGCTTCCAAATCAAGTCAGAGTCAGCAATACGAACAAGTTGGAGCTCTTCCTTTTCACGCTCTAAGTGCTTTTCTGCCCTCCTCTATAGTCTTCTGATGGTCCTTATTTCCGCTTCCCTCCACTCTGAGGCCTTTCTCACCCCTCCTCTTCCTCCCTGTAACAAACTGCCAGACCCCTGACAGGTTGCACGGTCTCTCTGCTCCGCTCCCCCAGTTGCAGGCGAAGGAGCGATGCTTTCCAGCACCCCCAGGCAGACCAGCATGGACCCCAGTGCTCTTTGCAGACATGGACATAGTGCGCTTGAGCATCTCATGTACTTTGGAACTAGATTTTAATCTCAAAGCAGCTGGGGAAGCAGCCTGTGAACATGTGCAGCCCTTAGCACTGTCATATACTTCCAGTGGCAGCAGAAGTACTCGGGGATTAATTCCACACCGAACCTGCTGCTCCTGGCTTCAGCCTGAGGAACTGCACTTTCCTGGCCTGTGCTGACCAGTCTTCCCTGCCAGTCCCTCCTCCCCAGACACTCTCTCTTTTAGACTTGCACTTAATAAGAAGGGCAAAGAGGAATTATCATCCACAGGGTTGCAAAGAAAAGAAAAAACTCACCAGATATTGGCCTGTTTTCTCTGTTTTAAGTATAATGGTTTTGGAGGTTTGGTTTTGAGTACTTGAAGTTGACAGTTGCCAAACCGAAGCATTGAGCAGTTCTATCAAGTCTTAAGAAAGTCGTGGAGTATTTTAGCAAACAGCCAGGCTCCTAGTTTGACTGCTAAGCATCTATCAAATACTGTCAGTTGGAAAGCCCGTAATAATAATAATATTTAGGGAAAATTCTCTGTCCTGGATGGAGCCACGTTTGGTGATGATGGGGGTGGATGGTGGTGGTGGTGAACCTGATGTGAAACAGACACTGTTTTTAATGAGGTTAATAAGGGGCCTTTTAAATCCTATCTTAAAAAAAAAAAAAAAAAAAAATCTGTATGGAAATGACATTTCTTTGTTTTGGTTGAAGATTTTATTAGAAACTGTTACCCATTTAAAAATACAGAGAAGCTTAGTAAAACATCCCTTAAATCACGCTTTCCGTAAGGATTGCGCTCCTTGTTTTTCATGTGAAGAACAGAGTATCATGTGTCTAAGGTCACTGTATGTAAGGGCTTTTTTCTCCCCTCATCTAACAGAGCTTTAACTCAAATATTCAGTTGCGTGGGTTTTGAATTCTGTCTAAAACAGTCTACTTGCAAGGTGTATTTCCTAACCAGGGAAAAAAATCCTTTCCTTGAACATCTCCCTGTGTAACTCAGAGTAGGATATGGCCTAGTGTATTGCTAAGAAAAACAAAAGCAATAAAAGTTTTAAATGGGTAGATGATACTTCTGCATTTTTTATTAAATATGTTCCTCTGGACTGAAGGGCAGGAGTACGTGGTATTCATGAAGTCACCTTAGCTTAGCAAGCAATAGTAGTACAAATACTTTCAGCTGTAATTATGAATTTTGCTGGCACATCACTAAATTAGCCAAGTGACAAAAGTAGCTGGTTGTTTGGCTCAAGACCAAAAAGAATTAATCTGAACCACTGATGTTACTATCCCTGGGCAGCGCAAGGCTTTTAATAAACCACGGAATCAGAAAGAGTAAAACAGGAAAATGTAGCTTGCCGCAAGCAGTGTTTGGTAGGCGTATATCACTTACAAACCATTTAACAGATGGGTAAAAGAAGTGCAAGCCATGAGCATGAGTAAACAGACTCGATCCGGCTTCCACTGAAATAAACCAACACAAATTTTATGGATCCCTAAAGGAAAAGGCTCGTAAGAAGGAAATATAAGAATATAAGTCTTTATAGGTCAGAGACTTTGGGGAAAAGGAGGGGAGATCTGTGCTTTCATAAGATACTGTTAACTTTTCATCTAAATAGAAATGCTCAGTTGTGTACAATCTTCCGAACATGTTCAAAACAAAGCACATCATTCTGTGCATCATATATATATTATTTGAAGATAGACTTATAAAGATGATATGAATATCAAAAGTTCAATCAGTATGGATATAGATCTAAGTCCTACCTTAGATGATGGTTGATGCCTTCCACTGGTGCAGCAAGTTTGTCATGCAAATTGCCCTTAAAGCTTTAATTGTCAAAACTCAAAGACTATATAAGCCTAAGCAGTTTCCTTAAGGAGGCTTTGAAAGCTTATACATCAAACAGACACACAATTGGCAGCTTTCAACCCAACATTATCAGTAAACTACTGATCTGAGCAGGATAACTGCAGTAAACTACTGAACTGAGAAAATCAAATAATACAAAACTTCAGTTAAATCAAAGTTGCTTGCATTTAGGAGTTGAGAGAGAAATAGAATTAATGGTAAAATGCTTTGTGTCTAGCATCAGTAGGAGAGGGGACGAAATCACAGAAGATAAAACAGCAGGATCTTTCTGTGACAGGAGATGGAAATACATGATAATTAACGTTAAATGTTAATTTTATTTTCGTCCAGATATAAAACTAGGAAATCCATTTAACTTGTAGTGTTGCTTCCCTTCCCCTTGGTAAACACTGCCATCATGACCAGCCCTTTAGAAAGGTGGCAGTAGAAATAGCGACTTCTGTGGGATGTCATTAGTAGTAACAACATTCACATGGCAGCAGCTGGATTAATGTCAAACGTGGAACTGCTGGATACACAGCCAGGTGGCATGTACGTGTGTATTCAGAAATGAAGGGAAGGTGGTAGAAATCATAATAAATAAATATGGAATAGTTCAACAAAATATTTTTTTTTTTGAGAAAAGAACAAAAGGGGCATTCCAATCTGCAGAGAGAAAAAGATAGTTATCTTTTCCCCTCTGCTGACATTGAGGGCTTCTAGGGCTGGGCATCCCTTGGTGCAATTTCGGGTTGTTTCAGAGCTGCTTACTGTAGTCAGGTCCCCCTCTCACAAATTCAAGAGCACTCCCTGTGCCAGCGGTTGCCAGGAATAGGTGCCGAAAGCTGCCAATGTGGCTTTCTGGCTGAGAGATCTCAGCTGGTTCCTCAATCCAGCTTTGTAAATTGGCAGGAGAATAAGGTTGCCACCTGACTAGTTTAAAAAAAAAAAAAAAGGCAACAAAACCAGTATTAATCCTTGCTTACTTCTTTCTGTGATGACCTGCACATGTGCCGATGTGCTCTGCCTGAGGTTTTTGAGGAGCGCTGCTGTGCGGGAGCGGGCTGAGCCGTACACTTGGTGTGTCTGCTGCGGTGCGCGCCCGTGTCCCCAGCCTTTGCAGGGCAGCTCTGCTCCCCCTGTGCCTCACCACCTCTTCATCCCCCAACTGCACCCACTGCCGCCGCAACAGCACCAGGGCGGATCAGTTAGAAACGGCCAGGCAGGGGCTGTGTAGCAGCAGAACATGGACAGACTCCAGTGCTTTAGCTCAAAGCGGTTTTGACAGTGGGCTGTGCCATGCGCCAGGGTTGCTTTTCAAATATCTCACACGCAAGGGAAGGCCCATGGGAAGGCAGAAGAGGTGAAGTGGGTAACTCACCCTCTGCAGATGAGACACAGCTCACCGTGATGATGAGCTAACGCCACAAGCCAGTCTCTCTGATTCTCTTCCCAGAGGGCATGTTAGATGTGAACCAGCAGATAGTTGAGGTGCTGGAGCGTGTCCAAAGAAGGGCAACGAAGCTGGTGAAGGCTCTAGAGAACAAGTCCCATGAGGAGCAGCTGAGGGAACTGGGGCTGTTTAGCCCAGAGGAAAGGAGGCTGAGGGGAGACCTTATTGCTCTCCACAACTACCTGAAAGGGGGCTGTAGCAAGGTCGGGATTGGTCTCTTTTCCCAATTAACAGGCGATAGGACAAGAGGAAATGGCCTCAAGTTGCATCAGGGGAGGTTTAGATTGGATTATAGGAAAAATTTCTTCACCGAAGGAGTTGTCAAACATTGGAGCAGGCTGCCCAGGGAAGTGGTTGAGTCACCATCCCTGGAGGTATTTAAAAGATGTGGCGCTTAGGGACATGGCTTAGTAGTGGACTTGGCAGTGCTAGGCTAACGGTTGGACTCAATGATCTTAAAGGTCTTTTCCAACCTAAACTATTCTATAGTTGCTTGCAGGTTGTATACATTGTTCTGCCTATCTGTGTCATCTTTCTCATGCTGGGCAACTGGAGATGAGAATGTCACAGCACCTCCAAACGTTAACCACCACTAGACTGGTATACCAGTACCCATAGGAAGGGCTTTATTGCTCACTCCAGTCGCTTTGTTGCCTTGTCAACTTATAAGCAATTAAACACAAAATATTAACAATTAGAGAACAAAAACTAAATCTCTTTATAAACACTTGATAATTTCTATTGCACATAGTACTTGCATCACGAGACTGTTTTAAATGTCATAAAAAATTGACATTTTTTTCCAATCAAAGACCAAGAATGTACATCACATCCAATTTTTAAAACAAAATATTTCCCTAAGAGCCAGGCTGGAGACTTGTGCTGAGCATATTTAAAGCCCTAATTACTGTTTTTAGAAAATCCACACAGTTTAAGAGCAGGCAAGAAGATGTCCTTAACCCTATGTAAAACTAGAGAAAACATGAGTTTGCCTAATAAGTGAGAGATTTTGTTTACCATCTTTTGAGATTTTTTTTTTTTGTATGAATTTAAAAAGTTCATTCAAATGTCTGGGAGGATTTCAAGTTATGGAAATACAATCAACTGCAGAGCAGGGGATTAAGGAAAAAGGATATTGAACAGCAAAATACAAGGGGGACACAAAACCTGAAATACGAGAGAAGCACCAGATGAAAAAAGCATCCAGAGGAACTATTGAACTTCTTCCCACTTACCTTCAAAAGCTTACGAACAATTCTTAAAATGAGAAAAATAAGCCTGATATGGAGCTGTATTTTTAAAAACCTTGAAACCTTTCTAGATGCTCTAAAAAGAATATTTAAAACCTTTCTAAAGAGCTAGAGATATTTTTAGGTAATAACCTATTTTGATTAGCAACAACTCCTTCTGTTTCATACAAATCTTTGTGCAAGATAGAGCTGCAGGGGACACCACGGGGTCCCTTTATCCATTACCTGAAGAGACAGACTACTGGCAGATGTTTGTCTAGCTTACTTTTATAAATCTTCAGTTTCAGAGATTCCAAAATTGCCCTGGAATAGCAAGCCCTGGAATCGACTCCAGCACCTTACCCCACCTCTTAATAGGGAGATGTGTCTGTAATGTCTAGCTCAGCTATCACTTTGCAATTCAAACTCGATGAATTTGCTGCTTTCAGACAGCAGATTCTCTTCTGCATAATAGATAAGCACAATATTACATTACCACCCTCCCTGAAACCTTCTTTTAAAGAGCTGTAGACTGTTATGATGTAGACCAAGCAGATACAATTCTTTTTTTCTGCTATTGTTGTTTCTTATGGTTTCTCAAAGTTTCGGTAACTTTTTTGTTCAGTTCTAGATTCTTTTAGCAGTCCACTCTGTATTATCCAAACTGAAGATGAAAATGTCAAAACATTCTTTCACCTTTAAAATGTGCAATACTAGGATTCTTAATCTGAAGTTAATTTGTGCTTTAATAATTGAAAAGATAAACATAATTTTAAAAGCATTTAAAGGGTTCATGTGCAATCCAAAGAAAATACTTGATCAAGGGCAGGGGTTTTTTTTGCCCCAAGGATGGGTGGGTAATACTTTAGGACAACAGAATTTACAATCTTTTAAAATTTCTGGCAGCCTACTGCAAGATTAATTATTTGAACCACTTCAGTTTAAATATTTCCTAGGAAAAAAAGCAAGGTTAAGAACGAACAAACTGTATTTCAAACAGTACAGTGAGATAACCTTGTATGAAACTCCTCAAGACACAGATGGCAAATATAGATCCTAAGAAGACAAAAGTAATTACTAGTTCCTTGACTTCTCCCTAGGGTTGAAAAGAAAGAAATCAATAATAAACACCATTACCCTAACTCTTCGGCATGTGAGCTTTACCTTCTAAGAAGTGCCATTAAAGAAATTCAGATAAATAAGATAGTACAATCAGTGAAATTCACACCGCGTTGGCTGTTGCAACATGCTCTTTAAAGACATGATCGGTCTGGAAAGAGATCTTTTTTATTTAAGCAGATGACAAGAAATATTTGTCCTGATCTTAGCCATAAAACAAAAACACTTCACGCTGTCCTGAGTTAATCAAAGTTTAGCAAGAACCAGGACTGCCACATGGAAATCTGCAGGCTGCCATTCCAGTGGTAGAAAAATGATGCTCCTTTTAGGGATGAGTTATTTGACTTGCGCTGCAGAAGTTACGTGTTTTCTTATCTTTCAGGAGAACATTCCCCTAGTGTTTTCCACCTTGATTCATGATTCACTCATGATCGTGTGGTGATCCTAAAAGAACAACGACCTTCTTCTTGAAAGCATGCAGCCAGTACTGGAAGTGTTGGCAGGCCGCATGACAGGAATACCAACTAGGTTAGAAATATAAACAGGAAATTCAATAAGGCTGGATTTTGTAACACAGAAGTCAAGGGGCAGCTTTGTCACTGACTTGCATAATCGAGCCCTAAGTGAACTCAACGACACAAAGAGAGAGAAGGAAAAAAAGGGAAACACAACATCATTTCAGTACATGGTTCAGAGCTGGTTTTCTAAGACTCTCCTGTCCTTAATAAATTGTTCCTTGTAGTAAATCTGTTTTCAAAATATGATTTTGGCTAAATAAGATTATCATTAAAATCTTGGCCTGTGGAATAACACAGTGACTTTTTTTAAAAAAATTTTGCTTACTAATAATGAACCACATTCATTGGAAATAGGTACTTCTTGGAAGAAAGAAAATGTCTTTTTAGCAAAGTGTATGTCCTCAGAGGTAGGCTGGTTTGTATAGAGACTATAAGAAGAATAACAGCAAATGTTATTGAATTTCTAAGTCTGGAAATTAGATGGTGAATTCTCAATGTAAATTATTATGGAAACTTATCTCAGTTTTTCAGTTACCCAGGATTTTCCCCTGGATTTGGCAAAATGGAGGCTCGTCTGGAGTGAACTGTGATAATTAGCACATTCCTTTTGTATCGTTGTAATAACTCATATTTCAAATCATTTAAGAAAAGAGCATCTGACTGCAAACAAAAATTAGCAGAACTTGAAACATTTCTTTATATCCCTTTCAGAGCCTGTGACACAGCACACACATTTTCAACATACCTCCGTCTGTGCATCCTGAAAAAAACACAAAACCAAAAAAAATGCCTTTGTAAACTTCATAGTGAAGTGTTTTGATTAAACCGACTATTAAATAAACGTAAAAATGTTGTGAAAAGTTTTGTTACCATTCTGTAACAAACTGAAACTGCCCACTTCTTACCAGTTCCTGGTAAGATGAGCCATGGAGGCAAAATGACTCTTGAAAGTGTCCCTTGTTGTGGGGGTGAGAGGCATAATGCGAGGTTCCTGCCCTGGCTGGGGACGGGCAGAGGACCAAAGCGCTCCCGGTGCAGGGTTTATGCTCAGCCCATTGGCAGACCCAGAGTATCCAGGGATCCCACAGGATCCCTTGGACATCAGTCCTGCACTCTCTGCGCCCCTGGGAGAGATGGAGTCTGGAGCGCAGTGCTGGTGGAGTTTAGGAAAAAGAAGGCTTTCATGTGAAAGAGCACCATCTTCTGAAAATGACAGTTCCCTCCTTACTTGAGTCCATTTTTAACCTGGGATACAGTATTTAGCACACTGGGGAGCCATGCAAAGATTTGGGAGGGTTTTAACTGTGTGGTTCAGATATTTAAGTATGCAGGGAGAACCTGTGTTGTTTTCATTTGCGTTTAAAAATAATGTGGTACGTTTTTCCAGTCTACTGGAGGTAAATTCAGTGGTCCCTTTCATGTTAATAAAAGTCATGCAATATCAGCACAGACCAACACAAAAATTACCCCATACTGATGTTTAAATTAGTAGAGACAAATGCGTTCGCTCAATGTAATACCGGCTCCTTTTTGCCCCTTTCTTTTTAATTTCTATTAATACAAATTACTTGAGCATTAGTATATTGGCTGTAATTAGCTTTCATCTTTCCCCTTTTGATTTAAATATTGCCAAACTCCATTAAAACGGCTGTATGAAAGCCAGAAAATGGTTTACTAGTGAATTCCAAGTGCGCGTCTTTGTTGCAGTGTAAATGGAAAGGTCACAACAAGTCATCTAATTGCTTGGTATGCATTCTATTAATTTGCACTTTTAATGTGTAAAGCACACTAAAATTATCAGATAAGCTGTGCTGCGTTCTGGTAGAATATCAGATGTGTCTGAATCATGGTCACCAAACAAGACAACATAAGAAAATGGTTCTAACATCTGTTAAAAAACTTTTGATACGGGTCCAGGTCTCTCTTATTTCACTTGGCAGTGACACGCTCACCTCCACTGCTCCTGCTGTCGGCCCCTTTCCTTCTCAGAGCAGCGAAGCTTGGAAAATCCAAGAGCAGCGAGCTGCCTTCCCCTTTTATTTGTGGGGCACGCTCTGTCTGGGCAAGAATGTAGGAATTCTTTGTTACTTCTAAGTATTTGTCTCTCTTAATTCCATCAGAAAGTGTGTTTATACTGTATCATTTCTTTAAAGAAACATTGTCAAGATGAAAAATGAAAGGCCTAGGAGTCAGAAAAAAAATTAAGACTGTGAGACTCTGATTTAGCTTTATGTAGGATCTGCAAAAATTGATGAATAACAGCTGCGGAATTGGTATTTGCCTAATCCTGCAAAGTGTTGGCTCCTCTGAGTGATAAAATGCACCCTAAATTCCTAGGTTGTAAGAGAATATGTCTTTCCCCTTTTTAATTAAACAGAAAACGTACCTTCTTGAGCCAAAATATCATCATTCAATCTCCACTCTTTCCAGTATCATGATTACTTCCTGATACATATGTGGAGTTTATGCTCGGGTACTTCCAACAATGTTTAACAGGAATTAAGTATGTCATCTTTCAACCAGATACCATAAACCAAAGAACGGGGAAACAAAACTTGGTTTAAAGGAACTTGCTCAGCATCAGATTGGAACATTGATCACTTTTTAGGACATATTTAGCGTTCTATCACATTTAGTCCTTAAAAGTTGAATGATTTCCTCCTACTTTCAATACATGAAATTACGAAGTTTTATCTTTGAAGACAAAGAAGAAAAAAATGTAGCCTCTTACATAAGGATGTTGTGAAACGACAGCTTTCAAATGGCTTAGCCTTTGTAGGAATTATTGTGGCTGAAAAAGCTGAGCAACCATTTTGGCTCTAGTAGTAATTATGTACGGTCAGGAAAGCAAGATGGCAGGATAAACAGAAACAAGAGCATTAATTACAATAACACTCTTTTGCAAAAGAATTCAAATTTTTCTCTAGAAATCTTGGCACGGTTTCAAGATGCCAAAATTGCTTTTATTTGCTACAAGAAGTTATGTGTTGACTAAATCAAACTACTTTTCCCCTAAAAATTATTTTCATGGACAAATTCTCAAAACCGTTATTCAGCTCAGCAGCCAAAAAAAGACAGTAGTTCAATTGCTCTGTTATTACGGATGATGTAGGAGGTGCCTGTTAAACCCCAAACCTAATTCACTGTTTTCTTTCTTCTTATTTGTTGTATAGAGCTGAATGTGGAAAAAATGTAAAAAATATTAGGAATTCAATGGCAGCCTTGACTGTTATATAAGGGCCAGATTTTGTAAAGAGACTTCCATATAATACGACTGAAATACAACCCAAGTGAATTTTGACGCTAAATTAAAAGGAAAAAAAAAAAATACAGGAGATCCTTTCCACTGGAATTTCCGTTCAACTCCATATTCAGTTTTGCTGGAAAACGTACACAGGTACTGAAAAGGTCACAGACATGCAGCAGTTAAGTAACGCCATTCTGCTGTCCAAAATATTCCCAAGAAGTGCATTTCCACCCCCACCCCCGAAGATATTCTTAAAACAGAATTTCATCATCTCCTGCATAAATACTTGTGCTGGGAAGACTTTTTTGTAAATAAAGGTTGGAACACAATCAAGCAATAAAAAAGAGGTATGTTACTTTTATAGATAAAGAATGTTTCCAGAGAGCTGAAAACCAAGGGAAAAAAAGTATAGTTTTTCAGAGTATAGATGGATGATTTAACTGTGGGAGGATGTTACTTCCTAAATTAACAAATTTTGTATGTTCCTGTGGTAGGTCAAATTTTGGTTCTCCAGTGTGTATTTAGAGTTAGTGTCCAAAACTTAGACTGATGTAAATCAACATAGATCATTGAGCACGGTGTTGTCTGCACTGATTTTATAAACTCTCAGTCTGCATTGTGAAGTTATTTCTATTTTCTCTTTTGGAGAAGAGACTGCACCATGAGATGGGTCTCAAAAGGCTTGACAGTATCGTTTTTGAAACTATTTACATTCCTGACACTGCATAATAAAATTTTTATTCTGTTCTTTTGTGACTTTTTTATTGCTCACTTTTCAAACATGGTGTTTTATTATCTTTCAGTCCTGTTATCAATACTGAGCAATAATAAGACTTTAATGACCTGTTTTAATAAGCCTGTTAGAGATTTCTATGTTGATTTGACATACCTAAGTGTAGTAAAATGGTTTATGAGGAATAAACAGCTGAGTAATATCACATTCATATCCTTGGAGATGAAGTGATTGTAGATGAGACATAAATAATTGAAGAAGACACAGTCTGGTGATTCCAGTTTCTGAGCTCCTAAGAAACAACGGTGAGTCCATTAGACACTACAGGGCTCTGCGCTTGAGATTTAGGAACTTTATGGTTGAATGCTACATACAACCTTCCTATGTACACATGCTTTCACATGAACATACACATGGATATAGATGTGCTATTGCAGAGATTTATTTTCTGAGTCCTAAAGGGCCAAAGGCTTCAAAGCAGGCTCGGCCATCTGCTTTCTGGCTCTGGCATCTATATGACCATTCAGGAGCAGCTGGGCTTGACTTGTCCGAGAGGGTGCCTGTGCATTTGGAAGCGTGCATACCTACAACATCGCCTTCTTAGCAATTTCATGTATAACTATATAGGAAAGGCAGAGATCTATTTCTATACCTGCTTACTCCCTTTCTATATGTTCACGTTGCATGTATGCAGAGCTTTGCCACTAGGGCTTGGCGAGGTTGATGCTTGATGCTGCCTCGTGCCTCGGCCAGGTGCGCTCGGTGTACTTTGAAACCTAGCACAAAGGTTGACTCCACTGTGACAACTGTGTACGTTCATCTGCTTAGTAATACAAGTCCGGTCTGGACTTCTTTATGGGCAAACGTGCCTCCGGTGCGGCTGATCAAGTAGCGCCAAGCCAGCATTTAAGGGGGTGTCTTTACCTTTGGGTTCCATTAGTCTGTATTAACAGCTGGCAACGTGAGCGGTTACTGGCTGCTCTCTCTCTTGCTCGCTCGCATGCTCACTACTCGACTGTTTGGACATTGATATTCTTCTGAGGAATACATTTATTTTCCAAACTAAACTAAACACTCTGCTCAGCATTTGCACTTGGGTTTTTAGACGAAAAAATTACACAATCAGAAAGGAGAAATGTTGTAACGTGACCAACCACTTAGCACAGGTAATGAAGACTGTATTGAGAAGCTTGGCTATTTCTGGGAAAGTGTTAGATAAATATTTATTAACACCCCCTTAAATTCTCAGAAATCAGTATTTTTTTCACAGATAAGATATCAAACTATCTCCCTGCATGTATGGTCATGCAATTTCAAGTGAATGTTTTCTATCTCTCCAAGTTGTGTCAAAATTAATAGGTTAATTTAGAATTTTATTTTTATTTTGCGCAATAATTTAGGAGGAAATGAATTATATGAATTATATTGGCAAAAGTATGCTGTGTGTCACACGGGACTTAAGTGTATACAGTATATACAGTGTATTCTGAACAGAGAGAAGCTCCCTTAGCCCTGTGCTCCACCCAACCAAAAATTGTAAAATCATATTAATAAACCACATGTAGTACAATATAGCCACAGTGGTGTGACAGTAGAGTCATGCAGCTGTCACTTCTGTAAAAGCAACATACGTTAGCCGTGAAATATATTTAATATTGCTGTTTTCACTACTCCTGTGAGGAGATCATATTTACATATTTGTACTGTTGTCTTTAAACACTTAAATTCTTTGCTAAAAAACTTGATTTTCATTCACATACTTAGAAGACAGTGACCATGTTTGGTTCACGGAAAAAGATCCTAATTAGGACAAAGACATTTTAAAAAATGAACACCAAGACCCTTGAAGCTACAGGTAATAAAGCCCTTTAATCTACCAGGAAATAAACCTTTCAGCTCTTTTACAATGTATTTACTCCATTTCAGTAAGCTTGGGATGTAGAGAAGCCACTTCCCAAAACATAAGGGTACTTGATGTATCTTAGTAAGGGAAATGGAAATCGGTCAAAGTGGTTATTTTAGCAATTTGATGTACAGTAGCTGTTGCATTATAAACCCATGATGCTATCTTAATGAGCAGTAATTTAAGAGTATACTTAGTCACTAAGTTGTTTGAGGGTAAAATGATGACTGCAAGAGACTTTGAAATGTGAGCAGACACTCGCCTCCGTTGCTCATTTCTTCCCCTGTTCAGCTAGAGAAGACTTGTGCAGGCTCTGAAAACCCTTCTGCTGCAGAAACAACCTGAAATTTAGCTCAGACCAAAGGGATAATAAAATATTTGAAATGTAAATAATAGTTCCTTTACTAAAAACTTTCATCTATTTTCAGTACGTATTTTTTCCATTTTTTTTTTTTTTTCCTATCTGTATGTATTTCAGATATCCTTTTGCATCCCATGCTATTCTTCAGGAACACTGAAACAAAAATTATCATGAACCTTTTAAAGATAGAAAAATAGTTTGTAATAATCATACACCATGCATATCCTTTTTATAAGCTACCTTGAGAAATGTTTATGCATTATGCACTTATTCTAAGAAATTCCAGTACCGTATGTATTCCAGAGATAACACGTAGGGGAATCTCCCCAGTACACTTTAGTTTATTTTCTATGTTGGCATATATTCTAAATAATAGACAGAACTCAGGGATTATTATTTTTTAATATTAATGTTATCCTATATATGGAAATACACAAAAAGATGTCTTAACTGGAATAAGCCAAACACTTTGACTGCTGTATTGACATTTATGCTTGAGAAAGTTCAGGCCTGGAAGCTCTTGCACAGCAAGTTAAAAGGCCAATACCAGCCTCTGACCCAAAAGGGAACATTTCAGTTCAGGCTCAATCAATTGAAAATGCAGGACGAAATATGCCTTTAGATGACACAGTTTGATTTACAAGATACACAAATGTTTTCCATCGAGCTGAGCTAATTCAGGTTTGTATTTTGACTGTGTGTGTAGAATTGCTGTAATTTATTTATGACCTATTAAGCAGATTGTTTCCAGTGTGTAAGAAATCCTAATTAGGACCACTGTTTTTAAAAAGGAAACTCACGATTTCTTTTATATCCTGTCATCAAAGGCACAAAAGAGAAGGCTTTTGTTCTTGTTTTTGTTTGGTTTGGTTTGTTTTTCTCCATGCTGTCTAGTGAATGTCAAGAGGCCATACACATACCATTGTACAGTCATGTCTTTGAAGTCTCCGAAGAACTTCAGAATTGTCGTAAAGGGTTTATTTCTTGAAATACTTATTTCCCTCATGAAATCATGATTCCTGAGGGACCTGTGATGCCAAACCGTCTGTAAGGGCTGTTGTCTTACAAGCCAATTTATTGGGGGGATCTGAGCATAGGGGAAACAGCATTAAATAATGTTTGGGAATCTAATGTATGCCCCAGGGCCTCATGAAGAGACAATGCCATGAAGAGAAAATCTTCCAAACTCATTCCTATTCACCCTTCTGGCCTGCTGAGTCCTTGCTGCTGCCCCTAATGGGACTTGAAGTGGAAGAACAGAAAACCGTAGACATCTGGGGACACAACGACGTACAGATCAGGATCAGTATTAGTAGATACCACTGAAAAGTAGATAATAAACAAGTAAGTAAAAGACAAGGAAAATAATATTCAGAAGCAGCAGCATATAAAATTATGTTAATATAATGAAGACAGTGGCCCAGATACTGTACAGAGTGGCCCAAAGCCAGCATAGCTCACTGGTGCAGGGTTACTCGGACTTGTTTAATCAACATAATTATTCCCACAACACCCACCCTTGGGCAGGAAGGGGTAGCAGGAGTACAGTAAATCTGCTGTGAATCACATAAGCCTTTGCTGTTTTTCTAGCGACATCATCAATTACACTTCTTTGATTTCATCCTGAGACCAGGACGGGCAGCCAGGACTGAGTGATACCAAGGAAGGCTTTGCAGCTTTCCCTGGACCATGTTGTACATTGTACCAGGTGCCTCAGCCGCTGCTGGTGGTCTGGGTAGCAGAGCCCAGGCCTGGGATGTGTACGTGGTCCAAAACCTCCGCTCAGCTTCTCTGCGGTTTGGTCTTAAAGCATCACTTGGTGTGAAAACATAATATGATGTCACTGAGGCTACAAAGATGATCATGGGGCTGGAGGATCTCTCTTATGAGGAAGGGCTGAGAGACCTGGGTCTGTTTAGCCTGGAGGAGAGAAGACTGACAGAGGATCTCATCAATGCTTATAAATATCTAAAGGGTGGGTGTCAAGAGGATGGGGCCAGACTCTTCAGGGATGCCCAGTGACAGGACAAGGGGCAACAAGCACAAGCTGGAACACAGGAAATGCCATCTCAACACGAGGAAAAACTTCTCAAGTTTGAGGGTGACAGAGCTCTGGCACAGGCTGCCCAGAGAGGTGGTGGAATCTCCTTCTCTGGAGGTATTCAAAACCCACCTGGATGCGTTCCTGTGCAACCTGCCCTGGGTGACCCTGCTCTGGCAGGGGGTTGGACTAGATGATCTCAGAAGGTCCATTCTAACCTCTACCATTCTGTGATTCTGTAATCAGTTTGTATATTGTCTGACAGAAGGCAGCATTTGGTACCTCGATTGTGCTTGCTTGATGCCTATTTGCTGCTTCTACTTCATTTGAACATATATATCTTCGACTCCTAACAGAAATACATATACAAAGCGTGTTTACTTGTAACCCATGACCTCGTCTTTACTACTACTTCATCATAAAGTTGCCTTCCTCAGGGACAGGGGCATTAATGAAGGTAAATATACAGTCATACTCTCCCTATATGGCTGTATAATTTATCCCTTTACATTACAGAGAATCAGCAGGGTTTTGAATGCTATAGATACGAGGGCAGTGCCCAAGCAACCATCGTGGAAGCCTCTGTTCTTTCAGATAAATTAGTAAAAGTAATGGGGTGGATCCATCTTATTATAGGAAAATGTATTAAGGCAGATTAATGCAGTTATGCTGAATAACACCATAAAGCTGGGAGATGTGTTTCCCAGGCCCAGGCTAATGGACTGCAAGCCCCAGCGAGGAGTGCGGGATTTGCCTTTCAGCGGCGAATATGAAGGGGAACGAAGGCTACTGCTGAGACTGAAAGGCTTCCTTATACGAGGATGGAAATCTGAAAGGATAAGTTTATTTCTCCAAGAGAAGCTTTCTTGGGTATCCTCTATTTCAAAAGCAAAAAAATAAAATTGACTGTATTTACTGGTACAGCTTTTGGGGAAATAAAGGCCTGAGAAGCTACTTTTTAGTTACTGAGAGTGCAAACAAAAGAATCCTGGGTCAAAGCTCACTCCTTTCATAGTCTGTTATTTCTTCAGTATAGATTTGATTTCTGTATAGATTTGATATTATCTAAACTATTTTGCTTGAACGCTGTCATGTCATTCTCTATATGGTTCCTGCCAAAAGAATATTGACTGTTGACTGTTTTCCTCTGAGGCTTTAAGGTGTGTTTTCAGAAGTGCCTCTAGGGCTTTTTGTTTCTTCTTATAACTCAAAAGAAATCTTGCATGTGCATCCTTTCTTTCTTCCTCTTTACATTCATCAAAAATGAACAAAGGATGGTGTGGACAGCGAGTTACAGTCATACATAAACCATACGTCTGTCTCAAGTTATTGCTGTGAAAACTCTACTTTGTTGAAGACAGTATTTGTTGAAAGCCTCTTTTGTATATCAATACTGGGGAAGTCACCAGGGGTAGAACAAAGTAGTAGCGCTTCTGTGTTGTTTTGGCTGTTGGGTTACCGCAGTTGCGTGTGCCTCCCGGGGGCTGGAAGCAGAGATCTCCAGAAGGTCGGTCACATAAGCGTATCCCTAATGGATCGCAGTGCTGCGGGTCCCTCCGCAAGGATTCGGAAGGTCTTTCTGCAATGGCAAACAAGTTCCACTAACTTCCCGGGCTTCCAGAAATGCTAATCAGCAGTTCTAGTCTGCAGCACATTTATTACACCCTGACGTGCTGGAGACAGCCTGTTACAAATAGAACTGCCTTGTGAAAAATGCTGTTCCAGTGTTTTATAATAAAGTGCACCAATTAGATGCATTCATTAGGACAAACTGCTTGTCTTTTCTTATATTAGATCTTTTAAAAGGCACACTGCATTTCATAGCTCATTCCGCTCTGTATTATTATTAATTGAACAGAGCACATTACAAAGTTTTAATCCAATAACTGTAAATACATAATGAATAATATTTCCTTGGAGGCTGCCAGGGTTGCAGCAGCCTCCTCTACAGCTTTGCATACTCAGAGTAAGATATATTATCGTAAAGTCCCCTCTTCCCTTGCTGTAGGTTCCCCACAGGTATTGCAGGGACGTTGCCGGACCAAGGAATATCGCGTGTGCAGTAAAAGACAAATGTGTCATTTGTTAAAAGGCAAATTAGGAGCCAAGCCTAAAATGCAGCCTTTCAACTTTTCCATGTTGAGAAGGGTCACACGCACCAGTTCTTCATGTTGTCTCGCAGATCCCCGGATGCCAAAAGGAAAACAATGTTTTAATTTTAGCAGCATGAGGATTCCTAACTGCGCATATTATTTATAAAGGGTAAATGGCAAACACTAAATGAAGACAAAAGGAAACATTCTGTTCCTCTCTGGGGGAGCACAACATTATTATACAAGGTTGTGATTGGGCATAGTAAGATGAATTGAGCTGCTGTTCCTACTGACAAGAACATTACTTCTTAGATGCCTACTAATACATGAAGTAGCTGGCACTCCCCCGTTATCTTTACGTAACGGATATGATCTACAGCAGAAGGACCCTGAACTCAATGATAAAGGTATGGGTTTCTATATAAAAGAAGACTCTAGGGCACATTGAAGTCATTCCTGTTTTTACTGTACATACTAATATTTTCATATGAAATAAGTATTTGCAGTAACTTATGCTTGGACAGTACTCAAGGTGCTTAGCAGAGCTAATTAGCTTGAAGAGAAGTAGTGCATTAATACAGTCCTATGACCACTAATGTAGCCCTGTAACTTCCAATTCCAAGCTATTTTATGGTCAATCAGCATGAAAAATGGTCAGAGAGGGGAATAAGGTCTCTTTGTACATATCCTTCTAGCCTTATCTTTTAACTTGCTGAAAGTTACAGCAACATGAGTTATTTTCAGAAATTCAGATTTGCACTTTTAATCAATGAGATATATTTTTGCAGGATCTAGGCCTTTGGCACCAGTGCATATGTGGTCCCATAGTATTTGTTTCCCAAGACCTGCTCCTGTGACAACTGAAACCACTACGAGAGAATTTCAAGAGAATTTCAAGGCCTTTTGACCTGAAAATATTCCACAGCTGTGAAAATCCTAACACCTTCCATCGAGCAGGATCAGATCATAGTGAAGTGAAACAGTAAAATATAGATCAAATGGTTAAAAATAAGGGAAAGGTAAAATTTCTTAAATATAGTAGCTACTGAAAAGCTGCAGACCTTGGAACTGGATTTCACAATAGATAGTAAATCCTAAATTTGCTATTCACTGGTTTTGGTGATATCACCAAATGCATGGTGTTGCTAAGCACTGTTAGGACTGTGGATATCTAGGATTATTAAAGGTTTCATTCTCTAATTCCCATCGCTTCGTCATCTTTCTGTTAACCACATGCTGGTGAGCCTGCAGAGAGGAAGTAGTACAACATACACCTTGGGGCAGGGACAGTGAAGCTACAGCGCTGCACTTTCTGTCAGTAAAGTACTTCTTGAAAGTTTGGAAAGCACAAATTACAGCGACGTGCGCTTTTACCTAGCAAAGTAAGATCAAATATTTATCCCATTGGATTGAAATGGGTTTCACCTTTACCTAAGCCAATCAGGAAAATTCATAAATTACATGACTGTGGAGGTTTCATTGCTGAGGGCATGTTCCATAACATTATTTCTGTTGGTGTAAGTAGGGCGGTTAGTCCACGTAGTAATTTTTGAAAGCAGCAACTTGATGCCTGAAGATGAAATTTAGATGCCTAAATCTTAACTGTAATCCTGAAATCCAGCTCAGCTACTGCCTAGCTCTGGAGGCACCTGACCTCCATAGGTGCCTCCTTTTTAATCAGAAGATTCCCCAGGTATCAGTAAATTGACTTTGAAGCATATCTCATTAAAACTGTCTGTAGAAGACCGAGCAGATTTACAGCAGGTAGCTACAGGATGTTAACTTTTTAAAGATGTCTTATCCGAGGCTGAACTTCACCACAAATGCAGCAGTAGTAACTATTTTCATTTAAGGATATTTAAGGAAGAACCAGGACATTGACTGCGCTGGATGTGCTTCCCTGCATCTGTGCAGGCACGCTCTTAAAAAAAGTAATGACTAAAAAAAGTACCCTCAGGATGCGTGAGCACCAGCTTCAACTCAGTCCTGGGCTTAATCTAGAAAAACTGAGGAGACCTCTCCTTCACCTATAAGAAAACTATACGCCGTATCTTAAAGAGAGAAAACAAGTCTCTCCCTACCTTCAGTAGAGTTTTCCAGGAGAGTCCTCTCTCTAACCCAGAATGGACATCTGGGTCTTAAGGAGAGAGTAAGAAATTACATGACGTTTTCCAGGAGCATTTTCTGTTGGAAAGCTGACAGTAAAAACACCAGTCAGAATGGTAGCAGGCAGTTTAAAACAATCTCCAGACATTGCATTAATAACCTCGATGCACAGAGAGGTTTCGGTGTGGTGTGGTATCAGCACATAGCACAAAAATGAAGTGTCTGCCGTTATGGACCTTAGGCCTGCTCTTCAGCTCAGACCCACAGGTTTTCTCCTACTGGGAAAAAGAAATGAGTGCTTATGCTTGGGTGCTTAATAATTCAAGCTGGAATGTAGGAAACAACTTTAAGCATCTACTCCAATTTTAAATGAACAAAATTAGATGCTTGAATGAAAAACTCCCAAATAGGGGAAGCAAGGACTAAAGTCTGACTGCCGTATTTCAGGTAACAATTTATTCCTAAGCTAGAAGTAACTCTTGATCCTCCCGTCTCCAATGTCATCTCTCAACATAATTATATGATCATTTTTTTCACTAATACACAGTAAAAATCTATTTTCAAATGTTTAAAAACCTTTTAAATGGAAAAATTATCTTACAGTGGACCTCAAGTCTGTTGTAAAACAATACAGTTCAAGTGTCTAAAAAGTTATGCCATACCTCATTTGTTAAGAAATAATTAAATATTTTAAAACAATCTAAAATCAAGTCGTAATGCTGAAAGTCTTCAACGGAGAGATTCAGGTATGAGAACTACCAAAAGAATCGGAACATCTTAGATCGCGATTCCCTTTTACCTAAAAAATCCAAAGATGTTTTTTTTTTTAAGTCTGAAACATTTCATAAATGCTTTAAAGTCCTTTAATAAAAAAAGGTTTATTAAAATCCAGGTGGCATTTATTTCACAGTGTGAGGGTGAACGTGTGAGAGTTTCAAACTCAGTGTAACACACTCTTCTCCCTCTGGCTTTCACAGTGAATTGAACACTTAACTCCCTTCAGCAGTTTTGGAAATCTCAATTTGTAGCAATTATGATGAGAAGCCATTACTTGATAGAAAGAAAGAAGAGTTAGTTAAGTTGAAGAAATGTGTCTAGATTCCTTTTAAAATAATGAGCACACAGAAATAAAAGGGGAATTCTTGCCAGAATTCTACAACCCCCTTTTTCAATTTGCATATTAAATTGTACATCCACCAGTTTCTGTTAATTCAGCAAAATAAGAACTTCTTCTAAAAGTAATTGCATTATTAGTCTACCTTGGCAGTAATGATCCTAAGGTGAAGGTAGCAAGTAATCGTATTTCTAACTGTGTCTTCTTCTTTTTAATAATTAGTTGTAAAATTACGTTGTGCCTTTTCTGCTCTTGAGAACTTTTCTCTCATCTTCTGCACTGAGCCGTATTTAAGCTAAAAGGCAGATTTCTGCTAAAAAGGCAGATTTCTCTAGATTCTTTTGGTTAATACTTGTTCAGCATGTCTGAAGCCAATATTCTCACACCTTTTTCAGTTGTAAATTGCTTTACCAGGCAATATTTTCATTTTCATTAAACTTTTCCATATGACTTCATCTGCTTTATGCAATGTGAAAAAAGAAATAATATCCTTGTTTGTAAAAGTTTTAACCAATTATGAGAAGAGGGACACTGGAAAAGCAATAACAATGTTGCCTTCAGATTTCTTTTGGCATTTCTCTAGGTCAAATCATATTTATATATATTAAATTTTATTAATATTAAAATATTCCCTGTTATCTCCTTACTGCCTAGGAGAGGGGAAAAAAATTGTCTATTGGCCAGCTCTGTTAATTAAAAATCAAGTTATCACAGGTGTGAACGTAAGGAAAATGTTTTCTAGCAAATCCTGGAAATGTGGAGCCTACTATAATCTCTCAGAAAACTGCCAGCTGTTGTTTGTTGCATATATTGACCAAAGGCTAGAAAAAGCAGCCCTGTATCCCAGACCTTTTATGTTTAAACAGAAATAAAATGTTCCCTTTGCGCATTCTTTTTTTTCATCAGCTAGAAGGATGCTGAACTCATGTGTAAATGTGGAACTCAGAAGAGGAAAAAAGCCCAACAGAGGAAATAGTTGAGGCTGCTCCAGCCAATACAGGGAGACAGTGAAAAAGAATTCCTTTGCATCCCGCTGGCTCGCTTTCTTACCGTACATTGTTGCATTTTATGAGTCACTCTACACTATGCAAAGAAAAGGCTTGCTGCTATAATTTAGAATGTAAACTCATTTTTTTTATTATTATTTTAAAACAAAAACAAAGGTAGAGAGATCAGTGTCAACAGTGTATTATTGTTTTGTGTCTTCCCACCTGTCATTAACATCATTTATTTATTCCAGGTCATGCAGGCATTAAGCCGTAATTACTTGCTTTGTTTAGACAAGTCATTCCATTTACAACTATAGCTATTACAGATTTTTAAAGAGGAAATTTAATTGTATCATTTATAACTTTTCCACTTTTAGTTCCAAAAGTGTCATACTCCTAGTGGCATTTTTACCTAATGTATTTTATTTACTACGTATCAGGATGACATAATTTCTTTTTACACCAAATACTGATTAAAACCCTGTTCTGCACTACAGAGTCTTCTTTCACATTTTGAATGTTCACAAATACTGAATTCAGGGAATAATTCCCATTTAATATCTTTGAAATGGTATTGAGGTTGGAAATATTTTCTGCATACATGTACAAACAGAAAGCAGTGTCAAACAGAAAGCAACATAATTAAGTTTTCTATACTTGTAGTCTTGGTTTTTCTTTTCCTAAAGAAACCAAAGCACATACTCTACTTTTACTATCCTAGGCAATATTAATATTAATCTTGAGGACTGCATTGAAATTTGAGGGGAACGGGGAATTGGATAGATCAAAAGAGTTGTCAAAAAGGAAATGGAAGATCACTTGTAAAAACCAAACCCAATATTTGAGAGGGAACTCAAATGGATTACCTGTTCTTCAGTCAGCAGTATGGTGGAGGCAACATTTGTCATCTACGTAGTCCAACATGCGCGGCAACGCTGAGCAGTACTGTGCATTGCTAAGAGCACTTACACGACCTTGACTAGCTACGAGAATTGTTTAATACGATCAGTCATTTTTTTCTCCACAACACCCATAATTAAAGAGTTTGCAAATGTTATCCTGGCACTGCCAGAAACAGATTCACATTGACCTCAATATGTCACTGGAAAGGTTTTCTGGAGATTCTTTTGTTTTCCATATGGCATCTCAGTATATTGGAAAGACAAGTGCTCTGTTATTTCTTTAGTCAAGCAAAGCGCTCTTTTTTAGTGTTACAAAATATTTATTCACGTCACATTACTTTACAAAGTAGTATTTATTCTGCACCAAATAGTCCAATGTAACAAACTTTCAGTTTGATGAATGGTGGCTAGATTGAAAACCGGAATTAGACAAGATCAATTTTATTCTGTTGCATAAAGTAGATGTTAATTGCATTTATTCAGTCTGATCATTAAACATTGGAGAATCCTGCAGTTGGAATTATGAATTAGCATGGCTGAGTCCAAAGGATATATTAATGCATATGTGGATGTGTATTTATTTATGTGTGTCTTGGAGTGTGCTTTTGGGTTTTGTAGTTGTGATGTGTGGTGTGACTCTAGGGGAATGTCACAAAAATGGAGATTACCCCACTCTACTTTAGATTATGAACAGTTTACGTATTTCACAGTTTTAAAACTCAAACACCAAATGGATTGGTTACATTTTCTCTAGTGAAATGTTTCTCTATTGTACACTCAGAACCTCTAGCAAGTGGATGAGGATGACCATCAGGGATATCTTTCTAAAAAAAAACCAAAAAAAATAGGAAGAAGAAAAAAAAGTTCCCAAGTAGCACATTAAAAGTCCCTCCTTCTCTAACCTCTGTTCTCCCTCTCTTTGCAGACATTTTTTGACGAGACCTTGCGGTTTCACTTGCGAGGAGCAAAGGCGTCTGCTCTGCTCAGCCGGAGGGGCAGCAGAGGAGCGCAGAAGCAGCGGCAGCGCGTGCAGCCCACCCTGCAGAGCGGCGAGAGCCAGGTCAACATCTGCGGTGGCTATCCTCGCGCTTCGGAGAAAGTCCCCCTCTCTCTCCCTCCTGCTCCCGACTTCGGCTGAGACCCAGGCAGTCATAAGCTGCTGGGCGTTATCCTGCTGCCGTGTTTGCTGATACGGAGCCAGTCTCATCACTGACTCATGACAAGCAAATGGTCTGTAGTGGCGTGTGCACGCGGGGACAAGTGTCACAGGTGCCAAAAGCATACCCAGGGTAAGACAGCTACCATTTTCTGGGCTGCGAGAGTTAAAACTGGCACCTGCTTACTCCTGGTTGGAACAAGTTTGCTGGATAAATGGGAAGGGAGGAGTAGTAGCGAATGTTCAGTTAAGGGAGAACTGTCAATGTGAACAACATCAGAAAAATTTTAAATTCTTAAACCATTTATTACATTACTTCAACTTTTATTCACACAATTGAAATACGAAATTCTCAATCTCATATCCTAAAACCAAAACTTTCTTTTTGCTAATTTTCTGGTTTTGTTTACAAAACAATGCTTAAGAAAAAAGGGCTAAAGTGATTCTAACTTAGGACTTAATCTTACATATTCATATATTACCCAAATACTTCTTTTGTTCACAAAAGGAAATATCCTCTAGTCCAATCCTAACTGTTTTCACATACTAAATGTTCTAGAACTAATCACTGTAGTTTTCTGTGTCCTGCTTCTGTGCAGCTACTAGACAATGGTCGAGAAGTTCCTCCTGATGATCTGCTTACTGATGTAAATCCAAAATATCTTCATGTAGTAAAAGGCATTACTCTAGTTTATGTGACATCTGAGTTAGATGTTCAGAGAGCAAATTTTACAGTGACGGTTTGAGAAAAAATTAGCAACATGTCTTTTTGGAGAAGCCATTCTTGATACTGTATTTGAACTGAATTTGGAACTGTTAAATTTATGTTGTTTTTGTATTTTTTGTTTTCTTTTGCAGTCTGGTTGGCTGACAAAGTCTAAAATTTTTTTTTTAAATGGGAAGAAGACCTCCAATATTTGAAAATCATACAATAATACTGAAGATGATTCAAAACAAAGATGTGGTGTGTCAATAATAACCAGGTAAATGGTGAAAATATCAGAAGTTCTTGAATATTTCTGTTTAAATGAAACTAGCAAACGCCAAACAGTTTATATACTGTTCTCGTCTGTCAGCTTCGAAACCCCTCTTACTGTTTGACTCCAGATTTCTTTGTTGCAATATTTATAAACCTGCTCTCATGTGTCTTTTAAAGAAATGTGAATTAGCCAAATAACGAAGCTAAAATTATAATCTGTTTGATAGCTGTTTGAACAGAAAATCAAAAACTTGCTGCTATCCAGCAGCACGCCAGACACTGCCTTCTTTTACCAAAAGGTACTCGTTTTATTAGTTGTAAAGATAAAGACTAATTAAATGTTACACAGCCTTTCAGTAATTCAAGAGCTCCCCTAATGAGGAGTACCATCCTGTTAAACAAGTTATAAGGCAAACGGGTCTGAAGAATGAAGAGAGCCCGTGGGAGCACACAGCGAGTGCCGCCAGAGCGGCTTGCAGCTCCATTTGCTGTCGTCCTCACAAGGAGCAGTGGCTGCGCAGGAGGTCAGTGTGACCACTCTTTGGCGATGACGGGACTGAGAGCAGCCCTGAGGAGAAGGACTTGGGGGTACTGGTGGATGAAAAGCTAGACGTGAGCCGGCAATATGCACTCGCAGCCCAGAAAACCAACTGTATCCTGGGCTGCATCAAAAGCAGTGTGGCCAGCAGGCTGAGGGAGGTGATTCTGCCCCTCTGTTCGGCTCTGGTGAGACCCCACCTGGAGTGCTCCAGCCAGCTCTGGGCCCCTCAGCACAGGAAAGGCATGGATCTGGTGGAGCAAGTCCAGAGGAGGGCCATGAAGATGCTGAGAGGGCTGGAGCACCTCTCCTGTGAAGACAGGATGAGACTTGGGGTTGTTCAGCCTGGAGAAGAGAAGGCTCCAGGGAGATCTTATTGCAGCCTTCCAGTAGTTAAAGGGAGCTTATAAGAAAGATGCGGACAGACTGTTTAGTGGGGCCTGTTGCGATGGGACAAGGGCTAATGGTTTTAAGCTGAAAGAGGGTAGATTCAGACTAGAAATACAGAAGAAATTTTTTACTATGAGAATTTTTTTACTGGAACAAGTTGCCCAGAGAGGTGGTAGGTGCCCCATCCCTGGAAGCATTCAAGGTCAGGTTGGATGGGGCTCTGAGCACCTGATCTAGTTGAAGATGTCCCTATTTATTGTAGGGGGGTTGGTATGTACTTACATACACATATTTTATACGCCTGTACAAGTTCACATGTTTACCAGTGGTCGCTCTGACTGTAGGAAGCAGTGTATTAATATGTGACTTCCCTTTGCTCAGTTTCCCTTGGAGGTATTTGAAAGACAGGTAGACGTAGTGTTTAGAGATACGGTTTAGTGATGGGTTTTGTCAGAGTTAGGGGGGGACAAACTCTGCTTGAAAGGAGTTAAGTGGCTCATTTACATAGACATAATTGACAAAGGCAGGGATCGGGCTGTCCCAACCACCATGGAGTCTAAGGGCACAAGTTTAGCTGCAAACTGTGGGTTGGTATTCTTAGAGCTCTAAGTGACAGGGAGGAAGGGTTGGTTTTTTCTTTAATTTTATATTTTAGTGAGTAAGTGCAGTCAAGGTTATTCAAGCTCAGTGCTGAGTATCTTTAAATATAAGTGAATGAAGGGTTAATACCTCATCCTAGGAGTCTGGAATGACATTTGAGCATGAAAAGCAAGATTCATTTAAATGTGAACCTTTTCAAATTATATTTTCTGTGAACTGGTGCCAACTCGATTACAGAAACAGCGTTTGTACTGATCTGGTTAGTAAACTGCCTGTTTGTTTTAAATCTAATACAAATGCTTAAATTTAGTGACATGCATATATTGTATATATTAATTTGCTTTGAGTATTGGTGATTCTGGAGTTCTTAAACAGTCTGTTCTGGGAAATAATGTTAAGGAAGAAAAAATGACCTTAAGAACTCCTTAGAAGGGTTACCCACAGAAGGAATATGCAAAACAGAATTCTTTTTTTTTAATATATATTACGACTACTAAAAGATCTTCCTGTTGGGCTCCACAGGGACTAAACTTTATTTAGACTCTCCCCCTTATATCTCTAGAGTAATGGGAAATAGCCTGACTGTTAATGACAATCAAAGTCACCATAAAAATTCTGATATTTATTCCCCTGCCTGAAAAATCAGTGATTCTGTGACTTGCTGATTTCCAGTTTGAGAAGTGTGTAGTCCTCATGATGCTCATCGCCGCTGCTGTGGGTTGCGTTCAGAGAGAGACCGGTAGTGGAGCAGCTTGCTGGCATCTGGATGCGGTAAGAGGTCATCTAGCAAAGCCATGCTGGGTGACACAGCTGTTACGTTCACCACAGAAAAAAATGACTTTGCTGCAGTCTTGTCAGGAAACAAAAAGGTTCAGGGTATCATTCACATGGCAGGAAAAAGAAGGCTTTATAAAAAAGAAATCATAGGAACTTCAGTCTTGCTTTTAAAGCCTTTCTAAAGGAGGCAAAGAAATATTTTTTTATAAAATACAGCCAGACCGTGAATTTGAAAAAACTGTGTTGTTTCTAGTAATAAATACATCGATAATCTATAATTAAGTCAGGCTTCGTTGTCTTATGCCCTTCCAGAGTATAAAGAATATTAACAATACTTGAGCTTCTAAAAGCCATGGGTCCTGAAAATTTTCTGTTTCACTCTTTGGATCTGGCAAGAATCAGTGGAAATTTTCATCAAGAAAATTGTATACGGTTATATCTTGCATACAAATTCCCTGAATAGTGAATTGTTTTTTCTGCAAACACTAACTGTTGAAAACCTGTGAGGATGGTCTTTGAGTAATCATTGCATAGATATGATGGCAAGAGTTGCGTACATCTTACAGACATCCTGTATTCCTTATTTCAGCATACCATTGCACAGATTGTACCGGTAAATGGGTATAGAAATAGCTTTCCTTGAACTTGGTCAGCTAAATGCAAATATGGCACAAAAGCTTTTCTCCAAAGAGTTAGGTTCGTATTTATGTGAACTGCTTAACTCCGGTTTCCTTGTTCAGTATTTCTTTGCCAGAAATAAAGTGGATTCCATCAACAAGCTGAGATACAAATCTTGAATGACTGAGACCTTTGGGAACTGGTTGGAATAATGGATTGAATGTCATCTGTGTATGCAAAGTTGACAGAATCTGTCAGTCTTTGGGAAAGCTTTGATGTGTGTGTGTTTATATACCTGTGCGTCTAAGGTGACTGTACTGTGAGAGTCGTTAGTTTAAGTGACAGCATATTTGGATCATTAATCTGGCCCTCGTTCTTACCGTGCCTACCAGATTTCAAGGCAACTGAGGGAACAGTCACGTGTTCCTTTTGGAAGGAGCTGGAGTAGTTTAAATATCATAGGAGCCACTACTCCCATGCAGAAAGTGTGTGCTTCCATACAGTAGTCATCTGGGTGTGTCTTCATGCACTGCAATGCCCATTTTGCCTGACACCTTTTTGACTTTAATTTGACTGCACTGGTGCAGATAAGACACTTCTGGCTTTCCATTTTGCCAGGTGAGTTTTGTGGTTTATAACTTCCAGCTCAGGAGTGGTGATGACCAGCTGTAAGTGACAGCACTGTTAGTCACTCTTGTGTGCCTGGAAAAAAAGTGTCTGTCTGTGTCCTGAGTAAACATGGGAATCAGAGATACCTGGAGAAGCTGAGAACTTCAGAGAGGTTTAAGAGAAAAGGGTTTTCAGAAAAGCGTTCTTTCTGTTGAGAAGATCTCAGCTGAGAATCTCCCCCACCTCCCAGATGAATGTATCCTGAGACAGAAAAGTGTGAATCATGCTGCTCATCTTAACAAGTCTCCTCATCCCCTCTGCCTAGGGCCAGCACTTGAGAGACTGTGATACGCACCGAGAATGGGCATTCTCAGCACACGGCTTCACCGGGCTGTATGGATACCGCCACAGGAGCATGCCTGTGGTAAGCTGAGCACACTGAACAGCACGTGGCGGAAACCACCATAGAGCTTCTCCAGGTACTGCAAAACCACTGGTTTCACTTCTGAGACTGTCAGCAGCCTTCCCGCTCTTCTCTGGGCTTCTGCTCTTACGACCTGGAGGTAAACCTGTACTTTGCCAAAGGTTGCCCTTAATGTTGTGTTCTGTTAGGGGAGTGTGGAAGACAATTCGGTCCTACCCAGCAAAACATGATTATCCCACCTTCCAGCACGTGGCAGAAGAGACAGTGCAGGGATCTGGCAGCATTCCAGATCTGAGCGTAAAGGGAGCAGAGAAGGAAGAGGGTGAGTGACTCCCCCACTCTCTGCTCTGGCAGGAAACGCTTACCTGATAAAAACACTTTGTTGCCTCCTTGCATACTGTAATTCCTTTCCCTCTCTCTTTAATCCCCAACTGTGCTGACCTGAGCCAGCCAGCTCTCCTTATCCCTGATTTTCTGATGACTATTCGCTATTTGACCTCCTCTAATAATTGATTATATTATGTTAAAATGATGGACAGTTCTAGGCAGACAAAAAGCAGGTAGGTATTTGTTACTGTTTCGTAGTTAGCGTTCGAGGACAGCCTGCTGCAGGCTTCACTGGAGCCACTGCAAGGGCTTTTCTGAGAACTGGTGAGGGAGACCCCTCCTTCCAAAGGAGAACGTTTGTAGGGGAACTTTCTTGTTCCCCAAATAAAAATAAAAGAATGCAAATACATAGATTTTATATTATTAACCTTATCTTTTTCTCCAGGTTTATTTTGCTGTAAAATTTCTCTGTAATTGGACACCCTCAGTATCTTGTGGTCTATCACTCTCAAGTGAATTACTTCATTCATTGCAGCTTTTAACGTTGAATTTCTTGCACAAAGGAGATGTCGAATGTATTGTCTTTTCTGTGTTACGTTATTTAGCTTTATGAATAAGTTGAAAGGTATCATGATCGTCTTTGGTACTCTAGAACAGAAGAAGAGTTCTGGGAGAAAGAAATAGAAAAGTTAAATTAATTTTTTTGCATTGCTAACAATTCATAATATGTTAATGCAAAATCCTCACATGCACCAGTGTCCTTAAACTTCAGGCTTATAGATATTTTTTCTGTATTTATAATTCCAAAGCACATAAAATGGTTATTATACTGCAGCTTAATATCTGAACATTAGCACAAGCACAGGAAGCTTGCGGATTCTAGAAGAAAATCCTGACTCAGTTCAATAACTTACACTGTCCCTCAGCTACTGGAAAGTTTCCCACAGCTGGCAGACAGCAAACCTAGACACAACTCCGTAAACATCCATCATTTATTTCATTGCAAAGTTATCTTTTCTAGTCTAAAGTGCAGATGAGATTGATTTGAACCAACCTGACAAAATTTGCAATGAATTAAAGTATGGACTTTCATCTCTTCGCGAAAATTGAGCAGGTGGAAAAGAATAGCTCTTCTGGAATTAGTCCATTTCAATAAAATGGTTGGGTCTAAACTGTCTCGCAGGAGTGTGCCAAGATCTTGGCTCCCAGAGGATGAGTTAGCTCATGGGGCCTTATGCTCAAGTGTCTTCTCCACAGATATGGAGTCAGACCATGCTATGTGTCCCTCGTTTTACACCTGCCTCCAAAAATTCAAGACATATACTGGAACAGACAGCAAACCAAAATGTTGCGGTATATACTTTCCAAAAAGGGTTATTCTTATGTATAAATTTTCATTCTGAATGTACATTTTAAAATGAATGAAGAATACTAAAGTTTTCCAGGCATTTCAGTTGGCTTTAGTGGTCTAAATTTCCTGTACTCAGGAGTTAAGTAGCTGCTACCTGCTTGGCTTTTGCTTTTTTCTTTTTTTTTTTTTTTTTTTTTTGCTTTCTAACCATCTTAGTGCTCAGTATCTGACTGGCTAAAGGCAACAGCAAAGCCCTTCATGAATTTGCTGAACTCCACAACCATTTTAGGCTGTATGGAAACAATGAAGTCTATCACAAAAAAGATATTTTTGTACATCTTTCTAGCCATCATAAGTAAGAAATATTGGAAGAAAGTAATCAGTTTCTAAATTAGAGCAAATGTTTGAAACAAGATTCATAATTTGGATTTCACTAGTGCTCAGTTACACAAAGCATCTAAAAATTTAACGCTAAGGGTTAAAACTGTAAGTAAAAGGAGTAAATTAACAGTACAAAGCCTCTTACCTGAAGGATATCAAACATCTAATAAATTGCTATTAGATAAATCAGAGAACTGGCTGTTCTCTAACCTAGTCTGTTGGTATTCTCAAAGGAGGTAATCATTATGTAATTATTTTCTTGAGACAGACAGCATCATCAACCACTTTTTTATGAATTTTATGACATGCTAATTTCCCATCTGTCCCAAGTAATATAGACTCTACACTTTAGTTCACTCACCATAACTTAATAGCTAAACTGCAAGAACTAAATGTCTGTTCGGTCCTTCTGAAGGTTAGGTATAGCTGAAAATGTTCACGGTGTTCATATGGGAAAGAGCATTCCCTCTCAAACGTGTCTCTAGCATCAGTTATCGATGCCTTCATGTTGACAGTCATCAACAAAAAACACTTTCTTGGTATGGAAATCCAGGCCCAGACGCTTACAGGATTTGTAATACTTATCCATAGCAACTTCAGCAGGTGCAAACAGATGGCTGACATTTCTGTTAGGCCATAAAATGCAGAATACTACTGTCCTGCTACGCCTAACTGGAATCAATTAAGTATGAAGCAGGATATCGGGCTATGAATCACAAGTCATTTGTTTCCTGTGAATTGCAGAGTTTGTTGGGTTTTTTTTTAATGCCTCATTTCATGGAAGCCCCAGGGATTGCAGGAAAAGCAGCAGAAGAGGGAGGTAAGTTCATACTCGAAGCAGTTTGAACTACAGTTGGAAATTGAGCTTCCCTGTTGAAATCTCTGCGAATAAAGCTAGTTTTGGAGGTTACTGCCATACCCCACCTCTGGTGTCATGTTCCTTCTTGTATAAGCTCCTGAACTCCTTTCTAAAATATGCTGGATCAGTTACTTATGCTGTGCTTATATGGCTAAAACAGAACAAATAACAATAACCTTTCTTGAAATTATTTTTCTGAGCTTGATCGTTTCAGTGATGCTCTAAGAATAGTTGTATCAGGGCAACTAATGGATGCAGAAATCTGCAGGAGGAGTAGCTTCAAGGGACGTTTAAGAGCTTTTTAGATAGCTTTGGGAACTCAGAGTGTAATATCTAGATTATTTAAAATTGCTGTAAACAGAGGCAACTGAGTGGAAAAGGACAGAGGGCAGAAAAAAACTTTGACTGTGAAATGCAAAATCAAAACAAGCAGGAAAAGATTATTAAGAATCTAAAAAAACTCCACTATTATTCTTCCTAGTTCTGATTTGTATAGTGAAATGTAAGAGGAAGGTGTAAATATGATAATAGAAATTTCATTTCACATCATGCTCCTGTTTTATGTCTTCAGTTTTCTCCAAGTCAATCACAGTCCTTTGCTAATTACTGCCACAAAGCTGAATAAATGGCAAAGGGAAATAAGCAACATTTGTGTATAGGGTGAGTGTAGTGACATTATCTCAAAAGAATAAGTTGATGTGACAATGTTTTAAATATGAGCTGGCAACTGCTAGTGAGCTTGCACTGCCTTTTTTTAACCTTTAATTTGTGAGAATGCTGTGAATAAAGATTAACTTTCTTTACTTAATATTTATTTTTTCAGTGCCTTCAAATTGGAGCTGTCATCATTAATGTTTTGAAAAGCTGTCTGGTTTCCCAGTGCTTTCTGTAGGTTCGTTTGTCACCTGACTCCCTCTTCCAGTGTGGAAGAGTGGAGGACCAGTGGAGGTCTTTTCTTGTGTTACCCGAACAAGGAGGATTTAGTAGTCTAGAAGATTCAGAGTAAACCAAAAATTCACAGATGTTCCTATTCAGAGACTTGCACACTATTCACACACCTTTCAGATAGCCTTGACCTACCTCAGGCTCTGGTCTCTCTTAACCTCCAAAATGTAAGTCATGGAAAGAACACATTGGATCCAGAGGAAGTGATCGAATCCATAAAAGCTGTTGCTGACCATAAATTTTCAGGTCTATAGTTGCAAAACTTCCTGAAAAGCAAAGGAATTCTAGTAAGTATTCTCCTTTACTTTCTCCACTCCCACCCTCCCCGTGCCTCAAACCACAGGATTTAAGGAGGTTGGGGAGTGTATCTATGATGTGAAAAACGAAGGTTTAGTGGCTGAATGAATCTTTGCATCCTAAAAGAGCAGCTCAGCCCTGTAACAGTTCAGAGCTCGTTAGTTGTCTCAGTATCCCTTTAATAATCCTGCATTCACTTAGATGCATACTTTGCCATTCACTGGCGTAGGGTATAGAAGCCTGATCTGCCACCTTCCCACTTATTCATTCACCTAAGTATTATAATTTTCAGATTAACTGTTAAATCTCATTGTTTTTCCCTAACTGCCATGACTATCCAAGTGAGGAATGTTTTAAAATTTTATATTCAAGAGAGAAGATAGTAAAACTGAGCAAAACCCAGATTCATTCAAATTATCTTTTTGTTTTGAGCGAAACTGAAAAAGCAGTTATTCACACGGCCAAGAAATGGTTGCTTTCCCGTGATTTCCTTACAAAACAAATAAAATCTGACAAATACAAGTGAGTCTTTATAAGCAACCAGTTCAAATCAATATTCACAGAGAAAAAAATCATGTTGTATGGTGTATGTGAATTGATGTCAGTTAAAACCAAGGAATCTTTACCTACTCCAAAATATAAAAATGACATATGGTTTCAGTATATAGCTTCTATTCTGTTAAAAAAAAAAAAAAATCCAACTCTTCCCTATCATCTTTTTTTAGGAGAAGTAAGCTGTTGAAGTTACATTTGTCAAAGCTAAATCCGATGTTGGAAGCACACAATGAAAACATAAAATGAATTGCAAGAAATGCATATAGAGACTGATAGTCTGCCTCTCATGAATACTTTTAAATATGTATTTCCATTTACTTAGAATGGAAAGAGCAATAAAAAGAAAACAATGAATTTCTTGTTCCTAGGTGGGCAGCTTTTGCAATGGAATTTGGAAGTAATTTATGTGACGGAACTGGCAAGATACGCACCTGAGATGAAATGGAGACACAGGGGAGCTTACAGAAACGTTATATAAATGTGAAGTAAGGATGAAAGAGGGGAAAAGGAAATGAAGATAAAAACATTTTAAATATCTGAGGGCAAGGTAAAAGGAAAGTAAAGGCCTCAAATTCATTCCTGTGTACTCTATTAGCAACAAAGGATCCAAGTAATACGCTCAGAGTGAGTTTTCTTTCCTAAAACCAAAAGAAAATACAATCTAAGTTTGTTTCTGGCAGAGAAAATATGCTCATAGGACAGAGGTTCTTTTCCATCACTAATTTTTGAATGCCAGTGTTCAAATAGGATATATATCCAATAGGATGTATATCCTGGTAAATATCCTATAGTTAATAGGAGAGGATGTCTTATTTGTGAGTTCTTCTAGGGAAGAGCCATATTCTGCAGAGAAAACGCTACTTTACTTTCACCTGGTGGAGCTAACTTTTGACTCCAAGAAGAGACGATGGGATGCACACGGAAAGTATCCTTACGGTGTCCCAAAGCGTGTGCCTTTTTTGTACCTGTGCTTCCGCCTGCGGGCTTTGTTGTTGCTGTTGTTGATGTGCAATCTCAACTTGCTACGTTAAGGTTGCTGCCATTGTTATACCACCTTCCTTGCGTTTTTGCCACCCCTTTTCCTGGCAACAGAGTGAATAGAAATTATAATTCTGACATTAAGTAGCTGAGAATCTGTACCTCATTGGAGAGGGGAGACAATATGTTTCTGGAAAATCCTTCAATGAGAGTGATTTTGAAAGCTCTGTCATGGCTATTGGATTAAAACACTGAAAGAGAAAATGGTACCTGGGACACATGAACGTTTCAGAGGAAGCCATTTCTAACAAAAGACTATCTGGAGCGTACCCAAATGTTTGCTAGATTCTGTATACTGCTAATGGAGAATTTCTGGGTTCTTATATGTTTCTCTTTTTTTTTCCCCTTTTCACGTATGTTTGCAATGATTAATTCCTCCTAAATCTACTCTAATGCTTTACATTTTTCACATGGACATTAGACATACAGGCTGTAATTACCGGGATCTCTAGTCCTCTTTCTGAACACAGGCAGTACTGCTGTGATTCTTCCATACCTTGGCAGATGTGCTTGAAATCTTCATCGCTGGGCCTGCGATCCTGTGCACCACTTCTCGCAGAGCTGTTGGCTTGAGATTTTCCCGTTCCTTTACTACATTCAAATGCACGCTAGTGCATTCAACTACTTACACTATTATTCTTTTTATCATGGTAATTTCTACTTCCATAACTTTGTTCCCACTGTTCCTCATGCTCTCATCCCTAGCTCAGTTGTCCACACTGAAAACTGAGGCAATATATTCATCAATTTCAAGAGTACACAACCACTCTGCAAAGATATTGACATCAGAACGTCCAGTTTTATCTTATCCGTCTTTGCCTCTTACCGTCTTTCATACCATTAACCCACAATAAATTCTGCACCATCACTTTCTTCTTTAGTTTTTCTGTGCAGGGCACATAGTTCAGTACCTCCACTTCATTGGCACTCATCCTCCGACACATCTCCAGTAACTCTCTTACTTCCAGCCTGACGCATTTCAACATTAGTTCTGTTTCTTCGTTTTGCTCCCTAGGTACCTGGAATTTCTATACAACCGTTACTAACTTGTTTATATTACGATGGTTTCTCTCTCTCTGTTTCATTAAGAGTATGTTTTCAGTGACGACATACACACCATTTTCTCTGGCAAAGGGAAATAACAGGAATCTGGGGAGACACGTACCTTTGCTGGTCGGTTTTGGTTAATCTTTTGTCAGTGCCAACAACAGCCTACAGTTTCTGTAGTCCACAGTTACGTGGCAAGTTGAATCCATGGGATTTCTGCTGACAGAGTCTTCAGAGCAGGTGAATTGACTTTCTGTATGATTTTTGCCAAGACACTTTAAAAGCTATTTTTCCTTTCAGTGCAAGAAGAATTATCTAGTGGCTTCTGTTACTGCTCATTTTCAAATTATGTACCACATTTTGATTCAATCTGTGTCAAAGTATGTTTATTTGATATGAAATCATACTTTGCACTTTGGTAGTATCTTCTGCTTGAGCAAGTCAACTTGCTTTACAAATATTAATTAAGCTTCCCAACGCTCTTTCTGATAGCCAAATGTAATTATTTCGGTTAGCAGACGGGTTAAAGCAGACACATACAGCAGCCACAGAAGAGCTACGTCGAAAACTCAGTCCTCTGATTCAGCTGCGAGAAATTATTTGCTCTGTGGTTTAACTTGGCATAGCTGGGTTAATGTTCCTCCAGTCGACATCAGTGTCAGCGCTTGGGTTACCTGCTGAGGTGAATTTCATATTAAAGGATTTATGAGTAAATTATTCCTGTAGGGTTTGATAAGCTTTCTCTTAAGATCAGATTTATTCACTATCCATATTTGAGCGCTACTGTCTTTATTAGATGATGTTGTCCTCACTCCCAGGAAACAGTACCAGAACCTGGAGGTTTCCAAGGATGTACAGATTTGAGCTATAAATACATAAAGTAAAAATGAGGGCCAGCAATAGTTCTTTCTCTTAAGCTCATTCTTCACCTCCCAGTTATTAAATATACTCTAGAAACCAATCTAAAAACCAAATAAAATGTTAGAGGAAATTTTAAGTTTTGGATAACAAACACATGGGGTTCTGTATATAATATCAAATAAGCACACTGTCCACTGCATGTAATAGTTTCCTCCTCCCTATCCCTACACCCAGGAGCTCTGCTCCTATTAACTGGCAGATACACAAACTGACAAACCTTCCTGTACCCATAACCCTGTTCTCGGACATCTTCTAATGATGAAAAGCTTTTACTGGTTAACTGCTTAATTATCCAATTGAAAGTCTGCATAAGCCAAAATAACCGATTGCAAACTTTCCTACGCGTTTGGGGGTTGGGGGTTGTTCTTTTAATTGAGTTTTTGGCACGTAAAGGTTGATATATTCAAAATATACCTGTGATGACACACCCTGGAATAAAAAAAAAAAAAAAAAAGTTGAGAGAAAAAGAAAAATCCTACCATGCTGATGGTAGTATACACCGGGTAAAACACATTAATGTACTTTGATGATTATGCTGAGACGAATAAGAGGGGAAAATGTCAGTCAAGTCATTTTTAAAAAAGATAGATGTAAAGGATTTGGATCTGCAGAAAAACGTAGATGAGAGCACCTAGTGAGCTTCATTACCTTTAGATTTATGCAGATGGTGAGTGGGTTTATTTCAGAGTGAAGTTTTGGACTTACATGCCAAAAGTTCTCATATATCCTGGTTTTGGCACTTAGGAGCTTTTTTAGGATACGTCCCTTATGGCAGGAATATAAAATTCTTACTCGTGTTGCATTGCGAACTATTGCACCAGACTTTCACTTTTTCTACTTTCTACATAACGTGAGCAGTTTCACTAATTTAATGGTATATTGCAGTGCTTTCCTCTCGTTGGGTAGTTACCTTCCACCATTTGTGGTCTTAATGAACTTAGATCAAATATTTTGGAGTGAGGTACTGCTCAGTGTGAGTAGGAGCTTTACAAGATGGTTCATGTAGTGCATAAGTCATCAGAATATTTTGAAAAATCATGTAAGCGGCTCCACAGTTATATAAAAAACCCCATAGAAATGTTTTGTACCTATGAATTCTTTTTCTTACTAAGGAGTCACCCTTTGCCTGTTTATGAATTTTTGTTTTCCCCTCGGGCATTTGGTTTTCTCTGTTCTAGTCCAGTTGCTGGGGAAATAACTTCATAAAGGTTTTCTGCAGAAAAATAATTGTTGGTAAGAAACACAATAAAAGATTACATGTGGAAATATACACACATATTTTCTACCTATGTTTAAGTTTCCTATGTCTCTGCAGAGAGTGTCACCTACATCTAATTAAGGAGGTTTATTTATCTTGCATCTTGTCTCACATACTATAGTGACTTCAAGTTTGTAATCAGTACATAGTTAGTGGGCAATCTGCTCTGGTGATAATCAGCGGAGGAAGGCGGCTACACACTGAGAATTAGTTTCCCCTCCAGAATTGTCTTTTAGCTGAAGATGGATTTATCATCAACAGCCTTTTGCTAAGACTAAAATAGTGAAATCGATGTCTGTGCTTCATTACTGCGCCTTTAATATCCCTTCAGAATCTCTGTAATTTAATCCGATATTAATCTAGCTTGGTGGTATATTTCTTTAAACACCTATTTACATGTTTTCACCTGGCATTATTGACTTCAGTACTTCCATTTTATGGGTGTTGATAAATAGATACAGAAGAAATTAGTCCATTCAGTCCGTATACCCTGAGTGGATCATCAAGAAGTCCACAGCATCAATAATACGATCACATCCCCATAAGGCACACTATTGCTTTCTTCAGCGTTCCATAATTTGGATGCATTTGGATATTGATGCATTTGCTCATCTTGAATTATAAAAATAATAAATACTGTGAAATCTTAAGCTGATAGTCCGTGAACCTGGAAATAAAACGAGAGGCTTTGTTTTACATATGGTATATTTCTGTTGTTTGGATGGTTTTCCAGATAACCATCTGTAACAGAGAAAGGATGGCAAGAAAACTGATTTCTCATATTTGGTTGCCAAGATTCATGAATATCTGCTTAGTATGGCATGTTGCCTAATCAGAGGCTGGTTGGACTCTCTGTCACAGGTTTCAAACAATAATGTGTTTAGAGCCTGCCTTTGGGCAAGCCCTTTGGCATCAATCTAACAAATTTCTGCACATGTGATTAAACTTTGTGTAGAACTGTATCTGCTAAAAAGAAAGAAAGAAAAAAAATGAAACAAGGAAGCAGGTGAGGAAAAGAGGAAGGGCTTAATAAGACAACGTGGGAGAACACAAAGCCAATTCTGACTGCCAGCAAAAGCATACTGCCTCCGGTCAGTTGAAATCTAGGGAGATTGTTTGGGCCAGAATATAAAAGTGCGAGTAACTGGTGATAATAAACAGTAGCATCAAGAGAGACCAAAATCAAGCACCTGAACTTAAGACACAGATTGCCCAGTAAACTTAGGAAGTCAGTAAGGTACTCCAAAGGTTTGATCCAAACTCTGCTAAAATCGGTGTGAAGATTCCCTAATATCATCAGGAGACTTGAAGTTCCCCAGTACCTTCTACACGAAAAGAATCCATCTACATATAGTTCCATCTGATCCAGAAGAACACGTATCACAGCAGCAGGAGCAAAATCCAAGGGATCTAGCAAAGACCTAATATGGGAAAAAAAAAAAAAAAAGGTTTATTAGCTGAAATACAATGGAAATAGGCAAATAAGCTCTTTATCTCAAAACAGAAGTTGGTTTTAAGCCCAAGTGAGTATACTGATCCATACATAAATGTATATAATTATACTTGCTTTCTTCATTTTTTTAGATTGTGGCCCATTTTAATGAACCTCCTCTCCGGGTGTATATAGGTGGAGATCTCCTTGATCTCCTTAAGCAGATGAATTGAGTGAAATTCGTGTGTGAGATATTTGATAATAATTACTATTTCTGTAGTTATTATTTTTACCGTATATAATAGTATGTAATTCCTGTTACATAATAGCAAACAAAAATAGTGCTATATTAGCACTATTTTGATACTATGATGGGAAGAGCATGCTGTGCATCCTTTCAATTAAGGTGATTATTTTGTTTTTCTAAATGCAGAACATTTCCGTAGAAAATACAAAATGAAGGCTCAGTGGGAAAAAATGATACAAAAATGCACATACCAAAAATCTCAACTCTGCATTCTGAAGATGTAAAATCCAAACGTGGAACATGCCATAGTCTGACAGACTTTCTGTAATGGTTGCTATGCCTTATTTTCTCTGAATTTATCCCAAACAGCTATCGGAACTTGTGCTAGAACTCAACATATTTTCAGTTAAGGGGGCTGATTCCTTGTGACTCTGCTGCAACAACTCCCATATTGCTTTTCCAGCAGTCTCACCCCTGACTTGTGCAAGAATCAGAATTAATATTATATAGGGAATTAAAGAGGCAGCGAGCTGTCTCAACTTTCGGGGTGACTGTGTACTTCTGAGAGACCCAAGCTTTCTATCATGCTCGGGATCTCACAACAACAACAACAACAAAAACCCAACAAAATCCTAAACCGACCAACAGCATGAGATCAGTTTTTCCTTCTTAGTGGCTTGGAAGCACCACCTTTGACACCTTTTGTCACCTTTTTACATTAATGAAGCAATTAAAAATTGCTATCTGACAATATTTGATCGTTTACTCCTTTTGATCAGTCCTCAAGTGTGGATGATTGTCTCTGACCTTCTACATCCCTTCCTTTCATCTCTGTTCTAGTGCTTAAGAACACTCCTGTACTTAGCCTGTCCTAACACTTAGAACTATACTTCACTTGTAGTAAACAATGATGAAAAATCACTAAAGCAATCCTTTTGTTCACCGTGGTGACATTTCCTCTAATTAAATTTTCATCTCTGAAGGTATCCGGGCCTCTCTAGTCCATCTGGGATATGTTTGCCCTCAGCATTGCCTCAGGCCAAATGTATTGTTGTTGATAGGCTGAACAGCATGCTGTCCTCGGTGACTGGGGCTATTCCCCGCTGGTGCTTTATTTAGGAGATTATTTCATCAGTTTCAAAGTACTTTTTCTGAAGTCTCCTTTTTTTTCCCTTTTTTTTTGAAAGAGCGAGCGAGTGAGCGCGGAGTGTCCCCCCCGATGCCCTCTCTTCTATGAATCGATGTGATTTTATGTTCTTTTCAAGGAGGTTTTTGAACAGGCGATATGTAGACATACGATGTGATAGAGGGGACTGCAGTTCCACAGAGGTCAAAAGCCACCAGAGGGACTTTCTCTTTGTAATACTTTTCTGTGGTTTGAGCGTCAACCACAATTAAACTGATTAGGGGAAACTGATTTGGGAAGGGACTCGCGATACAAAGATCAGTAAGATACTGTAGCAAGAGGCTTTGCAGGCCTCATTTTATTACTCTGTGGTAGAACGTGCCTGGCCGTAAAAAATGGTTTGCATCTCTTTACAATTCCTGTACCACCTCTCTCAGCACGTGTCCCAGCAGCCAAATTGCAAAAGGTCATTTTTGCACACATGCACAAACTACTACAGTGAAAGATATAGTTTATTGACTTAAAAAGAGAAAGGCATGGATCACTGCAAAATTTAATGGAAGTGTTTTCTCATTTCCACTCGGATAATAGAGGCCAACGAGACGAATGTCTCCATATTGGCTATGCATCGCAGATGCTTTTCTAATTCTTTGGAGATAATAGAGTCTCATCCCAAAGAAAAGACTGCAGGAGTTCTTTTAGTATAATTGTTGATTTGACCGTACTACAGCTCTGATATAATTTAGGAATATCATATTTCAGTAAAAGCTGAGGTTACATTTTCAAGGGAATCTGATTATTCAGTAATTAACATTCTGAAACAATTTTATCATACTGAGAGACCTGGGCAAAGGTAGCAGCCTTCGTTACCAGAAACTATCACTTTGCAAATTACTTCTCAAACTTCTTAAAAACCTACATGGTCTCTTTTTTTCACCCCCCCCCCCCCCCAACTTTTGTGCTGAAATAAATGCAAGTGCAGCTTGCTGAAACAAAGAAAAGGACATGGAGAAAAACAGGAACAAGCCACCTGTGGATTCATGGCATTTTTGTAGCTAAAATTACTATTTCTAAATAAAATCGGTGCTTTTTGGAAAGCAATATTACAGCTTTCAAAGCTGTATAGTTTGAAATTTCCTTGCTTTGTAAGTCAAAACTGGTAACTAGTAAGGAGTTGCTTTCTTTACCGGATTGGAATATCACAATGGCAATAATAGGTCATTTAAGAGACCATGAATGGTTTGGTCGTTCCTATTACTTGGATTCCGTGTATCTTATTGTTGCACACCCCAGCGAAGGGTACTGTCATTTCCACTTTTGCAAACGGAGTGAAAAATTTGGATGTAGAAGTGACAAGTTGGAACAATGACCATGTTTTATGCTAACTTTGCACAGATGCAAATGAAACAAAGAAAAAAGGAAAAAAGATAGTAGAGAGCAGGACCTGTATTGTTCTGGTTTAAGGTTTCAGTCTTGGCTTTTGGGCTACAAAGCTCATTTTTCTCTGACACCCGCGTAAATGCAGAATTTCTGTTAGGATATCAGCTGTGTTACTCTGGATCGGCCTCAATATGAAATCAAAGCCTGGCAATGGCAGGCAAACCCCCTGACTGACCACAGCTACGCCAAAAAGCTTGAAGAGTTAGGGATATTTGGTCTGGAAGAAAAGTAGCTTACTTCTAAGAGAATGCTGTGAAATTATTGCAATGGCTGCCTTGGTAGTTTTGGGTAAAGCCTGAAATATCTTCATGGTGAGTTCTGAGAAGTTGTATGTTATCCTTCAGGCTTCTCTAAAACTTCACATGAATCTCTGATTATACTTTCTCTCTCTGAAATGCTCAGTTATGCAGGAGGCAGTGAAATTACATTCTAGAACGTGTACAGATATTTATTTGGCCCTAGAACTTTTTCCTTTTTAGAGTTTTATGTAGTTCAATTAAACAAGAAAAAGATGTATTCTATTACTGCATTTTTTCATTTTCTTCTTAAAACTGTATTAGTATACACTTTCATTCCATACTTGGGAACTACTGTTTTACCCACTCTACATGATATAAGTAACTTGTGAAGGACAAATCTGCAGAGAAATGGGTCTCAGGGCTTCCTTTTTGCTAGTGAAAAGGACTGAAGTTTTTCTTGGGCAAACATGGAAATGCGCCCAGCAGAAATCTAGCATTGGACAGAAAAAGAGCAGTTGCAAGAGCAATGCAAACCCACATTACATTATGAACTTATTTGAACTTTAAAGAATAGCAGTAGTTGCGTGTCACAAGTAAAAACTGTCGGCATAGTTAGGCTTAATATTTTATCTGGGGAGTTCAACCTACCTTTTAGGTATCGGGGGGGCAGTCTGTACTGACAAAAAACCCCTCCAGTTCCCTAACCAGAGTCCAGGTGCACGTCTCTCTGCTTATAAAATGAGCAATTTTACATGTATTAAAAAAAGTCGTATAAAAGTTCTTAATGCCTTTCTAGCGGTAATTTCTTATGCCATGTAATCTCATCTTGAGGTGAAATATTTGTTCAGATAAAAAAATATTAGCAGGCCAGAAGAGACTTGCATAAAAAGCAAAGAAAAAATATTTTATGACTGTTAAAAACTAAATGTTCTGTTCAAGCAGTTTCTCCACCTCCTATAAAGGACTCTTCTAATAAGAATGCCCATTTGACTTTTTAGGAAAGCCTTGAGGAAATCCAAGCGCCGTAGGAATCTGCATAAGAAGATACTTCATCCTTCTGGAAACTTGTCAAAAACAAGTAAGACGAAGGCCTTTTTTACTGGCTCGACACAGTCCAGGTAGGAATGCACCTGGCACTGGATGCAGACAACAGCTGTCTCACCAGCATCCATAATCTGTACTGGTGGCTTCCTGGCTGTACCTGTGTGCCCTGAATGCAAAAAGCATCTGTTTCACATTTATTCATTTACTCAGATGGCATTATCTACATTACTTGCTACCTTTGGACACAAGACTCTCATTTATAATTCATAGTACACAGATGCTTACAGAGAGTAGAAGCTTTGGCTACATTACCTGTCACTCTTAGTATATTTTGCATTCATGGTGGGTAAATATACAAGTATAAAGCTGCCATATTGTGTATGACTATCTATAATGCATTAGCAAACAGTTGTTTGATCATTTATACTGTCATTCTTTGTGGTTGAAATGATGTTAGAATGAAAAATGAAAGAAACTATGGGTTCACTCTCCCTGTTTTTCTTTTCTTCTCTCCCTGTCTCTTTTTGTGTGGTGTTGGTCCTTTCTAATTTTGGGGGAAAATGAAGGTGATTTTGCCTCGTTTTGTTTCTCTTGCTCTTCTCTTTGTACGATTATCATTCAGTACTCGGTCAGCTATTCAATAAGTTCACCACTGCAGCTGGCTTCAGAAGAAGATGCTTCCTATTCTTTGCTTTCATAGGCTCATAAATCCAGCCTGCTGAGAATATTAAAAGGAGAAAAATACTCAGGCAGGAATAAAGCATATCAAAAAGAGGAAGTGAATGTAACTGGGGAAACATTTACTCAAGATTACATATTAAGCAATTTGCTCTTTAGTACTGAAGGAATATATAGAGAGAATATATTAACTGTACTTACCAAGAGCCCACTGCATCCATCAAATGCTGTTAAAAACAGCCATTTTTGAACAAGGAGAACATCCTGTATATTTTGTATTGTTTTTAAAAGCTACTTTTAGTGCAGTAAATATTAAAGAATGTCATTGTCCCTTGCATGAGCTCTCACTCATTTTTTAGGAGGGCAACTTTGCCAGAGATGCTTGACTTAAGAACCCATTAAAATGAAAATGTACTCAGGAGCCTTGCAGGAATAGCGCTTGAAGACATGGGCGCCAAGCATGCTTGGCAGCCTGGAAAGCTTACAGAGCTCTCCTAACAGGAATGCCATCACATTAAAGAATTAGCATAGCCCCAGGCAACAGCCTTTTTTTTTTTTTTTTTTTTTTTTCAGTAGACGTGAATGACATTTTGTATCTGAGGCGCATTTTTAAATATTCCTTATTCGCACGTAAGTTTTTTATGACTACATTAAAAAGCAAAAGGTTGGTTTGTTCCTGTTGACATTTGTTCCCGTTCCTCTCTCTCACTGGGCACTACATCTCAAATAACGTTCTGATGTTCATCTCTCCTTCCACAGCTTTCTCCCTCTCTCCAATATTACTGCTGCCTCCTCCTCAGACTCTTTTTCTGCTGGGCAGAACCTGTTCTGTCATTCTTTCTAATCTCTACCAGATGCCATAAATTCAGCAAAACTCCCACAAAAATCCCTGTAAAGTCTTTTACCTTCTCAGCCTCCAGATTCGCTCTTTGAAAATGCAGATAAAATATATTAATAAATACAGAAAGAATCTGAATATAGGTATCTGAAAACCTAAAATGAACTTCTCTTTTTCACTGACCCTATTCTCCGAGAATTGAAGTCGGGGGAAATTGGAGAAATAATCAGTCAGCAGCCTCATCAATCAAACCAGCAGCTTAGGCTGCTAATTATTCCCTGGTGGGGATACCTGAGAATTGAGAATTACAAATATTTGGCTTTTCTGACCACTCACCAAGGAAACTCAGGTTATTGATTCCACTACATGGAAACAATCCACCTAACTCTCAGTTTCTTTCTCTTGGGAAATCTTCTTGCATAAAGTTCTCTGACAAAGAACATCTGACCCAAAAATATAGCTGCTGACAGCTGAGCTTCATAATATCCTAATGGACTCCATTTTGTCCAATTGCTTTGTGTATTGGCAAGATAGAAAAAAAAGCGCTCTTTTCTCCACATTAGTTGAAAACTCTGTGTAGAAGCAGCCTGTATCTTTGTTCACTGGGCTGCACGAAGCCTGAAAATGAGCAGTGGGGAGGCCGAGTCAGGAAGCTGCCGTCGTTTCTGGTTTCCTACATACATGTGGCAGAATTTGAAATTGCTCCATCCATCAGGCTGCTGCAAATTGTCCTTTCAGTCTTTATTAATCACAGTCAGCGGACTAATCTCACCGCACCAATGGTGCTTATGTGGGGCAAGAACACAGTCATGACCTGGGTTTGGTGGCTTGTTTCTCAATGAAAATCAGGAAAAAGTAGTGCCTAAACTCTCCCAGTGCCTGGGGATTGTTACTCTGCAAGTGTTTTGCAGAGATATGCCAGGAAAAGAATGAGGTATCCTGTTTCCATGCAAGAGCTTCCTACAATTTGTCCCTGACAAACTCCAGATATAGATTCCCATTTTAGAGACTGTGAACAGCTAAGAACAGTGAGTGAGCAAATTAGGTCAGAGAGCTGCTAAGCCGTTTTAAGTGAGATCTCGAGAAGTAGGATTTTTAGGCTAGCTTGGTAATTTCATGGAGGGGCCAAATATTCTCTGGCTTTCAATCCACAGTCCAAAATTTTACAGGATTGCTATGTTATACTTCAGGATATACTCCCAGTTTTTTACCAATCTACATTTCAGTTTTCAGCAATTGCATCCTAGATATCTGAAGCTTATTGCTGAGTGACTTTGGAAAGTTTGTATCTATGTTATTAGCATTAATTTCTCCTTTAAAGCATGTGGGAAAACTTCACTGCTAGTCCCTAAAAATATCCGTGCAGGAGGTATTTTTTTCCCTGACTGCAGTGGACGCCTGCTGAACACTCAGAATCTGGTAACATAACTTTCATGGCACAGAGCCTGAGAAACCTCGTACATCGCCGGAGCCCTCAGCTTAAATCCATAAACACTCAGTAAAGACAGTTACAACAGATCTTCACACTTTCATAAAAAATACGCTGCACAATTTTGATATGTTTTTTAAGAAAGCCCTCATTGCCTCACTGTTCTAAGGCCACTTTGGTACAAGGATTTGTTATCTTGGCTGACAACTGCACTGAAGCCTATAATAAGAATCTCCTTCTTTCACTCTAACAAGCAAATTCCCTGTTTTCCGAGAATCCTCTCTAGGAAGGCAGTGCTGAATGTGTATCAGACTTGAAAAGAAAGCCTATCTCCACTGCCATTTTCACTTTTTATTTTTCTAATTTGCAACTCAGCTCACGTCCAGCTCGAAGAAGCAATTCTCCGTTGAAAATGCTGCAGCTGGTTTCCTCCAGCGCTCCCCCTATTCATAGCAAGGGAGGCAGTGGTGGGCTTACGCAAGATTGGTTTAAATGGGAAATCAATACTGGTTCCTCAGTTCCTACAAAAGAGCTGAACTGGGCTGGATTGGCTCCAAGGAGGAAAAAGGAGTTGAGTGGAAAAAACTGGCTGCCAGTGGGATAGGTACTCTGCTGCATACGAGGTGGTTTGGGTCTCTGCCACTGAACCCACCGCAAGAAGTCTGAGATAACCTGGCTTACCTCCGACCATCTGTTTTGGAATGGACGATAAATATTGGAAAAATAAAAGTTGGAGGCATTTTTTCCCTAGGCATATATTAGCTTATAAATACATGAATGTTTCTGTTCAGCATCAGTAGGAATTTGTACCTTGTACTGTACTAACCAGTTACAAAAGGGATTGAAAACTTGTTCTGCAGATAAAAAGTGGAATCATTGGTGTGATTCCTTGTTCTACAGCTAAGGAGAAATATGTGATCTAATTAGCAATTCCATCAGACATTGCTCAGTGATTGGAACTTAGTTTCACAGGGTCTCACTTGACAAGACTTTCTATTTAATCTCTTGTATTTAAATTTTCTGTGGAATAAATCTCAATAAAATTCCCATTTCTGAAATCTGTGCCTGTGTGCCATTTTATTTAAATAAACTTAAAAGAAAAAACAGCAATGATAGTGAAAACACTGTAATAACTTAATTGTTGTGTTTTGCTGGATGGCCAGTCCATTAGTTTGGTTCTTCTTTAGCCTCTGCAGTACTGTGCAGAACGCAGAGCCATACGTGATGAACTGCCTTTAGGCTTTCTGTCATTATTTAGCAACACACCAAACAGAGAAGCAGCACATTTTTGCTGAAGGTCCTTCCTGCACTGAATTCAGATTCTTGGGGAACCTGCTCTTCCCCAAGCAGTCCCAGAGCCAGAGAGGCAAAGGGTGAATCTTTTGGGGGGTAAAGAGGCAAGGTACAAAAATGACTTCTTATATTGAATACCTTTGTGATTTGAGATTCACAAAGCTTTATAATACTGTTATAACGAGTGAAAATGACTGATGATTACGAGCAAGCAACTTTGGGAAGGCGGCAAAAGAAGTCTTTCAACATCAGGCACAATTGGATGTGTAACTCGAAAGCACCGCTGGTAAGTACAAGGAGGAAAGACAGGTTCTAAAACCAGGAAAGTAGCTGAGGAGAAAGGATATTTCCTGTTAAGATCACTGACATTTAAAACACTTGATTAAAACACCAGCACCTCTGTTGTTTAGACAAATGGAAAATAGTTTTCTCCTAAGGTCTATAGTTAAGTCTTGTGAACAGTCAAATGCTGCCTGAATGAAATTCTGCAACCTCTCTTGTTGCATTTTCAAGATCCCCCTGCTCTAATACAGTAAAGACGGTTATTCATGCTATCCATTATTACTCTTACACAGTTTATACAATTTTAATAGCTCTCAGCATAGGGATCTTAATGTTTTGCCTGGTATGATAAAGATCTGTTTACAACACTAACAAAGCTATCAGCAATGACATCTTGAGCCAAATGTGTATGCTTCGTTTAGGCAGCTTGGTTTGGTAGTCATTGTGATTGCTCATGCGATCAAGGTGAAGAACAATTACCTTTTTGCATATTGACAACAGTATGGTTATTAATGTCTTCACAGTGTTTTCTGTATGGAAGCATGGGAAAGCATACACTGTGAGCTGTGGAAGGAATGGAGAAATGTGTGAATACTCAGAAGAAGGTAAGGATTGAACAAAGGGGAAGGAGAAGGGGAAAAAAAGGGAAAGGGAGGGGTTTGTTTCTTAGAAAGCCTTGTTTTGCCACCTTAAATGCACAGGGAAAAGAGAAGAAAGCAGCAGTACATCAGATCGGGATTTCTTTATCAGTCGTCATACCTGAGAATTATTTGGTAATTCTACTCCAATTTTATTCTTAAATTCACGTTAATCCTTTTGTTTTGGGGCAGGCAGGAGAGCGTGCCTTAGGTTAGCACTGAATACTTGAAATTGTACTGCCGTGTGTTGTGGCCTGTGTCCCCACACTGTAAATTGAAAAAATGTGTCTTCAGTTCCTAGATGGCTGTTCTCCAACAATCTTTCTCTGCGTAATTCTTCCCAGATTAAAGCAATGATTTGCTACAGTGATTAAAAGTGAGGGGGGAACAAAGTGTTCCAGAGTTTTCCAAGTTGGGATTCTGTGTTTCTTATCTCTAAATGTAAAGTCTGTGATGTTTCTTTCTGTTTATTGACTGATGTATGGGTTCACCGGTCCCTCATGTATTTTAAAGGCTAAGACAAAATCTTTTAAAGCACTAAACAATGTCTTCATATTAGCAAAAATACTTTTGTTCCCCTCAACTCCATCTATTCTACTCGCACATAGCTGCTTTTTCCTGACATCTGTTACAGAACTTTCACATTGACAATATGAGCTTGGATGTGTTCCCTATGAAAACCACTTTGTCCAACAGTACAAGTATCATTCATTGGTAAATATAAATATAATTCTATATGAAATTATGTATATACTTGCCTACACAAGCAGGATTTGTTCCACTGTCTGGTTCAGTATTCGCTATTGTCATGGCGGAGCTGGGCTGGGACCCACAAAGCCTCAAATATGAGACAGTTTGTTAAATTGTTGGATGGCTTATCTAGCTCAGCATGTCAAAACCCATCACCAACAGTGAATACTTCTGTGCTGGATAAATAACACAGGCTATCTCCAGTCACATGTAATGAATGCTGCCCTTCTCAAGTAACTAGTAAGTGGGTTTAGATCTGTACTAAGCCTTATTTGTCTTGATGGTCACCACCATTAGACAGCTAAGCCTTTCTGCGATAGTTGCACCAGGTGTACTGATGACTGTTCTGTGCAGACTTATTTTCTTCTTCGATGACTAATAAAACTCTGTGTTCTGTACTCTTAAGCACTGTAATCACTGAGCTTTTTTCAAACTGTAGCGTGCCATCTATATGATCTGTCCTTTGAAATATGGTTTTTATTCTGTTAGAATGTTAATCAGAGATCATGGGAAATTTTTTCTCTCCTTTTCAACAGGAGATGCAGAGAGATCCGAGTGTCTTGCCACAAGGTAAAACATGTTTTGTGCCACCCGGGTGTAGGTGTGTCTTGGGGATACTGTCCGCTATTCAGAAGGCAGGCATTTTTCTCTTTACTTTCATGTTACTGGACAGTGATAACAAGTTTTTTTGTTTGTTCCTGTTTCCTGATTTCACTTACTGATCTGAATCAGTAGCTATCATTAGTTTGATCCAGTTCAGCTCTTCTTGCATTTCTTCATGTGTTTCTTAGTGATTCGAAGAGATGCTTGAAAGAGTGCTATAAAGTGAAATCTCAAGTCTTCATGTGGTCCTGTTTCTAAGAAGTGAATCTTTAAAACATCCATAACTATATGTGTTTGCCAGAGTTCCTAGTATAATTCTGTTTATCCATTTTGGATATTCTGCACATTTTTGCATTTATTATTTATAAAATAAGTGTTTATAGAGATGCCATAAATTTGGCTAGTACATGAGCCCACTTCCTGTTGCCTTCTGCAGATAATTTACTCCTGCCTTCCTCCACCTGGTTCCTTGGAGATTTCTAGGATCTCGGACGCCACCAAAATTCACTACGTTTTAGAAATACTTTTCTTCTTAAAAGTAAGGTCTTATTTGAGGTATTCAGGTTCTAGATTGCTATGGTGTTTTAATAACATTACCCTTTTGCTGGCATATCTTAAGATTTCATTTTTATTTACAGATTATTATCAGAAAACTGTGGCTATCAATGAAATCTCTAAAAATAAAATGTCTCAGGGAATATTAATTCAATCCTAATGGATACTGGCTGGTACGCAAGTGGGCTTCTATCAGAAACATGTTTGCTTTCCACTGGTTTATGGTTAGAGTTGGAAGGGACCTTAAAGATCATCTAGTTCCAACCCACCTGCCCTGGGCAGGGACACCTCCTACTAGACCAGGCTGCTCAAACCCCATCCAGCCTGGCCTTGAGCACCTCCAGGGATGGGGCATCCAAAGCTTCTCTGGGCAACCCATTTACCTGGTCCAGATCCATGGCTATGTACTTAGAGGACTGAGGTACAAGTTTCTGATTTCCTAACTTTATTTGCCTTCTTTACAGTTAGTCTGGTAGGCCAAGAAGGAGCCAAGTCTTTACTTCACCAGAAACTTTGTACACGTGAAAGCTCGCTTGATTGCTTCATTTCTTTCTTTCATGCTTTTTTTTCGGTGAACGCACAGCTTCTAGTATCTGTAGACAAAGGAAATCAGATTGTCCTTAATTCTGAGAATCAAAAACTTCCATGGCTCATGGCTGCCAACCAGCTGGGATTCATCAGACTTTTCCCTCACAAAGAATTTTAAGGAGATTTATTTTCAAGCAAAAGTAAAGCAAAATGAAACATAAATTCTAAAAAATTGTAATTGCCTGTCAGTTGAACAAATATACCTGGAAGTACAGAAGTATCTTTGTATTTTGGTAAGAGCGGGCAAGTGTTGTCTTCTAAGGTCAAGAAGAGAGACGTGATCTGAAATGTCATTAGCACAAAATTTACAACATTTCAGGGTACAGCTCAGGGTACGCTCTGCTCAGTTATATTAATTTCACAAGTACACACATTCACCTTAAATCTCTAGCATTTCAATGACTGAAAAACAAAGAGGGAGATAAACTTAAAAAAAAATCAGTAAGTTTGAATATAAATCAACATTCTGAAAAGACTACAAACTATTTTTATATTGTAGACAGCAGAATACTTTCACTCATCAAAGAGAATATGAAAAGGCAAAGAAAAAAAATCCCACACTAAATAAAAAATATTCCTACAATGAAGACAGAGAGAGAAACAAAGACAAGAATAATGACACGGAATGATAAGGACCTTGTGAAATTTCACGCCATACTTATTACTTATAGATTTTATTTGCCACTTTCATATATTATGATGAGAAAAGCTATAGATAAAGATATAGCTTATAATCAGAGCACAAATGATTGTCATCTACTTTTAGGACAGGAAAAATAATGAAAATTATAGAGGAGAAATTTCACATATTAAAAGCTGAACTATTGTTACTGACTTAATATAGTATGAAATGAAAGGCTGACCTGTCTACTAGTGACTGGTAACTTTTGAAGGTGATAATGTGTTAGTGACATGGACATTAAATTACTAATTTTCATTAAAAACAGATGAAAGTTCAGGGAAGGTGGACCCAAAGTGTTCTCTGTGATTATGGTCCCAGGTCTCCCAGTGAGCAAGCAGCACAGCACAGGGGCTTTCAAATTTTGACATTATAGAATTTGGCAATGACAAACCTGACTGATTCATGGGAAATAACCCGAACGATGTGTGTGTCAAGGTGTGAAAGGCTGCAGTCTTTGTGGGAAGATGTTCCTTTTTCTGTTCAGCAAAGTGCTGTAAACATTTTTTCTACTAGAGAACTGTTCTATAAACAATTTTGTCGCCCTGACTGGATTGTGCAGAACATCCTGGAAGGCGCTCTTTGTCTGTAAAAAATGCCTTCTGTCAGATTGGAAGATTCAGACTGTGGGTATAAAAGGAGCTGCTCTTTATCCCTCAGCTTCTGTCTTACCGCCATTAGTTGTGGTTCTGTTCGTAACAGTTGCTGTTTAAGGCTTGCCATGCTTTGTGATATCTTTTGTCATTAGGTTTTTTTGGAAAGTGCGAGTTTTGGAAATGCTTGTTCTGACTTTCCATGGTTTATATCACAAAGAACTCTGAAACTAAAGACAATGTCTGGTGCGGAGGAGGAGGGAAGGGGCTCAAATATAAAAATCTTATTCTTCGCTGGCAGGGATGAACTCCTCTACAGATACATACACCCCACACGTGTAGCAGCAACTACTAAAATACATCTGAATGGTTTTGACTGATTAGATCTGTGCCGTTTTGACTTTTTCTGTTTTAAATAGCAACTGATTGTACTGTTTACATAAATATTGCAAAATCAGCCCATGAGATGGAAACTTTCATTCCATTTATGAAGGATTTGATTATTTTGCTTTTTAAATTTATAAATCTATTTCTTAACACTTTCAAATTAAGAACTGAGCAACAGATACGCGGACCCATTGATGCTCACTTCAGCAAACATCATCTCGACTATAATCCTTAATCAATGCTTTACCTTCTAGCCCTTGCTACTTGCCAGTGTGCAGGTCTTGCCCTCAGTGGGCCTGATTACCAATTAGGGAACAAGAAACATATGCTCCAAATCACAGTTCAGTTTACTGAAAATGTTTGAACACTGACAGCAAATACTAGTGTATCTACAAATGTGTGCATAAGCTTTTTGAAGTCTCTCAGGACATTAATTACCAGGTCTTCGGTCTACTTTAGAGCTAAACATACATTTGAATTATCAGTGGATTTTGAACCATCTGTGAACCATATCACTGAGGGTTTTGAAACTTTCAAATCAAGTATGAAACTTTATGAAAGACATAAATGCAGTACCAGAGGATGAACGTTTATTTGCCTGATGTGACATGTATTATATGGGTGGGTGGGTATGACAAAAAGCAGAAATTCATTTTACTGCCTTCAAGAGCATTCTGTGCAGGAGCAATGGGTCTGACATGTCACTGAATGTGTTACGCCCTTCCACTGTATTTTTCTTTCCCAAGTATGCAAAGAAGAACAAACCCAGTGTTTCCTGAGAACATGGACACTACTTTACGTCCAAAGTACTACATTAAATATGAGATACACACTATTAGTGTATCTCATTACAATTACAGTCATTGCTGTAACTAAAACGTTATGTTTTAGGAGCGCTAAGAAGAGCATCTGTCTGTCTATCTTCATAAAGTAAAATGAAAGTATTATTTCCACTAGAATAATGAAATCCATTACAGCTAAATAAAAAGGAAAGTAAACCACCATTATCAGTGGAGGTGGAAGGAAGCTTTTTGCTCTGAACCACTGTGGCCATCCCGGCCATCCCTTTTGCAGTACAACAGGACCATCAAGATAAAAGTGGCATTTGGGTTACGTTTCCTTCAAGAAGACGCTGATTCTTGTACTAAAGTCTTATCACAGCTGCAGTTATTTTTTCCTAATGGTTAATTACACTCACTGATAAAGCACTTGGCTGTATTTCTGCATGAAATTGTCTGGCTTGAAGTTCCAGTTGTTTAAACTTGTTATGTCTCTGTCTACAGAAGAAACAGGCCACCTACAGATACCTGTTTTTCTTACAAACATGTTGATACTCAGGTTCTTTACCAGCTTTTTTAACACCTAAGCCCACCTTGTGGACTCTGGTAACATTTCAGACGACACTCCTCAGCTTTTCAAATTTGACGAAGTTTCTATGCCATATGGCACATATGGTAAACTCTCCAAATGCTGATACCATTCCACAGCTAATGAGAAATTCAAAACCTAATCTAAACCAGAAGCTGTGAGGGTCTCTTAGAAGTATTTCCAAAGTGGACATTCCCCTGTCTGTCTCATCAGTACAGCTTGACAGAAGACATCTGGCCTCGGAGAGACAGGAAAAAAAAGAATACATTTTTGTCCTACACCATTTCAGACCCAGGGAATCTTATCACAGACTGAGGTATAGACGATAGTCAGCCAGGGAATGCAAATTATGGTACTTATATACCTAGCAGTATGTGACTTCACGAATAGTCCCACTGAAATCATTGCTACGATGAAATATTTATAATTTTTTAGTTCCAGTAATAAAACCTTTAACACAGATTAGGATCGCTGCATTTGGCTTTGACACCAACATGTTAACTCTCTTTGTGGACAGGGATGACTTTCTAAAGAACTGTCAAGTAGTCATAAAGCATACAAAGAGAAAGTTCACTACTATTTAAATGTTTAATGGAAAATATGCTGTTTGACTATTGTTTTTACTTTGCCTCAAGAAATATTATTAATAGCAAATGTAGACTGAGTAACATTCAAGAATTTTTGGTAAATATTAACATGTTAACTTATTAAAGATAACTAAGTTGAATCAAAACATTTTTAACCCTTTTATTGCAGGTTTTTTACTTAGCAGGGTACGACTCCGGCAGTATCGCGTTTATTCCTTCGCAAATAGAGGAACTGCCAGTGAGCTCTGAGAACTCGTTACACGCTTCTCACTTCAGTGCTGAATTCCCAACACTGAAACGCTAGAAAGCAAAACCCTCAAAAGCCCCCTGCATTCCAAGCCCTAAGCCAGTGGACTGACTGATGTTTTAAGTAACGATAATGAGCAGAGAGTGAAGGGCTTAGATGCAAAACTCTTGTTTTTTTAAGCTGCTTCAAAATTGTTCAAGGAACATCTGAAAATGAAAACGCAGAGTGACAAGTGATATTTGAAAATACAGGGATGAGGGCAGGCAGATTAGATTACATTTTCAAAGCCACATAGCGTCAAAAGTTACTGCTGTTTTAAATGTTGGTGGAAATTGATTGTCCAAATGCTTTAATTTCTGGAAATTCCAGCCATTAGTTGTCAATATAGGATTAAAACACAGCTCAGTCTCCTCTCATGGATAAGACCTCTTTCCTCACAATAGCAATTTTTCGTGTGCTAAGGGCATGTTTGGGAAATAATTTCAAACAGGAGGTGGTTAAAGATTTCTTCCTTTAAGATTGTTTTATGGTGTCTAGGGTATTTCCACAAATTCTAACAGATTCGGTAGTTACATACAATATAAATTAGTTTTACGTCATCAAATCATGTATAACTAACAGATCAAGCAGTTGGCCGTGGATCTTACAGAATCATAGAACAGTTTGGGTTGGAAGGGACCTTTAAAGGTCATCTAGTCCAACCTCCCTGCCATGGGCAGGGACAACTTCAACGAGATCAGGATAATAAGGCTCAAAAGCAACACTACAGAAAGCAAACCATTCAGAGTTCATTTTCAGCTTTTCCTTGACCATCAGTTTTACCGCGTATTTTCAACTCCTGCGGACGCTTCTCAATAGGAATAGAACTTGTCTCACAGATATAATACACCTTCTTTCTAAAATAATGCTCTGAATTTTAGATAAAAGCTTTGCATTATAAATGTACAAAGCATTCTGCCAGGGAGTGTAATAAATCTGCCTTCAAATATCACTCTGATGTATAATGTATAACAAAAAAGAATAGAACCATTTTAAAGGAAATAGGCACTTTTCCCTCTTACTATCTTTCAAATCTTTCCTAACCCTTCAAAATGTCGATGGCCAATTCCCAATCAGAACTAGAAAAATGGGAAAGCGCTGCACTTAACTTCCTAACTTTAACAGGGATCTTTAAATCACAAAGATTAGCCACACTTAAAAAAAAAGAGAAAAAATACTTTCTTTTTCTGAGTACAATGACTACACTCATTTCACGGTGAAGTCATCCCTTTATCTGATAGTTCATTCACTGCCATTCCTTTCAAAATGTCACATTTTCAAAATATAAGAAAACAAAAAAACCCGAAGTGATCCCATGATGGCTTTCAGATACTATACTCTTGGGATATCTTTTATCTTTTTTTCATACTGTACATGCAGGGCTTTTGTTTCTGAAGGTATTTGCAGGCAGGTTTATTTTTCATGTTAGAAAAGCCACGTAATTAAAAAAATGGACCATAACCATCTTTTTTTTAATGTAGGAAAGCTGCATTTTACATTCAACGCCGCCCCTCTACAAGCAAGAGTTTAGGGAAGTATTGTATTAAAAGGAAGAGGGAAGGTTTTGCTTTTTTAATACAGTACAATTTTGTTTCCAGCAGCAAAATGAGATAGGATTTCAAAGGGAGTTTGAACAGGAACTAAGGGATTGAGGCAATCAAAGCTATTTAATTCCAGAGAAGTTGGAAATCAGCTCTCTCAGAATATTTTGTGTTATTATCTACACCGTTCTTACACAGAAATTCTAAAGCCATAAGATGTCACAGCCCATTGTTCCATTTTATGAAACAAAATAATTATTGACAAAAATACACCTCTATCAAACATCCAGTCTATTGAAAATTGGACACATTTAATGTAGCCATATTCCTATTACAAGAAGAAACTAGGAAACAATGATACAGAAGAATTACAGGCATGGTTTTGTACCCTTTATGTAAGTAATTCTGATGTGCACAAGCAGCCCTATTAATATGGATGGAATCACTCATGTGAATAAGGACTACTGTGTAAGTCAGGGCTGTGGAATCAGATCATATATGACGTGCCTACATAGGGAATCTATTACAAAATCAAAAATAGTGTCAAGTTTACTGCTTATTCATATGCTTCACTTCCAGGATTAAAATTCTCGCCACGGCAATAAAATGCAGAAATAGGAAAAGGAAAAAAAGAATATAAGGAAATATTCAGGCTCACGTCTTGAGTTCTTACTTGCAGGAGTGGTCGGTACCATCTTCTCTCATTGAAGCATTTTCACCAGTAGAGAATAACAGATAATAAAATCTGCAGAAGTTGCTGAGATCTTAATGAAACAAATTCTTGACTGCATTTTATTTTGTCAGTGTTTTATTTTGTTTCCCATTTTCCCTGTTAATATAATTAGTCACATGGATTTCTCCTTTTTAACACTGGTAGAGGGGAAAACTGAAAGTATTTGCTATTCTAATATAATATACAATTCATTGTATGCATTAAAATATGCATGTCCTCTTCTTCAAAAGGCAGTTTTTGAATGATTCATGAAAAAAAGTAATCTACATCAATAAAAAAACAGCTTTGCAAAATTCACAGGAAAATACATTTTGGAATGTGCAGAATGGCCAAAAGAAGTGACATTTTCATTCTCTCCATTCCCTCTTTTTTTTTTTTTTTTAATTTTCTTCTCCCCTGCCCCCAACATCTCTGAGAGTGCATACTAAATCTTTTATCTTTAATTTTATATTGTCTATATCTAATATGCATGTAAGTTCTGTGTGCATCATAATCCATAAAAATGTCATTTATAAAAATTGCAACACCAGCTACATACATCAAAGGTGGAAAGAAGTGTGATAGATTTTCTATATGAAAACGTGCAGGATTTCTACAAATATTAATTTGATAATAGATGATAAGCCAAGCAAACTAAAGTCTAAAGCCAAAGGACTGCGACAGTCAGATGACTTATTCATTAAAATTGCCAAGTTGTGAAAGAAAAGTATGTGTTGTCCTATGTTGTCCTTCAGTTATTCTGAATGGTCTCAATATCCTTGGCTATTGACATAATTCATCCAAGAATGTAGTTGCTTCTGAGGAATACAGACTTTACTATCACTATAGTTACTATTTCACCTTGTGAAAAAACAGAAATTAAACCGCTATAATCTACATTGGCTATTATTTAATTGAGCCCTAGATGACCAGACACTGTCATATTATAAACCAGTGTTCTTTTCCTACTTTTTGCTTCTCGTTTCATATGAATGTGTCACTATGAAGCTTTGCTTTTACTGGATTATCCTCTTACCAGGACAGGAACCATGACTTCCCAAGGAAAATTCACGCAATTCAGTAGAAGCATTTCTATTGAAAGTAGCAGTAACCACCAGCTTTTGTGTGTGCATAGAAAGAATAAATCAGCAGCTAATAAACCAGACTGCTGATTAATATTATGTATTATCAATCGGCTTGTAACTGATCTTCAAAATGTCTCTAATTCATACCCTTTATATTTCCTACGCAGTGCACATAAGGTAAACTCCTTAACAGGAGACTCTTAATCATGTACGTGTTTGAGGTGCCTAGAATAGTATCCATCTGATTGCATTCCATAGTCTAATTGTAGTCAATGGATACCCTTAATAGCATTTGCCGACTGCTAATTTTGCCTTATGGTACTTGGAATCTTAGCAAACAAAATCAGTGACTCTTCCTGTTTCATTCTGAATAATGCTCTTTGCATAATATGTTTGGGGAAATTCATCACACGAATATTTCTTTGACTGATACATTATCCTAAATAAACTATATGTGTATTTACTGTAAAAGTATAATATACTTAAATAAAATGGGAAACATCTAAAATCTAAAAGGAATTTTTCACATGCATACTTGTTGCATATTCTGTGCAAAAGGTTAGCATATTTATCACAGAAATGCTTTGCTCCCTTCCCTGATCAGAATGAGAGGTTGCAGAAATAGGGTTTGAGCACGTAAACTATTGTCTACATGAATTACTCTTAACACTCTACAAGCGAGAAGTCCCAAAGAGTGAAGACTTAAAAGATTTATTTTCTGGGACTTGGAAGGTTATTTATTTATTTATTTATTTGTTTTTAAAATTCAAGTCAGATTTACATCTCTCATATGCTAGGACACTTTTCCTGCTTTGACAGTATAAAGAGAGCAGTATGTTAAATAAGCAATGTGAAATCACATTTGCGCAAATGAAAATTAAAACCAAAATGGCTGATGGGTCTGGTTCTGATCATTTACACTGGTGTTACAGCTCTGTAGCCCAAGTTTAATTAGCAGAGTTAATCATGATTGATCAGTCTCATGGAAAGTGGGGGGTGTCACATTCTCTCTTGTGAGGAGTAAGTCCTGGAGCCAGTGAGATGGTAGAGATATGTGATCAGCTCCCTGATTTTGAGGCCAGGCCGGACTCCAATGAAACTGGAAGCCGTTGCCAAGGAGCTTAGTGTTGTCAGGTCCTGGGCATTGCGCCACTGGAAAATAGCCACGCTGGATTTCTGTTCTGCTGTCCCAGCCCACCCCACGTGCTGGAAGGAGGCATGGAAATGCAGAGCCCAGCTGTAGTGCAGATGCATCCGCTCAGATGCATGCTCTCTGGAATACTTGTTTCTGGGTTATAGCACAAAGGGACCAAAACCCAGCTTCTCAATCTGTTATTCTAAAACAAGTAAGCTTATTAATGGAAAAGGAGAAGCAAAATTAGACAAAAGTGGAAATCAACTGGGTGCTCAGAATACAGAACTATAGACACCTGAGCAAAATATTCCCTGTGCAGTAAATGGAAAGAGACAGTCAAATACAAAGGTCGATGCAGAGCTGGAGTTGGACCCAGGTCAACCACTCCCCATTTACTCCAGTTTATAATCACCATCAGGATCTTTCAGAAGCGATGGATGCAAGACACCCATTCTTCCATCATGTGACACTTTCCTTGATATCTGTATTTCTTCATACCTAGTACTGGTAAGAGAAGTTGATATCCCACTTTTTGATTTAAAATTACACATTTTTCATCAGATCAACCTAAGTTTGTGTGATTTTAGAAGTCTTTTTTTAAACTCTTCCCTTTTATTTCTTTAATCATAGTTTTATTGTATTTTAATTAAAAACTCTAAAAGAGGACTTGATCCCTTTATTTTAAAATGTTTGGTATTTTAATAGCTTATAAACCCTTTCCAGTTCCTTCCTTAGTAGGCAATTGCTTGAATTGAATGAATAATTTTTGTTTTCTACAAACCAACATTTTTCTAATGAAAAAAAATTGAAAATTTCCCAGCCAGTTCTAAATTTAAACAACTTAGCTTTACTGTGTTTGCACTTCTTTTGTGTCTGTCTTCTTCAAACACTGTACCAAATCAGTTTACAGAACGAAATACTGGAAAAACTAGCAAATAGTGATATTATGGTGGAAAATAATCATCAAATCAACGTTCCAGACTCCAGTGACTAATACAGCACAAATCTGAGACTCCGAAGTGAAATCATGTAGCTGTTTTGCCTCTGCCACGTGACCCACACACCTGATTAAACCAACTTTAAAGACTTAATGTTTCACATGAGATTGCTTGTGAAGTCAAGCAAGTTACAATTTCAGAATTATTTTAAAAACATAATCTGTTTTACCAGAACCCACACATTCCCTCTATTATTTATCTGATCATTTATTTGGGACAAAATTCAAACAGAAATGTTGTTGTTGTGACTTCATTATATAAATATCATTGGTGTCACCAGGTGCACTTCCCGCCAACATGTTATTCACATAAGCAGGATAAAAAAGGTTAATTTAGATGCCTTATTTATCATAAGGTTTTATAAGCGTATTTACACACTGTGTACTCTAGTTTGCACACTTATTCATATGTCACGTCCCACAGCCAATCCAAATTAGTATCAACAGAGAGGAAAGAAGCGCACACAGAATGCAAAATTGCCTATAAAACATTATGATATGGTGAGGAGGGTTACTGGCTGCACATCCTGCTCGCTATTTTGAGTAATTAAAAAAATTAGCTTCGGACATGGCCACAGATGTTCCAGGCTCATGATATTCAGACCCATCTTTTTTACTTGAACAATTTGTGCGGGCCAGCATTTAGCCTCACAGCCATACAGCTCCCATCCTTACAAAGAGAAAACAAATGATGTGCATTTACAGTAGGCTTTAAATTTGCCAGAGAGACTTGGCCTGATACAAAAGGTCAGGAAAGGAAGGCTATTCTGTGTACTTACAGAAACTTTTGACGTAGTAGTTTCTCTTCACGAGAGCGCGATCCTTTGATGATACTCAGAAACAAAAAATGCTACCAGTATGCTACCAGAGCATAGCATTCTTAATATTGAATTTCAGCACTGTATTGACAGCCATATTTATATAGCCATGGGGTACTTTGGAAAAATGAAAAAAAGAAAAGCATCTTTATGGAGCCGAAAGAGTCAGTATGCCCTAAGGAGCTTGGCATCTCGTATGAACTTATGCATATGCCTCCTAAGGCAAGGTGTGTATCAAAAATTATTGCCAGTGACAATGAACAGCTCCAACGATGACTAAAGGATGAAGCAGTAAGTGTCTACTGAATGAAAAAAAGACTCCGGGTGAGCCAGAAAGGTGGGGGAGAGTGAGTTTTTAAATAAATGGGCAGCGCCAGCATTGAGAAGCTGGAGATGGAGAATAAAAACCAATTAGTTTTGTGTTTTCTGTACACACAAAGCTTATCCTTTCAGTAGTAGAAACTTAGGTCACTACCAGAGGGAGGATATGCCCGTTTTCAGGCAAACCCATCTGCCACACCACCTCTCAGGGCTGCTCAGGTCTGTGCTGGGGAAAGTCTAAAATGACTTTACTGCCAGGATCGCAACTTGTACAAGACAAACTAAGAAATTTAGTTCTCAAGGAAGTAAAAAGGCACCTTGTGGAATTTTCAGGAGGACGTAATTGTGTGATACTTGCTGATTGTCACTGGAGTTACTGTATATGCCTAAATACTCTTGGAAAACCACAGAACCATAAATCCCTAGGCATCCAACTACCTGAAAACATTTGGTTCTCAAACCCTACAGATATTTAAGAGAGAGATTCAAGCAGACTCAGTGAGCAGCTTAGAAATCAGGAAAAAAAAAAAAGGTCACTAACTTTCTTAGCAGATTAACTTTTTCCTTATCATATTATGGTACATCCTATTGCACAGCCGTTTCTGAAATAGCTTACTATAACTGATGCTCAAAAAAAAAAAATGATTGACTCAGAAGAAACATGCTTTAAAAAATTCAGGACAAGATATTTAGGCTAATAACATTTCTGAACAGCTTGTTTGGGAGAAAAGGTACTTGTACACATTTGGCAAGCATGCTATATTGCATCTACATGAAAAAAAAGAGTAAGAACAAGCAAAGCGTTACATGATATTAAATAAGATCAGATGCTGTTCTTGAATAATGCATTCAGCTACACTTGTTCCAATTCAGAAGTGAAAAATAATTATTAACATGCTATATTTAAAATATGAAATATTTAACCAAACTTAAACAAGAAGATGTTAGCAATGAAAGCCTGATTTCACAAAGCTGTTGAAAAGAAAGCCATCAGAGGAAAAAAAAAAAAACACCTAAGAATGACAATTAAGAACATATCACTGGGAATGCAGGCAACAGCACAAAACGCTATACACGAAATCGAATGTCTTTCAGGCTACAGTGTATGTAGCCGCTTATTTTGATTTAGGACAGGTTTCTTTCAAGTATTATTCCAGTAAGTAAGCTCTACATTACAAGAGTTGTGAAGCTCAGCTGGGACAACAGTGGCTATTCTAGCAGATCAGGACAAGCACATTTTAGGCTAATATCAGGAATGAGGACTGCCACTCATCAGCCCATGCTGGAGCACAGTGGTATGGAGCACACTGCCAATCAGGGCAGCAAGAGCCAGAGTGCTAAAAAAAGAGAAATATTTAAGTTTTAGTCTTCTGCTAGGGGAGAAAAAGCCTACTTCCTAGGCGTTTGTGTAATTTCCTACTTCATAAATGCATTTTGCATAGCAAATAACAGATGTGAAGTACCACTGAAATTCCATTAAGTTATTTCAACTTTAGAATTAGAGGAATATGCAAATGAAAGACGTTATTTTTCTTTTAAAGCTGAATGCTCCCATGTAGCCAGCATGAAGAAATATCTCTTAACGTTATCAGTCATATAGAAAACCCTGACATGCCAGACTGTCTTCTATTCATCACAGCTATACAAACTTGAAAGCAGCACAGAGATTTAGGATTTAGCTCTGCTCTGTGCAGGACTGCACGTTTTTCCATTCCTAACTATAATTTATTTTATGCAATATAATTGAGATAGATTTCTGACACTACCATAGCCACCTGATTATATTCAAGTTGGCTGACCTGTGTAGGCCCTGTAGTCAGGACAAGTTGAGGGAGTCTTAAAAACAACTACATGTTTTTAAAGTTTTCTATATAGATTTGTTTAAGAAAATTCTCAGTAGCTAGTTTTGAAATTAACCTTGAATGTATATTGCAAGGCAGTACCTGTGTATGGTCCAAACCTCCAAACTATTTTTCTTTCTGATACAGAAAAGAAAAAAGTAAGATAGCTTTGCTTGTTTGGCGTAGATGAAATTAAGAATTAATTAATATTTCAGTGATATAAATCAGATTCTTCATGGATTTTCAGATACAGGGAGATTTGCATAGCCCTTTAATTTTTTTTTATAGGAACTTTAGGAAATTCACCAGCTTCTTCCTTTACAAAATCTGCACTTTGATTACCTCTTAGAAAGAGTTACTTGTAAATTGATACGCATATCCAACAGGTTACGCACTGTGCCACTGTATCCTATTCAGCGGTTCCCCAGACAGAGTATAGTGATGATCTCCACGCTCAGCCATGGTCCTGGTTCAGCCACGAGTACGCGTGAGCTGAAGGGCAGGTATACTCACAGGAGTGTAAAATTTAAAATTGAGCCAAGGAAGACCAGAGTTCGCGTTGATTGGGCTAACTGATGCTTATCCTGTTTTAAGCCATCAAAAACTTTGGATCGACTACCAGTACATCAACACAAACTGTACATCATACACCAGAAAATACTTGAGATGCAGCTGGTACAAGGCCAGTATTCAAACTTCAGCATTTGGAATTGTCAAGTGGAACAGTACATTAATGACATTTGTTCTTTTTTACATCAGATAAACACTTAATTTGACAAAACCAAGCATTTAACATAAAAGAGCTTTCTTACAGTTTAAATTTTCACACTGCTCTTGCTTATATTTTTGGTTACACTGTGAGAGTTATGCTGTTTTAATAAAAGTTATCAATATGTTTTTCTTCTAATGTCATTTACTTTTCTCACTACCTTCATGTTGTTTGAAGCCACCCTATTAGTATAAAAATGTATTTTTTCTCATCTTTTGAATTCCAAACTGTAATCACAGTGTGTTGTTTCCTTTCTCCCTTTTTCTGTAGCTGCTTTTCATGGGTTTTCACTCCCTTATTGCTGCTGCTGATAGAGAGGGGGATTTAAAAGTGACAGATAAGACAGCACTCGGATCAATTATTTCTACTGTGTGCATACTTTCTGCCCATGTTTCAGACATGCTCTTTTTTTTTTTTCTTCCTCTTAAGTGGTTCAAACCCCTTTTAATTTGTAAAAAAAAGCATTAGGCATAACGTTTTTTTTAACCATGATATGTTATGATGTCTTCTTCAAATTGTATTCCTTCCTTGTGTAGATAGATACTGGAGTGTTGGGAGCAATTAACATAACTCAGAGAACTAATTTCCTGTGGTTCTTTAACTCTGTATTTATGGCTTTCAGAAGAGTGGATCTGTACTCTGAGGATTAGTACAGTCTATAAATTTTAGTTGTCTGACTTTTCTTTTAAGGAATTAAGATAAGAAAAATTCAGTCGTGGCTGGAAATCGCAGGGAAAAAAAAAATTACACACTTTGTGCAGGGCTTTATTCCTTCTTTTTCCTACTTAAAACAGGAAATCAGGCTTTTAAGTCATGTTGAAGGACTACTTAGGCATCTCCTCGGCAGCTGGGCCTGTGGCACACCTTTACACCCCTCTCTCTCTCAATTTTTTGAGCCACATTTGCGTGACGCGGAGCCAGGCCGCGCTCCAGCCCCACGATTCCGTTAACATAGGCAAAAAAAAAAAAGATTCAGTTTGTTTCCCCTAACAGCTTTTGCCAACACGACAGATTGTTTTTTTGCCCTCGCCCTTCGCTAACACCAGGCAGCTGTCAGCCCTGCCCGCCAAAGCTCACCGAGGGAGGCCGCCATGCCGCCACGGCCCTCAAAAAAACTGCGCGGCGCGAACTGTATGGAAAAATCCCCTTCAGCTGGGTTTTTCCACTACAAATAGCCCATTTAGGGGTAATTTGGGTCCCACCTGCTGCCAGCCCTGGGGCATTAACAGTTCTTAATGGCCTTAACAGCCCTGAGAGGCCACACCTGGAGCCCGCCCGCCCCCAGCGCCGTTTTAGCACAGCTCTGGGCTTCTAGCCCTCATCTCTGAGTCACGCTGTGGCAGGACCTCGGACTTGCCTTGTTTCCTCGCCTTTGTCGACTGTAGCCGTTGCGTCGCCCTGCCTGGGCCCAGCTGCTCGCCCTGGGGCTGAGGTGGTCGCCCAGCCGCCCCTCAGGACCCCTGTCAGGTACCTCCTGTGCTGGGAGAAAGGAGCGGGAAGAGCTGCGGGTTGTTCCCCTCCCCTCCCCCCCCCCCCCGCGTTTTTTTCCAAGCAGGCGTCTTGTTGGCGAGGGTGTCTCTCGGGGACTGTGCCCGCGGTTTGAGGGTCTCCCAACGCCTGGTCTCCTCGTGGCTCATCGCCACAGCCACGCGTCTCCGCCGGCGTCGCTGTTCTCGGCTTTATTGTATTGCTAGCGTGTGAGAGCACGATTCTCCAAGTCAGTTTAAAGTTGTTGTGGGGCGAGGTGTTGATTTTGGCCTTGGATATTCCGTTAAGAGAGGGGGGTTCGCAGAGCCGCCCTCGGAGACCTTGGCTGAGGCGCGAAAATGCCTCCCCTCCCGCCGCCATTTTGTGAGCCGTGGCGCTGCTCTCGCAGGGGAGGAGAGACTCCAGACGGTGGCCGGGACACCCACCAAGCGTTTCATCGGGCAACGGGCAAGTGTCCTGCCAGCTGAACCCGGGGCTTAAGGTCTGTGGGGGTTTGTTTATTTATTTTTGCTTTGAAATTGAATGTTGTGGCATTCCTTCCGAGCTCCTTTTGAGCCCCTGTATCTCACCCGCTGAAGGTGGTGGGAGGGGCCCTGGAGAGCCAGAAAGAACCTCGAGAACTTAACACTTAATTTCTTTTTTTCCCCCTTTGAGGTTGCTACCCTTCCTTGAACCTTTGCACAAACTATGTACAAAAACCCCAAAATCCTACTGAAAGCATATATCCTACTATGAAAATTATTTAACGAAACAAAAATTATCTGTAGACTAACTTATTTCTTTCAGTTCGTTGACTGGATGCATCTTGGGGAGACTTGTGTTTTTTTTGCTTACCATCTCTTAGAGCACATTTCATTTTAATCTGTTTAATTAGCTTCACCTCTGTCACCTCAAGCTGCCATCAATAGGTAGCTGTACTCTGCTACCAGAATAGATGTAAAAAGCAAGGAATACAATTATTCTGGTCAGGCTTTTCTGAAATTATGATGCATAGACCATCTCCTCCCACTCGTGATCTTTTAACTTTATGTAGCAAGTAAAACAATTATTTACAAGAGAGTGTAAGGTAAGTTTTAATGCATTTTAGCAGTCTTCTAATGTAACCTAGCAATGAAAATATTAAAAACCATCTAGGGATTTAAAAATGTGTTTTGTAACCGGTGATCAGAGTTTATAGTTGGGATGCCTCTTGTTATGGTTGTAAAATGAGTTACTTGATTCATTTTTGTGCTTCTCTGCTACTGGCTTTAGGGGCTAAGAATCTTCATGACCCTTTAAAAGTGAACGTAGCCTGTGCGAATAGGAAGCTCTGGGGACATGTGGTATGTTTAAATACAAAAGGGATGAAGTTGGAGTGAAAGTATCAACGTGTGTATGTTTGTTTTGGAAACTTCCGGTCGAGTGCTGAAATACCCTGTGTAATTGACCCAAAAAAAAAAAAAAAAAGTTGGTTGTTTGCAGCAGGTACTGTACACATTGTATCGCTGTGTTTCCCTCCTCGTTGTGGGGACCGGGGGAGCTGCCACTGAGGGAAAAAGAGTTACTTCAGTGAACCTCTGAAGATCTCATCAGGTCGTTGGCAAAATAATTTGACGTTCCAATGATATTTCTAGTGTAATCGTACGTTTTTATTAATAAGAGGGCTCTACATACAGAGTAGAAAAATATATTCTGTTATGGAATGAATATATTCCCATCATTCAGGCCATGTGGAAAACGGGGGAAAGTGGCTTGGAATAGCAGGACTTCTTACACTGTAAACTACCTGTGCTGTGCTTGCTGAACCTAGAAAGCATACACTAGTATAAATCATAGGAGTCCAAACTGGTTAAAATACTGTCATATCCAATAGTAAAAGGGAAAGAGTTGAGGACTTCTACAGGGCTGTATAAAATCTTGTGATTCTCTGTGCTCTGCATGTAGGCGCATGGGTGATGTAGATCATAGCAATGACTAAAAGACTGCGTGAGCGTACAGTGGTGTAAGGGTGTTCATTTATTTTCATCTGTTATGCCTAGATCCTGCTAGAGCACCATAACGTAGTAGCGAACTCTAACAGGCTTGATTCTCTGAAGAATCAGTGGTTAATTGGCCACTTACTGAATGGAGGAAGCTGTTTAGACCTGTTACACAGATGGTATGCTGTAGGGGAGGTTTTGGAGTTCTTGGCATCGCAGAATTATTTGGATTTCTCAGAGGAACTCAGGATATCATTGGACTCTGGCAGATCCCAGGACCTTATATTTTTTTCTATCCTGTTTCTGAGGCTTATCTGATAATTATGGGAACTAGAAACTTCCTGTCTGTCATCAGGGAGCTTAAACCCCCTCTTCTTATTTCATCCATCATCTTGTATGTGTTTATTACTTAGTATGTAGTCAGAAGACATAGCAGTTATGAATTAAACTTAGTAGACCAGCTTGAGGATATGTGAATAGTGCCTATAAGCCAGTAGGAAATACGCTGTGGAAGTTGGATGGTTCCTCAGCCCACAATCCATATGTTGGATGCTATAGCTTGGAGTGTGTCCCATGTGAAGACTTATATAAGAGCACTGGCAGTGAGACAGATTTGTTTGACTTTCAAGAAGATTCTTGTCAAGAAGATGGAGGAAGGTGTGGAAGTACAGAAGGACTTCTGCCAGCAGTTATATGGCCCAGCCAGAATCAGATTTATTTTTTTTTATTCTTGAAGGTTTTGCAGCTGGTTAGAGAGCAAAATAGCTAAGGCATGTAAGATTTCAGCTCTTGCTTATTGTGATAATAATTCCCAACCCTGTGATGCAAACTAGATAATTTAAAATAATGTTAGGCCAGGAAGGTGGGAGGAAAAAGGATTGTTTTAAGGAATTAATCTGTCCTCATTGCAGCCCAATTTGTAGAGGATAGAATGTGAGGTGTATTAATACCCTCATTGTCCTTCTTATGGAATATTCAGGATGTGTTCTGTGTATGAAATTGGCTCAATCTTGTCCTGCAGGCTCTGTATCCAGGCTCAGAATGGTAAACCGAACAAATACCTCATGGGGTCCTGCATTTTAACTAGAGAATGAAGGAAAACACTTGCTGTGCCTGTAGGACTTGCTGTCTCCTGTTGACAGTGTTCCACTTTGCATAGATGGATGCACACTCACTGAAGTGATGAGCTAAATGAATTTGTGAATAGTATCAGTTGACCTGAAAGTACAGTTCTAGGGAGTAAACTTTTTTGGAAAAAAGATTGTTCAACCTCACCAGAAATCTGTCTGTGATAGACCCAGGCAACTAGAGTTTCCTCTGCCTGCTGTTTCCTTTGGAATTTATCTTGTGAAGAATTGCCATCAAATGGGCATTAAAAGGAGGAAAGTTGTGGGTATTTTTTTTATTTACCCTGCTGGAAAAATTAACTCAAGCTTAGTCCTGCATCTCACAATTTGCCACGTGTTACAGATTGCTGAGCCTCTGCAGAACCCTGTGTGCTTCAGTAAGTTGCTCTGCAGGAGAAGAGCTATCTGCCTTTGCAGGACCTTAGATCTAGGTGCTGCTCTTAGGATGCTGCTGTTGTCTCAGAGGGTGAATCATTTCCTTCCTCTGCCCTGACTTTTCATGGATCTGAAGAGGGCTCCCATAGAGGTCAGGAATGGTCTCCTATGTGATGCCAGAAATATAAAGCCTGGGGAAGAGATTGAAGAAATGAGATTCAAATGCAGTTTTTATTACAGATGCTGTAGGAAAACCCTGTTTCCTTCTCTCTTTGTGTCCCACAGTCTCTCCTTAAGTGCATGGTATTTGCATACTTATATAGGACTATCTACACAGAAGGAACCTATCAGCTTGTGCATGTCGTGCCAGTACAGCTCTGTAACTTCCAGGCTGGCTTTGACTCATCCAGCCAGCTCAAGCAGCAAACCAGCTACCTGGGGTTGATCCTGCACCTAGCCTGAAACACCTTTTGAGTGTATTTTATTACATAGCTGCACATATCATGTCTTATATAGCTTAAGTAATTTTTGGACTTTAAAAACATCTCAAGGGAGAGGAGGCCGATACAAGCCTATTATTTATTATTATTGCCCTTGCAATTCTGTCCTTGCTAGATTCTTTCTCAACTTGCAAACTCTCTAACCTGTCAGGTAAAACAAACCACAAATGAAGAAAGGTTAGAATGTAAAATCCCCAGGTCTGTGTTAAAGTGCTATTTTATCTACTACCAAAATTGTACGTTGCAAAGGTGAAGGGAACCATTAGAGAACAGGTGCCCTGAATGAGAAAAGATTTCAGACCCTGGACCTGGAAGCCTCCTTGTTGATTTATTTGAGAAAACTACAGTAGTTAGTACTTGATTCAGAGCAAAAATGGAGTTTCTCCACTCTTCATCTTCAAGTAAAGACGAATGAGCTTTCATAATGGACCTTGCCCTGCCAATAGGAATAAATGACTGTGATTTCTGAACACTTTCAAGGAGACCTGGAGACTCAATATGCAAAATCTCTCATTCTATCATTGAAAGTGCAGCCTTGGATTATTACTGACAGCCAGGATGCAGCTAAAGTAAAGGTCATGCAGACTATTGACAATAATAAATTCTAAGATTTGCTATCTTTTTGCTGAGGCCTGGGTTAGGCCATGCATCAAAAACCTGTATAAAAAAAAAAGTGGTTTGCCCACACAATAAAAAATGCAATGTACATTTTTCAAGCTTGATTTTTGTAGGAGCTGGAGTAGACCTCTTATTTCATATTCTAATCTTTTAAATTAACACACTGGGAGAACTGCCCACCAAAAAAATCAGTTTAATCCTCTGTGCCCACCCATAATGTATAATTGAAGTTGCATAAAGTGATCTATTGCTCGTAGGTGTAGAAATCAGCATGACAGTATATTTAAATACAGGCTGAGTGTAAACACTAGCAAGTTAATTCAGTTTTCAGCATGTAAGCCTGAGGTAAAAAAAATAAAAATATTGCAGGTTAAGTACTTGCCTGTTCCTCACTGGGAAACAAATATGTATTGCTTCAAAACTCAGAGCACGTGGTAGTTTTTCTTTGCGACCTCTTCATGATTAAATAGGTAAAAAAACCAGTACAGAATGAAGAAAACCAGTAGCTAACAAATAGAGCTGCTGAGGGTTTCAGTTATTGATGCTTAAAAATACAGATGAGAGCAACTCTCTGAAACTAAGCAACACTTGATAAATGAGTTATAAATTAAGATATGTAACTTTGCTTTTTGACTGTTATCTTCTAACTTCTGACATGGAAGTACTATTTGAGTCTCTTTGAATATAATGAATTAATTCCGTTCTTAAATAGTGCAGATTGAGGACCCTGGATGTTCATGGCAGTTCTATGATTTATTCAGAGAGGAGATAGTCTATAGGGAGCTATGGTATTACTTGCCATATTTAGAATTACAACCTAACCCTGACCTAGGAAAAATAATCTTTAGAATGAGAGAGAGCAGAGAAGTGTAGCTTTTGACCCTTTGTGCTGTCGCTAATGAAACCTGTGCATATTAAGGTGCTAACTGTTGTGGGCGGTCTTGCTACAGGAACATTTGCCCAGTGGAGGCTGGACAAACACCACCAAGTAACACAATTTTCAGCAGGCAGTAACAACTTAAAGTTGCTGGTAACTCAGAAGTCTCAAATGGACAACCTAGCAATGAAGGATGCCATTTTCTGTTATCAGTCCCATGGGTAATCCTGCATACCTAGTTTGAGAGCAGTGAGATTTACATAACATATGCATATCAGGTTTTAAGATACTGCTGAAGTGTCTGAGTTTGCTCCTGGACGTGTCACAAAGGTTCTTGATGGTTGTATTTAGTTGTAGCTGGAGTGGAGAAAACAGTGGGAAGAGAACGGTATTTTAAAATCTATGGCTTCAATATCACCTATTAGGTAAACAAACACCTAATTAAATACTACTTCAAGCACACAAAACAATAAGAATACAGAATGGACTTATGTCACATGCTGTTAACTTAAGTGTCTTTACTATGTTGTGTTTGGTTGTTGAGACACCTCCCCCCCAAATACATCAATTACACTGGTATTTGTTATTAAATAAGTAAAACCAGAAAAGCACATACAATTTCAAAATCTCTTCTCCCCTTGTATTAAAAACATAAAGCTTCTATTAGACTATGTATTGTGACTGTAAAATCATTGTACTCAGAACTTGTTATATTTCTCTAGTACAGGCTATTAGAAATATGTATTTTTAACTGAATCTCTTAAAACTAAACTTTTAGATTATCCAATTACCAGTCAGTTCAGTGGGACTCAGTTTGTACTGAGACAGGAGTGTAGGCTTTGGCTTGTGGATAAAATGCATATAGAAATTGCATTTACTTTCTACAGTTTTAAGTTATTCTAGTGTTATTTCAGTAGTTACCTGATAAGGTGAGGAGGGCGTATCTAGTGCCTCTGCTATGGTTTCAGACACCTAAGTAAATGGAGTGTGTACAGTGAACACTTCAAACTGGCTTGGAAATACTGAACAAAATCTGTCTGCTCTTACTGTCAGACCCGATTTCTTCGTCTGCCTGATGTGTTGACCTAGTATATGTTAAAATGAAAGCTAAAACATAATCAACTTAGTCTTTGAATTCTTTTAACTTCTAGACTTGCAATTGGGCTATACTGTGATATTTCTTAAAAATTCCTAATACTTAGTTTAAAAAGCTTGTTTTACAAATAGCTAAAAAGCTAATATGTGTTACAAAGTGAGCCAGAATTCAGATCTAAAACTTAAGGAAAGATGACAGCTGGAATTGCAGTGGGCTGCAAAAGGAAGGTCTGCCTGCCTAGACAGCATTGGGACAGTCAGGGCATATCTGTCTCCAGCTATTTTAAAGCTTGCTTTTTACAGAACATTGGAATTGGGGGCTTTGTTTCATTGTATTCTGTGCACCCTCAGTTTTCACCGGTGTTACTGAAAAACATTAAAAAAAAATTTTTTTTCTTTAACTTAGATTTTGTAATGATACAAAAAATAAGGATTAAAAAAATCCTGCAGGAGTGAGCATGGAAAGCAGAGTGTACTCTATCTATACATAAACAATCTCAATGGATGTAGTATACTATGTATATCTTCGAATAATTAGATAAAAGTGTTTCATAGCTAAAGAAGGACAAAAGAGAAGTTCTCTTCAGATAGTAGTTAGTAGTTTGGGTTATGTGGTTATGATTTTAACCTTTTCGATTGCTTTTGTATCAAGAGAAGAATAATGCGTCTATTTGTTGCATTCCAGGTATCAAATACTAACTTTCAGAAATCAGGCTAAAGAATTCAGTTCAACTGAAGATTTGTCTTATAGCCTTATCCTCGCTGAGCTCACCTTATGGGGAAGAGAATACTGAGCTAGGTCTAGGTAGACTTTCTAGTACTACTTTTAGTAGTATGTGAAGACCTGTAGCTGTGAGAGAAGAAATAGTTTAAACTCAGCCCAGAATGGTTGCATATGTATGTAGGTGTGAGTGAGTGCAGGAACCAGTGCAAGTATGTGATTATATGCAATTCTATAAAATATTCACTGTTAAGAATCTGTGGTTTCAAATGCTGATACAAGTTAGGTTGGCATGGTAATAACATTTTTACTGTGCCTGATTGTGTTTGTTTATGCCATATTTTGTGTAGATGCTCCCTTTTTGTCAGTTTCTTGCTAGCATTGCCCCTTCCAGTTGAGTGATTCCTATGGTAATGGCCATGTCATTCTTCTGGACCAAGCCCAGCGAGTTCCGCAAGTGTGGTAGTAAGGCTGTTTCTTTGTGTTGAATCAGTACTGTGTCATTTGGATTCCCAAGTTGATGCATTTCTTTTATTTTGCTTTTAACCAGCTCTTAAAACAGGGTGATTCTAAGCAGCTGAACTGAGGCCCTATGCAAAGCCTGTCTTACCCATCACATTGGATTATAAAAGGAAAAACCTAATTCCCTCTGAAAAGCTCACAGAAATAAATTTCTATTGCCAGACTCCCCAAGGTAACTGTGGCGAGCTCGTATCCCCTCAGAGCTCTCCATTTGCATTACTTTCCTTTAATAAATTATACAACTTGACTTACCATGCTATCATCCAGCTGTTAAAAAATTTGTCTTATATGTGCCCAGAGGTAGACCATTAGCGCAAAAAGTCTTTAACACTCCCCATTACTGCAGCAGAAAATCCTGCCAACCTGAAGGATTGATTATTGATTGTGCTGGTCCTTGTCTCGCCTCCGCTGCCACAGCAGTGTCGGAGGTGGCTCAGGATGGTGAGGTTGCTGCATGGCCCTGCAACAGCTATCTCAACACACTATGGCTGTTTTCAGGCAATTAGGCTTAGGGAACAATGTGTACTCAAAATGATGTGTGTTGGAACTGAGTCTTGGAACTGTCTTTTGTCTTACTTAATGGGGCTCTTTATTCTCAATGTACCAGGGAGGCCAGTCAACCGACCTGTGCTTTGAACCTCACCAAATGAGTTCAGAAAGTCCTGATATATTGGAGGCTTTGAATGTAAACATAATAGTTTTATTTTACTTCTGGGATTTGCCTGGGGCTGAAGGGGTGGGGGCGGGGAAGGGGCAGGTAGAGCTTTGTGTGTGTTTTGTTTTTTCCTTCAATTTAGATTTTTTACCCTTATGCCAATTACTCAGTGCCCTAAAATGCCTAGCATGAGTCATGCAGGAATTGATTGAAATGTAACTGTGTGTATGATATTCTATTGAGGATTCTCTGTGAGTTCAAACTGAATCACAATAACATTTCTGTTTTAGTTTTTTGTTGAAGTTTATTACTATGAATCCATTTTTAGACATGTTATAGCCTTTTCTTATCATTAAGGATAAATTGCTGCTATTTCTTCCCATATCATTCTACCACAGCTATGTATTTTTTCTGTACATAAGATACATGATAGAAAGTCACTTGTAGCACTTGCTCAGTCTTTAATATTACATGGCTCTTCTAAGCATGGATAAAAGTCTAACTTCCTTGTGTTTTTTACATACAGTCCAAACACCTCCCTTCTGGATTATTGTGCCTATTCTTGTTAAGAGGGGCTTTAGATTTGTTTAGGTAGGAATCCAGAAGCATTAATGTTAATGTGTAGTCTATGATCAAACATACTAAATATGGCATTTCCAATGATGCATTTTTTGTGCATATCTGGGTTTTTCAGAGTAGTTCTGCTGTGGCAAGAAAGCTGCCAATTTCATCCTGCCAGTGGTTCCAATATCTCTGTACCTGCAGTCTGCTCTATGAATTCTTTATTTTATTAGTGAATGCTCTCCTGGTATCCAGAAGGGCAGCCTTGGCATATCTAGTAATGCATCAACAACTTCCCATCACCACAGTGCTTAACTCTTCATGTGCAAATATTTCCCACATTGGGTATGCATAAAAAAGTGCAGAATAACAGAGTGCAAGTGCAGGGACTCATGGTACCTCTGAAACAGCTACATAAGACGTGTGTAAACTTCTCCAATATACTGTCCAGGAATCCAGTATCATGCTTTTCTCTGGGGTGCACATCAAAAAGCAAGCAAATGTCCACTTGGGTAAACTAGATTCTGAGAGTGAGCAAACTGTGCCCTACTCTAAATTGCCAGAATTGCCTTTTGGATTTGTGGTTTGACAGTGGAAAAACTGTCTTGTAGTTGGGCTCAGTGATGTATAATGATGGGTTTTTTATGCTTTGAATATTATATGCTAACAAAAGGACTCAAATGCTAAACATTGGCCATTCGTGTGGAAGCTGAGTATTAAAGATAATAAATCCACCTACAGCATTCTGGTCTTCTGCCACTGGCTTTTCTCACAGTCGGACAGAGTCAAGTTGCTAATAGAGGTAGTATCAGTAGCACTATGTGATGATCTACGGTCACACAAGATATTGAAACAAAAGGCTTCCAAGGGATTCCGGTCAGATGCCACTTGAAGATCACTGAATACAGTGCTTGTGATGTTACCAGCTTCTCAATGCCATTTTCAGTGTGATGAATGTTGAGCAGTGTGTGGCCAGTACCTGACTTCTACAGGAAGGATACAGCCTGTTATGAGCCAGAGGGCAAGTCAATAACTGAAATATGCTGTAAAACCAGGCCTGTATCTCTTTTGAGAGATCCTTCCTTGCTTTAGAGAATGATACAACTAAAGCTAGCTTGCTGTGTTTTTAGTGTCTGTGTACAGGATACTGCTTAATATGTTGCCAGCTTCATAGGTTATTGCTCTTAAGAGTTATCTGTAAGATGTGTCACAGACTTTCTGCAAGGTGCTAATCAATTCCCAGATTTCTGTGGTGGTTGTATATTGCAGTGGAATGGGCTTACTTGTTTTAAACCTTTACACCCCTTTCTGACATTCAGACTGTTCAACAATATTGTGCTGTTTTCTTTGGACCATTAAGTTCTGAATTACCCGTTGCTATTTTGGAGTTTCAAGATTTCTGCAGTGCATTGCATATTTCCAATGTTGTATTCCATACAAATGCAGGAGCTTCTCTGCAAGATGTAGATGCAGCTTCTTTGAGTTTGTGCCCCTTTGAAAGGTAAAAGGAACTTGAATGTTAGTATTTGAAACAAATGAAGAGCAAAACTAAAAGTCACTCTGTAGGACTAGGTACAAAATTAGATTTACAGTTGGAGAATCTAACTCCTCACTGAAGCTATATCTCTGTTTAAATTCAGCCATAATACAGTTTTCCAAGAGAAAGTGTGAAAAGGGGAAGAGGATACACAGAGGACCGAGAACACTGTACCCTGAAAGAACAATTCTGAGTCTGGAGGGTTTGGAACTAGTTCTTTTTTCTACGGAACTGTTTCTTTTTTGATCTATGCTGTAGATTGCAGTATATATTAAATATTACATTATATATTGTGCCTTGTTCTGTGTATGTATTAATATAAAATATATTTGTCTATATATAGTGTCTATATATAAAATACTATGTTACTTAGCACATCAAAGTACATAATAGTTACTGTTTTTTCCTTATATTCTAAAGAAAACACCAGGGTGATATGTGACTCCCTAAAAGTGGAGTGAATGGAGCTAGTTACTTTCTCAACATAATCAGATAACTTCTTTGTATGCATGCCTGGCCAGTTGTTACTAGTTAATACTTTAGTAACTTAAGTGTAGTAGAACATGAGGACTTAATTCTGCTTGGTGTCTATAGAATATTGCAGAAGAAAGTAGTTCTGGTCTGCTTTTGTTCTAATCAGCTTCTGAAAATGTATGCCTATATTTAACTTTCAAATGCATCACTTCATACACTTCCCCAGGCAGGTGATATGAACAAAGCCAACAATTTGGGATTTACATAAATCAAATGCAAACAACCTTTCTGAAGGGTGTGACCAAATGCTATCAAAGAAATAGTATGTGGGTGGGAGATAAACTGCTTTTAAGCCTCACAGTAGAGATTAGTTGTGGACTTATTTCACAAAGAAAGTAAGAAGCTGCAAATTAACTGTTGTATATCCTTCATGAGTTCAGTTGCTACCACTTAGACTGCGATTGCAGGGTGGTGCTGACCAGCTTCTAAAAACAGTTTTTCTGTTGGATACAGCTGCTGCATCTGCATGTTCCTGGAGTCGGTTTGGCCTAGTTCTGCACTTTTCCTGTATGGAGAGATTTTTACATTAAACTATATGTGTGAAGGAGATGCAGATTCAGGTGTGGGAATACTGGAAATCTCTTAATAACAGAATATGGTTATGTTGTACTTTGCTGGGAAAAGGATCTTCTGAAGAAGAACCTGCATTCTCTCAGTGTTGGGGTCTGGGCTCGTTCTCATTTCTGCAGGCAAGATGCTCATAGGTGAGACTTTAATCTGCTCTAAGGGCTGTTGCCAACTGCTACACTTGCTACTGTAGAAACTGCCAGTCTTCATCCAGCAATGCAGTATTTGTGAGGCCAAGAGAAGCATCAGGCGAAAGATGACTTTCTAGCCTAGCAAAGGGGGGATTTGGCTAGAAACTGCAGGTTTTGCTTTGAGGAGTAGGCTTTTTCAGAACTGTTTATGCATGTTATTAAATAGCTGCTGGATAAAAATCAGAAATACTCCTGAAATCAGGGCCCAGTACACCAGGCTTCTTTCACAGTCTAGTAACTGGGCTTGGGGAGGAATTAGCCCTGCTCCAGGCTCATCCCCTGTACAATGTGAGCACAGCTATATACTGTATGCTTCCAGGGTCAGGACTTAGAGACTTCCCAACTCTCCATCCAGACACATGTCCCAAGTGCATTCCAGATCCACACTGAGGAAAGACCTGGGCACAAGGAAAGGAAATCTGGGCAAACAGACTGGTGGGAGCTGGGAGCTGTGGCATGCTCCAGACATGTCTTGGTTGCGGGCTTGCTGGGGTCAGAGCTGCAGCCTGGCTGTGGGATACACTGCCCACACAGATTACCAGTAGCCAAAGGTATACTGAGGCTTTGGAATTAGCTTTGGGCAGTCACTAAACCACTGGCACTTGGGCTGAGGTATTTCTGAAATGGACAAAAAGGCAGGTCAAAAAAGAGAGATGTTCTTGGGTGTTTAGTCTTTTAAGAAAGCTGCCGAGTTTCTTCTGCTCTCAGATGGAAGCAGTTCAACCAGTCTTGTTCTTTAGGTGATGTATTGTTTTGTGGATGGCTAATGTTTGTGCACTTCCAGAAAATACTATTCCAGGATGAAAATAATCACGTAAACATGCATATAAATAGGAAGAGCCTCATTAAAAGAGAATAGGCTCTAGAAATTATAGCCAAAACATCAATCCTTCCTTACCAAAGGACAATTAATTCCCCTTATAGAATTTGGATTCTAACTGATTATAAATGCATTTTACTCTAAGGACTAATTTAGCAACTGGGTCAGTGGCTACAATACCATCCTCATCAGTTACATGATGGATAGAGGCATCTGACACTGCCTTCGCTCTTTGAAAGGTTTCCAACAGATTCCTCTGTCATTTTGTGACTGCATTCGATCCCTAGCTTTCAAAAACAATAAAACATGTAATGACTTTGTAGTTGCTAATGCTGCATATTTATCAAGAACAAAAAAAAAATAGTCTACCCTGAAGCATAATACTTTCATTTATTGTTATTCAGAAGAGTAATAGTATTTCCTTATAATAATTTATTAAAGTTAGTTAAAATGAAGAATGACCTATATGCGGGAAATCTGGGGTGAGTAGAGCATCTAATCGCTTTTTTTGCAATGCGGATAAGGCTGTTTCTTACTTTGTTTCCTCAGCCATTTTGAAGGCAAAGTGTTATGGTATGCAATTTCAGAAAGAATACTAAACTGAATATCTCTTAATGTCAATAAAGAATATTTTTTACTGGTTTAATTATTTACAAATACTAACTTGAATGCCTGAGCAATGAGAATCTGACTGTGGTTGAGCCAGGTATAAATAGACATTTGACTGGCTTTCTACATGCAGTTGTCAATGTAGGTTAATCCAGGCCTGACACAATCCTCAGACTCACTCTAGGGCCTCTCAGCACAGACTCCCCATGTTATGAATAGTGTCAGGCAGTGTGATGGCTTTGTGTTGGTCATGTAACACCACCGCTGTGTCCAGCAGAAGCTGCCACTTATTTTTATTCTAGCTTGTGAACCCAAAGCTTTAAAAAAACCCCAACCAAACACCACCACTGCTACACCCGCCGCCCCCCTCCCCCCCCCCCCCCCCCCCCCCCCCCAACAAAAGAAAAACAGAAAGATAAACCAGTGTTTGCAAAAACAGTTAAGTCATCAGTGAGTTACTTGTGTCACGCTTATGTGCAGCCTTTAAATGATATAACGATATAATGTATTGGAATTATCTAAATATTTCAAAAATTAAGATCTCTTCTTGTAGGTACTGATTTGTTCTGTGATTTTGATTTTTGGAAACTAGTTCTGTGATTTCATCTGTGTAACATTTGTGTATAGACAAAATATAGTGTGAGGTTACATGACATGAACGTTGCAACTGATTTCTTTTTGTTGCAAAGATTATGCAGTAGTAACATTGCTGAGTTGACATACTTGACTGAACAAATTTTAAAGCATATACTTTTCTGGGAAGTGTGGATTTTTTTGGTGCATTTTCAGAATGCAGCTTTTAATTTGAAAATAATTTTAAGTTTGTGCCCTTGAGCCAAATAATGTAAGTTAAGCTGCTGTTAACAGTGATGCAATGTAAAACTTCAGCTGTCTAATAATTTTCCGCATATGCTTCTTGCATGCCACTCTCCATAGTGGAATGTGGCCAAGGAGAGCATGAGCATTATATGCTGTTTATACTGAACTCGAGGCAGATTTTTTTTTTTTTTCAGGCTGTAACCAGGTATCTGGGACTCAGCAAAATCATGGCCATCGGTGTTCCCAGTGTTGCTGGTTTATCACCTTCTAACTTTATTTTTTAACTGACTGAAAGAACTTGGCTCTGAAATATGTTTGGCCTACTTGAGTACACAAAGGGAGTTTTTTACATCATTTGAGATTTCTAGAATGCAACTGGTTGCCCAGAACTCCCTGTAGGACTAACGGAAAAAAAATTAGGCCCACACCATGGCATGAGTCATCTGCCCTATTTGGGAGATTTGTTCTATGGTTAAATGAACCATGACATAAAGTCTTTTTTTCCTCTTCTCTTATGGACATAAAGAAAACAGAGTGACAAGATGTTTGTATCTACAGTTTGGAGTCTGGAGCTAGGTATAGCCCTCACCTTCAATACCATCCAAGCTCCTGTCAAGTTGGTGTAAGGCTTGTCATTGACTTTCAGGATCTGTGCATTGTGTTTCTAATGAATCATCTGGATGAATCTTAGATAAAACCTGTTCAGCAGAATGTTTCTTCCTGGGTTAGAAAAAAGTCTTAAGTATAGGATATAAAGATTAATGATGTTAGGAAATATTTTCTCCCAAAGCAAAATATTATTGCAGCTTAGGATTATTAGTAATAACAATATATGTCAAATGATAACACAGAGCTTTGATTTCTTTTTATGTATCTGAACTTGCACATCGGCTATAGAAAAACCAGCATTTTATGAAAATCCGTTATGTGTTCTATAAGATACAAAGCAAGAACATCATATTTGTTGATCTGGGAAAATGGATTTTCTTAGGCATCTTAAGGGAAGAATTATGCTTTATTTCTAAATTCTGGAAGTTATTTTATATCAAAATTTATTAATAGCCTCAGCACTTTTCTAGTGTTTCTTACCACAATAAACAAAAAATGATGCTACAGAGGCAGACTACTTCTAATTGCTTTGAGACAAGATGGGGCAAAGGATATGACAAGATAAAAAATGTTGGTGAAGACCTTGTGGACAAAGCCCTTGGCTTCCACAGATGTTATGGCCAGGAGACAGGTATCAAATGTGAAAAGGGTGCCCCAGAATACAGTTCTATTCAGATAAGTATGGGTTCTGAGATCTTCAAATAAAACTCTATGCTTTGTTGTTAAAGTATGTTGTTATGTAGTGTAGTGGTGTAATTAAGAGGAGAGAGATTTATATATTTGTCATTCAAATCTGCCTGTGTAAAGATATGCCTCTGTCTCGGTCTCTGAAAACTTCCTTTAAAAAGTTCAGGACTTGCCTTAAGTTCTAGCATGACTTTTATGAACTGTGTGTGTGCATGTACATACATTATATAAAATATGCATGGTAAACTATGGAGCTACGTTATAATCTAAATTGACCTTTAACTACCTTGCATAGTGCCCTGAAGTCACCAGTCCCACTCGTTATTACTATTTGACATTTTAAAAGTAGCCTGAGAACTGAGTAGTTAATGACAGTTAGATGACTGATGATATAAAATAAAATCTTGTGATGCATTATGAGTAGTAAACTTCAATTTCTAGGGTTTTTTTTAAGAAAACAACAAACAGGTTTCTGTAAGACAAAATCGTCACTTATGTATCTGACAAAACCAGATAGCTCCCATTTTAACAGTATATTATGAAAAATATTCTGGATAATTCAAGAAACTCTGAAAACTATGACTTAAATGTTATTTCTGGTAATGGCAGCTTGACTTGTGATACAATTCCCGTTATCTTATTAAATGTAGTTAATTGGCTTGTTATTAAGAACATCTACCAGCATGCATGTGTACAGAGAAATACACGTATGCATATAAATTCCCTGCAATGCTCTGAAGTAATGCTTCTGTGTAAAATATCACACGTTGCTTCACCACTTGTAAATGCCTCGAAGTACAATGGTTATATTGGAGCATGAGATCATATATACTCCCTCCACAGATAACATAAATAACATGCATACACGTACACACATTGTTAAAAGCACATTCCTGAGGTTGCAAAGTCAACAGTCCCAGATTTATGAGGCGCTAAAATGGAGGCTGGCTGTGCAGCTTTAATGTATTCCACATGTGTATGCAGTATGATATGCTTTAATGATGGGAATGCAAGCCGCTGCTGTTTTTTTTTGCCTCAGCAACCCCTTCCTTTTCTGAGGACTGTTTACTCTTATGGAAAAAAAAAAATTGAAATTTTTTTGTCATACTGTCTTTAGGAGAATGCTTGGCCTGTACCTTGAAACGTATTTACGTATTGTGTATTATTCTTAAGACAATTTTTAATTTACTTACAGGCTTTTTTTGCCAATTTCAGTATAGTTTGAGTTCTTCACATGCAGTAATTAATTTGTTGTTCAGTTCAGTAAGTGTTATATTTTTTCCTCAGTGCTTCTGCAACTCAGACAATAGATTATCAATCAGGAAATGAAACGGAAACGGAGCTGGGAACACAGTTAATGAACGTCTATGGGAAATTAATCTCAAACAGGTCTTCAGGGCATGGCTAAAATATTGGTAGTATCAGGCTGCTGTTTCCATTCTTCTAGTTCACTACAATTTTCCTTCTTTTAGTGAATTTTGATGGTTATTGGTAAGGACCTGATGCAGTCCTGGTATGATAACCGTCTCCTTGAGAAATGGGAAGTGACCATGAAAAAGAAACAAAGACTCCTAGAGTTTGGTTCTCAACTTCAGAAGATGCTTCTCATCTACTCTTGATGTCCCCTGACAGCGTTGTTGAAGAATATGGGTCATGTTGTCTTTGCTGTCTGTCAGACACTTATTTCTGCAGGTGTCAGGATAAAGTGGAATCTTCTGTATTGCTTTACTATCCATATTGAAACAGTATTGTCTGTCGTAAGGCAGTAAAATACATAGTTTGAATGATGTAGCTACAAAAGGCTGAAAGAGTAGTCTATGTATTTGTTTATGGACCAGTTAGCTATGATTATCCTGTGGCTTGTGGTATTACTGTAAAATACAGAAATTATCTCTTACTAGAACCACAGAAAAAGGAAAAGCAAGACCAAAAAGTTTTCATTTCCCCGTAATTTCTGTATTTTCAATCTAGTGCCAACTTATCTGCATATTAATTGCATACTTTTTACATTGCCTGTAAAGAGTTCTGCTTTGACATCTTCAAAGATGTCACTTCTCATTAAGTTCATAAAAACTCAGAGTATGATGTCTGTTGGCAGATGGTTTGTATGTATGAAGTGAAACCTGTATGTAGGCTCATAGCTTGGTGAGGCCCAGAGCGTTTCTGTGTTCTTGTACACACAGCTGTATAGATTCACATTCACGTGTGTGTGTGTGTACACAGTCTCATTCATAATAAAGATGTAGAAAACTATGTCAGTGATTCAATTAGGCTTTTATTAAATCTGCTGACATCTGCCAGTTAGATCCAGTCAAAGCAGCGCATTTTTGATGTGGATATGGACTCTGGTGTCAGTTGAGTTTTCAGCTGGAAGCCACCAAACAGCCAGACTGTGGCCCCAGCTTATGGTGCTTAATACTAAACATCATATAGATTTACATTGTTGGTATGGAAAACAAAGTGTTTCCATAGCTAGGGCAAGGAAAAAAAGTTTTTAGTCTAAGCGTGGCTCAAATATCACAGGTAATCTAAGGAATTTTGTTGCTGTGGGGCCTTCTCAGCCATGTTAATGGAGGAAGAATTTTATACTTAGTATAATTAAAATACTTCTACTTGAAGTTACTTTTTCTTCCATTCTTCTACATTTAACATTCTGTATACTTTTTATTAAAAAAAATGACAATCGGCTGACAAAAATGCATCTCCACTAAGGATATAATTATACTGTGATTTCAAGGATGGTGCCATTATGTGATCTCTTCTGAAAATCATGGTTCCATTCAGTTAGCTCAGGAACAGGTAATATATCGCTTCCAGGAATAAAATGCCCACACCACTGATACAGTCTTACCCAGGTCTTCACTGCTACTAGTTCAAATGCTTTTCCGAGTTAGTTGTGCAGTAATACTGAATGAACATGCTTTGTATTATCACACAGCTGATTTCATAAGTTGGTATTAAATGATCTACTGACAGACTGGAGTTTGAAAGCATGTGAAGAAATTTGTCTTTTGTCCTCTATGATCACAAAGAGTCTGATAGCTAGTGCCAGGCAGGTTCTGGAAAAAAAGTAACTCTTTAGCCATTTGCAGGTGTAACCATGAAACTAAACTGGATCTTCAACATTGGGCATGGTATTACTGCAAAGATGACAGCAGGCTTGTAGAGAAAACAGAAGACTTGTACATCGTTGGAGCTCTAAAGCTTTTTTTATGTAACTTTTCAAGTTTACCTCAGTTATACTGAGCAATCTATAAAAGTGGGTCCCACTTGAATAACTTCTGTTTGCAGCTTTGGCAAGTAGGCAAGAAAATAAACCTATGCAAATTATTCTTTTGGATGGAAGAACATTTCTTTAAATTATGATTCTGAAATTTTTTGGCATCATGATGAGTAAGTAACTCAAATGGAGTGTGCAAGTAGCTAAAGAAATGAACACCATCCCCTGAAGACTAAACAGGAGTGGGAAGAAGCACTAGTGAGACCAAAGTTAGTATGGTAAAATATATCAGGGACTACAGCTCATTAAAGTTGTTGGGAATTGGAGGGGACTCTGAAGAAGAAGCTGCAATAATATTTAAAGGTCTGAAAACAGCCTCTTCAAAGATCTTTTTAGTGGGAATATGGTGAATGGTAAATGTCCACCCTCTGTTGGCGCTGAGTGACTTATTTGGTGAATGTCTTCCCTCTGAAGACATAGTAAGACAAAATCAGAGAAACTGAAGTGTGAGAAACTGTTTGGTTTTGTTACTCAAGTAGTACACTTGACAGATAAAACTATACTTGGAACATCTCACAGAATAATGTGATGCATTCTGGGTTGCTCTCATACTTAAATGAAGATGGGAAGCTACTTATTAGGGCCTCCTTAGCTTGTAAAGGCTCTCCAGGGTGGGCACAGTGGAAATTCTGGTGTCTGTGTTATATGGTGAGGTTGAACATTTCAGTATGGATCTAGGGACCTGTAAGCAGGAGGTGAAGATAAAGGCTGTATTGAGAGGTGCTGCTGTACCCCTTAAGTACCCAGTTATGAAATTGTAAGGAAAAATGGGCTTCTGGTGCATGACTTAAGCATTCCAATAGTAATCAACATGTATCAAACCCATATGCAACTTCTTCATAGAAAAGCTTGTGGCCAGATGTATCTACTGTTGGCTGTCTCCAGTGAAATGGGGTATAAATCTGTGCTGCTATTCACACTCTGGTTGTAAAGTTGTCTTCCTGAACATGGATGTTTGTAGCATCATCAGTCTGTGAGTGGGAAAACTAACAACCCCCCTCCACTCACTTTATTTATATGTATCTGTTTCCATAATGCCAACATTTAGAAAACGCATTTCTTTGGAGCAGGTGTTGAACTGAAGTTTTGCTTCATGTTCGGAATGTGTGTATATTTGGTTTTGTTTCTTGATTATGGTATATAAAAATACACTACTAACAAGACAGTTACTGTGCATTCTACCTACTATCACTTTAGCACTTACTATACTTCCATTATTGCAGTAATTAATTACAAATGAAGTCTTCTGAACTTTCATTATGCATTTTAAGGATACAGTATACCTTTGTTTTCGGTTTACAATATTCCTTGCTTCATCTGTTTGTTCTCACCCTAGACATAACAAACTATTATTGATAAGCAAATACTGGCTACTAACAAAAGTATCTTTCAGGTGACTAATTATCTATAAACAACATATTTATCAGGGGAAGCATCACTGGCAGCTCAGAGAAGGCAAATATAGTCAGCCCAGTAACTTTCTCAGTTCTTGATGAAAACTTGTTGTACTTACTTTAAAATGGCAGTTTCCTTACTGGGGAGGAGAGAAGTTTAAGAATTTAGGGATTATCTATCTTCTGTTTCTTTGGATCAGTGGAGGTATAGGAATGTAAAACTGGTGAATAAGTCTGAGAGAAAATCCTGAACTAGGGAAGACTCATTCAAATAGCCTTGATGGGCATTGGAGGCAGGGGGGCAGCCAGGATGTGTTGACTCATCTTTAATAATGGCACAGAATCTACATCTTGTTGTTAGGGTATATCACTCTATGCTGATCATAAATCACTGTTCTTACCAGGGCGCAAACAGCCTTTTCTTAGCTTCTTAAGCACAGGTGAAGGTGCAAGAGACCTGTGCCCTTAAGAGAGATGTTTGTTGTTGTTTCGCGCAGCCAATTTCCTGTTGCTTGTTACATGAGTCGAGTACAGAGGCTTTAACAAAAGAAAAGCACTGTTTCTGCTGGAGAAGTGCTGCGGGGATAGCTGAAGGGAAAGCCGAGAGGAGGAGGAGTAGTGTATTTGAGGGCAAAGGGGTAGGAAGGTGCATTGTGAGTTCACTACTTCACTTTATTCATATACCGTGGCTGGGTGATGGAATAGTAGCAGTAACCCAAGGAAAGCAAAAAGTGGAGGGGGGAAGTGAGTGTTGATGAGAGCAACAAAGGGAAGAAAACAAGCTAGCTGTATAAAATTTTTAGTCATTCCATGTCCAAATAGCATTATTTTGACTGTTTTGTTGCTGTTACTAGTGACAAATCTATTGCATTGAAGTATTTCTTTAAATATGCCTACATACATATGTAACAATTTGCAAATGTCTTAAAAATCCAACCTCCTTGTGAGGAGTGATACTGCATACAAACACAGATAATTTGTATATGTATCCTTTTGTAAGACACCTTGAATGGAAAAAGAATCTTCATGAGTAATTAAACTTGTGTCCTCCTGTTTGCATATATGGCTACAGTAGCAGTCCTGATGACTTTAAAACAAGGTTTGGGGGGGGGGAGGGCAGGACAAAGGAGAACAGATGTCAGAAGATAAAAATTTTTTCTTATTGTTAAAGTGTAATAAAGTCCTACCAGTAAGTTTTTTCCTTTTCAGTTGTGCTTACGTATTTCTTTACTGGAGTGTTACTGGTTTTCACAATGCTGTTCTTGCTGCCCTTTAGAGTAGCCATGCTCATTTGCTTTCCTTATCCCAGAGTGAGAAAAAAAATTAAAAATATTTTGTTGCTGCTAAGGTTCATTTAGCAAACTTTGGATCCCTGTTATAATTTGCCTGCTTGGCTGTCTCTCTGACATGCAGCACTGTATCATCCAGTTTCTCAGGGAAGAAGTATAATTGACATATTATTGAAAACAAAACCAGAAAACAGCTTAAGGTCTGTGTTAAGGCTTCAAGTTTTACTAACAACAGTTGAACATGTTTTTTTTCAAAGGCATCTGTAGCAGACAGGAGCACTTGTGTATTCTAAACAAAATCAGTAGGAGAGCCAGGAGATCTTTACCCTGTTTCATGTAATGTGTGTTTATATGGCTTTAGTATTGCCTTTGCAGTTTAAGAATCTTCTTTATGTTGCCTGGTTGAACAATATGAGATATAGATGTAGATGATAATTCTTCCTGCCTTTATAACTAGGCAAATGCTGGAGAATATATGTTAGAAGTTATCCATCTATGGCAGCTGATGGATGGCTTCTAATGCAGCCAAATATAATTATAGTTAATATAAGGTTCATGCAGCCACTGAAATTTAAAGCAACTACTTGAAGCTGCAAGTCAATATTGGTGTATTCTTCACTCTTTCTAGTTGATTTGAAGCATTTGTTTAAATAAAAAAAAGCCAACTGCTGAGTAAAAATTTTTAACCTGTGCCACTGACAAGGAAGCCAAGCAGCTGAAAAGGTTACCAGCAAGGGAACCTTCAAATGGTCTGATAATTTGCTCTGTTAAGTGCAGATAAGGAGCCTGGTTTTGATTAGGTACTTTTGATGTTGTCAGTGTTTCTGATCTTAGTAATGCAGCTTTTTGATAATTCGAAAGCTGAGACATAGTTTATTATTTTAACACTGTGGCTGTTAAACTATACTTGGGTGTCTTGTGGATACTGGACATCTCTATTTTACACATTTGATATGTTATGGATTCAGAAGAAAAGACCCTCCTCTTCAGCTGAACTGCTGAAAATTTTGGAATATCAATATTAATTCTACCTTTGATTGCCACTGTTTCTTTCCCAATATTTATTTAAAATGGACCTCCACCTCAATTTCGGTCTCCCCTCTTAAAGCAACTATTGATATGGCAAACAGTGAGGTAAGTTTGAAAGGCACATTTAGTGGGACATCTTGGCCAATCTTCATTCCAAAACATTTAATTATCTGTGTACTAGTCTCAATAGATGGGTGTCAAGTTAAACCTAAACCACAGCCTTTCAATGATCCTTTGCTACCCTGCTTGTCAGTTCTTACACCTATTGTTTTTTCCCAAATGTTTAACTTAAAAGATTCTTCCTGCAGCTAAACCCACTACATCCTCTTCTGTTATCTTTAGCTAATGAGAATAATTGATCCTTTTCTTCTTTATATTGACCCTTTACCTATCTGTAGACAGTTACATATATGCTCAGCTTTTTTTTGCTAAAATGAACATGCCTTGTTCTCGTAATCTTTCTTTCTATACCCTGTTTTTTTCCCTATTCTTGAGCTTTTTTTGCTTCTCTCTTCTAAGCTGTCTTGAATTTGTTTATTTTGAAATGTGTGAAAGAATGTGGCACTTCAAGTGAGATCAAACTATTGCAGGAAAAAAACCCTGGTGACTTCCTACCGATATAAGCAATGGAATTCCTTTCATATGTTTGTGTTCTGACCAGTATGATCTTCAGGTTTTATTTTTTAATCATCGGAAAGAAAGACTTTGTTCTAATAACACTTCTGATACTCTCTTTGCAGAGTTTGGTATGCTGGTCAGGCTCCAAATTCACTTACATCTTTGTTCTCCTTCCTGCCTTCATTTTAGATGGAAAATGGGTTGGCTGTCTAGCGTCCCATCAGCACTTCTTGGACAGTCTGTCCATTGATGTTGGTCTCAATCCAGGAAAAAACACTTGTAGTCCATGTTCACGCACGTATGTATTTCGTTGAGAGAGGAATGAAAAAGGTACACACACACAAGGTGCCCAAAACATGCATATGATCTTTATCCCTCACGTGTGTCATGTTAAGATACTTCAGAATTATATGATACAGATTTTTGAAGTTTCCACTGAGTTCAAAAGGATTATTGATGTCAAAATTGTGGAACGAAGACTGGATGGGGACAGTGTTATGTGGAACTTGCTGATTCCATAACAGTGAATTGATGAGTGTGTACTCTCTTATTCTACGCAGTATCACTCTAAATAGTAAATAATAAGAACCCTAAACTGGTCTGGTAATGTCTGTCATCTTGCAGTGTACAGACAAATTGATAAATTCTGCTTATTTAAGACTTTAGTTTACTTACATAGAATAACCTTCAAAGGTGGCTTCTTTTTCCTTCTGACAATGCTGTATGAAATTTTATCAATCAAAAGGCAGGACTTGAGATATACAGCAGTTCTGTATTGAATTTATCTCCCTGCTGACACCTGTAAACTGCAGAAAAACACACTAATGTAACTTTACATGTGAAACTTACTTTCCTCCATAAAATTTTTAACAAACTACAGTTTTCGTATAGCATGGGATTTAAGACTGGTTTACATCTACTGATGCAGAAATGCTAGGATAGGCGGTATACCAAAGCTTCTAGAAATTAATCTAAAACATCACAGTTCTACTGTTTTCCATGGACACAAGTTCTTTACCTTTTCATTATTGCTTTCCATCAGGGGAAAGTTAGATATAAGAATCCTTACTTTAATAATATTTTTTTAATCTAAGGGTGCACAGAGGTTACCTGCAGTTTTTTGGAGTTTCTTTTCAGCTCTCACATAAAAGTTTTTCTTGCATATTATCCCAGGTGATGGGAACAGTAATCCTTGCTGTGATGCTAGGCTGGAAAGTAACCAGGGCTTTTACCTAGAACCAAGATTTTGAAGTGCTTCTTACTGTAGGTAGTAGTAAAGATATCCGTCAAATGAAAAAGCTATGCTTGTAAATAAGAATTCAGTTTTTCCCAGAAAAAATGAAAATGAGTGAAATGTTTCATTCCATTTTTAAAATTTGTTTAACTTGCAAATGAGAAAGTATCTCTTGCAAATAAAAATCAGACTTTTCTTTTTAAATGTTGTAACAAAGCATTAAATATTCAGAATGTGGTGTCAGTATCCACAGAGTCTGATTTCACATAGGATTGGTTATCGTGAAGCTCTGGACTTGTATGCTAGTGAGAAATATTTTCTTTCACTTTTCATAGAGATAATTTTGCAATTTGACTTTCTCGCTCTAGAGGAAAACACCTACCATCTTTTTCATTTTGACTAGAGTAGAAGTGCAGGTATTATTTTTGTCTAGTCCAAAATTAATTATTTTTAATATGCAAATGAATTTTAAGCAAATGAAATAATACCAGAAAACATCTTTGCCTTTAAAAACTTTAAGACAAGCAAGCAGAGAAATATGACAAAAAAAGATGATCTACTTCTAATTAGCTGCTTTGGAGCAACTGTACCAAGACTACCATCTCTTCTGAAGGTTAAGCTGCATTCATGGAACATAATAGATTGATCCCCTTCTGGGAGTACAACAATAAAAATTTTAAAACCATATTTAGGCAGTTGAATACTCTTCCATAAGGCTAAATAGGCAACTAAACTAAATGGAAGTTGAACTCGCTTCAACTGAAGCAATTTTCATGTTAGCTGCTAGCAACTTTGGTTTCTTCTTGAGTTCCTTAGCGATTTCTAGACTAGAAAGGGAATCCTTTCGCCAGGCACCAAAGAGTGAGTCTGTTACAATGCTTATTCTGTGGTAGAGGAAAACCTATTATGAAACATTCTGTGTTTAAACCCAAGCTTTGCAGTTTTCATTTTGGTATGATACTGGTCTGAACCAACAGCTGTATGTAAACCCAAGCTCTTGTTTCCCATGTCTAGTGACATTAGGGTTGTGTGTTTGTGCCAGCACAACCTCCATGATTTGTAACAGTGCATAGAGAACAAACTGTATCAGTAAAAGCCTGTTGAAATAGCGATACACTTGACCAAAATAGGGATGAGAGATGGGAGATTGTTCACTTAACATATCAAGTTTGTTGAAATGAACAGCAGTGATCTTCCTGATTCAGGCAACACTTGCTTCTCGGTTTCCCATCCATTTCTGTGACAGCTCACCATTGTTTCAGAGCTTAATTTTGCCAGAGCAAACATTCATATGTCTTGTTGCAGATGATGCTGTTTAGTAATCCGTACAATTAGCAACTATTTGATTGGGTTGTTTAGTTCTTTCACATCTATGCTTCTAAAACTCAGCTGAGCGTTGCTGGATAGTTTGTTTCAAAGCCTCTTCTTCCAGTGCTATATTTGCATTATATGATTGTTTTTGTGGCTTTTTAACATAGTGACAATGGTGGAAGCTTTTCTTTAACTTCCCAGGAAATAATTATATGAAGTCATCAAAAAGAATAGGAAAATAAGAGTATGAAAGGTAGGGTTTTTTAATTTAATTGGTGGGGAGGAGAATAGTCAGTAAGTAATTAACGTTTAAAAACAATTAAATTAAACAAAAGAGGGATAATAGTTTACTGCAGTAAAGTACCATAATAGTTCATCAAAACTCTATTTACCAGTTTAAAAATGTAAGTTAACAAGGCCCTTGCACAAGCCTTCAGCTTGTGCTTTTAGGATGAAGCCATTTAATTGTTAATGAAGTACAATATGTAGTACAAGTCTAAGACAAATAGGGTTTTATTAAGTTGTCCTTAAATTTTAAAGGAGCTACAAAAGAAATGATGTCTCTACTGTCTTTTGTTAACCCTGCTTAGAGAAGTATGCTGAAAACCACTGAAGAGGTATAACTAACCAGATCTAATTGGCCCCTTGCTGATGTGTTGGTTGTCTTCATTTGTATCCTACCACACTGTAAGCACTGTTAATGCAATCTGTGATATCTCTGTTATTTCTTCGTTATAGAGTACACTTCTAATTATAATTACAATGATTTTATTACTTGAAGAGAAAAACCTCCCAGATGACAGGAAGCTAACAAGATGAGGCTCTACTTGTTCAATGTGCAAAATGTCTAAAAAAAAAAAAAGTTAGAACTAACAGTAGCTTATATCAGTAAAATCTTGTTCTCGCTTCCAATGAATACATTATGATTATTTTAAAAGTAAAGAGGTCAGGAGGAAATAAAAACAGAAAGCATGTGAGAGCTTTCCAGGATGGTAAAATTGATATAATGATATAAATTTTGTACTTGTCTCTTGAAAGACCTCAAAAAAAAAAAAAATCCTAGTCTGTACACATCTTCTGGAGGTGGAGAGAGTTACTGATCTTTCAGAAACTGATGTCAGGATTTTAAAAATTCCTGAACTTTAAGACAGTTCAGACTTTCAAGTTCTACTTCATCTCTTATGTTTAATACATAAAGTTTTATGCTGTTTAGAAGTCAAAATACACACTTGAAATGCCAACCTCAGTGAAGTGTGCGACAAGTGTCTTTCTTAATATATAACATTTCTAAAATGCTTTTGGCCTGAATGAGTATATCAATGTGAGGGACTGAGGCAATCTTAAGGGAGAAACACGGACAAATCTTTCCATGTGATGATCTTCATCCAAAGGAGATCAACACATGAAAACCTCAAACATTCTAGAACTGTGACACTAAAATTTGGAAGAAACAATCTAAACATGTGATGTGCTGCAGACCAGAAACTGAACTTTTAATGATGAAGCTGAAAAATGCTTCCATACATATGGATAGGATGGGAATGCAATGGAAATAAGCATTAAGTGTAGCATGATTACAGATTACTTTATAATTGTTTGAAGGCTTGAGAAATTAATTTTAAGTATAGAATATGACAATTTTTATTAAATATAGTTTTAAAATATTTTATGTGTTTAGATACTAAGATCTAAAACTATCTAACTTTCAAAATAACTACAAAAAATCTGAAGGCTGATTAACTTGACAACTTGTAATCAAGGTGTTAAATTATGGAATAAAAAAAAAGTTCAAAAGAGAGACAGAGATGCTGGAGTGGAAAAATAGACACCTGACCATGTTTCCACTGTGCTGCAATAAAAGCTAATTATATCACTGGACTAGAAAGCCAGGAGATTTGAGTGTACATCTGCCTCTGCTAACCTTTCTGTACACATGACCTGTGGGTTAGTCTTTCCATATTTGTGAAGTGTTTTTTCTTCCTACCCTGCTTTAATCACTTACCTTGTAGAGCCTTCCCAGACAAGGATTGTCTTGTAGCACATTAGCATTTAACTCAGATGTGCTGTGATCTCTGGAGTGACCTGGACCTTACCTAGAGCTCTCAGAAACCCAAACTGGTTCTGGCTGTGGCTGCCTGAAGTGTGAAAGAAATGTTTCATGTTCATAATTGAATGTCTGTTTGCACTGTAAGATCAGGTCTCCATCCCACATATGTAATTTAAGCACAAGACTAGTCCAGTTATACTCCACTGGTTTTTCAAATGAAGGATAAGACACTTAAAGGATTGTTTGTGTGCTTTCTATGTGCTGAGAAGGAAAATGGTGATAAATCTGATAGAGAATTATATTGTAATAGAACATATAGAAAGAAATGTGACTGTCCCCATCTGAAAGTGATAACAAATGTCTGTTTATGGAACTTGAGAATAAAAACATAACGTAAGATTCTGTTCCTTCCTCAGCATGAGCTCAGCTGTGCCTTAGTTTTTTTTTTTCCTCTCTGTGGTATCGGTTTCAATGTAATAATGCATATATCCTGGCTTTCCTAAATGGGTTTGTTCCACTTTGTTTTAATTGAACTGGAATAGATATAATACTCATACTTGTATACATATGCTTGTGTATATACAAATCCCAATTATATACAATATACATAATTCCCACACTTAATAAAATGCAGCTTTCTTCTCATGTAATCAGTTCATCTCTATGGTTGCTAAGCCTTTTTTTGAGGGTTGCTTTAGCTGTTTTACACTCAGTCCTATGACAAAATATAAACCAGCTTAGATCTGCATTCTTTTCAAGGGGGATTTAAATCACAGGCTCCACCCATGCCATTCTGAAGTACTCTTCTCTAAAGATAATCATATGCTGCTGTTACTCCACCTTCAACCTTTGTAATGTGTGGGGTTTTTTTTCTTCCCAGATCCTTCCCCAGCTCAGCTCTTCCCATGTTTTGTGGAGAAGCTTCTTTTCATATGGTACCTAGTCCTTACCTGGATGATACATCTTGCTCCAACTGCAAGAATCAAATCTCAGTTGCCATGTCAATGCATTTCTCTTTCTTATCCTTTGTGTTTCCTGGGTTCAGAGTCTTCTGGCTCTGCATGTACATTAGTCAGGGATGTACTGTGTCATATGTAGACTGTATCGGGGATTTGTCCATCAGGTGTGCTCAGAATGTTCCTGATGAATAACAGTAGAATGGTTTTCTCTAAACAAAGAAGAAAGAAAACTTTAAGTACAATGGACACTATTCTATAGTCAGCCTCCAAAAAAATAGAAAATTTAGATTCAATTTATGTATGTACTTGAGGAAATTCAAATCGATATTTTTTTGAAGAGTGTAATAACTATTATAAAAAGATAAATTCTTTGTGTGGGGAGGATATTCTTACTACTCCTGGTTGAAGGTTGTCCTTTGAAGCAAAAAAAAAAAAAAAACCCAAACAAACAAAAACAAAAAAAACCACCAAAAAAAACCCCCCAAAAAACCTATTGCCAGGCACTGGGATATCAAAAGAGAAAGGATAAGAAAACTTAATTATTTACCTTTAGAGGTTAGGAAATGTATTTGTGAAATCCAGAGTATTATTCCTTTTAAGAACAATGTATTTCTGTTTTAAGTTTTGCCTGTGCTAAGATGGTTAATCACAGAAATGTTTGTGGAAACAAGATGCATACGTACAATTCAGAGAAAATAGACTGCTGTTATAACACTGAAATGTAGTATTAAAGTAGCATGGATGACACCAGCTATAAAAAAAACTTGTACCAGAATTACCTGCAGGCTTATTCTTAAGGCATAACTCTAGTAAAAGTGTATTTGGTGCACTGTGTAGGAAGCTGATTCGGTGATAACACATTGCACTATAGTAGTAGCTTTTATTCTTTTAGCATTCAATTATTTAAGTAAAAGGACTTTTCTGTTTAACAAAACATATTGTTGTCTGGTACACAGAAATATGTAATTTAACACATCTCGTTATCTAACAGCTCTATATTTTTATCAACTCAATAGGCTCTTTTATTTTCCTCCTGGTTGCGCTGCGATTACCTTCTTTTATCTGATATTCATTTGAAAGAACTAAAATTAATTTAATGTTTTGAGTTTAAAGTAAGTATCGATTGCATTTTAATAACTTGTATAATAATGCTTCTTATTTTTAATAAAAGTAATATTCTAGAAATAAGAAGGTATCTCAACACCTGCATAGAAGAGAATAGCTCATTTTTGTACCACCTGTGTTGATGCAACTCCACTACTTGGGAATCCGACACAGTAAATTAACAAAATAAAACTACCCACGTGGCATATTGTGCTATGACTAAAGGTAAACAATATTAGGTGCTAATTTATATGCTAAGGCATGATCCTGCAAACATTTATGTATGTGACTAAGTTTACAATATGCATGAATTTACTTGAATCCATAAGCGTTTGCATTATCAGGGCAAAATAAAGAACACTGGCTCCTGCTCTGTATTTGTCTGAAATAGAGGAATAATACTTTACTGAGGTACAGGTAGAATAGCTGCAAACTATTTCAAATATATAGTATATTTTCTCTTAATCTCATTTGAGAATGAAAATGACGCAGGGTTATAGGATCTGTATGAGTATCATGTTTAATCCTGTTTTAATGTTGTTTCCATTATTATGAGTAACTAATAATAAAACAATGTTGTTTCCTTACCATTTTCCCTGTGAAAGAGCCAGTAGGACAGTGGTAGTGATCTGGGAAAGCTGCTGTATGACAGTGGGGGGGAAATGTGTTCTTCTGGCAAGTGTTGTTTTAAGAAAAACCTGTGTAGGTACAGGGTGATAAATTTAAACACACATCACAAATCAGTCTCAGAATCATTGTAGATCTACCAGAACACTCATTGCAGGAAGCTTTTCAGAAGTGTATGTTTCAAACTACAGTGATTGCGCAATAGTACTTTCCTACTCTTTATTACAAAAACCCCCAAAGGGTAAAATTCTATTAATAAAACAGAGTAAAGTGATACACCTCCAAAATACAAAAAGAAAAATTATAGGGAGAAGCATACTTGGACCATCCTCATTAAATAACAGAATGAGTGTCTTCCTAAAGCCATACGCATTGTATATGACTGAATAATGAAGAGTGGATGTTATCTTTAAATGACCTTAACTGTAAATCACTATACTGCTAATATTACTTGTAGTTGTCATGATTCATGTTTACAGCTGCCAGCTATCCCCCAACGACCCAGTTTAAATGTTATGCATGGAGGAGGAATTAGAGAAGTGCTTACTGAAAACCTAATTAACCCCCTAATGCATTTAAGGTGAACTCCTTGTTCCTTAAATGTCTGAATATGCATAATAACAACAGTTCTCCAAGGGGAGGATTCAGTGTCCATTTTAGGAAACACTTCCCTAATATCCCCTTCTGGGATCTTTGAAAGATTTATTTAGCTGTCTGTGAAGGTTTTGAAGGAGGTGAAGTTTTCGACTCCACCTTACTGCACATCTTCCCTTGCACCTTGAAGAAAGTTGAAAGGGCCTGATCCGCAGTTTGCCTCACTCAATGGTAGAGCATTTTAGTAAATAGATGCTGGTTTAGGATTTCAGAAAGATTAACTTGCTGAGGATCTAGAACTTGTACATTGCTTCCCCAGTTTCTGGAATACAGTTGTCCATATCTCCTGGGTTCCCATTGCCTGAGAGAAACTTGTCCATGGTGTCTTACGGCATGACAGAACTAGGATACCTTTTATGACTAGAGACTGAGCTTGCTAAGTAACAAAGGTATGGTAGCTCTGTTACCTTCTTCAGCTGCTGAGAAGATCACAAGGCTGGCAGAGTGATTTTAAGAGAAATGTCTAAATTATTAAGGTAAAACAAAATAAATAGGTTGTTTTTTGAAATCTAATTCAAATGTAGACTGATAAAAAGATAAGTCAATTTATTTTATTACACAACTCTCCTGAATTTCTTTTGACACAATTGTAGGACCTGATCTGAAACCTGGTTAACCAATGGGGATAGATAACAAATAAACATCAGCTTAAGGAAGTAAAAGACGAAGTTTAATCTAGTCCAGTTATGCATTCTCTGATAGTGTGCGATAGTAAATGCTGAGGCAACATCTTTCTTCTTCCCTAGTCCTTAGTAAACTCTGATCCAGGATTTTCCAGAGTAGAATGGATGAATTAGTGCCTTTGTCTGTAATGATCCTTGATGTTGTCTTTATTTTTGTGGGTTTTTTTCCCTCCCTCCCCTCTCCATCTGTGAATCTGTCTAAACACCTTTTGAGCCCAGTAAACTTCTGGCATCCACAGTATGCCCCAGTGAGGAGCTCTACAGCTTACCTATGCCTTGTGCAAGGAATTGCCTTCTTTTGACTGTTCTCCATGCTAGTTTCATGTGATGGCAATGTGTTCAAGCTAAGAAAACAGGAAACAGATCCTTCTTTATTCAACTTTTGTTATGCTCGTAATTTGGTAAACTGCTATCGTATCTTGATTATTTCTTTTAATGGCTAGTGAATTGAGTTAATTGAACTGGTCTTACAAAAGTATGTTACATGTTCTTATTGCTGTTCTTTCATAGACATACTGCATCTGTTCTTTTGCATTGGGGAACCAGAACTGTACAACAGTATTAAAAAATAAATAATTGGACTTCAACTGATGCTCTTTATTTTTTTTAATTGAAGTATTAGCCCAGAAGAGAGTATAGGAAGGAGTGGTACTCTGTGTCTCCAATTCTGTTGCTTCAGCTGGCTACAGAAGGTGTACATATAAATCAACAGCTGTAGAAAGCTCTGCCAAAACCCCCCCACAACCCAACCCTGTCATTTTTGACTGTTATTAACATTTATAAAGGGAAAAAACTTGAGGGGTAACCAAATTGATACAGCTCTCTAATGTGAAAAATAACATAATCAATAAAGACTAACGTAAAACGTCCCTGAGGTCTGAACCTGTGGGGGCTTGTTCCTCAAGAGGCAATATTTTTCCTACTCTATTTGCTTAAAATCTTTAATAAGAATTAATTTAAACTTGCTTCTGTTCAGTCACAGACAAACATGACCCTACATGTGGTATCACAAGCCAGATATGTTTTCACTAGAACTGTTAAAGACAGTACTTGCTGCAATTACCAGCTTCTTACTGCTATCCTTCTGCCTGGACAGTATCACTCAGTTAAGGAAGAATTGGTTTGGTTTTATTTTTAAGGGGTGTTTTTGTGTGTGGTTTATTTATATGTTCTTACAGTAGGCTTTGAGTGGAACCAAAGAAACTGTCATGCCACAGTGATTGCAGGTTGAATAACCCCCGTCAGAAGGCAGAAATGGAGTTGCGGTGATCTTGTCTTGGACTGCGCTCACTGACAGACTCTCCCCTCCATTTCAGTAAGCAGTTGTGTTCTGTGTATGACTACTTAATTCTGTAGCAGCATACAAATATAAGGAAAAAAACTATACACAGGCAAACTGACTAAAGCCCATAGGGGATAATTTCAAAGATACAAATGCCTCTTACTACCTGAATTGTAACCATGACTTTGCAAACCTTCTTTAGGACCAAACCATACCCTCTTCTTTCAAGTGGCTCATTAATACTTAGAAAATGAAGTGAAGTTGAGGCAAACCAGCTTAGTAATTTTGGAATAATGAGCACTGGTGTTGCCATTTTCACATGTGGGTAGCTGAATTTGTGTAGTGCTTTTGCTTGTTGATTTTTTTCAAAGTATCAGTGAGTCTAGTTACTTAGAACTATGTAATACTTCAGTAGGAATTCAGTAGGAATCCTCTACGTAAAAGTTAAGTAAATTAACTTGTCTCTTCTCAGCTGTTATTTATAGCATTGCTGCAGGTCAGGACACTTGAAAATTGAGCTTCCCAAGGTGAACACTGTTGTATTCTTATTTATATTCTTGTGTATCTATTTCAGTCCTTCCCCTGTTAATAAAATGTGTGAATGACCATGTACTGTGACTTTCATACTGTGAAAGAGATGAGAGTTTCAACAGTGAATCATAGAAATCAAAGGCTCAAATCTTCTAAGTGTGAAATACAAGTTCTGCAACACAGTAGAGAATTTTCATTAGGCCATGTCCTGGGGAAGGACTTCCTTATTCCTGCGCTAACCTTCAAACTTACGAAACACTGAAGAAGACCATAACTTATCTTCTGTCACTCCTATTTAAGAATTCTGGTATTTTTAACTTTTCAGTGCAAGAGAGAACAACTGCTGTCCATTGGGCAAGGCAGAGGCTTAATTGACAGAGTGACAGGTTAGCAAGGCACAGTAATCTTAATGATTATCCTATTGTTCATCAGTGCCTTGGTCAGATGACTTCTCCATCTTAAGGCAACAAGTGATATCAAATCATTTTGTCAGTGTAATTTAGGAGATCCAAAGATTTAGCTAGAGGTGTGTTGCTTTGGGTTTTTTTTTTTAACACAGAACACAGTTGTATGAACACATTATTCTACTTAGCTATCTAATTTTATTAACTAAATACACAGGGAAAAGTTAAAAATTAGCTAAGTTTGTGGTTAGGCGCAAACAATTGTTGAAAGCAGCAGCACATTAAAAAATGAACTTGTTATATCTCCCGCTATTTCACGAACACACATTTTCAGGACTCCTTCATTTTGCATATATATATATTTTTAAGTTTTTTTGGTACATGCACATTTATGCTATTGGATTAGTGGAACAAGGCAATCAGAACAGATCTTGTATTCAACTACTGTGCTACTGGTGGTTTGCTGAGTGGGCTATCAAATTTGCTTTAAAGAAGTAACTAGATTTTTGTCAAAAAAAGACAATATGAGCACAAAGTTTAAAACAAATAAGCAATTAACAGTAATTGACACTTAGAAACAGAAAAGGTATTTTCCACTTTTTCTTACTGCCTTAACCACATCTTTTCCTTGTTTCATATTATAAATGAATATTAATGTACAAAACAAATTGGATAAGCTGTATCTGTAGTTCCAATTAAGGGCCACAAAACATGTATTGAAATGTCATACATCCTCCAAGAATGTTAAAAAGCATTGGAATTGCATCCTAAATATTTTGTTGCTCATCTGCAATCAAAGCATTTCTTCACTTTGTAGTCATTAAGTGCTAATCTGTTTTGCTAAAAAGCTGCACTTTAAAATAGTAAATGGGTCAAAATATATAAAATATGGGCAACCATTTTTAGAAGGAAAAAAGAACATGAAGACTAATTGACAGATTTAGTTCCTGTGAGACAAATTTTAAGTTATTTAAAACTGTCTGACACCTGGATATATCTTTAAATACTTTTTGAAAGTTTGGCAGCTATTCAGCTTTCTTGTATGGGATCAGTATGGAAGATGAGCAACTCTGAGACCTTGTAATAGTGCAGTGTATAACGTGCAAAAGTTGAAACTGTATTAAAGTTTTATCTGTAAATTCTGATTTCTCCTTCGAAAGAGAATCCTGTAGCTTATAGAACAGGTCAATAGCCAGAGTTGTTTTTACTCTCGTCAGGGCTGTTAGCAGTGGTATGAAGTATTTAAAACTGAAAGGGAACCCCGAGTTCCTGACCTGGCTCATGTTGTAACTGTGAACCACGAAGCTATAGAGCCATTCACTCTTGTTCTGCCTGGTGCTGGCTCTGTAACCTGTTGCAGGAGTAGCTGGAAGGCACCCTGCTCTTTTTTGGGGCTCTGGTCCTAGTGGCAAAAGCACTTGCCTCACCTGCAGGATGAGAGGCTTCATCCTTCTCACAGGAGAAGGATGGGCACCCTGAACCCATGCTTCAAGTAGTGCTTTTCTGAGTGAAGGGGGAACATAGACTGCTCCTAGTGAGTTTTTGTAAATAACTATTACTTTAGACAGGTAAGCAGGTAGCTCCCTGGATGATTAATTACAGGATGATGCAAAGTTGCTGTGCTTGGAAACTGTATTGACCTGTTTGGAAGGGGACATAGCACTGAACTGCAGCAGGGCCATGCCCTGTTCTCAGTGCCAGCTGAGTTATTCAGCACCAGCTCGGTGTATCTGGTAGGTTATGTTAAGTTGCCTCGGTAGACTTGCTCTTTTTCTTTTTGTTCATAGTATCGCAGAGCCATTTACATTGGAAGGAAGCCCCTGCTCCATCAGGGGCAGCTTTGAGCAGGTTGTCCTGGACTCTGTTCAGTTGGGTTTTGAGTATCTTCACTGATAGAAACTCTAAAGCTCTCTGGGCAACTTGTTTCAGTGTTTGACCACTATCGTGGTAAAAACCTGTCTTCTTGTGTTTGGATTGAATTTCATGGTTTTAATGTTTTTGTTTGTTTTAATTTTTTTTCATATCTTGTAACTTTTATTCTGCCTTTTGCCCTTGTCAGTGGGCGGTACTGAGAAGAGCCTGGCTCCTGCTTCTTTATTCCCTTGCATCGGGTATTTATACGCATTGATAAGATTCCCCTGAACCTTATCTTCTCCAGGCTGAACGGTCCTAGACCTCTCAGCTTTTCCTCTTATGAATGATGCTTCAGCCCCTTAATCGTATTTGTTAGCCAAGTCCAAAAGAAGTCACAAATGTTCCACAATGGATGGAGCACCAAACTTAAAATGTTAAGCTTTTAGCAAATATAATGCTCAGTGTCTCTAGTTAATGGATGCACATGGATGAACTAGGTAATACTGAAATGATTTAGACCTAACTAATGTGACTAACCAGTGGAAGCAGGAAATCTAAGAGCTGCTACATCTAGTTAATAATCAAAGTCCAGCTTTCCTATTTTCAAGAGTAAAATTAACATGCTTGCTATTGGATCTTGGAGTAAGTTACCTGCAGCTGCCAAAGATCAGCCATTCACAGAGGTAAAATGACATGGCATTTTCTGTCCTGCTAATGACATCAGTGATGAGGGTTCCATAGGGATTGCCTAATACGGGCAAGAGATTTTCTCCAGTTGGCTGACTTTCCACTCCACTGCTGACCATTAAAGAGAAGAAGAAAATAGCCCACAGTGCTGAAGATAATTTGTTTTTTATTACATACAGAACTCAGGGGGAAAAGTCACAAAACAAACCCCTTCCCAGGAAAAAAATCCAAACAAGCCCAAACAAAAAATAGTGATTTATCCAGGCAGAAAATGTGTATATACTTATTTTGAACTAAAACTGCATATCCAGATTGAATTTGAGAATTAGTTTGGGGAAAGAAAAGAAGTAGTTTTGAAATGTCAAAATAATTCTGTTTTGTCATTCTGAACTGAAGCATTTCTGTTTTCTTAAGCTAGTGGCTAGGGAACTGACCTGTAATCTTTTTCTAATTCCTAAGGTGGACTTGAACTCAGGCATCTTATGCCTCTCAAAAGTAACTAGAGGCCTTCTGAGATGGACCTTTCTCTGATTCATCAGCTGAAACCCTTCTATCTATAGCAGTCCTAACTATTCAAAAAAGAACAGAAGAGAGACTCAATAGCCTGTCACATTCAGTGTATTTGAAAAGAGAATGAGAAGGGGGGGGGGAAAACCAACCCCAAAACGCTTCTAGTCTGGGTCAATTGGTCTGAATTTGTTTCTTTGATTTTTCAAGTCAGTAGCTAAATTGAAAAATCAATTATTTACACATCTCTAACTACATGCTTCTCTTTTGCCAGCCAATTGTTAGATATGGGCATTTCAACAACTTCCCTTCTTGCCTAAGATACCCAACCTCCCATCCCTCACCCTGCTTTTATGTAGGAGGCTGTGTGACGGCTTAATGGAGAGTGTATCAGTCCTTGTGGAAAACCTGCGCTCCTGTTGTGATCTCATTTAATTACTGAAGGTACAGAAGTCAGTCTTTTGACACACGCAAACACACACACACACCCAGTCACTGAATATTTGTAAACAGTTTATTTATGGAGCTATATGAAAATCTGTGGAGCAATGTCTATGGAAGATTAAGATATCAGAGGGTTTGATAGAAGGTAGGACTCGGGTCATACGCATGTTACTCCACTGAAATGACAGTCATAACTCTGTGTGTTAAAGCAGAAGCGTGCATGAAAAAAGAGAAATATTTTAAGTGGTATTGCTTAAGATTCCTGGCTTTGAGGACAGACACTCAGTTGCCTTGTAAATCGTGGGGGCATCAGCAGTAGAGGTGTTCAAGAGGAAACCTGGTGCAACATTTAGGTTGTAGTATCACATGTGCTTGTGAAGGCATCTGGGCTAGATGACCTGAGAAATCCCTTCCAACCGAAGGTACTGGAATCATACAGTCTAAATGACCAGTAGAGATTTTTTTAATGCAGATTCTGCTAAATCAAACTCTTTAATTAGCACTGTCTCCTTTCTAACACCATAAAAGTGGATCCTGATTGAGCATCATCCCATATTCTTACTGTTAATAAATTCTTTCCAACACACAAAGATCAAATACACAAGATTATTCAAACACGTCTTTGCTGTTCTCTGCTTAATAAAACAAGTGAAAGAAAGTGAATAGCAGTCGCGCATCTAAAAGACATAGCGCTATTCATAAAGCATATTACTTCTTTAGACTCCCCAAATTCTAATTAGAACTTTACAAAGCAATAACAAAGATAGCAACTGGATTCTAAACTAATAAATCTAAGCTCAGTGCAAACCGGAAAGCCCCAGTGCCAGTAAAATAATACAAGACACCTGTTTTATATGGTACACATCAAAAGCAAGCCCCAAGGACAATAACTTTTAATATAATCATTATTAAATGTCTATTAGCCAAAGCTCAAAATATCAAGAAATGTATTGTAGTAGCGAAACAACTGTCTCTCAGACACACAAAATCTTTCTGTTTTGATGATTAAAACTTTGGTTGCCAATAATCTTCTGGCCCAAGGTAGCAAGCGTTATTACTGTACTTAGAAAGTAATGAAAGCATATTTCTTATCATTCAGTTTTCCTATTTATAATTTAAAGTGCACTCCTGTTCATCTATCTGTTTGAAATTAAATTCTTAAATTAAATACTTTATAGCTTTTTCATTCTCCTGGAGATAACAAAAGTACCAATACAAAAAAAGTGTATTCAAAAAAATCCAGGGAGGGATTCAAATGCAGAAACTGTGGAAAAGCTCATTAATGTTTTGAAGATACACAACTTTAGCTTGAGTTAAGTCCAGTTATTTTTTTTTTTAATCTCAGTTCTTGCACCAGACAAAACAGAACTGAGTTTAAATCCTACTAAAGCTTTAAGCCTCTGTTCTTATTTTGGTAGGAATGACTGCCCAACAGTAAATGGAGCTATATTCTTGCATGCTTCTCCTTCACTTTATTACATACCACTAAGTATACCCTAGGACAGGGAATTGAATTTGCATCTCCTCTATCTTAAAAGAAGGATAAAGCAATAGCACATAAAATAAAAGTATGTATAGGACTTCCCCCAGTGAGGAAGGAAGGTGGGAACAAGCCTTTCTTCTGATTAGTGCCTCTTTTTGATTGCTACTGGCATTTAATTGCTAACACCTAATGAGGAGGTGGGGTTGATTTATGCAGAGTTTTAAAATGAGGAAGAAGCGCTTGAAGTGATAGTAAACTGAAAATCAGTAGGGCTGAGTTTCTGGGCTTCCCAGCAATAGGAGCTGGAGTTCTTTCTGTTAGAGCGGGGCTACGTATCTACTGTAGACAACTTAGCTTTGGGTATAGCTCGATCTACAGATGATGTTAGTGCTGCTGGAGGCAAAAGAAATCCTGCTGGAGTGGTGTGTCTTGGGGTATGAAGGGGGCTCTGTTAATGGAGAACAGAAATTGCTAAGCAGCAGCTGCATGAGTAGGTTCAGAGTAGCCTTGAAGTGAGTGATTGCTGCTGATTCAGATTAAACAAAAGCAAACCCCACTGAATAGCAGTAGACTTTTTTTTTTTAGTACAGAACTTCGATAAATCAGTAGAATTAATTATTGAAATCGGCTAGTTCCTTAAATAAAACTTTGGCATTACTGTAAATCAATTAAGGTGAAAAATGGTTAGAGAAGTACTCTTATAACTGAACAAATGAAAGCGGGATCTTGGAATTAATCAGAGCATATGAGGGGAAGAAAAAGGAGACAGTTAATGTTGAGAGAGAAAACAAGCATTGCTCTAAATAAAAAAGTGGATTCATACATGGCAAAGAATATGAAAAAAGTAATAGACCAAGAACACTAGTGTTGAAATGCTCAGCCGTGTAATAGTGAGGTTTTGAGAGCAGTTTTCCAATGAGGATGCTGTACTGCCTAAGGCAAAATTTGAGAACTATCTGCTACAACCCTTAAACTTTAAAATACCTATCTGTACAGGAGGTAAAAATATAGAAAGCAGCAAGAGAAACTGAGCCCGTGTTTTCAATATCTTCCATGGGTATTGTAATAATTTGGGGAAGCTGGAGCTCTGACATTCTCATCTACAGACTTCTTTTTTCTTTCACAGCGATGTTGCCACTACACTTTCCCAGAACTTAATGTCACAGGAATGCATGGAAAGTCCCCACTAAACTGAAATACCACCTAACTGTAACTTACTTTTGATCATTCAAGGCAGAATTGACTACCAAACTAATAATTTTTTTTAACAAATGGAGCATCCTATGAGGTACTGAGAGCCTTTCACCTCCTAGTAACATAAATGAAAGCTGTCAGCACCTTGTTGTATTGAGATCTTTGTATTTAAATTGTAGACACCTTGAATGTATTTGTTAGGAATGGACTAGACCTTTTTCAAGAACAGTGAATTTAAAACCTTAGTATGCAATACTTTCTTTCACATTTATTATAATCTTTATGGGTTTCTTTAATGGGGTTGTTCTTCAGCAAACAACTATGTGCACTTGTGATAGATCTGGTCTGACAAGAAGCATGTGGGGAAAAAATACATTTTAAAGACTATTTTCTTCCTCCTTATTCAAATTAATCTATTCTTAATGTTCACTGGAAGGGGATTTTTTTTTTTTTCTAAATGGTAGGTCTACTCCTATGAGTGAGTGAGTCTGGAAGATTCTTGTTGTGAAATTAATGTTTTTCACTTCAGTAATTTTCAGAATACGCATACCCAGATTACAATGAAACTAAGAGAGGTTTATTTCAAAACTGCCAAGAATACGGTAATTTGAATTGGGATGGGTAACTTCCATTTTATGCATCATCAGTGATGACAAAGATTGTGTTAGATGAGTCTTATGTTGCAGCTGTGCAACCATTTCGGTTTATGTCTTCAAAACACTCATTGAACTCACAGGTCTTGCATGGAGCTGTTGGTATTTATGATGATACAGAAGATGGAATAGAATTTTTCAGCTGTGTTGGCTCAACAATTTTATAAAAATAAAAGAATCAATTAAACCTGTATTTTTGCCAGTCTTGTGAGATAACATCACAGATTTGTGAGGTAGGAAGGTACTGTTTCTATGTTTAATAAGGTAGAATTACATCTTGATGAATGGATGTTTGAGACATTTTGGCGGTGTACTAGTTTAATTTGAACAAAAAATGTAATTTGGAACTAATGTTAAGAGTGTGATAATGCTACCTTTTCATTTGCACAAATATGATTTAAAAACTTAATGTCTTTAAACCGTGGTTTCATGAGTCTGCAGTTGATTATAGATTTTAGTAGCTGAAGTGAGGTGGCATGTCTTGCACGTTATTCCTGAAGCATTCGTGCAGCTGTGTTGCATTATGCGGAACTGCTAAAAATCTATTAGTAAAAAATATCACCTGATGCTGTTTCTTGTTTGATATAATTGTGAAATACACAAGTATCTCCAAATAAATCTTAATTAATGTTTGAGGTAAGCTTGGGAAGTAAGAAGTTCTGATTTCTGTAGCAAATAAAGACTAGAAATTGCCATGGGGAATGTGGTAGATGCTGAACAACTCTTACCTACCTACAGGTCATGTATAGCATGTGAAATACAAAGCTTCTGTGGAGTCCTTGAATATTACTGGAGACTCCTCTAGAAATACTAATTTTGAGTCTGACAGCGTAGTCAATAGGGGCACCCAGTTTGGTGCTTGTTTGTTGTCTCTGCTGAGCTGGCAGTGATGAGCTCATACTGGGAGGGTAGTTTTTGTAATGTGGGCACCTTTCTGCTGGGGAATGGGTAGAGACCAGGGAGTTCTGAACTAAGTCACTCAAGAGCTGTGAGTGATAATGACTTTCAGGCTAGAGGCACTATTTAATTAAGCAGCCCTCATGATTTCACAAAACTGAGAGATGCAGCATCTTTATGAAATGGATGGTTTTAACAAGCATAAATTGTCAGAGTAAAACCAGAAGTTTTTAAATTTCTTGAGGGTTTTCATAAGCAAACCACCCTCACTTTAAAATAAGTTTAACTACTTAGCACAAGAACCACCAAAGATTTAGATATCCAAATCAGGTTCTGTGTGAAATTGGGGAAAAATTGTGAACCTAACTTGGAAAACCTTATTGGCCTCCCTGTTTCAGTGTCTTGCTCTCCAGGTGCCTGTTCCTCTCCCACTGGGCATCATTCATTCCTTTGATGTCTGGGATGTAAGTGCTTTTTTTACCCCGATATCTCTTAGGGCCCGTAATTGGTTGGTGTGCTGGGAAAATGCTTACCAAAAACCCGGTGTGTTTGGATACTTACACAGTGGAGTGAAATTCTTTGGTTTTTCTTTCCAAGTGCATGTAGAAAAAGCAGAGGTTGGAGACGGGCAGTGATAGCTCCATCTAATCTTTAAACAACCAGGCGCCTATCTCCAGAAATACCTTTCTGCTCTGCCCGTCTCTCAGTGAGTTATAACTTGCAAACATTTGGGTATCCTTTTTACCTCCCCTGTTGCAACAGTTTGTCCACGTGCAAAACAATTCATTTGGTCAGGGAAAGGAAAATTCTAAATAATTAGAAGTTAAAATAGTGCCTGAATCTCTCTGTGAAGTGCATTAAAATATATTTTAAAAATTTTTTTTAGTGATTCATGAAATGTACAGACATAACTTTAGGGAAAAGAATTTACTTCCCGTGGATGCTCCTATATTTTGAAGCAAATGGTGTTCTAAAGTGTTCAGAAAATAGATTTATCTCCATGTTATGATGTTACTATTTGTGGAAGCAGCTTTTATTCTCTTGAATATTGTTTACTTAGTGTCTTCACTACTGTGCTGTGGAGATTCTGAGTTGAGGTGGTAGCAGGTTAAGGGAGCCTTTGTTTGTCCTACTACTTTGTTTCAAGCCCTTTTCTTGTTACTCTGAATGCACTAGCTCTGGAGAATGGTATTTGAAGAGAAAAGTAAATTTGAATGTCTATTGAAGATAAGTGTTTCCATCTTGCTTCTGATAATGTAGGGAAGGGGCCAGGAAACTAAAGAAAATGTGTAAGGGGGATGATATAGAAGTTAAAGGATAGCTAGTGCTTCAAACCAGGGAGCTGAAGTGTGATTATGGAATGTGGCCGAAGGCAAAAGTTACTATCACTTAAAATAAGGCAAGAATAAGCTGTATAAATTCTACAGACACTAGCTAGGTCTCCAAGACAACTATGTTATATGGTTATGTTAATGAAATTCTTAGATTTCTGGAGTAGACACAGCTCGGGAGTATCTGACTGACTTGTTTGGGATTTGGAGATGGGAATTTTGCTGGAATTTTTTTTTTTTGGAACAAAATTACTTTGGCCTCCATTTAAATTAAACTGATGTAGTCCTTGCTAGTCTTCATTGGAAATACAGCATCAATATTTTAACTTACTTAACTTTGTTCTTAGAGGGGTATATTTCATATTCTTATTTAGTCATCTTTGTTTATTTTACACAGAAACATGCTTTGATATGGAAAGTGTTATACTAAGCCCAACTTCAAATGCCTGTATAGAAATGTTTGTTAGTAAGGGTACAGTGCAACTTCCCACACAGAATTTAAAGTCAACACCTGAAATCACTTTATGATTATTCCAGTATTGCTAGTAATGGTGGGATAGATTCTTAAATAAGTTAATAGATCAGATGACACTGAAAGCTGCAAAGATTCTGGGATGACTTGTTGGAAATTAGGGCAAGATTTTATCTTCAGGTAAAGGACTGTGGAAGCTGCAGTAGCCAAGAGTAAAGGATGACATTTTTTTTGCAAGGAGGCAGTTCCCTGAGAAGCTGTACTCTCCCTGTCACATTGATTTAGAGATGAAGGGTAAATTTTTGCTATCCTGTATTGTGGCCTCTAATACAAAGCGAGAAGTCATCTCTGTTGTTAGTCACTGGTTAAGGAAACCTTTGTTGTTCTGTTTCCCCCTGAGCAGCTCAAGAACCCTGCTAAGAGTTCAGACCTCTTAGCCTAGATAGCTCAGCTTGACCTTGTGGCTCTGTATTATCAGTTTAGTTAGTCATCAAATCTTCTATTTTCCTAGAATTTTTTGAGGTCCTCCCTGTCCTTTCTGATACTGTGTTGGTGTATACTCCCCATTTCCTCTTTACTGTCTCAAGAGGGAGTTTATGATCACTAAGATCCAGTCTTACAACTTGATGTTCAGGCAGCCCACTCATCCACGTGCAGCCAGATGCGTATTATTATACAATTTGTTGTGCCTCAGTTTTCTAATTTTCATCATTGCACGTCCAGTTATTGTGGAGTCTGCTTGAGATTTTCTAAATGCCAAAGACTTCAGCAGTCTCTGCCTAAAAGAAACAGCAGAATGCTGATAGTCTATTCATCATTGCTCTTTCAGTGTTTTTAAGCCTAACAGGACAATAGGTTGTTTCAAATGATGTAATACACGCAGTCAACAGGCTGCTCACTGGTTGTCTTTTCACTTCTAAATGGTTCAAATAAGATCAGTGTACCTTCAGTTTTTTGCTACACTCCATGTATCTCTCAGATTGTGGACAATGCTAAACTTTGTTTACGAATTATGGTGGTGGTTTTTTTATTTATTTTAAAAGTGTGGAAGATTGTAATGCCAAGCTGTATTCTTGCTTACAAAACCAAATTGGATTTCGCGTCATCCCAGGAATGTTCCTGGTTCACCCAAGGTGAATAAACAGTGTAAGCAGTGTCATCTGCCTCTGTCATCTTAAGTTCTTGTTCTGTTCTTAAATTCTGAATTTTGGTAAACTTGCAGGTATGTTTCATATCTACAAGAAACCACTAGGTTTTTTTTTTTTTAAACCACTGGAGGTAAAAGTCAACAATTCAGATCTTACCAGAACAATTTACACTTTATTATTCAAAATGATTTTATGGCATTTCTTTTGTTTACTCTCTATTTACTTAGCTATTTTGTCATGGGTTTTGTTCTGTTTACTGGTGGTGATAACCTCTTATTTGATTTGTGATTGTGTATCTTAATATTCATATTTCAGGGTTAACTGTATCATATTACCTTCTTCAGGAAACACCTTCAATTTATTGATTTATACTGCTAATAATGGCCTTTTCTGGTAATTTCAAATTACTGTAATGAATGGTAAAAAAATAAATAATGGAACCTTACTACCAGCAGTTTATATGACAACTCTAAACTGTTTTTTTACAGATTCAAAACCACAATGTGAAACTTCTAGAAGAGATTTATTTTCTAGAAGTTCATCCTGAAAAGCTGCATTTAGCCCAGTTATATTGTGCTTGTATACTTTTGCCATGCTGTCTTTCTGTATGCATGTTTTTTGCCTCTGGCAGAAACTCAAAATAAGGAAGTCTATAATGTGACATGTCCTGTACTTGAAGAATGTTAGATGCTTATTTGTGAAGTGTGTTTAGGGCACATTCCATTTATGTTTTATTTGCTTCACTTAGGTATTATGAAAAATTTCATCTCTTTGCCCAGGTTTTTTTTGTAGAGATCCATGTTTTGCTTCTAATGAGCTATCCATATATTGTACCTTATGTTATTTATCAGTGGCATCTCTTTAATGAGATGCATAATAAAAACATCATCAGTTTATATTAGTTATTCCCTATCTCCCTTTACACTGATTCCCAAACTAAGTAGAATCAGCCTCAGAGCCCTAAATGTTAATTTTTATTGATGGCGGCAATCGGGAAATAGGCAGTAAAAATAATAAATGCTATGATTGTATTGTGTCTGGAGATTCAAAGAGATTTTTTTATCCTTTTTTGTAACCAAATCGAACTATGAATGGAAAGGGTAATGTTAGATTTCAGCACAACATTCTCTGCTGGACATTTGCACCGTAAAATTAGAAATAATTGTTGTTTTGCTTTTTCTTGATATTATAATGTTTGTGCAGCTTTAGGATGCTGATGGTAATGCTTTCCCTGCCATATAAATCTTACCTAAGCTCATAAAGGGTGAATTTCTGTTTCTGCTATCCACAACTAATTAGGGATGTGGAGGTTCTGTGCTGCTCAAGAAGCAGGCAACATTGGCCACTTCTCAAACTCCACAAGGTACAGTGAAATGCAATATAAAACCTACTAACTACTAGTACTAAGATTTGACTTGGAATTATAATGCTTTCTTCACCTGCTGTTGCTCTTGTGTCCTGCCTCAAGATTATTTAGGAAAGATCATGATCTTGAATGCCTGCAATAATTGTTATCAATAACTGTAGAAGAATGAGAAGAGGGAGATGATGGGGAACTTCAGTATTTAAGGAAAATGATCTCTGATGTATGAGAGATCTTCAACTTGCGTATCTTCCCTGGGTAGTGCTACTCCTTTGAGATCCACCACCTCAGTGTCATTCTGAAGAGTGACAAAAGGCATGTTGGCTTTCATGTTGTGTCTCTCAGCTGATCCCTTTCTGAGAAACTTAGCTGTCCTGTTCACAGGAGCTACTTTTCCTCTGTGAGAGGTGCAGGCTCATGGTTCAGCTTTGCTTTTTAGGCATATTGCTTTTTCAGTCATACTGAAATTAAGCATCAGCCATGATTAAACACAAGTAAGCGTCACTCATACCCATGATTAAACACAGCTAAGGAAGAAGCCATTAATAAGATTAAATACAAGTTTCTTCAAGGTTTTGTTTATCTCCTTTTTTTACTAGTCTAGAAACATATGTACAACAGTTCTGGATGGCTTCCGTTTTTCCTTTCCTAAAAAGACAGAGCGCATATAGTGTTGGTCCTGTTCTTCTGAAAAACAGGCTACTTAGACTGCTAAAGATAGAGACGTAGAAAATAACAGCCAGAGATATGTGGCTTGGTGACTCATTTTTGATGTAAACAATTTTGTGGAAGTTATTTATAGATCACGTGTATCAAACCATGAAGTTGACCTTTTTTCTGTACAATGCGTGCTACCAAAGCATATGATTTGGAATAATTTGTAAATTTAAGTGGCAATATTTCCTTGGCAGACAGTGCTGACAAGTGGGAAGTAATCGATGAAAACTAAAAGCAATGAATGACTAATTCATTTAATAGAATCTTGGGACAATTTAAAAGTCATTGTGGAAAACTGTGAGAAACCAGTGCTTAGGTGGCCTGATGCTAAAGGACTGAGTTGAACTGATTCTAGTTAGTAATATAGTGAACAATGAAAATGAACGCCTGAAAAAGAGCAATTAAGAGTGAAACTACTAAAATGTCAGCTTTTTCCACTATCTTAACCCTTAAATACTACATATTGTTCTAGTGATAAAAACAATCCTTTAATTATTTACTTTATCCTTTAACTTATCCTTATTTATCCTTTAATTAATACTGCTAAAATGAGAATTTGGATTTAAGATGCATAATTTTTTCTTAATATACAATAGTACATAGAAAAAAGAATACTGACTTTATTAAAGTGTCCTGGTAATTATGAAGTGATCCTTGTAGAATGAGCTTCAGGTTACAGTAATGGCTTAGCTTCAGAAGAACTGCTTCCTCTTAAGAAAATGCTAAAACAAAATGAAAACACAGCCTAATCTAAAGTATATGTTGGCAAGGAAATACTAAGTGTCAAAACATCAGCGTGCTTATTTTGTTGGTTTTTAGGAAATACCAAAGGCTCACATATTCTCTCTTATTCAAAAGTTTTGGGAGGAAGAAAAATACTTCACAGGTGCCCAGTTCAAGTATGGTGTAGTTCTGTGGTGGTTCTGTATGAGAACTTGATCCTACAAGACAATCCTCCTTTATTATAGAGATATTATTAAGGGTTAGATCCAGTTAAGATTAGAGTAATAGACAAAATTCAGCAACTTAAAATTTTGAGACTGGATCTCTGCTGAATTTTCTGCATTAGTTATGTGCTTCTCTTCCACATCTTCCAGAGAACTTCTCATTCCAGTAGATTATCATGGTCAATGCCCAACTGTGTCTTGTCGTTTCTTTCTTGGGAATTGGAAAAATCCAGCAATAACAATCAGCCCTACTTCAGATATCTTCCACTAATTCTCAGGTTTCATGGGGCATTTAGTTCATTTGGACCTTTGTTTGCTTTGTCTTTGTTTCCTACCTTAAGTACCTGCAAAACTCAAGCTCTTAATATTGGCAGCAATAGCAAGTAATACAATACACACCAAAAAGAAAACCACTGTAGTACTTCTGCCAGTTTAGCATCTTTTTCCAGTAGCCAGGTCGCTAAAAATCAGCGCTGGGAGAGGAAAACCCCCTAACCTTTGCTATCCTACCTGCTTTTTCTCCTCTTTTTCATCCCTCTATCTTGTTTTCCTCTAAAGGATGTTTTAGCTCACTCTAACCAAATACCCATAAAGGGTAGTTAATGCCAACAAAACCACAGCTGAAGAGAGGAACTAGAGGGAGAAGACAGTAGGACCGATGGGAAAGCAGTAAGGTCTTTGTTAAAACCAGGTCCAGCTTCAGACTCGATTTGTATGATGCCTTGCCTTCATTTCTTTCTCTCCTTAACAGCAGATTGTTGTGACAGATCTGTAATGCTGATCACTAGCAAAGCCTGCTGTGCTTTCTCTGGAAGTGCTAGAGCTATGTTAACAGCGTTGGATACCTTGACCTGTTACGTCATTGATATAACAGGTCATTATGACACATCCATCCCTTATATAATAAAATGAATAAATAGTGCAGCGTTTCTTATTGTGATTTTACTTGCAAAGAGAAATACAGCAAGAGTTTCAAAGTTTCTAGATAAATTGTTTTATTTTTAAATGTCAGTAGTACCTGCCACTTTATTTGTTTTAACTTACAGGTCCACATCCTAATTTAAATTTGAGTTCATGCTTGTTGCAATTGCTCATGTGTGTATGGGTGCACACAGGGCGTGCAGATACAGATAATTGTCTTGGATGGCTGTTAGTGCCTACTTGCAGATACATAAAAGCAGGCACAGTCATGGTCAAAATCACACTGGTAGCAAGTGGCGTCTTTCTGTTAAATTTATGCTGACTTCAGGCTTTGGACTAGGGCCTAAATTCCCATGCAGAATATAAGCACACAAGTCATATCTGTTTAAAAATGAAGCTCTAGATATATAATAAAAAATTTAGATGTTTAGTAGCTAGATCACCAGTCATTAGAAATGTCATCTGCAATAATTTCAAATTTATTTATAGGGAGTTCACATCTGCAGACAACTCCAAAGGGGCATGCTTCCAATAAAAAGAAAACCTTGAAGGCCAGCTTCCCATTGTATTTGATTTAGAACTGATTTTTTTTCTTTACATAACTTGACACATACTGGCCTGATTACACTTTTGCCCTAGCTTGACAAAAACTAGTTCTGACTTGATGTGATAAAACGAGAAGAAATTCTGATGTGACTTCGAAGTTGCAAGTGAAATGTGCTGGGTCTTCCCCAGCAAAGCGGAGAGTTTCCTGTAGCTGCTGGGCTCCGACAATCTTCTGTACAGGATGAATTTTCTTCTTTCCTGATTTTGTGATAGTGGCTTTTAATGTTAGAGATCAGCAGACTTGGAGGCGTACATAGTGAAGAGGCTGGAGTTGGTGCGGTGACATATACCCAAGTATAAAGGAAATTAGGGAATACGAAAGAGCAAACAGTGACTGGCTGTGCATGTGTATCCCTCTAGGGCTGCGTTCATTAAGCTGAATTTGCTAAGGTCATGGAGGCTGGGGAAGGTGTTACAGCAACTTTTTGAAGTACATGAAGCTCTTCCTGAGAAGGGTGGAGTTACTTGGTTGGTAGGTTAAGAGGAGACAGGTGGACTTCCCTGACCCTTCAGGTCTCAGCCATCATGCAGGTGAACCAATTGCATCTTACTTCTCAGAGTCTTCAACTTAATGTTTCCTCCTACTTGTGGGAGAAATGGTAATGAAATAATAGAAAAATTGCTCAATTCCCTCCTTCATATGGAAAAACAAGGGTAAGAAGGGCTTTTCAATTTTTTTTTTTTTTTTTTTTTTTTTTATCTTTGACTAATGAGATGAAACCTCTTAAAAGAGAGATTAAGATAAATGAAAATAAGCAAGGGAGAGGTTCTGATATGTAGTGTTGACCCCTCATGAACTCCAAACTCTCCATGGAAGGAATTGGCCACGTTTTCTTATTACCTTCCTGTATTTTCTCCTACTTAATCTTTTTCCCACCTACACCTTTTAAAGAGCTAGACATCATTTTGTATGTGGGCGCACAGCAGGGAGGTCTAGAGTTTTAAAAATATCTTCATCCTCTTCAATTTCTGTGCACACATACTCAGCAAGATAAATGACAATTGCTTCTTGTAAGCAATGTAAAAAAATACTGAACAATAGTTTCTGGTATTGCATTTCTGCTTCTCAATATGCAACCCATGTCTATGCAACCCCTATGCACGTACAACCCAAAGAAAAGGCAAAAGAAACTTGTTGAGTTGAGAACAAATGCTTTATTAATAATCGCAGGCTATTATCCATCTAAGAGGGGGAGAGAAAAGCCAATTAGTTTCCTTTGCTATAGACGTAATTTGGTCCATTGAGCTCACTGAAAAATGCTGATCTTTGGGCATGACAGTATGTTTCCAGAAGATAAACTGGGATCCAAATCTGCAGCAAATTAACTGCTTTAAGGTGTCTTGCACTTAATGCAAAGGAAGAAAGAAAGACTTAAAAAATGAAGTATGTCCCTTATTTTCTGATAGATGCAAAAACAGTCTAGAATAAAACCCAACATTTTGGTCAAGAAAGTAACCATTGAAATAAATGATCTCTTTCGTAATCTTCTCATGAAGACTTTGCATTTCTGGCAGCTGTTCTAAATGTACAGCTCAAGCAAATTCTGGATTTAGTGCAGAGGCTGTTGTTACAGTGTTTTGTAGCCTCTGTCTCTACTGAGTAGATCAGAAAGTGATCAAAAGTTGCCTGACCTCCAAGCAGATCAAATCACTTAAACTAATACCCTAACATACTCTACCTCTCATCAGTGTTTTCTAATGTGGGCTCATGCTGTGTTTGTTATTAGAATAAACTTACATTCAGCTCAGAATCCTATGTGAATACATCCTAAGTTACATTCTGTAGTTTAGTGTTACAATGTCTTAATTTTTTTAAAGAATGCACCTAATTTCACAACTTTTGCTGTTACCATGTGTTGATACATGAGATGAAGTGAGATTATCTGAATTACCCCTACGGCATTATTGTGGTTGTCTCAATGCTTTCTAAACTAGAGTAGCGTTATAAACATGAGTTCTAGCTTAGCAGAATGGATGCAGATTGATATAGAAGAGTCAAATGTGCCTGTTCCCATGCACAGAGTGATTTTTAGGTCATGGATTGTCAGCTTGTATGTGGTCGAGGTGAAAAAACCACTAAAATGCAAATCTGCATGGTATGACTGCGTCCCGGGAAGGGCTCTGAAGTGTGTATGGTGTAAAATATTTCTGTTGCTGAGCACTCTAGGAACAATATTTTTAGATGAGTAAGTGTAAGCAAAAGAAGTTCAAGTTTGTTGATTACTTTTGAAAATATTCGTTTTAAGCACTTTAAAAAAAATAATAAATCTTTAAAGTGTAAGTAAGCCTTGGGGAGTTATTTTCTGCTAATGACAGAGCTGGAAAAGAGCTGAAACAGCAGAATTCCATTGCTAAAGTTCAGATTGATTGTCACTATGTAATGCTGTTTTATAGCCTCTCTGGAACAAAGAAAATACCACCTTTTTATATATAGTTATAATTTAATATTCTAAGTTAGGAAGAAAAGAAAGAAAGAAAACAAATCTAACAGCCCTCCCTATTTCCAAAACTGACTTTATGAAATAGAGGCTTTTTAAAAATTTCATTCTGTTCCAGCAGCCTTTTCTATCCAGAACCTAACTTGTAGGTGTAGATTAAATTGAGTGCAATAAACTAACGTTTGATTTTTCTTTTGTTTGTTGTAATGTAAACTGTGAAGAAAAAGATCAGGGATGTATTTTTTTTTTTTTGTATCTGTTAGATTTCTCTGTTATCTGCCCGATGAAAAAGAGAAAACAAAACTAAAAGGGAGTAAAAAAATTTGATGCATCTTATTTAGAGGTTGGGCTATTCCATCAGTAAAATAAGGCCTTAAAAGAGCTGTATTCTCAATTTGTACAGACTGAGTGGGTATGAAATAAATAGCAGTCATAATTTAAATGAGAATTATGCTCGATCGGATTCATCCAAGTCAGACCTCTTCGATACGGGATCTTTTTAAGTACTCAAACTATGTCATGTCGTGGCACAGTCCTAAGTTTGCTGTTGTGTGTGAAAATCAAAGAGCCTGTGCTTAAGCATAGCTTAAATGTAGATACATGGAATGGGGTCAAATCAGTGCAGTAGCCCTAACTTTGGCTATATAGGTTGTATTTCTATTGACTCGCCCCTAGAACTGTGACCGACCTCACTGCAAGCCTCTGGGCATGGCCCTAGCATGGCTGGCGTTTGTCTCCAGCTGGTGTTGACCCACTGAACGTGATGAGTTAGGGCAGCGATATGTGTTTTGCCACACAGCTTGTCCTCAGCAGCCTAAAGGCAGCTCCCAGTCTGTCTGCTGAGCAATTACCTGGATAGAAATTCAGTGGGAAGCTGAACATCGTGTTCCAATCTGCTCTTTCAGATCAATCTAAAAAGCACCACAGTGCCTCCAGTGTACTGTTAAAATATGTGATCTGCTCCTACTAGTATTCTTCCGGCCAGCTACTTCAGTCAAATGCTGGAATTAAACATTAATTCAATCTATAATGGCTTTTGCTTCAAACTGGGGTAATTTTAACTTCTGCTTACAAAACAAAATATTTTATGCCAAAGCTTATGCACATGAGTACCCTTAAAGTGAAAGCTTTTTCACACTTATGACTTGAAAAGTCGCAATTTCCAGACTTAAATTATAGTTAACAGTCAAGAAACATTCATTTTCCACTGCGCAGTGAGCTGGAATGTATGAGAAATGCACATTACAGAACGTGTTTTCTTCCTTGTGTACTTTCACTGGGATAAATAAGGAATAACGCCATTCACATCAATTACCATTGCCCAGCACTTACTCAAGGTGAAGTTGATCGACAGGAACACCAAAAATCCATGTTGTGGGAGTGGAAGAACTGCTAAGGTGTAGGGTCTTCAGAATAGGACCTGTCACAAAGTTGGGGGAAAAAAACCAAAACCAACAAGACAACTTTGATGTTTAAACAAGAAATTTTAAATAAAATATGCCTGAACTCTAGAGCAGAAGCGGTTAAACATTTTCCGCCTGCAAAAGGAGGAAACGGCTTGCCCTTTGCCGAGAGATCAGGTGATGTTATAGGTTCCAATAGTAAATCCATGACAGACAGAAATTCAAGAACCTTTTGTTTCAGTCACATGATAACTGACATCTGATCTTCCATACAAATAAATTCAGTATTAGTAAGGACACCCTGCCAGAAAAAAAACCCACCTGAGCTCCGACTGATTCAGATGCGGAGAATAATAGTTCAAAAGACCAGATAATTTATAGACATGCCAACTTTTATTATTGCTTTGCCGTCCCTATTATAGAGTAGTGCAGTAAATAAGAGCTACAGTTTTTAGTTAAAAGAAAAAGAACATTTTTGATTGCTTTCTCTTTAGTGGTTTTGGATGAAAAGAGTTTTTTCCTTAAAAAGAAGTACAGGGATTATAGAGAAGTAATTTTTATGTATTCGATAACGCTTCCATTTCCTACCAACCTCTCTTCTTCTACAATAGGGTCAATTATCATCCTCTCTTACCAGTAACAGGAAAAGGTCAAAAGTGAAATAAGAAAATACCATCTTTCCTAAGGGAACAGATTCATAATGTGGAAGGGAGCCTGTAATTTGGCAGCTGTAGCTTTGGGAGGCTAAAGTTTAGTACAGGAAGAAATTGGAATGTCTCTTGGTTGGGGAAATAGTGGTCATCAGAGAATGCAGCTGACGTGATTTCTGTGCGTAGAGCTGACATTGGGGTGCTTGGTGCTGTCACTGAAGGAAGGCAAGCAAAGGCTCCGCTTTATGCTATTGTCAGTTCTGCTTTTTTATCTCACATATCATGCTCAGAACTAATTGTGTTTACTGTGCTGCTGCAAAGCAGGTAGTGAACATTGTATAATTAACTGGGAACTTCCAGTTCCTCCTCTTTCTTCCAAACAGCATATAGGAGATTTCTTTCTGTCTGTCTTTCCTCTCTAACCAGGTTTTGTATTTGTATGTATGTGGTGATTATTTTTTCTACTTTGTCACTTTGCGTCTCTGATACATTTTCAGTTAATGTCCAGTGTAAATGACTGAATTTCTACGCTTTTGAGTTTGGGTATGAGGCGGTGCTAGACTTGCATGTGTGCAACCACATCATAATTTGAATTAAGATAGTAATTTCAGATTTTGGCTTGAAAGGGGTTCTTTCATTGCCATTACACATTACCAACGTGTTTGTGTTGAATAATATAATCATTAGTTTACTAGAAGTGAAGATGGGTAAAGAGGGAAGCAATAACAAAAGAATGAGAGAAGGAATGAGGATAAATCCAGACTATACCTTAAAATACAACCTTACATGATAATTCTATTCACAACCACAGGGCAAGAAATGACGTCCTCCTCTCTACAGGATGACTATCTGCAGTCTGACAGTGTAGTGGTAGCTCCTGCAATGTATGCAGGAGTCATGGCTGTGGTACTTGATAAATCAGATCCTAAGTCCGTAGCTTGCACCGATCACTGGAATCTATATTGAAAGACTGAAAAAAGAGAGACAGAATCCATAAAAGTCATCTTGTGTGCTTAGTTCAGTTGTACAACTTGTGTTTTGGACCTTTGTATGGTTAATAAACATAGGTCTGGAATGTAGAAGAAAATTACCCATTTTCTCATCTAAAGTTGTTTTCTGAGTCTTTCTGACTGAAAATATGAAATGTCTTGGAATAATTGGTGAAAGCTTGACTGAAGAAACATCATCCACTTGCTGCAAACAGTTTCTTGTCTATCAGGTCCATTGGCTGTCTTTTGTTCCTTAAGGTAACTTCAGTCAGATGGGCCACTGTTGTCACTAGAGCAGAATTTGTTTTATGCTTATATGCTAAGGAAAGGAAATTGTCCTTATAGTGGCACCAGGAGGTTTTATTGTATTTTATTTTATTTCAACTATCAGAGAAATCATTCAAACTTTTTTTTAGCTTCCCTTGGCGATTAGATTTTTGGTTTGGGCCTTTTTTAACATGCTTTTATACAGCTCATTTTTTGGTCTCTGCGCCAAAGTTGATTATTCAATATTGTCCTTTTTTTAAAAAATTTTTTTAATTACTATGGGTAATTTAGTTCTTGTTTGTTCGATATACCTAAAAGCTATAATCAGAATTAATACCTGCTAGGATACGTAAGTGGACAAATACTTAAAAAAGGCTATTCAGGCTACCAAGAGCTTAAGGTCTAAAGTGATACAGAGAAGAAACAGGAAAGGAAAACAAAGAGGAAACATACTGTTTCCTAGAAGGATAACTGGTCTGTACAGCACTCTACTGCCTTAAACTGCTTAAAGCAAACAGGGTCATGTGTGATGTAGTTATCCAGTGTCATCATGCCCGGAAAAATAAGCTGACTCTTCCCCAGACCAACCATTTTACAACTGTCCTTAATCAGAAACAAAGCACCGCTAATTAGACCATGCTTCCTCTTACGTTGCTGAATTTATTAATAATACAGTCAGCGTAATGCCGTATTGTGTACTTTCCTTTCTCTGTGTTTTTTACTTGTACATGCTGTCCTTTTCCCTGTGCAACTATTGAAAATTGTTTAGTATAATTTATTTTTATTTGTAGGGTATTCTCTATCAGAGAATAGATATTTCTTACAGGTGAGAATTAAAACTAGTTTGTTTTTTTTTTATTTTAATCAATAGCCTAATTTGACGTTTGCCTATACTTTGAAAAAGAATGTCTAGAGTAAAAATGTTATTCCGTGTCCTTGAGTTTTTTTGGGTTTGTTTTGTTTTTTAGAGTGGAAAGAAATTGCACGCATATAATCTAAGTAGTAGTGACTAACAAATTTGATTTGTAGCTAAAGCATAATCTTTTTCCTGTGATAAATGAGTGTTCCCCAAATATTTAATTTATGAGGCAGGTTCAGTCCTTTTTACCAGTTTCACCAATGAGAAAAATTCCTTAGAATGCAAATAATAAGATAGAAAGTGGTGGATGTGGGGTTCTCCTTTATGACCTTTCTAATTCATAATTGTCACCTGTAAAATGCTTAGGACATGGACTTCTTTGTAGTTTGTAATTTGTGTCTATATATGTTTACTAACTAAACAGGACAGTAATGATGGACTTAAGGATACAGGAGAAACTCTGAAACATAGCAGGCTGAAAATAATTAAAATATTCACCCTTCATTTGTTCTTCATAATTTGTCTCGCCACACTTGATAATTAGGGGAGAGATTAAAAGCTTGCTTGTTCTCAGCCAATCTCCCTTTCATACTTGATCCCTGCAGTGAAGTTGCATGCTGAATTTGTGGTATCAAATTCCTTTTCATAGCAGCACAGATTTTTGCTGTGGCATCACATAAGTAGAAAAACTTTGACTTCAATGTGGCGTTAAGCTGCTCTAAAGGAAGAAGGAAGGGAAAACAAAACCTCCTTATGGAGAAAAAACATCTGCAAAAGCCAAGTGTGTGATGGCTTGATCCAACAACTGTAAATCCTGGGAGTATTCTCCTTATTTTAAGTCAGTGGGGCTGCTCAGTAGGGATTTCTTTCATATTAAGAACTAAAGGGTTAGTCCCACAGTGTGATCAAGTTTCTGTTTGGTTTTTTTTTCCCTCCTGAAATACTGTCTTTTCCAAAATTTAATTTAGCAGGAGAAATCTTCCTTAAAGCATATATGTATCTGGATTATTTCACATACAAATACAACACTCGCATGCATGCTCTTTCCAATCACATCCTAAAAAACACAGCATATAGTATTTGGCAACAGACCCATAAAAGAGTGCTAGATGTATGCAGCAGTGGAATGTTTAATTGTCAGTCTGGTATCATCTAAAGATAGTGATGACAAAGTGTGTGTTTAGAGAAATCTAAACTGCCACCAGGAAGAGGCGGGAAATGAAACCAGCGTAATGAGAGCCGGTGCCCACTGTTCTGCTCAGAAATGAAAGACACTTTGATGATGGGTGCAGTGGACTAATGTTGGTCAGTCTCCCGGAAAATAGAATTATGCATAGCTGGTAAACTCTGATAAAATAAAGACCAAAGTCAGTCAGTGACAGGCAAATACCAATTGTAGTCTAAAGATCAGCAGGCTCAATTTTAAACTTACAATGCTTAAAATTGTTCTACTGCTGTTTCTAAATGCACTAGGTTAGCAGTGCATGAGTATGTTTTTGTTTTTTTTTTTTAAGGAGGACAGGACATCCTTCTAGTTAGAATCCTGTTCAGTCCAAAATCATTGTGCACTAAAAGCTAGTCTAAACACCTAAAGCTAGTCTAAAACTATATTAATTTGAAATATACATATTTATAATTATTTTTGAACCATGCTTTTGATTATCATATTAAGGGTGGGCTCTCAGGACAGCCAGGTAGAAGAATGAATGGTAAAGACAGATAAAAGGTGTAGAAGTAAAATGGCCCTCTCCTGCCCCCTGCTTTTCCTCTCAAAACCTTCAACATCTAATTGGGACAAGAACATATTTGACAGTGGAAATGGATGGTGCAGGGATGAAGGAGTTAAGACACCTAGAACTATTTCTTAAGTGGGAACCATTCTCCCACTTACAAGATAAAGTTTTTGAGCTAAAAATTCTGCTTCTAAATTAAAAAGTAATGTGCCTGTGCAGAACATAGGTCTGCTTCTTTAAAATAGCCTTCAGAAAGGATTGATTTGCCTTTAAGCAAAAATGTTTTACTGTTTTAATTTAGATAAACAGGAACATAAAAGTAAACAAGATTCTTCTTTGATGAAATGTAACATCGAGCCAGATTATAAAATGAGAAGCCATTATGCCTTGTGAAATGTCACGGATCGCAACCACACCACGGAACTTTAAAAGGAAAATGATACAAAACTCCTTTATAAAGCACTTTGCACCATATAGATGGAAAACAGTATGCAAGAGAGGTGAACTCTCTCTTTCTCTAGCTGACTCACTCTTTATGAGTTTCCCTACAGCATTAGCTAGGATCCGACAGATGGTATGGAGAAGATCAAGGCCATGACCCCATGTCACACAGCAGACTTAATTAACATTTCTTTTTTTTCTTATCCATTCCTTTCCCAGACTCCCGACGGGGCATTTAATGTGCATGAAAAGGGTAAAATCGAAGCTATGCATATGGAAGAAAGTCCAATATTTTCAGTAATCTGTCTTTGTTATGGAACCACAAATGGAAATAAATGCAGTGTAATTCACAAAACTAGGGAAAGTTGCTTCAACAATGTTACCATGATGGATCATTTACCAAAGACAACACATTCATCACTCTCTTACCCTCAGATTACCAATTTTAGGAACACTTTATTATAGTTCACAATTGTGGTTTAGTTTACTCATACAAAGATAGCATATCTCATGATAGTTTAGATTTTGCAGTTGCTGAATATGAACATATTCACCAACTCTGCAAGATACAGAAGAGAACAAAGTTCCTAACAGACTTGATTTGCATGCGGGGACCTAACCATAGTCATTTTGTCTATGGCAGACATGAAAATGGATATCCACATGCTGTGTTTCATTTCAGGACAGTTTGTGTACAAGAAACCATCAGCAAACTTGAAAATGGGGAATTAGCCTGGATTTCCAAAGGAACAGAATTCTAAATGAAACAATAAGTTCAGATTTGGGACAAACTGCTCCTATTAAACAATTTCAACCTAAGCCAGAAAGATGTTATTCTGGAATGGAGAATGGTTATGAGACGTGAGCACTGTCACTCAGGAGTCACAGGGCTGATGAAATGGTAGATGATATTGATGGCTCAGAATGAGGTGGGCAGGAGTGTGTGTACCTTCTGCTTAATAATTCATCAAGTTCATTTAATCTGTTCATTCCACAATTTGTGCTTTTTATTTTTTCATGATAGAATTGTGCCTGTATTTGAATGTGTTGCTAGCATGGAAAGAAGCCTTAGTAATGTAAAATAGGTATACAAGTTGGGGCAGAAGGTTAGACATCACACGGAGAAGGAAGTATACTAGGAGACAGAAAAGTAATGATGGGATGAGGGGGGAAAACAAAACAGATTTGTGTTTATCCAACACAGTTTCTGGGAACAGACTTAGTTTCGACTGTTCTTCTTTTCTGATCACAGATCATGTCAGGACCCAGTTGTGGAAACACATTTACAAGCTCCATGGTATAATTACAAGTTTCAATATCTGGTTTCCATTCTTGATGTTTTGTCAAGTTTCATGTTTCTAAAATCAGGTTGTTAACCTTCATGGAGTTGCTTCTGTACAGACCAAGTATATGTAGAACGATCTTGTCACCTGCCAGCAGTATATTTCCAGCAATATGTATCTCTTATTCAGTACTTAGGCAGACACTGATTTCTTTCTTTCTATGTCCTAAGTACAAAAAACCTCTTAGGTGGATTGTCCGGTTCTAGTCTGAAGGCCCTTCTAGGGTTCTTTGCATTCTAGCCATGCTTTTTACAGGTTTCTATTTCCTAGACTGTTGGGATTGCGTGAACGGTGATCTTCATCTGCGTACCACTGGGTTAGAAACTGCAAAGTGCTTTGATTTACATACTGATCAGTAGTGCTCTGTTTTGTGTTTCTTGTCCTTATTGTTATTTTCATTTGTCAACTGTCAGTATGTGTTTAACTGATTTAGATTATGATCTGCACAAAGAGGTTGAAAAAGTAAGCACTTTGAGCGTAGTCTTATTGCAGAAATAATTTTTCTTTCTAAATGCATGTCTTAGTAGAAATTAAAATACTCGAGCAAGATATTACTGCAATTTCAAATCAAACTACAGACCACAGGGTTTAATCTATATTTAATCTATAAAGACCTGAATCTCACATTCACAAATTAGAAGGATTCCCTGAGGGGTCAGTTGGTTAGTGTTAGTATTGTATTGTACAGCAACCCGAGCTGGGGTTATGGCAAATGTTTTGTGAATCTCTGAAAACAAAAATGTGCCAGTCACTCAGCTGGAATATGGATTATCTTTAATTTTTGCAATTCTTTGCTATAAGGCCACCTCAGAGTAGTAAGCTATTCATTTCTGTAAAAAGTAATGGAATCTTTTCAGATTTATGTGCAAGTATGGCTCATATTAATTTAAAAATTTATATTCAGTAAGGACATACAGTTGAGCTACACAGCGGAATTTAGAATCAAAATATGTGTGTTAGAATGGATTGTGAAGATGCTTTTACAAGGACTTTTTAGCTCTGACTTCAAAAAAGCAAGACAGGATTTAAAAGAATCAAGTCTTGCATAAGAAGATATGGCTGTCTGTTTAAAGACATGTAAACAAGCACTGCAGAATTTTCACCTGCCTGTTAGCAAGAGAAGAAGATAAATAAATAAAGTAAAAAAAAAATCCTAAAATGAGATCCAGTGCTGATTCCCATTATGCTTCCTAATGATGCTCATTACAATCCTAACTACATTTTAATGCCGAAATCTAATGCCTCCATTTATCATTGGAATGAAATACAAATGCTGACAATTGACAAACTTAATAATAAAAAAGTTCACAAGACTCAAAACTGTGCATATTTATCAGAAGGAAAGACAAAGCTTTGGTGGTTGCAGTCCAGGAATATATCTCTGGGCAAAAAAATGAAAACAAAACAAAAATCCCAATACAGAAAGCAAAAAAAAAAAAACCAAACCCAAAACAAAAACAAAAAACCAACACACAAAGCAAGAGTCAGCCAATGAACACAACAATCGGTATTTACAGACTTCCTAGGGACAGTTTTTTTGCTCACAAAGCCCTCCATTGCAAGAAAATACTAAATATATAGAGAGAGGAGAGCAAAACATTTCTGAGTGATTTTGATAAATACTTTTGAGATGAGCGTTGCCAGCAGTTATGTAAATTATAATCTTTCACATTTATATCTGTCCCATTCAAAAGCATCTGAAAATTATTAATATACCTACCCAGTTAGCTTCACAAAATTATCAGTTGTCAATGTACACCTACATCTTGTGATACATAGTACATTTGTAAAATTAATGCTGTAAACTGATCTTAAAGGGAGCAAAGATTGAAGTTAATTTCTTTGCTCACACTGCTTGGTTACAAGGTTTGAAATGCAAACATCCCAATTGTTCTGCTTTATTTTTTCATTATTATGCTTTTCTACTTTTTCTGATTCTTTCACGTAATAAAATTTCAATAAGTGTGAAGGTCTGCGATAACTTACTGAGATCTATAATTCAGTATTATTTAGTGCGTGGGGAATTTTATCCTGATGGTGACAAAGCTTAATTCTGTTATAATTGAAGTCTAATTCTCAGTTGTCCTGTATAATCTAACCCCAAAGTAGGAACTGTAGGGATAAGTTTTGTAAAGCTACTATTACACTGGATGTAAATATATTAATTATGTCTTTGTAAAGGTAAATGGTAATACAAATCATCCATTACATGCTTTATTTAGCAGATTTCATACAATGAGAATGTCTTTGAGTATCACTGAAATTTGTAGAACTGGTTTTCTGATTCTTAACGTCTGGCCATGCTGAACTGAGCCCGTTTTATGGTGGTGAGAGGGAGGGACCAAAGAGTTTCTTTATAGAAAACTGTATTGAGTCTCTCTTCTGCCATGTACAACTCTGATTCTTCTCTTTAGTGTCCATGTTCTCGATTATTACATTTATTGTATCAGAATCATCTTTTCCCTTTCTGCTGTTCTATTTAAATATTTTCTATTTTGTTTTCTCCTTTTCTCTTTTTACTTTTCATTTATTCTGCTTTTTTTCTTCGCTTTCTTTTTCGTCCTTGCATTCTCCACCTGCTTATCTCCTTCATCCACCTTGGCTTCTTTCAAATGAAACTCTCATTTCCAACTTGCCATCACCTCAGAATGCAAAAATTTCTTCAATCAAACCTTTCGCAGGTCTTTCAATAGGACAAACTCTGTTTGAGGGAGTGTTGGGGAGGAGTATGTTGCTGTGCAGACATGAAAGGCTTTTAGAAATAGGTAAACGCAGTGCTTATATGTACATACGATTGATTCTATATAACGTGCCGGAGTGATTGTCTTGGAAGAATTTCTGAAGACAGACAGGAAATTATGCTTGTAAAACATTTAGGTTTAGTCTTCTGTTAAAACTATTTCATCATGAAATGAAATTTAATGTTCACTTCTCTGCTTAATATTTGTCACTTTCCTTTACTTGCAATGCTTTTTGTTCCAAAATAAATTAATTTTAGTAGCTCTAGGTCTATCTATAATCCAAAAAAAAAAAAAAAAAGTATGAGATGTATTTCCTTTTCTGTCTGCTACATAATTGTGGGCCATCACAAAGAAATATTGGGAAGCTGCATAGAAACATTGCTGTAATAGAGCTTTAGAACTTTTAGCCATTTGCATACCATTTTTGTATCTAAAAAGGGAAGTCCTGAATGATAAAACAGAAAATTAGGTATAAGCGTAAATGCAATAAATTCTCCTATCCAACTTTGTTCAAACATGGCACATGCAAAGAACCATGTCCTTATTTTCTGTTATAAGTCTCTGTCATATTTACCTCCTTCAAAAGTAACTGCTGAAAAATTCTACCTAGAACTATGGGTATACGCTCATATCTGCTTAATTTATCTACTTTCTCCTCTTCAATTACTTGCAAAATCTGGCTTGAAAGTGCTGTCATAATCCATTTATCTAGACCCATTTAGTCAAGTGATATATTTGGACTTCAAATAAATGTACTGAATGTGATTGCATGATCTTGCCCTATAGCAACATTCTGCAGACTGCTGGAAATTTTTCCTTGTGAGTAAAAAGCAACTGTGACTTTTGGGTTTTGATAATAGTAGCAGCTGTTGACAGCAGGTATAGTTCTTATAACTATACTTACTTTAGGATGGAAATCTGAAAATACTTTCTGTTAATCGCTATTTCTCTTGTAATCAGTTTTCACATAAGAAATAAGAATGTTCTTGTTCACTTACAGATGTGGGACACAGATCTGACTAGAGACTTGCAATCTTTGAAAAAATGGAAGTGGGCAAATTTTGGCTTTTTTGCTGGTTATCCAAATATTCAGGAACTGGTAGATCTTGACTAAGCTTTCCCAACCAAGACTTGATATACCCACTAACTCCATGTTACTTAAGCAGAGTTTACAAATGACACACTCTGCCTATGTATGAAGTTTGGCATTCTTGGGAGTTTCCCTTCTAATCAGAGGATCGTTAATAATAATAATGCAAAATATTGATAGCATAACAGGAAAAGCAAGAACTTGAGTGGCTTATGGAAGCTGGCTGCTCCCTTCTAGAGGTAGTCTCTGGCAGGTTGTGACTGCTGCAGTGCTACTTGCAAGGGGGATGTAGATGAAAGAGTTTTTTCGTATGGTGATAACAATTTATCAGCTTTCATATACAAAAAAAGATCAGTTGATATCTAAATGCTAGTCCGATTAAAATCAGAGACATGTATGCACATGAATGTACACATACATACACCTGTGTGGAAGACTATTGAAGTTATCTGTTGCTAAGGAATTGTACAGGAACAAGATTCTAACAAAAGAAGTTTTTCTAGGTCTCATGTAATAAAAATGAAACTTTGCACAGCAAACCAGTCTCTTGTGCTGTCTCTGATTTCAAGCCAATAAATGTCAAGATCTTTAAAAATGAACTCCTAATAATAAAACAACTTTTAGATTCATCTTGATCCTTTCTATCTGCTCTTACTTGTGAGTCAGAGTGATTGATGCTCAAGTTATTTCCTGAAATGTAAATGATTCAGGTAATCCCATTAGGAAAGATATGAAACTGTAAATTTCTTATGAAGTAAAAATTACAGTGCAGCCTGATCTCTGGAGAGCCATTTCACAGCCTCTCCAAGGAAAAAAAAAAAAAAGAGAGAGATAGGTAAGCAAGAATATGTAGCACGTGGTATACATGTCTGTACTTGTCGAGTGATACCTATCTCAGTTGAGTGAAAGCCAGTGTTTCACATTTGCTATGGATTCTAGATTAGCTGCTTGTCCAAATTGCTCCCAACTCTTCAGAAATTTGAAAAGTTTTCTTCTGTACCATGCATTGGATGTGGTGAGAATGCATTCAGTCCAAGTCTCACCCAGAAGGCTTTTGATCAGCGCGATGACTGATCAATCAAATTTTTCATTTGATTGCTTTCCTGTTAGAATACTTTGGGCCAGAACTCCTGATCCCCTTATGGTGGTTGTTTACCACTGGGTATTGTGCTCCACAGAATTACAGCTAGAAGATACCATTTCATTTCTAGCTTTTACGATTTCCTTTTATGTGTTTTTTTTCTTCAGTGGGAGCCAAGATTATATTCTCTTTATAAAGGTTATCTTAAAACATGATTGCAGAAGTCCATTGTGGTGTTCTATAATCCAGAACCAGATTTTGTAATGATGTAACTGCCCCTTAAATAATTTTGCCCAGTAGAAGGCAATCCTTTTAGCGGGAGAGATGCAAAACAATGGAAGGTCATAATACTCTTCATCTGATACAAAGTGAAAGAGAAGGGAGAAAACCCCAATATCAGAGGGGAGAAAAAGGATTAAGAGGAACTAGATACCATTTATCAGTAACTTAATGCAATTGATTGTTGGATGCTGTTTCCCATCTGCTTGGCAAATAGAGAAAGATACCCAAGACGAATAACTTTGTTTCCTATTTGCCAAACCATGGTCAGGCTTGATGGCATTTTAAGTCGCTCCACAGAAGCACCAGCACCTTGCTCTCCATAGCTTTCCTTTGCGCTTTGCCAGAGGACAGTATATGTGATTAGGGGAGGAGTGAGGAGTAGTTGAAACAGGCCACACCATAGTGCTCTTCAGAAGAGACAAGGATGGCAAAGTGCCAAAGACATGCTCGTGCATGAAGATAACAATTTTGATTTTCATTGATTTCCTAGGGAAGCTTTCAACTTTTCTTTCAAAGAGCGGGCTACGTAACACGAAGGAGAAGACCCTGCATTATGAAGGGTGTTGAATCTAGTGCAAAGAATTAGCCATTTGGTTACTACAAGCTTTTTCTTTTATAACCTGAACAGATTGTGATTTCGGTTTTCAATTTGTTAGCAAGTTTATATTGTGGTGGGAGAGATTGTTTAGGTTTAGGATTGTTTATGCCTTGCCTAATTACCTTTCAGTTTTTAGGGAAATCTGTAATGTAAGACCTGATACCATGCTCAGGATGTGCCCTCTGACAGAAGTGTCTCTGAATTTACTGCAGATTCACTGTTCGTTCTCACTGCATTAATTTGGTTTTGTTGCTGTGGTCTTGTTCTTTCTTAAAATGTAAAGCTTGCTGAGTTGAACTCTTCATGAATGCTAGTCAGCTGAACTTTGGGGATACAGTACTTAAAGCAGAATGGGATTTAGCTATATAGCTGTATTTATCTTATCTATTTATTTATTTACAAAGGCATGGTGCAAGCTTTTCTATTCATTGGATATCTACTATTCTAATAAAGATAGATCAGAGTTCCCTCATTTTTTTTTCTTGAACCTGCTTTTAAGCACTTAAGTATGGCTCTTGAGTCCAGTCTACCATTGTCGTATGCAAATACATGTTAAAATCTCTCAAACCAGTGTGTTAAACCCAGCTTTTAAACAAGTTGTGTTTCTTATATTCACAACTCCTACTAGATCTAATCTGCAGAACCTCAGTTATCAGATAGTTAATAATCATCTTGTAATCTCTATTTTAAAACCTATGATCCAGGCATTATTACACTTTTTCTTTACTAACATTGTTTTCTCCTTATTTAGATTTTCTTTCTCTTTGTGGTATTCATTCATCTAATATAAATATGTAAAACAGTCATATTTTTTCTTTCTTCTAGGAAAGCTGAACAAATAAAGCTCACACTTCATTGTCTTCATACCTTTTATCAGCAGTAAGTCAGTTCTATCTAGGAGACTGAACTGAAGCAAATTTCAGTAGGAGTTTGGCCCACCTACAGAGCACAAAGTCAAGCCTAATTGTGTCCTAAAGCCTGCAGTAGTAGAGCACCATCAATAAAATAATAGTTACTTTAAGAGGTGTTCAAAGTACAGTTTACACTGCAATTCCTCCTCTGTGTCTAATACATTTTTCTGATGCATAGATTTAAAAAAAAAAAAAAGGCAACAAGATGTAAAGTCAAAATCAAATATATTAAGATTTCAGAGTTAATATCTTTTGTGAAATAATAAATATCAGGAAAACACTTTCCCCTTCTAGGGAGAGAAACTTAAGAAAACTAAGCATTTAGAAAAGCTTAACAGTTGGCGAAGATTCCTTATTACTTGAGTTGTTTCACCAGGGTGTGTTCTTTTTGTTCATCAAAACTAGTGATATACTGCCAATGGCCAACAGCAATTTGTCTGGGGGTTGCAATGTGGAGACCACCTAGCTTCCTCTTCCAAAGTTCAGTTAAGCAAAGCAAGCACATAAAAGTAATCTCCCTGGTGTTTTATTGTTTGCATTTGTGAATGTGTGCTTCAGGTTCGCCGTTAAGATGTGTGATACTTGGTTGGATTAATCTGCCTGCCAATACCAACAACATTTCTTTAAAAATATATATAAATATATCTTCAAAAATATTTCTTCAAAAAATATATATTTTTTGATAATGACGACAGGTTGAATTTTTTTTCTTTGGTAATGTTTTCTGATCTAGTTAGTGATACGGTTAATAGATGTATTTTGATAGCCTGCTGAGTTGGTGTCTAATTAGAAAATTTTGAATTTAATTCCCATATTAGATAGTAATGACCAGAATTTGGTCAAAGTTGTTCCAGATGTTCAAAATTTATCTTTATTGAACACAAGAGAGTAGTGAACTTGCTCTACTGAGTTACATACTTCAGTATTTTTTCTTCTTAGAAAGCAAACCTCATTAGATAGATATGTCTGTCTGAGCAGCAAAACAAGTGGCTCCGCCTTCATGTACCGATACATCTCGTTTATTCCTGAAGAATACTCTTTTGCACAAATGGGCAGTGCATATGTTGCTCAATAGATCTTTAAATACAGGGAGGAAAATATCTAACATTCATGGTCGTTCCTCTGCATTATCTTGCTTTTTGTGTATAAGGAAATGTTCTTTGTTTTCTGATTTTACTTTTTCCGAGTATATTAAACTTTGGGCAAGTGTTGCTACAACTCAGCTTTAATAAATTACACACATTAATAAAACAGAGTGACATGTTAATAAAAGTATGTCAGATCTTACGAACAAATTTGAAAACAATACAAAGATCTATCGTTTTATATTCCAACTATAGTCAGTACACTATTGAGTACAACAATTATCTTTGTTCCCTGTTAGAAAATTTAGTGTTATATTCATTGTGACCATAGAAGGCCAGCTTTTAAGGTAGGTTCATTGTAATACCTGACCACTGGTTTTGGATGTTAGAATCAATCACTAGAAGAACATAGGAAATGTCAAAGACAAAGATTGTTGTCTAATATAGAGGCACGTACTATTTTTTCTTTTTCATTGCTTTACCTAACTGCAGAACATAACATTTTGCAGAGTATTTATATTGTCCGGAACTTGTTCTATAAATTGGATATATGAGACGCAAAATAATTCTGAAAATTTTTTTCCAGAATTGATCAAATGTGGTTGAAATGAATTTTTGCCAGCTCTGGAAGCAGGTATCTCTTCTAGTGTTTTTATATAAGTCTTCTATACTCCAGAGGTAGCTTCTTGGGCCCTGCTAATGATCGAAACAGTGAATGCTTTCAGTCTTTTCTGCACCAGCAGCAAAGAGGAGGAAAATGTTGATTCCATAATTATGAATACTCAAATTGCTTTTATTTAAAAGCGCTGAGCACTTGAGAAGAGTGCCATACTCATTTATGGCGTTAGCTGGGCCTCACTGGGACTTTTGGCTTCTTAATTCATTTGTAACACTTTTCTGTTGTCTTATTTCTTGGTGAGTTCCTGAAGGGGAAGTACTCCCTCAGTCAGTGGTTATCAGAGCTTCTTACTAGCTACAGTTGTCTTCCAAGGTTCTGTGCTAGAAATACTAAGATACTTTTTCCTAATTTAAAGATACTGATGTACACAAGAGCAAGAAGCCCTTTTTTAGGAATTAAGATTTAGACATTTAAGACTTAAAATGTAAAGAAATAGATGCTTATAAATATTGTCATTGTTCTGTTTGTCCACTTCTACAGCAATTCATAATCATCTGTGTAGACTGCACCTTTTTCTGTCTGGTCATTGCATTCACTGTTCACCTGCCACAGCAATCACTCCGTGAATCTGTTTCTGACAAACTAAGTGCTCAAATCAGTCTGTTTAAATAGATTGTATGTCATTTGGTGGTCTTTGTGTTCCCTCTTACTGCAGAAACATAACTTGGTATATAAAAATTGTAACAGACCTGTTTTTACAAAGCATCTTTTAGGCTATGGCTTAGCTATGCTAGGGAAAACATTTCTCAAACTGTGGATTGTGTTGGACACTGACTTTCCAAGCCTGTTCTGTGGGTCAGGTGCTGAAGGAGATCCGTTTGATCTGTGAGTTCAGGACAGTTAATCAACTAATGTTCAACCAATGTTTAATCAATTAATTATTAATTGATACTTCATTATGTTAAGGTTCTTATATTGCCAGTTTACTTGTGAGTAGACTCTTGTGTTCCTACAGAGTCCTATTGATTTCTGTGTGGAAGTGTCCATGCACATTCCCATTTTACTGTGTGGCAAAGTTTCTGGAGTGGGAATTAGAGTAGTTAGATAAGAAATGAAAATTCAATAAATATTTCTGAGTCAGCGTACTCTTTTCTTCTTGAGACTCTTCATTGATTGTCCATAGTAGACTTTGTTTTCAGCGTTGCTGTCTGTTTCCTTCTTGTGAAGACTGTGAATTATATAGTAAATAAGCATTTGCATTCTTTCCTGAATCTGAAGCTATCGTAAATTGTCACTATTTTATGACATGCTTTTGTTTCTTTGATTATATTCATAACTGCGGTAATCTTGATGAAGAAATTCCTCTCTTCAAATGAACAAAATGCATCCTTACCTTAGAAATTACTTATAGTTATCCAGTACCATGTTTTCTTGTTTTTAGTGGATATACATAGTACATTTTTCTGAGTCTTTTGCTTCAAATCCTTGCCATTGATAAGCAGAATGTACACTTACTTTGCATAATATAATTTTTTTACTCCTTTACCTCTCTTTTTTTTCTCTCCCACACCAAAAAGTTCATAGCGTCCTTTGATTCCTGTGCTTTATACGTTTGTCACCATATGGACAGAAAATGAGGGGGAAAAATATGCTTAATACTTAGCTACTTCAATTTGATCCAGTGCTCATAATATGTATGTCTGTGACTTTTCTGGATGGTAGATAGGTTTATACATAATCATTTTTAAGGAGAATCTCCATGTTTTGAACTTTTAAAAATCCATTTAATATTTTAAAGTTCAATTTCTAAGTCAACTCACTGTTTGTAAAGCAGTTCAATTTTGAAATAGGTTCAACATTCAAACCTCTAAGCATTGGTTCCACTTCAACGTGCCACAGAGACCTAATCCTCACAAAAATGCTATTTGATCCCAGGAAGAAAAAAAGATAATGGATTGACCCTCTACATGAAACCATAAAACAGAGTTCCGGGTTGCTGCCATTCAAATGAATAGAAACCGGCAGCAATTCTAACACCTTTCCAGTTTCAATTTTATTGCATCTGCAGGCATCATGCTGGAATGGTAAATATTTTAATGGTCAGACTCTGTGCACTTATACCGTTACTATTTCCTTATTATCTCCTATTTTTTGTGTGAAACAGAAACGAAAAGGTGACAGATTGCTGCGAATGAAATGAATGGGGATGCCATTTGCATTCATTTCAGGTGAAGCAAATCCCCTTCTTTCCCATTTCTTTGTTGTCCTTCAGAGAGATCTCTTACAGCTTCTGAAAATCCATGAGCCAGGCACTATGTTTGGATAATGCAGCTGAAACCCCATGCATCAGTCTATTGTCAATGTGACAGTGCTGAACCTCTTTATATAAAAAGAGTCCATCATTTCTTTTTAAAACTAATTGATTCAGATTAATAGAAAGATTTCAGCCACACGTGCTCTGAAAAGCTTTTTTTTTTTTTAAATTTAAATAAGGATGAGTCCCTGAAGAACCCAGAGCACAGAAAACCCATGTAAAAGCCGGTTAGCTTATATACTTGTACCTTTTTTATTTTAAATAAGCTTGACTGAGACACTCTCCGGAGTTGTTCTTATTAAAAGATGAACTCATATGTTTCCATTTCTTTGGCTAAGACACAAATTGTTGATGTCAAATCGTCTTTAAACTTAAGCATGTGGTATACATTCTGTACTTACGCTTTCTCAATGCTGAATTCTTTTAGAAACATTCGCCTTACTGGGCTTTCTGTCTTGCATACTAGGACTTCTCTCTTTCTTCTCCCGCTTGCCTCTGAGATTTGGGAGTAGTAAGCAGTTTCTTTAAAACTAGGGTCATCAGTTAGGAAAAAAAGTGTGTTTGGAGTAAATTGTCATGTCTGAGAATTTCTTGTCCACCGATACCTTCTTAACCTCTATGGAAAAGACCCCAGCCGTGGCTGATGCTCAGGCCTATAGGTGAAGGAGGAATAAGAAAAGATGACTGCAGTGGAATTAGTTTTTGCATTTAGAGTCAGCACTTCTAGGCTCAGATGGTTATTACGGGGAGGGGAAAAAAGTTTTTCAGCTCAGTACAATTCATTGTCTCAGCTAGGTACCACCTGAATTGACTTGTTGCCAGAGCCTGCGTGAGCAAGTGGAAATGTGTAGTCTGTACTCACAGTGCTGTAACCCCAGCTAAAGACTGGCTTTGCAACACCGATGCACTACGAAGAGCCGCTGCTAATTGCAACACTCAAAGAGTAACTGAGGAAGAATTCTGCTATGCTCGCTTTCTTCCTATGGTCTTGTGGAGGTGGTTAGATTTAATAGCAATTACTTCTATACCCCACACACGTAAGCACACAAAAAATAAACTAATCGGAAAAAGTTCTGCGGAACCATAAAATTAATTAAGTTCCAGTAAAAAAAAAACAATCCCAGAAGACCTCTGAATTGCCACAGACCAGTAGTTCATACATTTTCATGTTAATGTATTTTGACAAATACACATTTTCTGACAAAAAGTTTTAAAGAAATTCCAGGCAGCTTTATGAGACAGTAGTGCATGCCCCTCTCCCAACACATCTTTGTTCCTACATTTGTGATCTCGGAAGGGCTGATGCCACCACTAAGGGCCTGAGAGGCTGACCATCCTTCTCTGATGTTGCAGAGACCAACAGTCCTACAGAGCAAAGGTTTAGTCATGTGGAGAGATGAGTTACAAAGAGACGTCTGTGCTGTTTTCTGATTGTAAATACCTTCCATTTTAAAAAAATGGCAGTAGAGTATTTCAGTGATGAATATTTTGATTAGCAACAGCTGCATCAAAAATACTCTCTTCCCTGCTCCAGCCTCCTAGTATTCATTATGTAGACTGGCTATGCGTTGGACAACCTTTGGCTCTCCCAGCATGCCCGGTCTAAGCCCCAGTGCATGGGATCTTGAGCATGTAGGCACCACAGGAAGGAGGGGTGGTACATGCCCTGGACCTGCACCTATACGGAAGGAGCGTGTCCTGGGCAGGCACCTGGCCCTAAGAGCTGGAGAAGGCTAAAAGTACAGCTACTCCAGTATGAACTTTGACAATGCATATAATACAAACCAAAATACTCTTATGATATGACTCTATATATTGAGACATGTATTATAGCCATGTGTCTGTAATTACTTGTAGAGCTCATCTTTTGCACATGAAACTAAGAATATAACATGTTTTATAATATCCCGGAGACATAATTCCTGAATGTGTGATGGAAATGAAGGCACAGATCCAAGTAAGCGGTCTTTATAAACCAAATTCTAACCCACTGATAAGCACTCTACATTTCCTTGTGGTGTGTGTGTATATATATATATATATATCTATATATATATATAAAGCTTTCTGGGAAAGGGAAGCCTTAAAAAAAATCCCATAACATCCCAAGAAGCAGCATTTATTGTCTCACAGGCATCGAAGAGTCCCAATTCACAGCAAATTTGAAAACTAACCATAATTTCAAGCCAGACCGTTCCATCTGAATATCCTCCAAGGTTGTTATAATTCTGATATGAATTTGGATTCAAATGTTGTGGCTGGCTCGTATGAAATTAAATAGAAACATGGATCCAAGCACTCCCAGCTTTGCCAAAGTATCTAGATTTGGTTTGAATTGACTAGTTTGATCTTTAATCGTAAGTTGACCTATTTTTCTTAACCAAAACTGTGTTTTTCACTTATGATAACAACATTAAAAGATTATGCTAGAAAAGAAGAATCCCCCCCCCCCGCCATATACTATGAGCCTGTGTTTGCTACCTTCAGATTATATGAACAATTTGTTGCAATTTCATGCAATTAGAACCACACTCCTAATCAATCAACTTATAGGAGAACCGTTTTTATGCCAATGTGCGCTCACTTGAGTATTTAGTTTGGTTACTAAAGGTGGTTCTTCAGTAACTTAAGACTGCATATAAATTGTAATTAATACTGACAAAGTAAAATATGTAAGGTTTCTCCTCTTCAGCCTTTACAGGAGGAACATCCAAAAGAGCATGATGGGGGGTGTGTGCCTGAATAACTTCAAAAATTGTTCCTTCAGAGAAGTTCATGTGTGTATGTATGTGTGGAGGGTGAAAACTAGTTATCTCCTCCTTCCCTAGCGATTACAGAGGACTTGCTATCCCCACAGATCGCATATTCAGGTTCAGATGAAATATCAAGTCACTGTAAATCTCCACCAGGTCTCTCTGATGTTTACGGAGATTTTTCTGTATTTCTTTTCCTATTACTTCCCGAGCTTGTTCTGGCCTTTCTGGAGTGAGAAATAGTCACTATCCATGTTAGATAAGTTGACTAGCTGTGGACGAAGCCTCAAGCTGTCTCATCATTATGCTAAAGGTATATAAATAATTTTCATCCTATCTAGTGTCTCCCCCAAATTTTTTTAACTTTTGATGGACTGAAGTATAGATATTGTGCTGATGACAAGGTAGGAAACAAAGAGTGTAGTTACAGTGGAAATTACTGTCACAGGATGTAGTGCAGGTATTGATGCCAGAAGAAGAGCAGAAAAATTCACGGTTTTAAGTCCATCGTAGGTTGTAAAATACAGGTGTTTGAATGCAACATCTGTTTCTGGACATAATTAGTGTCTTTGCAGTCATGGAGTTTTCTGGTATTCCTATATATGCTCTACTTGCCTATATCTTAGAACTGCCAGAGGCAAGACAGTGTAGTAGTCTTTTGGTCTGATCTGTAAAAGTTATGTCTGTCCCTGTTGGACCCCGTCCCCTCCTGGTTTATTTCCCCTGTGCTCCTGGGAAACTTCTTTTCTTAGCAAAAGCTGTGAACCTGAGTCCATAGTGCCAGCCCTGACCAGCCAGCTTATTTCAACACAGTCAGCAGTGTTCTCTGAGTGTGAATCCATCTTTTCCTGTTTCTGTTTTCCACACCCCCCTAGTATCTCCTAAATGTTCCTTGAGCGTGCCTTTTGAAAGATTCTCTTGATTCTCAGTCAGATTTTCTAAGGATAGTTCACAACAGATCGCATCCCAGATACTTTTCTTTGCTTCTTCAAGATCTTGTGAAACTACAAGCACAACTTTGGCTTTTAGATGATACGCCTTCTGACTTTTACCATAAAGGAGCTCCTTGTAAACATCTACAAAGCCTTCCAGTTTTATTTTTCTCTGTGTCCTTCTTACAACAATAGGTAGGAGCTGAAATCCTGTGTTTGCAGCCTGTTCTGTTAATTCCTTGCACTTCCTCTGCATCCACCTGTTGTCTTTTATTTTACTTAAATTGCAAAACCTTTACTGTTCACGTCACACTTATTTCCTGTTTTTTGCAGAGCATAAGTGATGTCTAAGGCCCTCAGTACATTGTCATGATTACAGCAATTAAACAGCAGCAACACTAAAATGCCTAATATAGAAAAAGTTTTGTATGTCAAATATAGAATGAGAAGGTCAGAACTTAAGTATTTTAGATTTATAATGGTCCTGTCAGAGAATAACGTCCAGTGTGATTTTTGTTTTGGCTTTACAAGATGTGAAGGATGCAACTTCTTATTTGTTTCTTTATATGTCACTTTAGAGACTGTGTCTGGAAGGAAAACGAAGGAGCGAAGATAGCTGTGTCCACACGGGTAGACTTCAGAAGTAGCACAGGGGCATTTTTCCTAGGGATCTAGAGGCAGTTGTTTGGATACTGTTGCAATCCATAAAGTTAAAGCTGCAACCCATTAAAATTTGCTTCAGTAAGAACAATTATAAGGAAAGAATCAGCAGGGATTGTTTTTAAACCCTCTAATTTCTTATTCGGGAGATCTGAATTTCTCCATTTAAGAAGTTTCTTGTTCTAGTATATTAATTTGTAATTTAAACTATCAGCAAAAATGTAAGAGAAGTTACTTTTCTCATATACACATAGTGCATACACAGCCTTCTCTAGGAAATAAGGACTGCAGGGGTTGTGGACAATTTCTTCTCTATTTGTTGCATAACGTAGAAAATCCTAGTAATGTAAAACCTAAGCACTTTTATGAACTACCTTCCTGGAGAGAAACACTTTTTGTGTTTCAGTAATAGGCAGAAAATAAGTTTATAGAGTAACTGAAGATACAACCGTAATTTAAGAGCAAATCCCAACAAAGGTCCCGAACAGAGCATTTCGCGTTCTCCAGTGAGTGCCATTTTCCTTATACCTTGTTTGCACTTAGTTGCTTTATGTGTACATGACAATAGGAGCCGTAATTGAAAGCAGGCGGCAAGACAAGCATGACCAATAACACTTTGCCACTTTACCAATACTTTAATAAAGTTGAAAGATCAATTCAATTTCTAGCTTTTCTCAGGGAAGTGTTACCCAACAAGATATAGAATGATGAATGCTGATCTCTTAAAACCACTAAAGTATAAAGCGTTACAAAAGGGTTTTTTTAATACAACAGTGTGATAAAGCAGGCTTCTCTTGATGAATCACAGTGATGTGGCTGTCCTAACGCTTATCTAAAACAGTGAAAAATGAAGTCATTAGTAAAATAAAATGCAAATATTACTGAATGCTGGAACATTTTTCTTCCCGTATTTCAGGTTGGATTTTCACCTCTGCCTGTGTGACATTTACACGCACCAAGATGAAAATAAGATGCATAAACTTAGTTTCTCCCCATACCTCAGTAAAAATAAATTAGTAAACCAAGAGAGCTAAAATGCCACCTGCTTTTAAACTAAGGCTACCTTACTGGATAGAAGAGTAGGGTGAGTATCATGTATGAAGAGAGCGTTGTGGTTACAATCTGTAGGCCACTTGCTGTCTGAACACATAAGGATGGAGTAAGGAAACAAAAAGGGAGAAATCTTGCTGCCCCATTGCTAGCCTAAGACTAAGATGATAATGTCCACAAATGTTTAAGCGAGGCTGTTAAGATGCAGCACGCTAGTTCTACATGTCATGCCCAGGTCACAAATCTGTATTCAAATCCTACTTAGGCCCCTAATTTGTCCCCATCACTGGTTATTTCAGGATTGCTCTAGGGATGCAAGTTTGGTTCTGGATTTATTGACAGTAAACTATTTATTTCTACTGGTAGAACGGGATGGGGAAAGAGCTGTGGACTCTTTCTATGGAGTCTTCTTCCTCTTCACTCCTCTGAGGTAGGTTCACCCCTCAAATCAGTGATGTTGCTGTTAGATGTCCTCTCTGAGATGGTGCTACAGATAGGATAGGAAGAGGAGAACTCTATTCATCTGCAGTTTGTCATTGACTGTAGATACAGGTACATACAGTTGATCCATACAGTCTGTTCATAAGAATGTTTTTAGATTGTATTTTTTTTTTTATTAGGCTGGTAAGAGCTTAATGAAGTCTGACGTTATCTCAGACTATAGAAATGCCTTTATGCCTCTAGCTGCATGAAGCCTTCAAGGTGTTAGGAACTTCCAGCCAGAACAAAATTCTGAAGGGTAGTTATTATCAAAAGAGATATTATGGATTTGTCTTTAGCTTTCCATGCTACCTCCTCACAAGATGCCAAATTTTAAGATGAGGTTTTGATCTTTATCTACAAGTTATCTTCTGGCAATCTGGGTTATTAAAAAGTGGTTTATCAAAAGCTTAAAGAGAATGGTCCCCAACTTCATTGCCAAACCACCACTTTCCTTTGAGGGTGTATTTCACCTGTGTAAGTCTGAGTACGTACAGTGAATTTTTCTCAGGAACTTGGGTCCATTCATCCTTTTTATTTGCTGTTACTGAGAAAAGGCATATTTCTTTGATGTGACGTAACTAAGTAATAAGTAGTAGAGTGTGTATTAAAAAAAAATTCCAAAGAAGTAAGCCCAAAGCAGACTACTAAAAGAACACACTTCACTGTGTGTGTTTCTTTGTTCTGAAACAGGAGAAAAGAAAAGATATAACAGATGACAGTCACATTACCGTATGTTGCAGAGGGAGATGCTCAGGTAACAGTGTTCATAAACACAATATAAAATCTGTAAATTTAAAAACATAATGCATAAAAACATCCTTTGCTGTGAGTTTTTGTCTCATGGAGGAAAAATATGAACTAGTCACTCAGAGACAATAGAATTTTATTTTCCTTCATTGCAAGTTAATGGAGATTCGTTTTTATTTGTACAGTATGTACAGTTCCTATCAGAGCCTACTGGTTGTGAACAATGACCTTGTTCGAGAGGCCAGAGAGCCTTGTTTCCCAATATAGGAAGTCAGTGCAGCATGAACATGGCCAGCTATATCACACAGAGTCAAGTGCATCCCATAGCTCCATGGGTTTTTGTGTAGCGTAAATGTGACAGGTTTAGCATTGCTGGCTTTGCAGGCACAAAATCGCAAGTCTGAGATGCTGATGGGATTGTTTATGAATACTCCTGATTATGTTGAAGACAAGGGTGGGAGTGGTAGGTGGATTTGTAAGACCATGGGATAGATAGTTCAGGTTGGAAGCAACCTCAGGAGGTCTCTAGTCCTTCCTCAGAGCGGAATCATCTGTGAAATCAGACCAGGTTTCTCAGGGGTTTAACCAGTGAGGTCTTGAAAGCTCTGAGGATGGAGACAGACCCTCTGGGCAACCAGTTGATTATCCTGGAAGGAACATTTGATTTCCGAATTTGATCCACCAGTGCAATCTTAAATTAAACATTTATTTTGTCTTATTTATTTCACAGAATTTCTGTTTGTGAGAAGTGGCAATTATTCCCCTATTTATATGCAACCAGGTTATGTAAGTCTTCCTCAGCGCTTCTTGGCTAAAAGAGAATGATGAGAAAAAAACTGCTGAGGACAAGAAACTGGAAAGGACTAGAAAAGCACGTAGTGACTTTCCCCCGACCAATGGCCTGGAACATCATCCTTCTGTCTTTGGGTGATACTGTGAGACCCATCTGGAATCTGTTGAAATCCAGGGGCTTGGTTCTGAATGAAGATATTCCAAAGAGATAATTTAGTTTGGTTTGCTAGATGAGCCTTCACGCTAATGTGGGTGAATGGAGAAATATTTTATTTATTTATTTATTGAGACAGAGACTCCGAATTTGATATTAATACCATTTGACTACAGGGAAACAAGAAGCCTCTTCACCATTCATGATGTGTCTCTGAAATATCATCAGTACAGTATTATTTATCCTGTTAATAATAATTATTAGCTTAATCCAGGATTAAATATCAATTTATTCCTACTTCATCAAACATTCAGAGTAAGCTATGTTCCTCTCCAAAATACAAAAAATAAAGAAATTAGCTAAATATAGGGAAAGATCAGAAAAGGAACTAGGCTTTCTTTGTAAAATCTTTGCTAGTGAAGTCTCTCAAACATAAATGGCTGTAAGACCAAAGTCTTGCAGTACCTGATAATTAGATAGGATTAGTTGAAAAGTTACTTGTTTAACAACATTTAAAAGCCACTTCAGTATAAATATGATTTAATAGAAGTAGAAAGATTCCACCAGCTAAAAATGTTGCATGCAATTACTTTATTTTTTTCTGAGGGGAAAAAAAAAGTAAAAGTAGTATTATCGCTTCTTTGTTAATTAATTATTCTTGGATTTTTGTGAGATATGAGGCCTTATTCCCACAATTCTCCTTTTCTAAAACATGCATACACTTTAGCAGAGTAAGAAAGCATTTTGCAGCTTAGATGATCCATCAAACAGACGATGCAGAGCTGGAATGGTACAAGTTTGTCATCCAAAAGACAAATTTGTGATTGAAGGCTTCACACCCACATTCTTTCCTTCGCTGCGCCCAAGCTCCATTTGGTGAGTCTGACTTACAGTCCACATCGCTACCTTTTCCTGAATTGCACTGCCTTTCCCAAGCCGTGAGGTTGATTAATAATGCACACACGGTATTCTGGTCATCGGAGCAGCAATGAGGTAACTGAAAAATGTTACCAAGCATGGTAGAGTCTGTAAAGTTTTATCCAATAATATATATATAAGCACAGGCATGCTATTGTGTAAAAAAAAAAAAAAAAAAAAAAGAAAAGTGAATGTGGTTCTGGATTTTCAAACATTGGCTTTTGACTTCTGGCAGCAGATGAGAAATCCTCAACTTTAATTGTTAATACAAAGTATTTGCGTGCTTGGTGAATACGTTAAGTGAATTGGAACAATTGTTTGCTTTTCCTCATACCATTTGTTCAGCTGAACATTTTTGTATGCAGAGAGGGGAGGTGATTTTAATACAGGGATAGTGCCAATTATAAGCCTTTTTGGTGGAGAAATCTTTCTGTGCTTAGTATGCATTGTTTTTACAATATTGAACTTGTTATTTGGGACACAGAGCACAGTTTGCTTAGCGCAAAGGTCTTGTTTCTACTAGCATGCAGAGGAGATTTGGGCAGAGATAAAATGCAATCACTGTGAAATGTCCCGTCTCTATATAATACATCTCCCTTAACAGCAGGGAGTCACAGTAGTTGAAGTAATTAGATAAGGCTTTATTCCTTTCACCTAAAGGAGAAGCCATGTGGTGGCGAAATATAAAAGAAAATTGCTAGACCATATGTATTGCAGTTCTCTGTTTCCACTGGGTTGTTTTCTTCTGTAAAATGCTTACCGCAGAATATTGACATCTATAATGAGGAACATTTATACTTTGTTAGGTCAAAACTATGGGTACGCATTTGAACTTAAACCTACAGTGTCATTGGCAAGTATGTAAACAGCTTCAAAATCGACTTAGAGTAAGAAAATATGCAGAAGTATGCTGCTTCCCATAGGCAGATTCTGCCAGTTTTCAAAGCGCAAGTCAAAATTCATCATTTCCTGGTAGACTGAGGATTGATTTGTACCAAGATATTTTTGCAGCAAATCTGTGTTTATGAGTTCATGAAAAGTCCATGTAAATCAAAGCAAATATTTTAAAAAATAAGCCAATTATAAATCAAATAGAATTTCTCACAACTCAAATTGTGATACCAAAAAGAAAAGGAATAGAAAGAGAAAAAAAATATCAAGGGAATTGGGTGATGTTATCTTTTGCATTGCAGCTTCATCAGCGAAAGAGGGTTCTGTCTCCCAACCTAGCTGATTTAAGTGGAGCTTCACTTGTGGATATCCTGTAGGTTCTAACCCAGAGGAGGCAAACGCTCTAAGTCAAGGAATTATAAAGAAACTTAACAAGGTCTAAAGAGAATACAGTCATCAGTACTTGAGATGAGGAAGAAAGGCAAGAAATTATTGTGTGCCCCACTGTCAAACAGATAAATTGAAAGAACAACAACAGCATCAACAATAGAAATAAAATTTATTATTATTATATATATAGTTGTAAATTCTTAGGCTCCAAAGAAAAGCAGGAAAGCAAATTAGTGACAGCAAGGAAAGTCAAAGTCATGACGTTTCTCATATGATAATGTCAGCTCTGCGCAGCTGCTTGAAAAATTTGCATGTAGTATCAAGAAAAGAACATCTGCTGCTCAGTATGCAGCAGACCAGCAAAGCTGCTGTAGAGAAGAGGTGGGAGGAATGGATGGATAGGAACTAGATCATGATAAGCAGAATAAGAAGTGACATCCCACTGAATGGCATGACCTCTGTTATCACTTTCTAAGTCATCTGCTCCCACTTCTCAACTGGGGGCTAGCATTTGTGGTCATAGAGGTAGCCGCCATAGGCAAGTTAGTTAACCTGCTAGTAAATTTGCTAACGTGGGATAATTTTCATTGAATGAGTGCTTTCCAGAACATTCAAACTACATAAATTTCAAAGCAACAAAATCCTTGATATGAACTTGTGAACACGCATTGCTTAACATCAACTTCCAACGGGTACACAACTACCTGGAGAAGCAAGAAGGTAAAAGACTGTGTCAGATACAAGTGTGGAGAAGAAAGATGATACCAGAGCAAATGTATAAGGGTCCATTTGTGACTAATCACATATAATGGGAGAGCTGGGAGTTGAATGTGTAAAAATCTATTGCTTCAGGCATGTTTTTTGCTATCTTAAGGGGCTTTTTGCTTTGTTTGTTTTTTTTTTTATTTTTTATTCCTGTTCACTCAGTAAATTCTTTTCGCTTTTGATGGTTCATTACACTGAACAGCAAGAAATTATAGGATAGAGTTCTCAAATGAAGTTACTATGCGTACAATGCAAAGAAAAACGTGGGTTTTCCTTTCTGAGTGTCTTGGTAATTCAGAAATTCGCTATTAAGAGTATGTAAATTATTATTTACAATTTGTGTGTTATATTTCATATATATACACAGGCATACTCTGTTAGAAAACCTTTAAGAGTAATATACTACATTTGTTTTTATTTCCATTATTTTCACATGCTGACATACTTCTTGTCTTTCTCTAACATTCGATACCATCCATATTAAAGGCAAAATAATGTTTCTGATCATTTCAGGAACCCGTTTATAATGCAGCATTGCTCAAAAGATGTTTTAAGATGGGCTCTATTTGGTTTGAGAGGAGCACAATTATCTAATAATCTAATAATAATTTAAAAACCTGTGATACCATCTGTGCAAAAGCCCTGATGGAGGCTCTGCTTTAGCACAGTATGGCTTGCCTATAACATGATTTGGTATCTTTAGTGGGCAGATGTTTTTACTAGCTTTACTATCAGAAAAATCTTTCTCCTCCATATTATACGCACAGAGGTCCTATTCTGGGAAAGAAGTAATGACGACAGTATTGCTCTTATAAAAAGGCATTGTACTTGCTGTGTGCAACAATTGTGATTAATAGATTCTACAGAAATAGTGAACCAAATTTACAGTATAATTTGGAGAAGTGTCAGGTACAACGTTATGAAACGCCAAACGTGGTTAATAGTCATAGAGGGATCTAAGATTTTTGCTTGTTTAATCAGTAAACAGAAACGTTTAGAAAATGACTGTTGTAGTTTTGTGAGCTGTTTTTTGCAGAAATTATTTTCTGATTTTGAACCACGAAGGAAACTGTTCAAAACCTGTTCTCTCTTCTGCCACGCACCTATGAGGCCCTGAGCACAGGTTTGTGTGAAGCTAGGGTGCTAGCTACCATGTAAACACAGAGGGAGATCATATTTCAGATTATTCTAGAAATAACAGCTAGGCAATACCATGGATTTATACAAATACATTCGCCATTTTAGTTAAACCTAAATAAAATCTCCAGTCTGAAAACTGCAACTCACTTTGCCTGCAGGGATTGAAGAATAAATGGTGATAGGAACAGAAAGGGAGGGGAATGAGATCCTGAGGATGCTGCCTTATGCAGCTCTACCACCTGCACATTCACAGACAATTTTTGCTTGTCCAGCTGGGGGGCTTCTCTTCAGAAAACTCCTGCCAAAGGCTTCTTTTCTTCATATTCTCTTAGTCTGTCAGCACGCTGAAGGAGAACCTAAAAGATGGGTGAATTTCCAAGTCTATGTGGCCTGATGAGTGGGTTGGGAGGAAGGTAAGCAGAGAGGGAAAAGAAGAGAAAGGGAAAAAATAGCTATGTGTTAAGGCAGACATTTTCATCTTCCTCTATGCATTGTACATAGAATGAAGAGGTTAGTGGGGCTTTCTACACCTTCTGTCCTCCCTTCTGTGGAAAAAAGGCAGGAGATGATTCTTGGTTCTCTCTCTCGACCTGGGTAGCAAGGAATGAGAGATGTCCACCAAAGAAATAAAATGGAATCGAAATGTTCACAAGTACTATCTACTGGTGTCTTGGGCTTTATTTAAACCTTAACCTGAAATCTAAAATACTCTCTGTTGCTGCACCAAATACCTATAATACATAAAAGGCAGACTTCTCAGAAATTAATACTTCTGGAGTATCCTATTGTATGATGACTTATGCATGTTTATATAAAAACTTTGAAAAAGGGTTTATATATAAAACACTTTTCAAAGGTGTGTCACATAAGAGACTTTCAGATAGGCAACTTCTCATTAATATTTGCCTCTTGTGAGTCATAATTCATTTTGTCACAGGCGGTAGCTTTGCTTTTATTAAAATGATAGCTTTGTTGACTATTCAATGTTTGGAGTTATTTCATAACAAGGGTCACTTTGTGTCTCCTTTGTCACCATGACCTTCAGATTATGTCTTTACTTTCCACTTCAGTCTAACATCCTGCTTTCGTTTACTTGATGGCTCCATGGTTCAATAGCACTTAGAGAGATGTTGACAGCAAATGGAAAAGTTTGAAAATACTCTTGTTTAAAATAAATACCACCTGTGCATGCTATTTACCAAATTTACTTACTTTCCCTCTCTCTCTCTCTTTTTTTTTTTTTTCCCCAAAATAACGACAGTTACTTTAAATGATAGCTTTTGGTTTGGTTCTTTGACAATTATTATTTTTTGCTTTTTATTTCTTTTTTTGCCCCCTCACTTCTATGCAAAGGGTTCATCTCTTAGGCTGTACTGAGGTCAACCAGTCTTCTTCCTACTGGAAGTTAGTATATCCAGCTTTGGGAGGGAAACCGTAGTATCTTCCAAAGATGATGTAAATATTATGTACTGTGCTCACTGCCATGAGAGCACAGCTCAGGGAGATGACCCGCGGGGAGGTTATCCCTGTGTCTTGACAGTCCCTGGCTGCCGTTTTCTCCTGTAGGAGCTATTTCTTCTCATCTGTGCTGAAGCAGCCTCTGCTGTAGGATTGTCAAATACGTACTCCAGGACGCAGGGAAGCAAATTTAGCTTGCAGATGGGATGTTGACTCATGAAAATGTTCTCACATCTGGATTCATGGGATAATGGGGGGTATGAAATTACACCTACGTGGACTGTACAGTTTAACACAAATGTAGAAACTTACTTGAACTGAATGCAGTGCTGTAAGTTTACTCGAATGAAGTAATTGCAACACATAATTAGCTCTTCAGTATTTCTCTTACTGCTTAAGGCATACATTTCACTGTTCTTCGTACTGAAATATATGCATGCATCTCAGAATGTCATGATTTTTCTAATTAAATTAAAAATATTTGTGATGTGATGTCCCCTGAGAGAATATGACACAACATGGACCATCTTTTACACCTTTGGGAATATTTGATTAATTTCCCTCAGTTTCATTTGGTGACAGTCTGGGCTGTTTTGGTCAGAATACCTATGTGTTTAACCTTTGTGCTCCCCAATAAAGCACTCTAGTATTAAAGAAATCTAATTCTGGTACTCTTTGCTGTCCTGTTTGATTCTCAGTCTTATTTTCTTGACAGCCTTGGAATGCCCTGCCTAAACTCTCTCTTCCTGCATTTCTTGTTTCAACCTATTTCAGTCAGGGATCAAAGCAGGGCACTCAAGTGAATTTACTTTATTAAAAGTTTATATTGACCTTCTTGTAGCTAATGCGAGTGAGTTATTCAATGTGTCACTAGCGTTCAACATGTTGGAGCAGGCACAGAAAATGCTCTTACAGTACCTAGTACCTTGGCTGTCACCAGTATTTGATGTCCAGGGCAGTGCACTCCCTTGCGTAGTGCCATGTCTCTCTGAACGTCCATTTTGGGTGGGAGGGGACAGTCAGAAGTTACATTTATTGTTTCAGTGTTTGTTGTTGTCATTTTAGGACTGCTGCTTTTTACCAGCCTGTTCGTGCATTGTTTCATTCCTATGGCTTATGTTATCGCTTTTACACAGATGACATACAGATCCGTAATTCCTGTTGGTGTTCTCAGATTTTGCCTTTGTATTTCTCTGCCTGCATCATCTCCGTAACTGGATGTATGCTAATCTTTTATTACAAACAAAGAAGTCAAAAAGGATTCTTTTTAATCCTGTTTAGGTTTTTTGCTCATAAGTACCTCATGTCTCAAATGCTGCTTCTCTTTCCCTGCTTCTACAGTACTGTATTAGAGTTTTAAAACATTCATTATAATATATTGTATAATCAATACTTTGCAAATAAAAACTAGATCTTTTTTCCATAGGTTGTGTGCTTTTTCTCTATGCAGATCTTCAAGCCTTTTTATTTTTTTACTGCTTATATTGCAAATAAAAAAATCCCTGAAACAACTGGTCCCTGGTCTCTGCAAGTCCGGCAGAGCATGAGTTTTATTATAAGACTACCACTTCTCAGTCCAGTGACCTAAATTTTAGATTACAGCAAATACGAAAGCCACTGCCTGCTTTTTTCCACGTGCAATCACATTTATGTGATTTGACTTCTTTTTGTAGGCTTGCCCAGAATATCAATTCTGTTTATAAATTGTGTCTACTCTTTTTCTTTTCTAAACTGTAGGAGCTATAAATATAGTAAAAAATGTTTTTGAACAGATTTTTCCTCTCTGGTGTGTTCTATATCAGATTTTGCTGACTTTCAATAGCGTCATTTGTCAACTTTTAATGTACTTTTAGTTTTGATTTAAACTTGATCTTCAGTTAATTTTTTGCGGAATATCTACCCTTTTGTTACATGCTATTTATCACTTAATTTTTGGCTCAATACACACTTTATGTTAAAAATGTTTAAATTACTTAAAAAGACATGGTCACAGATTGATAACACTGCTGTCATTATTGCTTTACCCTGTTGGCAGTAATGTGAATAGGTATTTTAATTTTCTACTGATGCCATTCTTGGGCCCTTATAAAAGACCACTTTTAAATTATTTGCAGAATGTTCTCACCATAATAGCCATAAACACACACAATTACTACAACAGCATTAATAGCTTCCTATCTAGAAGCAACTGTCCCCTCTGATGTTTTTATAATTGGAATGTGGACATGCAGTAATAGTGGCTAATCTCATGCTAGAATTATGGTGAAGGCAGCATCAGCATGATGCTTGTGTTGAGCTGGAGAGCCAGCTTCAGGAGGAGAGCTGCAAATCCAGCAGGCAAAGCAAGAAAATGGTTAAAAATTGGGCACAGGTTGGGGGAATTTCTGTGAACTCCCAAGTCAGATGTACACTCACAGTTCAGGCTAAAAACCAGTCTGTGGAACAGATAGCATCCAATGTGGGGAGCAAGCAAAGATAAGGAGCTACCTGGAGGAAGAGGTCCGTTGCTACCTGGGGTAAGCAGCAATATAATTCACTCCACTGCAGCCAGCAATTCATGAGGGACTGGGCTTTTGCAGATTGACAGTTGCAGCACGTACGCCACAAAGTTAATTTGTACCTAAGCTTTTGTCACAGCTTGAAAAGTAAATAGTTCAGCTGATGAGTAAATGGACTGAAGGTACATAAGGGTAACCTTGTTTGCACTCTGTCAGCAAAAAAAATCATAGGTTTCTAACGGTGAAGACCTGTAAACTTGTTGGAACTCATTGGTTTGATCCCTGTTCTCCTCTATGACTATCTGGGTGTGGTACAGCTGGGTTGCTATGGGGTGGGATGTGCCATCAGGAGGCTTTAGTAGAAGCAATGTGGAAGCGTCAGCTGGCAAACAAGGTGTTTGTCTGATAAAGATGCGTTTAGTTTTTGTTTTATACAAGCTGTATAATGTTATGGACCAAAACACTCTTGTAGAGGCTGAGAAGCTGTGGAGATGTTGTTCTGATTCCTTAGGTACCTGTTCTGTGTGGCCCTCCTCTCATCCAGGCAATACAGCTGGTTTTTGCATGGAAACCGTTTCATTCCTTTGAATGAAGCACGTGGCTTCTTGAAGTTGTGTGTAATTAACACGTACCTCGTGGCAGGAAATGTATGGATTAATGCAAGTTTTCTGTAGTCACCAGAAATTTCAGGGAGAGGTGTATTGTTTTTAAGTGACACTAGGACACACTAGGAACTTATGGCAAAGCGCCCTGTAGCTATTTTGGCAGACGTGCTTGAAGATACGAAGAAAATGCAATTTCTTTCTTACTGGGCTTTTGAAAGAATAAAAATTCCATTTTATGTTAATTTCTAACACATCACTACAAATACTGCCAGTAAATTGATATAAAGTCATGGAAACATTAGATGCAAACAACATGACAACTGCTTTGAACTGTCCTCAGGGATTATGAAGGACAAAACGCCTTCATTGCTGTGGCTGGTGGCCAAGGAACCCTATGCAGGAAGGTCTGGAATGTTGAACAGGCAAAACTGGAACAGAATTAGGTGGGTCCGTTTGGAGCAGAAGACTGAAAAAAAGTAGTAACAGGGGACAGGAGGAGGAAACATGGGCTCAAGGAGCATTGTTTTGAGCTCTCTGTAACCACTTGGAGTTTTCTAGAGACACCAGCTGGCTTCAGCTCATGATTTAAGAGGTGTGTGCTTGTGGGATACCTATGCCTAGTGCAACCCATGGGTGGTTGCATGGAGGACAACCAACTGGCCTTTTTTCCAAAGCTGTAGCTCATAGTCAGCTCTTTTATCAGCCAGTGCACCCAGAATTAAAATTTTGGTCACATAACATGTACCTGCTTTCTAGCAGAAAATCCCGGTAGTAGCCACAGGTGCATCTTTTATAAATTAAGTTTTACTTCATATTGATAGCCCAGCAATGATTGCATTACTTTGTGTCATGTTCATGTCGTCTTCTCTTTTGATAATGATTTTAAGCTTTACGTCCTTAAGAAAAGCATATAAACATTAACATGCAAAAATATTAGCAAGAGGAAAACAAACGTTCAAAACAGGTGTTCTCGAAGCTTGTCTTTATTCTCTCATCTTAATTCTCATCTGAGCAATTCTTCTAAAAGTTTTTCTGAAGCTGATAATACTACTACAGTCAGACTAACAGGTTTTATGTGCTGTTATTTTATTTTCACCTTTCTTAAATACAGATAAGACACTGGTTAGTCTGCATGCATAAGTACCAACTCACTTTCATAGATTAATTAAAGTCCTTTTCCCGTGTGCTATTTTTCTTTATTTTCTATCTGTAATGGCAGTTTGATTTTCCCAACCTAAGGCCTTTAAGTGCTTGGTTTTGTTTGTTTTTTGTTTGTTTGGTTTTGGGTTTTTTTTGCTTTTCTTTAGATGTTACAATTTCCATTTACACTTTTTAATCCTAATATCATGGTGAATAATATTCCTTTTATTTTTTTTTCCTTAGTTCGTTCTGTTGTTAAGTCGTAATGTCCTTAATGAACACAGAAGCAGTATATTTAATTTGGGGACTACAACTAAATTGACTTTGGCTAAACATCACTGAAAATCTGATTTCTTTCTTCATTTTCCATCTTTCCCTTTTATGGCTTAAGAAACTCTTGCTGTTTATTAAATCTCTCTCCAGAGTTATAGCTCAGCTTCAATTCTGATAATTTTCAGTTGATCTGTACACTTTGAGATTTCCGAAATGTACGCCTGTTTTGGTTCTGCTTTCGAAAATAGTTTTATATCCTTCTACAGTTGATGCTTTTCCCTTCATATTTTGTCCTGTTTCTCAAGCTGGAAATACCTAGTAAGTTTTTAATCTTTGCCTCGAAGAACCTTTGCCTTCTGCTGTAGTTGAGGACTTGAACTCTTTAATCTCATTTATCTTTTCTAACTAGTTACCCAAGTTTGTGCTTTTGAAACTTAAAAAAAATCCCTCAGCCCTGTGTTACTTCACCAAATCATCCTGCTGGCAACTTTCGCCATTATTAGATTTTTATTTTATCACATAACTCCATCAGATAATTTATTCTTGTTTTATCATATAGTACTGTAAATACTCTACAGTCATATTAAAGCCAATCTTTCTGTATTTGTGACTTCTTTGTCACTGTCAACTCTCCTGTTAGCGGTGTTTCCTTATTAATAGCTGTTGTGAGTAGCCTTCACTCTGCAGTCTTTATTGGCAAAGGTGAGGTCACCTGTAAGTGCATGTTTCCAGCATTTCTCTATCTTACATTGGTACAGAGATATCTACTGTATTAAAATCTGAATCTTTGGATCTGAAACTTTGGATACCTAAGTAATCCGTAAGAATTTCTAGTGTTGATCTATTAAACAAGCAAAAATAAAAAAAATATCTCACAAAACAACCGGGTACAAAAACTTCATCTCGGCAGTGTACGTTACTGAAAAAGACTTTTGAGATGGTTTTATTAAGCTGATGTTATGGGAATGAACTGATACATCTAAAGGAGTACACAGATGAAGTTAATGATCCTCAATATCCTTTACGATGTTTGAAATTCTAATCAAAATTTGAATTTTTTAATCAGTGAAGTCTTGGAGAAATAAGCAATAAATTACAGTAAAAGTTGATATTGAGTATATTAGAAGGGACAAGTAGGTGTAATGGAGTAGTCACTATTACAGGTGTCATGAGCTGCTTCTGTCTGTCCATATTTTAAAAAGGCAGTGCCTGTTGTAGAATTGAAAAACATCAGCACTGTAACACCTCCTACATTGGAAATGCTGGGTTTTTTCCCTTTTCTTAATGTGTGATGTTTTTAGAATACGTTATCCTTCTAAAAAGACGGGGGGGGGGAAGCAATGAAAAACCACCCCAAACCAAAACAGAACAGTCCTTGCATTTTATGACAAAAATATTAGCAATGGAAGAGGAGGATAATTTCTCACTCAGCAATTTTGGAGAGTTATGTAAAGAAAGGAATTAATTACTTTAATTATATTATTTCCCAACTGCAACACTTTTTGTGGGTGTTTTCTGATTTATCTAACACGTACATCCATTACATCTTTCTCAGTCATGACATTCTGCAGAAGAATTAAAAATGTTGCAGGAATCCAGACCATCCAAGCATTTTTCAAAATTATTGCAAGGATGGAGTGCTGGCTGTGGGAAGTATGATAGCAGTAGTCATTCTATCATTAGTGAATGTTAACATTGTTATAAGGAAATCTTGTAGTAGCTTTTACCTGCTCATCTCTTTGGTGTGAACCACTAAAACTTAGGAAATGAGTTTCTGTTCCAAAACAGGACATGAAGGCTGTATTTTCTGCCTAGATGTGTCTACCTTGGTGTAAAGCAAAAGCTGCGAATATTTGAATAAGCCACCAGTTTAGACCTGTGAGCAGGTACGATGAACAAACATGGTGGGCAAAGCTCATGAAAAGAATTTGAAATAAGCTGTTGGGTGCCGGTTCAATGACAGGGAGGGCATCCTGGGACACTGGGTCACCCACGTGAACTGCTCTTCCCTTGTAACCTCAGAAGTCTCAACTGCAGCAACGTGTCCTGCCTTGGTTTGAAGCAATTTCTTTGTCACTGCAATTCATCTGCTGCTTGCTTGATTTTTTTAGAGAGTTAAGTGCTGTTGGGCTCACTTGGAAGAGCTACAATGGTTATATCCTGAACAAGGGAACCCAGGAGTCCTTCCCAGCTCTTGGTGCTCATGTCCTCAGTAGGTGTGAGGATGAAATCTGAGTGTATGGCATGGGTAGGCAGGAGTGTGTCCCTGTTCTATTTGGAAGAGAAAAGGAGGCCCCGTGCGCTGAAGCGCTGCAGATGACTTCTCATGTGGAGGAATGGTGGCTGTGGGTAATTGGTGGGGGCGTTGCTGGCTGCAGGAAGAACAGTAGGTGCCCAGCCTTAGGGTTACTGGTTGCAGCAAAGTGTCTGCTTATGGCAGCTACACAGATGCGCTCTCAGACGGGCTGTATAAAAGGCCAAAGCTAACACCACCCTGTGTTATCTCAACAATACCTTATTGTCAAGAAAAGTAATTAACAAAAGCACAACCAAAAAGCTAATATGTTGCAAGAAAACTATAACAATGACTTGCTCTTTCTCAGAGGTCAGTATATAATAGAAATTCATTAATAATAAAAACATGCAGATAAGACATGAAACAGAAAATACTTCTATTTAGAAACTACAGCTCTTAAACCTTAGCAGGTTTGTGGGGAAATTTTATTTACAAGCTGGATAAGAAACACTCAAGTGGATGCTCCCTGTAGTTGCTACACTGCCCGTTTTTTACTGTGTTTTCTGCTCCCTTGAAGTCTGGGAGCCCTCTCACCCCATACACCCATAAGGATGTTCTTCTCGCTGCTTAACAGCTCTCCAGGGCATCATTATGGAGTTACAGCTGTCTGATACGCAAACAACGCATGATCAGGTCTGTTCTTAAGACATTGTGGGAGTGAGACAGAAGTTGTAAAGCTTGTACAGTTTACCAAAAGTGCACGTTTTATATCTCTCTTGGGTTTAGCTAGCTTTAGGATTTTCAGCTGTATTATTTTTTGCTGCTGTTTTATCTCACTCCTGAAAACCTCTTTGTCTAGCCTTGCTTCCTTCTGCAAGCACAAGATCTCATCTACTGTCACGGACTTTTCCTGTGCTATGTATGTTCAGAAAAGGACACATTAAAAATATTGAGCATACTCACATGAGGGAGGGGAGAAAGAATGGAAATCTTGCAGAGCTCCCCTCGGGAATACAGGAACAGATGAGGAAAAAAAAAAAAAGATTGCTTTAACTGCGGTGGACATGTCATTGCTGGCTGGGGTGAGCAGGAACATTGAGGGATGGGAGTATGGACTTCTTACAAGGCCCTGTTAAGGCAGAACAAATGTCAAGCCCGTCTGAAGGGATGAGACTGAGAATAGTGAAAAATATTAGAAAGGGATTTGATATCCAAGCAGGGCAGCCAAAGGCAGCAGCATTTTGAGCAATGAGTATTTTATTCAGTCACCATATTAAAGAAAAAACTTGTGGGAGGAGAGTGAGAAGGGATACCATCATGTTATCTTATTTTTGAGCCATGTAGTCCTTTACTGTCCACTGACTTCTTTCTCCCTCTCTCAATCTATTTAAACATGAAAAGTCTAAGTATTTTTCTTAGCAATCTCAAAACAGAGTATTTTGACTTTTCTGGAAGAAGTCCCATTTTTACTGCTGGAGCAATTATTGAGTTTGTCCAGTGTTCACAAATACTTTCACAAAATTGACTGGTACTACAGATAATGGACTATTCCTGGGCAAAAAAAATCTCTATGTTATTAATGCTTTGAATACTTGATGCCCTATGGGCACCCGGTGTGTCATGAAAGATAAATAAAATTTAAATAGATTATTTATGCAATAAAAATCATATATCAGTGCCATGAGGTATGGCATATATTCCACTTCAGAGGAGGATTCATATATCATACGTATCACATAGAGCTCCACACATGAATTATTTGTTTCTTTTGTAGCACATGTGCAGTACATGATAGATTAAAGGACACAATCCAAGTTACAGTTGACACGTTAAAGCACTGCTGTGCATAGAGATATTATTTATGAAAGAAATACTATACAGTCTTAAGTTTTCAACAGGACCTGGTTTCTTTCTCTCTTTTGAGACAGAAGAATAGTAAATAAGGTAAAAATCTCAAGGAAAGCACTAAGGGTTGTATTTCCAAAGCAGTATCCTCCCTGTAGTTTTATCTAGTTAGGTGCTTACACTGGTATTAAATCTTCCTGTTCAGATCTGGTGCTCAGCTTAAAAAGCTGGTGTGAGACTTGACCTCTTTTGCAGCTCACATCCACTAGTTAGTGGGGGATCGTCCTATGCTGTGGTCCAAGATTTATTTGAGAGGCTGCATGTTGCCACTGCATTTTGCTGGTAACTGCAAAGGCATTGCATGGTCATACTGTGTCAGGATGAGCACCCCAAATAAGTTACTGGTACCTCACTATACTCAAGCCTGTATTTGTCCACAATGTCACTGTTAGCACGGTTTCATCTGTGGAGTCAGAAGTATAATCTCAGTGATAGTGCTGTCCATGAATGTCAAATGAATTACACCTTGAAGAAATTAATTAGACTATACACACTAAAATAAAGCCTTATTCAGGGAAGTACTGGCTAATTTTCTTTTCTTTCTTTTGGAGAAGGAGGTATGAATATGAAAACATAATTTAAAGCTAAGGCAGGTTGACTGGTTAAGAGGAACCCAGTGAACAGGCAGTATCAGATGTCTGGAAGACTCCAAACAGAACTACTGTCTTAGGTGATAGCGTGTTTTGCCCAAGCTTTGAATCCTTTGGAAGCCTGAGTTTAGAGACAAAGATGGGAGCTTTATTTGCATTCATGTTTCATTTAGTCACAAACTGTCAGGAAGGTATACGTACGCAAAGTGTTACGGAAATACCTATTCAGTCATTTATAGATGAAGTTTTCGAATTTACATACTTAATTGCAGAGACTACAGAAGTGAATGCCAATGTACAAAATCAAGATTTATTAATGCAAAAGGAAAAGAGCATGGAGTGTAACTGTGTGTATATGTATACAATTGATAAATATTTATTTTGATTTATTGTGATTGTTTATTTTCCTGCATTATATGAAAAAGAACATAAATTTCTTATTTTGCGGATTCTTAGTGACAACTGACAAAACAGTGATTAATGAGTTTAAAATGTTTTTTACTACCTTCAAGTGGCAATTGAATACTTTCTACATATTTTATACATGCAAATATTATCGCACTAGCTATAGAACCTCCCTCCAGTAAATACAAACAAGCCTTCTATATTGAAATCTTGGCTGTTTCATAGTCACTGGGAGGATTGCCACGGCTTCAGCAGGATGAGGATTTAATCCTCAGTTATACTCCTACGAAGAAAGACTTGTTCACGATACTGTAAATCACTATCCCATATTAAATATGATGTTAAATATAAGTATGTTTTCAACCCTCCAGTTGGCCTCAAAATCTGCTATTGTTAAAAGTAACCATTCTTAGATAACTCAAATCCATGATAAATTCAACCCCATGGGTTTAGTAAGTCAAAAGTTGAATCCTGACTTTGCTGTAAAATAAATCAGGATGTTTATTTCATTGAAACTGTAGTTAAATAATTTGAGAAATGTGTACAAATAAGATGAACTGAAACCCAAAGAAATGTTGTATTTTTCCTTTTTTTATAATTTTCTTTATATTTTTATTTATTAATTTCTAGTGAAAAGGTAATCTGTATTTCATGCCTTGGGGCAGGAGATAGAAAACTGCATCTAAAATTTCCCATTTATTTCTAAATAATACAGTACTGTATAGAAAAGTCATAAAAACAGAGACTGCAAATTGAATTCCAATAACTCTATCCTGTGAAAAACAAAACCTCCATCTAGTAAATGGGAAAGCATTATTGACAATTATATGCAAATTACCAGGCTTTTGGCAGGCTCTTCAAAACTATTATCTTATGGCAACTCCGTAAATTACATAGCTATGCCAGCAATGTGGAATTGTTCATTATACTTTATTGATACATTTATGTGGCGTTATATTGGAATATTTTACTATGGGTCTCAGGAGGCTTTCTTCTTTGCTTGTTTTTATGGCTGCGTTTCTCTTGCGTTTTGTACTTACCCCCACCCTCAGAGTCAGAACTTCCTATAGAGTCAACTTTCCTCAGTACCATCGCCGTCCGCTCTTCTTTACATCCTGAAGGCTACCAAACGTGCAGGCAAAAATTAGGTGTGCATATCCTTCCTTGTCAAAACCCTGCTCGTTCTTCATCCCAGGTCATTTATTCCTCTACATGCCCCAAATTCATTAGCTTATGTTTCTTCTTGAGCTGAGAACACAACATTTTCCGTGGCTGCTATGCTATAGAGTGTGCGCGCGCGCTCTCTCTATTACAGCTTATATTTAATAAACGAGGAACAGGCACTCTGTTTATGTTTATTCATAACAAGTTTAGATGTTACTTTTGAAGATAAAGAAACAAGTTTGATGATATACAATCAGCTACACGCTCTGCACTGATAGCAAACTTTAGCAATCAAGAAAAGATAAAAAGGTTTTGGAGAATTTAATCACGTACTTCAAAGTAGGCTTAAGAACATATATTTCAGAAATTGAGATAAAATATGAATGTTTAATTTATCTTCTTTCTTTTTTACCATGAGTGTTTCTGATTCTGTTGCTAATAACCTCATTGCTTCTGTCAGCCAACACCTCTTGTGGGGTTTTTTTTTGTTGTTTGTTAGAGGTTTTTTTCTTTCTTTCCTGAAGTAACTTTTGTTGAAGAAAGAATCTTTTAATTAGCTTTTAGTTTTCTGAAGGATGTGACTGATGCTTAATTTTACTAGGGTAGAGGACACACATAGTTTGGGGTGACTCAGTAAATTCTATACAGTTGCTGGGAAGGAGGAAATTGATGCAAAAATAACCAGGTCATAAGCAATGATATGCTGCGGTTCATCTGCAGTAGGGAACCCCATTTCTGAAGTAACCTCTGATGATATCTCTGTGTGATGGTAAGCACAATCACACTCTAGTGTTTCTTTTTTGTCTGGCTGTGTAGTGGCATAAGAAAGAGGTTTTCCTACCAAATATAACCAAATATGAAGCACCGCCTTGACAAATATTTGCCCTTTTCTTTTCTGAATGTTGTTAATTGGATACTGGTGTTAAGAACCTGTACAAATGGAACTCAAAATGTGTCTCTGCCCTTTCTCATAAAATCACAGGTTTATTCTTGCCCCAAAGTTACAAGGAAAATATTTAATTTTACCTAGGAGCAATTTTTTGGTTGGGATTATTATACTTGCCCAGATTGTATCAGCTAGCCGCCCACGTCCGATCTGACACGTGCTGTGGTTGGAGAAGAGCAGCTCTTTGTGTCCTTGTTCAGGTCCTTCAGCTAATCTTCAAAGTCGAAGAGTCTGAATGATGGGCAGCTGTCACAGAAGGAAATACAATTTTTGGCAAGACTTAAATTCATATTCTTTTTACAAGTCCTGCTGAAATACAGTTCTGGTACGTGTTGATGATATTCTCAAAGGCCCCTTTCTTTTTCCATACTGTAGCTATAAAAGTGTCAAATTGAGGCTAAGACATGACCTGGGTCAGCATATTTCAGAATCTCACAACTCTTTCTCCAGCACAAGGGCTAGTAGCGGGGAAAGGGAGCAATAACTTCTACTGGGAGGGAGATACGAAGAACACAAAAGCATCCCTAGGATTGTTTGAAGGCATCCACTCAACCAAAACCTTCATTTGCACTTGGGGAGCTTCACAGAGAAGAAACTAAGCCATCATGTTTAGGGTGAAATTTCAAAGTGCTCATTGTTGACCTAACTACTCCTGTTAAAATCGACAGTGAAGTAAAACTCCAACTCACTGGATGGCGCTCACTGTAAAGTTGGGGATTTCTGAGAATTGTTTCTTGGGCTAAAAGTTACTGAAGTTAAAAAGTCTACCTAGTTTACCTAATCTTCTAGTGGATAAATCTTGAGGAAACCTGTTTGATTTCCTTTGTTTAGCTTTTCTTTCTGGTGGTTGCATAAAGTGATCATGATAGAACAATGAAATCAAATCAAAGAAACAAGGAATTGGGTGTCTCGGTGGAAAGTAGTGGCCACAGTAAAGTTGCTAATTAGTGTAGGGAGCTGTTAGCTTGAGATAAGAGGCACTGAAGGCACAAGTGATCTTGCAAACACTGTCAGTTACCAGTGTTATGGAAATGGAGGTGCTCATCTACTATTTTAGGTTTTGAAATTTTGAGACTTGCAGAGCAGAATCTCTCTGGAACTGATTAGCATGTTGAATCACTTGATCAGATGTGTGCATCAGCAAAAATGAGGGGAATTTAGGAATCAAAGGAAAGGAAATTACTCCTTATATCCTGTACTTTTTTTGGTGTTCAAAACGACCTGATTGGAAAACAAGAGGAAACACCCCACAATAATGCTGCATACATCTCCTTCACTGCTTCCACTGTGTCCTACTAGCTACCAAGGAGCAAGATCCTTGAGAAGAGTTGAGGGCTGTGCCTTCTGGGTTGCCACTTGGGCTGAACGTGATCAGGATTAAAGGTTTCTATTCATGGGGAGAATATGAGAACCGTCTGAAAATTTATTACAGTTTAACGTTACCATTTAATATCCAGCCCGTGGCCAGCATAAAGTACTCATGGTAAGGTATTTTCTGACAAGTTAGCAGGCATAGTTCAGATAAACAAACATTAATACCTTGAGCGACTTCAGGAGTTGGACCGTGTAAGGGATATCAGTCTAAAGGTCAGCCTTATGAACTTCAAATTCAAGCACAATTTTAAAAATAGACAGCTCAGTAATTTGAACAGTGCGCCCATGTATTCCGTCTGAACAGCAGGACTGCTATTTCAGCATATTAGTGCTGTAAGTGACCTCCTGCTGCATTTTGGGTCTGTGCAACGCCAGCTTTTCAGTATATCTGGCTTCCTTCCTAACACTGCCTCAGTATACTTTCCAAAGCAGAAAGCACGCTTCAGACAGCTAGAAGCTACCTATAAGGTGTTATGTCTTAGCCTTTCTTTTTTTCCAGTTTTTTTACTTTTTTCTTTTTCTCTTGTTCTTGTCCCAGCAGTAGAATGCACAGGCTCCCAAGAGAATTCCCTCTGGCTACAGTACATTTACAGCTGATTTTAGAAACAGTGAGAGGGGAACACTTTGAATCAGAGTATGTCTGCTACCTACCTGGCTGAAAGAAGGAAGTGCATAAATACAGATATTAAAATAAATAGAGAAAGAACCAGCTGTTTTATGGAAACTCTAGAACCTTAAAATGTTTTGTTTGTTCTGTGTTTTACTCCATTATCTGAACCTGTTCTCGTTTTCTTAGCAAACAGCTGCAGAGAGAAATGCAAACAGACAAAAGGGAACAGCAAAGAGGATTTAAACAATGCATATAATTATAATGGAGCGTGAAGGTTTAGACAGAGAAAATCCTTCCTTTTGCCTTCGCTGTTTAAAATGAATGGGTGCAGCTGTTGTACCATGTAACCAGTGGCTTACCTATTGCTAGCTGCAGGGTATTTAGTGAGAGGTGTGAGGCTGGTAGGTTAGGTTATTTATTTCATTCTGTTGCAATAACGCGTGGGGCATCCCTGTCTGTTACTGTGTTTGATTTCTGTGAGAGACCGCTGGCAGGGGAAGAACAGAAAAGCGTGACTCGGTAAATCTGGAAAGAGCTGTTTTCTCTAGTCCCCTTCAGAGAACATGTGGTCTTTGCAGCCCTTGGATCTGCCTGATGAGAAGAAAAAGCCAAATAATTTGACACAACAAAGCAGTGCACAACTTCAGCTTGCTAGCAGTGTCTTAGTAGCTTGCCTGTCTTTCTAGAATGTGACAAGTGCCTGAGGAAAGGCAAACAACTCACATTGTGAGAGAGAAAGGAGGAGTATTATGTGCTCTTGATTTTGGATGGGGGAAAAAAGAAAAAGCCTTTGCATGGCAAATGAAAATAGAAATGCAAATCAGCTCCAAATACTTAACATATCTGATAAACAATTGTGTAAAAATAGAAAGTGGAGAAAATAAAGACCTTCAGGCATTCTGTATTCACATTCAGTGTCAGCGCGTAGCCTCAGTTAGCTGAGGCTCAGTTTGCCTGTGTCCGATGCTGGACATTGAGCACGTCTTCTCACTGGTCAGTGAGACCTTTCTATGGCGCGTACAAACATCAGTTCCCAAATATCCATGTTTGTAGTCACACTAATGCTTAAAATTATATCCTGGCAACTGAAGTTATGTGTAGAGGATAAAATACCGCTCAACATTGCCTGAAGCACCAGAAAAAAGCTATAGTGGAGAATTAAGGAGCTAGGGGAAAAAGGGAGGAAGGAGAACATAGTTGAAACATATTGCGTTGTTCAGTGGTGTCAGTCTGCACAGATCACGTTTGAGCTGATTGTGCCTGATCTACTTAATGGTTGTTTTCTGAAAGCTGTATTTCAACTATTCCACAGTTTAGAAAAACATCGTTATCTCCACAGATACCTACTGCAGAGAACTTCATATAATGCTGTAACTTATAAAGAAGCATGACAAAAGCAAAGAATACTGAGTCCACTGGGCCTGAGGTGGATCACACCTTTTAAAGAATTTTTTTTAAAGACTTTTTAAGAAGGGATGCACTGCTCCAGCATGAAGGATCCCTACTTCAGTGTTTGTCAACCCATAGGTCAGTTTCTTGAATTTGACAGTACTTGTTTTCTGTTGTGGTGTTTCTCTGTAGCAAATGCAAATTTTTGAAAATGCAGGCACCTTCTTTTCTGCATGTCAGGGTTCCTTTAGTACCGCTATTCTTTCAGAACACTTCGTAGAAACAGAAGCAATAATTTGTAGTGTGATTTGAATTTCCATTTCCAGGCAAGGGCATCACGAGTGTTATAATTTCTATTTAACCTGTTGGGCAAACAGATGCTGTAACAACACACCTATACCTCTCCAACCAAGATCTGTTGAAGGAAAAAAATAATTCTAAAGGGAAATCTTAAAGTAAGCTTTAGCATGAGATCGGATCCTTTTAAACATCTTTTGATTTGCAAGGTTATGTTATTTATGATCACAGAGTTCTCCAGCCTTCTTAAAGTCCAGTCGTTGAACATGACCTGATGACAATGAATTTCCCAGGTGTGTTGCAGCTGCAAAATAAAAATAATTGTTAAGATCTTAGACCAGCCTTCTAATTCATTATCATTAGGTACAATAGAGTGATTTCTCTTGAGAAAATGTAGTACAAACCGTCCTTAACTCAGAAGTGTGTCTGTGGGATTATTCCCTGTGTGGGAAGATATCTAGTAAATGCTAAATTTACTGTTTTTTCCCTTTAATAAAGTGTGGTTTATAACTCCTTCTCCATACCTTTAAGGACTTAATCCTTTCATCAATCGGCAAATCAAGTAATGGCATTAGTAAGATATAAAGATAAAACCAGATGATTGGTTTTTTCTTTCAAACAGCAGAACTCTACTACAGAAATGCTTTGGCTGCTGTTAGCTCCACTTCCCTGTTACAGACTTTAGAGATGAAGTATATATTTACACTGTTCTTTCTCTATCAGCTCGCTGATTTGTTCCCCTAACCAACCTGAACAAGGTGTTCAAGGCTGTCTTTGAGGAGTTACGCTCTGTTGTGTCCAGTGGCTACCTCGTGTTTGCAAAAGCTCTCGGTATCTTACCTCTTAGTTTACACAGTGGAGCTGGGGTGTTTCTGCAGAAATGGCAGTTCTCTATATCTGAGGGAAAACGGAACAAAAAAAAATCGTGAAGAGTTGGTGCTATAGTCAGGCAGTAGACTCAGAGGCAATAAATCAGTATTCTGGTTTTTCTCATCAAGTTTAAGCCTTGAAATTTTGGTGAAAAATCAAAATCTATTTCCTTCTGTCTGAACACAGGCACAGTAGCCCTGAAGGGCTTCTATCACGCCTGGAAGCTCTTGTGAAACGCTCCATCCATGCTCATTGCTCCCTCTAGCCTCTCTGCAAACTCCTGCCTTGAATTCCCATCTAGTTTCCCTAACACCTCCCACAGCGCACTAATTTTCTTCTTATTGAAAGGCACTACATGATGGGATATCCTGATATCCTCATTTTTTATTGTGTAACACAATAGTTGTGTGGAAATCCTCATTATCAAGGGATGTGACATGGTTTGAGAGGTTTTTTCCTCTCAGAAACCTCATTCTTCCCCCTTTTCTTCTGACAGCCTATTTATCTCACCTTAGCTAAATCATTTATATAGATAATAATTCACGTTCCAGTTGCCAGTAGGGTGTTTTTTTATGTTTCGCTAGTGTAGGTGAGAAATAAGTAAATCCATATTCTTCTCAGCTGAAATTATAATTTATTACAGTCTGTTGTGTTGTATTTCATTCTCTATATAGTCAAGAATATAAAGCCAGCACTTTTCTCCAAAACTTTCATGTTATTTGTACACAGTTTTCCTTCTCATATTTTATATCTTTTTTCCTCTTCCTCTCAATCTAATTCCAACATGCCTTGCATATGAACTGTGCCAATTATAACAAATCTCCAGCAAATAGCCAACTGATGAGCTCACTTGGTACTTTTAATTAAGTAAGGAAGACGAGTCACCTCCAGGATGTCTCTGACAGTCCATAGGAAGAGTGCCACAGATTTCTTCTGGAAATCTTCACAGCAAAGTGGAGGAAAAAAGACATTGTAACAGGTAACTGCTAGTCTGCAGAGAAAGTACGCTTCAGGTAGCTACAATGCATTTGCATACAAACACTTAAGTTGGAAGGGCAAAAGTCACCATAAATATTTCATTGCAGAATGAAAACAGTAACTTGTTCCACCAGTCTGTTTTTATTAATTTCTGTTGGCTATTGAACTTTAAAATACACCTTGCAGATGAAATCTGCATTGTTTTTTTGCATTCCTAAAAGGCAGATCTGCTATTACTTTTTGATGGTAGGTGGTACCTGGTAGGAACCAATCTACAGATGAGAATCTCAGCGTACCTAGGAATAGCTCTTGAAGTCTAGTGAAGGACATCTGGGTTGACTAAGGAAGCCTGTAAGTTGTCAGTTAGGTTACTGCTATGACCTAAGTGTTGTCTGATCCTAATATTAATTTCAAGCTATGCACAAAAAACCTAAAAATTTGCTATTTTATATGATAGTCAAGGGTGGTTTTCAGCGTGCCATCCTATACTCTCTGTGGACACGTCTTCAAAGTAGATGATTGTTTTTCTTCAGTTTTTTTCAAGTTTTCTTCAATTCAGCAACTTGTAACTCCCTCTCATGGCATATTCTTCTCCATTTATTTGTAATGCTTTCGTGAGAGATATCAGAGATGGGTAAAAAACCTAGGGCACCGTTTACTAATGGCTTGCATTAGTGAAATTTGTCAAAAATGTGGCACTTCATATTGTTTTGTGAATTGTTCCATCTTAGTAGTAATTCAAACATTTACTAAAAATTGCACTTTTCATTTTTTGCAAGTTGGAAGCTAAGGAACAGCGAGGCTTTCTGGGCAAACGTGTACAGCTCATGCACATTTTATATAAAGGGTTGAGCTTGATTTTAATAGCACAGTCTGTCACGCCTCGATAATGAATCTAAGTAAAAGCCATACACCAGGAATATACCAAGAATAAAACAAAATTTCAAACTGTGGGGTTTTTTTTTGGGTTGGGATTTTTTTTCTTCATCTTTTTCTCTCTGATCTAGCTAGCTAAGGGATTACAAAGGCTTCTATAAATGTCAGCGGTTTATGCCATAGTGTTTAGCACTCTGTAAAGCCTTGCACAGCTTCTCCCTTCACATGGTACTTACTCATTATGCAAAATCAGTTAGAAATTTCCTACATGAAGTAGCAGCAGTTCTCCCAGGTAAAAATAAATACATTTATGCCACTTTAGATGTTCATCAAGACTGTGAGGGTTTTTTTTCATTATTTAGACATTATTTTGCTTCTATTAGTTCTGATAGCAGCTTTTCCAGTTGAAGTAATGTGGCTTGTAAAGTTAAAATCAATTACAGTAGAGTATCCCTTATGGATATCCTGAAGGAGACACCCTCTACGTGCACTGTGGGTCTCATTTCAAACTTTGAAGGCTGTAATCTGAATTCAATACGTGTAGCCATTAAGAATTAACACAAGATATAAAATCTCGCTGATTGTGTTTATAAAATGTCAGTCAAGTAGCAGCAGATGCCTGGAGTTGTGTTAGCACAGTAAACTCAGGGTACAATGAGATACATTTCAGGGATGTTTATTTTGGAAACCTTGGGAGAAATGGAAAAAGCTGTATGACCTTGGAGACACCAGTTTCTTGATGAATGTTAGGAGTGCCAGAGACATATATGGCCTCCTCTCTTTCTCTCTATATATACATGCACACACACACACACACACACACACACGTGTGTATGTGTGTATTTTTCAAAGTTTCTGCTTTGTTAAAGCTACCTATACAATCTGCACTGAAAGAAAAAATGATTCTGAGTGGCTTTGTGCATGGCTTTTCTGTCATATTGGTGGCCCGAATCAATTTAAGCCTTCCTGTGCCAGGATCAGCATGGAACCTGTGCCCATGGTCTTGTGGGCGAGGCAAAAGAGGTTTGTTGCAAGAAACAGTTGCATTGCTACATGAGATGTCGCTATAAGAGAGCGGGTGATGATCTCTGGAGCGTGTGACACAAGATAGACCAGGGAAAAGAGCATGGATGAGGCATTTTGCCTATGCAGAACTGGGGAATACTCCACTGCCCAAACCAGTAAGTCACGCGCTGCTGTGATTAAAGTACAGATTGTTCAGGAATGGCAGCATTAGAATTTTGAGAGGTCTCTTTCTTCCTGAAAATCAGGGAATCTTAAAGCACCAATTTATTTTTAGAAATGCAGTGGGGATAGTGCTTTCTCTCTTTTTTCTTCCCCTTTACTTTCTTTGGCCTTGCTCTTGGAGTAAAAATTGTGAGATTCTTCAAATCTCAGAGGATGTCACTGACTCTGACCAGGTTGTGTAGATTACAAATTGGGGCCAAAAAATTCAGTATGTTTTGGTTTGGGTTTTTTTTGTGTGTTGTTTTTTTTTTTTTTAACTTTCTAAAAATGTTTAATACTTTTCATGCTATAGTTTATTAAAATATAATTTTAGCTTAATACAGTGTAACTGTATTTGCTTTAAAATTACATTCATGTCATATGACTCATATCTTGTGTGGGCATAATGTAGATTACACAGCATGTTGAAAAGAATTGTCTTCAGATGTTGATCAGCTTTTTGAGGGAGAGGGAGGATTGGTGAATGCACAGCTCCGGCAGTTCCCCAGCTTTCACCCTGGAAGTCAGCACTGATTTTTCTATTGATACATTCTTTTTAGTAAAGCAAAACATTGTTAGCAGCATGTAATATCCACAAGCACAAAGAAATCTCAAATTGCAATTTTTACCCTCCACTAATATCCTCCTACCTTCACTGATAACAGCACATTACCAAAGTGCAGCACAATGTTTTTTAAAAGGTAAACAAAGTATCATACTGTACCAGTTTAACGACATACAAAGGTAGCGAAATAAAGGGAAGACGTTTTTCTTATTTTTGCTTTTTTTTCTTATTATTGCTGCTTCTTTAAGAAAGGTTATTGTTTTTCTGGAGTGGAAAAATGTCAGCTTTATCCAGTATTCCCAGATTCCCAGTCCAGCGTATTGCATATTTAGAGAGTCAGTGCAGTTCAGGCACAACAAATTGTAAATGTTCGTCTAAAGCTATGCAGTCCCAAAAGATCCTCATTTGGCACTTTTGCCTTGAGAAGTCCGTGGAGGCAATAGACTCATAGAAATTTAAGGTGTTTACAAACTGTATGCCAGCTACTACAGCACTTTCTGGAATGCTCCTTATTCTGTTTGGGTAACTTTTCCATACATTAACTGTGACGGCAGACTGCTGCTGCCATACATCACATTAACAAATGAGGGAGAAAAAAAATGTCTTTCTCTGCTTTTCTTCTTCTTTGTTTATCTGCGTTTTATGCAACAATGTTTTTGCTAAAACCCTTTGCTTTCCTCACATAAAAATAATCCCACGCCCAAACCCAGGTTTCCTTAGTGATAAACTAGGCAAGACTACTTGCCTTGATTTACTCTAAGGCGGCTAGGTGGTCACTGGGGTAAATGTGTGCATATATAGATTTTTTTTTTTCTTTTTTTTTTTCATTACTTACAAAAAAAACCACTAGAGAGCTGCCTACAATCCAAGTATTGGACTTCTCAGAAAAAAGGGCCTTTTTTTGGATATGCCACAATGACGGTGTATGTGACAGACGTACACTTCTAGATATCACCCTGAATATAAAGCTAGCAAGGATGTGGCATGATACATTTTAATAGTACCTTGTTACGCATCAGAGTACCTATTTTATGTCTTTGGAGAATTTACATGATGGTTGTAAGTGCATATGAAAGCTGAGGCTGCTGTGTCTTCATTGCCAGTCCTACTTATGTTAACAAGATTATGCTAAGGGAAAGTTGAGACAGATGTTCTCATTCCACCATCACTCTGCCATGCAGACAAACTTTTTATCTGACTGAATACGATGGAGCGGTTTCACTGTGTTTAAAAAAAAAGGGGGGGGGCAGAAAAAAAGTCCCAGAATCAAAGAAAAGCTTTCCAGCCTGATGTTTAGGTTATAGTTCTCTAATGAATGTGTAATTATTTATAACATGTGGAACAGTTTCAACAGCAGAGAGTGGGAGCTTTAAAAAAATAATCACACAGACTTACTCCAAAATGCCTCTTACAGTAGGGTTTATGGGAATTATCAAAGGAAATAATGACATGTAGGTTTGAATTCTCTCAGCTGATAAAGGCAGGAATGAAATCTGCTTCTCATAAATCCGGGGTAATTGCAGTGAGCATTGGACTGCGTATTTGTTAAAAGGTGGTGGTATCACATCGTTCTCTCCTTCGTGATCATCTGTTATGTAAAATTATTTGTGTTGGAATTTGTAAATATCTTCTGGATGACCAATGCAGTGTTTTTCCTGCAAATACTGGATTTATTAGGGAATGGGCAGCTCTATTTTCAGTAGCACGTGAGTTTGATTTCCTAGCGACCATCAGTCATTTGAAATACTTGGTGCATCTTAATCCTTTTGTGTATATGTGCTTGACTGTATAAATAAATGTATTTTTTACAGGAAACACCACTTTCAAATATTTGTCTGTTGATTGTATCAATATATGTAATTAAAATGCTTTCTATTTGATGGAGGCCCTCAGGAATAGAAAATCATCTTAATTGTCTTTGAGTCTTTGACACTAACTTAAAAACCAAGTTTCTTGTTTGTATGGAAGTCATAGTTCTTTCAACGATACTATAAACTGTGATATAAATTGGCTTTCCACGATGACCTTACCAGTCATATCAGACAACCTAATAGAATTCAAAATCTGATTTTACGTGAGCTCTGGTCAGGCAAAGTCAAAGAAAATTTGCATAACAAAATCCTGTTACATTAGGAAGATGTTGATGGTGATTATTATTATCATTATCGTTATCTGTGTGGCAACAATCAATGCTCTGTTTTACTTTCCTCAAGCTGTAGTCAGCCTTTTCCCTTTTTGGCAAATTTTATATCTACTTGTAATTTCCTTTTGTGTACGTGCTAAGAATGGATGAATGAAAGCAAGCTGGCTTTCATCTCCATAATTAACACTTGCATGAAGCATAAAATGTGAAAATTAGAAATGAGGATGCAACTGAGGGGGGAAGCTGAACCTGCCTGATCTTTTCTGGTTCGAAACCGCTTGACAGATCAACCCTTTGAGATTCAAGTTGTATTTAGTGAAATGTCAGTCGGAAGCTGCTGAGTGGGAGGGACGGCGTCACTCACTCCTCAGAGACAGCTAATCATATCGTGGCAAGGAGGACGAACTGTTTAATTCCTGCAGACTTCACTTTTCAGAGAGTCTTGTGAATTGCTCTTTGTAAATTTGTTCTGCCAGGGCTCAAGGTAAGCAGGGCGTAGGTACATGATCTCAAACAAAAGCTTCCAAACCGAGCCCTCTGGCAGCTGTTTCCAAGCATAAGGGTCCCAGTATTTACTCCCCATTTCTACCCCCCAGCTTCTTTTTTACACCAAGGAAAAGAAGCAAATAGCTGTAGTGAAGCTAGGTAGGGAAAAAAGTGGTTTTTTTGGTATCGTGAGTGTGTTTCAGTGCCTGCCTGTGTTTACTGCCTGAAGCATAGAATAAAACTACTGGATTTGAAGCCAGATTTGCTCTTCAATAGGGAATTTAACAACCATTTAGTAGCACTCAGGTTAGAAATAACATTAGACTGGATGGCAAGGTGAGCAATCCAGAGTTGAGTTGTCTGAGGTAACGATGCCTGAGATGTAAAAAAGGGTTCTTAAAATATATATGAACTTGGTGCAACAGAAGCTTTAAAGTATGTTGCTGCCAAAAAAGAATAGATGTTGTTGCTCCGTCCTAGGTTCTAAGCGTCCTGGTGCAAATTTGGTAAAGAAGTGGTCTAACACAGCATTTCTGATTTCTTGGGCTGAGTAAACTCCTGCTACATTTCAGCATGAGAGCTAGATGTTGGGTCATTTTTCTTACTGCTGTTGGAGACAGCGGTGGCTGATGGTGGCAGGTTCTCGGGCAGCTTGTAGCAGATCCTTGCTACAGCACCAGATGCTGCTTACATAGTCTGGAGTCTGGGGTAGGAGCTGATGACCTCCAAATGAAATGCTGCTGGTAGGGGTCTGTCAGTGGTGCCACTACTCTCTGGGACTGTAAAGTCCCATGCAGGGCTTTAAGTCATCTCTTTCCATTTGGCATTCATTGTTGAGATACCATGGAGGTCTGGAAAGCTGAGTGGTGAGTGGTAGCCATGTGAAGCAGCAGAGTTTAACAGGCAAACCGATACCCACTTTTAGGACTAGACAGACTTTCTGAGAATCATACTCTTCTCCTCAGGCTCTCCTTTTCTGGTTATGCCCCCCTTCAAGCTTTCCAGTTCTGGCATGGATCTTGACTGAGTTCCTGTGTTAAGAACTGGAACATGCCGTGAGAAAGCAAGTCCAGAACTGCAGCAGAGAAAGATGAAAACGATTAGGAAAAAAGGCAGACTGATTTTCTTTAAGACAACATGAAAGCTGTGGAACTAACCCTAAATAGAGCCTGAGGCTCTCCAGGCGGGTAGGTAATTCGGGCTGTATCTAAAGCTGCACAAAGAAACAGCGTAGACACACCTGTGGAGTCTGTTAGCTAAGCCCAATGTCATAGTGTACTGCGTCGTCTGGTCCAAGGGTGAGCTCTGGTGTTCCTGCAGGGCTTTGCTCTTGGAAACTTAAACCTACTGTTAGTTGACTTCCTCTGTCCTGTAGTTCCATCCCTACCATATTTGCTTTACAGTGGAGGACTGTTCAGAGGGGACTGTAGCTTTGATTGTGCTCTCTTGATTATGGTGCATCTGGAGAGTAACAACTAGAAAATATTTAACTGCCACGCTGTATATTGATTAGAGATTACCAAAATCAAGCATGCTTATCTTTGCGATGGCAACATGTTAATAAAAATGGTGTGTAGCCTTGATCAGTGTAGATTAAGGCAGGTTTTTTTCTATTATCTCTGAGTGCATTACTTTCGTTGTCCATCGTACACGTGAGAAAGACGGTCGGGGTTAAAATATAGTGGTTTAGAATAATTTGTTAGATTAGAAAGCCAGCAATTGTGAAATTTAAAAACTAATTTATTTTCATTGTTTTCTTTAGAAATGTACTTTAATACCGTTCATTAAGGTGTATGTCATAATTTCTAATTGATATATAAGAAGTAGAATAGATTTGTGGGGGCTAGGATAAGTCCCTGGATGAGAAGTACAGGGAACAGATGACAGAAATGTTGTACGTGGGTAATAAGTGATTATGAATCTCCCACACATCTATGAGAACAAAGAAACAAACAAACAACTTAAATCATAAGCAAAAGAGTACACTTTAAAGCACAGAATTTAAAACTATTTTTACTGCCATTTAAATTTACTTTTAATGTAATTAGTATCAGGCAGAGAGAATTTAATGTTAATATGTGAGCACGTATGAATTCATCCAGATACATAGGAATGCATAGATAATACATTTAGTACTTGAGCACAGTTAGCAGAATGATGTCATCATGCAAAGAGATGTTCACACTGTATAATTACCTTATGACAAACACATATATTGGGATTATAAAGAATCTTCAATCAAAGAACTATGCCATTCTGCACAGTATATAATTTTAAATAGAAGTGTTCCAGCTGTTGCCAGTACTTGCTGTCAAGTTTGTATCTAATCACACTCCCAGCAGCAGAAAGCCTGATTTAATGCTGCTTCTCTGGTCTGAATTTTTCAGAGTCCAGGTTCTAATCCCCAGTGTTTTGGCTGGGCTGTACAAGACCAGCTCATTATAAGTGTTAAAACACCTGAAAATTTGATATTCTCCCACCCAGTGATGTTTCCAAAACCACTTTACCATTATCTGCCCTTTACAGTGCCTAAATAACTTTTTAAAAGTGTCTAGTATTGATTATATCTCAGGAGTAAACCAAAAACCCCTTTATTAGCAAAAAACCAGGGGATGACAATAATTTCTGGGGAATTATTTTCCCTTTTATTATCCTTACAAAAATCGAGGTTTTAGAACTCCAGGTTCAGAGTCAGGGACAGAGACTGACCCAGTGGTGAGAGCATTCACCGGGCGCATGAAAGGTCGAGGTTGATCTTCAGTATTACACTTGCTTATATGAAAGGAAGGATTGTCAAGGCTAAAACTATCCCACAACTTCATAGCTGACAACAAGAGAGTCTGAAATCCAGGAGTCTTATCTGCTTTGTTCATAAATCTTGTTCTCTATCACCTAAATCCTTGAATGATGGGCTAGCATGAGATGTATTAGAAGAAGAAATATGGACATCTATCTGCCTGTCTCAAAACTGGTATAAATCAGCCTATATATATATATGTGAGAGAGTGCGTGCGTGTGTACATACAAAGTTATCTATGTATTCAATTTGGTACTGATATTTTTGCTAAAAAAAAAAAAAGTCAGAAATTTCCAGTCTGCTTTTACTTACTTTCTGACAAGCACCAGACTACTGTAAAAAGATTGACATGTACCATTGGGACTTCTAATTTTTAATTTGTCTTTACCTTTAAGATTTAGCTAATGCCAATTAGTGTGCCATGTTTAATATAAAATAATCTGTTTAGAGGCTGTCAATCTTTTATTTCTTGGCTCATTAAGAATAACATAGTAAATATGATCTAATACTTTTCAAGATGTCCCTCCAGCAGAATTAGGAGTTCTTATATTCTGTTTCAGTTTTTTTCTAAGACTAAAAAGGAAATACATGTAAAACCAATTGAGAATGAAGAGAAACAAAGAAAAGGCCCAATGAATTATATAGTTATACACCACAAAGATAGACGAGAATGTCCAAACATTTAAAAATGTTAGTGATTCTTGGCAGCTCACCTTTTCAACCCCTGTTTATAGCAGAAAGATGTCTTTTGCTTGGCCCATCTAAATACAAAAAGAATGTTTTGACGTTTGGGTTTGAAAAAAGCAGAAAAGTTGTCCTTCGGTTCTCAACCACCCTGTAAGATGACGAAAGACATTTTATAGAGAGCGCCAAAAGATTTAAAGGAGAATTGGTGGCTCAACAGTATTGTTTGTCACAAAGCTGGAAATAAGCCTCCCTCTGAAGAGCAGATATGCTGGTAAATTGGCTTATAGTTCTGTGCCCCCAGATTCATATGTCTGAGTTCTCAAAACAAATCCCCCGGCTTTAGATGAAATCCCTAAAGAAAGGCTCATGAGGATACCTTCCCTACCTTGTCCTCCCTTCACATTACTTTTTGATGACCGGTACCTGAAAACTGCTGAACTGGGAACTAATTTTTTTAAAACAGGCTTTGCATACAGAAGTTCATTTAACTGTAATCTGGTGGGATCTGCTGTCAGGAATTCAGGTCAGATTCCAGGACTCTGAGGACAAACAGCAAGTAGCCTCTCTGAAAGTACCTCTGCTTTAATTTTGACAAGCGTGTACTGGAAAGAAGCAAGAAATATGGGTAAACTATGCAGCCTGACATTTCCTACTGAAAAAGAAATGTCTCCAGAAAAATGCAAGGACACAAGAAGCACGGTTTCATCTCGAGAGTTCTTCAAGCGAAATTGCGGCTGTCTCTTACAGCCAACTCTAACCACCTACCTTTGGCTCTTTCTGTTGTCGATGGAGAGAGAGAGAGAGGCATCTCTGAAAAGCAGTTCTTTTAAGAGAAGGCGGTAAATCAATCCCTCTGTCTACCTCCCCTGAGCAATGTCATACCTTCCCTAAAAGTAAGGAGAAATTCAGGGTGGCTTCAGTCAAGTCAAGACGATTCCAAGTTTCTTTTTTAAGTCCTCAGTTGCATGATGCATTGAGCTCCTCTGGGAATACTCCATGCATCAAATGCCGCCTACTTATGAAGTTCATGTCAAGTGAAAGTTGAAATTTTTATAGAACAAAATGAAAATTTAGTGAGTGTAATTGGCTTTGCTTCAGCTTTATTACCAAATTTGCCACCTTAAATTTTTACATATTCTCTTGGAAAATCTGCCTTTTTCTTTCCTAAGGTAAATTCTGTAATTACATTTATAAACTTCTCATGGACTTTTGAGGTTCACCTTAGTTGAACAAAAATATTTGTACCCTATTTTGAAGTTTTATTAATTCACAGGTTACAAATTACCTGTGTCACGTTTTGTGTGTGCGCACACAGAACCAATATTCTGCATTGCCAACACATCGAAATATAACTGTGATTTGTATTATATGCTGTCCTGATTAGCAGATATGCTGAATTTCTCTTCCACAGAACCTTTCCTAACTGATGAAGATAAAAGAAACTACTAACAAAAAAAAAAAAAAAGAAAAAAAAAGAAAAAAAAAAAAGGTGGTACTCAGATTTCAGGTTGTTTATCAGAATTTTCAGAACAGGATCATTTTTTAAATGCTTCTTTTATTTCCCATTTGTTAATGTACCTTTTGGTTGTCTAAGTGAACAACAGCTATTTTCAAAATCCATTTCAATATTATAAAATAAAGTTTTTAAGATGCATTTAAATATTCTAAGACAATTTCACCTGACTTACCACTACACTGTTAGAGATTTTTTTTTTCTTATGACCAAGTATGCATATTGATTTCAGATTATTTAGTCATGATTTCTTCCTGTCACCTGGCAGAGGGGGAAAAAAAAAAAAGACCATTGAGGGTATTTATTTTTTGTTTGTTTGTGTTTTCCTTCCACCTACAATCATTGCCAAGAGTGGTCCCCCCTGCCTGCAACAGCTGATGTTTCCCATGTCAAAAATCTACTGAGTCCCCAGCTTTCACCAAGAGCCCGTTCCGGTGCTTGCTGAGCCTGCTACAGGTCTTTGTGCTGCACAAATCTATTTAAACGACAGGGGAAATTGTTTCTGAACCTTGGTGTGTTAGCAGTACTGATCCAGAAGCATGGCCTATGTTTACATTTGTTGTGTTTTGCTATCTACTGTAACTCCAAGATGTTCACAGGACTGTGTTATCATTTAAAATAGATAATCATGCTGCTATGAAACGGCATTATGTAGATGCTAAGCTGTGCTTAGTGCACATCTGTGCTTCCCCATATGTGGGTGTTTATTTTTTCCGTGTAGGAGTGTCTGTGTGCATGCATATATATATAATATGTATATTTTTCATATATATATGTAGGTATATAACAGCTGTGCTCCTTTATTTTACTCCAGCAGCCTTTGTCTCTCTTTTTGCTGTTTTTCTTTCCAGTAAGTATTTTTGGTTTGGTGAACTGGCACTGGATTAGGTTTCTGTTAATAATTTAGTGAAGCCAAGAAAGGAAGGAGATGACGGACTTCATATAACTGAGCAGCGCTGAGTAACTTCCTTGTAAATTCATATCCTAATTCCTTTTCTCAGTAGAAGCCCTGTTGTACTTCAGCAACATAGAAACCCTCTTTAATGCTGTCTTTTTCCTCATGCTTCCTGTGAGAAACCTGCAAAGGAATGTTTATTTGCAAATTGAGATTATTTTCATTGATAAGAGTGCATTTCTAGGGAACTCCTACTGCACCTACATGTGTATCCTTTCAAACTTAAGGGTTTTTTTCTGAGAGCTTTAAACTGTCTTCTCCAAAATGTTTAGGTACTGCGCTGTCTGTAATGGGGTTCCTGCAAGGATAAACGTGGTGTGCTTGTTGCTGCTCTTCTGTACCCTTCAATAGCATTATCCTTTACTGATTAGATTGGGCTTGAATGATTATTAGGTTTGGACTTTGTATTTTCTTGATGAAATATTGAAAGTTCATGAGGTTTTTATATTCCTCATTTTAGAAATGTTAAGTATGAAAGTAGTCCAGAAAGGCAGCTGGCATGACAGTCAGAAGATGCAAAGAAAAAAATAACAGTTGTCAGACTGAAGAATGTAATGTCTTGTACAACCTGTGTGGCAAACTTCTCTATGCGCAATATAGAATCATATCTTCTGTGGGAAGCAGAGGTACCTCCTACAAATTTTAGCCTAGGAATCTCTTCCAGTTGCTAGTTAGGTTTGAATCTGCAACCCTTTAAAGCCTTATGCTAACATGCAACTCACATGTCTTTAATATTCTTGTAGCACAAATACTGGTCTGCCCATTTCTCCTTCGTGCTGTCTGCTCCCTTGTTAAATAACGAAACCATCCTCAACCTGATCGCGTGTGGGTTTTTATTTTCCTTTTGGAGAATGTCTCCCTTACTCGTTTTCAAAATCTGTGTGTACTGCTAGCAGCTCAGTTGTATGTGTGTCTTCCAGCACTCTCTTATCTGGGGTTATTGGTTTATATGGAGCCAGTATGTACCCATAGTGTTGGAGGTTAAGTAAGTTATGAAAATGAAGATCAGCTGCATCTTTCTTGCCTTAAAAGGATATGTAGGATCTTGATGTTTGCCAGCAGAAGACAGTAGCATGCTGGAATGACTTGGGGTGGACAAAGTGAGCGAATAGATTTATGAGCCTTTTGTCACAGGAAACCCCGAATGTGCTGGCATAAGAAGCGATCATGTTCTAAATTAATCAAGCCAGTCACTGATGACAGGGAAAAACAGAACACTTAGTCTAGAAAAAAAGAAAGAGGGATTTAGCTTTCTTTTATTATTATTCGGAAGGAAAAAAAAAAAAAAAAGGGTTAGGCTTCCTTTCTGGAATTTAACGGGACTGATCTTTTGCTTTATTTTGCCGGCATCTCACGGGGCTGTAAATGTGATATATTGGAGCTGACCTAGAATATAATCTGCTATTGAGTTGTGTGTTTATCCAGTCCAGCTAATTATTTTCTTAAATGTTTCTGACATCATATTTCTGAATTGCAAATAAAAGCAAATGACAAACAGATATGTAGAAATTGCCTATCGTAAAAATCCAATCTGTATTCCTAAATCTCGAGGGTTTCAGCTGTTCAGCCCTAATGCAAGAACACTGAAGTCTATTAGACATGAGCAGCGAGTAATAGGAAATAGGAAATGAGAAAAATATGTAGAAACGACTAAAATTGTTCTGCATCAGGGTGCAATTCACGTTGTTTCATCACAGATAACTTATGCATCTCTCTACATGACCTTAAGTTATCAAGTGGAGGCAACAGTTTGCAGGTGGGTTTGTTGATAAGAATATAGGGAAGGTATTCCATGGTGAAAATTTGACAACATAATTTCCTTAAGGTTTGTGTACATGCACATTTTTGGATTAATACCCTGCAGAGGTACTTGCATACCATAATTCTTAAGAAATTTGGCACCTTACAGTTAAGAAAATTACTGGCTATGATCCCTACTGTATTGTTAAAGCTGATGGCTAAAATTTCTATCACAGGATCAAATGTCTGGAGTGTATCAGTAGATAAGAGTAGCTTAAATAGGGAACTCGCAGAGAAAAGTCTTAAATTTTTTGAGTGATACGTTCCAAGAGCAAGAAGTACAACATCTGAAAGTAAGCACAAAACGTGTTGAGAAAGGTGTAGTTAAATTTGGTGAGAGGGTTCAGCAATGCTTATTAGGATCTACAGAAAAGAATTCAGAACAGATAGTGAAACATTTCAACCTCTACCATAATCATAGAATCATAGGGTTGGACGGGACCTCTCTATTAATGTTTTCTCTTGACTTTATTCCAGCTAATATATTTGAAAGTTGTTGTGCATTCAAAGTGTCCATAATACCCATATGCATACAGGGAGTGTCTCAATTTTGGGTTGTGCTCTCAAGAACTAAAATAATCTGTTGTCTGAAGATGTTCACTAAAATGCTTGCTTTCCCTCGTTTTATACATATATGGACAGAGACATAAAGTATGAGGAGACATCTATTTTGAATTAAGTCAACTTTAAAGATGTATTTTGTTAAAAAACCACAGATAATGTCACATAATTTGAAAAAAATACACAAATATTCTCTTCTATTTATGCCCAGCAACCACTAATTCCTCTGGTGTGTGTTAGTTGTATGGACTCGTTACAAGTGTCTCCTTTGTCAGCTGTTCAAACAATCGATGCTAAATATTAGTAAAAGTATTAGGATTTTGGAATTTTAGAAAATGTATGATGAAATGGAGTTTGTTTTTTTTTCTTTCCCCAAAAGTGATTATAACAGAACACAGGATATCCGTTCCTCAGTACTTGCAATTTGACTGCATGTGCAGGAACAGGTGAAAGTAACTAAAACACTTGTTGTGATAACGAGGAGGAGAAAGTTTAATGAACAGAGCTCCAAAACACTGCAGCTGCCTTTAGGTACGGGGGGGGATGTCTGTGGCTTGGCACAGAGGGACAGTTTGGCAACTTGCCTGAGAGTTAAATGCCAGCTGTGTAATTGAGAATCTAATATTGCCATTTAGGTACAAAATGATCTAAACACTGAAGTCAGAAAGTGTTTCTGTTTCTTTAGTATGTAGAAGGATGGGCGGAAGGGACGTGGCTAAGACACAGCATTGCTTTTGAGGACGTGCTAATTCAAACACGCTGTGTATGATATCTGCGTAAACATGCAAATAAAATATTTCAGAAATAATAGCATTCTATCTATATTTCTGTCAGTACATTTTAAAACTTGGGTTTATATTGTGAAATCTATTTACTTCCAAGCCTGTTCGGTAATAATTACTAGTTTTCTAGAGTTTCTAAATAAAAAGACTATTTTCTAAGAGGTTTTAAATGCTTATTGGGGGCACAATTTCAATAATGAGCAAATAAATAAGAAATTATTACTTCGTTAACTGCCTACTGCTGTATGAAAAATTTGAAAAGTCCAACAGCATGTGAGTCAAGGGCATGGAAATGTACTTGACTGTATGCTATGATCTGTAATATTTAGTGGGGGGTAATTACATGGAGAATTCAGTGTTCTACTTAAATGTTTTACTTGGTAATTCACAAGTCTTTTTTTTCTTTTCTCAGCCTTTAAGGAGTTATAAAACAATATTAATTTACTCTAAAATAGTGGTATTATTTGGTTTGGTGTTAATTGGCATCCCCTCTTATTATTTGCCTTTATCAATGCTAATGAAGTAAATGTGTAAGAACAAGGCCTTACCTAGTAGATCTTTATCTCATCACCCACAGCTGCCTCCTACACAGGTTCCCCAGTCGTTACTAATAGTTAAAACAACTAATAAATATTAAAGAAGCGAAACAAAAGCAGTACTGGGTGGGATTTTACTACAGCATAGGGAATTGGTTGTTCAGACCTGTGGGCAACTGAAATCCTTTAGATGTTTCTGTGAGAGAGTGAATAATTTGTTGCTTCCCAGTCTCTAAAATGCTGGCTGTATTAACAGTCTGTCCAGGCTGCCTAGGACCTGAACATGTATATTTTCTTTTATCAGCAAGGACCGAATAAGTTTCTATATTAACTTTTTCTTAAGCTTGCAGTAAAATCTTTTTACTAGCCTTTATTAATCTACTGAAGTAGAAGTCATCTGTCATGTTTATATGCTAAGCGTGGAGGAAGAAAGGTGTCCTTAAACGCTGTTGAAATATCCATGTTTAAAGCTTTAAAGCTTGACTTGCAAAAGATCTCTGTCTCGCCCACATGTGCCGTCCGTGGGGTTGCTGTGTGCAAGTGGGACCCTCAGACTCCGGCTCCAGGTGGGCAAACACCATCCTTCCTTCCTCCCTGCCTCCCTCCCTGGCAGCTGTGGGGAGCACAGGGTAGGGGAAACACAGGTTTTCGGTCCTCCCTGTGTCACCTCCTAAAGCAACGGTTTCTGCCTTTCTTTAGACAAGCGACCATCCTCTTCGCTGTCCAGCCTGGATACTGCAGACTGCCATTCAGGCCCAGAGTGCCCTGCTTTCTTTGCTGTTTATTTTACCTTTTAGTCTTTCTTTGTCTCATTCATGGAGATCAGTCATGAGTGGTGTCCCTCAGGGGTCTGTATTTGGGACCAGTACTGTTTAACTGCATCAGTGACAGAGACAGTCATTTGCGGATGACACCAAGCTGAGTGGTGAGGTTGACACATTTGAGGGATGGGATGCCATCCAGAGGGACCTGGACAAGCTTGAGAAGTGGGCCCATGTGAACCTCATGAGGTTCAACAAGACCAGATGCAAGGTGCTGCATCTGGGTCAGGGTAGCTCCCTGTATTAATACACGCTGTGGGATGAAGGGATTGAGAGCAGCCCTGAGGAGAAGGACTTGGGGGTACTGTGGGTGAAAAACTGGACATGAGTCGGCAATAGGCACTCGCAGCCCAGAAAACCAACTGTATCCTGGGCTGCATCAAAAGCAGCATGGCCAGCAGGTTGAGGGAGGTGATTCTGCCCCTCTGCTCCACTCTGGTGAGACCCCACCTGGAGTGCTCCAGCCAGCTCTGAAGCCCTCAGCACAGGAAAGACATGGACCTGTTGGAGTGGGTCCAGAGGAGGGCCACAAAGCCGATCAGAGGGCTGGAGCACCTCTGCTGAGAGAGTTGGGGTTGTTCAGCCTGGAGAAGAGAAGGCTCCAGGGAGACCTTATTGTGGCCTTTCAATACTTAAAGTGGGGCTTATAAGAAAGGTGGGGATGTACTTTTTATCAGGGCCTGTTGCAATGGGACAAGGGGTGATGTGTTTAAACTGAAAGAGGGTAGATTCAGACGAGATATGAGGAAGAAGGTTTTTTAGAATGAGAGTGTTGAAACACTGGCACAGGTTTCCCAGAGAGGTGGGAGTTGTCCCATCCCTGGAAACATTCAAGGCCAGGTTGGACAGGGCTTTGATTAACCTGATCTATTTAAGGATGTCCCTGCTCATTGCAGGGGGGTTGGACTAGACAACCTTTAAACATCCCTTCCAACCTAAACTATTCTATGATTCTTTTGTGGAGTAGGAGAGACATATGAGCTAGCTTAGGGAAAAGAGGTGTTACTTATCAGTAAGAAAATTCTTCAATTAAAAAAAAAAAGTCTACATTTGGAAGATCTTACAGAGTCCTTTCTCTCTCTCAATCAATGGTGCCAAAATTCTCACTCTTCACACACTCCTTTAAAAATGTAAATAAAAGCTCGGTAATGTTTTAAAAAAATAAGCATAACAAATCCTGAGTTAAAGGGAAAAATACTGAAAAGCAAAAGAAAAAATGTCCCTTTGGAGTGCTAATGTGGTTTGCATTCAAAGAGGAAGTCATTTTTGATTAACAAGGAGGTAATGTTTCCCCACAAGGGTGGGTCGTAGATGATGAATAAATAATGTAATCAAATATTAAATTAACTTTATTTTAAAATCTTATTTGCATGTTACTTTGTAAAAAGCTTATTGATGTAGTATTTTGTTTACTGTTATTGTTCTGAGGCAATTTTGTAATAAATAGAGAAAGGGAGCAGTAATAGCATTCAGTCTTTCAACACAAATGCGTATGTATTGATTATTCCTTTTTCTAACAAATTCATGAGCTTTTCCACCTTTCTGCATCAGAATTTCTCCAGGATCAATTTTACTTATCATAATTGCACGTTTCTGAGAGGATGGCAGCATGGAAAATTTTTGTTCTCCGTTTCTGTAGAGAAATTCTCTTTGTTGCTTCGTACCACACAAAAGAGAAGTAACAACATTTAGTTCCCGATGCAGTTTCGCCAGGAGAGAGGGTCGTGCCGTGCCAAAGGAGAGGAGCAGCTGAAGGACATGGGCTGCACTTACCTTCTCTAGTGCAGTGCTCCTCTGGGATTTTGGTTAATTACCGCAGCCTGTTGACAGGGACAAGGCTGGAGCAAGGGATGAGGGAGATGTAAGTGGCCCCACTCTCTGTTGCGCTCCTGCAGACAGTATTTAACCTTAGGGCTTTTCATTCACAGAACGGTAATTCAGTGTATTTCAGTAATACATTTAGTCCTGGTTTTGCCTAATCTCCTGTGAAACTGGTACTTTCTGTAAAAGGTTTCCATTGGAAAGGGAAGAGGGTTGTTGTATTTCTATTCTGCTTCTTGGTGTGCAGCGCCGTAACATAGTGGCATTCCGTGATTTAACTTCAGCACTTTCACTATGTTTTAAAATTGCATAACTTCGTACAGGATGCCTCCTGAGGACTATATTTCATGGTCCCATGTGATACCAGGAAGGGTTCCTTGATAAAACTTGAGAAGACTTAAAATGATGCTTCTCCAAAGGAGCCCATTGCTTCTGATTAACATGAATTGATTTGATGGAAGCGTTTCTGTAGCTCACTGGTGGGTCACTTGCCTAGTAAATTAAAGACTAAGGTTGCAGGCCCAACAGTAATTGAATTTGTTTACTAGCTTGTGTTTCTGTTTATGAAGGTTGAGCGATGTTTTCCATTACACCTGTTTGTGTAGCAATATAGAACACCTGCTTTGCAGAAGACAGTATCGTAAAGTACTCACTTGGGTTGTCTTGTCTCTCATTGCGGAGGTCATTGTATCCTGTGCTGTATAAATATAAACAAAAGAGCCAGAACATGTAATGAATCTGGTTTAAATAAAGCAATTAAAACTGGTAGTCATGGCAGATGTGTTATAGAACAGGGTATCGCCTGAAATTTTGTGGAAATGCTGAACAATTTTAAATGATTGATAAATCTGAAAGTATGACAGATATAATAAACACATCTCACTACTTGGAGACATCAAAGATCTTTATGCTCACAGAAAGCCAGGTCTAAATTGTGCTGCAGAGATCAGTGAAATCTCTAGTATTATACCACACAGTAGAAAACTGGAAGAGATGGTATTAACATTTTAAAATGGGAGACTTATGTAACTCATACACGGAATAAAATGCTAAGCAGTGGAATTGTGGAACAGTACTTACTGGTTTTAGGGGTAATATTTCATGTGATTTATTTGGAATTTTTGCCAAAGTGATGGTGATGTGTGATACCTGAAAGATAACAGTTCTGAAGATATTGGTGAAACACTCAGTCCCATTAGATGAATCTGTATAGATGAGGAAAATATATTTGATTTTGTGTTAGGTGATATTTGTGATGCCGTAATTTCAAACATGAGGTTTTCTGCCTTGCAAATAGGAGGTAAACACTGCACCATTTTTCATGGCTAGAGTCACAGCCAATGACAGCTGTGAGATGGCCATACATTTTCTTGTTTTTGCATATTTTGCGAGCTAACACTTAACCCTGCAGAACCCATGCTTACCTCTGCCTTGGGACTAATAAGCTATGGGAGGAGAACAGCTGTAGTACAAGGATACCATTTCAGGATGCTGAAAAATGGATACAAAAGGAGTACAGCTGAAGGTAAAAGTCCCATGTGTGGGGCTGAGAGCCACCAGATGATTCCATTTCTGGGTGAAACATAGCAAATATCAGGTGCCGGACTTCACTGTTTCATAGCATTGGGAAATATCCATGAATAGGTTTGGGATCTAAACCGGCCCGTACTTCCTAACAGGTGTTTTGCAATATGTGGTCCATGTAGCCCCAAAGATAACAGCTGCATCTAATGGAGGCCCGTGTGACAGATGTATTGCCATGGAAACAAGAATGGTTGCAGACTACTTGATTTATAGAAATTATAGCTTTAATAACGCATTTCTTGCTCTTTCAAGTTCTGATTTAATTAGAAAGAAGAGTGATCTGTACAGTGTAGATGCTATCTGCAGCAGTTATTGGAGCTGTATATTAACACAGCTGTTGGCTTGTTTCATCTTGTGCTGTTTGTGTTTTGAGTGCTAGGCAGATACTAATCTACCTGCCTAATCTACTGGAGTTGTTATTTTAAGGGTAAAAAAAAAAAATTCGTGGTATGATCTATGATTGTATAATGAGGTGATATATGGACATCCTGTTCAGAAGCACGGCCGCGATTGTGTTAGAACGAATCTAGAAAGGAAGCTACTTCAGACTGTGGCTGAACCTAATTTGCACTCTGCCGTTAAAATGATTGTGGCTATAGGGTGATTTTTTTTTTTAAACTCACTGACTTTCAGAAAGTTTTGTTATTTTTTAAATACTTAAGGCCATACTGGAAATAGGGTGTTGGATCTTCTGTGCTTCTCTGAAGCAATTTCTCAACCCTAATACATATATTTGAAGAGTATGACCACAAGTATTGTTGTACCTTCCCCCTCTTTCCTACAGAGATACAAAAAGTGACAAGGTCAGAAATTCTGGCTGCAATAGTGTCTAAAAATAAATAAAAAACCTGGTAGCACAAGTCCTGTCTGGTGGCACTAACATGTGTTGCACTGATTCATAAGCCAAAGTGCCAACAGTTTGCTGCAGAAGTCAAGAGGGGGAGTAGAAAACCAGTGATGTTTATACACATGAGAGAGGAATGATACATACATACATATGAAAATAAAATGCAGTTGTAAATGGTGATATCTAATTTGAAAATATTTGTTTATCTCATTGTGAGATGCATAGGTCAATTTTAGAAATCATTTTAATAAAAGAAATGAAATAAATTAGTAGACCCTAGAGTACATTTGACTTCTCAGTATGTATGTCTCTGCTTAGAAGGATAAACAACATTTTAGAAATTCCTAAATTTGACAGCTGCTGTCTTCTGAGGTTCACCGAGTACTGCCATTTCCTCCTTTCTCCCTCACTCAATATGTTGTGAATGTTTTAACGTAGAAATAGCTGTTAAAAACTGATCCTAAATAATACACGCTTCTGCTATCATTTCAGAGAAAAACAAATCTCCTCTCAAGTGTCATCAGGAAGAAGGTTAGGGTTAGAATAAATCAACTTGTTGCAAGTAATGAAAGAAAGAATTACTGCCATAGACTTAAGTGTGACACCACTACAAATAATTATTGAGAAAAGCATATTCCTACTAAGTGTTTATACCTTCTCTGTCTGAGTAACTGTGGCCTCCTAAAATTAATCATCTTTACTATGAAGCCCGGATCAATCATCTTCATGTCATATATAAACAGTATAGCTATGCTTCTATAGTGCTTAGGAACTAACCTGATAAACAGTATGTATATAAAGATGTCCTATGAATTGAGTATAGTGTGTGTATATATATACACACACTATATATATAGTATAGTCCTACCTCAAGTATATACTGTAGATCCTTTTTTTTTTTTTTTTTTTTAGTGCAAACTAGGAAGACGAAAATTGGTATCGGTGATAAGTCAAGCAATAGGACTGCATTTTTAAATTCCTGTACTGAGAGTGTGCTCTTACTATTTGGACTGATGCTTCTGAAACATGTATAGCAAACCTGAGGACACGTATGTGCCAGAAGTGCCCTTCAGAACCCAACTAGAAAGACTATTGAGTTTAGTCATGTCCCTTCCCTTTATGATGATGCTAATGGAAAGAGTGATGATGATTGCGGTCAGAGTAGGTGAGCAGAAATGCTCAAGTATGTCTTCTACCTTCTACCTTTGTTGACAGTCCTGGTAACTGGATTAAATGACAGCCAGAAGAATCATCTGAAAGGCTTTGCATATCGAAGTGCAACTGTCTTGACATCAGGGCCAGAACTCTCAGGAATGAGGTTTTGCTCGAGCAGGCCCACAGTACGGGTGGAGAAACTACTCCAGCCTTTCGGTAGTGTGACATCCAAGTGAATGGACCGATGGTACCCTATTTCAGAACAGCCACTGACTCATTAAATAGGTTGCTTCCTGGAGACGTGGTAAACTTTGAGCCTTCTCTTCACCTGATTTGGAGGAAGTTTAGATTTAAGCTTACATTTTCTGACATCCTAACAGTAGAAATACATGCTTTTTCTTTCTTTCTGGCTGGTATTTTTGCAAAAATGTCCTCAAGTGTTCATCTCCATTCTGAATCAATAGTTGGGAAAGGTGAAAGGCTTTCATTTTGACATAGACATGACAGTATGATTTACCTTTTTAGATTTGGATTTACCTGGTTTTGCTTGTAATTAAAGCACTTTCATAAGTACTGATTAAGGGCTTTACATGCCAGTTTCTTTTAAAAAATAACATTTAGTACAGTCAACACAACTGTTACAGGTGCTAACTAGTATAAAATAGTTTCTGTTGCATGGCTATGCAGCATTAATATGCCTTTTTAATGTTTTAAGTAGGAAGAAAAACCTTTGAAATATTTCCCATCTTTATTTTAGGGAAGACTAAAGCTAACAATAAAGAGGCAAACTGTAAATTAAATGTTTTAGATGTGGAAGAGGAGAGCAGAATTATAACAGGGTCTGTCAAGAGTTCAAGAGGATGTCCTTCCACTTGAGCTGACTACGAGAACTCCTACAAGGAAGAAACTGCACCAGTGTGTAAAAATGGAAGCAGAAGAGGGAACCTAACTGATTACATTTGATGACAATGTGCTTTAGTGGAAGGACTCAGGTCTCAGGACCAAACTGACTGTCAATTTGTTTGTTAAACCTGTAATATATGGTTAAGATACAGCTGAAGGTTGCTTTCTTGAGCTTATGACAAGCTTGGTGAGAAAGAACTACTTTTAGTACTAAGTAGTTAAGATGCTTCTGTACTGACTTGGACTGGTTGCCTATTTACTGCCTGTTGTCATTTCTGCAAGCAATGTTGGGGGAGTCCAGTACCCTCTGACCAGGTTTTTGTAGATCCCACACGTGGATACTGTAATGTTTAATTTCACATTTGCTTATTTGAAGAATTTTGATTTAGAGTGATAGAAGATATACTGAAAATGCCATACAGATGTAAGTTACGTTTAGCAAAATGCAGCAGTTGCAATACACAGTTCAATTGCAATACCAAAGCTATCTCCATTACCGGTCCCTATAATATGCCCACAGTCATGATGCTAGGTGTCCCCAGTCGCTGGGAAGGAAGATGTGGGTTGAAGCAGCTCAGACCCTTTGCTCACTTTGGTATTTTTTTGCCATTGTTTCGTTTTTATACTCCTGGGCTGAGCCATGTGTACGCACACCTCTGACTAACTCAGAGAGACATTCACACTCTTAGTGAATGCAAGAAACATTTACACCACCAGTTGACCCACTCGACCCTTGATAGCTGTATACCTAAAACAAAGGCCACTCTCTGATCCCCTGGCTATTGAGATCAAGTCAGCTTCCTTTGCAAGAGGGATGTTCAGTCACACCCTGCATATTCCCAGGGCTTCAGGGGCTCATGCCCTTGCCCATCTCCTCTGAGCCTTCTTTCATTGCAGGGATTTACTGGTCAGTCACAAATATGCAGGCTACTTTGTGAAACACTGGCTGCTTCTTAGGCTGATTTTAAAGAGTAAGTGAAGATGTATCCCCAGTGTTCAAATAAAAATAGACTCTTAATTTTTGAGCATGTACTCTTTAATTAATTCATATTACTTGGAATTTAATTTTTGCCAAGGTATGTATCACCTGTTGATGTCTCAGCATACATACATACACTGGTAATGTATATTACACCATTGTTTTAGATTAATTTCTCAATTTTTTCATAAATAAATATAAGAAGCTTTCAATCTGGGCTAAAAGAATACAGCCTAAACCAGTTCCGTTGTGCTCACTGGTGTTTGCCAGCAGAAACTAAGCAAGTTTTTATTGTCAAGTCTCCATCCCATATTTATTTCAAGACGAACTTTGTGCTTTCACTTCTTAATATGCTTTATTTCAGTCACCATAGTCTTGAATTTGCCAAAGGAAGAGTTAGAGGACAAAGCAGTGGTTAAAGAGTTGTCTTTATTACCTGGGACACATGACCTTGACTCTTCTGCAAAGACTTCTTATAGAAAAGGAAATCTGCCTGCAGAAGCCTTGTCGCAGTCACATCCCATTCCTTTGTCTTGGAGGGGATGTAGGGATGCTCCACCTCTCTCTCTTTTTCTCTCCGGCAAAATAAAAAACGCTTTTAGATTTTGAGTATGCTTCATTCTAGGTAGCAAATTTCCACATTACTAGAAGCATGCAGACATATCGTTGTTACGCTGTATTGTTTTAAATACACAGTAAACTTCATCAGCCCACCTAATAATGATCCTAGCACCTGCTTTCCATGTCTCCAGGAGAGCATTTGGAATCACCTCATGAAGCCTGTAAGAAGGGAATGGTTGGTGAAGTTACCTACCAAATACAGGTATAGCTATCCCTACCTGAACGCAGGAGTGTGTTTTAGCATCACTGCATTTGTTCTGTCCTGGCCTGGAACAACGATTCCTATCTGAGAGTCACAGTTCAACAATGTGAAATTTTAATCAAAGCAAAAAACAAGCAGTTAAATCAAACAGACCTGAAAACTAGAAAGCTTTGGTTCAGTTTTTGAAGTCTTTTTTGTATAGTTTTATTCCCTGAAACTGGAAACGATCTATTCCCATGAAAGTATCGGTTTTCTTGAATGAAGATTTTTTTAAAAGAAAAAGGAACTTATTTCCAGAATATACCTTTAGTACAGCTTTTTAATATACCTTTAAGCAGTAATTAAATTACAAATGCACTTCCACCTTTCAGAAATCTCATCTCAAAAACCATTGTAGCACAAATATCTGACTAGAAGGGAACAATTCTGCCTCAAAAAAAGGACTCTCTTTGAAGAAATTAAAGTAGAGGAAAAAAATGTGCTGGATTCTTGCAACACCTTCCTCAGGAATAGCATCATGAACCCACTAGAAAATAAAACTACGCTTAACAATTCTACCAAAACTCACACACTGTTATCTCAGATGTTTTTAAATAGATATTATAGTATGTCATATTAATGAGGTCAGAGAGCTCAGACAGATAGAACTCATATGTCTTTTGCTTAATTTGTCTGATAATAGTTTAGTGCTGTGGTGATGAAAGCCTGATGAGGGCATCTCTCAGAGTCCTGACCCATAGACGTGATGTTAGTGATAGTGTATCCTAGAGGTGTAAGACCCAAACAGAAAGTTTGCTATTTCATATGGTGCACGTAGGTATGTGTACATACAACTGAAATTAATCAGATAACTAAAGTGAATGGAAGGGAAAACGTTTTAGGAGGGAAATTTATTAAGAAAGTATTAAAAATTATTTGTTTGTGACATTGACAAAAGAAAATGGCAACACAAAATAGGGAACAAATCAATATTTGTAGAGAAGTTAGCAAGGCATGTAAACAAAACCTTCCCATTTCTAAATTCAGAGGTGGTGAGATTTCAGAAGAATATAGGTATGATACGGGTGATGTATTGATCTGATACATTCTAAAAGCAACCAGATGTCATTTGGACTACACAGTGTGTCAGGATACAGATCTTTGAGCTCAGGATATGTATCTAAATAGCACAAGGCGTGACTTTGTTATGATCACATTTCATTAAATTTTAACATAACATTTACAAACTGGCGACATCAGAAATTTAAGTAGAAAAATCATGTATTCCTAGGAATAGATCAAATAATAGGAAGGAACCTCGTGGTCAGTGAGCCTCACATGGTAGACTAGATGAAAGATGGTAACAATAAAGCCAATGAATATTAAATGAAACAAATTATAGGAAAGAAAAAATGAAATTAGGAAATTAGTTTTAAAAGGGTATCTAGTAAGTTTGGTTAAATAGCCAGCTCTTTTAAAATAATATTACAGGCTTTTCAGCTTGCTCACATCCTGATGCAACTCAGCCTTTTGCATTTTAATCTGTGCTTTGATTCATATTCAGATAATTGCAGCCATTGTGATAAGATAACATAAGCGTAAATAATATTTAAATTCAAGATGGCTTGGAGGATTTTTTTAGTGATGACTATAATGATCTAAATGTTTCTTGCATTGGTGGTTTAGGAAATTAATACTCTCTTACAATAAAAAACAATTCTCTTACAATAAAAAGCTCTTCACCCTGTGTTTAGACAAGAGTATCCTGAGCTTGGCGCGCCTGGATACTACAGCAGTGTTTTTCCTAAAGTTTATGTTGGGCAGATGTGGTATGATTCAGCTTGTAAATGACAACGTGGGTTTATAGATTAAGAAAAATAAAGTCAGTGCAGAACTGTAACCTAGTCTGAAGAATGCTTTAAATTACCCTGGCACATTTTCAATAAACTGTGTCTACTAAGCCTGGTCTGTAATTGGCACTTAAGAAACATGCACAATGTGCTACCTCTTCATGTATTAGGAGAGACCAAAGAGATACTGGGTCATTATGTAAAAATTGGTAATTAGGAGGAAGCAATTTTCCAGTTAATTTACATGTTCATTATATATTGAATATTATTTAGTTTTCTGTGTCCTTTTTGTGTCTCATAAACTTGACCCAAGGGATCCTACACTGTTAAAAGACATATAAATTATAAAATAAGACATATATTTCACTGACTCATTGAACTTTTGTTGTGACTAATGATTCTTCCAGCAATCATTGCATAAAGGAAAACATTTCTTTTTAAGTAAATAATGTTCACTACCTTTTAGAGCTGCTGTCACTGAAAAAAAATATTAACGTATGGAAACATCTACATTCTTTGATGAGCTCTCTGAGGGCATCTTGTAGACTTAAATTAAACTGATCAAATAGAAAGCTATATACCCTTCAAAATAGTTTAACTGATTTGACTACAAAGAAAAATATAGACGTCCCATGCAGTTATGAGAAACTGATGGCAGGCTAAATTCCAAGAAGAAAAGGATTGATTGTATTATCAAAATGGAAGTGTTTTCCTTATGCAATTTACTAATATAGAGGTCTATTAATGAAACACCCGGCTTTGCAAAAAGAAAGAACTGTGTCACTTTTACTCAGTTAGATGTAGCGTGCTTACACCTTTATTCACTTAGATGTGGCATCAATCAAGGTTGAAAACTGTGCGCGCTCCAAGATGAGGTATGGTTTCTCTGATAATCTGAGTTTCCCATGGGATTGATGGCGTTCCGGTTGAAGCTGATGGGAGACTTGTCATTGATCTAAATGACAGATGCCTGTGTATTTTGCAAATCAATTCCTGTATGGAGTTTGCTGCTGATTGGACTTTATTTTGATTTTTGAGGGATCTTCTTTACCTTTCATAGCAGCTTCAAAGTTTTATTCTATCTATTCTACTACGTATCCTTGCATAAATCGTTACTAGCTGCTTCTTTTAATTAATGTGATGATAAAGTTTTAATGTTTTTCACATACTGATTACTTCATTTACTAGCAGAATTTGGCCACTTCAGATCTGACATTTTGCACAGCCTTATGTTTAATGCTGATGAAAGGTGTGAATAAGGAATGATTTAATAAACATGGTGTATGAATAATATTTTTTCTTTCCATGTCCCCTAAATTCTCATAGAGGTGATTTTCAATCAGACTTGCAAAGAGAGATGTAGTTAAAAAAATACCACAGAAAATTTTCACCTGTACAGTTTGGCTTTATGTGTTTTTTCCGTATGCAAAGGAAAAATAGAAAAGTTATTAATTCTCAGTCAAGAAAGTAATATAGAAAAGACATACCAAATTCAAGAAGCATAATTTATTATTGACATGGATGCTCTCTATCAGTTATATACCAGTACTGTACTAGGTAGACTGCAAGATATAGTGGTGCCTCACATAGTGAAAATCAGAGTTTGAGCATAAAAACTGTGTGTTCCTACCTAAGTAGGTTTAGCAAAGTTTTGTTTTTATGTGGTACAAATAATTCCAGTTCTCCTATGGAAGAATGGAAACTGTTAAATTAAAAGGCAAGTTAGAATGAGACACAAGATGAATTTGAATGTTTAGTATCTTACAGTACTAAAAAGCTCCATTTTTTCCTCTTTTATTCAATGGTTTTGAGAAATCATTAGGTAAATACCTTGATCTCTTACAGCAATCTCTATATTCATTGCTGTTGCCACGGATTTGGCATAGTTTGCTGTCAATAAGGCTGATCTCCTGTTTTCCCATGTAAAAGCACGGATTTTTGTTATATAGGGATTCTGTGGGATCTATGCAGACAGGTTCATGTGCCTCAGTCTTACAGAGTCATGCATAAAGCATTCTAATTCCTACATCTCTCTTCATATATACCTAGTTCATTTTTTTCCTCTCTTCATTTGTTTGAGTACATAATACATACAATGGATATAAAGCACTATCAGCCTAGTAATCAAATAGACTTTTCATTGCTGAGGTAATTGCTTCCTGACTGATGATCACAGACCTTCTGTCTAGCCCTGCATCCCTCCATCCACATTACATTTCATTTCTGAGGAAAAATTACCTGGTCTGAAGTGTTCTCAGAAGGCCAGCAAATCTAGGCTGAGTGAAATTAAGAAAAAGGCATGTTTCATAGCATCCACAGAATGGTTCAGGTTGGAACTGACCTTAAAGATCATCTAGCTCCAACCCCCCTGCCATGGGGAGGGACACCTCCCACTAGACCAGGCTGCTCAAAGCCCCATCCAGCCTGGCCTTGAACACCTCCAGGGATGGGGCATCCACAGCTTCTCCGGGCAGCTTGTTCCAGTGTCTCACCACCCTCACAGTAAAGCATTTCTTCTTAATATCTAATCTAAATCTCCCCTCTTTCAGTTTAAAACCATTATCCCTCGTCCTGTCATTACACTCCCTGATAAAGAGTCCCTCCCCATCTCTCCAGTAGGCCCCTTTTAGGTACTGGAAGGGGCTATAAGGTCTCCCAGAGCCTTCTCTTCTCTGGGCTGAACAACTGCAACTCTCTCAGCCTGTCCTTGTAGCACAGGTGCTTCAGCCCTCTCATCATCTTCATGGCCCTCTGCTGGACCCGTTCTTCTTGTGCTGAGGACTCCAGTGCTGCACGCAGTACGCCAGGTGGGGGTCAAAGTTTTGGAACCTAAGTGTGAAATCTGGACCTTACTTGAAGTCAATGACAACATTTTGGTTGAAGACAGTATTTTAAAAAAAATGCCTTTTGAGAAAAAAATTGTCCTACTGACACTTCCCTTTCATGTAAATTAGCAGAGTTTGAGCTCTTAGATGTCTCCTGCATTCTGTGCAAGGAAATACGAAGTCTGTCAGACAAACAGATATCAAAATTTATAGGGTACTTTAAAAATTAAAGCCAATGCCCCAAATTCTGCTTCAACATTTATAGTATTTACAGAGCAACCCAGAGTTCAGTTTAAAATTCTTCAAGCGTGAATATGGATTTGGGAAGCAGAGAGTTGCTGCCTGGCTTAGGTGAAGGTTCTGGTGATCTCAGGAAGGAACTCTTCATTCAATATGTTGTCTTAGTTTAGTTTATATAGAGAGAAAAGTAGCATAGTGGTTGAATCGGAAAGAATTAGTTGCTCTTATATTCTTAAATGCAGGTTAAAAAGCAAAACACTTTGCAGAGACTTGCTTTAATAGTGCAATCTCAGAATACTTATAAAAAATGCCTAAACCCCTCATATGAAGATACTGCAGTAACCTACAAGAAATCAAAGCAGCTTATTTACCTAATTTAGTGTACGGATAATGAATATATCAGACAAAACCCCCTCAAAACGATGGTACCTACAAAGTATAAATTTTACTTACTGTAATTAGCAAATGAGAAGTAAACAGCTTAAAAATTAAACCTCTCATTTAAATTCAATGTAAGAGTTAATTAAAGAAAAAGGAACCTTGTCACTTCTTCATGTCCTTCCCAGAGGTCTTTATTTGCTCTCTATAAATCAATTACTTGAAGTATTCAAAATTCCTGAGTTCGAAGATCAATCTAGTGACACAAATCAGCACGTTATCACTGCCTTCGCTCTGAACCATAGTGGAGGAATAGAGGGTAGTGAGAAAGGTGTTGCCTGCTAAGTTCAGCCGTACCTACATTCAGATGATGTCTGATAATGCCAAAAACCAGAAGGACAGTAAAGATTGAATGCTATGCTTTAGCAGTACATAATCTATTTCCCACAACGCTTGTGATCTTACCTGTTGTTTGTGGAGTTAGACAGCTTTTTTTAGGAAGATAATAAATAGAGGCCCAACTATCCATGTTGCTGAGTACCTTCTGTGATTTCCTCACATAGGAACATACCAGAAGATTTCCAATGCTTATAGTTTTCCAAAGCATAGTGTTCAGTGAAGGCTATGTTTCAATTGAGCTATATTCTTCTCTTTGTTCACATTCAAACTGCCTACAAATTATTTAGAAAGAGCTCCTCTTGATTCTCAATATGTGTTAAAAAGACATTTAAAAGTTCAAAATCATGCAATTTAAGAGTTCCAGAAGTTACAAGGTAATGCTCCTTTACCAAAAGATTTGGGATATTACAAAGTATAAAGGAGGTTGCATGTGTGGAGGTTTCAAAGAATCGTTCTTGTGTGTGACCAAGTACAGGAAAACTGTAAGCCGTGGAGTTTTTCTATAGTAACGACTTTCACTTTATTTAAAAGACAATATTAACTTTGTACAGTAATTTGGTTTTTTGTAAAGGAATTTTAAAGCGTATGCAGAAGTCTGTGTCAAACTTGCTCATCTCCTTAGACCTTTATTCTCGGTTTGGCTCGTACAAATACTACATAGTGAAGAGGAGAGAGCCATGAGAGTCTTCTGTGTCATTTATTCTTCAGGATGAGCACAGGAAAGTAACATTAGACTCTTGAAATGTTCATCTTGCATAGCGTGACACGGGACAAGAGTAACTCCCAGAAGACTGAAGATCTAATAGAGTTAAAATATTAAAAAAGAGACAAGGAGTAATATGGCCACCCTACCGATCAAAAAGTTAAAATGACCCAGGAAGGTTTGGAAGCTTTGGAAATACAGAGGCCTCAGGTAAAGTGTTGGAGCTGTGCTCGTAAATATTGAAGTGTTGTCACAAGGTCCTTGGCATGAGTGCACTGAAATTTAAGTAGGTGATTTTTTGAACAAATTAAAAAAATAACAATGCAGAACCTGCAGCTGCGCTGTCTTTGGCTGAAGTGTCAGAGTTTCCTTCTTATGAGTGTATTGCTTTGATCAGAAAAGATTGATTTTTTTGTTTGTTTATTTGCTAGTTTCCCAGTCATCATTGTTGAAAACAGTTCCCTCTTCTTTAAGGAGCAAGGACTGGCAGCATGTCAAAATCTCAGTATATTGTTATGCAGCTGGCATATGTACTAGGAAAAAAAATATAACTCAAATCTGTGATGCACTACTGCATGTCAGATACGCTTTTCAGAGATAAGAGAATCCCATTACAAATGCTGATTTTTCGAAATTATTATAAATCATGACCAATATTCACTGAATACTAAAAATTCAATAACAGCCTATGCCATTTCAGTGATACTGCCTTCAGCATTGATGTGATGCTGAGTTACCGCCTGGCAGCCCTTCAGAGTAAGGATATTTTTAATATCTCAGGTCATGTAAAACTAAACAGGTTAACCTAAAACCCTGCGCACTATCATTTGTACAAACTGCCAATAACCATCACAAGGTAAGCACTTTTCTCCTGTGCTAAGGAATGCCACTAAGAGGATCATTTTTCTTCTCTTCTTGGATGAATCCAGTTGTTTCACTCAATGGGGCTTCAATTCAGCTAACAGCATTCTGTGCACTCAAAGATAAGGCATGACCAGCAGCAAAACGTAACGCAGGTCTAATAAGAAATTCTTTAAATTCGTGGTTCTTACTGTATACCACACTTATTAAATCCACATATCTATATAGACACATATACATGCATACACAAAAATCACTGCCATCAAGAAACAAAATACAAGACTCAAGAGCATTTTAATACTTCTCTGTAATCTGAGAATCTTTCAGTCAGATTGTGAATGTGAGAGGCTAGAATGGGCTTAAAAAATTGATGTTGCAAAATTCCCACAAAGCGAATGTAAAGCTTTAGGCCTTTTAAGTTTCTGCACAAGATCTTCTGAGAGAGAAAGACTTTTAAACAAATAGGGGGCATGTCTCTGTTTCATGTATTCATCTATATATTCTGCATTTTAATGATGCACATGTTTCGTAAGATATACATTCAAATAATTTAAGGAACTTTGCATAGGTATATACTAAAAATTTTAGTGTCTGAATTAAGCTCCCTGTGATACTTTAAAACTTGTAGGAATATCCATTTTTCAAGTTGTCAGGCTATCATATTATATGCTTCTAGCTGTCATTTATTAGCAGCACGTGCATAACTATACACACAGCTTTGGAGGAAGACTCCGTTCAGAGTAATGCACTTCAGGCATTTTCTTATTTGCTAGGAGGGGCTTCCTTTTGCTCTGTTCACAAATTTTGTATTTAAATGTTTGTAGAGTGGAGAAGTTGAGAGTGTGATGGGATGTGTGCAGCAACTGGGTTAGAACTGGGAGCCTGTGCATTGTGGCCAAGATTACTCCGAATGACCACCTGTCTCCATTCCTTAGCCATGGAGATCCGATTTGGTAAGAAATACAAAGACTTTGCGAAATACTAGAAGGACAGATCGAGTGAACTCTCAGTCATCCAAGCTGTGAATTAATCATGCCAGGGAGGCAGAAAAACCTCACAACCCTTAGAGCTACTAAAATTATTACTGAAGACTATATGCATAGACCATATTGTTTCCAACAATATCTGCCTTCAGATAGTGGCTGTAGGAGGCCTAATTAACTGAAGCATAGTGTTATGCGAGCCTACGTATCCAACTCTGGTCCAGATCATGTCATGTCTAATCTAATTTCTTGCCTAAACAAGCATGGACAGGAGGCTTTTCAGCAGCCCGAGTCTGTAATGGCTGGAGATGAGTCAGGGCTAATGTGCCATGTTAGAGATGAGATGATCCTTACAGAAAGCCACCTGGAGAACTCTCCTGTGCATGCTTCAGCTCACTGGGCTCTGAATAAGCTAACTGTCCCGGGCCCAAAATGGTTTTATGGATTTGGGCTGCATTTCCCCATAGCTAATAAACCCTCTTAGGGCACAGTTTGCTGGAAACCAGCTGCAAGAGCTCATTGGGTCCAGAGCAGCCAGATCCAACAGCCCAACTCTGCACTCAGTCCCTTAAGGCTGGCTGAACCCAAACTCTTTCTGGAAATACTGAAGCTATTGTCCTGTGCTGTCCAATATGTTATGAGTTGGGGTTAATTTTCTACTTCCCCATTACCCTATGCAATTACATACTGCCTCATGCCTGTTATTCTCTGCGTGTTGAATGGTGCAAGTTTGACTGCTCAGAAAGACTTTTCCCAGATTAATAGCTGTTCTCATTTATTTCTAATGCGCAGGTTTAAACTTATGAATCCCTCATTTAGCAATTGCACCTCTACTATAAAATTTTGCCATGCGTGCTGCAGGGAAAAAAGTCATTAAGGTTCTCAACCAAGTTCTCTTGATGTGTTTGTTTTCTCCTTTTTTTTTTTAACTGGAGTTAGCTAAGACCTTTTTTTATCAAAATCAGAAATGAAAGGCAAGCTTATAAACTGCCCATTTGTATAATGAGCCTGTAATTATGTTAGCATTTGATTCTATAGTCAGAGACTGAATTTCCTTTATTCGGCACTGAGCTTTACTTACACGTTCCCAGCATCTCTAATGAAAAAATAAAACGTATGTTTATGCACTTGTTTGTCACCTTAGTTGCTGGTTTTGTGACAATTTTCACACAGAATCCTCTTTTCTGGTTGTTCCGAAATGTTTATGAATCAGGAAGAAAATTGCCCTGAAGGTTGAGTTGAGGATTCCTCTTGAGTAAATGAATTTCCAGGTGATATAATCCAACACAGTCTTTTTCTTTCTTTCTTGTACCTTCACACTAAGTAAGATTTAGCAGCAGCAAATGTCAGGAGCGTAAGGGAAAACTGTTACTCTCTTGAGATCTTGGACTGGAGACTTGGGCCTCAGCAAAAATTTTCAATCGATTGCAAAATTTTGAATCATTTAGAAGAGGAGTATGGCAAAAAGCCATTTCTGTCCTGACTGCACTTCCATATGCTGAAAGTAGTCTGCTGCATGTTTATTGCTCCCTCAAAAAGAGAGGGAATTTTTGAGCTTGAGATTTTAGAAGTACTTGAGGAGCAGGTCTCAGTTTTGCATTTACGATGGCAAATATTGTAGACCATTAAAATGATCGCAAAATACTTTCAGAAATTGAAGTGTGGCAACTAAAAGTATATATGTGAGGTTACAGTATCTATATTACTTCCTTTTGATTTTCCTTAAAACTCCAAATCAAAAATGTACCTAATGAGATTAATCTTTAATCACACAGTAACTTCCACAGAAAACATCAAAACTGGCAGAGCCCGTGCTGCTTCACATGAGCCAAATTTACTGGCATGAGTGGTTTTTTAGGGATGGAGTAAATTCTCTGTCTCTCTGTAAGAGTAAAGAGCAATGCAGGGGAAGGTGGAGAACTGACAGGAGCTTATGGGCTTCGCTAGCATCCCCCTGATTAGCTGTAAGAGACATGGCGTTTGATGAATGCTCTGAATATTAAGTATTTGATTTCCTGTTTGCCTTTAAATTTTGACACAGTGTAATCTTAACAGAAGTGGAAACAAGTAGGATCTGATCTCAAGTTTTAATCATTCCAATGTTTTTCCCATACTGAATCTCATTATTTGCCCTCACAACTTCCCAACCTTCACCTTTTGTAACATGTGCGATTACTTCCTACAACTCACAACATTACCACCACTGGGGTACAGCTCTGTCTCTCAAAAAATGACCTAATTTGGCAGATCTCGCCTGTAGTCAGAAAGTGAAGCTGGTTTTGTGAGCCATCGTTACATCTCGCTTTTTCCTTCTCAGCTTTCAGTCGTTTTCTGCTCCCTCTCCTTGCTTTGCATCTGCCTTAAAAAGCACTCCGACAATTTGTTTGTAAATACACCGAGTCATGGTAGCAATAATCTAAGTAATATGTTCTCTCGCAGCACGAGGCCCTGAACTCATTCTCTCTTCACAGTATTTGGTAACATAAAAGGGAGTTGGAATCTGATCTGCTTTGTTTTACAAGTCTAATGTTTTATGAGTTTGAGTTGGGCAGAATTCCAGTTAAAAATAGACTTCCCTTATAAAATTCTACAGTAAAAATCAACTTGAAATTTTATGAATAACTTTGCTTTGGCTGTTACTCTAGGGTTTTCTAATAAACGTTATGAGAATGTTCTAAAGAATTTACTAGAAACTGGTAACTTTTATGCTTTTTAATGTAGTCACAGAGCGCAATATACAAATACTCAAAATTAGATAAAATTGCTACTTTTAAGCATATTGTAGAATTATTGTAGATGTATATGAAATTCCTGGCTTTTAATTCTTTCTTGGATTCATGTCTATTATAATTTGCAACAGGAGTCTCCATTGTGGATCGTTTTCTTACAGTTTAGGGTGAAGTCCGAGTTGACTGACACCAAGAAGTAAAAATGAGATAGCTTCTTTAATTCATTCTGGTTTAAGTTACCAGAAACTTCTCACTGCAGATGATTCAAGTTACTTTAGAATATTTAAATCAGCACTTTCTTTTCCTATTTCATCTCCTTTCCCTCTGTTTTTCCTTTCTTTTCTAATATATCCATTTCCTCACTCCATTAGTGACAAGTTCTCACATATCACTTGGATATTAAATTGAGTTAAAATGGGTCCAAATGCTCTTTTGAATCATGTTGAATATTGTCTGGAAATCCCAATGAAGCTAAATTCTCATCTTTTTATTTCTTGACAAATTACATGAGAAAGTTCTGAAGAACTCGCTAGAAATCAATAATTTTTGTAGACCTTTTTTTTTGTGAAAGAAGTAGAAGAAAAAGTTGCCTCCTTTGCTTTCTCACTCGGTTCTTCTTAGCACTTTTGTCTAGCTATCACCTTGGCATAGGTGCACGGCAAATATTATTTTTGTCTTACTGAACTCCTCAGCTAAGGATAACTGAAGCTGTCTGCTGCTGCTGCTGCGATGCTGGACTGTCTTGGTTTTACCCCATTATGAGAGTCTTCCGGGCTGGTTGGAGTGGCTGTATGGCTGTAGTAAGCTACATATTAGATTCCCACTATTTTTGACACACTGCAAATACTGCAAGAACATTCTTGCTTTTGGAGCTCCTGGCCCTTGGAGAATAGCTTGCTCAGAAAGGAGACTCAAGCTATTTTGAGCCTTAAACAAAACCTGACATTTAAAAAAAAATGAGAATTATGTAGACCAGTTACGTGCTTTTGTTTTGCTATGCTTGTCGTGATGAAGCTATTTGCAGTATTTTCAGTTCTATGACAAATACCTTATCTCATTTGTTTCCTTCTTGCTCACTTTTTAAGGAATTGTGGTTACTGGATGTGTAGATTTCATTTCTGATGAGAAATCTGTTTCGTGACCTTGTGTAGTATGCGCATGTTTGCCATTTAACTGCAGATTATCACTAAACCGTTCATACGTAATTGCTGAAAAAGACACCTGAAGAAAAAGCATTGCTTCTGTTTCTCTTCCTTGTAACCAGCTCTGTTCACTCCATTGAAGAACAACAAATTAATAAAGAGGAAAAATCTTAGTAGTTCTGAATAACTGTGCCTGTGCTAGCCTAATTTACTGGCTAATCCTTCTCTTCCTTTTCTCTATAATGGATTTTTAAAGAAATATCTAGGCAGTTCCCAAGCATGAGTTTGATGAAGATAAGAGCCTTTCTTAATTTCAAAGTGTGAGCACAACAGTTTCAAAAGACAGTTTCAGTCCAAGCAGAGCGATTTTCAAGGTATGCTAGATCACTGCAGGAATGTCTATTAGTCAGCCCCTTTTTACTCCTGGGGTGAATTCCCGTTGTTCACATCACTAAGGTGTTGTATTAAGTTTGCTTGTGGATCGTAGCTGTAAGAACTGATTTTGTAAACAAAACCTAACTCCTGTTTATCCATAACCAACTTCTGACTTTGCTCTGCTTTCCTCCGTCCTTCCCTCCACGTCATTACCTTCTTCCCAGCTGTCCCAGCCCAGACATCTGAAAAAGCCGCCTCTGAGTGAAGTAGTGACCTACTGCAGAGGCGTCCACAGACCTGTATTGCCAAAAAGGTGAAACTGGCTCACAGACATGCCAGTTCCCAAATGGATTATATCTCCCTCTTCAACACCATTAGCTGTGTTTTGTATTCCTCACATGAAGCCAAGGAGGATATTGGTATGTAGAAATTGAACCCTTAATAGAACAGTTTCGTCGTCGTCACATGGAAGAATGATTTGCTATTTTAGAATAGGTTGGGGAGGAAGAGAATCAAAATGCTGTGCAATTAATTCATAAGCTCTTCTGAGGTTCACCTGGCACTGATTTAGAAATAGAGTAATTTAGAACGCAGGTAACACTAGATAGCTATTATTTTTTGCTGATGTGGTCTTGTAAAAAAGCTCTCCTTCGTTCCTAAGGAGGTTATTTCAGAGCAACATTTACATTTATGGTATTGATTAAATAAATAGATAGTTGCCAAATACTTCTGTGTAATAGTTTCATAAATAATGGCCGCCACTGTAATTCCCATGTAATGCAAAGTGCGTATTTGGTCTTTGAAAGAGGGAGAGATGGACTACAGGAACAAAGCTTCTAATAATAACAGTGGAAAAGAGTGTAACATAACACAGGCAGGTTTCTGCCCCTCTATTAATGCTTTGCAAAGCTGAGATTTTCCGAGCCTTCCGTGGCCATTATTGCTTCAATCTTAATACGAAGGGTTCAAAAATTTTTACTCAAATCCTGCTTTTTAAATATTACAGGATGACATAATAACTATGGAGGCAGATTTCAAATTGTCATGTAAATTTCCCCGGCATTAGCTTTCAGAGTTTATTATTGCTTTATAATATTCATTGCTCTTAAGCTTCTTATTTATAGAGGCAGTGTATGTATTTGGAATAACTGTGGTAAATGGAGAGATTAAGGTAATATTTTTTCTACCAAATCTCTTTATTTGGGAGCCAATAAAAAGCTAGGGTTTGTAATTTATTTTGTTATTTATATACTCGTGTTTATGTGTGTATGCGTGTGTTTTAATTTCAGTCAGTAGAAGCACTTGCAAGACTCAATTGTTGCACTTGTCCCAGGCCATCAGGAATCCTTGGAAACTAATCCTGAAAATACATGTAAAATACTACAAAGGTTCACGTACATACCAAAAGAAAATAGAATGTCACTGAGAGTTTAAAAAGATATCCCCTATCATTCCTTGCAATTTCACAACAGAATGAACGTGTTTTTTTATGAAGAAATATATTACACACCCTCTCAAAAATATGATATTCACTATTTTATTGAGTACATTTCTATGACGTTACTAGATGATGTAGCAGTTCTGGATTGAACTTCTGAGATGTATTTTAAAGTTGAACTTGCAATACTTGTGTCATGTTGCCAGTACAAAACTTCTGTTCTTTCTCAGAGTTATGAATGATTCTCATTTCATTGCATTTCACGCTTATTTATTTCTGTGATTTGCAAAGTATGTTATGTCTGTATTTCCTCTTGACCAGCACAGTCTGTGCACTCTGGGAAGTGTGATGAGGAGAGATATAGTCTTCTAAGCTATCAGTTATGTCAGATTGGGATACAGTGAGGTCAGACATGGAATTATTGTCATTATCTTCTAACTCTGTATATAAATCTTCTGCAAATCTAAAGTATTTTGTAAAGCTCTCTATAATTTTGAAGGTATTTTAGAAATATTAAGTGGCAATATTTGAATTATAGATGCATTTTAATGCTCACTCTTCTGTAACTTACAGCTGGTCTCTCTTAGCTTTTTGATATATCTAAGGATAATATAGGTTATGTATTTTTGAAAAGTATAGTCAGTGTGATGCAGGAGACCATGGCTTTCCTCCATTCAGACAGCAAGTACGATTATATCTACTTTTCCCACTGGACATATATATATATATATATATTTAGATATGTATGTGTCTGTGCAGGTGTGTTCATGTGTGTTGCTGCGACAGAATGAAAGCGGGGCAGTGAAAGAAAGCAAAATTCAAAAGGAATTGCTAGATACCTGTTGTTCTTATTTAATTGGTCATCAGAGAAGCCTTGTGATCTCAAATGGTAATACTCAAGTTCACTCCGCAAGTTTGCCATGCTCAGCAGATAAGGCAGGCATCCCATGGGGTCTTTCTGAAATGGTATAAAATTGTTCAGATACCCCTCAGAAAACCTGCTGTGATGTGCCTGTAGGCATGCGTGGGATTTAGTCCCCCTTTTAGGCCAGGTGTCTGATCTTGGGAAATGCTGGATCTGGAAGAGACAAACTCCAGATAGAGATTTGCCTCACTGCTTTGATATGCTTCATTGAGAATCTTTCCAGTATTGTCCTGGGGAGACTCCCATTTCAATTTTCTACTTCTGCCTGCCTGCCCCCCTCCCTCTCTTCATTCCCTCTCTTCATTCCCTCTCTTCATTCCCTCTCTTCATTCCCTCTCTTCATTCCCTCTTTTCTCTTTTCCTTCTTCCTTCCCTCCTTCTTTTCCTTTCCGTCTTTCCTTTCTCCTTCAGAAAATGTCAAACATCATCAGAGAGGCTTTCCTTTGACTGTGATATCTTCCAAAAGCACACAGGATTCTGGCAGCTCTGTGCTTGAAAGTATTAACTGCCTTAAACATATTGTGTCCTGACATTAAAACTGATTCTTTTTTTTTTTTTTTTTAAAATCCGCAGCCTGTAAATGATTCTGTGATGCTATCTTTTGAGTAATGCATGAGAAGGATGCTCTGATGTGCTATTCAAACAGGAGTTCATTCCAAGTCAGAGGCACTAGTGCTCAGGTAATAGATATTTTTATATGGGACAAATGCTGTAACAATGGTTTTATAGATAAAAATGTTCACACTAGCTGACCAAGAAAGACAAGAATTCTGTTATTTAATAACTATGACAAAGAATCATAAATACCACAAAGCATGCAGTGTGGTAAGGAAATTAAATAGAAAAGGAATGAGATAAGAAAAAGAACATATTTTCCTGTCGGTTCGTATTTACTTAAATTTTTATCTCTGACCTCTCTATAAAGCAAGTTTTTCATTGTTCAGTCCCTGAAGAGATACGTTCTACTCTTTCAAATAAGAACAGGAGCAATGAAGCAAACATGAGTGCAACTGCTACAAATGTGGTGACAGCCAGTTGGCCCAACCAGGGAAAGACATTTTGCCTTGATCTGCAGCACCAGAATACCAAGCAGCTAAGAGGTGCGATAACCTCTGGCTAACCCACATATGCCACACAAAACGTACCTTTTGCACCCTTTAAGAAAGCTGGGGTTGTCATTAATCAGTCTTCAGGAGGGCTGGCAGAGTCACCCCCAACAGCAGAATGAATTCTGTGATCTGCATTTTCAAATCCCCGATTAAATAAGGTATTATCTTAACGCAGCTCATTATGCAAGCTTGTCACTCTTTGAACTAGTTAATTTCCTGTATAATTTTAAAAATGAAAAGGAGTTGGATAATTCTTCCTCAGAAACCAAGGAAAAACAGTATACAAAAAGGCAAGATAATCTGTTTTCTGGGGTCACTTTTAGACTTTTGGACTGACTTAGAATGACTAGTTTCCTCGTGCTCCTGCTCTGTTTTTGCTTCCTTCTTTTTCCAACTATGCAGCATGAATTATAAGTTCCCTTTTTCTTTACGAAAAAACTCTTGGAGGTATTTTTCAATAAGGTTATGCAAATATTTTATAGAATTTCCTGTATTTACAGCTATTTTGATGTCTCAAAAATGGGCAATTTGTCAAAAAAAAACACCCAGCAAACCATCCAAGGACTCTCAGAACTTTACATTCATGGTAAATATTTTGGTCAGCTGCGTTGAGAATCTCCGGACAGCATTAGATATCTGGAAGCAATAGAGCCTTGGAAGAGTGCTGTCTGCAGGTCAGTTACAAACTCAGCTTTTTGCAGCATATCTTAAGATCCATTCTGCAAGTGTTGGCAGTATCTTACACAGTTATAGACAAAGGAGTTGCAGTTTCAAGAAAAATGAAGGAAAAATGAAGCAAATGCTAGAAACATCGGCTTGAAGTTATATTGCCTTATTTTTCACACAGTACTTGTGAAAAGGCCTTCACAGATTTGATGCTCGGTTGAAATTGTTGTTTCACAAAATTGGGAGAAAGGCCAGCCAGGAGTTTTTCTCATTCTTGGTTACTTACAGAGATTTTGGTTAGTAAAACCAGACTGGGAGCCTTCCGGAAAATTCATAAAAATAAGCTCTTTTTGATCCAAGGTGGAAGTACTGTGTGTGCTTCCAATACTGCTGCGAAATGCAGTAATACAGGAAATCAGAGGAGCTGTAAAATCAAACGGATATTAGTTAAAACAATTTTATCTCTTACTAGGTTTCTTTTGCTTCTGAAGGAGTAGCTGGATTAATTCTTATTTTGTCCAGATGCGAATTCTCCACGTACTCCTGAAGACCTGCTTCTAGGCAGATGTTGCTGGCCGCAGCTCCGACACCGATACAGCTCGGGCAGTGGCTCCATAAGGGTCTGCCTGGTCTACTCTGGTGCCCAGGTTATTTCTAGAACCAGGAGGAATCCACGTGGAGATCCCCTAATTTTAGTACTCAGTCATGAGATAGGAAGCCAAAATGAAGAGTTCCATTTTCCTTAACAGCAAGAAATAAAGCACCTGATTTAAGACAGACATTTTGAAGGGGGCCACCTATGTTCAGTTCCCGTCTTCATATTTAATAACTCTGTACTTCTGCTAAAATAATTTATCATAAAAATGTAGTGCATTCCTTTCATTTTGGATTAACATATGTCACTGCATTTTAGTTAGCTGTAGTTTGTGGTTTTGCTGTAGAACTCCCTAACGATAGTACGTCTGCGTGTGTATGTGTGTGCTTTAATGCTGTTTTCTTTTCTCATCAGCGTAGCATAGTTCCATTCATTGTATCAGCCATGTACATGTGGTCTCTTTATGCTACAGATCAAAAGGAGGAGAAAAGAATGGAAAATTTATTTTCCAAAGTGTTAGTAAAAAGCTTGTTTTCCCAGAATAATGGAGTCCAGGTAGCTGGCAGGCAGGTTTTCCAAACGTCAGATCTCCCGAGCTGGTGCATGGTTTCAATTCAATAATTGTTCTCATTCCCACTATGCAGCTACTCAGCAGCAAGTGGCGCATCCAAACTGCACCCTGTGATTAGAATGGCATTAACAAAGAAGGTGAGAGAACTCTTCACCTACACGCCAATTTTCTTCCTTTGTATAAAGACTCAAGTTCGTGTTGCTGAAAATAAACAATTAGAAAAGGAAGACCTGTGTGGCCTTGTGATTCAGTACCACTCTGAAATAAAAATTGTAACAATTCAATGTAATAATCTGCCTGATGCAATGAATGAGGTTTAAAGTCCTTAGTCCATGGCAATGCTCCAGTTAAATTAAAAAGCAATGTAAGGTTCCTCTGGGCATGCTCCGCTGTATTAGTATGCGGTGGCATGTACGGACAAGGCATCTATAGCCAGTGCTGTTGGTTTCGTTTACAGACCTGCCGATAGCGGCTAGCAATCGCCTATGAAAAGCCTCTGTACACTGGCCCATAAAGCCACACAAAATTTTCATTATGTTTCCCTTAAAAAGTGCTTGTTTTGCAGGATAGGGGCCATGTCAATAAAATGGATTGGATGTCACTTAAACCAAGTGACGTGCTAATCTCCTGGAGACCTTGTGTCCTTAATCTCTACAGGACACAAGTCAGTTTAGAAGCATGAGCTGTTCTCACAGGTAGCAACTATCGAGCTCTTTAATGTAAATTCAAAGGCAAAGCTTATCAGCGTGTTTCAGAAATTGCTTCAGTGTGGTTGCTGTCTATGGGAAAAAAATCCCCACACTTCCCCCCAAATCCCTGGGCAACTTCCAAGCTTTCACTGTGCCCGCGAGCACCTTTTAATTATAAAGAAATTGGTTTTGGTGATATGTGCCCTGTGACCAATTGGATTAGAGGCATTTCTTCTGGCTATTATTAAGCTAACTTGACTATTGCCCTTGTGTAGCTAAGCATGATCAAAATACAAAGTATGGGAGAGCATCTCAATTATGAACCATAGTACAGTGCTCCTGCAGACTGCATTCTTCAGTTCATTAAAAAAAAACTTCAATGACTAGTAATACTATAATGAAAGGGCAGAATAATAGGCACATGATCAAGGATACTGTAGCCGATCGGGATGAGTTACAAAGGCTATTGAAAGATTCAGACTGGGGTTTTTAACATTTCAGTGGGCTGGTCATTATTAGACAATCGGTAGGGCCGTTAGAAACCTGTAGACAATCTGTGACTCCTTAGAAGGATCTAAAGATGAAGACCTGAGGTCTCCTTGGAATGACTGTAATAATCTGCTAAACATTCTAAGATACTAGAATACATTTTCCGGTCTGTATTCCTTCCCTATTTGTATTTATCTGCTCCCTCTGCTAACTAACAATTGCTAACACGTTTCATATATGGTATAAATTAAAGCTAGTTACTTTCCTATTCATTTGAGCCACAGTGAGGTTTTCACTAGAGAGTTTATCCGTGAATCAAAACCAGTTCTTCAGAGCTTGTAGGTTAAAGTCAAAACTGAGGAGCAGAATGCTCATCTATATTTGTGATTTGTGACGTTCTAATCCATCTCACTCTGAAATCATGAACTGAAACCAGTATAAATGGATGGGCTCCATTTATTCTTCCATCATCGTTTACTGAGAGCGGTGCAGCCTTTCTGGCTGTGTGTGACTATATTTGGTGTGAATTAAATGATGACAGGGAGCCAACTCTTCAGAGTATTTTTACTGCTCGTACATAGCATGAGGGGAGAAATGGGAGTAAGAAATGAACTTTTAAGAGATCTGAAATTTGTTCTTCATAAAAAGAGGGGGTTTGTTTTGTAGAAGCAGGAGATAATCACAAGCAGTAACATCAGAACGTGCTCCAGCTAAAATAGTTTATTATTAAAATATAGTTTTTGAGGTATTAGAAGAAAGTACCAGAGTTGGTGCTCATTCTTCCGGGTGATAGGTCACCACCACATGCTGACTGAGAAGATTTATTGATATTTAAAGTGGACAGTATCACTGCTAGTGTTACCTTGTTATAGCATTTGCACCACTGTGAATAATAGCCCTGGTGTGGAGATTTGATCAACTCCTTTGTGACATTCAAGTTTTTAGGATTTTGACCATGTCCTTTTTATTTTAAAAAGATAATTATATCCATGCAACTATTTCCAAATTCTCTTTCTATGGAAGGAGAAAAGTTGTCAGTCAGTTCCCCCCAATTCATCGCACACAGAACTGAGAGGTGCAGCCACTGAACCGTCATTGCTCCCATTCCTAAAAACTGAAAACTGTCTTCTAATTTCCATATTAACATTGGTCGCAGTCAATTTGTACTCATCTGTTTAGATCCTGTTATTTTCCTTCAGTTAAAAAAAATGCTCCTAGTGTTTTTTCCTCGGGATATTTCTAAGTCAGTTTACCTCTCTCTTTCACATTTTGCCGTGGCCAGAAAGATTCTTGTTTTAAGATACGCTCTATATTCCTTCGATCACTCCAGTAGTCCTTCCCTTCATTAGATCCAACATAAATGATCCAACTTTTTTTTGTTTTTAATAGTAAAGATGGAGCAAAATTAAAAAGTTGAAGTCTTATCAGTGACTTGAATAGCTGCATTGCCATTTGCCAATTTCTGCTGGAAATATCTTGTGTGATAGATCCTTGGATTACCTTTGTCTTTCGCCTGACCAAGTTACACAGTATCTAAAAATTAGTGTTATACATTGTATCTGATTCCGTGTTACTAGAAAAGAGAATTGAAAATAATTATTGTTAGTAGCCTGTAATATGTAATTTCATCTTACACCTATGCCTCATCCTCAATGCCATCCCTTTTCCCCTCTATGATATATATGTCTCGCTGCTATTGATTCAGTTCAACATTGCATTATGCAGAAATGCAATTAGTATCCAACATTTTTGTGTGCCAAGGTAGCTGCAAAATTATTAAATAAGATTGATCCTAAAAGAGAATTTGGAGAACTCAGCTATTGATCTCATTCCAGTACAGCTGTTTGTTCAGGATGACCTGTCATCATCTGCTCTCTGGTGAAGTCCTTTGGCGTTTGATATTTCCTGTACTAATCCCCATCTTTTCTAATTTATAGAACATGTTCTTATTATATTAAACATTGTACTGAAATTAAATAGTTTACCTCATGACATTCCGTTTATTTAAAAAAGTTGCTGATCTCTCGTACTGGACAGTGTGTTACAAGCTGTCCCGGGTTTCTGTGCCTTTAGTTACTCTTGCGTTCAAAACAGTGATCCAAGATTTTCTACACTGTAAACACAGGAAAAAAGAATTCTGACTTTGCCATGAAGCCTCATTGGTTTTCTTTTTCCATGCCATTTTTACATGAAATGGGTGAAATTCCACCCTCGTTTTTCCCTTTATTGGACTGTAGAAGGAAGGTGAGAGCGTAGGACACAGGGACCCCTTTTCCTTTTGAGCAGTTCATCTCTTACAAAGGTTTTATCATCTGCAGGAAAAGGGAGTAGGTCTCACAGTTGCAAATCCCATGCCTTGGTCAGAAGACCGTCACTGACAGAGGAATAGATGTATTTTTTTGAACGAGTTCATCCACTTAGTCTCTAGCACCAGATATTAAGGTAATTGTACCATTAACAACATCTTTTACTTCAGTAAAATGCATAGTCCTTCTCTTGCAGATTATGCAGAAAGTGAATAATCCTTGCAGAGATACAAGTCAGAGGGTTTCTTCTCCAATTCGATTAAGTAGGACTTAGTGAAAGTGTTCCCTTTGACGAGAACAAATAGAGCTCTGCACTTTTTTTAGCCACATCTCCTTTCTCAGGCCAGTTGATCCATATCGCTTCTGGGTGTATGACAAAGATAGCGAGGAGTTAATGGCTCTGTGTAACAAGGTGCTCTGTGCCAGAACTGTGCAGCTGTAATGAATTGGTTTAAACATTAGCAGTATAAAGTAATTTAAGATTAAATTTTACAGCTCATATTTTTACAGTGAGCATTACCCACTATTACAAGATATCTCCATCTCATATTTCACAGCATTTAGGACGAACTCTCATTTTCACTGAAATCCCCTCGCCTTGGCCCAAAGAGATGTCATATGTGAGAAGCTAAAAGCAAGGATAAATACATTTAGAAACTTGAACTAGAACTGTCTTCAGCTGAATATATTTTTAATCATCTTATTTGGCAACTGTTAAATTATCCAAATCATATCCTGTTTCTAACATTCTGCTATTGCAACATGAAACAGTTCTTTCACAAACATCTCAATGTTTCTTCATTCTTTTGGGATATGAGAAAAAAAGGTACCTTATAAATATATCTTAATACCACAGTTTTATAATGTTGTGACTTTTACTTCTTTTTGAGGTAGTGTGGTAGTAAGTAGCAAACGATAAAATTGATCAATGTGAACTCAACAAAAAGTAAATACTGACCATAAATCAAATTGCACTGAGATTATTTTAATGCTCTTCTGATTTGTATTCTCTGAAGCACCCAAGCCAAAATGTTGTCTCAATCAAACATACAATTTTATATAATAGCAGGGTTTTTATATATTACATTAGTTGAAAAAAAATGCAGAATCTATGTTTTAATGTACATTTCTTTTAGTTGGAAGATGGACACAGGAAAGACTCTCTCTTCACTAGCCTTGTTTTTCAACTCCACATTTCCTTTTCAGTTCCATAATGTTTATATATTTAACAAAAAAAAAAAGGGAGTGAAGAACTGATCCAGGCTGAAATCGGGCTCAAAAAAGGGCTTTTTTTCAGTGTTGCTAGGACGTGCAGATGGTTGTGTTAGCGTAGCAGTGTGGGATCTGGGAAGACCAGTAAGGAGGTGAGGCAAGAGGAAGGGCTGTTTAAGCCAGAACTGCTGCTGATTTTTTTTTTTTTTCATACTGTACCCTAAAATAAATGCAAGATGTTGCTAGAACAGTAACAAAATAATGCATCTAATTCTGAAGGCTTTTTTTCCTGGAGAGGAAAAACAGTGTGAGAAAATAAGAAAAAGTGAGAAGTCAAAACTTTGGAGAAGATTTGAAAAGTGCAGGTTTACTTTTGCGAAGGAGAGAAGTTCTGGCACTGACATTTGTCTCCAGAGTGTTCAGTTTTTAACATACTTCTGCAGCCTTCAAAGTGATGTTCAGCAATTGGAAAATACATTCTGCTTTGAATGAAAATTGGTCATGAATGTTGCTGTTGGGTTGGATTTACTATCCTTCTACACCTGTTTTTAGGCAGTAAAAACAAAAGCCAGACTGACAGGCCCTTAGTGTATTTGAACAGAGGGATGAATAGAGAGAAATACCTTGAGGGGCAAATATTGAAAAACAAAAGCCTGCTCAGAAGCGAAAAATCTGGCAGAAAACCAGTTTTACAAAGTGGTGGCATAATCTGTTAATAGCTGTGCAAAGTTTAAAGGGATACAAGGTCAATATGCTATGGAGGTAAATTAGTACTGGGTACACGGCGCAATTATACAAATAATCATGCTGTGGAAACCACCGACTTTTCAAACAGTGAGAGGAAAGCATTTACACACTGAAGCTTCTCAGTGTCACCTTTGCAAGGGCTACTCTGAAACTTTTCTTCTAAATAATCACTTTAGGTTGTCTTTTTGCGTGTGGCAGGTTTTTAATTTACATTTTTCCTCCCATTGGAATGGTATCCCAGAGCGTCCGGACCGTCACCCATCAGGATGACTTTCATAGTCTTACCACTTGCTCACATAAAATCTCACTGTCATTCTAGTGGTTTTGTGGCCTCTCAGAAACTATTCTTTCCTCCTGATATTTGACAACAGTACTGCCTAACCATATGTTCCTAAAATTGTGCTTTCAGCCCCCTCCTTTTCCTTAACGAAAGTATAAAGGAAATGGGCTCTTACGGGCTTCACTGTAAAGAGGGGTCTTAAAATGCTCTAGAAGCAATAAAAAAGACAACGGCATTTTTTGTGGGTTGAGACTAAGCTGAGTAAACTGTTCTTCTTTCAGATGCTACCAAATGCCTTTTTTTTTTTTTTTTTAAATAGACTGCTGCGGGCTTTATTTTTTTACATGTTTTACTAGGTCATGGAGCCCTAGTAAAGTTGTTTCTTTTAAAGCGTAAATGGAAAAACTCTGCTATTTATTTATTTTGATGTATTTGTTACAATTACATTTGCAAATCATTTTATCTCGCAGATTTTTATTTGCTTCTGAAGGAAGCAAAAGGCAAAATGAATAGTTTTTGAGACACAGGCATTTTCTCTGGAGAAATAGAAAACACTTCTTGCAGATTGCTCGGAAGGCGGCTGTGACGGAGAATATCAGCACTTGCTTTTGTTGAATCTTTATGGAAACACAGAGCAACGGGGGGGCAAACCAAGCTTTCGGTCCTTTTGCAGCAGTGATCTTGGAGGGGAAATTTGCAGCGGTGCAAACTGTGCACACCACCTCAGAGAATAACGCATCTTTTGTACTTACTGTAGATAAGAAACTGGCTACAAGGTTTTTAAATTAACTGTCAAGTTAATGTTAATTATTTCTTGTCATGGGGCTTAGAGGGGAGTGAAGCTGGGGCAAATTGTATCTTTAAGAACCTCTGGCCTGAGCCAGTTGAAGCTACTGTGGTCTGCAAAGCTTGTGACTTAAGATAATGAAGCAGATTCCTGCCGGGCATTTTGTCTCTAGAAGGTCCCTAAACAATGCAGACACAGAGAAACAGCATAAAGGTAAATAAATTCCCTTTGAGGAAACAGCAATGTTTCATTCAAACATCAGCGAATCCATTTGGAACTGACTAGTGGATTGGTTTGAGGGTGAATTTAACTACTCTTCTTCATCCAGCATGTTTACGGTAGATTATCAGTCTCCCTTAAGAAGCAGGGAATTTTAAATAACGTTGTATGAAATCCAGGCTCAAGTCGTCTTCTAAGGCACATGTAAATTCCGGAGTTTTGCTTTATGATTGCTGTACGCTCACGTGCATAGAAAGAGTCTAGAGAAAGACTTCAGGAGGATTTTTCAAAATAGCCAGAAGATTTCCTGTCCTCTGACTGCCTCTACCAAAACAAAATGGTCCTCTCCCAGTTCATGGCTGGTTGTTCTGGGAATTGTATCAGTTCCATGATGCTGTAATGGGGGATCTGCATTTCCACAAATCCTGGGGTGGATGATGATTTCTCACTATATCCTCAGGGTTAAAAAAACCCACCAACAGATAGTAACTTCTGAATACCTACACCACCACATCCCCTCCCCACCCCCCCCCCCAACAGGTAGAAGAGCTCTTAGGAAGGACACCATGCAAGAGAAAGGAGTATTTGAGGAATATATTCTCTTCTTAACTTGCAATAGGTAGCAGACTGACCATTGTCTATGTTCATCTGTGTAGGTGACGTGTATCAGTAAAACATACATAAACAGTAATTGTTGTTCTCACTTATTTAAGCTCTAAACTTGGGCCTTCGGGGATGGATGTGGCTTACTGGCTCTCAAAGCTGCTCTTCAGAAGGGAGACCAGCGAATTACCTAAAGAGCAGCCATACTTGTAAAGGTGGCTTCAGATCTTCGTCACAATTTTTTGTTCAGCTCACATTACAGACACATTACTTTCCTAACTTGCTTTAGGTAATCATATGCTAGAGCTGCTTTATGTTACTGTTTTCAATGAGTGAAACACGTTGGTAATGCTGCTTATCCTCATTTCTCCCACCTCCTGCTTCTTCCACCACAATTGCCTGATGCATCTAAACTAGTAATCAAACAACATAAACATGTATAAACCTGTACTTGTATCAGTCACATCAGTATAGATGCGTAGCAGTGGATATATTCACTGTGAAGGGTTTCATTCTGCTTTTTCTCCTGTTACTTAACAGAAGCAAAGGGCACGAAAGAGATATATTTCAAGGTAGGAAGGTTTACATACAACTTAAAATTTTAAATACAGTGTTCAAATGAAATTATTTCCCTTAAAAGATGTTTTACTGTTACTAATACTAACAGCAGCTCATTTCCTTCATATCCACTCTCCAGTCTATGAAATCATAATATGGTAAAAAAACCTGCTACTGAGGGTTTTTAAAAAACACTGTCTTAATACCCATAAAAGGTTGTCCAGAGAGCTGATAATCATGTTTGGATTTAAACGCAGCAGCTCCCAACAGCTGAGTGCTGATAAAGCTTTTGGAATCTTCATGACCAGAACATCTGGAGTGATCCTTGAAATACAGCGGCCAATCGAGCTGTGGCTGTAGACCACTCAGCGGAGAAAAATGAAGCTATAAACAGAGCCATTTCTAATTTTTACAGTTTTCCTAATATGGATAATTGCACAGAGTATTACTTCAGCTGCCAAGATGATATAACCGCACAGAGCTGCAATTTCAAAGAATACATTTTGAGGGCTCAGTGTGGTGCACGTGCCTCCTTACGTTGTATCTGTTCTCTTTTTCACTATGTAAATAGCTTCTAACGGCTCTTCTTTCCTTCTGCCCTTCAAACGGCCGCCTTTGTAATATGAAAGAAAGATAGTACTAGGCACAGGCCTATTTAGCTGGAGCTAAAATAATCCACCTCAAACTTGAACATCTGCAAACCTAACCCTGTGATTGAAATTAATCTCAGATATTCTATGAATTTTGATTCCTCATATTCCCAAAATGTGCTTTCTTTTGTTTTGTTTTACTGCTGATAGCCCAGACACTTGAGCGTGTTATAGGTAAATGGTCACTGAGGTAGAGAGGAGAAAAAGCCTTATTCTTCTTGCCTTCCCGGGCCACTGAACACTCACAGCTGCATTTGTTGCACTTCCTTCCATGTACAGGCTACTTCGGCCGGATAACACCAGGAATGAGGTGCTTGGGAAGAAGAAATATGGAACATCACGAGCACTCTTCCAGAAAGCAGCCTCCCAGCTACGTTGGCTATAAGGTCTGTGATGCACAGTTTTCCAGTTCTACATATGTAAACTGCTGCTGCCCTTAGCAGAGGCAGTTTTAATTTACACCACCTATAGTTATAGTGCATTTAAAGTGCATTTATTCCAGATGATTTATTCTTAGTCGCTTATATATCAATGAGTCTTAGCAGGTTAAGAGAGACTTCTTCAAATCTGTTACTTTTAGGAAGGTACAAGGAATCAGAATGAGTTGTGGTGCGTTATTCAGTTGCGTTCTGCTTTGTTCTGGATCTTTTCTTCCCTCCCTCGAGGATCTGCATTGCATTCAGTGTGTAGTTTATAGTGTGCCGTGCCTCTTTTCTACCTCCTGATTACCTCTCACCTGCATTCCAGAGATCTGCATCCACCACATCCCCCAAGGAGCCCTATCACGCTCCTTGTGAAAACATTTGAACTTTAGTTTTATCATCTGAAAGAGGTCAATCCACCAGTTCTATCAAATATAATCTTGCATGAAACCGACATAGCTACTATCAGAGTAAGTCTTAAAGGTTAAAGCACACATTTAAAAGGTCCCATGTTGTGTATGTGCCCATGTAATAATTTAGACAGGCCTAGAGAAAACACCATTTTTGGAACTCACATAGATTGAGAGTCCTGTCGTTAGGAGCTGACCATCCCCTCTCATACCTAAGGACAACAGAAGATTTGTGCATGTTTATGGCATCAGACAGACAGTGCATCATATTAACACAGGCCAATAAATCATGTTTGTCTTCAGACACATTTCTGTGCATCAGCACCTGAACAGAATCGCTTCAGCCCCTCCCCACACACCCTGTCTTGGCTCACGCCTGACTGGCAGTTTGAACTGAAACAGGCAACCGTGGCATGGGGGGAGACTTTTGTCGTCGCTGTTTTCACTTGGAATTACTACTGGGAAGAGGAAAGGACAAGCCGCTGCTCTCTGGCCCCGCTCTTGAACCTTGCCTTTTCTCAGGAGCTGCAGGATCCCTCCGGGGAGGTGTCTGGGGGGGCCGAATGCTGCCGCCGACATGACTAATCGCTCCCTTCTAACAGGGAGGGACGGATCCGCATGGGCAGGGTTTTGTCTGGGCACGGCTCCAGCATCTGCAATCATGCACTTAGGCAAAGATCTTTTGCTGGAGATCTTTACTCGGGTTTATTATTTCTGCTGAATTCTAGCCAGCGAGTGGAAATTCCCACTAGGAGGTGGGAGGAAAATAAGTGGAAAGACATCAAAAACAGAAAGGATAAAGGACAGAATAAATTGAGCGACAACCAGCATATTTAGAACCAAAAATGAGAAAGTAATCATCCACTCCTGGAACTTAACAGGATTTATTTTAAACTCCAACTGCCTGTGCATAGAAGGCAGGCAAAAAAGCACAATAGCATTCTCCTAAGTACCAATTAGCGAGCGTTGGAAAGTGCAGGTCCAGCGAGGTGAAAAATTGTGTATAATTTTTAGGTGTGTGACACAGGTGTTTCTCTTTTGGAAACAAATCTATTCTGCAGAGAACAAGGAAGAATCTTCAGGATTTAACCAGGAAGCTGGAGGCCTACAAGAATGCCAGCAGATTTGTTTGCAGTAGGAGAGACTGTTCCTCAGTAATGTTTTATTCCAGATTTTCTGACAGGAGGAAAAGCATTTATTAATCAGCTGATTTCAAGATCTAATACTTTTTTCTGAAACGCTTCCCTCACAAAATGAAAATACCCCAACGTTTAGAAAGGCTAGCTCTCCACACTATAAAGAGTTCCCAGATCCTAGAATGTCCCCATCCCTAGAATTTGCCCCATCCCTGGAAGCGTTTGAGGCCAGGCTGGATGGGGCTTTGAGCAACCTGATCTAGTGGGAAGTGTCCCTGCCCATGGCAGGGGGATTGGAACTAGCTGATCTTTAAGGTCCTTTCCAACCCAAGCCATTCTATGATTCTGTGATCCTTCCTGGTGGTCATTTATCAGGAGGGCTGCACACCATGAGATCCAAGGAAGTTCTAGCCTGCTTTTCCACATTTCACGCTTTCAAGTGGAGGCTAGTTATGTTTTTAACTTGAGGCTTCTAAAAATGCAAAAGGGTGTTTTCACTCAAAAGTACTGTCACGTACCAGGGGACTTCCTTTTTCATGTCCCTTTGGTTTTTATTCTTTTGGCTAAGAGTGCAGTTGCAAGCCTTGCTTGTGTGAAGTATAGGGATAAACCCTCCTGTCACATGCTATCCTTAAGAAATTGAGCTTGCGTGGCAGAGATTAAAAATGGAAAGGAGGAAAAAAGCTGCTAGTTTATCAATTGAACTCTTTCTCTGCGTGGGTATCTAATTGATTGCGTGGAAGCTGCCCATACGCAGCGCTGTGCTCTGCTGGAAGCTGCTGTTCCTCCCTCCACGCTGGCTCGGCTGGGCTTGGCTCGGCGGGTGCTCGTACATCCTTCCAGTGTCCTGACAACTGCCTTAATGCTTACGGGATGAACTGTCTTTCCTATACACTTCCTCAATTCAAATAATAATGTGAAGTAAATTAGGTGTCAACGTGTTTGTCAGGACATTTTTAAAGAGGGTAAAATGGCGATTAGGCCAGCCAAAGAGTAGCACGAAGCTCAGTAGCTTAATTTCACAGCAAAGAGCAGCAGGAATCGCATCGCTGTCTGCAGTGTCTGCCCAGAATCATAAACAGAAGATTCAATAAACGCAGGTACAAAACCTGCTTTGAAATATGCTGCCTTACATGGGTATAATGCTATTTCATCATACAGGTATATTGCGTTTTTTTCCCTGTTAAACTTTTTTAAAGGCAGCAAGAATTACTGCAGGGCATAAATGAAACACATGCTCACATCTGAGTATCTTAAAGTGTATATCTGTATGATTCTTATCTAGAATCGCCTGGGAACATTGAGGAAGGGTGTATCAGTGAAGACAAAGCTCTACCCTAAACTCCTGTTTGATGATTGACTAGGAAAAGAAATTCACAGAAATGTTATGGATAAATAGCGTGCTATATTTATGTAATTTAAAATGCTGCTCAAAGACAAGAACAATGATCAGACAATAAATGGTTTATAGAAAGGGAAATAGATGTGAAGTGAGAAAAAGATGAAGATTAGGAGATTAGTATTAGTGTTGCTAGGATGAAGTGCATTCAATTCTCTCTTAAATCTTTGTCATCCAGTGGAAACATCCTTTTTAATAAAATGAATAGTATTTTGAAGGAACTTCAAGTGAGCATCTTTTGATTCTTCAACATTAAAACAGACAAGGGAGAAGGCCATCTGCAATTTAGTATTTCCATGGTAGAAGAGGGAGAGGGCCAGGTTCTTAGACTATTATTTTCTCAGGACTAGCTATATTAAAATATATGAAATACTTCACAATTCTTATTATGGAAATGAAAAATCAAAGTGAAATCACATTCCTCTTTTGAGAGAACAGGTTAGAAAAGCAAAAATTACAGTTAGTTGTTGCCCTCATTTTAGGCTTGAAGCAGACTGTGATAGAAACTACATTGTGAAATAAATTATTCCTTTTTAATTACGTGCAATAGAAGTTATACCTTTATCTATAAAATCAAAGTAACTGATAGATAAGAGGAATGTTGACTTATTTAATGGCTAAACTGATTTACACCTTTAGCTCATGAAACATGGAAGAGGATTTGATCATCTGTTACTACAGTGTAGGAGTCTGAGAAGCTCCAACGTGCTGACAGATTGCATTCAGCAACGTGCTTCTTCTCCAGGGAAAACACTGGTTCTTATTTTGAAAGATTCAGGCACTGCTCAAATATGAGTATCTATAAAATGCTCATTAGGGACAATAAAAATCATTCTCAATGACTGCAGTGTTATTAGGTGCCAGCAGAACTTTGATTAATTTTCATTCTTGTTTGGGAATTTGCCTCGTGAAGAGATTCTGTAGTCAGGGCTCACTTGTCTTTTGGGTTTATGCTCTCATTTTGAGCAAAAGAGAGGATTTTTACACAGGGCTATCTGCAACTTGCATTTGTTCAAGCTTCTATTCTGCACGAAAGCACTAAGACCGTGAAAACAAATGTACCATCCTGGGCAGGCCCAGGGAGCCGTCTAACCCTGAACCCGGCCTCTAACAACATCCAGGAGCTGAATTATAGAAGGGGGGGAAAACAGGATGAATGCAGAGGAATGATTCTTTAATACGGTTTTCAGCCCCCTGTATAAAACTGCAGAACTATTACAGAGATGCCATTGTTTGGTGCAGAAAGAGGCCAGAAAGAAATGAATGGTATGCTTTTTCCCATCAGATGGGCGTTTCTCATTAGTGAGCCACCTATGCGTATTGTTGTGAAAAAGCATGTGACAGTCTGTAGAAAATGGGAGAGGAGGAATCCATAGGAGTGTTGATATATGGGGAACCTGTTAGCTTTTTGGATGATCACCTAAAATAAAAGGGAACAAGAAGAAATGCTATCTTAGTTCTTAATTATATACTGCCTTACAGTGCAGATTTTCTACAGAATGACTGTAACTCATACTTAACTTCATCTCTAGTCACAATTGCATTCGTTGCTAAATCATTTAAGTCCATATTATAAGGCTTTTATTTGTGTCAAGTATTCACTAAACTTTTGCTGAATGAAGTGAAAACACTTAGCATTTTCATTGTAACACTAAAAAAATTAAGCTTAAAGGTTTGTGGTTTTTTTTTTTTTTTTTTCAAGTAATGTTTTAAGAAAAAAAGTAAGAGTACATAGAAAATCTTAGGAAAGGAGATACTACTTTGCCCACTCCGTCTCATTCCTCTTTCCCCAATCTCTATCATACTGTGCTTATTTAGATCTACCATTAATAAACAAATGCAGATATATAGAAATAATACAGCAACAAATTTAATGAATCATTTCTACGAGGGGTAGTTAAAATAAGACAAAGCTAGTTAATTTAGTATCAACTAATAAAATATGAAGAGTGCTTATTTAATTAGATCAAAATATTGGTTAAAAACTTTATGAATTATTTAAATTATTGATTTATCTGTAAGTAAAGAAGAATATTTATGTCTTGGCAGAATGTACATTTAATTTCAATCTCTTTGGCACATAAAACAGTTGCGATAGCCAGAGAAGAGACAATATGTTCTGACGTTGGTAGGGATTAAGGACCAGAGTTAATAAAGGATTTGGCTACTTAAATAAATTTAGATGTGAGTAAATGGAATTTAGCATGTGCATCCAAAATTATGAGGAAGGGAAGGAAGAAGAGAGAAAGGGAGCCCTCCGTTAGAAAGGAAGATTTGTTGAGCACGCAGCCAGAGAGCTACTGTATGTTTGATATACATCTCATCCGAACCTAGTGACACTGGTCTAAGTATACGAGGGTTTCTTATTAAGTAAATGGACATGTTAATACCGGTCAGGCTTGCAATTTGAGCTGTATCTTTAGGCAATTTTTACTGAAAGGTTAAAATAACATTTTAACTGCCATTTCTAGACACATAGAGATCTCTGGGAAATTTTTCGAAACTGAGAATGTGCATGTAAATTTAATCAAATTTATTATCAAATACTTGGCATTTTCTTTACTTGCTCATTCTACTTAAAAAGCAGAATCTTGCTATATGATGATATTTTGATTACAAGAGTGGCTACAGTGGAACAAGTTGGCCGTAGTCTTTCTATTAGGACTCTGTCATATATTTTGCTTTATATATACGTATATGCAAATATATACATGCAGATATAAAATGCATAACATACATTTATTTTGTGTATTTAAAAAATCATGATCTAAATCTCAAAAGCTTCTTTTGCAATAGGCCTATATTTACAAGTGGACTTTGTGCCCAAGGACATGAGATAGGGAAGACAAATGTCATCAAGACCCTTCTGAGAGTTTGTATCTAGTATGACTTATGAGGTGTGAGGCTTTAAGCCGTTTCATTTCCTTTCCTAAGGTTAAAAGTGACATTGTTGTTTTTAGCTTGTCCTAGGGGTGAACAAAATGGATAATAAGCCTTCTTGCCTTTACTAATGACTGACGGTAGTCTGAACAAGACCAGTTCAGTCAGCCCCCTCATGAAGTTATGATCGTGGGTTATAGAAGTTTGAAATTTCTTTGCTAAAAGACCAATAAACAAACCTGCCTGTTTCAGATGATCATGTGTTGAGGCTGTGGTTTTCTCATATTTTCAGCCTGTTATTCTAATAAGACTGTATTTGGCAAGTTCTTCGATATTTTTTCAGATTCCAACTAGTGAATGCCAAAGATTTCTGGAGTTCTCTGTCAGTTCCTGCTGCCTATGGTATAATGTCCTTTCTAATACCAGGGAAGCAGTGGCAGATGTCTAATGCTTTTTGGCAAAAAGAAAAAAAAAAAAAAAAAATTCCAAATGGCAAATTCTGAGACGTTATTCGGACAAACTAGTTGTTTCTAAATTTTATAAAAGTTAGGATTATAAGGAACCGTTAGTTCTCCTTCTGCAAGGCTCATACTCTGTGAAGGTTTTTCTCAGGCTTTAATAAGAAGGATTTTATATCCTAAAGATCACAATAGAAAATAATATTGACTGAGAATTTCATTCAGTGCTGATGTCGATAAAGATGACCTCAGATATTCGTAGCTATGTTGGTAATGATATCAGTTGATCCTTTTAATCTATTCTATGAATTTCCAGTTAAATCCTTGATTATTATTAATTTTGTATGGGGCTAACCTTTCCTGTAACGACTTTGTAAACACTAAATCAAATGCCTTGGAAAAATCCCAATGTACTATATCAGTTTACTGCTGAGATCCATAATCCCACCAAAGACAAAAGAATAATACTATCTACCTTCTTTGAACCCAAGCTGATGGGCAGTACTTACACTTGTAATCTCTAATTCATAATGATTTTTTACGATTAGACTGACCAGTCTGTTGTTCCTAATCATTCGTTCAATTCTATTAAAATATTCAAAAGTTGGTAACTCTCTCAGCCTCTGGAATGTCCCCAGTTTTCTGAGGACTGTTAGATATTAAGATGAGGGAATCAAATAGATATTTTGCCATTTTCTTCATGACATTTTCGTGTTACTTTCTCTGTCACAGTTGGTTCAAAAATACCTCTTTATGATAGTGCCTTTTAGCCACTGTTATAGCAGATGGCAACATTTTTATTATGCTGAATGTATGCTATTTGCGCAACGTCATTCACTTACGATATCTGTGGATCCAATTTTTCCAGCCTTAGAGCTTTATAAGTAGTTCTGGCTTCTTAGTCACGTAACCGATAACATTTGTGTGCGAAGGATTTTTTTTTTCTTAAAACAAATCTTTACTGAATGCTTTATTAACTTTTTTTCAATGTAGTCCTGAAAATGTTCTTTCTCCATTACTCCAGGAATACTGAAAAACAGCTATGTTAGAGTAGTTCACAGGAGAAGTGGTGTTCTACCAAATGTCGTATGCATTTCTAAACCTATTAATAAAGAATTTTGTAGTTTCCTAACTAGTTACAGCCTTCCTTCTAATTGATGACACTTGTTGTGGTCATTTAATAGCAACTAGTTGCAAATGCTTTGGTGTCTCTTTAGTTACAGAAGGACACGAGAAGCAGTCATTAGGCTCATTTTATTTAAATGCTTGTGACAGTAGAAAAATCTAAAAGCCCTTCCACCCTGAACATCTACAGAGGGATGGCGTTCAGCCAGAGGAGAAATAGATTTCTTTTAGTCAAAAGTAATGGTAAGTCACCTTCCTTTTCTCCTGTGCACCTCAGAATAATGGGCTAAGTCTCATCGGACAGGTTTTTAGAAGAGGTCCTTGTGAAATCTGCCAGTGATTTTGATGATTGAACAGAAGATGAATTTTCGTCAATTTGTTGTTTTGAAAATCTAGTTCAGACTCTTTACGAAGGCTGATCCCTGTCTCTAATTTAGGTTTAAATATGAAATGTTATTCAAAAGCATCCTAGGAGCTTGTTGAGTACAAAACGACCAGGAAGGGAGATAAACCATGCTTTCTGCTGAGTTTTGAACACCCGTGGTCAAGAGTGCTTAGCAGGTAGCTTGTCTTCAAAGAGAAGCACCAGGTTTCATCTCCAGCATAGCTGTTGTGTTCTAAAGGTAGCTTGGCTGCCTTCAAGGTTTTCTTTCACCTGACGCGCTAAATTGGATATTTTAAAGTGAAACTAAAACCTTCCTTGTACTTGGGCTTTTCTGAAATGCTGCTGGGCAAGATGGTAGGTGAAAAAGCTTCCAGAGGACAGCTGGGAAAATACTGTAGACTGTTTAGGGCTGATTTTGATAAATATAGATACATGGTCATAAAACAAAAAATAACAACAGTAAACCACTGACAACAATCGTTAACATGCTCATTTAAGTTTTACTGTAACTTATTTAGGGAACCAGAGTAATGAGAGCCACGGTATATTGTGTCGCTTTGCAGTAATAAACTACTTTGGGATGGTTTAATGCTCTTGTAAAAGTAAACGTCTGTAAATGACAAATCTAGGATGACAGACAGAAGAAGTGAGCATTGGCATGATAACTGACTCTACGCATCTCGTTGCTTATAAATTGATGGTGTTAAATTAATCTCAGTTCATAACGGGGGACAAGGACATAAGTAGGTATAATAAAATTCCTAAGTGCAAAAATCAGACTTGATAATACCCGAATGAATATGAAGCCATATATCTATTTGGTGCGAGTCCGCTTATTTCTAGTCATTCGCGTGTAGCAAAGAAGGTGGTTCAGTTTTTGCCAAACACATACTAAACTTTATTAAAACCACTTTGAAGCAATTTACTCTGTATGAGTGCTAATATTTCATATTTTCCGGTAGGCCCAAAGGTATATATGCCAAGACCTCAACAGTATTTTACACTGTTTTCATCCAAACTGAAAAAAGTGTCAGTTGTATTACATACGGACATCCACATCCACTTACACATATATAAGTAAAGCTACTTCTGTTTTTTCCTAGTCATGTCAGATGTAAGTTGGCATTAAGTGAAAGAGCACGTCAGGCTCCTTTTTAGTGATGTAATATTACTTCCTCTGATTTGTTTATAGACATTAATTTTCATTTGTCTCTCTGAATTATGCCAAGCATAATCCTTTTCACCATGTGTATATAGTCTTTCATATATACTCATGATATTGTTTCTGTCACCATAAATAGCAGTTGTGATTGTACTTACTAACCCACAGTATCATTGGCTTTGACTATGATTGTTTTCATAATTAGTCTCAGTGTTTACGTTACAAGTATTATGTCAATTTTAAGTAAAGTTTATCATATGTATTTGGTTGCTAAAGCAATCAACTTCTTTGTGGGTAGGCAGCTTTACTATGTCTCTAATATTGCTTATGTGATAAGCCTCAAAATAACTGATGTCCCAAGAAAAATAGGTTTGTCCCTAGGTGTAGAGTGGATGGGTTCACCAATTACCTGTCTCACCCCCTTTCTATTTCATACTAAGCAACAAGGAGAAAAAAAATCAATAAAACCCTACAGATTTTACACACTTGAAGAAATACAGTCACAAATAGGAGGCAGAAAAGGGAGGGCCTCACTGTGTATCAAAATTTAAGGATCAAATGCATCCTAAATAATGTTCAGCGCTAGTTACCCTGAAATTTTCCAAAAAATTATTAGGTGCTTTGCCGTATTTTTTTCCTTCAGGGTTTATTAAGGGAGCAAGCCTAATGCTGTGGGAACGCTACAAAGATTTGGCTGCCTCTGCTTTCCTTTTCTAGCCCCCAAACCTGGAAGATTTAGGGAAACCTCCCAGGGTAACTGCAGCTCCTTTCAGTTCTTTATTTAAGGTGTTGCATTATTCAGAGAGTGAGTCTGGATCTTCCACAGCGGTGGAGGACATCCGATAGGCATTTTTTACTTTTTAAGATGTCTTTATGATCAGAACCACTTGCTCTTCTGTCTGTGTAACTGTTTCTCTTTGCAGTCATTCTGGGGTGGTTTAGAGGATTTGTCAGGATGAAAAAAATACTACTTTTATTTGTTTCTGGCGCCAAGCGTTCTCCTTGCCTACTGTTCAGAGCTGAGTTTCAAATTTGAGGATTTCAAGAGAACAGAATAAAACAAGAGGGAGGTCTGATACATGAGGAGGAATCATCACAGGTGAAAATTGCTCAGAAGTCATACACATACTGCCAAAGTTAGCACACTGCGCTCCGTTCTTCAAGTTCAGGGTTGAATCAATAAATAATATGCTTGTTCTGGTTATTTTGCATGTAGAAGGGTGACTGGACATGTAAAATAACCACAACTGGGAAATTAATTATTGATTACAGTGCAGCCTTCAACTAAATGCAAAATTAAACATTTATTCTGATCAATAAATGATGTGACAGTTGCGGCTATTCCCTACGTCAAGTTTTATCTCCTTATATCTGTGTCCAGATTAGGTTGCCTGAGTGCGGAGCAGTGGGGAGACACGCTGGTCCCTGTGCCAGGAAGACAATTTGGCTGGCTGGCTCTCCCTCCGTGTCTTCACCAGGGCTTCACCCCGAGCCCTTCCCAGGGCAATTTCCCCACCGCAGGGCTCGGAGGGAGCCCAGAGGAGCCCAGAGTTACACCTCCGTAAGGGGACAGCATCCTTCCTGCGGCACGGACAGGGTGTTTTGAGGTGTCTCCTCATTGCCTCCTGCCTTTGGGGAAGCTAGATTTCTTTAGAGAGCATACGTGGCGGACAGGGGAAAGAGCTGGTTTTAAGTTGCCTTCACGTTCCCCATCTAATTCCCTCCCTTGGAAGAAAAAATTTGTCTCATGTTTCTTACGGCTCTCCTTGAGCGTTTCACTCGTCGTACCTTTCCATTTCATCGGGGCGGTGTTAAGAGGCATTACTCTTAGCTTGAGATAATTGAAGGAGAAGAGAGGTAAGGAAATCACACTTGTTTTCCTCAAGAAACCAAATAAAATGAGGGAACCTGCTTCACTTGTTCAGTGCCACAATCAAGCACACTGCCCATGAATTTGCAGTTGAAAATTGTGTTCACGCTGTCTACTTGAGGTATGAAATCCAAGGGAAGAAAGCTTTGCAAAAGTGGGCTTTTCATCAGGTTTTAGTTGCAAAGTAAAACCTGTTTTCGAAAAGTGTATCTTTTGTACAGCGCGTGGCGTATCTGCCTTGCTTCAATGGGGAAAAAATAAAGTTTTCTGATGAATAGTCAACTGGTTTTGAATTCTATTATGGAGATAATTTATAGGGTTGTAAGTGTTTTGCACCTGCCACCAGGAATGAACTACATATGATTTATGCATCTGGAGGGAGGAAAAAAAGGGAAGAGAAGGCAACTGTCTGATCCTTCCCCACCATGACAGCATATCATTCTGAGAAGAGAAGTAACTGTTTGAGGTTAATTTAGATCACATCAATCTGTATTACTTGACCTTTTCAGAATAAACAGAACCAAAAAGTGACTACACAAAAAAAGTCAATCTTAAAGCCAATTACGCTAATAGCATCTGATGTGTAAATGGGTGTTTATTATTAAAAAAAAAAAATCACTGCAATAAAGCTGAGGGGCATTTAAAGACAGGAGATGTCTAATTGTAGCATATCCAGTAATGAAATCACAGTCAGCCCAGTAGCTGATTAAGGTTAATTTGAATCCCATCAATGTGGATTAACTTGGCCTTTGCAGAATGAACAACACCTTTGTGCCAACATGATCAATTAGTCCCCTTAACTTCATACGTCTGCTTGGAAAGGTTAGATTTATTAGTTATCTGGATAACCACTTGGAGATTAAAATCTCAGGTTTGTATGCTTTTTTTTTTTTTCAGCATACCCTAAGGAAGGAAAAAAAAGAAAATATGAAACTTTCTAGATTTCGGTGCAGTTTGATGTTTTTTATCTAATAAGCATGAAAAGTCATGTTTATCCTAACATTAGATAAAAGTCTGGAGACTGGACATGTAATGGAATTGTGTAACTATGTCTAGAAAGCACAGACCGTGCTTTACGCTCCTGTACCACTGTTGCAGCTCCCTGCTCCCAAATGCACCGCTGCTGCTGCAAATTTTTTTTACAAAGAGAAATCTCTCCAGAAACAAGCATCCCAGGTCAAATCTGTGTTTTGCCTTTACGCTTCTCCATCTTCCTCCCATCCAATGCGTGGGGGTCTTAAAAAGAGGGGAGACTGTTCACAAGTGAATGCAGGTAAAGACCGTGGAATCACCCCAGTGCCGATCCCAAGGGCTGGCTGTCATTAGCCACGATCGTTGCTGGGGTGATATTTCCCACAAAAAAGGCCAAATTGTTTCCGATCTCTCTTCTTTGATTCCCCGTCCACAGAATGGACCTACGTTTTGCAAAATTCTCCAGGAAATGGTGCTGAATATTGCATGGGTGACTTCTCCAGCTCAGGATGTGGGACTAAGGCATTACTTTTTCCACCTTCTATATATTGATACCACTTTTTGACCTGCTGATAATAAATATTCAAAGAACGCTGAGATCACATTTATACAGGCTCACTGACAGACACTCTTTACCCCATACATAGCAATTAAAGACTATATACATTTGACGGACCCCAAGAAGAGTCAGCAGTAACAGTGGTGTCAAGTTGAACAAGTATATTTGAGACCTGACAGCATACGGTGGATTGAAGTTCCTGCAAGAATATTGTGCTTCTAGTTTGTGAAAGATAGCTTGGCATAGGTGTAGCGCTGTCTGAATGCAGCTGTACCTCTTTTCAAGCCAAAGTAGTATCTGCACACTGCAACACCGATGCTCTTCAGCTCCCACATAGCCAAAAGGAGAACGGTGCGAGACCTGCACGGCCCCGCGGGTGGACAGAGAAACTGCCACTTCGTGCAGGTCAGTGCGACTTCTTTTTTTCATAGAGAAAAAGCTTGTTGTGACAAAAGAAACGGAGCAAGTAAATATTCTGCGGACCCTGTAAAATAATACCTGATGGAAAATTTTGGAAAATGTATTGTTGACAAGCAAACCTGCTGAGTGGAGGTAGTGGGGAACTGGGGGTTGGGATACAAATGTGGAAAAACCACACACTCCAGCTTAAAGCTTGGAGAAATAGAACATGCAGAAAAAAATGATAGCTGCAGCTAAATTAGGCAAATTTAGTTAGGGGTCAGCTCACAAAGGAGAATATCCCTTTGAAAGGAAGACCTGTGGAGTGGTACTCCAGTCATCTGTTGTGTATTACTTGCACAGTAGAAGGCGTGGGATGGTAAACTTAGCAGGAGGCAGCACTTCTATTCATAGTCACATGAACACTCGTCTCTTGCATTCTCCCACCCATTTTCAATCACAGAATAATTCTCTTCTAATTAAAACCATTGCTTACATAGAAATAGAAAGGAAATGGTTGATTTTATTTTTTTCTGATTTGTTGTGAATTGTGTTTCATTTATTTTTAAATTCTGTTTATTGTTGCAGTTGTATCTAGAAGACCAATATGGAGCTGGAATCCCGATCTGCTGCATAAATGTGCACATTTAGTCCAAGGAGATTGTTCATTAGTCCGTGGATGTTTGCTCTTCATCCTGCCTCCCTTCCCAGCCATCTGTTCCGCTTCGCTCAGCTGGAAATCAGGCAAAGAGCGGGTGCCACTTGTGCCACCAGCTCTCCTCCTACCAGCTGCAAGTGCTTTGCCGACTACCAGTTGCTCATGGAATAGGGTGTGGGGACCGCCAGCAGCGAAGCGTCAGCGGTGGCAGCATTTCCCACGCACGGACAGTCACTACAGCCTTTGCAGAATACTCCGAAATTCTGTTATAGGGCCAGAGCTGTCAATCCACGCTGTATCTGGAGCAATCCGAACTGGAGAGGTGACTTGTTAACTTAACGGCATTTCTGGAAAAGGAAGTGTACCGCTCTGCATCAAAGAGTGGTATACTTCTTGAGAATGGATATAATGGAAGTGACACATAAAAATACACGGAGCTGCCTTAAAGCATGTGTTATCAGTGGCTTCACACAGACCCTGCACGTTAAGGCTGGTATATAAAATATTTTTTTTCTTGTTTTATATTTTATGAATGATGTTAAAATGTATTGTATGTTCTTGAACCTCATTGTCACCTCTCAGGTGATGCGCAAACTTCAGAATAAACAGGGGCTTGCAAATCGTCTCTATTTGAGTTTGCTTTGTAAAGAAGACAGACAGACCAGTTCTCCTTTTGCCTGCGTTACCGTCTCAGGTATTATAGTGATTGCCTGGAAGAAGAAACAAGTTAATTCAGCACCATATATCATTTGTAGATGATGTCTGACTTAATTCCTAAGGCAAAAATTTTGGAATAAACTATTATTTATTCTTCTCTAAGTAATTCAGTTTGCTACTACTGCTGTCATCTTTTCTGTGCAGTCCACCATCTCTTGTCAGCTGTGTATAAGACATCTCAGATTGCTATTTGGGCACAAACATACAGAGTCAACAAATGACTTAAACATTACGGCTGTAAAACTGAAACCTGTGGAATCAGCCAAGTGTTATTCATTCATGCTTGATGGTACTTGAAATATGAACCACACTAAACAAATGGCTCTTTTCAAGCCCACCAAAAAGACAAGGTGAAGGAACAAAAGCCGGGCAGTGAGAGAAGAGCAGAAGATGCTCAGGAGTGAACTCGCAGAAACAAGTGCAAAATCCCCTGTGCTTCAAGGAAGTTGGTTGTAAATTACTTTTGAAATAGGTAATCGAAACATTTTGTCTTTTTAATAAGTTTACTATTTTTCTAGATTTATTCATATGTAATACATGTCATATATAGTCTAACATGGTTACATATATTAATACGTACAGTTGTAAAACATCATTCATATTTCAAGGATACATTCCTTATGTCAATGTTATGATATTTAGCAAAAGAAAATTGTATATTTTGTGATGGCTTTCACAATAGGCTTTGACCCCTCTTCCTCTCCTTTCCTCTCTCATTTTTTCTTCTGTGAGCAATCTAAGCTGGCTTTCAACAGGGGCCTCGTATGACCTAAAGCTGCTCCTGAAACATTAACAAAAGGGAGATTAGCATGGAACAACTCTGAGACCTCTGATTCTTTCTTTATGTGTTACACTGGTTAGGCTGTGTTATCAACTGAAGCAAGCAATGTCTGATAAAGAAAATACCCTGAAGTCTTTTTGACTCTCTTGCATATCAGCTTGCTACTTAGCAAAAAACCCCCCAAACCAACAAAACCAAAAATCCTACAATTTGCTTCCATAACAGGCTTGGGTCTTACAAAGCTTTAGACTTAAAATTGGAGTTTTGTATATTACTTTGTTTTTCCAATATGAGTGAAAGTTTTTACAGTTTCTAGAAAAGCAAAGCAAATATTCAAAAGGGTAAAGAGTGAGAATACCATGGATGAACACTTTCAGTCGTTGCCAGTTGAGAAAAGTTAGACCAGGCTGCTTCAATCTGGTATCAAAGCTTAGACAGAGACTAGAAGCAGAGTCATGGGTTTCCATGGCAACCCCCATCTCCTGCCCCATCCCACGTGCACTCTGCTCAGCTGAGTCCTAGCACAGGGATGATCAGCTCCTTCCTTCAGATGGGTGCATACAAAATAGGAGGATTTGTCATGAAGATGGTGAGAATGCACCAGAGGCATAAAATTACAAGGAAGATTACGGCAGCCTGGTAAGGCTGCACAGCTGCCCTCGCACCCAGCACTCCTCTCGAATGTGGTGCTGGGACCTGTGCACCCATGGCACGGGCGCCCTCCAGCCACTGCTGCTTCCCCTGCCTTGGCTCCAAAGTAGCTGCTGGGCATTTTGGGCTACGCATCATCTGTTGCTTCCTTGGGCTTTTGCCATCTTTTTTTCCAGGCTGATGGAAAAGCCTTCCTCCTCTGCCATTCTTGCTCATTCAAATAAAGTATTTCCAACCCTATTGTCATCATGGTTGAAGCAGTGAATATACATATCATAATGTATTTCACATGTATGTATATTGCTGAGGTGGTATAAGAAGCAGGTATTTTATTATTGGTATGAAATAATGCCTCGGGGTGTAGATAGATTTTTCACTTTTTATTTTAATTAGGTGAATAGCGAAGACAACTACCCCCACCAAATCTTTGTCCATATGAGATTATAATCCTGTTAGCTTTTTCCCCTGAGATTTTTCTGCATGACCAATGGAGTAATACCTGACAGTCGCCATTATCGCACAATACGGGCAATATTACTTATGATACTTAGCAGTGGTGTCTTTCAGGCATTCTGAACTTCCTACGACCCACATATGTCTCTTCTCCTTCACTGGTTGAATCAACAATTATGCTGTGTTGATGAACTCCAGGAAGAGGGAAACACGTATCTGCATTTGCTTTTAAGTCTCAGAGTTGTCTGAATACAGAAGAAGCCCGTGGCAATTTATGCCCTGCTGAAATACAGTTATCTTAACTGATATATGGGGATTACCATAATATTTCCTATTAAGTCTCTGTGATTTTCCTCCCATTTCCATAGATAAAAAATGGTAATACATTATCACCAGTGACATTGCAGGCATTGACTTTAGCTATGAAAATAAAAGTCTAGCTGTATACATAAATAATGTTAAGATTGTTGCTGTTATGTGATGCTGATCGAAGTATTCAGTCTTAGTGGCCCGAGGTTACGCTGAACATACTGAACCTTCCACAAATTTACTTTAAAGATGCTCCCGGTTGAAAATACCTTAACTAGCTCTTCCAAATTCAAAAGTTCACCAGACATTATCATTAATAGTTCCAAGACAGGCAACGACACCATGAATCAAAACACAGACAGCAAATACCATACAGGGTCCCTCTAGCTTTTTAATTCACGCAGAGTGACAAATATACTGCATTAGGTTGGTGCTCAATCACTGTTCATTTTCCTCTATTCTTCACCACATAACAAAGTTCATTATGTGATAAATTTGTTACTGCTCTTCTGGTTGGCCACTGGTAACGTCTTTCTGCAGTACAAAAACAACATCAGAGACACTATTTGATTTAATTACAGAGGTTTCCAGCACACAAAGCTGTGATTCCTTTTCTTTGCAAATTTTCACCTCCTAATTGTTTGGTCCCTGGAACTACACTACAGTTTCACTCTTGTGCTCCTCTTCCATTCCCATTGCTTGTGCTAGTAAAAGCATCTCATCCCACCTCTTCAGCTGAATTACGCTTTGCTGCTTTGTTCATCGAAGGATGAAGATTATAGCCAGCTGATACGATTTCTGAATTTTTGTGAAATTACGTAAACCCCTCCACGTGTAAACCTCTTCTATCCCCCCCCGAATGTGAAACTGTCAAAATTCAGTCAAAAAGGAAAAAAAAAGGGGTTTTTTTCTGCCTGAAGTGATACGCTCTTTTTTATACCTTTATACACTGACTCTAATGCAATAAATAAGCGGACATTAGCACAGGGGAGGAGTTTTTGCATGTTATCACAATGCTTTTCTAAAATAATTTTAGTAGTACAGTGACTGTGATGGTAAATTATAAAAAAAAGGGATAGAGCTGACAATATAGATGTGACACCAGAAATAATCTCTTTTCAGGTATTTAAAAACAAATAAAAATACATGTATCCAGACATCACCCGTTCATTGTAGTCTAAATCCAAAAAAACCACCCAGCTCTTGAAGGATCTGACGGTTTGAGGCATTGGAAAATATCCTACACTTTTCTGTTTATTTTCTTTATAAATGGTATAGCTTTTTTAAATAACAAACCGTTCCTCCAAAGAATGTTTCTTGGGTGCCTTTTGTAAAGCAATCTGGCCAGGGCAGATGATGTGCCGTGGTCTGGCAGGGCATTTTGTCCATGCAAGCCTTCCTAGTGTACTACATTGACACAGAGATTCTTACTGGTAAAACAGAAATCTTCCTCTTCAGGTAAGGTAGTATATTTTATGCTAAAATGTTAGTTGACTATGGTAAGCAGGTAAATGATGTGCTTGTGTGATGCTCAGAAGTAAGGAGCCACCTCTGGAGCTGGGATCTGGGAGGGATTACTCAAGTTGGGCGAATAGTTTGAATTTGAACTGCACCCAGTGAAAAATGAACAGTATTTTTGTAATGATAGACTTTTTCCTCGTATGTGTGTATGCTGGGTAGCTTTTATTGCATTCAATTTTACAGTATTACCTACTGCATTGTGTCGAAATGATGTTACGTGTTGAATGGAGATAGAGAGTGCCAAGAACAGAAAGAAAGGAAAGGAAATGCTGTTTTCTAAATGCAATTTCTGCTTCTTCAGAGCAAATTTGAGCATGAGGACTGAGTCTGATAAGAAATAACACATTTAAAGTATAGAACTGGACATTAAGTTACTAGAGAATTTCATGACCCTGGTTTAGTGTTGAAGAGCAATAGGTGGGATTCAGGAATTCCCCAGCCAAACATTTCTTCTCCGCTTATTTGCCAAAGTGATACGAACTTATTATTGTCCTACTGCTTAGCACTGGGCCTGCTTATGGGAAATGTTTAAAGATGCAGTGAAAAGGAACCTAATATTTGAAAAAGGTATCGTCCAATATTGCCTAAAGAATACTTTAGTGGCTGTTGAAGCTTAAATACTTCATTCCAAATTAGCGAATTTAAAAAATACTATAAAGAGATGTGTTATGTAATGAAACAGACTACTCATGTCTTGTGGTATTGCCTATGTAATTGCATTCTTTTATCCAAGAAGTTATGCTTATTTTATTCCTTTGTCAACAGCCTAGCTACCTTGAATTTTCTAATGCTGGTAAAAGTCCTTTCCAAAGAAGAGCAGAGTAAGAGTTCAGATTAAATTACATGAAAAGACACTTGTTTACTCCTGATTTTATTTTCTGATGTCCATTTGCTCACTTGTTCAGTTGCGTTTTGTGTTTATTTGTAAAAGAATAGTGATGCAATCGTGTACTATTTAACAGGCATATCATACAGCTGCGTGACCCTGTTTTAAAAATGCTGTTTCAAATTATTTTGTATTGCTATTTTCTTCCTTTTCTGAATAAAGCTAAGCAAAGGATGTCAGTTCCATTCAAAGACCTTCACGCTTGCGTGGAAAGAAACTAGAATGAAAAACAAAAAGAGCCACAGAAGAGCTCTCCCATTGCCTCCCTCGTCTCCTTCCCAACTTCTTCCCTAAAAGAGATGTAACATGAGAGCAGTCTCTTTTTAGCAAAATGTTTATGGAAGCATGTTTTTTTCATTTTCTTGACCTTCCTTGACTCTTCCAATAAATAAACCAGAGGAGGAATAAGAAACAAAATAAACATTCTCCCATGGTAGTTTTACAGAAACCAAAATATTTATGACAAATTTGAGCAACGCTTATTTGATTACAATTTTCCTGTCCTTTTATCACATATGAACCTACACATGTATTTAATCAAACCACAAGCAATACCTAGTGAATTAAGTGTCATAAAAGTGTTAATTTTAAAGAGCTGAATACAACCCTGAACAAAAAGCTGAGATGATTGAAAAGAAATCATGTATTGTCACGTGTAAGAATATGTAATAATTGGGTAAGAATACTCTATGTATATTGAATGCATAAGATTATTTTGTTAGGTACCCCCAAGCCACATATACTTGCATTCAAGAAAGTAAATATTGTTTAATTAAACAAATCCCAGAGTGTGGTAATAACAAGTTGTACAAACCAGAAGGTGGAACATAAATGAAGGAGATTACTGATGAACGGCAAAATTAATGAGGGTGGGTTTTCCTCCTGATTGCTGAGGAACCATTTTGGGGAGGTGCGATGAAGGGATGCAGGGGACTGCAGAGCGATTGCCCACCTGAATGGGCCAAATGACGGGGGTAGGGGCTGAGGGTGCAAAGGGAGGTTTCAGCAGAGTGCTATAAATCTGTGATAACGTGAAACTTTCTGAAAAGGATTAATGGTGTGACTTTGAGAGTTATAGTAACTTGGTCTTGGTGCTTATACAATTGCTGCTAATAGGATACAAGGTACAAAGGCATAAAAATAAGCAGTGGAACTCATGTTCATCCAGCTAATTTTATGGGAAATTGGTAGTGGCAAAGAAGTTTTGTTGGTTTTGTTTTTTTTTTTTTTTTAAAATCACAATTTTATTGAAAATAATAGCTGCATTGGCTAGTGTAATATGGTACATGAATGTATTCAAAACACATCTTACTTAGGAAAACTAACCCACCAATCCAATGCATAGTCCTTTTAGTTATCATAAAACACTTTCAGCTGCAATTTAGATTTCTGTTTACCTACACCTGCTTGCAGGGGATGGTGGTTTTCAGTTGTGGTTCATTGAATGATGATAAGGAGCACCTGGCAGTTTGGGAGGGGTTTTCTGCCAGAGGAAAGAGGGGTAGAAAGAATATTGCTGATGAGGAAGGAGGCAGTAAGATAAGGGATTTTATGGTGTGGGGTAGTTTTTTTTTTTTTTTTTTAGCAGGCTCTATCTAAAGTGGGAAAATGAAAAAGTAAATGTAGCGATTTATGATGGAGACCCTGAGACATTTTGTTCTGATTAGGAATCCTCTCGAGATCCCAACGCGATAGGATTGTTAAAAGGAGACTGGTGCACGGGGCTGGTGGCATTGGTGAGAAAGCAGCCTTTGTTGCTACGTGTGGGGATGTGACTGAGCAGAAGGCTTCAGGTAAGTTTGGTGGACGCGTGTTTTGACTCAGCTTTGAAATGATATTTCATTTGAGTTACGCAAGATGCTTTGTCATTGTGGCTCCTAAGAGGAGGAAAGGAGATCCTTAGCGTGGCTGAGGTGGGACTTGCTGTAGCAGCTCCATGAATTTAATCAAATGTGACTTCTAGTGCAAGAAGTCACAATGAGGAACTGTTTTTATGTGACTGTGGGTGTTCTCAGTGTACTGTAGTGGTGGCTTCTTCCTGACCTGCTGCTAGTCAGTATTTTTACGGAGTTGAATAATTGCTGCGAGCACTTGCAAAGAGAGCTGAGGTGAGGTAGTGCAATGATAATCTAAATTAGTTAGATGGGATCTCTTAGATAAGCTTATTTGAGAAGCTGTTTAAATGCTGCCAAATGTTAAGCTTGATGTGTAGGAATAAAGCAAGCAGGCTATGTTTATGAGAGAGAGTTGCCTGGCCTGAGCTAAAGGTGCATTGGAGAAGATCTTGATGGAAGTCCTAGAAAAAATAATAGAACTTTTGAGTACCGGATGTGATGCTCTAAGTCAGCATTTATACTTGATTACTGAAAACTAGGGAAATGGAGCAGGAGTAAAAACACGGACTTTGTAGTGAAATTGCAGTTAGTTGTTAATGCTGCTTAAAAGCTAAATACACTGGAAGATAAGGAAGAGCTCAACCTGGAATTGTAAGGTTACTTTGTGACCTAGAATACAAACGTAACAGCAACAAAGATTAGTGTAATGAAATGGACATTGATGTGTAATTTGGTAATGATTTGATACTACTCTTCTGCCTTTTACCAGATTTTAGGGGTGTTTAGGTTGGGATTTTTTTGGTGTCGTCTAAGAGTATGTGTACTTGGGGGTGGTTGTGGTTTGTTTTTTTTTTTTTCCTTCTCCTTTCATAAAATGCTTATACTACGTGCATATGTGTACTCTCTTAGTTTATGAATACATTGTCTGATGTATATCCGTCCCTACAGTGTATGAAACTAGATCTTGTGGGTGTTTAATTATGGAGTAGCAGTAAATGGAACAGCAGATAATATGGGAACTCGTTCAATGTCTAATGACTTTTTGTAAAAATAGACTCCCTTCCACTCAGCTTAGCCGGCTTGGTATACAGACATCTGAATTCCAGATTGGACACACAGGAGGATGTAGCCTGGAATTAGGTTTGAACACGGTCTGGAACATACTCCCCCGAAATCCTGAGGAATACAACTTACCTGAAAACACGCGACACAGATTCAGTGAATGTTTGTTATTGTAGTCTTGCCATACGGATGATATCCTCCCACGAAAATACATGGATTAGACAGTACTTTTTCAGAAATGAAGTAACAGTTTTATTTAAGGGGGGAAAAAAGCTTACTTGAGGTAAGAAAGTCCAGCTGAGAATGATCTGGGTTAATGACTGGAGGGCATTTGCTGGGGAATTAGACTGAACTTTGTCCTTGCCCCATTACAAAAGGGGTGAGAACTGGGATGCATTCGCTTAGCTGCTTAACTGATTACTTGTGTGGTTCAAAATGTGTTCTTTTATGTGTTTTAATGTGTTTTGTCAGGTATGCAATTTATGTTGCATCTGTGTCCTCAACTTGAGGGGCCTTCCGATATCTACCTCAAAGCTTCAGCTCTATTCCCAGAAAAAATGTTGCCAGAGATATATTTATGAAAGATCTCTTTGAAGTTTAAAGCCTTCCTTTTTGTTCTTTGACTAGAATTGGAGAGGGGGAAAAATATATTAAGCAGGGTCACACTGCAAATGAATCCAAGGTTGTAGAGCTCACCGTTTTGTATGTATTGCCATAGGAAGCTCCTGAAAAGAGCGCATCACAACTAAGCAAACTTTAGAATTACTGTAAAAAACCAATACAATATTTATATTTCCTTTTTCAGTGTGGCCACAATGGTAGGAGGGAAAGCCAGGATGTAGTGTGCATCAAGTTCATGTGTGTGTTTTGTTGTGGTGCTTTTGTGTGGGTTTTTTTTTTTTTGATTATCAGTTAAAACCAGAAATCAGTTCATCAGCAGTATCTAGCTCACACCAGGGATATACTTTGGAGTGTTCTTGGATTAAAAGAAGGGAACGCTATATCTGAAAGCTTTTAATACTAATTTTTATGATAGTAGTCAGTGTTAATGATGGACACACACTTCTGTAAGGTTCCTGGCCATGAGGGTATTTTAATTGATGCTTAACCAGTTTGCTACAAAAGCGGAAGCTGATCTATTTCTCGAAGAAATTCCAATGTATGATTTACGAGTGTCTCAGGAGTACTCTCATACATATATAGTAAGTCATTTTGGTGTGCTTTGGAAATCAGGACCTTAAAATGTATGGCTTGTACTACTTTAGTTTAATGGGCTGTCAGCTGTCCAGGCAGATCCAGTACAAGGTCAGACATGTCTTTAATCTTCAAAAAACATAATGAAAAAATTGAATGTATTTAGTTATTAGCTAGGAGATGCAAAACAAGTGAAGAAAGAAACAGTACTTTTTGTTCTATCTTGAATTAGATAACTGAAATTCTTGCTGTCCATGTGTCTAAAACATCTGCATAATTATTGAGGAATTTCCTGAACAGTAAGTGCTCATTTGTCTCTCTTTAATAAACACAGTAATATAAATTCATCATTTGCTCAGTCTTTTAAAATTCTCTACAGTTAAAAAATGTATTTGCATTACCTTTTGATGGTTTGTAGCATGTGAAAAAAGTCAAGTCTGAATTAAATAGCATTTTGAGTCTCTGAGAGCACAGTGATTGGGGCTCTTTTTCTTCAGAGGAACCTGTCAATAGGAGTTCCATATGTACAGATCTCTTGTATTTAATAATTTCAGTTATTTTAAACAAATAGATTTCACGCTTGCAATAAGAAATGTCTGACCTTTACTTTCCTGTAAATACACAAGCTACTTAGTAGTCTCAAAGCCCAGATCTCTGAAATTATTAAAGGTTATTACATTTGTAGGTGCTAATGATAGCTTTTAAGACACAGACATGCTCTGTCACTTGTATGTGAACAGCGATATGATAACAATGATATAGGAACTGGGACAATCCTTACTGTTTAGTTTTCAGAAGGGAATATGGCTGTGTGTCACCAATGGCAGCATTGTATCAAGTGGATGATCAGGTACACTGCCCGCTTTGCTCCTCCTGGCGCTAAAACTGGTACTAGTGGGGAGGAAAAGATCAGACTTCTACAATCCTGACATCTTCTAGAAGCAGAGTATCTGTTAACATCAAAATTATTTGGGTCACTTCTTCACCCAAACTGCCTCTTTTTTAGAGATTCTCAAACAATTGACCTGAAGAACAGCTGCCCTGAGCACTGGTGGTGTTGGTAATACGGATGATGGATGACTTCGGTTTCATGGCCAAATTGCTTATCCAGGCATGAAGAAAATAAAATGCTTGTTTCTTCTCCTCCCCCCCTCCCCTTTCTAGCCTATTTCTGCTATTCAAACTTTAATTTACCCTTTGCCTTAAATTATTCACTTGGAGCCAGTTTGTATGTTGTGTTATTTTTAAGATCTTAAAGCTTTATTTTTGCAAAATTTTAAAGGAGGAGAAATGTCACACTGTTCTATTTTAGCTGGAATTCTGTATGTTGTGTGTATAACACAAATATATAGACCACTGAATTGAAAGTCTTTTTAAACAATTAATCAAGTTTGAGTAAACTCAGATTAGAGACTTGGTGGAAGAGGGAACTAATACATACCAGCTTGTGCCGGAATCATGAGTTTTCACCCTGAAGACTGCCATTTATCATCCAGTGCGTTGTACCTTAGAAAATATCATGATGCTGGGGTTGTTTGGGTTTTTTTTTAGGTCTAATCCTCCTTGAACTAAGGGAGTAGCAATGTTTTTTTGCCTTGAGGGAGGAAGTAATGACTTTTTCAGACAGTACAAGATGTTATTTGCGATACTATTGTAATCTTGATAAAGAATGTGATCCAGTCATGTGGTGGTCCTGTGGGGTTGTGGGTTGGTCCATTTTTAGGATCTCTAAAGAGTTGTTGTAGGGCTTGATCAACAGTCCTGAAAGTAGTATGGTGTGGGTGTGTTTTTAATGTAAATAGTTACAATGAGGATCCTTCTATGGTGATGATATAACCCCACTGTGATTAGCTACAAAAAAATAACCCCTTAGCAGGTGGAATAGAAGGGAAAGAAGTGAAGAGTTCTTCACGCTTGTGTGCTTTCTGCTTTCTCTTTAAAATGAGTACTTTGTGTGTTTGAGCAGAGGTCTGGAAGCTGCAGTGCAGTCACCTTCAATTTCTGGAGAAAAATTGGAAGAGTTTAAGCACTAAGAAGTAAATTTGGAGTTGCTGAGATTAAATTATGCCAAATCAATCTAATTTCCTTCTATGCTTGGGTAATGAGGTCTGCAGACCAAAGAGAAGCTGTAAAGTTTAGAGTACTTGCGTGATACTCTCATAAGCGAATTAGGGAAACTATGGCTAGGTGAGTTCAAAACTAATTAGGAAAACCACAGTCTGAGAGTATTTATCTGTTAAAAGATATATGGGGTGCGATTTTCATGGGTCTTTCCTAAATTCAGTTCTGTTCAATATTTTTTGTTAATAACTTGTAGAACAGAACAAAATAATCACTAAACTTACCAAATTACTAGGTACTGCTGTTGTAGAAAGAATGGCAGGTGCAGAGAGGAATAGCTCAAGTGCCCCAAAAGGAATATTATGTGAACTGAGAACAATTTAAGTATAAGGTAGTTCCAGCTGAGTTTCTACTACACAAATGCAAATTTGAATAAGTAGCGAGGTAGAAGATCTGCAGGAAAGAACAGTGGGCCACAGGCTGAGCGTAAGAGTTTTCTTGATAAATGTGCCTGTAAAATGTAAACCTCCGACTAGAAGCGGTGAACAGGATGCCATCCATCTCTCAAGTAATCCTTCTTTTCTGTTCAGCACTGGCAAACCCTTTTACAGAACAGTATGTTCAGGTTTGGGCAGCACACTTGAGCTTAATTCTGTCTATTAAAACCTCTTACTGTTTGCTTTTTCTTCCTTTCTCCTCTTCCTCTCTTTACACCTCTCTTTATATTTGCAAAATCTATGTGTCTGCTGAGTATAGGAAAAGTGACACTCGGGTGACACAAAGTCATCATAAATACTCTCTTCTTTTGAAGAACTTTGTCTCCTGTACTAGGAGTAGGGGTAGTATATAGGAAAGTCTTTATTTTATGAAATATAGCAAAGCACTGCTTCAAAAGATCATCAGCTACATTTGTTCAAAATCTTTGATAAGAAAACACAGTCAACAGCTTAGATTTGTGTGTGTTTTGGTTTGGTGGCTGGTCTTTTTTTTTTTTTTTTTCCCCTTCCGTTATTTCTTCTATTCCCTTTGTTTCTGTTTCCTATAACTTAATGACGTACAATTTTGAGTCTTCATTTAGCTATTGTCACTAAATCTCTCTGAGACCATAGTAGTGAAATTGGGCTGCTGTTGAGATGCTTGCGTACTTAATACGGTTATGGGAACATGCAAGCCTGTTTAAGTGTGCTAGGTCAAACTGTGTGTATATGTGTACACCTTCTAGATACGCAGCTTTTCAGCAAGCCTTTCAACAGATTTATCTCCCGATTAGCATGTCCTGTACTAGATCAGATATGAAATAAATCATAACTTGTCTACAGCTGCTCTTCATTCAGCAACTCTCTTGATCATAGAAATTCTTTTAAAGCAGGTCTGTATGTCTATGGCACTTTAATAAATTATCTGATGTCTGTATCTCATCTAATGTCAAGTTTCCAGACAGCTTTGACATGACTCACAATGTGACTGGACTACAGGTGGAACTTTCTTTTTTTTAAAAAAAAAAAAAGTCCTGTAAACTGTGATGGAGAAACGGTGTAAAGTTGACAGTTGAGTGTTGCATTCATTTTTGGAGAACGTATGGAGAAGTAGGATTGCTAGAAATGGTGAAAATCAACAAAGAACACATGAGGGAGGATGGAGAGGCAGGTTTAAAGGAGAAATTTTCTTTTGGACTTATGTTTGACACAGCTCTGCTTTCTTTGCTCTTGTTTTGATGTCTGTGGTTTCCTCACTAAATTTATGTGACGGATCTGGATTAGAGAAAGGCAAATCTTACAAGAAAGTGTTTTTAAATGTGAAGTTTAGGGCATTACAGACCAAATCCTCACTTGAAACTAGTACAACTCCATTAACATCGAAAAGGCAACACTAATTTACATAAGCTATGCATCTGACCTTTTGTTCTTGGGGAACTTTAGAATGACTTACAATTTAATATCATACATAGTTGTTTTTCAAACCAATTTCATTTTAAATATTTCTGTGATAAAGACAACTTTGCTTTCAACTGTCATGAAAGTCCGAACTAAAGCGAAGCACAACATAATCAACATACATCAAAAATGCAGCTCGTTTATTAGGTAAATTCTGACTTATCAAGTGTCCTTGAGTTTCTGAGTTGCCTCTGATCTTGCATCAAAAATTCTCCTTGTGCCTTCTCCAGCACTCATTATCACTCATTAAGGGTTGAGATTTAGAAATTGGAAGTAAACGTCAGATTTCTGAAAAGCAGCAGACGTTTCCTCTTAGAAATCATTGTTTTCGGGCATCAGACTTGATTCAAGCTTTGAAAGAGGGCAGCTATGAATGGACATCACAGATACAGTCAAGCAAGTTTCAGTTATAAAAACACACACACAAGCCCAAAACTTGCTCATTTTCTTAAACTCGGTTTTGTGTGGGATCCTCTCATCCCTGGGGAAAGCAGTAGATGTGTTGTTTTGAGCTCTGTCACTTAAGGCTAAATCCAGTAAGCCTAAAAAAAACCCCAGAAGGACAGTTGTGCATTTCTAGTAAAATATACTGAAAGTAAACATGTAAAAAAAAAATGCTTTCAAGTTAATATTATCTCACTGTGAAAAATCCCTAGTCAGAAATCAAAAAATGAGCCTGGGATTAAAAATACATGGTCAATCACTACTGAACCCAGAAATGAAAAGAGAAATTCCAGGATATTGCTTCAACTGAAATTACAGCATCTCTGAACATAATGGAGCATAGTTGTATGCCAAACAGTACAGGTTACTTCTACTCTTTCATTTAGGTGTCAGTAGTAGTAATGGCTTTCTGTATTTGTCTAAAAATAAATTCTGACTTGAATCTCTATTCAGAGATGAAATGTATTTCTGGCTCTATGAAACTATAAAAAGAGAGCTTCCAAAGCTGACCGTGTTACAAGCTGTGTACTAGAGCCGTGGGTGGTACCTTACCCACCTTTCTCCAGGGAACTGACCTGTTCAAATTACTTGCTTTTTTTCTTGTGGAAGGAGAGCACAGAGTCCCGCAGCTGGTGTGCTCCGGAGGCTGCCTTGTGGTGATACCCACATACTCCGTGGTCCTTGCTTCAAGTCTTGCGTTATCCTTGCCGTTGTTGCCTCCTGCGAGGGTGTTACCAGGCATTGGGGAGGTGACTTTGCTGTTCAGCCTTGGTGTCTGAACGTGTTGGGGGCAGAGCCTGTGAGGGAGCACTTCAGCAAAGCAAGTGACCTCTGCGGGGTCGGTGGAGTTTTCTGTTGCAATGCAGATGCTAGCACGCTGCCTTTGCTGTGGGTACCTAAAGATGGTTGAGCTGTCATGGTTACAGGTTGAAGAAACCCTAAGATAACCTTTTTTTAAACAGAACTCAAATTCCATTTCTATGTTTGTATTCATCCTTGCCACCTGAGGTGTATCTTCATGTATGTGTTTTTAGTAAAACTACTAGATGCCACCTTCCCACAACTGGATGTGCTTCTCTGAGCATGGCTTGGTATGTAAAACTGTCTTACCTATTGAGATTTACATTACTGAGATAGAACAGGGTTATTTACTCTACAAGGAGGTTGGGTAGTTTATTTCTTGCCTTGAGCACCTGTCACAAGTGTTTGACAAAGCTTTATTTATATATGGAGCTCCATAAGAAATGGAATTTCCCAGGCATGTGTCCGTACAGCTGTGTATTGTGACAGTCTGCGTGTTTTCTACGTGACTTTTTGTTGATCTGATTTTTCCAAGCTGTGTTTCTGTTGACAATTTGTGCCACTGTAGTGCTGGTGAGCATTAACTAATATTGCTTGAGTAAGGGGTAGGAAGAGGGATTTTACTGCTATGGAAAATGATGCTAAATAAGTAATACTTCTTAAAGGGTGGGCTTCTTTTAAATCAAAGCTTAGAACGGTATCCTGTATGCCGTGACCTGAAAAGAAAGTGATTTAGGAGGTATCAAAACTAAATGGATAACTGTTTACGTTGAGAATGGAGAGAAGAGGGGAGAGGTGTAAAGTAATTGCTGGCTGGCCCACCTGGAGAACAAAATCCACTTCAGAGAAGGCCTGTAAGATGTCATCTATTTCTCAAGCGTCTCAGAGTAAATAAGTCTCTTAGTGCAAACACTAATAAAAATTATGACTGAGATCTGTTGTGACATACTTGGCTTTAAATTGGGTATTGCTCTTATATGGAGGTGACTTGTGCATGCTTCCCCCCCAGTTTCAGTGAATTATTATTTGTCCCCCTCTCTCTCAAAAAACAAATCGCAGGAATTCTTTGTAACACATGCTGCTAATCTGCAGTCCAGGCTGTTAGGGCCCAGCTCACAGCCATGCTGGCTTGCAGTGAAGTGCCACTTACAGGGGAAGCCGCTGGTGTAGAATAAGCTAACCGTACTTCTCAGCAGAAAAGCCCCCGACCCAGCCCATCCCGTTTAATGGCAGCTCCTTCGTTGGTTGGAGTTTAAGCGTTGCTAAGCTAAGCTAAGCAAGGAAATGCTTTCTAAATGGAGAGCTCTTTGTTGTCACCCTCTGTAAGCAGAGATCAAATCATGGATGGGCATTTGCATAGCTGCACTTGGTTGCCTCACCTGGGATGTCAGCCCTCCATGCTGACGCCATGGTTTCTGCTCTCTGCTGATTAGCTGGACTGATGAGGAACAGCTCTACTTCCATTAACATCTATCAGCCTTTTGCATACTTGTGCCAAATAGTTTATCTTGCCTTTAGTCCCCAAGTTACCTCCTTCCTCTCAGGAACCTGGATTAAATTTTCCTACACCCACCCTCTTTTTTTTTTTTTTTTTTTTTCTTCCTTATCTTTCTCTGGCTGCAGCCTACTGTTGAATTACAAAGTACTTATTTTTAAAAATAACTTTAAAAAAAAAAAAAAGACACAGAAAATGGCAATTTCCCCCCTAGCTCTGCAACTTCCCTACAAACTAAAATATCTTTGTCTCTTTTCTAAATTTCTCTGCTCTTCTCCTAGAAAGCACTTATATCAATAATATGGAAATAGCTATTTCCCAGGCACACTGTAACTGATCCCACTAATAAGTATTGTGATAACAGAAGTTTGGGTGGGTTGCTTTTTTTAACATGCCAAGTGGAGCAGTACACTATTTATGCCTCAGATGATGATGATCTCATTAGTATTCCTATTCCAGTGAAAGGAGGGAAATGTGCTTTAATAGTTTTGTGGGTCCTGCTGAAGTTTGAAAATCACAATAATAATGAACAGATGGTAATTCCTAATAGTACAAGTGGATACGATAAGACAGAGTCTTTGACAGATTTAGTCAGTGATAGACTATAAGTCTTCATTGAGCAACTTCATTGCTGGGCTCTGGTTTGGTACATCACAGAATGGTTTCGTTTGGAAGGGACCTTAAAGGTCATCCAGCCCCACCCACCACAGGCAGGGACACCTCACACTAGATCAGGTTGCTCAAAGTCCCATCCAGCCTGGCCTTGAACGCTTCCAGACTAAGGAAGTTCAGATAGTCAACTCCTACAGCACAAAGACTCTCAATTTTAGCTTCAACTTCAAAGCTTTTAGGAGCTGTGGAAAGATCTGCTATTCGCTTCTCCTGAGTATCGCATGTTCCAGCCCTAATGGATTATTTTTGGCAAGATGACACTTGGAAAAAGGCATCTTTAAACTGGTGAGGAGTTAGAAAGCAAAACCTGTCATCCTGAAATGGTGGAAAAAACCTCATTTATAATACATAAATGTGTATATATATGCTTAAAGCTAATTAAAGAAGCCTTTTCCTTCCCTGATAAAAAATGTCCCAATCGTGAAAAGCAGCATTGCAAATTCATCTTGATCTATGATTTCAAGTGAGTGAGAGAAGTTACGCATTTTTCTTGAGAGGAGAAGAAAAAAAAAGTCCTTTTTTCAAGAGGTCCCAAGCTAGTCCCAAGGGCTGTATCTTGAATGTAAATGGACGTGACATTCACTTTCATTTTTTCCTGTGCTTCATTGATAGGTATTTCCTGTGTGTTTTACATGTTAGACTTGTCTCAAATGTCATTCAAGATATTTTCTCATTTATAACTGTTTTCTGTAGCTCCTTCGGTAATTCCAGTCTATTGCCTTTTAGCACTTACTGCCTACTGGCAGATGCAACATATTCAGGTCATATGAGTTTATTCAGTACAGAGATAATTTTTTGAGCGAGAATGCTCAAGTGAGTAGCTTAATTTTAACTTGAACTGCCAGCAACAGTAGAAAATAAGCTTTTCAGTGAACTATGTTTTATTTTATTTTTTTTTCTACTAAAATCTTAATTTCTAATGTAAAATGAACTCTGTGACCAAAATAATTCATCACTGTTGCTGTACGGCTAAACTTGAAAAATGTATTTTCTACACTTTAGCTTTCAAGTCACATAATCTTTCTTATGTAATTAATGCAGCCAACAGAAAGCATGGTAACATTTTATATGTAAGCTTTTTAATTAATTTACAGCAGTTAGAACCAGTGAACTTGTATAAATTTGTTCCTTCAGAGCATGGACATAATGGAGCAAAATGGCTAGATGTATCTAATTTATGGAAGCAATCTTATGGACGACATATGGGCTCCAGAAAAGATGGAGTCCCTTGGTATGGTTGATTTTCTTACTTTTCTCACCTGGGAAAGTTGCTCTAAGTGAATTGCTGATAATGTCGATGGTGAGATGTGGAGCTGCTTCCAGAGATCTTTAGGGAGATGGGAACCTTGTTTGCTGTAGGGCAGGGGGGAGACTCTCAAACCCTGCAAAGTTGCTGCTGTGGCAAAATCCTCTTCCTTTACTTCAGAGAAACCTTCATCAAGAGCTCTATAAAATAGGGGGGCATGAACCTGGGCTGCGCTGGCTCCAGCTCTAGGGTTCACTTTTTCACTCTTGTCCTTTCCTCTTGTTATTATTATTTTTTTTAAAGCAGCGCCGATCAGTCAGTGTACTTAAGGATTTCCTATTAGATTTCTTCTAATTCAGTTATCTCCCCATTAAATGGCGGGTCTGGCCATCAGCCCTTGAAATAAACAATTGAGATATAAATGGCAGTAGTAGCGTTCGGTGTTAAAGCTGCCTAATGCTTTTCAACACAAGGGTATTGCAGTTGCTGTTTTGCATCCAAACAGCAACTGTTTCACTTCAAGCTGCTACACCACATAGGATTTCCCCTACCCTTTTTACCCTTTCTTGCTAAATAACAGGCAGAACATCTTGCTAAAAACACAGCTGGAATAAGTATACTTTCATCTGGAAACTGCAGAGCTCTCGCATTGTTCTGGCAGCGGTGGTTCGTAGGGAAACTCGGTGCTGGTGAGGGGTCGGCTCGGGGGTTTTGCTCTTCTGTGAGCTTCCATAGGAATTGGTTGGTTTGTTGTTTTTTTTTTTTTTTTTAAATTGGGGAATTCACATGGGCTCAGATGCCTTAGAGATGCGTTGCTGAAACCTTAAGACTGCTAGTCTGTGGTAAAGCATACAGTCCTGAAATGGAGGGTTCAGGGTGTCTGTTTGTCTGTTTTCAGGTTTTTTGTTGGTTTTGGGGGTGTGTTTTCTTCAGGTGTTTGGGGTGTTCTTTTGTATTGTTACATTTGATGTGGTTTTTTTTTTTTTTCCCTTCCATCAGCAGTTCTGGCCAGTTTCTAGCAGTTTTTGACCAGGGAATCAGTGGAGAAATGGGTGAAAGAAATCAATTAGAACACGAGTTTTGGAAGTAGAGGGTTCTGTAATGGGTTAGTGATAGGGCAGGACCAAAGTGAGAGCAACATAACCTTAGTGTTGCTAACGTCAGTCATCTTCCACTAAAACATCTCTGCTGTTACCTCCTCCTGCCCCCAAAACCCTTTTGCAAGGCTTGTGAAAGGGATTTTAGACATTCTCAGAAAAAGCAGGCGTATTCTTTAATAAATGGAAGGAGTCATACTGTGTCCAGATGTCTTGAATTTATGTAAATATCGAGTAGCATTGTAATGGATGTAATAAAAAGTCCAGAGTATTTTACCTTATTCTGAACTACAGACTAAATTCACCAACTGATTTGCTTTAGATCTGTTCCCTGGACATGACACTTCTCACTGATGCACTGATTACCTGTGTATTCATCCATGCAATTTGGGATATGTAGTAAAATGCCAATGGCGCTACAATAACACAAGTGATGTAATGTTGTGTTGTGCCAGATGAACTCCCTGCTGAGTTTGAGGTGGCTCCAGAGGTCTGTCAAACAGCTTTCCTTGGCTAATTGATAAATCGCGGAATCATTTAGGTTGGAAAAGACCTTTAAGATCATCCAGTCAAACCATAAACCTAACGCTGCCAAGTCCACCACTAAACCATGTCCCTAAGTACCACATCTACATGTCTTTTAAATACGTCCAGAGATGCATGGAAGAAAGTTATTCCACTGCTTCCTCTTAAAATATCTGTCATGCCATGTATAAATAATATTTATATATTTCTTTTCAAAGAAAATCTGTACAAACTGGTAATCTCGGCTGCTGTGTTTGACTGTGGCTCTGGAGGCCAGGCGTTGCTCTCGGGTGGGTCCCCAGGATGTGGCATGTGGTTTGAGCTGACTCTTGAGATGCTCCAGTGATCTGCTGGTTAGAGGCACAGCCCATGTAACTGGATGTTCTGGAGCTGAAACGTCAACCTGTGGAGGTCACTGTCAGAGTTTGAAATCCTTTATGGAAAAACTGAAATAGCTGTGTGCTGGAAATGTAGTATTTGAAAAGATTCAGAATGTACCCCCCTGCTGCACCGTAAAACGTGATTTGTAATGTCTACAGAAAGAAATAATCTGCTAGAGGGGCTTTAATTTCTGTCTATTGCTATTGTCAATTAGCAGCCATTGGGGTCAAACAGATATAACAGTGCAGAGCCCAAACAAAAAGGAAACAGGAGTGTATTCTTACATAGTAAACATACAAATAATGAGCTTCCATGAATTACGTGCTTTCTCAAGGTCAGCATGACATTGAGCACAAGTGAAATCAGAGTATGTTCCAGAAAGCCTGGAACACTTAAGCAAAATTCTTTCTCTTCTTGGTCAAGCAGTCCTAATGCTAAAACAATGTCTAAAAGTCAGACATTAGTTTTTGCCCCAGCTCAGCTCCTGGCAATTGCTATGAAATAAGTTCGGATAACAAATGCCTGTCCTGATTCATCAGGCAGGTCTCGTTAATACAATAGTCACCTTTTGATAATTCCCAGTATTAAAAGCTATTGCCATAATACAAGCAAATTCTACTTCCCTCAATAAATCAAAGCTGAAAGAGTTTGAAAATTTTGAATACTCCTGCAGAAATAATGTCTTGAAAAGAATCCAGAATTTCTCCCTTTGTGTGATCTTCCTTCTACAAAGTAATTCCCATTTTGGTCTTTCGGGATACTCAATGAATTTCAGATTTGTACAATCTAAGGAGTATCAAAATGATAAGTCTGCCTCTTTCTTCACCTCTCTAAAAATAAGATAACTTTAACTGCTGCTAAGATAAAGTTACGGCTGCACTTCAACAGTGAAAAGTAAATAAGTTGTTTTTATCTCTTTTAAAATTGCAGGGTGTTGAGTTTTTTTCCCAGCATTCAATTTCATTTATTTTAGAGTCCTTTTTAAAGAGAAACCCTGAAGAACTGCCAAGTTGGCTTCAGTTGTGAGTGATGACTACAGATAACTGGGTTATGATCTTGGCTGAGAGAAACTGGAAACAGTACTAACATCTTACGAATACCTACTGTTTAGTGGCTTTTGAGATGCTTAAGCAAAAAAACAGCTATTTATTTTGAATGCGAGGAATGAATAAGAAGGAAATGTGGCATAATCAAACACTTACTACAAGCCATTCTTAATAATATGAAACCTAAAGCCATTATTACAAAAATAAAGCATCCTCTGTTTTAATACTATTAACAATAGATAACTCAGGAATTAATGCATAATTCCTGTGTATTTTAGTAAACATCAGGTATTTGAAAGGAATGAATGATTTCTTAGCAAGTAACTCTCCATATAATTCTAATATCTTGTGTTTCTTCTTCTTGCACTATTGTCATTGTACTAGTGAACTTGCTAACCTTAGGCTAAGGATGAATTTTTCAAACCCTCTTTTTACAGAGCAGCGAATGTGCCTAAAAGGGTAATAGCATCACTGGACAGCCAAAGCTCTGCAAGGGAGAGCACAGAACGTATTTTCTCAGTCTGTCCTCAGCCATCCCAGCTGGATCTGGCAAGAGATGGTTACTAGGAAAGTGTAAAATGATGCAGCATGCTGTTATGTTGCTCCCGATGTGGGACTTCGTGGATATGTGTAATGTTCCTGGTGTAGGTCTATAATGAGGATAAAAATGATAATGGGAACTCAATCTCTGTATATTTCTACATGGAGAGCTGGGTAACAGTGGCGGTGCTTTTCTTCAAGAGAATTTGGAAATATCCCTTTCTTTCAAGGTAAACTTGCAGTGTCAGGAAAAAGACAGAGGAGGCTGTGTGACAAAGAGGTTTTGGATTCTAGGAAACCTGGTACCTAGATACCTTAATATGGCCAGGATTTGGTATTGATGGAGTGATCGTTTTCTCCTCTAGAGGATTAAAAAGAGGAAACATCAGTTGCAGGTCCTCCTTATCTGTCTGGGTTTTGGATATTCCCCTGCTTCTGTCCTCCAGCATCTTATAATTAGAAGTCCAAGTTTTGATTAAATTGGCTTAACTGCAGTCTCCCAGCATTCTTCGTCAACTTTTTGTTCTCTAGACTAATGCACCCTAGAGAAGCCTTCTCAGGACGGTACAGACCCATCCACCCCATCGTGAGGTGCTTCCAGTCAGTGCGTGTGATCTCTCTCCCTACCTTTTCCTTGGTTAACTCAAAATAGTGCATGCTCCTTTAGCTAAATGCTCTGGATTTCTCCTGAGCAGTGTGACAAAGCCCTACTTGCTCAGCTTGCCCACCACCTGCCAAAATTGCCCTGCTTGCTCTAGCACATCTCCCACCTGCTCGTGCTTCCCGCCATCTGCTGAATAGCAGGATCTTTCCCTTGATCCTCACCCTCAGTTTGAAGCAATGCACGCGTACCTGTGGATCTGTGAGCTGGAGGAAGCTAATTCACAGTGTAGGTGTCTTTGGTTTTGGTTTTTCTTTTTCAATCAAGTAAAATGAAATATCCATGATAAATGGATAGCTAAGCATTCAAGTCCACTTCTGACTCCAGGCAGCTGCTGTGACTAACAGTTTCAAGCATATCCTGGAGCGAGTGCCTATATACAAAGTAGTAGTGTCTTTTCTTCTTTCCCTGTACTGATGTGTTCTGGGATATGAGCCTTGTTATCTGTCCCAGTATATTAGATCATAGCTACTTAGACAGCACACTTACTGTCACCTTTCAGAGGGTGGCTGAGGTCAGAAAGTATGTAGGGAGATCATCTAGTCCAAATTTTGGAGCTCCTCGCAGATGGAGAGGAGACTCTGCCACCTCTCTGGGCAACCTGCTTCAGCATTTTACCACCCCAACAGTTAAAAATAAAAAAAAAATAACAAAACAACAAGCAAACACACACAACCACTTTTTAAATTTATCATTTTTATTACAATGTTTAAGCGGGACTTCCTATAATGCATTTTTTGCCTCCTGCCCTGTCACTGGGCCCTGCTGAGGAGAGTCTTTCTCTGTTGTCTTTGCTTGCCCCCATTAAGTATTTATGCACTGTGACAAGATCTCCCCAGGTCTCTCAGCCTCTTCTCATATGTCAGATGCTCCAAGCCTTTAATTGCCAAATTGCCAAACTGTCCCATCTTGTTGGTCCCTCTGCAGTATCTCCATGTCTCTCTTGCACTGGGATGCCCAGCACTGGTGCCAGCACTCCAGATGTGTCTTCCCAGTGCTGAGTAGAGGGAAGTTCAGCCAATATTCGGTCGCCCTCACCATCTGTTTATCTAGCCAGTATTTCATCAGTTTGTCTATGAGGATGTCTTTGAGCTATTTGAGCAAACTGACCTGGATTAGGGCACCTGTCTGTCAATTTGGGTCGCCGAGGAGTAGAGAAACACCGTTCTACTGGAGCTTTGGGCAAGCAGTGAGGATGGGGATGTTCTGTTTTGACTCTGGTAGTTGGACTTTAGGGAGAAATAAATCTGTGTGTTGGGTCTATGAAAGATAGTTGTACCACTGAGTATTTTTTTTTTTCTCCTAATGTTCCATAGGAACCCAATAAAAATGCAAAATACAAAATTTTGTTTAAACCCTTTTAATAATCTAGAAAGTATAATTTGAATATCCGGTTGCTTGTGACTGCATTAAATACTATTATGTAGCATTACCTGCAACATAAAATGTAGCCATAAAATGCACTTCAAGTAGCTCAAGAACAATAAAGGTATATAACGTGTAAGAAAGTGTGCCATGCTTGGTGGCATTCTAGGTCAAGCTCAGGTAAGAAAGCCTGGACTGAAATGAGATGGACTCACTCCACACACGGTGTCCTCGGTCCCCCCACCTGTGATAGCCTCTGCCCTGGCCCTGCAAAGCCTTCCTCCGTGATAAGCGTGGCCATGAGGACTTGTTCCCCTGTGTCTCTGTGAAAGTATCAGATGAAGGCTCCTTTTAACCACTGTTTGCAGACATCTAATGTAAATCAACACCACTGCACTGAAGGAACTGCCCAGTGCCTGAAAGCAATACTCCATCTTCTACCATCTTCTCTCTTTGCTTGTATGCGAAGAATAACAAATGTTTTACTCTTTATGCATAAAATATATTTTCTTGACTAGGTTTCCAACAAACTATTTTTTCTTAAACGCTGCATGAAGCTTTCAGTTTAGTTAGGTAAGCTTTTGTTGTTTCTGATAGTTACCTTCATGCTGAGGAACTTAAACGTGAAATTTGCTGAAGCAAGAAAACTGTTGCCTCTGTCTCTTCTACTTACGCGTTCCTGCATCCTGTTGCGTGCTGCATGGCATTACCATAATGCACCCTGAACGTGACTTTCCTCTTACCTGTACAAGTCTTAACTTCAGCCAGATGGATTCATCGTTGATACAGAAAAGGTCAGCCAGCTGCAGCAGACAAATAGTCTTTTTTTTTCCAAGAGTATGCGTTGAGGAAGTTTTTGAAGTATATTGTCATTAGTTTCATTACTGGAGCCCTTAAAATACCAGCAAAATGTAACCTGCTTCCTATATGAGCCTGAAAGCGATTGTCACATGAAGTACTTGTAGATTGTTTTTCTCTTAATGTCTGTTTACCAGTGGTGGTGTTTCAACATCAAGATGGTACAGTAGTATTCATTTTAGAGACTAAGCATTTTAATTTTCTATTATAGACATGGTCAAATACAAGTCATGGAACAATGGGATATGTCTTTGGTTTACAAGCCTGCGTTAAATTCTGCTGGAGAAAAATGAACTTGGTGATTGTTTGAGGGCTGGCTACCTTTTATCTACATGCCATAGTTATTTTCAGCATGCATGAAGGGGTCCTGTGAGTTGTAAGAAACCAGGGAAACAGCTTTGTTGTTAACATCAGTATCACTTCAATCTGCATTTCTCTTCCATGAATATATGTGTTATGGTCATAAAAGACAAGTTTATTTCTACAGACAGCAAGGTGCAATTAGTTTAGTATCTCTTTTCATTACAGAAATACGACAGATCTTGTGAATTCCCTAATGTAAAAAAAAAAAAAAAAAAAAAAACCACAAAAAAGCCACAAAGCAAAACAAAAAACACCCCAAACAAACCAAGCCAGACAGTTAAAACTAAATGTTGATATGGCTTGCATCTAATGTAAAACCAGACCAGCATTTTTTTTTTCTATTTCTGATGCTACCATGTGTGGCTGGTAGAAGGGACAATAAATGTACTCTATTAAGAAAGAAAAATCCTGAAGTTGTGCACAAAACTTAGGTGAGATTCTCCGTTCCCTGTGCAATCTGCCTCCTGCCAGAAGGAGAGCAGTGACTCTTCCTGTGGCTCCTGTGATCTCGCTGATCAGAGGGAGATGAACCAAATATGTTTTGGGAATTTCCAGCAGTGTACTCCTTTGTGATTTGATTCTTGCCATGCTTCATAGGCTGACCAAACTCTACATGGTTTTGAAATCAGACTAATGACAGGTTGTATTGTTCTTTCGACTACTTTTTGGCTGCTTCTTGAAATTAGCTTAATATTGCACAAATGCATTGTTTAGTTCTTGTATTGTTCTTGCTCATCTGTGTCTGTGGGATCACTGCAACTTCTCAGGGAAACTGAGAGATTAGATTGATTGTATCCCTGATGGTGGCTTCCAAAAATACTTTCTTCCTGATTGATTGATTTAATTGCAAGTGATTAGAGTTAGGATGTCCATTTAACATGTGAAAAGACAGCTTATAGCTCAATCACTTTCTAAAACACATCTTAATTAGGAAGTGACTATTTCTGTCAGCAGTGTTGTTTTTAATTAAAAACAACCTCATGGGTTTGTATTTTTATAGGTATTAGAAATTCTGATATGCAAGGCATAGCAGGGCAAAATGGAAAGAAATACAATGTAGGTGTTAGACTTTTTTCTACGAAATTCAGATTCACAGTGCTGATGTGGAATAACTAAAACTTTTAATGGAGAAGGTGAAGGAAGGGTGGGTTTTATGTTGGTTTATTTGGTTGGTTGGGTTTGTTTTTTTTTTTTTTAAACCTGCAGGTGTGTGATGTTTCTCCTCAGTTTTATCCAACTTTAATAGAGCAGATTTTCTGTAAGCATCCTTATTTAATGTCAATTTATGTAAGGATAAGCACTTGCCACCTGAATGTAGTTACATTCAGGATAAAAGGAAGGTGTTTAAGAGAACACAGCAGCAGTGCAGGGCAGGAACTCCTCTTTAGAGAAGTGGTGGGACGTGGAAAGTTGGGCTTTGTTCCAGCATCTTTCCCCTTCTGAATCTATACCCACTGGCAAACTATGGGTGAGATGCTGAGCCTGTTAAAAGTGCCCCATCCTTCTTAACACTTGTTGAGGGGAGGGAAGGTAAAAGGGAAGGTACACTGGAAAGCACTGCAGCAGAGAAGGGTACCTGAGCTGGCCCTAAGGGTGAGTGTGTCATAGAGGGAATTGCTGCTGGAAGTGTGTTTTTTTGTTACTTAAAAAGTAATTACTTATGGCCAAATGTAGGCTGTAAAATAACAGTTACTAATTTATTAGAGACAAGTTATACTAGCTAATGTTATGAAGGTTTAGATGGAATAGGTGGAATTACATTGAATTCCCTACAATAGAAAAAAAAAAACTTATTAGAAGTAAAAATAAGTGGGATTAATTTTGTGTTTTGGATTTAGGATTGTGGATATTTGGGAGAATTGCTGTCGTAACATCTTGTTGAGTTTTAGGGTGTCCTTATTCAAAGGGTGCCTTCAATGTTAAGGATGTCTTCAACATTACAATGTTCTTTGTATTTCAGGAAGGTATTGCTTCCCTATTAGCTTACAGTCCTTACTCCTTTTTAAAAAAAAAAAAAAGAAAAAATCTTCCCCATAACTTTTTCCTTAATTTTAAGATGAGTAGCATACGTTATCTTTCCTAAGGCAAAGTAAGTGTACAAAGAAGATAAGAGGCTTTGGTTTTACATCTAGAAAAATGGAGAAACAAAAATCCCTCTCAGTGGGGGAGCAAGGTATAAAGCTGACCTCATCTAATTTACCTTAAGGTAAGATTGAAGGCTTTTTTTGTTAGGTGGCTCTCTTTCCTTGACAATGTACTCTTTTTACCTTTCCTTGATTTATCTTACATCTTTGTTATCCCGAGGTGAAAGCGGCGAATTTATCTTCTACTGAAGACAACTCTTTAAAAAGAGTCTGAATCAGTAAGGCCAAGCCCAGAAGCAACTGGAGGCAATTAGGAACACTTTCTTTAAAACTCGCACCCAACCTACACATGCTTAACTTGGGAGATCAGAGAGAAATATAGCTAGAGGACAGCGGTACTAATAGCTACCAGATCTAACAAACCATAAAGGTGTGCACTGGAGAACTGTGGCAATATTGACTGTGTGTTCATTAAGGACGTGAGTGCCAGATGATGAAAGCGTTGCTCTGCTGGGAGACATTTTACTACTTAAAATGGCAGATAAAGTTTCTCTCGGCTTTCTTCTGTTGGTTAAAAAAGAAAAAAAGTGCAGAACTTGTTGGCCTGAAAGTATTCCTGGGATGAAGTTTTCAGCGGTCTTCTACCATCCTCTGTGAAGAAGTTTAATCACCACTTCCAGAGTTTGAAACCTATCAAGAACGTTAAGATTAAGTAGTAGTAATGTTACTTCTTTCACTCTTGATGAGTAACACTAACAGCCTCATATATTTAATGCGTTTGAAAGAGAATTTGGTGTCATTACAGCAATGAGAAGTAAATCACCTCTCTGTGAGACTAATCTTCTGAATTTCACTGTTTCTTTTTCACTCTTTTCTGCTTACTTCCATTCCAGTGATAACTCTCTCCACAACAGAGAAACCATGTTTCTTTACCCTTTAATCTTTTAACGCTGTATTGTGGGATTTTTTTTTTACTTGATTCTAGTAATTGTGGTTTAATGTCTGTGTTCTTTCATTCTGGCACACTTTACAACAAAGTACATCAAATCAATCATTGACCAAATAATTTACCAACAAATCAGGTGGCTTTGAAGTTTGAGTTAATTGATTTTAATGTTTTCAGTGCTCTCTGTGTCTTTGATCTAAGCTGTTCTAGAGAGTAGGGAAATGGAGCTTAGGCTTGAGATGTTAAAGGGCACTGTGTGTGAGGGGATTCAGCAGCTGCACTTACTCATGATGGTACCGATGCAAAGTGAATGGTATTAGTGCTGTCTGGAGGTCTTTTTTGCTTCATTTGTAACATATTTTTATGGCTGCCATGTTTGGAATACAACAGTCCCCTGAGGGGAACAACCCTCTCCCTGTTGTTTGTACTGTTAACCACCCTTTGTTCTCTTCGCTTTCTCATAAAAGCGGAGACTGCAATTCTACAATTATGTGTATATATTTTGGTACTTTGAGTCTTGAATTCCTTGAATGAATGCTCTGAGAGTCAGCCCGGCCGCTCACATTCTCACTTAGCAATGACGGAAGTCCATCTACTGGCTAAGTGAATTCATCAGTTCCCTGGTCATTTAGATACAAGCTTCAGCCAAGTAAAAGTCTGAGCAAACAACTGTGGGCTCAGCAAGAACACCAACTTTCCATGTTTTTAATTATATTCTCTCCCACCCTCCCCCCCCCCCCCATTACCTGGTCAAGCATTCTGGAAGCTCCAGAGGGAAAGTTAGAGAGCACAAGGGTTATCTATATATTTTTTAATCTCGTGCGAATTAAGACCTTGCAGCCGTGCCTAGTCCTCAAAACACAATTCTCTCACGAATTAATGAAATGAATTGAGATTTTCCGCTCAAAGGTGTGTAGGAACACCAACATTGCTCATTCACACAGGGCAACCATAACTAAACCAATATTCACATTTATGTGAAATCACTGAAGGCAATACATAATGGTATATGAAAAATACTAAGTGATATGTCCACTATACATGAGCAAGCTGCTTAATAGTCTTCACAAGGTGTCTTGTATTTTATAGTACTTTAAAATAGCTGTAGGTGGGTTTAAATATAGTTTAAATGCAGAAAATTCATCCTTTCTACTACTACAGTATTGAGATTTTCATTCCTTTAAAAAAGCCACTTTTTTAAAGCATAAGTAGAAATAAAGGAAACATTCTATGATAGGTATGTGTATTAAAATAAATTGCAGGTGTTAAAGAATAAAACACAACCCAAAGACATGGCTATATAGTATATGGCATGAGGAAGGAAGTCCAGTACAACTAAATGCTGCAATCTGAAAGTGCTGCCAGGTGTTATGCTGAAGGCCAGTTTACTGGATTGAAGTTGTGGACTCATCGCTTGACTGAGAATTTGGAAATTGCCTGTATACTGGGCAAGGTAGCATCTCTAGTTTCTTGAGATTACAAGGGAGACTGGAGATTACAGCGGCTCATCGGTAAAGGTTTAGCCTGTCCGTGCAAGAGTGAGAGACAAATGGAAAACCCGATGATCAAAGATACTAAATAATAAACAGTTTAGGGGTTTGGGGTTTTTTTGGTAGGAGTTCTTTTTTTTTATTTGAGAAATTAATCTGTTACAGATTTTCTTTTTTTTTTAACCCTAACTCTGAGCCAGGACCAAACATGACAGCCTAGCTCAAGTCAAAGGTAACACGCAACTGTTTGTCTTCAGCAGTAGAGCATGTGAACAGTCTGGAAAAGAGCTGAAAGATTTTAAAGAGAGTCATTCTAGTTATGTTTTAAGCTAGTAGTTCTTTTCCTTCAGGGTTCCCAATGCAGAAGCCAAAAGACTGTTAAGAATAAATAAATCAGTTCTTGCAGGCATTCCTGACACACCTGCCCCTGCTTATAAAACCACAGAACTTGTTTACCTCAGGACTTTTTATATCAGTAGTTGGTTTTGCTTGTTCATGCTTAAATGTTTTGGGTTTGTTGTGTTGGGTTTTTTTGTGCCCCTGTTAGTTTTTCATCTTGTTCTCTACTTCTGTGTGTACAACTACACCCTCTACAAATGCTCAAACCAACAATGGTGTGGTTTATGTTTGGTTTGTTTTTTTTTTTTTTTTAACAAAAAAAAGTGAGAAGCAAAGGCACAGGAGAGTAAGAAACATGCAGAGGAAGAGTGCAGAGCCACCACTTAGCTGTGCTGTGCGTGCTGTGTGCTTGAGAGAGCCTGCGAGATTGGTGAAAAGCAGAATGAAGATGAGGAAAAACCCAACTTGCTTGCCAATGGTGTAATTAAGTGCTGTTTATCCTTTTTACAATATTTACATTGGCAGTGTTTCATTAGGGATTTATGGCCATCTGTCTTACAGATTTATTGTATACATTGTGGATTTAGCAATTTAAAACTGCTTTGGAACTAGAAAAAAAATCCTCTGCTGTGTATATCCCGATACCTGACTTTCCTGAGGATAAGAAAAGTTTCATGAATCTGCTTACAGCACTTCACAAAATACTGCCTGGGCTGATGTCACATCAGTGGACAGTGTAAAACCAAGCCAACAATGTGGAACATCCAAAATGTCATTCCGGTGTCTCTATTGTAGTATTATGGATGTGGCAGACAGTCCTGAAGTGTTACAGAGTCTGACGTTTTTAATGCATATTCTTCTTTGTTTAGCTTTAAAAGCTTTTTATTTTGCTGGCCTTCTTTCAATGAAGTTCTCATTTTTTTTTTTTGTGAATACTTGCTTTTTCTTAAATTATGTTAAAAGTGCTTGTACTTTCTGTAACATCTTACTTAAAGTGCAAGGAAAGATACAACAAATGGGTACTTTCTTGTTGCCTTTCCTGCTTCCTCCGGATTAAGCACATGACCCTGGTTTGAAGGACAGCCTTCCTTCACCTAAAAGCGTTTGCCTGTTCCTTTGCGAGTAATTTCAGGATTTAGACGCTTTTTGTTCCTGAGTGGTTTTTGCCAGTGCTTAACAGGAGATGAAAATTCTGGTTTTGACTGCCTGTAATAATATCTATTTACCTGAAATGATACTTGAAAAACAGTACAGATAACAGTGTGGATTAATAGAAATTAGTCATGACAGGAATAACTCTTGCATTAAAGATCTGTGAGACCAAAAAAAACTATGCAAATTGAGAAAAGCAGTAAATTGGACCCATCTGTGTTGTTAAGTCCTGATTCATGCTGTCTTTGATGTACTGAAGTGATCCCATTGTGCGGATGTTGTGTCTGTGCTCACTCTAAAACTTAATTACAGCATTAACTTGCCTTCATGTAAGTGAATTTTTAACTCTTTTCCCCAGTTCTACTTGGACTACTATGGTTGAATCTTCACCAAAACTTCAAAGTGCTAGTGTGGTTTCAGCTGAGCTCTTAACTCCTCCCTTAAATGATCAATGTCAACACCACCTAATTTTTTTTTTTTATTCTTGGCAGAGAATGAGAGCATATTTACAGATAATTCTGTAAACATGTCACTTGTACCTAAAACCTTGCCTCCCGTGCCACTGTCGCTACAGCCCCTTCCCTGATAGATCAAAGGCCTGGAGGCCTGCCGAGCTGAGATGCCATTGCCGCCACTGCTGTGTTCTGGAGGGGTGGGTTGCGCAGGAGCAGGCTGGTGTGCCCGGGAAGGGCTGAGGAGGCCGGTGGGGATGTGGCAAAGGCAGAAGATCCTTCTGGGACACCACCTCGGCATGGCCCGTGCTCCAGCCCCTTTGCTTGGCCGGCTGGCCAGGGCTCTCGCTGCTCGTGGTGACAAGGCCAAGAGTGAATTGAAGCAGAACTGCTGCTTCGGGAAAATGCCCTGAAGTGAGAAAACAAGGTCTGCTGGATTGAAATTTCTCTCTCTTTTCTCCTTACCCTGTGGAATGACCCACGACCAAGAATGATTGTTAGGGTATTCAGTTGGGTATTACCCTGGATATAGTCTCCTCCTGCCGTAGCCTCTCTGCTCTCTCCCTGCCTTCTGTAGAGACCTGTCTCCCTTCCTCTGCTTTTGGGTGTTTCTCAGCCTAATGCTCAGGCTGTCTTTACCTAGCATGGGCGAACATGCTAACCTAGAGCCTGACCAAAGGATGGTCACGCTGGTGAGGTCTGCATGGGCTACCCTTTCATGTATGGCCGCCGTGCTGTGGAGCACTCGCGCTCGGCAATGCTGATTCTTCTGGCTTTGTATTTTCCTTTCAGCTTGTATCAAACATATGTTGCTTCTCTGTACACAGGCACCTCAAAGAATTTCTCAGCTGCCTTTCTGTCATCCCTGAGTCCAAATTACAACTGTCAATTATACATGAAAGGTAGGTGAGATCAAAGTCTTCCCTTAGTCCTGGCACTTGTGCATCTACTTTACCAGTAGAACTGCAAAACCAAACTTCTCTTTCAAAATGCTCATCTTCAGTTTAAACCTGGTATATCTTTCAAAAAATATCATCTCAGTAGCTTCATACTATTATATGGTGGATAACGAAGAACATTCATATGCTTGTAAATGCCAAAAGAATTTAAAATATGTGAAAACGACACTTTACAAGGAGTAAAGTTTCATGACTCCCTTCAATATTTGACAAGGATTTTACCGAGAGTCAGAAATATTAATGAATTGGATCATTTTGGAGTAAGACAGCAAAAGAGGAAAAGATGTTTTGGTTTGTGTTTGTGGTGGTGTGTTTTGTTTTTGTTTTTTTTTTTTTTTTTAAGGGTTGTAATTGAAAAAATGAGCAATGATCAAAGGTGAAATTCTGATCCTCCATATGTGAATGTTACTGCATCTTCCCTTATAATCTCGATACACAACCTGTTGTTGAATGTATTGTATACATCCACTCCTGAGGAAAATAAAGGAGAAACTCTGAAATGGAACACATTTGAGTATTTCTTTTTTCCAGCTAATGGTCACCACACCCAACAATCCTAAGAATTTTTAAATATTCTTATTAAAATTTGGTGACTTAAAGTAAATAAGCTTATTATGTGCATTTCAGCTCCAACTTCAATCTGATGAAACATAAACATCTACTTAAAATTAAAGACTCTGGATGTTGAAATGCTCTGCTTTATCAATATATACTTCCTTTAAAAAGATGATAAGCAGTACCAAAGGACTGTTCCAGAGTTGGAGAAACCCAGCTTGATGAAGTTCTTGCGAGGAAATGTGGATAATGTACCACTGTGCTGACACACTTTACAGATTTAACATTAGTAGTTTAATAAGTAGAGTAATGCGAGCTGCTTTGGTCTTCAGCTAAAGCTTCTTTGTACAAGGATTTCTCCCATGTAGTGATTTTGGTTCCCTATGGATTTTGTCATTAAGCATGACAATTTACTTCATGTCAGCAAGCACTCTAATAAAGGGAACTTTTGGTGCTTTAGTCTTCTGGTTGGTTGAGCTGTTGGGGGTAGAGTCAAAAGAGAAGAAAATTTGTACAAAAAACGTTATTTGTCTGTTAAATTAAAAGCTGCTCAGCTGGATGCTTGTTCTGAAGATTGGGGAAAGGGCATGCACAACAGTAAATCTGGTTCATAGGGTACAAAAAGGAAAAGGGTCCACTCTGCTGGCATTAGTGCTGTACTTAGGGCATGTCATGTGTATCTGTCACCAAGTTGCAATTAATTCTGAATAATCATCATCAGCCATTCTGTCTTTTCACACATTGAAACTTCTTAACAAATGCAGGCTTTTTGAGGCCTAGCTCTTTTTATTCAGTATGATTCAGAGAGGCTACTGCAGTACCATTGAGATCTTACATTCTCTTTCAAATAAGCTGATCCATGTCATAATGCCTTTTTTTTTATTTAAAAAAAAAAAAAGGCAAAACCAAAAAAACCTACAACCAAAGCAACAAGTATGCACTTCCTCCACAGGCTAATTATTTCACTGGGTGAAGTTTAATGTGATACTGCTATAGAAGTGACAGCTTTGTACACACATCCTCGTTCATCTCAGAAATGCTTTTAATCTTGTAGTTTGTGCTAATCTAGAGAGGAAAGAAGCTTTACCTAACACCATTGCAAAAGTGAGGCATCGCTGTTCCTGTTTCACAGATCTGGGAAGTGCAATAGTACATCTGAAACATTTTCCAGAAGAATGTAATGCTCCTTAGCATATGTTTATTTAAAAAGTACTTTCTAAATTGAATTCTATAATTAGACCAGTTAAGGAAATAGGATGCTACTCTGACTTTGGCTGAGCATCTTCGCTTTCTGTGCTGATGTTGCCAATGTGGAGATGACCATAGCTTGGCTTTCAGCAGTTTGGCCCAATACAGGTGGGAAGAATGAAATCAAGGCTGCAAAGTTTTAAAGCATCTTCATGTGTTGGTCTGTGCTTGGTGAGAGAAGAGCGAATGAGCACTTGGGAATAGTGAAGTCAGGGTGCGGTTTTTTCCTGATGTGGACCTGGGATTCAGCAGGGGAAACTGGTGGGATGCTCTGAGCAGTGTGGCCACTTACCCCGGTGCCTTAGTCCCTTCCTCCCCATCCTCTCGCAAAGCAAAATTACAGCAACAGTGTTTTTGCCTTGCACAAAATCAACCTCAAAGTCTGTCGTAGCCACATTGCCACTCTAATATGAATTGTAAATACGTTTTGCAGGACTCATGCTATCACTAGTATGCTTGGCTTCGCACTGGGTACTCATACCAGCAAAGTGGATCTTTAGGTGGTCTTGTCTGCTGTCACTTCTCAAGACTTTGTTGTTGTTATTATTACTACTATGCACTAAGGAAATCTCAAGCTTTTTCATGAAAAGCAAGACACCAGTTCTTATTTTGATCAGGATGGGCATTACCTGAGCTAGCAGGCTATGTGCTTGAAGTTTAAAGGACTGACTCTGGCTTGATTAGGTGGACTGTAGACTTCAGTTTTCACATCTAAGGTGAGCACAATGACCACCAGCTGGTTGGTTTTCTTATATTACTCCACTTTCTTTTCTGCTCTTTGTTTTAACGTTATTTCCCCCACAAAACTGTCAAGCTTACTTGTAGCTCAGTGGCTAGGACAGATTTCTGGGATGAAGTTGGATGAGACATTCTGTGTTCCAGTTAAGTGCTCTAATTTTTACAGATTTTACTTATTTGGAGGTAAGAGAAAATGGGCTCTTTCTCCCCCTTTCCCTCTTTGAGCCAGAAACGGTCTTCTCATCTAAACTGGTTCATACGTTCCTTCAGGCAATCCAATTTTTATGGAAAAAACTTTCATCAGAAAATCCCTGACTTGTTGTGCTCCCTGGAGATCCATATCTACTGGATTTTAGTTACTTTGCCTTTGACACATTGGCACAAAAAAGATTCTAATAAGAAGCAGAAGTGAGCCCACCATTCATCTTTCTCTGCTGCTCTCTTGATTTGTAAATGAGCAAAGTTTGGTTATATACTTACATGCAGTAATTATTCTGTAGTGATTAAAATACTGTAGTTTTTCGCAGTTCCAGCAGTGAATCCCTTCCTGTTGATTATTAGAAGACTGTAAATGTTAATGATAACTGTTAGTCTGTTCTGGAGTTCTAAACTGGACTCCAAATCAATCACTTGACGTCTTATTTTTATTTTTTTTCTGGACATCTTTCTGTTTCGAGACTCAGCAGGAAAATGTAATAGTTCTGTTCAGTATTATTATATTCCAATATTTTCATATTCCAATTTTGCTAGGAGAAACATCAAAAAATAAATTTTAAGTTGTAGGAAACTTAACTCTAGAATCATCCGTAGTTTACTGACAAGTTTTAGAGTAAATGACTTCTTAGACCCCAATTCTTTTGAAAAGAGTATTTAGTTCTATCTTACAAATTTAATTATGCTATTGCTACTGTGATTGGTTTGTTTTTTTTGAAAAGTGGGAAATTCTGAAAAGCAAAACTCACTGGAGGATTTTTTTTTGGTGTGTATAAGTGGGAAAGGAAGAAGAGGAGGGTTGATGGAGCTGTAATGGTCCCTTGCTGCCAGATTAGTGTCTGGTGGCATAATAACTGCTAGGAAAACTTGAAGCTGTTTGAGGTGGCTTCCACTTATCCCCGTCCCCTGGGCAGTCTTATGCTTGGTGACCGTATGTTTTGGAGGGGCTTGTTTGTTTATATTTCACTGCTTATGTTTTCTGTAACACGGATTGTATGTCTGAACTGCAGCTCATCGCTTTTTGGAAAGGCTTCCATGGTGTACTGCAGGTTTCAGAATAGCCCCTGTGTCAGTGCTTGATCAGTAACCGCTGTAATACTAGTCCAGCAATGAAATTCTGCAGTTTTTCTTTGATGAAGTGGACAATGATTGAATTGCAAATTGTAAAGCAGAAATATTTTTTTTTATTGTTGTATTCAGCATTGCTCACCTGGTTCTAGCTCTCTGCACAAGATGGCAAATTAATCTTAAATTTAACTTCATACCAGCCCTCCTTGGTTTTCAAATCTATTGCAGTAACAAAATAACTGGGAGAGTTTGAATTTCCATGCATTTGTAAAGAAACAACGCTTTTTGAGTAATGAAAATCTTGAGTCTCACAGATAAACTGTAAATACTTGAAGTGTGTGTTAAGGGTGGGATTTTTTTTTCAGGGTGACATTAGCAACAGTGGCACAAACTGCAGCACATTTTAAATTAAGTTATTTTTCTTTTTCCCAAGTTTGTAATGCATGCAAAATGCTGATACAGTTCAGAGAGCTGCTCATACAGTGCTGTGGAAGCGGGTTTAGCATTAAGATGGTCCCAGCGTATGAGATGGGGATGGTGGGGGGGAGCTTTACCCTCTGCTTCCGCAACCCTGGATTGAAGATAAAAAGCCATGGTTTAAATTAGAATTACAGAGTGAGAGCAACCCGCCTGGTGCACGGAGAACAGGCTCTGACTCTTACCCACTTCTGTTCCTTTCAGACTTGCGTGTCTGTCCGTATTGTGCTGCCTTATTTATCATATTGTTCGCTTTGAATGCGAGGAGATGGGGAGGTGCCACAGGTCCTGGCTCATCCCGGGTGCTGCTCTGCAGCAGGCACTTCAAGCTGATGCTAAAAAGCCACCGCCTGCCCCAGTGCTGGGACAACTGGGAGTCTGTGTAACTAAGCGAACCGTATTGATTAACGCCCACTGTTCTGTACGTACAAGGCAATAAGTTCCAGAAAACACTAACACAGAAAAACCTCCATCAACTCAGGCTTATAAATTTAGAAACAAGGCAAGTCATTAAAGCATGTATTTTACTAATAAATCACGCTTGAAACAGTGTGCTCTGCAAATGAGCAACTTAACCGGGACATGAGCAAGGCTGACTTTGTTTCTGTAAAAAGATTTACACACTTTTAAATGGCAGGTTTGAAATGATTGACAGGAAAGAAAAGAAATGAAAAACCTGATATAACGGTAGTGTAAAATAGAGTAACGTGGGGGGAGTTTATCTACTCCTAAACACAGTTACTTCATCTAACTGGATATTAGAAAGCCTTCTTTCTTGTGATGTCTTACATGTGATGATTGCTTTAGTGATAGAGTAAGAAATTTAACAATAGTGTGTAAAAGGAATAACTGAGACTCTGCCTGGTCTTCGATTTTCATTACTTTTCCCAAAAATCCCTTTCAAACTCCTATACAAGTCGCACCAATTTCTAGTAATGGTGTTTCTGTTGCCTCAGTCAAGTGTTTCGTCCCACACACCTCCTACTCTTGAGTCCCTCTAGCACCTGACTGATGTGACTGTAGACAAAACTTTACCATTCCCCTCTCTCATGCTGTTTCCGCACACAGACCTGGTCCTCTCTTTCTTGCTCTTTCTCCAACAACATTAGCACTGGTGTATTGCACAAACCTCCATCCAAACCAGTGAATTTTTTTCTATCCTTTGGTTTCCAGGTTTCATACAGACCATGTTTCTTCCTTTTCATATTTGACACGTTTTTCAACTATGAAATCAGATCAGAACTTGCCAAAATATCCTTTATTGTATTTCCAAAGTTCCTAAGTTGTCCTTTGTCAACAGCAGAAAATATTCTATATTAGTAATGGTTTGGAAAGAATGATCTTTCAGAGAAATTCAGGCTAGACAAGCAATTAAAATTGGTGTTGCTACATGGATTTGTACTATCTGCAAACCTGAGCTCCTCTTTGAAGGAAAGAGGGTTGAAGTGTGTGTGGCAACCTAACACCTAGCAGTGTGTCAGCTCACTTGATCACACCTTGTTCAGGGAACCCGCTGCTGTCACCCAGGACCTTTGTTCCCTGGAAGTAGCTTGATGATGTCATTAAACGAGTGCACCTAACAAGAAGAAATCCTTCTAGAACATCTTAACTTTCAACATTCTAAATATTTCAAATCAGATTTTTGCTGCGGTTAAACAGACAGCTAAGCTGTTTGCTGTTCAGGGTAGCAACAGTTGACAGTTGGCACTGCATAATTGGGAACAGGGTTGGTTGAACATCAAAAGTGGGAGACACTGAGACAACCTGCCCTTCAAAATGTGTCCGTCATTGGCACACCTATTTCTTTTTTATTGTGATCCACTCCCTGGTCTTATTATTGTTCTTCTTACTGTGATGCATTCCTTATTGCTTGTTGGTTTTTGAGCAGTAACATATTTACTGGATAGTCACTAAAATGACTTGTGGATAAAGTAGACAGACCTGATTTGGTAGAGTGACTATTCATGAAGTTATGTAAAAACAATTAATACTCTAACATACCAGCTGCAGTCAAAAACTAAACTGGGAAATATCAAAGTAATTTACAATGTGTAGTTGAGTGTGTGTGCAAACACATACAACCCTGTACGTACGTCTTGGCAGAAGTCAAGGATTGTTCATGAAGAATTCCCATTTATTGGCTAAAATATTTAATAAACATTCTGTTGTCAGGCTGAAAAAAACAACTTGGCAAATCCACTGTTATTGACATGAGCTCTTTCTCCTCCATTCTATTTCTACAAATATCTCCTGTTATGAACTACGCGATCCTCTTTTGCCATTTGTATGACATTGCGCTGTTTTTTATTCACTTCATTTATGTTAGTGTCTGTGTATAAAGGAATTAAAGGGGACTAAGAACTCCATTATTTGTGTCTCATCACAATCACGGCTAAGTAATGTGCACAAAGTTCAATCAAATGTATTTGTGACAATTGTTTAGGTTTTGTTATTTCAAATGCATGAGTGATGTAGAACTGGCCAAACTCAAACCTTGTCTTGGTTTAGTCCAGCGAGTTTATTGTATACTTTATAAGGTTCCTTTTAGTGTCTTTTACTTTTTATGTCTCAATGCTTCGTCCTAAACAATCTCCTCCCATGAAGCAAAAGTGTTGACATTTCTTTAAGCAATTGCAGACTTTCCGAAGCTGTTTCTTGATACTGCAAGGGTAATCAGAATTGTATAAATTATATGTACCTTTCAAGGAGCTCTGTAACTTGAGCTCTTTGATGGAGCTGTGTAGTGCTTGGGGCGGGGAGGGAAATTTATGGGGTACCAGACAGTGCACAATACTTAAATTTCCTTAGTTGTATATTCAGTGATTGCAAGCATACGGCACATCCTGCAATATTTTATTAACTCTCCAGAAACAAGACAATGTGTTTTTTAAAAAGAAAAAAAAAAAGTATTACAGTAGAAAAGACTGTAATAAGACCCATGCACCACGAAGCGAAATTACTGAAGTAAAGTATTTTCAGAAAAGAATGTTTACCCCCAAAAAATCTGTTATTTTACTGAGGCATCCTACACACTTGTATTACTGTTAGTGTGTGTGGTCTTCTCTCTTACTCAGAAAGAGCTGTGGAATTTAGTACTTTTTACCTATCTTTTGAGTAAAGCAGTATCAGATTGATACCATCCCTTACAAAACAGAAAATACGAATGAGATTCTTAGTACTGGAACAAATGATAAAAATCACTTCAGCAATGTTATTTTTACCAGTTGCTTCCGAAACACTGTGTTAGTAAATTAGGTCATAGAGGCTTTAATGCATCATGGAAAATACCTGGGAACTAGACACAAATGCTTCTTTAAGATGCATTAGAGACAAACACAGGTGCTTCCAACAACAGCCACACGTTAGCTCTACATTTTCATTTTAAAATGTTATTTTAATTATCTAAATGTATTTTCTATAAGCAGTAGAGCAGCTCATGCAGTCCACCAAGTTCTTAGATGATACCCAAGATGCCTGTTGTTTCAGAAGTGGGAAGAAATCAGTAATGGAGATCTGTAGATCTGCTTCTATCTTACTTGAAAAGAAAAATGCTTAAGAACGGGAAGCTGGAAGGAAAGGTGGGCTGAACAGAAGAACAGTAGGGGTTTGTAAATCTTGGAAAATGGAGGGTTGGAAGCAGTAGAGCATTAAAGAAAAACACAAGTCTCAATCATTCCACAAAAACCCAACCAAACAAAAAACCGCCCCTCAAGGAATTTTATAGGTACAGCTTTTTAAGGGGATCTCGCAAGAGGAATGTTATGTAATGAAGCTTTCAAATTAACTGATGAAAGATTGCAGAGAGAAACTAACCTTGGCAGAAAAAAGAAAGACTGAACACATAGTAAGAGACAAATATGTCAGTATGTTTTTGAGCAGGAACAACCTACTCTGCAAGCTCATGGAGCCCCTTAAGTGGAGAGCTGCAAGATCATTTGGATGAATATTCATTTTGTATTAACTGTAAATGTAAATGAACTTCACTGCATCTGTCTTTCCAACCTACCATTCAATAATGTTATGGAAAAGTTGCCTAGAAGTTTGAACACAGGTCTCTCTGCATCATCGTAGGACAGGTGAGAGAGTCACAATCTCTTACTTAATTAACAGTTTAGAAAAAGGCACTAACTTTGCATTAAGTCATTTGGAAAATGAAGGAGCTTCCTTCACAAAATTCCAGCCTCGCTGTTTGAAAGATGCTTTTTGCCTAAGCTGGCTTTTCTGACCAGCTTCCACAGAGCAAAAACACAAGTCTGGTGTCCCCTGAGAAGTGATCCTCTGGGCAGCCCCACTACCCTACTTCTAAGCTGACATTTTTAGCAAAGCAAAAAAGAGCAAACAGCCTCCAAACAAAGCCTGTTTTCTAACTCTTATGACATTCTGGCTGTATAATTTAAGTACAAGTAGGGGAAAAAACCACAACCTTCAGGTACTTGACTGTGGAATGCTTGCTCCCCTGGAAGATATTATTCTTCTGATCCCTTTGTAAATATAAATGGTTAGAACTAAATAAAGCTGTCTACATCTGAGAATAGACAGTAGAAGGGTAAAGTTACACAGCTGAAACATACACTATATACCAGAGTACACATTCATTTTGTAGACATGCAGATGCTATTGGTCTTTCTAGTCTCCTGTTGATGCTGTAAATACAATGAGAAGCAGGAGAAGGTGCGCGGTGCAATTATTTCCCATTGATGCAAAAATTGTGAGCAGATAAAAATGTGTGTAAAGGTATGTACTTCTTGTTCAAGGGAAGTAAAATCTGAGAACTTCTCTGATGAGGGTGCATTGGAAAGTAAATGCAGGAAACAAAATATTTCCCAACACCTTGTTCTTGCGGGTAGACATAACATAGTTGAACACTTGTAGAAATACAGACATCTTGAATCCTGCCTTCCTCTGCCCAAGGAGGACTGAATAGCCATTAAGACTATGCGTTCCTGTGTTTTTGTTAAGCACAGAGCAACTAGGGTAATTTTAAGGGACAGCATAAACAGTTTTAAAAGACAAAAAATGATCCTTTTAGGAACATGTCATTCCTGTGATTATGGGGTTTTCTTAGGCATCAATGAAACTTAGAGATGCTGATGAGATTATAATATGAAATAAAAATATTTTTTTTCTAAGGCTTACAGTTTGCTGAAGTGATACTCAATAAAGAAACAAAAATAATCAGATGGTCACCTATGCAAAAGCTTAAGTGAGTTGAATTGTGGATCTCTCTGTCATGTTTTGCTGGATTGGTCGTATGCTGAGTGCAGCAGTTGTGCAGCACTACATGATGAATGTTGTCTTGGAGAGTCCAAGGCACCAAGGCTTCAGGGTAGATGCGCGCCACAGAGCAGTCTGTGTCATCATACATTGATCATTTTGAGCAAGGTCCTTACTTAAGCATTTTGTGATTCCTTTCCATCGTTCCCATATGGCTGCCCTTCCAGAAAAGGAGAGCTGGTGCATGTCCAGGATGTGTTTTGACGAGGAGCTGAGAAATGGCCAGCACACATGCTGGGGCTTGGGAGCACTCTGCAGCATAGTGATCTGTCCCTATTGGCTATACAGCATATTCTGAAGTCAGTATGATAACTTCTTTTGCTTTTTATGAAATTATATCACTCTCTCATCTACCGTAGGCTACCTCTGGAAGGAAACAAAAGCTTATCAGTACATATTCTAAATGTAAAGTTGGATCAGAAGACTATAAACTAAAGAGACTGGCTAGTCCTTCAGGTGTGTGCATTTGTCAAATTTCATGGAAAAAAAAGCAGCAATACTCGAAACTGTGTACACAAACAAAAGGACTAATAGGGGATTTGTGTGCTTCCAGAAGGAAAAGAAAAGCTGGAGTTGCGATATTTAAATACACTTTTTAAAGTGCACGTTTGAGCTTGCAAGTAAAATGAGAACAGATGTACCCATTAGATCAAGGCAATTTATCTATAAACTTAGTTGTTTCCAGATGAGAGCAAGCATTAGTTGGATAACAGGGATGGGTAAAATGGTTGTAAATGCCTACCCTTCAGTTTACATTAGATTGTTTCAAGACTCTCTCTTGCAGGAGTGCTAGGGCAGGGATGATGGGTCTGGATGGGGGTGGAAGCCAGAGGAGGAGCAGACACTGGAGAAGGGCTGTCAGGAGCTGTCAGCACTGGTGTCAGCTGGTCTGTAGGTCCCAAGCACCACGTGTGCCTCGTGATGCTTTTCTCGCTACCCAGGAGGGAGGACAGCAAGGAAATCCTGACAGCTTTCGGGAAGGAGAGTGATCCCAGTGGGCTCCAACAGGGGACAGAGAGGGTCTTCCAGACCTACAGGTGTTGACAGCAAGCAGGGCTCGGCACTGGCACCCTTGTGTTCCTCAGCATCCAAGGGATGGACCTGGATAGGCTGCTTGGGTATGAGCATCTGGGCACCTGGCTTCTTCCAGCCAGGGCAGGTGGGGATATCAGTGATATCAGTTTTGTTTTAAAGCAAGAAATCCTCTTCCCTTGGGACTTGCTGTTTCATTACAGGTGTTGCAACATTGTCCTACACTCTCAAACTTGGGGAAATAAAATGTATTGAGTGAACTCCCCCGCCTTTTTTTAAAACTGCATGATATTTTAAAACTACATCCAGTGAGGAAAACCAAAATATTTAGCAGTTAAAAGCGTATTGACTTCCATAAATGAGCTATCAAAATGAGATATTGAAAACTAGTTACCTGATTTTACATTTGGAATAGCTACATGATTTTTTCAAATCTTACTGTGTCTGGTAGTCTGCAGCTTGGGAAAAAACCCAAGAGTATTCGGCTTGCATTTTATTCTGGGAAGGTGAGCACCCCTCTGTGCTTAATTTCTTTTTGCGTAAGCTGTTTGAAATTCTGGCACCAACAGTGTCAATTAAAAATTACCGCTGGCTTCGAGAATTTGCCCGAGCTGTGTTTCTTCTTCTGTTTGTTGGCTGGTCACAAATATGTTCATAATTATCCAAGTAGGTGTAAGAAAAATCTCTGCACAACTGAACTTAATGATGGATCTCGTCCCCCCCCTCCCTCGCCTGTGCCTCTTTTCTCTAAAGCTTTATTTTAACATATGGTGTTACTTTCTTCTGTATTGGCACTCAGGCTCCTTGCACAAATGGAAACGAAGGCCTAAGCAGTGACCAGCATTTTTAGAAAGATAAGTGAAAAGCATTTTGATTTTCAGCTCTTCAGGCACCTAGCATATGTTACAGCTTATTTGTAAGAAATATTTGGAAAAGAAAGCAAACCCTTCTGATTTTTTTTTCTCCTACACAGCCTAGTGAAACTTTGTAGTAAGTTTTAAAAAAAAATCTTAAACAACTTTTGTTCCTGTTTCTTCTGGATTTCATTACTCTAGATGGGATTAAAAAAAAAAATAGAAAAATACCCCAAATTTCAAAAAATATCGATCTTTCACATACAAACCCATTGACAAATAGCTCTGCTTTCTTACGGGCTCTTGCAAACCTAGGTAACTGGACAAATTCAGGCATGGGTTACTTAAGCATTTGCAGTTTGAGTTATTTGGGGTGTTCAATGCGTGACCAAGTTTTTGAGCATGTTAAGCGTTTACAAAGCATTGAAGGTATTGGGAAATATGGTACTTCATGCTGGACGCAATCTTTGGTTTGGTTTGTAGTACTAAGCATTCCCAGAAACAATTTCACTATCTAATAAACCTAACGTTATGTGCTCATTTACCTACCTGAGGATGAAAGATTCGATGTAATTGCGAAGTGTTAATATTTTTACCTGAACCATTAAATCTTTTGAAGTTGGCTAATCACAGGTTCAAAGAGGGTGAGGATGTGTTTTTGCATCAACTCCCCTTAACCAAACAGGAAGGTGATTAAAAGAGCTCATCTCCAAAGACTGCTGTAAGGATCTGCCTCAAGACTTTTTAATATTGTAACGTGATTAAAAGTACCTAAGATGACTTCCTCTTGTTTACTTCTTAATCAGTTACCTAAATGTGATCTCATTAAAACCACATAAACAAACTATACTAAAAAGTCACAGATGAGTTCCAGGCACAGATTTAAATCTCAGATATGGATTTTGTTAAAACTTCAAGCATTCTTGGGTAAGGAAAAGGATATCTTGTACATGAAATATAAACTTACAATCTTCTTTGACCCTTTCTGATTGATTCAAAGTTACTGTTTCTCTATCACTCAGGTTAAGAGATCGTGTATTAAACTTGCTGATAACTGATTATTATCCTTGCAAACATGAACTTGTGGAATTTGTTATTCTTTAAGGGGAACCATATGAAGTTTTTGCAGGTTGACATTTTGAAGTGAGTGCTCTATGCAAGTGTATAAAAAGATATTCCAACATTTCATGAAACTTCTTAGTTTCTTCAAGTTTTAAATTCTATTAATTTGATAATTTAGCTCTGAGTATTTTCAAACATATTTGTTGAAGGATTTTGTCATTAGGTATTGCTGCTGTTGCCTTTTTTTGCTTCTATGTATTAAGCGTAGTATACGTCATACAAATTTTACTATGATAAGATCAGGCTGAATTTAATTGGCTTCTTTTGGCTCACAGAAAATTTATCAAATTTAGTATTTTAGGAAGCGACTGTTATCAAAGTTCTGTGGCCTTGCTGAAATGATATTTAGGTCCAGATCTTTCCTGATGCTGTAACAAAGGCCATCTGCTTAACAGTGAAGTTATTCAGTGAGAAGAAAAGTTGACAGCAAAGTTTATATCAAAAAGGCGATGCAGAGAAACGCTAAACTCCAGTTCCTTATGGTAATTATCCCTGCTAATGAAATGATTACATGCTTTCAGGTATGTTGGTCTTGGCATTATTATGAGGGGCCTTTAAGTCCTCCCGACTTGAGTGTGAGTTGAAAGCACTCAGCACGAGAACTGGCTTGGAAATCTTCCACCAAGCTGTCAGAAAACCTTCATTAAATGTTTGTGAAGCTGGGTCCTCTTCATCGTTTGTTTGAAATATGCCATGCTGAATGTAGGTGTGACTTTCACCAAGTTTTCTGATGTGCTGTGAATATAATTAATAGATGCTTTTTGCAATATACAATTTTGCAATATATAAAAATCAGTAAATTTAAGGGAGACCAGCACAGATGTGATGGAATTATGGAAAGCGGATCTCTCTCTCTCAAGCACCACGGGTATGCTTGAGAGAAATAAGGTGGGGGGGGAGAGGGGGGAGAGATACTTTTTCTCTGTTATCAAGATATATGGAGCTAGAGATGGTTTAAAACTCCAAGGTTTTAATCAAGGCCCATACTTCAGGCTTGGACTTCAGACTGTGTTGCGGGTGTTTCAGCCATTGGAAAAGTAATTGTGGAGGGGATGTGCGTGTCCAGCCTGCCCTCTGCACTGCAGTAGCTGCGTACCCAGTGCTCGTGGGCTTGGAACTAAGGGGAGGGATTGTTTCACTGGTAATTTGTCCTAAATTATTGCTTTGTTGCTTTCTAAACCTTTTATTAAAATTACCAGCACAAATATTTATTTGTTATTATTTCTTCTCAAGTAATTGGTAAGTATGTATGTCGGGTGGGGTGTGTGTATTTATCTATCTATATATCTGGTGACCTGCGTACTGCTGTCAATCCTATTTAGAGAATTGAATGTAGGTTTGCCTAGTGTGAAGGTATTCTTAATGATATATCTAAGCTCCTTAACTCAGTCTTATGTGTTACAGAAATGTTTGCTTGTATTATGTTTGCTGCCAGCGTGGCGATGGCCTGCTTTCACTGTGGGAGGCATACGGATAATGCAAACAGGCAGCCCCGGGACAGGTTGCGTTTGCCTGGGGGTCTGTGCTGCTGGCTATTCCTGCAGTATACCAAAATGGATGAAGTCCCCAAAAAGGTATTGAGAATTGAGCTTCAGAAAGTGCTCCAAAATGAGCTGGAATAGTCTGAGAAACACAACAAATACAGGTAGATTTCCAGATGAGAAAAGTGTAGGGATGATTGTGATGATGATAATATACGAAAAACTCAGCCTCCCTCCTAAAAAGTGTGCCCCCCAAACACACTCCAACCAATCAACCAGAAATGCCCCCAAAACCTGCCTTCAGAAAATAACCAAGGTATCTCTAGATACCTAAATTCATAGTTGCAAGAGAGAACTCCACAGTTTTGCATACGCATTTGTGTACTTCCTGGTGGAATCTGGAAATGGGCAGGATAACACCTGTGTCTCCCCCAGGGACCCAAGCTGATGAGCACGTTCAAAGTGTGGCCATCTCAGAATGGTAACCCGCTTCCTTACACAGTTGTGGTGGTAGAGACCTAACCTGCTTAGAACAGCACAGGAGTTAAAGGACTTTGATCGGAAGGGAAGACCTGTCTTCAAACTTCAGAGCTTTAAGTGTGCATCTGCTAGAGAAGTACCAATAACCATCAGTCTATAGGGTGAAAAAGGGCATTTTCCTTCCTTCCTCTACTACTGAGCAGAAGAGAATGAAAGATTAATGTGGCCAGATGGAAAGAATATAAGAGCAAATAAGATTATGACTTTGTAGCTGAGGTACTCGCAAGACTAATTCAGTAGCCGTGGTCCCTCTTATGTGGATTTCTTCTGCGTTTTAACATAAAGCAACCATTGGAATAAAAAATCCTTTGTTATTTAAAAAAAAAAAAAGAAGTAGAGTTCTAATGTACTGGCCTCTGGCTGGTCTCCAGAGGAAGATTTTTTTTTTTTCATCTATATATTGGCTCATTCTGGTGAGATGTCAGTCATACTTTTTCTGTTGTGTACAGGAGACTTGATTTTTACATATGGCTTACATGTTCTCAGAGACAACAATTATTTGTTTTGCTTCAAGGTGTTTTCAAATAGAATCTCTTATTCCAACTGGTAAAAGTACAGCATGTATATATAATAGAGACAGTGCTTACCATGTAAACCAAGCAAAGATGTTGGTTGTTCCTTGTTTTGTTTCCTTCAGAAAGCCATACGTGTTGGTCCTGAGATAGTTCCAAAAAAAGTGGGGGAAAAAAAAAAAAAGGAAAAAGTAGAGGATAAGAACAAAGTATTGAGTTACAAAAGATGGGTAAAAAGATACAAAAAGAATTTGTTTCTTGATTGTGATAAATGTTTAACAGATGCTAAATATATTAAATAGAGGCAGAAGCAAAAAAAAAAAAAAGAGAGTATGAGAATGGGAAAGAAGAGATTTGATTTCGTTTAAGCTTTTGGAATCTCAAATGTGTAATTTTTTATTTTTTTTTCCCCAAGGGCCGTACAGTTTTTCTGTATGCCACAAGAGCATCCCTTTTGAACCTGTGATCCATTTTTACTACCAGTCATAGGTCCAATCTTTAACTTCTGAAACGTGATGGGCTTAGAAATTTTCAATAGCCAAGTTAGTAAGTTGAAAATTTCAATTTAGGGCAAATTGATTGGAGGTATAGCCTTCATCGATAAAATTTCTCCGGTTGCTGCAAGATTATATATTGTAAAATTTGCTGACAAAAAGAGGAAATGAAAAGAAACTGTCAATACAAATTGGGTGGACTTCCCCCTCCCGCCCCCAGCTGTCAGCCGTTATTTATAGAGTCCCCTCACACTCATAACTTAATACCAAGAGGAGTTAGTGTAGTATGCAGAGTGACAGATGACTCTGGGGTGGAGGTGCCTGCCTTGCTGTTGCTGTGCCGTTTGTAAGCCAAAAGCAGTAAAATTGTGCAATTTAGTACCTGAGAGTGTGCGAACGGTTAGAAACTCGGTCCCAAAGCATAGCTTTCAGCTCACCGTGAAAGGCAATGATTCAACAGGAATCATGCTAAGGCGTCACGTTTGGCATGATTCAACTTCGCTAAGAAGGTACTGTAAAATGATGAACAACTGTTTCCTACTGCGGGGGCAAAAGAAAAAGCTGGCACTTCGGAAAATGAAGTTCTAAAGAATGTAAGATTTGGTTGGTTAAAGTAAAAAAGAAAAATACAAATAGTACTTCTCTTAGCGCTCTTGGGGTGTGGGTGTGTGATCTGCTCCTGCTGCACCTGCTGCAGATTTTTCCTGGCTATTACTGTTCATGGGAGCAGAGGCGTTGTCTTTGTTTTAATGGAAGCATCCTGTTACCCTCAGGTAACTTTGGAGTGGTGTGCCTACAGGACGGGCACTTGATGACAATTATTTTGACATAAGTAAGTTTATGAAAAGAGCCTATCTCTTTGTGCAATAAGAGACTGATGAGTATTGATTAAAAAAAAAAAAAGCCCCCAATACAAATGTACTGTTTGGAGTGCAGGTATATTACTACTTTTAATAGGTATACTCACTATAACAAAAGTATCAACTTTATCTGTGGTGGTAAGGATTAGGGGAGTGAAAAAGTATTCTCTTACAAGCTTTATTTTTCTGGGCTGGTGCAAGTGGGAAGAATCTTCCCCCCCCCCCCCCCCCCCAATACAGTAGTAGCAAAATGAAAGTTGTAGTCAGCTGCTAAACTTGCACCATGGAAATAATTTTTGTTGTTGATGAAAACAACTTTGCTGCTGCTGTGTTAGAAGCACATGTTTATTTTAAACTTGTAAATGGAAAAAGTGGTCTATAAAAACTACTCTGGAAAAATAGAAAGGACTTGGGGAAAAAGAAGGTGCATAAGTCAAGATGGTATAATCCTGAAACCCATTGCTCATGGGCTGCCTGAGTCTGCAGGCTCCGAAACTCTCGGAGCAGCCCTCTTCCTTTTAAAGTCTCTCCAGGCATCATGTCTACTTGAGTTATAATCCACCCCAAAGATGTGTTTCCGTCTAAGCCTCTTAAGGGTTGCTGGGTCTGGAAGGGGCTCTCAGAGCGCACCCATGGCATGCCGGTGAGATCAAACCCAATCCCAACGTGTGGCGGCAGCTTTTGCTTTCTGCTAAAAAGGATCTGGCTTCAGTAATGGTTTTTCTTTTGTGTAATACTCCAGTGGCGAGCATGCTCATCCAGGTGCTGGAGTGGGTACGTAATGCTTTCCTCTGCCTGGAGGGTCTAACCACTGGCTTAGAAGCTTTTCTGGGGATTTCCTTTTACGCTTGCAATTGAAGCTGTGCTTAACTCAGCCCTTCCGCTAGACAGAGCTCAGAGGTGCTTTTTCAGGTCTGGGGATTACTTTCTAGGAGACCGAGTCAGTTCCTGAGATGCTGTAAGAGCTCGGTCGTAGGAGATCAAACCAGATTGCACCCTGGTAACTGAACGATAAGATATATTCAAATAGGCTGCCAGGGGAACATTTGGTATGATTGTTTATTTCTCATAGCATGCTTGATATGCTCATTAAAAATAAGAGATCCTTCTGGACAAATCAGTTTTGTACTTCGATTGGCTCCACTTCTTTACACAAATTATAAATAGAAGTCAAATATTTTATAACAGAATATGTTCATTTTGCTGTTAGCTGGATCAGAGGAAGGTTGTTTTTCTGTTTTCAGGAATTTGTTAGCTCATTCAAAAGTAGAGCTGCTGGTAATGTAGCTAGGATTTTATTTCAAAATAATAAGATTCTAAGTTTATTAGTTAAGTGATGAACATATATCCATTTCGAGCCTTTTGCAGATCATAATCGAGCAAGCCTGGCATGAATACAAAAAGCACTGGGAGGACTTGAATTAGTAAACCCCTCCACCCGAGCTTTCTAAAAGAGCCCAAAGAAACTGGGAGACATAGTCTGTAATCAGTTTTACAGCATCGCTGGCATTAGAACCTTACAAATAGAAGCCGATCTAACACCGACTACCAGTTATATATCAAATCATATGTGAGGGGGTTTTACAGAACTTAAGACTTCTTTGTATGCGTGCAAGTAACTAATTAATTAAAACCACTCATATTGCAAGTGTTGGGAGGAGACAGGGAAGCCAGTGCTAACCCTAACTGACCCAGTCCAAACAGTACTGAACTGCGCCACTAAACCCCAATATTTAACAACTTCTTCTTTTCTTTACCCTCTAATAAATATATACTGTAAACTAGCTAATGGCAGCAATTCTGTACGCAAAGTTGTATTTTTGTTAGAAATAAGTTCTGTGGATGCTTGCTTATATGCTTGTAAAATGCTGCAAAGAATGCAATCAAAATGCTAATATAGTTCCTCTCTAGTACTAGAATAAATATATTTGAAAACATAAAACTAGAAAGGTTAGAGATAAGAAACATATGTATTCCTGCTTGCTAGTCAGTATGTTTTAGCAGAGATGTGGGTAGGAAGATGGGGGAAGATGATTAAACTTATGGAAGGTGAAAGAAATAAGGGGAAAGAGAAAGAATTTTTTTTTTCCAAAAGTATAAACAAATGACTGTGTCAGTGGCTATATAATAATAAAAGAGAGGGCGTTTTGCATGTAATGTGTTGTGCATTTTGAAAATGGGGTGAATTCTGGTTTTGTGGAAACAGAATGCTGAAATAGGTGGGAGCCGCTTCCCTGGCTGGGGCATCTCTAGCGCAGAACCAGCAGCTCTGGGCTGCTGGAGTATTTGGCTCGGGGCAGGGTTTTACAGTCACTCTGCTCTGGTGGAGCTTGTCTAGGGCACCAGAACTGTGCTTGCCAGGAACAGAGGCAGAGGAGAAGAGCTTGCCTGTCTCTGCCCACACACACACTGCACAGATGCAGCACATGGGGGGGAAAAAAAACTTCAAGCAGCCTGACACCTTACAAGCCATAGAATCATTCAGGTTGGAAAAGACCCTTGGGATCATCGAGTCCAACCATCAACCCCACTCTACAAAGTTCTCCCCTACACCATGTCCCCCAACACCACATCTAAACAAGTCTTAAACACATTCAGGGATGGTGACTCCACCACCTCCCTGGGCAGCCTATTCCAGTGTCTGACCACTCTTTCTCTGAAGAGTTTTTTCCTAATGTCCAGCCTAAACCTACCCTGCTGCAGCTTTAACCCATTCCCTCTTGTTCTATTGCTAATTACCTGTGAGAAGAGACCAGCACCAACCTCTCTACAATGTCCTTTCAAGTAGTGGTAGAGAGTGATGAGGTCTCCCCTGAGCCTCCTCTTCCTCAAACTAAACAGCCCCAGCTCCTTCAATCGCTCCTCATAAGATTTATTCTCCAGGCCCTTCACCAGCTTCGTTGCCCTCCTCTGCACTCGCTCCAGCACCTCGATCTCTCTCTTGTATTGAGGTGCCCAGAACTGGACACAATACTCAAGGTGTGGCCTCACCAGTGCTGAGTACAGGGGGACAATCACCTCCCTCCTGCTGCTGGTCACACTATTTCTAGTACAAGCCAGGATGCCATTGGCTTTCTTGGCCACCTGGGCACACTGCTGGCTCCATGTTTAGCGCGTGTTTTTTCTGAAATGACTGGATTGGAAAATGTCTCTTGTTGAGTGCCGTTGTCTCCAACGGGTAGAGGGGGGGACTGGGAGTGCACATCTCTGCTTGCTCGCTTCTCTCTCTCTCAATTTCTTGTGCTACCAGAGATTTACATAGCCCAGATGTGACTGATGACAGTCACACCTGCTTTCTCCAAAATCTTTCTGCTCCTGGTACATTATGGCTATATATAAGCACACACGTATGTGTGTGTATATATATATATATATACAGCAACTGCTGTGCATGCCAATTACTTTTCTACTAAATACCTGCAAAATCAGTGTGGGACTTGAGACTATCGGTTGTGTTTGGATTGAGGGTCACAGGCCTTAAGATCAAAATCCATCTTAATGGATAAGATGGAGAACACACAGGCTTGAACCAGCCTGTGACCAGCCACACTATCTAAAGGTTAACATGATCCCTCGTGCTGTTCTGGCCAATGCCAGCTGGTGCCTCCTAAATAATACATAGGGTCATTTGGTGGGTGTTGGGGCTCAAATGCTGTTCCCAGTGAGAAGTGTACAGAGGGTGTCTGCTCCCAAGGGAAGGGGAGAAAAAGTCTTTAGGCCTCCGAATGTAAGTCAAGTTGAGACAGTTGGACTTGGGGTGAAGGAGAAGCATTGTTGTGTTTACCAGCGTAGATGTAATGAGGGTGATGGAAAGAGCCAAAGGAGAGAATAGAAAGATCTAGCAAGGGGTTTGGCAGGTTAGTGAGGTGAAATATATATATATATATATAAAAAAAAATATATATATAAAATATATATATATATAAAAATACATACCTAAAAGGTAGCGAAACTTGATATTTCCAGTAAAGTGTTTTAAGAAGTATAGACAACCCCTTTTAGAATAGTACTCTGCCTTAGCACACAACTATCCAGATGGTTTGACTTTACTTCTGAAAAAGGCAAAGGTTTTACCTCTGCCACTAACCTCTGTATCTGCAAGAAAAAAAGCAAAACAACAAACGTGCGTACGTATGTAAGTAGAGCAGAAATAATAAAGCGACAGTCTTAAATGAAGATTTTGGAGATTCATAACTCCTCATCTCTAACAAGATTTTTGGGTCCATGTTTTCTAAATCTGGCTCAATATGAAGCAAATTGCAAAACAAATCCTGCTAGCCTATTTTTTTCCAATAGTGACTCCAGAAAAATAAAGAGACGATATTAAAAATATATTTATGAATGCTTCTCAGTGTCTTAGTTACAATGCATGCACATATGTATATTATATATTTTCACGGAAGAACGCTTTTCATGGGAGGCAGAACACCATCAAATCTCAACTGTTTTTCCACTCCAGTTTGTATTCCCTGCTGTTTGGCACCCACTCGTAAGTTAGCTTGCCAAAAGAGTAGCTTGACAATTAGGTATGTTAGCACAATTATGCATTTCATAAACTAGGCAAAATAAAGCCCTCAGTGCTATGATGAATAGTCTTTTCTCTCAGAGCTTTTTTTTTTTTAATAATTATTTGTTAAACAATATCCCTATTGTAACTTCTCTGGTATGATACTGCAGTACACAAGCATTATCAAAGGGGAACGGTATCTTGTGCTTCAGACAATAAACCGTCCGTCCTGTCCTAAAGAGCTTGTTATAGTCGTTCATCACCACAGTATCCGAGGACTTTCCAAGTGTGTCTAACATCTGTCACTGTTTACTCTCTTATTCTTTTCCCAGAGAGAAAGCGTGTGCAGTGAAGTATCTTGGTTTAGACTTTAGACTTGGTCTGTGTCTCCTTCCTTATATTTGTTAGAAAAAACATAGCCGAAGAGAAGTCTTTGTGGAGAATGGTCTCCTCATTTACTGAGGGAGTTTATCCCATGGATTTGGCCCCCAGTCTTCCCAGAGTTGTATCTCTGCCAAAGGATAAACCTTGGCTTTATTGTGGAGAAGATCACAGTGCTGGAGTATGTTAACTGTTTATCATGGTTTTCATTCTGCTGCTTTGGGTAATTTTGTACCGGCGCCTTTGTGCATTACATCCCCTGATGGCAGAAACAAAGATCTTGAATTTCATTTCAGCTTCTGTCTGCAGCCAGCATAAGTCAGAAAGGACCAGGGAGGGCAAGTTTGTGTATTTTTATTTCCTGAGCAGGTATGCTTTAATGTTCAGTACTAATTAGGTCCAAACTGGTGCATGTTTCAGTTTGTTGCCTTGACTGTGTGTGTTGGAGATGCTGAGCGACTGCAGACTGAACTACAATACCAGGTACCTTCTCTGTTTTCTTAATAAGTTTTACATCATCCCCCTCACTGATTTGTTTTCTTGCATTTTCTATTGTAGCTACGCTCACTTACATCATCACTGCCTTTAAGTCGTCATCTGTTTTGTCGTTCCTGCCTTGTCTTCACGTTATCTTGCTGATTTCACATGAAGAGAAGACCAGTAAGACATTATGGTGCAAGGTTTCTCCTGGGCTACTTCAATGCTAGAGAACCTACTTTGCTATTTTTAGGCTCTGTGCGATGTTTCTTTCCATACCTGCTTCTTACACAAGTTAAGAGCTCCCTGAATGGCTCATCAGCCATGGTGAAGGGTTGCCCTGTTAGCCTTAGTACAAAGTGCTGAGCAGTATAAGGCTGTTCCCCTGTCTTGATTTCAAAAATCGCCAAGGAAACAAAGTGCCAGGTTGTTTCAGCCGCACAATGAACTGTAACACAAGTAGGTTAAGGCAAATGTAAAATACTGCAAACTCTATAGAAAAAAGTATACCGAACCAAAGAAGACTGTACATCAGTCTGTGTAGAGGTGGCTCATCTTTTGTCAGAGGCTAAGCCTGTCTGAAGCCTGAGCAACAGAAGTCACCAGGTTACAGCTGCATAGAGCAAACCGCTCCTTAGCCTTTAGAAATTATTTGACTTCTTTTTCACTCTCTTTCTCTTCTTTTCTCTCTTCTTCCTGTTTTTCCCTCTTCCCCACGTCCCTTGTTTCTTCTTGTGACCTGCCCACAGGCTGCCCAACAAAACTGTGGGCTCTCCATCCTTGGAGGCCTTCAAGACAAGATGTCTTGAAGGACATCTGAGGAACCTGCTCTGACCTGGCCTGCCTGGAGCAGGGGTTTGGGCAAGCTGCCCTGGGGGTCCCTCTGAACGACTCTGGGATTCTACCGAACTGGCCGCTATACGAGACAAGGTGCAGTGGTAAAACAATCTGTTCAGAGCCATAACAGGTTGCACTTCACCTCTTTGAGGGCCACCATTGTATCATACACCTCTTCCTGCCTGCCCGCATTGTTAATGGTTACTTCATAAAAAGACATATCATTCTAAAAAGGTATTTTTTTGCTGTTTTATTCACTGTTCTTATTTTGTATCTCATATATTCATGGAATGAGTAATCTGTAGCAATTGAGGATATTACATTTTATTTACCACATCAGAGTAATCTTTCATGCGTTTTGCACATCTATTTAACATATTTTCGTACTTCTGTTTTCTGAATTCTAATGGGCAGCAAACTTTAAAGTCAAGAAACCTGAAGTTGTCTGGGTGAAATCTTTGCGCTTACTTAGTATGTCTTTACACATAATCTTGCTTGGACTGTCACATTGCCTTACATTTTGCATGCTTATTAGTAATGAATTCAAAATTCTTCTAGTTGTTTAGCTTTTTCTCAAAAACGTGTTTTGCACAACTGCCTTAAACAGAAACTTGCTAATGGAAATGAAGTAAAAATTAGTTTTGTACTTAAACTCCTTGAAGCGGACAGGTGAAATAATTTCTAAATTTCTTTAATGAACGTAACAGAAGGAGATATGATATGAATCTGAACTATAAGTTTATATACTTAATTAATTTTACGTGTCTGAGTAGACAACTAGGTGTTTTCCAACCAGGTGTCTTCCCCTGCTTCCCCCAGATGACTGACACCTTGATGATTATCAGCCATAGCTAGGACAGTCTGCGTGCGGATCTTCCGTGCCGTGGCTCAGCACAAAATAGCGCATTGCAAACTGGTGAGGATCTAAAACTCAACGTCCTCCATTTCCCTCCTCCGCTGAAACAGGGCCCAGGCTGCAAACCTGGTGCTGAGACATCTCTGCTGTTGCTGCCATGCTGGTTTCTCTCTGACATCTGCTTATTTGCAACACCTGTAAATAGGTTTCTAATGTGTTTAATATGCTTACTTTGCTTTTGTTCCTGTGAAGTTTTCCAGACATTGCTGTGCTCGGTAACACGATTATTTCTAGGATGGTCCCTGCTAAGTGTTATTGTCTGCTAGTCTCACTTTGTTTCCCCTCTGTTGCCCCTTACTCTTTCTCAGTCCCATCATCACTGAAATCATGAAGAGTATTTGAAATACTACAACTTTTGGGAGAGCTGGATTTGATTGGATTCTTTAAAAAAGTATTTTATGATTGAAAGGCTTAACCAGACGCATCAGTGATCTAGAAGGCAATATCGTAGAATAGTTAAGAGTTGGAAGGCACTTTCAAGATCATCAGTTCCAACCCCCCTGCCCTGGGCAGGGACACCTCCCACTAGACCAGGTTGCTCAGAGCCCCATCCAGCCTGGCCTTGGACACCTCCAGGGATGGGGCATCCACAGCTTCCCTGAGTAACCTGTACCAGCGTCTCACCATCCTCACAGTAAAGAGTTTTTTCCTGATATCCAATCTAAATCTCCCCTCTTTCAGTCTAAAATCGTTACCCCTCGTCCTATCGCTCCACTCCCTGATAAAGAGTCCCTCCCCATCTCCCTTGTAGCCCCCTTTAGGTACTGGAAGGGGCTATAAGGTCTCCCTGGAGCCTTCTCTTCTCCAGCCTTGCATACAAGTAAAAAAACCCCAGCACATAATGTGTCGCTTAAAACCTGTGTAACGCTTGGAAAAAAGAAAAATACAGGTAATAATGGCAGTGAGGTAAAGTGTTTCAGAACAAAACCACAGTGATGATTTACTCAAATGCAACAGCAGCTGCCTGAAAGCGTATTTATTTCCAATGTTTGTGAATCCTTGCCCTCTCCTTTTCTCATCCCCACAGTAGTTATTTCAGTTAGATCAGGCAGCCACACATCTACCGCCTTTGTTATCAGGAACAAATTGCCATATTCTGAGTGGAAGTAATGCTAGGAAAGAGCAGTTTGACCGGCCTGTGGTGGTAGTGGAAGAAACAGCGGGGGGTAAAGAGCTGGGGTCCTTCCCTCTCCCTCTGCTCCTCACCACCCACCTGCACAAGATGTGCTGCGATTTCTTCTTCTCCAATCGATAGCTACAGTCAAACGTAAAATGGGAAAGAAATGTTCTCCTTTCAATAAAGCCCTCTGCTTCCGAAAACAGTAAGCGTAGAAACACCATTGTTGAACAGTCAACACTTGTACTTTTGACCCTGTGTTTTATGTAGTGAGAGGGCAGAAAGGGGACAAGTTGTTTTTGGCAATCTTTTTAACTCCTTTGATAAGAATTCACCAAAACTCAGACCAACAGAAATAATACAAGCAACATGATATTTTTTCAAACCAATAATAACGGTGTCTGAAAGTTCAAAAACTTTCTCCAGTTGTCTAACTTTACTTTTCTAAGGTAGATTGAGAGGAAAATTTTCAGCTAGCACTAAATTTGCATGACCACCTCTTTAAATTAGCGCTAAGGTGTTGTGAAAGCTTTTATTATTGCAGTAAGTGGCATCTTATCAATTGACAAGTACATCCGCATTAAATCTCCAGATCCTGGCCTTTGGCATATGAGAGTACTGATCATCGAACATTATGTTCCCACTCAAAATGCTGTCTTGAGAAATTGTTAAAGGCAACTTGCTTTACAGGAGGCATCTACTCTCAGATTAAATCATTGCTTAGCCTTTCTATTCATTTGAACTCTTTGGTGCTACCAGAGGCTCAAATAACTTTAACAACAACAACAAAAATCTACTTTTCCATCTGCGGCTAGAGGTGATTACGCACTACCCAATTGCATTACAGTGACAAGACTGGACCACAGTGAAAGCACAGTTTTATGATCTTATGTTCAGTTATTTAAAGCGTATGATACTGGGGGACGGGGGAGACGAAATACCTGAAAGACTGCCATCTGGTACAAAGCATTTTAGCATGTAGTTTATAAAGATACTAGAAATACAGACCTATTTTTGAGTCCCTTTCACACAACTGTCAGGGTCCAAGCAGAGAATATACCAGGTAGAAACCTGCAAAATGGTAGCCAGAAAATGGAGGGGGGGGGGGGGGGGGGGGGGGCGGCGGAGAGAGAGAGAGAATGAGAGAATCCACACATATTCCTAAACAGAAAGGTGCTGACTAGCAGTTGGTTTGGTTTTGGGTTTTTTTTTTTTCCCAAGTGTCCAACGATCATTTCTACAGAATGCTGTGTTGCAAAGGGAAACCCACTGGTGATGTGGATTATATGAGGTAGGGGAGCTCTTTTGGCAATAATCTGGAGCAGCGTGTCAATGCTTAGTTTCTCTTATGGCTGCCTTGCTTGAGAGTGGGATTTAGGCTGAATGAACGTGATGCCCTGAGCAGCTGTACCATGGATGTGTCTTTGCCTGAGGTTTAGCAACTCTGACAAGAATGTATTTTGGTTAGGGGTAGTGAAGAGAAACCTCACCCTGCCAGCTAACAGCAGTCCCTGGGACTGGACAAAGAGATGATCTCTTACCGAGGGAGTGAGGGGGAGAAGGATGCCATAAAAATAGGGAGGGGCGGGGGAAGAAAGATAAAACCAAAATGCCTTCAGGTCATCTTGTGCAATTTTTAAAAAAATGTTAAATTAAAAGCAAACAACTCTTCTTATTCCTCCTGCCCTTGCTTCTAGTCTGTCACGTTGCCAGGAATTGTTAATGCAGGCAGGCACTCTGTGTTGCATTGCGGTAGGCGAAAGTGGCGTGCGTAATTTGATGTGTAGAAGTGTTTGGGTCTTTTTTTTTTTTTTAATCAATTTGATCAATTAAAAAAAATGAAACAAAACCCCAAATGCAAAACACCCCCTATTTTCCTAATATTTTCTTCTTCCAGTTTCACGTAGACCCTCAGAATTACCACGTGTATCTGTAAAGGGCTGATGCAGAACTTTGCATGGTGTCATCTGGTGATAACTTTTTTTGTCTGGAATTCCCAAAGCGGGTGGAGAGACAGGGTGTGGGTTACAGGGCTGTTAATACCTACTCTGTAGGTACTGCCAGCTGCCTTCGTCTGCCCGAGCCATCCTTTAATGGCCTCATAAAATGTGCCCTGGAGTGTCTTTGGAGCATTAATATGCTCTTCCACTTGAGAATTTCATCTTTAGAATATAAAGTCTTCCAATACAGTTTTTATAGTGGAAGAATAAGACTAATTAGTTTAATAGATGGTAAAGGGAATTGGCTAAATTGAAAGGATTTGTTGCGCTTTCTTATTTTGAAGCTATTTCTGATTCAAATATTTTAAAATAGAATTCACTGTAGTCAATGTCAACAGCAGCTAATGTCCCAATGCCTTTACCTGTATGCTTCATCTCTTAAAACCTACTCAGAATTTTCTGCCTTGTTTCATCTGATTTTCTTACCCTTTTTGCTTAGCAGATGAATCCAACTGTTTTTTCACCAGTGGGGGTGTTTCTTCGAGTTTTTATTTTGGACTAACAAAGTCATAACCCTAAAAAAGCGGTGGAGGGTGGGAGGGACACAAATTTGGAGTTGCAGTGTGTCTTTATTGTAACTCTCACTATAGAATACAAAAATATGAAAGTGGCCCAGATACCCAAAAGATCCTGTTAAAGTCAGTTGCGGCAGGTGGTGCTTTTATAGAATTCTTCTATTCAGACACGATATCCATCACCATAAGTGAGTTCATCTACTTGGTAATTCTTCCTTTCAGCTGAAAATAGACAAAATGGGGATCATTAAAACCATGTTTTACTTTGCTTCCATAAAGGCCGTACTGTTACAAAATGAATTAACTTGAAATGCTCTTTGCTTAATTAAGTGAGAATGCTTACTTTGGTCTCACTTCAGTATTCAGACTTTAGGAAGGTAGGGAAAGAAAAGGGAGGATAGATTAAAGAGAAAGGGAACAGCTGTTTAAAACTTAGTCTTTAGTCCCTAACACTCTCTGAATTTGTTATTCTTATTTGAAAAGGCATTTATGATGGTTTTCTAATGCTGCTGTTCCTCCCTCTCCTTTACTCTGCTCTCAGTTGTCCTTAGTTATTCCTTGCTTGTGAGATTTGTAATGTAAAACTACATTATTCATGTCATAAGGACACTTCTTGGATCCAGTTGAAGATTAATGATCCAGCGCAAGGGTTAAACCAGCTTGTTAAGTGCCATTGGTACTGTATTGTGAGGAGCTGCAAAGAAAAATTTAGATTTCTTTCTTCACTTTCATCCTTTTTTAAAAAACAAACAAACAAAACAATAAAAAAGAGGAAAACATGTAAAATCTAGACTTGAAATGCAACAAAGTAGGTAGGTCAGGACTTAGCACCTGGGGCAACTTAGAGCTGCATGTGGTTTAATATTATCCCTACGTCGTGGATTAGAGGAAGAAATCTCTCTTTCAGCATGTGGCTTCAATGATGGTCGTAAATAGACAATATAGGTTGGGGAATATATTCCACTGATACAAACTTTTAGGTCTCTGCTGAAATCAATGGGATTGTGGCAGTCTCCGTTGTATCGAGTATAGGTCTTCCGCAGCATCTCCAGAAAGACAAGAGAGGTGCTGTGCAGGGAAACAAAACCCACTGACATTCTGGAAGGGAAAGAATTGTGAGGCATTGTTTGAATTGATCAAAGTAATAGAAGTAATAAAATGATACCTAAAAAAAAAGAAAGGAAATGGTAGATTAAATAGCAAATAGCTCTTGTGTACCCTGGCTTGCTATGAAACTAATTCTTGATTTCATCCTTTGAGTCAGATAAAATAACTCAAAGTACCACTCTAAAGGCTTTGAAGATCTTTCAAAACACAGGGACTCTAAGAGCTATGCTGACATTTTGTCTGAGGTAGGGATGGGGGAATTACATCCTCAAAATTTGCTTTTACATAGGTGTTTCATTTGAAAAAATGGTAAATGTTCCTTTGACTACTTATGCAAGGAAACAGCAATTCCTATACATGGATGTAAGTGAGCACTGCTTAAGTCTCTGTTTGGAAGTTGCAGTCACCTTAAAAATAATCACTGGTGGTTTGCATTATCTCACTGAATTGTGTGTATGTTAGGGTTTTATTGTAATCAACAGAGCAGTTTTTGTTAATAGAGGACCCAAATTAAATATATTTAGTGCCATGTTTAATACATTTGCTGATTCTGTATGTGAAACTAAGTAATCATATACACAAAGGAATTTCTCATTCTTTTTAGTGCCATCTTAAAAAAAAAAGTCAGGCGGGTATGATCTTACTGATCTAACGTGCCCTCTTAATTAAGCCTTCACTGAATCAAACTTAATATCTTTGTCAAATAAGGTCAGACTTCCATGTATCAGTGTCAAAGCTACTAAAGATAGTTCACTGCTGAGACAGGAGGGGGAGGGAAGGAAAAAAGGTTTTTATGGCTGTATGGTAGAACCGCTTGTGTGAAAAGCTTTGGATCAGAAAGGGTGTTTGTAATCAGAAAAGAAATATTTTCCCATACAAATCCAGATACAGTTTTAAGGCGGAAAAGACTCTGGACAGGGTGCAAAAAATGCCTCGTCCTGAAGAGAGAAGGTTTCTGGTTGATTATTCGAATTGCAGCTGGACGTAGAAGTGCATGTACAGAGTCAAACTGAAGACCCACTGCGGTGTGTCTGGCAGATGCCAGGAGCGAGTACCCGGGGAAAAAGTACGTGAACAGTCGTCACATAGTGATATTCTCCCCACAGAACAGGGGCACCTTCATGTTTGAGAATAGCTAATGCAATCTTCTGTGAATTTGTGTAAATGGTTTCTGAAAGCATTTATAGTTACCTAGGCTTTATTCCTCAGTAATCCAGCATCATGGCAGCCTTCTATAAATCTCATAAGGAATCTTGGTTTGTTTTAGGGTTGTAGCTAACTGTTGTCAACTGGCTTCGGGACTTTACTGATCTCTTCCTTTCTGCAGGATCTCTGAAAGTGCTGGAAGAGCACAGGGTTAGTGCTGGCCCCACTCATGTGCCTGTGCACTGCAGACACCCACTGCCTGATCTTACCTTTAATTTTTATCTTTCAATTGGGCCCACAAGATGACCTCTCCTTGATAAAAGTATCAGCTTAATGCCCAGTGGCAACCAAAAGGAGTGCTTCATCTTTTTCCTCAGATGCGAATATCCCCAGATACTCTGTTCATATTAATGTCCTGGACTCTATGGACCTGAAATTCCTCACCTCCCAGACTTTCCCTCTTGGGAACACTTGAGGGGCAAAATCCTGCTGGGCTCTGCAAAGGTTGCCTGGCATCTGAGAGGCAGAGGGAGAGGAAAGTGCAGTCGCTTCTTCTGTTGCAGCTCTGAAGATCTTCACCAGGTGTGTTTTGCTGTGACCCAAGTCACTTTATTAAAGTAACTTGTCTTTGCCAGCATTCCTCCCCAGTCCTGAGTAACGATTCTGGGCATGCCTTCAGCTATTTAATCTGCAGATGCCATGTCAGAGATCTGGTTTCTTTTTTTCTCTTTAATATTATATTTGAAGTGTCTCAGTCTCAGCCATCTGAATAGATTATTTTTGGATCTCAGACATCGAAGCAATTATTTTTTTTCCAGATCCTGCTCCGTCTTATAAGGTCCATTAGATAAATACTTGACGGTGGATAATTAGTTGGCATTTGCGTTCAGCGAGAACAGAATACTAGTTTGGATCAAATAACTCTGCAGAACTGCTTATCTGTGTGATCTTTATTTATTTATTTATTTATTTAAAATTTTATTTTGTATAGCTACAATTAGAGAAAGATTTCTGAGGGGAAAATCTTTGGCTTGTGTGAGGCAGGTGCCAAGCTGGGTGGCACTCCTGAGCCTGGGAGCAACTCGAACTTGCTTCTCTCCTGTCTTGGAGTAATTGAAGGCAGTGAAGATTAGTTCATATGTTAGACGTAGTTTGTCATCTCTAGTAGTCTTTCACTCATGCTACATTAACAATACCCTCTGGATGGTGTGGGAATGTGCATGGGTGACTGTATATGCTAGCTCATATAGAGAGTGAAAATGACATCTCGGAGAGAAATGGAGTGGAAATTCCTTAACTAGTGTAAAATCAGCATTGATTTGCTGATGCGCAACAGCAAACTTGCTCACCAGAATTGCTGAAAGCTCTGTTGCGGTTAAACAAAAGGAGGTAAGAGTCGTGGACTGGTGTGACACTGAGAGCAGGCGTGCTTTTACCCCAGCCTCGCTGCTATTTCCAAAACACTCAGTTTCTGTTGCCTTCATTGCTTATTATTCTACTTATGAAAAAACCCCTCTGTCAACAGTGTTTTTCCTCTTACTGTAGTTATCTCCTATACAGACAGGTTCCAAAAGAGCAAAAGGATATAAAAACACTCGTATTGACCGTGCTCACCCTGCCACTTGCTATGGAAGAGCATGGGAACATATCCACCCAGCACTTTATTGCAGCTTTCCCTTCAGGGGTGAAGTGCAGAGCTGGTTTACGTGATTGTCAGCATACACAGAAGGCAAAGGACTCTTAAAGCTACCTTTAGTCATATTTTCATTTTTTTGCTCAAAGTTTATTAAAAAAAAAAAAAAAAAACACAACGAAAAATCAGATCTCATCTGTATGAAATAATGAAATTAATTCACAATATCAATTCCTTGTCTTTTAAAGCTCTAAGTTTTATTTTATTAATGAGGTTGACTTTCTCATTGCTTGTGCTGTGAATAACCTTGTTTCTACATCAAATTATCTTAGATCGTAAATTTCATATCATCACAAACAGCCGGGGGGGGGGGGGAAAAGATGGGACAAGTAAGGGAAAATATGCTCCAAATGATGAACAATAACACCCAATTTCTATGTCACTAATGCTTTCGGGATCATTTCCTCTAGTATTCCCTTATCTTTTAAAAATACACTCCAACACAAAAAGTTAACTGTGGAGATCTTAAGCATACTTCATCATACTCATAATATTAGGAGAAAGAGTTAGTTCTACAGGAAACTTGTTTTGTCCTTAGGCTTGGTGTAGACTATTTTTTTGTTTGCTGAATGGTAATAAATGGGGTGGAGTAAAACTTTTTTCATTGTTTAAAATATAATGTAGTTAATGTTTCTTGCAGGAAGGTCTGATATGGAAGTGCTAAAAGATACCTAAATCCTGCCAGAGCTGCATTTTTTCCTTTTAATGTCAGTATTTATTTGCTCCTTTGCTAACAGTAGGAGGCTTCATGACATTTCTGAGAAGGAAAGATTTCCTTATTTTACCTCTTACTCAGCTATCCGTGACTCAGATCCATCTTCAGTGTCAGAAATAGATGTTTTTCCTGCCATTCCCAAAAACCTAACTTCTCTGTGGATAAGAACCAGACATCCTGCTGTTGTAAGGACAGCACAGGGTGCCCTTTTACGTCCTCCACATGCACGAGGAGAAACCTCTCCTCCTGAAGGAAGTGGTACGTAACCGCTAAGACTACATAGTCCATGAAGCTCTCACCCTCAGTTGATGTATTTTGCTAATTCCCAGAAGCCTGTATTTAGTTCAGTAAGTACCTAAAAAAAAAAAAAAAGTCATCAGTGTTTGCACTGAAGAGTTCCATAAACGAAAAGGAAGGACTTGATGTCAAGCCGTATTTATCTCTCCAGATTTCAAATAAATTAAAACATTGCACTATATTCAGCTTTCTAGTGTCAGATCTAATTACAGAGTTACTTTCTTCACATCACAATAAAAATGATAATTGTTTCAATTCAAGGAATTGGGATGCTTAAAAAACAATTTTCTTAATAACATTACACATTTAAATAAATCAAAACTGTTAATTTAATTCAGGCAGCGACAATATAAAAAACTTATCCTTGTGGCAGTCTTTCAGGAAAAGAAATTTTGCAGTCGGATGTGTGATTTGACTTATCTTTTCATATCTACTTTCATTATCTCTTACTTCTTAATATGTATGTCTCCTGCTATAAATGTGCTAATCAGGCATATGTAAGATATCTGGATGTTAAGATGATTTCATAAGAATCTATAGAGATAATAAAGATAAATGATAGATTAGAATATAATTTTTCTCCTGGTAGATAATTGTCTCATTAGTCCATCTATACTATTTCTGTATACATTGACTGTGGTCAGAATGATCACCATTAAAACTCTCGCCTTCTCTAAATAAAATAGTTTTCAGTTTATATGTATGTTTTTTCATCTGGTAGTTTGTTTTTAATAGAATTAGGAAGCAGTCCCAAATTAAACTATGTCTGTCTATCTAAACTGTAACCGTAAATCATTATCTGAAATAATGACTATAATTTTAAGGTCAAAAGCTGTATCCTTGCTATAATTTATCATGTCAATGATTATAGATTACAAATTAATGGACAAATTGAAGTAGAAATTGAGAGAACAGAAGGAAGTGTTAAAAATACTTCAGTAAGTGATACTCTGTATCAGTAAAATGGAAGAAAACCTGATTTAAAGACTATTATTTGCATTAATACAAGACTAAAAATCTGTTCCACAATCTGCAAATAGTGGCTTTATGGTAAAATGAACACTCGGAATATATCTATGTTAAAGAAATTGCTTTTTTGGTAAATTGAGAGTTACGCTTCTTGGTTAATTTTCCTTCAACACCATTTTGTCTGCCATCCCCATTTCTCTTCTTTCCAAGTGCCACGTGCTGAAACTGAAGCAAACGCTCAGCTCTGGGGAAGAGCCCTCTTCGTGACCCAGTCTAGCTGGTGCTAAGACAAGGCAGGGTTTAGTTTGTTTGGTATTTCTGATTGCCGATATGTTAAAAAGCTATTTATCATTATTTCAGTAACACTGTTGCCTGAAACAATTTTTTTTTTTTTTTTTTAAAATAACGATAAAAAAATTGTCAAGTATAATTGTAATCTGCATTTTACATGAATGCTGTTGAAGCATGCGTATGTATCATACACAGAACTGGAGCTACCAGTATATAAATATATAGGTGAAGATAAAAACGCAAGGAGAGAAGTATTCACAATATGTATGTGGTAGCCTAAGCAAAATATCTAGCACCAGTGCATTAAAATTATTTTCTAGCAGTGGCTTTTTGACAGAAGCAAGTCTTGTTTTGACACTAAGATACACTTTTAGTGTAATACAGAACTGTAGGGCCTATCCTAACCAGCTTGAAATAAACTCATTTTTAGGGAGAATATATTCAGTAGCCTAGATGCCTTACAGTTGTTCACCCAGCCTTAGGCTTACTGGGGTATGCAGGCTAACAACGTAAATAAATATTTTCTTGATGTCAATAAAGGCTTTACAGCTGAATTGCGTAGGGTCAGACAAAACCTAGTATCTCTTCCAGGCAACGGCTAGCAGGATACGCTTGTGGGCAGCGTACCTGTAAGGCATCCTTCAAAACCAATGGCGCAGGGACTTGAAGGAGAAGTAGTGCTGTCCTCAATAAAACTCTCTTCCATGCAATTTTTCACTCAGTCTTTAAGTTCTTGTAAACATACAGTATTTCCAAGGCTATGAATCCACAGCGTTATAGAAAGAAGTTCCATATTGTAACTGTTGTGTGAAAAATCTGCTTTTGTTTCTTTTAAATAGATGACCTACTATGCTTGTGTGATGCTCTCAGAACTGCTACCTTCATTTTTTCCCCTGGGAGGCTGTGACAGGGGAACAAAGCCCCTTTCCCAGTATCTCATACTGGCGGGTGGTGGTAGGCTGAAAGTTAGAAAGAGTATGCATTACTGCCGCTGGCTCCCAATGTGTGGATATACCAAAGCCTACCCAGTTGTCCAGTGTTTGCTGCTCCATGCTCTGATCCTCTCTTTGAGAGCTCGGGCATAGAAAAGATGCTGTGATAATTTTTAACAGAGCACTTAATGTGAACTTAAGCATCTGTGATACAGTCAGTAGTCACAGGGACAACATTTTAAAAAGACTACTGTTTTGCTATTTTGCATTTCTGATGCCACTTCTTTTCCATTGTTCCACGTTCCGGATAAGTGTTGCGGTACTGTAGAAACCAGGGCAACAAATGTTGAATGTTGAAAGGGATGCTTTGCGTGATGGAGACTGGCAGCAAAAGGAAGGCTGATGGAACGGGTTCAGTGGCAGTGGTTCCAAGCCTCCTGGTGTCTTACGTGACAGTATGGGTTGAATGTTTTTAGCCGCTATGTCTCAAATGAATAGTGATATGAAGAATTAAAAAATACTAGAGGAGGGAAGAGTTTGTTTCATGTAACGTTAGTAATTTAAAAAATACCTATTCTAATTTAGCATTGCTTTCTAGGGCAGCAGGGTCAGGTGATACTGAAAGAAAGGCCATGACTTTAGCACATGTCAAAAGCAGACACTGGGAAAGAACAGTTCTGCAAGAGAATTTAGAGGGGTTTGGGCTAAAGACTTTCTTTAGAGATTGAAACGGGCTGGAATGCAATCACAAATTATGTATTTCAAAAATATTCAAAAGGAACTTAATTTTGCATTATGACTGTTATAACACATAAAAATCCCTTTACAGAAGCAACAATTTACTTAAGGATGGAAATCTGGTTACTAGTGTAAGATTTCCTCATGACCTGATTTTGATCTTACATTTACTTCTGCATTAGTTCAGAAAGACTAATTCTGTTTTAACTGAAACTCGATGCAGGGGAAAGACACTCACGCAGTAGTGAAAAAGAGCTCACTTTAAAATACTTCTACATATTGTAGGACCGTTTTGCGACTAGGTACTGCCCAGGGAGTGCACAGGTAGGAACTGGGTACACTTGTGCCTGGTTGGCTTCAGTGCCTGAGTTGAAATGCCAAGACGGGAGTTGGCCTTGTTGCTGATAGTCTCCATCTTGAAGTGTACATTGTGTATAATTCTTGGAAGGATTTTTGAGTTTTATTGTTTTAGCAGAGGTGGTACATGTGCACACGTTGGCTCAGACTGTAAAAAAAAAAAAAGTGAGAACAGCAATTTGAAAGAGACTAGTTTAAAGCTTGTCAGTCATACTTAAAGGACAAGATGTTTGGGAAGATGCGAGACAAAGAGGATGTATTTGTGTATTAAGTGTCTTTGGCATGTCAGGCTACAGTAGGAGAAACAAGGCAGTGCTAATGGATGTGTCTCTGCCCAGCACATGTGTGAACTTGGAATGTGTTCTGCCGGAGGGGGGAAAGAAGGTACTTGAATGCTTAATGCAGAAATATTTGAAGGAAGACAAGACTGTGGAAGAACTTTACCTGGTTATTTCAGTTGCAATCAGTAATTTGGAAAGTTTATTATATATAGTTCATAACAGTTCAGTCCATTATAGTACTTTTCTAGCTTACTTCACTCCTACGTGCAACCCTTCTTTTGTTTACCGAGGAACACAAAGAGTTTTTTCTTGCTCTTTTATGTCCTTCTGATTTGAAATTCCATTGAAACTGTTAATTTTCTTTGCCTTTCTTATTTGGTTTCTTCTGATGTTAACCACTTTGTTCAGTTATCAATTTAATTAATATATTTCCTAATTAACGGTGGCAGAACCTTAAATACTACATATTTCTAAAGTATTTAGAAACTTTCAGCATAATCCTAAGTCTTACTGTAGTGTAGTAAACTTAAACCACCTTTCAATTATGTAAATATTGTTCAAAATTCAAGCAGGCTGCCTTTTGTGTGTCTTATGAGAGAAACATCATGCATGAGAAGAACAAACATTGCAATCCCCAAAATATTTTTTTTTCTTAGATGGATATAACATTTTCAGTTTTCCAATAACACTTTCTAGAATGCTTATCTTGATAGAAATTAGGCTGATTGATTTCTGCCTTCTAAAATGGATATATTTTATAAGGGTGTCCTTTGTGAGGAAATATTAAATTTTATTTTTATTTCATGAGTAGATGAATGTTGAGTTGCTTATGGAAAAAAAATTCCAGCAACCATCTATTTCTGTGGCATTTGTCAAATCTACATTATCATCTTTCAAAAAGAAAACAAGTCACGTGTCTAAAAGCAGGGGGTTTGTTCTCATTTAATTAGCTATCATGTAATATCTGCAGTTTATAAAATCCCAGGTAAGTTTGTGAGCTGTTGAATTTCAGTGGGAAACCTGTAGACTTGATGGTGATTAAGGAAATAAGCTGAATTTTCCAGAGTAGGCCTTGATTCTGTTTTGTCCAAAAACCTGGCAGGGATGCAATACAAAATGAAGTAATGACTGGCAATACCAAAACCCATTAGCTGAAAACTGGAGTTCCTATGAATGAATGAGATGCTCACTGAAAAGCACAAGTCACGTGAAGGGGTGTACTTCCAATTCATTACTCTTCGATTTAATTCTGTGTTAAAGCTAACCTAAGAGTTGCAGGGAGGCAGGAGACAGTAGCTTTTCTAATGGTGCTTTTTTGAGGCTACTTTGTTAAGGCATCTAACTGTTGCTTTATAATCATGTACAGAAAGGAGCTAGTTGATGTGGAGTTTTATCTCTTCTGGGATCTTCCTATAACCTAACAAACTGGTACGTCCCATCTGTGAGTCTTTTTCCTACAAGTAGATGTGTTACCCTTGGAGTCCTGTCTTAATTCCAGTTTAAGTAATTACAGTTGGTCCTTCTAGAGTCTATCTACAATCTTAATAGGTAATGAAGCCTTCATTTCTTGTCCTAAATATTGATGCCTCTACTTTATGTGCTGTGGACTCTGTTTCTTGAAATGATTTCTTTGTCTAGTTGTTCCATCCATGTGTGAATATGCATATGATCTCACTATTTCATTAATATATTTCACATAAAAATTGATCACACAGAAATCCCTATGAAATTAATGAGATAACTTACGAAATAACTATTCAGGTGGAAAGCAAGTACACAAATAACAAGCAAAAAGCCCATTGGAAAAAAAAAAAAACACTAACTTGATTATTCTGGTGCTAAAAATACATTTTCATACGATGATTAGAAGAAAGCCATTTCAGGTTCTTTTGGAACATTACACTAAAGATCGGTTTTAACCACATTTGTCTTGAATTAATTATGTCAGAGGTGTGATTTTTGAAGTTCAGCAGTACTAAGATCCTTATGCTTTTCCTTGTTTTTCGTGCAATATTTGGATCAATTTGTAACTAAATCCAGTTTTGTACTTGAGTCACACAATTGTTTCATGAACCTGTGAAACTGTGAGGTGGAATTACTATTGTTTATTTCATTTGATTTTATTTATGCCGAACACAAAGCCTTTTTTGTGAGCTGCATACATTTGTTCATTTTTCTGTAGCAGCTGATGTAGCATCTCTACAAGATGGGTGTACCTTTCAGAGGTGGTAATAATGTACACATAATCCCAGTCCTACTTAATTGCAGAGGTTAAGGAAAACTGAAAACACTTATAATTACAGAAAAGAGAATCTTAGTGGTTTTTTTTTTTCTTCCCACAAATATGCTGACAATAACATATTTGGGTTTTCTTCTAGCCATTTAACAAATTCAGATATATATATATATATAAAAGACACTTCAGACTGACATTTTTATTTATGATTTGAACTTCTTCATAAGAAGGTACCTATAATCATCTTGCTCGTGACTTTGAACTCAAGAGAATGGAAGTTCCTGATCAGCTGTAGATTTCAGGGATGATGGACAGTATGTGGGAGTTGGCATGATTACACATCGTTGGAAGTAATTTGAGGAATTTGACTGTATCATCCCACCAGATCAGTCTTATTCATATGAATGTTTTGATTTGTCTCTGGTGTATTTTTTTTAATCAAGCAACTGGTGTGTTTAAAAATAGCAAAACATTCAGGAGGTTTTCATAACACATAATATCCTATTGGTGATTACTTAAATAGCAATCTACAACTGTCTCAGTTCTTCCTAAATCTATTACCTATGCTATTTTTGTTAAAGTTCTCAAATCTGAAAATGGGTCATAGCTCAAAGTTTGAAATGGATGTTTACTTGATATTTTTCGTTTAGGAAATGTTAATGGATAGATTCTTTGTACATTTAATTTAGCTGACTTAAATCCTCTATTAAAATGAGAAGTTTACCTTCAAGTGAGGAAATCTTTGTACGAAGGACCTTTGAACGTATGCACAACCGTGGTGCTGCTCTTTGGTAGTTACCCTGTGTGACACAGCTGAACACACTAACAGGGAACGTGTGGTGTAGTGCAGTGTGCGCATCTTCTGGAGATTTAGCATTAAAACGGATCATTAATTATCTTTAAAGTTAAGTGAGTAGTTTTAAGGGAAATTCCAGTATCTGATGCTCTGGGGTTTGGAGAGAAAGAGGTTGTACTGCAGCACAGAAGCTTTACAAGACCCACCGGTCCATACTGTTTATATCTATTTTGCAGCATGCTGGGGTGCAGGAGTTGGGAGTTTTTGTTTGCGCTGGTCTTGGCTGAATATGCGGTAGCTTTATAAGGGTTTCAAACACCATAGTCTCTAATATGTCTGACTTCAGGCGGTTGATGAAGTTTGCCTGTCGCTGTAGGAGAAATGTCAAAACAAGCCAGTAAGAAGAGACTGAAATCCTAGAATAAGCTGAATGTTTTTAAATGTATTATTAAAGGACACTTGTTATTGAAGTTCCATGACAGAGACCCAAATAAAATGAGTTGAATAGGGATTATTTGAATGAATTTCATCTTTGCTTTGTCTTCGACTGTTGCAACTTCTTGCAGTCCAGCAAAACTGAATCGCCACTACTGTGGTCTATATTATTATGTAGAATAATATGTGGATAAAATATTTGTCAATAACCTATGTCTGCTCCTCGAAAGAAGGTTAGCACGGTGGGAAAAGTGGCTATTGCTCTCCCCTTCTTGAAATTAGGCAGCCTAACTCTATTCTCCATCTTCCATGGAAGATGAGGACTTCCAAATTTGGAAGGAGACCTTGGTCTGAGCTGCGACCGTGAGGCCCTCCAGCAATTAGATTGCCTCTTTTCTACCCAGCTGGAAAGAGTTTAAAACGTGCTTAGTTCCTGCTTGCATCTATTCTTGATATGGAGGCAGCAGACAAAGGGGCTGGTGTGACAGGGACCCGAGCCATTGGACTCAAATCACCGATTAGCTCATTTCACGTCAGCCATGTGGCTTTTAGACAGAAGTCTGGAGCCAAATATCTCCCAATTACCTGAAGTAAATTGCTTCATAGCTTGTTACCAAAATTCTGAGCAAGGTTTTGGCCGCTGCCTGATATTTAATTAAACTCCATGCATCTGATAACTTCTCTGCATGATGTGGCAAATAGGAAATGCTTAGATAAAAGTTGATTTCGAAATACAGAGAGGGGAAAAAAGAAAAACCCAAACTTGAAAGCGTGTTCTTTTATTGCAAAGGAAAAGAGAGGTTTTGCTATATAGAAGCTTAAATACAATCCAAAACTAACTTGCATTTTTTGCAGTTAGAGAATAAAAGAACAGAAATAGTGATGTTATGATTCCAGGCATGATTCAGACACATTTTAGCTCCATGCAAGTATCTCTCCAATCTGACATCTTACACACTTGTGTCTTGCTCAGCAGACTTTAAGAAATAATTTCTTATTCATGATCCTAGCATCTAATAGCTAGCTACCTGCTGGACAAAACACAGAACAAAAAGACAGTTTCCATCTCGGAGAGTTGATGGTCCTGCTGTAAGACAAAAGATAATAATTAGAGGAAAGAAAGAAAGAAACAAGAATAAGCTGCTGTTGGTCAGCAAAAGGAGCCGTAAAGTTAATGGCAGATATCCCAGAAAGGGAGATGGGTTAAGAAATACTTTCGAAGATGCTTATGGGGAATTTCTGTTCCATGCGAGTCTAACACAGAAGTCAGCATTAATATTTATGTGAGAAAATTTAAAAAGTGGATATGAAAGGCTGGTATCGTGGGGATGAGGGAATTTAATGAGATCTCATCTGTGAGTGTGTGATAATCGTGTGCGTGGGAAGGGTACGCCAAGGAAAGCACTGACTGGAAATAATAGCCTTGACTCAGAAGACTTAAGTTCCTAAAGTTTGATGTGATAGAAAGGGCAAGCATGTGGTGCCTCCTAGGAGAGGGTTTGTACTAAAATGTGTTCTTTTTCTATGACTAATAGGCAGAAATTATTATCAAGTTATATTTTATGCAAAGGTAAAATGCTATGTGACTTGTAATCTGAGGCATCTCACTCTTGTGTGCGATCTGTAGGAGGTTTGGCAGCTGATTAAGACTGGAGACTCTGTTACAGGCTCCTATGATTTTTGAAATCTTCACGTATGTTTGGATTTCCAATTAATCCAAAAAAAAAAAAAAGTGATACTGCATAAAATTCCAGGTCTTCATGCATGTGGTTTAGAGTACTGTGAATGTCACAAATTAAAACATAAATTGCATCTCACAATGACAGTCTTTCTTATTTCTTTCTGTTGTTTATCCTAAAATTTAAGCTCACAAACGCTAATAAATAAAATAAATTCTACTTCAAGTTACTTCTGTGGGTTGAAATATGTTCCCTAAAGAGGGTCACAGAGGCACAAGCTGTCAGAATTGCTTGACGATCTCGAGCCATTACTTAAAGTGTAAATGTATATTTGTCATTCACTGACTGCTATGAGGCAAGGCAGATACCATTAAGCACATTTTGTCTAAAAAAAGGAAAAAAAAAAAAAAACCAAAGAGAAAAGATGTTTGATGACAGATGAATAATATTGATGTGTCATGACTCTAAATTAGGAACTTGCCGAGAACAGAGCATGTGGAGTTGTCCTACAGCTTAGTACCACATATGGCCATCCACCTATATTAATGGTGTTATTCAGAGAGGGGATAACAAATGTGTTGTCAGTGGCTCTTATAGGTTTAATTTGAGGTTCTAAGATGGCTTTTTTTTTTTTTTTACACAAATATATGTTCATTCATCCGGAGATACACACAGTGGTTAGAATCCTCAGGTATCTAAAAGTCTTTTTCCTTGAATTTTCAGGGCCATTTGTATAGAAATTTCAGGTAAAACCTTGTCTTGAAACAAAAATATCAGGAGAGTAATAGTATAATGTATTGACAGAGCAAGGAAGACTTTGTAGTTTTCTACTGGTCAAGTACAAACTTCAGTGATGTTTAAGAAGTGGCATAATGGTTCTTCACTCTTCTACTTTTCCTGCAATAGAGCAGGATTAGGCAGTATTTAGTTCAAAATAAACTTTTTTTTTTTTCCCAAGAGAGTCATGCATAAAAAGTCAGGGGAAAGGCAAAATTATATAAGGACATTTAGCAAAAGCAGTTAAGCTTCAATCAGTTCTATATCTCTTGTCATTATACATGTATATGTGTATGTATGTAGAAAAAGTATGAGAGTTCATTTTGCATTTGGCTTTATTTAACTCTTGAGCCTACATACAGCAGGTAGAAAACAGAAATTTTTAATTGTGTGAGTGAGAGCTCAACAAAGAATGAAGTTCCTTGATTTCTGGAGGGGAAAAAAAAGTTGAATATAAAAAAGGTAAAGTCTAAAAGTTAGTAGTAACCCACTACTTTAAGGTAAGAAGATGAATAAGTGAGGAAGCCCATTGTTACTTTGGCTTTGTAATGCACTTCGGTTATGGTTTTGAGGAAAACTCCTTTATTCTGTAATTTATTTTATTTTTTTTACAAGTAAAACACTTCTTGAGTACTTACTTGGATACTCAGGGGTTTTTGGACAGCCTTGTAGTAAAATGGCTCAAATATTTTGAACATGCTAAATGCCTCATACAACTAATATTCCTTACTAATAGGATACCAAACACTGTAGGGGAAAAAAACCAAACAACAACAACAAAAAAACCCAACCAAAACCCAAACAACCCCACCCCAAAACCACAACAACAGACCCCCAAACCAGCAATTCTTGTTGATGCCATCACAAGACAGTGCTTCTCACTTTTAGCTTTTTTTACTAGTTTTCCTGTGGCACTTTAGTGGGCAGGAATAGAAATAGCATCTAGTTCTCATGGAAGTTCCAGAGACTTCAGGAGATCTTACGCTGTAGATAAAAATCATTATTTCTGTTCCACAGATGAGCAAATCAAGGAGCATAAAAATGAATTTACTAGCTAAAAGTTGCGAAGCAGGTCAATAATGGATTAAAGGCTCCTGTGTCCTGTACTGAAACCATTACATACGATATTTTCCTTAAAATTGGCTATTGAGCCATGCATGTGCCTTTTGAAATAAAAACCTAAATGAAGGATAATTTTCAAACACATTTTTTCCATATTCATCTCAAGATTGGTCCATCTGCACGGCATGCCCTGTGTCACATTTCTTTGTTTTGGAGGGATAATAATTAGCATGTTTCTCTTTCTTTGCCCTTTCTTCCTTTTGGATCAGTACAGCATTTATTAACTCTAATTAACCTTGCACTAGGATGACAAGTGTAATGAGAATCTTGAATAACGTTTAAAGATAACAGAAACACAAAAATGAACTTTTGCTTGCTTGCCAGATGGAGTTTTACCACTGTCTTACTGCTCTGACTCACAAAAACAAGTACGTGATTTCTACAACTCCTGGGTATACAGACAAAAGTGCTCTTGGTGGTAAATATCCCTGAAAAAGCAAGACTGAAGAAATACAGTATTTTTTCTGAATATTTAAATGCACTGTAATACAGACAAGAAAAATAAACTCCAAAAAGCCTCCTCTTAACCGTCTTTGGGAGAAAATACTAAGGTGGAGATAGTAGGGTTTTCCCCTGTTCCTTTTCTTATGGGACTTAGACAAGCTATCAAGTCAGCGTTATATTCACAGGTAGTGAACTGTTCCGTTTTAATAACTACTTCATTATAAACAAAACGAAATTCTAAGTGTAATCTCCTTGGCTAAGTTTCTAGATGATCGTACTATGAAATCTGTTACCACCCCTATATATATTTATACATATACATCTATATGTATCATCATTTTTATATATATATATTTTTATATACACATAACCACTTCAGACTGTTTGGACACTTGTCTAAGTTTCTTCATCCGTTCACATGCTTTAGGACAAACGGGTCTGATTTGTTTTCCCAGATTAGAAGTGTGTTAAACTACACTGAAAGATCTCAGTGTTGACAATAAAGGGTTCGTACCTGCAATGACAAATACTGTAGCAGTAGCATCTCTCCCAGGGGTTACTTTCTGACCAGATCGCACTTCCTGAACTATTAATTCATTACGAAGGTAGAGGGGCACATAAACAAAATTTATCATGTGATTGCTGTTAAATGGAGTCTGTCTCCTCACTAGCTGATACCTACATCTGACACATTTCTTCACCAGAAGGGTCTGTTCTGGGTACGCTATCTGCAGAGAGATCGGTGCCGTGAACACCAATGAAAGCTGCAGGCGTGAACTGAAATGGTAATAGTTTGTCTTGATGCATTGCATTTCTATTTGGAGAAATATCACAGAATGGTAGGGGTTGGAAGGGACCTCTGGAGATCATCTAGTCCAACCCCCCTGCCAGAGCGTGTTAACCCAGAGCAGGTTGCACAGGAACGCATCCAGGCAGGTTTTGAATGTCTCCAGAGACAGAGACTCCACCGCCTCTCTGGGCAGCCTGTGCCAGTGCTTTGCCACCCTCAAAGTAAAGAAGTTTCTCCTCATGTTTAGGTGGAACTTCCTATGTTCAAGTTTGTGCCCATTACCTCTTGTCCTCTCGCTGGGCACCACTGAAAAGAGCCTGGACTTGACCTATTAGAAAAATAAAGTATTAACAGGGACTTCTTGTTAAACTGGACTTGGATGAAGTGCCTTTGTGGCTGCAAAATGTGGGATGGAGGCACTTAAACATAGGCATCTACTGCCTTTTTAGATTCCCCGTGGTATGTGTGACTTCTAATTGGTCCAGTGCAACATAGAACTTCAGATCTTTGGAGCTGAAGACCATCTAGGATACATCAGGACATTTAAAATGGCAACAGATGTTTACACTTAAGCATGTGACTGCTCAGTGTCACCTGTATATGAGTGTATGTGTATTGATTAGGATATGTGTATGGTCAGGATCCCCGCCTTGCAGATAGTAATATTACTACCTGGATCTCTTACTGAACTGATCTTGGAGTGGATCTCCAAGAGAGGCAATTTTATTCAATTAATTTTAAAGGCTGGGAAACTGAGGATGTGTTCTGTGTGCAGGCTCATAGCAGGGTCAGAAATAAAACACACGTTTAAGTCCTGGCTCAGTGCTTTCTTCACCCTCTGCGTTGCTATGTCCCCTGTGACATGGTTTGTGTCTTCAAGAGCTGGCCTTGAAAATACCAGCCTGTAAGGGTAATACCCCAGCATATTAGAAACTTGGTCATCTCTCCTGTATTTTATGATGCTGTCGCGTTATGCTAGAGAAATCTACTTAAATCAGAAGGTACGGTGTGGACCATGACTAGCCTGAGGCTGGCAATCCATAGCAGCGGATTATTTTTCTACCCTAGACAGGAGGCGACTACTAATCACTGAAGTAACTGTTCCTGTCTCTTGCCTATCTCTCAGATAAATTACTCCTCTCTTCTCTCTTCCCACCAGAGATACATCTTCAGTAATAAACCAAATATTTTGAAGTTTATCTGAAGAACTACCTATCTATCTGATTCCACTGAACCTGTATAAAGAATGTAACTCAGATCGCATCTCCGCTTGTGCGCTCTGGCACTTGCTTTGGTAAGAGTACTGAAGACGAAGGGTGCGAGAACAGGGCAAGGTATTTAATTCAATTTGAACGTGGCATTTAAGTCTGGAGAAAACCATCTTTAAGAGTTGGGTTTTCTGCAAAATAATTTTCAAAGGTGTACGTTTGTTCATTTCAATTTTCTTGTGTGGTTTTTTTTGGGGGGAGTGTTGATTTTTTTTTTTTTTTCTTTTTAAGGGAATGTTTCTCTGCTTACAAACGTAGAAAGATTTACTGTACCTATGGTGCCTTCTTAATATAAATATATATAAATATACTAGTATTTAGAAATGACTGCAATTATACAAAATCTGATTTATGAGCCTTGATGTTGAACACTGTAATGGAAGATGTGATCTGCATTCACTTTGCAGGAATATAATGACTACAGATGGTGTAAGACATTGATGAATAGGTCTCATATTTTCTAATACTATCAAATATAGGCAGATGCTGCATTTAAATGTGAAGAAGAAACAGTGGAAAAAGCCAGTAGTCCTACATAATGTGCAGTAGAAAGAATATGAAGTTGATACATAGGTATATTTGCAACTTGGAATATGTATTTTCACCTTTTTAAACAAAATTGGTATCACCAGAAGGTTTTCTAGATTTGTTAAAAAGGATGTAAAATATCAGATGCACAAAAATCAAGGTATGGAAAAGTACCCAAAGTGCCTCTTTTTCATAAGGTTTCTTATGTTTTACCTTGACACAGTAGTTTTGTTTGAGTATCAGATAGCACTTAATAATTTGTATTGCTATTAAGCACCATACTGAAGCTTTTACAGATTTAGCAACACCTCAATAGCAGTTTCTCTCTTGTTAAGTGCTTTACAGCAGAAAGAACTGGGTGACAATAAGCCACCTCCTCAGGAATAAGAGAAAGTGAAAGACAAGGAGGGGGAAAATAATCCTGAAGTGAAATAGCCAGAAAGGAGAGGGGCAAACTTTCTACCAGAAGCCCGGTGTTGAAAAGTGATTTTAATGAGTGACTGACTGACTCAGAAGGCAAAAATTGATGCTTTTCTCTGACTTCATGTGATGAGCATCCCAAAATTGCTTACAGAAGAAGTATATTCACTGTGGTAGGTGGGACTTCCATTCTGGTCCATAGCAGCTGGATCAGACCTCTGACAGACAAGCCACAGGGCACAGGTACTCAGAAACAGACATACTTGAGTGAGAATTCCTCACTAATTTTCAGTGGGAAAAGGAGATAAAGAATTCTATGCTTTCTTGAGGGCTTTTATTTAAAAACTGCCTATCAGGAAAACCAACAATTATTATATTACAGGATTTCTGTTTCTGGAAGGAAAAATAGGAAGCAGTTATAGATGCAAAGTACAGCCAAATTTAAGCTATTTCCAGCCCTAAAGTCAGAGCTGCTGTGGTCTGAGGTGGAATGAAATAGGATCCCTGTGTCATTGACAATCTTACCAAAACAAACAAACAAAATATCCCTGCATACCAACAGCTCTATATAACTTTTATCAGGAAGCAAATATTATTCCTTATAAAAAGTTTTACTGTTGGCCATAGATGAAACAGAAATGGAGATTAATTCATTTAGCTTAATTTATAATTGCTTGAAATACTTGAATGCCACACAATAAGTGTAACATTGCTCTAGCTATTGGCAGAATGCAGTGTGAAGCACTTGGGCAATGTTAACTCCCTAATGCAAAGATGACATGTAGATTATAATTTAGATTTCTGATTTCCATTCAAAAAAACGGATAGGCTGCAATTACGTTCTTTGTTTTCAAGTTATGTTGTATTTAGGATAATGTTTGAATAGGAAACATCTCCGTAGGAGCTGCATATAGACAAGGCTGTCATGGGTGGAAAAAAAAATGATTAGGGAACTCTCTAATTTCCACTCGCCTTCCTGGATTGCGCTGCCCCTCACCTGGACCAAAGGAGGGTGGCAATCTCAGGACATCTACAGTGTCACCTGGATGAGTCGGGGACTGACACGAGTCAAACGTGGCTCTTCTGCCCCCCTCTTCCCTTGAGGAGAGTAGTAAGGCTGGCCTTGGAGGGACTTGGAACTTTGAGCCTTCAAACATGAGAGAAAGAAGAGGGACATCAAAGATGATGATTTAGACACACCGTTTATATCTGCAGGTGAAAAAGTTTCCAAAGGATGTTGGAGAAAAATAGTTGTTGCCCCTCTTTCTCTCCCCTTCTTTTATAAAAGAGAAATACAGAAATTTTCACCCACCTAAGAATAAAGTAGTTTCAATTTTACAGTAAATGTTTTCCTCTTTTCTCCCTCTAATGACAAATCTGTTACTCATCATAATCATTCCTACTTGGTCACAGACTCTTTTTACTCCTGCTTTAGCTCTAGCAAGCCAGCTGACGCAGGGGTGGTTTTTCCTTTGTATACCAGAGATACAGAAATTCAGAGGATGAATGGTCTGCTTCCATGAGGCAGTCTCCTTTAGTCACCTGCGTCCCCCCATCCCTGACGTGCAGTAGGTAGGCACAGGATTCCCCTGAAGGAATCTGCAATTCAATATAAAGAATTACTTTAAATGGCTTAATACAAGTTAGAAGAAGAATAAGCATTGGACTGGCAACCTAGAGGTTTGGATTTTGTTCAGAATTAAGGATGACAAGGTGGCTACTTTTGAATCGTTACAGTGAAAATAAACTCGACTGGTTCCTGCATGGTTTTCTAAATCCCTTTGATTAAATGGTTAAGCCTGTTTTAAAGCAATCTGCCACCAAAACGTCAACAGGGCTTGAATGTTTTTAGTTCTGAGGGTCAGGAAAACGTTTTAATTGATCCCACAGTTAAAAGATGTTTGTCCTCAGTAACAAATTGTCCTAGAGAAGGTACAGAAGTCTCCTTCTGGTGTTAAGGCAAAGCACCTTAATGTGAAACTGCCTTCCATAATCTGCAAAGCAATGTAACGTGGTTGGTTTATGCAGAATAAAGTGCAGGCACAAGCACAGAAATAAGTGGAAGGTCTCCTATAAGATCTAATGACAATGTACAGCTCTCCAGTGAGGGGTTGCGCTTCAGGCACAATTTCCATCACACTTGCAGCATTCAGTCTGAATTGCTACCGTACAAAAAGACGACGACAACAGTTGTGAGTTATCACGTGAAAATGGTCAATACTGGTAAATTTTACTGCCTACTGTCAAAAGACGGACTTAGATGCTCTCTGGGGACCTAATTTTACTCCAGGAGATCAGTCGGTTCTCTTCATTTGAAATAAAAGGACATTGCTTGAAAAGTGCCTGAGGCATCACAGGCTTCCAAGAGCGAATGGAAAACACTGTTGTTCCCTGTTCAGTGCTCTCAGGCTATGAAGTATGAAGGGGGAAAAAATACACCCACCATATTCAGTAAGTTCAGCAGGTATTAAGAAATATATTCCACAAACATTATTATGCTACATCTGGGCTCAAATGTACTGTAGTTGTGACTTCCAGATCAGAAACCCAAACCCTTCTCATCAGTCAGCAGTAATGGCTAACAAAGAAAAAGAAATCTAGGGTTAGGATTTTTAATAAATTGATATTGATGGTATTATAATGCTATTTGTAAACCAGGCTGCCTCTGGAACACAGCTTTCAGCTCTGTTTATTTTATTTCAAAAAAGACTATAGGGAAAATAGAAGGGGTTCAGAGATTAGCAATAAGAATGCTTAGAGAAGTGGAAAAACTACCATATGAAGTAAGATTGAAAAGACAGGAGCAGTTTACTTCAGAATAGAGATGAACAAGATGGGACATGAAAAATAACCGAGTAAAAAAGACAGTGCGTAAAAATGAGTTTATAGAGAAGCTAGTGCAGGCTTTCTACTTAACTTCTGACATAATATTGGAGGAAGGCAGTATTCAGAGAAACTGAAAGACAGCAAATCTCAAATCGACAGAAGGAATTATTTTTTCAGCCAACAATAAGCTAACAAAAGTCATTGCCACAATATATTACTGGAGTCAAGAGCTCAGTCGGATTAGAAAAGGAAGTGGATGTTTGTATAGATTATAACAACAGCCAGAGTCACTAGGGTTTAAAAAATAATCAGGGATCTAGAAATGATATAAATTCGCATGCTTCAGGGCAAGAGACAATGATAGTAGCTAGGGATATTATTTTTTTATGGACAGCACACCTTTTAACTGCACACTGTGAGGGTTCTTGAATTTTCCCCTGAAGCATCAGAGGCCGGCTGTTGGGAGGCAGGTGGTGGGAAGGACCTCTAATATTGCCTAAGAACAGTTTTAATGTTTAGTTTCAGAAGGGTATGTTGGAAAATATTTGTTATGCTGTCTGAACTACTTGTCTGGACTGCTCAAAAAAATGTTTATTATTTCGTAGGCCCAGGACCAACAGATAAGAGTTTTACTTTTATATACATATATATATATATATATATAAAATATATTTATTTTATGTATATGTATGTGTATATATATGCTGAGAAGCTGTACAGCCTAGCACATAGCCATATCTATAACCTAGTTGAAGCAGAAACAGATATGGATGTAACAAGAATGCGTACCCCCAAAAATGGTTGGGATGGGTATCAAATACATGAGAAAACTGTAAGGTCAATTGGCAAAGCTGTAAAGCAAGGTGCTGGAACGTGTTTTGGTTTTACTGTTATGTGTCTGATGTGTTCTCAATTAACACGTGCATTGTTCCTTATTATCTGCTAACGATGCGATGTTTTGATGCTTGCCACAATGTCCCCGAAGGAAGAAGCCTGTGTGATAATTCTGGTTTTCCACTACACCTGTATTTGCAGCTTCAAAGGTCCCAGGCTTCCAGCAGAGATAGAAGTGATAGGTACCAATAAAAACGTGTGCCATCCAAATTCATTATTTAAAAACAAGAAAACAACCCCCAACAAGTACTCCTCACTTTAACAAAATAGATTTTTATTCTAGGTTACACAAAATTTTTCTCTAACTAAATCTGTGGACTCAATTATTTTTGTGACTTGGGATAACTTGGTCAACAAGAAAACGAAGAGATTTGAAGGCAAAAGTTACATGGAATAGGTTTATAAAAATACAGTAGCATTTATATTTTAACTTCCTATGAAAGTTATCTTACTGAAGACATATCTCTATAGCTATATGCATATTTGAGTGAATTTATAATGTTTTAACAACTTGAGATTGGAATTCCTGTGTTTTTCACATCTATTTAATCTCTCCTGTCGCAGAATATAATCTTACACAGGAATTTGTAGAACAACGTATCTTCTCTTGAAAAGGGATTTCATGAAGGAATCAAAATAACAGTGTAGTTCAGTGGATTAAATAAATAATCAGAATATCAAAACTACTGAATTTGATAACCTAGGCATTCCCTTAGTATTCCCCTGATTACTTTATTCACTTACAAGATTAGAAGCAATGCCCGATTTACCCCTTAATCTTCAAGAAGGCTCTTTCCCAGAGGACTATCTTTTAAGTCAAAAATCTCTTTTCTCAAATTCCCTGCTTTATTTCAGGGGCCTTATGATAACAGTGGAAGCAAACAGCTTGCTAACTAAACAAAACCTGGCTTTGATCTTGCTTCCACAGGCAAGTGGATACGTCCCTTCTCGATCCTTATAGACAAGGCCATTATGCATTAAGTCCCTATTCCTACAATGTAATCTTCACTGATTTGGGACTAATTAGCGCTTTAAATTAAGGTTCTGCATACTTTCTTTAATAGCACTTGTTATTAGGAAGAATCTTAACCTAGCAGATAAATGGTGAAAATTTCATTAACGATATAGCTAGCTAACTGATTTTCATTAACAACAGGAAAAAGGCTTTCTTTTACCACACCAGATAGTGCATCACTGATACTAATTTTTTGTCTTAATTAAAACACAGCTCTGCTTACTGGAAAATACTTTAAGTCATTGGAGAGCTTCCTTCTTCGCCGTAGAGACTGGGTTTCTTTGTGTTAGCTGAGACCTGGCAATCGCCGGGGCTTGCTTTTGCATGAGGCAGCCGCTCTGAAGCGTTTAGGTGTGTTTGGTAATGGTGGGTGTATTTCAAATCAAAAAACCTTTTGTTTCTCTGTGAGACAAATTGTTGAAATTTGTGAAGTTACTGCATCTAAGGAAACCTGGTTTCTGATGAGTAGAGCCCACAGTTTTACTGTATTTCCTCTTAGAATTCCCCAAAAGACATTATATTCTTATCCTGTTTCGCTCTGGATGGGACACTGGAAGTTCTTAAGGTTAGAAATACTTCAACCTAAGAGCAGTAAAGTTAAATTAAAATCTACATTTCTGAGTGTAACAGCTTGTGTGATATCTTGAAAGAGGGACATTGCAAGAAAAAAATTACAGGAAAGAGAGCCATTTATATTTTATGCTATTATTGAAAGTAATGTGAACAGTGCAGACTATTCTGCTAGTAATCATGCAAAATTTAGTAGTGTGCAGTATGTACACATGTGGAGTTTTGATGGAATCAGAAAGACAAACCCCTGGCTGAAGCTCTGCACCACCTAAGAAAACAGAAATTGCGCATGCTGGTGAGCTGCTTTGTGTAGTTCTGTAATTTGAGATCTCATTAGTGGACTTTTTTTTTTTTAACCCAAATCTATTGTTTTACTTTGTTACTGTTCAATTCATTCAGAGACAGATTTGAGTAGTGTTCAGGTGTAACAAAGATGTATTTTTATTTTTAATATTGTACAGTCTATTATTTTCTAGCCTTTCCGTTTTCTAAAATTAACTGTAATAGTACTCCTCACAGCCCTTTGCCATGAATTATCATTTTCTGCATGTTGTTTTGAAATTCCATTGTCAATCTATCCCTGATGGAAAATTATAAACAGTTAGAAAATGATTAGCAGCGTGCTTAAGCATCGCCTGCCTTCCCAGCTAATTAAATAGCTTGGTTCTGACCTGCTTTTCGTTTGGTGAGAACCGCGGGGTGACTTCAGAACAAAAAATAATGAACTTCAAACTATTGCATCTGAGTAGTACAGACGGCTAAAGCCACTGCTTGAGATTAAAATTCCACTATATTATGTCTGTGCATCTTTCTCGGGAAATAAAAAATACGAAAATAAGCCCTAGATTAAGTCTTGTATTTTTTAAAGGTTTTTTTTATATATATATTTTTAAAGAATTCGAAGTCCGTGGGTTGGAGTTTTGGAATGGATATGCCACTAATTTTCACGGATTAGCAGATAAGGCAAGGGAAAACAGCATTTCCCAGTTTAAAGATGAAAAATGCAGCTGAGCAAAGGGTTCATTAATATTGCCTACAGAGACTACATTATTTAAGAGAATACCCCTGAAAAGAACTGTGCTATGTATATTAAAAGAACAGAAATCTTTTGTAGTTTTTTTATAAGACTCTAATAATCACCTTTCCTAGTGAACCAGTGAAAATTGGGATTAGTTTCTGGAGGAACTGCTGTTGCTCACTAGTGTGCAGTAGATGGTAAATACAAAATAAATCGGGCTAACAGTCTCCTACGTCAAAAGATGATTTACTCATTTTGTTCCTGCTTTTAGATCATGTAATATATTCTCCTTGCTTACTGAGAGCGCACACTATGCTGTCCAGAGGTAAATGAGTTCAGTTCATTAGATGATGGAATCATTCACATTTCTTGTAATTTTGTTGCTTGGATCCTGCTTGCTTAAGTGCTCTTTTGAAGCTTAATGGAGACGTTTTGCCATTTTAATTACTAATATCTAAGCATGTTTTATTCACACGCAGAATTTTCTCATAGTAAATGCTTCTCTACTTAATAAATAACTTAATTTGCTAATAAGCAGAACTAGAAATGGAGGAGAATTTTCTTTCCATGCTACAGAAAATCCCCTTTTCCAGCCCTCAATCCACCTATATTTCTGATTTTCCACCATTGAACTTTGTGAAGTCTTTCCAACTTTTCCATAATGCAGGATGCACTAGGAAGATGAGACAAAAAGAAAAATACTATTGTAAATTATGCTTTATATAGCAGTTGTTAATGTGCCAGTGAGACTGAGATAGTGAGATGACAAATAAGGTGAGGGAAGGTTATGATATTTCAGTATCAGGCTATTATATACTTTTTCTTAGCTGGAATATGGGCTTAGTAAGTGCCCATGGCAGTGATAAAACCCACTCGCATTTCCCAGTTGTACTGGGATGGATGCAGACATCTCCTCGGGAGTCTGAGCAGTCTCCCTCATTAAAACTTCATCAAACCCTCCGTTCCCATGAAAAGGTTCACTTTTGTCAGACCGGTATTTGGGGGGAGCAAAAAATGTTTCACTGGAAAGCTCCTACCTCTAGAACGCAATTGAAAATAAATATACTTAAGCCTCAAATAAAGTGGATGGTTTCATATAGTTCACACCTAAAGCATCCAATAAACATCTAATTAATCCCCCGAGCAGTTCCTCACTGTAGGTAAGAATTATCACCGTTGTTTCACAAGTGGAGAAACAGGAGCAGGGGGATTATACGATTCATTCAAGGTCACACTCAGAGCCTGTGTTGGAGCCTTGTTTCATAATCCATTATCATCATCGCAAGACCAGCTTCTCTTCATCACCACTCAGAGGCTTGAAAAAATATGCTACGGAAAAAATCTAATTTTCTTAGCTTTTTTTTTTTTAATTTCTGTACGTAAGAAGTTAATGAATCGCTGAGATTATGCAGTTCCATAGACAAGCTTTACAGAGGATTCAGAAGCTGTTTTCGGTGCCTATTGTCAAACAGCGCCTTGAGAGCTGTGCCCTACCATGCCCTACTCGTCATTTCTGATGTGTTCTCCTTGGCCTGGAACCATGGCTCTTCCTAATTACTGTGGTTTTGTGAAAGCAGGTTTTAAATTTTAAAACCCCTTCACTCAGCTTGGCCTTTAAAACTAGTTAAGGACTGATAATTTTACAAATCAGTGTCTCTGAAAAACAGATCATGTTTATGTATTTAAGTACGGTCTGGCAGAAACAGGAAAAAACACATTAGCCGCATACCTATCTTAAACCTTTATATAATTTAAAATATTAGATGGAAAATAAGGTTGGATCCTGCCTGTTGTTTCATCTTGTTTGTAACAATACTTAGAAACACTATTCTGGTTTGGCAGAGTGAAGGTGTCTACTTAACGTGGCTTTCTGTGGTGAATTTCCCTGAGAGTATTAAAAAAAAAAAAAAATCTAACTTTAAAATGTATTTCAGACTTAGTTTTATTCTTTAAAAGAAATTATTTATTTAATATCCTTTTAGTTCCACTGGATTCAAGTCTTGCACAATTGACAACTTTGGAGTCTAATTAAGTTGCAGTCAGGGGCTATTTTAACTTGTCTTAATGTCTCTGATTACATGGAACATATTTGTAGAGTAAAGCGTATTTCTTATTTAAAGGGTGTAATGGAACAAATAGGTATTATATAGTATTCCTCCTCAAGGTAAACTGGGATGGATAATTTAATTTCCAAGGCAACAAATTATCTTATCATGAGTGAACAGGCAATTTCTTCCCTGCAATAAACTAAGTAGGTACAGACAGCTCTAACCAGATGAAATCGTTATCCTTTTTAAAGCAGAAGTGTTGAATAGAAGTAATTTTCTCAGCCTTAGTTTCACAGTAGAAGGTAGCTCTTGTAAACACTGCACACTGTGGTCTTGGGTAACAGCAACAAGTTTAACCCCTTCAGTGGGAAAAGATAAACAGGGCTATATTATATAGATGTTGAAAGGAAAAAAAAATTGTATCTATAAAATTGCATAAAGAAATTAAAAATCTAATGCAAGGTAGAAATAGTTGAGAAAGCAAAGGTAATATATTAATTATGTATTTTGAGTGTTCATAAAGATCAGATTAATTTGTACGAATTCTACTGAAATAGGACAAAATTGATTTTTACGAAACTGCAGTGTATTACTAGGTTGGGTATTTACATTTGAAGTGTAAAGATTGTGTGCAGTCACGTGTGTGCCAGTTAACCCTCCTTTGGTTCTTTGCAGTTTGTTTTATGTTATAGTAATAATGCGTATGTGCACATGTACACGTATACATAGACTCGTAAGCTGCCCTGCTCTGCTTGCTACTTGGAACAAAAATTGAGACTCTCGTAGGTCTGTCAGTTTACCTGGGCTGGAGTTTAACAGGAAAATAAGGTTTCTCACACATAGAGAGAATGGGAATGTTTAAAAGAACTTCAAGTGCGTTTTCTGAGTTAATGACACAAATTCTATGCCCTTTAGAGGTGCTTTGACCCACTTCTTGTAAAAAGAGATTCCTAGTTAGAAAACTAATTCGGAAAGAAGAAAACCCTGGACAATGTATACTTGGGGAAACTCAAGCTTTCATCCTTATTTTTTAAGAAAGTGATCTAAATCTGGAGGCTGATGTATCTCCCACTCTCAATCTCTAACCCTATCAATGTTGCATTTCTCTCTTGGGAGGCAGTAGAGCTTCCTCAGGATGGATAAAGGCTGGCTTCATCCCAGCCTTGTCAGTAGGAATGGCATCTTCCTGGCTTTGGGGAAGCCAGATGCAAGGTGAGGATGGTTTACAACCTTCCTTGTTGTAAGGAAGGTTCCTTTCTTCACTTATACAAAAAATGGAAAATGTTTCTTCTTCTTTACAGAAATTTTGGTTGTTTTTTTTTTTTAACATGTTTTGACTATCTTGACAATATTATCTCTTCAGATGTTGGAGTCATTGCTGCATATTGAATTCCATGGTCTTTATTAACTTAGTAGGAGGCACAAACATAAATCAGCAGGGTTTCTTCAAAGTGCTGTCAGAATTAGTTGCCCAGATTTGTTGTTTTAGACATGAAAGTTACCCAAAGGCTTTATAGAGCTGGATTTTCACCTGTCTCGACTGTTTTCCAAGAAAGGTACTTGCTGCTAGAGTGTTTAGGTTTTCCCTCCCTCTAGTGGAACAAGTGTCATGATTCCCTCCTTGGTTTGCCACTGAGAGATGGGGCTCATCCCCATATTTGTGTGAAGTGTTAATTCTGAGCGGTCTGAAACCCGCAGCGAACAGCGTTTATCTCATCTCATCATTCTAAACTAGGTCTTTCTGCTGAAGAACGTGTCTGTTATTTTTGATATTATCAGAACAGGTTTTCAGAATGCTTGGCACTTCCAGATGCATTTAGTTGTTTTTTGTCACCTATTTGAGTAAAACCATTAAAAGAAAAAAAAAAAAAAAACAAACCCGAATGTTCTTGGGATTATGGGGCATTTCACTTAATGTGCATAAAGTAACATAACTAGCGTTACAGTCATCTTTTATGCATGTTAATTGCAAACGATAGATATGTGTGAATTAGTGTTGCTCTCATTTAATATTTCTTAAAAGAAAAAAAAAAAAGGCACTTAGTGTAAATTTATTTTGCAATATATTTCCAGGGTGGAGATAACATTAAAACAAGAAACACTAAAATGAAACCCAGGAATCTGTTCTTATGTAGCCTGCATATTGTGTTGATAAACTGTGATGACGTTGTTCAGGTTGAAGGCCACGGACAGTGGAACTGGGGCTGGAAGTTTGACGTTTCTGATCCCATTCTGAGTCTACGCTTTCTCCCTGCAAAACTATTTGAAATGATCTGATGCTAGTGACTTCTTGAGGAAGAACTGTTGGATTGGAAGCTTGGAGAGAAGGAAGTTTATTAAAAACAATTCAAAATCAGAATTTTTATACCATACCATCCGTAGGTAGTTGTTGACCTTGTGTTGCCATCTCTGAAAGGTTCTCTGGATTTATATGATTAATGTAGCAATGTCATTCTGAAAGCACTTTGGGATACCTTGAGTATGAAAGACTTCAGTATAAAGTCTCATTCTGCAGTCTGCCTTTCTTTCCTTCTACCTCAAGCCATTTCCCAAAAGAACCAGGTCTTGTCATTTCCAAGCATAACTTAACATACTCTAAATTTCAGGATTAAAAGTAAAGCAGCAGCTATGTTCAGTGATCTCCTGTAGAGAGGTAAACACACTTTCTGAAGGAAGAAGAGAGAAGTTGTATTCTTGATTAATCCAATTCTATGCTCATAGCAAACTTCTGACGGAGGATGTTGGTGTTCCTTTTCCTCCACTTTTTTTTTTCTGATTCAAAAGGAAAAGTAAACAATTTGTTAAAAAGCAATTCTGCCATATGATCCAAAGACATGATTTTTTTTTTTTTTTTTTTTAAAAACTAAAATTCCTTACATTAGAGTTAGGCTTTTACTGTGATAGTTGAGAAAAACGTGCCACTGCAGGCTTATGAGAAGATGGGGAACATCAACAAAATTACATTGCCACCCACTACTTCTGGCAAAAATTGAGTTCAACAATATCCTTGTGTAGGGCTGTATTACTTTCCCCCCTCAGAACTCTCTTACTTGCCTCAATGCGTATTAGCTTTGAAGGGCAGATAGTGGCATAAAGCAGTGTGCTCTTTACAGCCTTAATGCTTTTTTTAAAAAACAAAAAAACAAACAAAAAACCCCCAAAACCTGAAAATGCATTTCTCTTGTAGGTTCATGATAGGTTTGTTCCGGAAAGATGACAAATTGGTTTTGGGTAGTGATTTACATAAAAATGAAAAAAAAGTGCAGCATAAAGCCAAAATGAGGGTAAGGGTTGTCTGGTGTGCCTCTGAGCAGAAAACTCTGGCATTGATTGATTCAATACTGTGAGCATTCTGCATAATTGTTTTTTTTACCCCTTTTACTTAAAAAAAAAAAAAAATATATATATATATATATTATAAGAATCATCAATATCTGCTGGATGCAAAACCACACTGAAGAACTGGCAGTGCTAATCAAAGAACTAGTGTTTCTTCTACGCAAGAGGAAGGTCACATCCTGTCTTTTAACCATAATAATGTGTTAAAGTTGATGCTGAAATTCCAGTTAGTCATTGTTCTAATTTGGGCTGGGGGAGAATGCTTGTACTTAAGCAGGACACTTAATACAGTGAAAAACACTGTGTGGAGGTTGGCTTTATAGTAGTTTAGACTAACAGCAATAAAGACCAATACTGATGGCTGCTGGTGATCGTTTTCATAGTAGGTCTTGGTTTAAGTCATTTGTAAGTTATCAACGTTTTAATCACTTTGGCTGAAGACCAGCATGCTGAAAAATTACCGAGATTGCTCAGTCAAACCAGCAAGTTAGGAAATGCAGAGATGCTTTGCAAAAAATGCAGTTTTGTAGGTGATTAAAGTACGTGAGGTCACTCTTGAAAAGTTTTATGGTGATCGTGAGGCAAAAAAAAAAGTGTAATTTCAAACATCCAAGTGGCTGACCAGACGTTTTTGAGGTGCATGTTGTTTGAACGTTTGTTTTAAACCATTTTAAGGGCTGAAAAAGACCACCTTTAAAAACATTGGGGATGTATTCTTTATGAGTTGAATAAGCTTGGTTTTATTTTGGGTGGGGAACAGGCTGAGGAGGTAGGGAAAGAAAGGGTTTACCTGAAAAGGACTTACTTTTTTTTACTCTTAATAGGGAATGGCAGTGATTTCTGTAACAATGAACTGTATTTCTGTTATTTGTTTTGCCTTAAAAAGTTGAATTATTTTGTTGTTACTGTGTTGTCAAGAACAGCTGGGGAAATTAGATGCCGTCCTTTCATCTGTCGCAGGTTCCCTGGGAAATGCGAAGCCAGACACATACACAGAAGTTTTTTCTTTGCCTTGAACACCTGATCCCTGTGTGGGAGGAGTGCTGAGCTTTCACTACTGCAGCTGGTGTCTAGGAGACCACTGCTTATGGGTATAAAATGATAAGGTACGGATTCCACTTCACTTCTTTTGGGCACCCATGATGAATTAGGATTTTTTTACCTTAATGTCTTTGCCCAGTGGCTCCTTATTTTTAAAATTATTGTAGTGAATAAAGCTGGTGTCTGAGTTGTTACACAAACGCCAGTTGGTTTAATGAAGACACCCTGGTCAATAAAAAATATTTTTCCAGATACAGAAACTTCCCATAGGACAGAAATTCCAGCTCCCTCATAGCATTAATAAAAGTTACTGGAATAAGCGCACGCGTTAATGTTGATGAAGCAGTCAAATACTACAGAAATCAGGATTTACTTTTAGTATCCTCCTATCTGTAGTAATGCGGGGTATCACAAACAATACTGAATAGAAAGCAAGAAAAGGGAAGAGCTTCTCTGTGTGTGTGCCAGCCATCCTCTGTGCTGCAGGAGAGGGCGCCTCGAGGAGGAGCCCCGTGAAGCCTGAACCTGAAACCACAGGCGTGCGTTAGTAGAGCGGGGAATATGTTGATGTGCAATTTTAATTCTGATTTTTTCCTATTTCATAGCATATTGATTTTTTCCAACAGTGAAAAGTGTGGTTAATGTATTTGTGTCTGTAATTGCATTTAGAGTAAACACTTGCTAATCTGAGTATGTGGGGGCGGGGAGCTGGGGGAGACAGGTTGTGCCCCTGTAAAATAGGTATGCAGAGAATCCAGTCTGGATAATTATATGTCCACATAATTTAAGCTTAATAGTTATCATTTACTCAGTGAGGTTTCAATGAATTTTTAACGAAGGTCATTGATACTCGGTTTATCAAATGGATTAGTCGTGTTCCCACCAAAAGGGTGAAGATCATAAGTAGCTCTAACACTGATTATCAGAACCTCGGGGCTTCGTTTGTCTGCTTTGCTTGATATGTTTCCTGTGAACAGTGCAACCTGAGACTTCATTTTCAGTGAATTTTCTGACATCATCCATTTTGGTGGTCTTTATTAATTTATATTATTCCATTAATGAAGTTTCACCAAGCGCAACTCGAATGTTCTAATTATTTTGCACCAGATTTTGATCATATTCTGTGCCTGTGTAATTACCTCAGATTTACTCCTCTGTAATTGAGATCATAATTTGACCCAATATGTTAATGACTTTAATACAAAAAAAGGATGAAACCACTTAATGAATATTTTCAAATGGGGTCACCTACTTGCTCATGCACTCAGACAAAAGGGTGTCTGATTTGTTTGATACAGGTCATCTAGGGAATGGGCAAGGGCCAACATTAGTGTCCCTAGCTGCTGTCGGAAAGGATGCTTCATAGAGAGATAATATATGAAAGAGAGGAATAAGCAGGTTCTTGTGGCCAACAATACAATCAAAATTCAACCTGGAATAGTGTTTTGGCAACTGGAATTTATTTCAGGCAGAATAAAGCTGCCAGATCCCACCAGTTCATAGTAAATGACAACAATGGCAAAAAGCAGGAAAGATTGCCATGGGGGGTAAGAGGACATGAAACACATACACTCTTGAGATGTACAGGTACTGACATACCTGCTATCTGTTCCAGGTATTAAAAATGATCCATTTCTAGCAGGTAATCGTAACCATCGGTGACAGCAGCGCTGTTTGCAGGCTGCCTGGTGCAGCAAAGGCTGCCGTGGGTTTTAACTGAATAACAAAGTGCTGCTGCACTGAACAACAAAGGCCTTGGACCAGTAATATGCCTCTTTCTTCCACCTCCAGAGCGGCAAATAAGTTTTGAGTTCTGGTCCTTGCACTCTGGATTATTTCCTTTCTTTTTCCAATGACAGTTCAATATAAAAACATAAAACCACTCTAGGAAGAAAGAGGCAGAATTTAAGAACTTCCCTTTCTGTCTGAATAACCCAGCATTACTTCTAGTTATGTTCCTTTTTTTTTGCTAATCTCCTTTTGCTCCAGGAATGTTGCACTCAAGGGAGGAGAACCTCTGTTTTTCAGCCCAGGTAGACCACCCACTTCCTCTAACTCCTACTAAACTGGAAAAAAAGAGATTAGAGGTCATCTTTGGGAAGGTGCTGGTGTTATATCTGCTGTCTTTTGTGTAGAGCCCAATACTTAAACATCCACCACTTGAGGACCTTTGTTTCAAGAAAGCTTAATCTGTGGTGCGTGTGATTACTAGCTTTATATTGAAGTAACTTGTCATATCCTTGGTAAATAGGACAATATTAACGTTTTTTTTAATGAAAAAAGAGGTACCTAATCAGTTTAGGAATCTATATAGTGAAGTATATTTATTAAAGAGGAAGATTTTATGTTGTAAATTTGGACTTCAGCTCCAGCCATCAAGTCCTGCTCTCGATGCCAAAGCACTCTTTCAGTCCTGCTGTGACTTGCCAAGAGTCATGCAGGAAGAAAACCTTCTTCTGAACCAAGAGCTGAATTTGGGAATTTCATAGCTCCCAATCTAGGCTTTTTCCAAAGACTTGTGGATTCTGCTGCCCTTCTGCTCTCACATGTGCCTCCTGATGCCTTAGAGAAAACAGAATTGTTGTGTTTTCTTCCTTTTCTTCACCCTTCTTTTGTTTTTCTTTCTTTCTTTTTTTTTTTTTTTTCCCCCTGGTGTGTGTGTTTGGTTATTTCAAATTTGACTTAACATGAGTTCACAGGCTGGTATTCCTTTTCAGTAAGCACAATCCTGTTTCTCCAGACAAGCTCCTGCTTTTTCTTACTTTGCGACTTCCTTTTACCCTGTAGCTGTGCACTTTCTGTTATGGCTTTACAGGAATTGTTGCTTTAGATAGCTCAAGAAATTAAAACAGTTGTTTTCTTTAACACAAATATAATTTGTGGCTTATTGTATGTTTCCTAGAAGACCGAAGTACAGATCTCAGTAGCCCGGGGGGAGGGGAGAAGTGTTTGGAAGGTGTCCAGTAACTTAAAATCCTCCAATTTAATAGATTGCAGATTAGAAAACTGAATAAAAAGGGGGCATGTTGGTCAATCTTTGCAAAGATTGGTGCTGAATCTCCGCTACTCTGCTAGGCACACAGGATTATTTCACCAGACATCAGTACTTAGGGCGATCTGTTCTCTGGAACAACAGGGCTTGTCCCTTAACCGCTACAATTTAATGCAGTTAAAAAGGAATCCGAGGGATCACGGTTATCCTTACCGAGCTGGTGAGACCGGGCTGTTTCCTTCATCTCGCTCGGGCCTCTCGTTCCTCTCCTGGTACGTGAGGCTCTGTGATTAAATTGCAGGCTTGGGAGTCTGACAATTTGTGTTGTATTCCCAGTTCTGCCACAAAGTTGACGTAGCAGGATGTATGGCTTCACTCACGGATGTTTTTTCTTATAAATATATGAACATTACAATATGTGCAATTGCATACCTAATTTATGCACATAGACAGAACAGTGACCATACATGTAAACGAGGTATTTGCAGATGCAAATAGCTACTTATGCATATAACAGGCCAACAGAAACACACAGTTGTTGTAATTATACCCACAAACTATGTGAATGAATGAATGGTCACGCTATGAAAATCAGACTGCTGGCTACACTGTTCATTTATACCATTTTTAAGACCAGGAGACTATTATTAATATTCCTATCCATGATGAGGCATGGCTTATTACCATTTGTAATGAGCTTTAAGATTATTAGATGGGAGGAGCTAAAGAGCAGCAATTTTTTTAATCTGTGCCTGGAGGGTTAATTTATTTCATAGATTCTTCCCTTTGGAGGATCTTGAAAAATGTAGTAATTCTTGCTTGGTTCACACTTGCAGAACTGAGTATCACAGGGTATATGTGGGTGCTTCTCCCCTGGTCCCAAAAAGGAAAAACAAGAGCGTGGAGATAAAATGCAGTTACTCTTTCAGTGCTTTTAAAGCCTTCCCCGAGCCGTGCTGTGCTCTCGCAGGCAGGATGCGAGTGGATGTGGAGCCCGTTTGTTTGGTTTGTAACTTTGCTGCCGTCCCTCAGGCGCTTCGTGTACAGCGTAGTCGGTGTGATAAAGTAGCAACGGGGGAGAAAGCCAAGGCAAAAGCAGGATGTCAGACAGAGCTCTTTAAAAGGCAGTGTTTTGGTGGCTGAAAAACTGCACATCCTGCTTGGGGTTTGTCTTTCAGGGAAGAACCAAAACCAGAGCATCCTGCATAAGAAACCACAACGCACCGCACAACACTAAGTCAAGCTAATTGCACATGGGAGACCTCTGCACCTGAAGAGGGTGTTGATCTGGGAGATTTAAACCATCTATTTGCCAAGTTGTGCATTCTTAATAAGTATGATTTGCGAGGCAGTGCTTCCAGAATATCATTCCTTCTCTCAGATAGCCCACGTACTGCTGTGTCCTACCAGAGGGAGTGATTGAGAATCGGTTACGGCTCGGTTGTTTCCACCCAGCTCATTTCTTTCAATAGTTGCAGTGGAAAGCTAAATATCTTTTTATCAAATGTTCATTCAGTAATGTCAAATTACAAGCAAATGTAAAAGCAATTATCCAGGAGAAAATAAGGTAGCTGAAACATAAGTATTTATTTAATACTATGAATTTTTAATTATGTATTCTCAATTCTTTCTTATTAGGTCTGTATTTCAGGACAGATGACCTTCCAATACAGCCGGTTTATGTGGGCTGCTCGCTGCTCAGACTGGAGGACACAGTAAGTTTTTGAGCAACTCTTTTTATGGGAATGGTGGGAGAGAGGGATGTGTGCTTGGATCTTTTCTTGAGGGAAACTGGGGTTCATCCAGGTTGTGACAACTGGAGCAAATTTTTTCCCAGGTACTGTAAGACAGACATAGCTGTAACAATGTTCTTAATTACTAAGGCCAACAGTACTTTATTTTACACTGAATGATTTGGAAACTTTCAGGAGATGTGTCTTTGGTTTGGCTTTGAAAGCTTTTTAGCTGGAACCGGGCAATGGTAATAGTTCGCTTTTTTCCTAACCAGTTCATTTCAAGATATATAAATACAGACTTTCTAAACTAAGAAATAAATATTTGAAAACTAGAAAAGGTATTTTGTTCAGTTTTCTTGAACTCTTCCTTAAAGGAAAACTAACCTGAAAGCTAGTACAATAATAAATCCTTCATATGTACAAAATCCCCAGTTCGTTTATTTGTAGTCTAAACGTGGACATTAACGTGTGGATCTTTTTCAATATTTAACATTTTTTTAATTAATTTTTGCAAGAAGATAGCTCATATATATTGTATTTGCTGTAATAGAAAGTATTTCAGTTGCATGGAAGTCATAGAAAACACCATTATAATAGTTTGAATAATCTTAAATCCTATTATAGGAAGGTTTCAAGAGTGTTGGGCTTGTCTTTACTTTGATTTCTTCATTGTTGTTTTTTCTTAACTTTCCACACTGCAAGCGAACCTCTGCTATTTGCACTATGCAGATGCAGTCTTATTATTTTACTACTGCAAATAGAATACTGTTTTAGCTGATAAAGTGGGGAGTGTTACTAGGACCAGGGCACTTGCATCCTTATATTAATTTGAACTGGGACACTAATAAGTGCTCACTATAAATAGCATGAGAGGCAAAAATGTTCAAAAAAAATTGGTAAAGCTACAGCTGAAGCAAGTAATAGGAATACAGTTCCTCAGTTAATCTCCAGGGAACATATCTTTCATTTAACTTCGGAATATTCAGATGAATTTTAAATTGTGTATAACCGTATCTCCACAAAATGCATCCTACTCATTGATGCTAATGGAGTCATTTAGAAGTCTGAGAATCTGCGCTTTATCTGATAACTTTATAAACTTAGTTTGACTTGAGGCTTATGACTCACATGAGAAGTTGCACAGCTACTAAAAATAAGGCTGTAATCCCGTGATAGGAAATCTTCGAAAATTTAGGAGATTCAGATAAACTGTGCACTGGCTCTCAACTCATCTGAACTCTAGTGAATCTTGCTGCTCTGGAAATCTCTATGGAAATCTGAGAAAGTTAAGGAACCGTCTCTGATATGGAAAGCACAGAAGATGGAGGAAGGTCTGCAGTCAGACCTGCCACTGATTTACTGAATGATCTTGGGTAAGCGTCCAGATGCTCAGCTTAAATCTGAGCAGAAATTAATCGTCCTTCACTGTTACCTTTTTTCTTTTGCGAGCTCATGGAAACCAGTGTTTTTAACTGAGAATTTGCTTAAAGATACCCCGAACTGCTTGGTAGTAGGACTGAGAAACTCGGTGCATATTTTATTTGGAGGGTTAAAGATCTCAAACTGGTATCTGTCATACAGTTTTGCATAGAAGGTCCTCAGTATTCAAAAGGCCTCTGAGGCTTACTGCCATAATCATAAAATCATAGAATGTGTTGGGTTGGAAGGGACCTTTGAAGGTCATCTAGTCCAACCCCCCTGCAGTAAGCAGGGACAATGATGGTGGTAAGAGCAGCAATAGCAGGTTAGAATGATTAGGAGAACCACCGTTGTGCTATATTTATTCATTCAAGTTTTAATTAAAATTTAGTCAGGAATTGAAGAATTTTAAAAAAAAAAAAACCCCAACAAACAAAGTAAAAAAAACCCCTATAACTGGATTTTTTTGACATCTCACTATAGATTCAGTTCAGGATTCACTTTGAGTTTTACGCATATGTGTGCAAGTCCTTAGGCTACAAGAACTCATGTTGTGTCTCTCTTGGATAAACTGAAATGGAGAAGGAAAATAATGTTATTTTTTGTTTAAGGACCTTTTTTTGCCATATATGTTTGTTGGGATATTTGATAAAGAAGAAAGTAAGTAGTCAATACGTATCAAATTGTTTATTTCTGCAAACTATTAAGTTTTAAGATTTATGTTTTATTAGGAATCAGGAAAAAGTCTGAGTACAGGCAAGAAATAAACAGCAGGATGTGAATCCAGGAGAAATTTAATGACAGAAAGGAATCTCAGATTTTGCGAATTGTATCTATTTTGCAGCAAATGATAAATAAACAAAACCTGTGGATCTTAAACCCACTAACTCTACCCTATGAAATTCATAAGCAACTCCCAGTTCTACGGCTTGCGAAAATCTCTAGTACAAACACAAACGTCTTGTTTATATAATTTCATGAGGTGATGCAATTAAGGTGAAGTGTACTTAGTATAAAGATTACAAATATGCTTCTCTGTGTACATGACACTTTTAAAGGACTGTAACAAGATGGCTTAAGTAGCAGACACAGCACCTCTTTGTCTCTATTGCAGCAATAATTGGCTTAAGAGGCAGACAATGTTAGTGAACATTTCCCTGCGCTCCTTGGAAAATCTCTTCAGTCCTGGCAAATGTGTTTGCTCCGCAATTCATTTTGTAGGTATTAAGCCCAGTGCCGTTTGCCTACCAAACCATGATCTCCTTAAGCAGATTACAGTTTATTGCTCCAAACATCAGCATCTGAAGGGGAAGGAACATTGCCATGACGTCATCCCAGCAGGTAGTGACATTTTGAATGCTTGATGACATTTCCTTTTGTAAATAGACAAGGGAAGTCAGTAGGTGCAGCATTGCTTTACCTTTTGTGAAATGTCACTGCACTGAGGCAAGCGAAAGAACTCCTGTATATTATTTTATTGTTTCTGGGAAACAGAAGGAAATTACACCAAAAGGCTCGTAGTACCCTATGTATTTCTTACATTATTTGCTAAGGTTGCTCTAAAGAAATACCAATGAACTCCACTGCATGCATTGTTAGTTTTTATAATAAGTAGCTCTCTTACTTAAATTCATGCCTCTTTACACTTCTAATGCTCCTGACTTTGGCTCCTAGAAAAGACATCTTTTACAACCTTACCATCTGTCCTCAGGATTTACTTTAACAAGTAAATGTTATTCTCGTAATACCTAAAGTTTTTCATGTCCTTATCTCTTCTGTTTGCTTTCTGGCATCTGATGGACTGATATATTGTCGATCATTAGAATAATGCTTCCGATTTTGGTCCCTGCTCTTTTATTATCATTTTGAGTCTCCTGGCTCTCACTTGCCTTCAGTCATCGTGCACCCTAGTACCCACTGAGAAGAGTAATGTCATTGTCGTGCTTGGCCCTGGCACTTTTTCCTCTATTATAGACATCTTGGGACTCCTGTGATTACAGATCATAGAAAAAGAAACACAATTATTCTGAGTGTCGTCATCCCCAAGAGAAAGCATGTATGGTCTGCAGTGTTATCTTTTTCTCTGGAAAGCCGACCCCAAATAGATCTGTGAATCCCACTGAAATTTGAGTCTAATGTAAAAACATCTCGGGAATAGTCCAATGCAATATTTTGTTCTTAAAATACTTCTCCTGAATGCCATCTATCTTCCAGTCTGAGCTGCAACCAGCTGGTTTTCATCCAGCTCTCTGTTTCTGCCAGCTATTGAGAGCAGTTGGCACCATCTCTGTCTACCTCCGATGAAAACTCAGCATAGAAAAAGATATAATCAGTATGTTAATAATAATATATATAGCCCAGGCTCATTAGATGATCATTCCCAGTAGTTTTCCATCAAAATTGAACTGAACCCATGGACTATTCTGACCTCACAGGACCTTGTGTATTTGGTTATTTAAGAAATACTTAACAAATTTTGTCTTCTAAGATCAGTCTATAGATCAGCTAATGCAAGGATGAAATACTCTATATAGGTTATACCAACATCCATTTGGAACAGCTGCACACCACTGCAGCCAGGCCAGCGGTCCCCACCCAGTGGGCTCCAATGGCTCATCCAGCACCCTTTCTGTCTCACCGGTGCTCCCCCAGGGTCTCCCAAACCTCCTTTTGCCTTCCTGAGTGCCTCACGCTGATCTGCGGCACAAGCTTTCTTGTTTTGAGCTGTTTCATCGCCGTGATGCTGTTGAGCGCTAGCTGGACGGGGCAGCAATGAGGTGCTCCTGTGGACATCTCTGCGCTTCTCACCTCTTGCAAATACACCCTGTGTCATTATGATTAATACTTTGATTTTGTGGCTTTCCTCTTATATTCAGAGGTCTTCTCCTGTGCCACCAGCATCTTTCCCCAATATCCTTCTTTTCTCTGTCTAATTCTCTGTGCCGCCAAGATTTCTTTTCCCAAGAGGTTATCTCTGAAATTTTGTTACTTATTCTCAACAGACCAGCAGAAAGCTCTCTCGCTTCTCCTCTCTTCTGATCCTGCAACACACAGCGGGTGTTAAGTGGGATGAATTCAGTAGGCAAGTTGCTGTCTTGCATCTTCCATTTGCTACCGATTCCAGCAGATACCTTCCTCTCTACCCAAAGGCTAAATCCCCACCATTTTTTTCTTCTGTTTTCTTAATCACTTTATGAAAGTGGCGGTGATAGTCCATCTGCCTAAATGAAACTTGCCACGCAAGAAACATACCTCTGGGAAACATGTACGTGTGAGTGGGGAGGAGCTGTGGGCAAAAGCAGAGCCAGGTCTTTGGCAACCATGTACTCTTACATAAGAGTCTTCTTCCTGATAACTGTATTGTGGATGGTAGAAAAGTTTTTGAGATGTCCCAACAAGAAATCGTTCAACACCGCTCACAGAAGGTACAGGAAAGAAAGTACAATCTCTGGATTGTAATATAGCACAGCCTGGGAGACTGGCTGTGATTAGCACAATTTATCCTCATCATGTTAGAGTGACTGTGCCATCAATATTTAAAAGGCCACAAATCATCTTCCCAAGATGTGATTCTGTGAGTAAATTTTGCACCCACTCACTTTGAGTGGGTTGCAAATATATTCACATGTTCTTCATCACAACTGAGCAGCGGCAGCGTGCATTCCTTTTAAAGGAAGCTGGGATGAAAAAAGCTGCCTCTAAAAAAGGCAGATTAATCTCTTGGAAACTCCCCACTGGAACATTGTAACATTAACTGGCAGTTTCCCCTGATCCAGGTAATTTATTCATGAAACTTATGGAGGTTAATCAAAAGTTCATATAATTGTAATAAACAGAATACATAATGGACTAATCATGCAATTCAAGGCATTTTGTAATTTATTTGAAATATCAGATAAAAATAACTAAGAGGTGTGCCAGGAAGCCAGCAAATAATTTGGAAACTGATGAGCATGGCATACCTGCTGAACTATGAATAGATAACGTAGTGTCTAAAAGTATATAGATAAATATAATAAAGCAGCAAGTGTTCCACAGGCTTATACTTTTTTGAAGGCTTTAAAATTGATTCTAAAACTCACATTGCCACCTCTTGTACAATCTGGTTCCCAGTGTAGCCCTTCAGCAGCGCAGCTCTGAGGAGTCCTCTGGCTGGGCCCTGGGAGGGCTCAGGAGAAGGGGCTCCATTTGCCCCTTCTAAAGGTGGAGGAAGCATATTGATCAGATGGCATTCACATACAGTGTGTTACTATAACCAGTTTATTCTTGCTTCAAAATTAAAATTAGACAGAGGGAATATAACTTTAGAACGTGAATGCATGTTTGTTGAAAAAGCATTCTGATTTTGACACTTCTTGGGGCAGAAAATAAATAAGATTGTGTGTTAAGGCCTGTTTATTACGACTTTATGGTAAGTGCAGCTGAGTTTCTAGGACTGTGCCCACCTCACCAAGTGCCCCCAGACTAGCCAAATGTGAATGAAATCAGCTGCACCAGTATACCCAATATGTGAACGCAAAATAGGCATTCATTTGTGTTTGCTTTTTCTTTTTCCAAGAAGGATTTGTTAAAGATTAGTAAGGATAGAAACTATGCTATAGAAACACTGTTAGGTTCAGGGTGCAGTGTAAGGTGACTTGTGGTGCTTTGTTTGTGTTTTTTTTTTTTTTTTTTAATGACAGGCAGAAAAAAATTCTATATTGTATGTGCAAGCACATAGACACATAAAGCGTATGTTTTCTCATAAATAATTAGAGAAAATAGCTACCTATAGATAGAAAATATCTGTAAAATAGATGTGTGTACATATGTATGGATGTGTACTGAGTACTGATGGGTGACTGAACGCTGGCATAGGTTGCCTGGAGAAGGTATGGAGTCTCCATCGCTGGAGATATTCAAAAGCCATCTGGAGATGGTCCTGGGCAGCCTGCTCTGGGTCACCCTGCTTGAGCAGGGGGCTTGGACAAGATGACCTCCAGAGGTCCCTTCCAACCATTCTGTGATCCTGTGAAATTCTCATATATGAGGAAAAAGTACATGCTTTAGTGGGGGAAAGACAGTGTTTAAAAATGTCCTGTGTGTTTTCCTTATACCAAAAATGTGATTTTATACTTGGCTTCTTGATAACGAATTGATTTAAAACTTTGTATGGCTGGGCACTGAAAATCAAGACATGTAAAAATGAAGTAGTCTGACATGCTGCAGAAGAAACATATTTTCTAAAAAATCGAATGACTGAAATGTCCAGTTCTAAAAACAAAACCCCAAGCAAATGGTGTCACCTATAGAGAGGGTGAGGAGATACAATCCAATTTCCTGAAAAAAATCATAATTTTCCCAGGATATGGAGCTGAACAGCCTAATAAGGGGATCATACAAAAAGAAATCTTAAACATTTCACAGGAAGGCATTTTTCAGACCTTGGTTGGAAGACTTTCAACTCAACAGTTGCTTTAATCAGTTTAGTCAATTATATTCAGGGGAATCACTTCAAAAGCACAAGAAAATTTAATGTTATGCCTTGTAAGTGATGAATAACTTCTAGACTCTGTTCTCTTCTTAAACCCATACAAAAAAGATGAAAAGATTAGCACTTCCCGTAACACCTTCACTTTCCAGGATTGCCTTGAAAGCGGCAAGTAAAGCACGGTAGATTTTAAAACTAAAGAGGCTATTGTGCAGAAATTAATTGATGGCCTTGTTTTGACTGTGTGATAGCAGCAGAAGTGATGAGTGTAGACCTTGTTTCAGCGTTTTGCTTTCCAGCACCTGGCAGAAAAGTCGGCGAGCTGAATCCTAGCAGGTAAATTCTTTTTTTGGAAGCAAGCAGGCTTTTTGAAGCAAGCGAGTAAACTCCTCTCTCAGGCGATCTTTTTTTCTTTCTAATAGGCACTTTTCCTTTCAGGCAATCAAATCTTTTTCCGCTCTGTACACAAGCCTTCTTCCTTTCAGGCAGGTAAACTTTTTCCTCCCCCGTTATTTCCCCCTGGTAAGCAAACATAACCTAAAAGAAAAGGACAGATTAAAGCTGTTTGCCCATAAAACTCTGCCGCCTTCCTATACTAGGAATTTGTCTTGTGACCTACTTCCTTAACACTGTTTGCTATTGAGCAAGGACAAAACCCAAATGTCATTTCATGACATAATCCACTGTCAAAATTGGCACTAGCCAGCAGGCCTGCTGGTGGTCGCTCACAGATAACAACTGTGGAGCAGGCATAGCAAATGCATTTTTTCCACGGAATATGGTAAGTCAGGGATGAAGAGTATTGGGAAAGAAGGGTGGGAGAACTTGTGCTGCCTCTGTCATGTCTCATATATTCTTGAGACTTAAGTCTCCAGTACTTGTCAATGACTTGTCAAGCTGGCATTCTTCAAAAACACGCCGTTAATTGGTGTCACACAAACACACTGGGTATATTTTTTACAGTACCAGTAGTGGGTTTATTACTTACCCCCTTCTTCGTTACCAGTATTAATATATACTGGCTTTGTAAGGTGATGGTCTTAAGTGCAATTAAGTTTCTGAGTAGTAACTAATGCTTTGGAACCTTCATGTTTAAAAAAATTGTAATATTTAAGCATTCAAGTTTGGAATTCTGAAAATAACGTTCCTTTTGTAGACTAATATCCACCTTATGACTGAGACCACAGTTTACAGGATTATTCTTTTGTAGAGTCCTAAACACATACATCCTTCTGTTTATAAAATACATTGTGCAGTAACAGTAAGTAAAAATCCCTCCCAGTATTAGGCCAGGCCCGAGCTCCTTGCAATATCAAAAGCTTCGCAAGCTTATTTTACAAGGCTTCATTCTAAATTGCAGCAGGATAGTATAGAAAGATGCCTGTGTGTTTAGGAGCAGTGAAAGAAGGCTAGGTGAAGATACTTGAGTTGACATCCATTGCAAGAGTCTAAAAATTCAATGCAAACATTTGAATGCAGTTTTGAAATTTATATAACTTGGAGTGAAATTCTCTATTCATCAAATTTTTGTATTTTAATGGGAGAAAGAAGACAACTCTTTTTTTTAAACTCATCAACGTTGTTTTCTCGGCATTTGAAGTACTCTTTAGGCTATTTATTAACATTTGTTCCGGAAAGCTCCTTTTTCCTACAGAACATGTAAATGCTCCTGATTTCATAGGCACAACCAGCTGAATGCAGCTATTCCCTCGATAGGAGACACATGCCCTATCTCATCTGCGGACGTTGATAGATGTCACTTAGTATCATGTCTCCATTTTCACGTTCACACAAAAAGAGCACAAAAACTAATTTGCTTTTTGGCTTCCTCGACTGCCATCTCCTTTGCAGCTCTGCACCTCATCTTTTCGGTATTGCCGCGTGCCTGATTTCCCAGGCAAGGTGTCCGCAGGATACCCCCCCCCTTGCCGAGCAGATGGGAGAGGTGCCAAACCTGATTGGGTTTGCGCAGGATGTCATGATTTGCATCGCTGCAGAGCTACAGAGGGCGGTGAGGCAGCTGGGGAAAGGCCCTGGGTAACTTGTTGGTTGTCAGCAACACAGCAGAATATTTTCACTGTACCTTGGAGCGCATGGAAGATGTAGTACATTTCCTGAAGAATACCATGCATATTTAATTGAACTCCTTGCCCAGTGAGTCTGACATGTCATATCAGCCCTTACTCAGTGCCCTTACACAAATCTCAGCCATTAGTTCTGTTTTTTCCTTTGCATTTTATTCTCCTGCAGTAACTGCCTATTGGTTTTAGTCATTTGCTGCAATATTTGCTATGGGATGCAACAGGTGAAAATGAACAGTGCTATGGCTTTTGCAGATATTAGATAATGTCTCGTGCGGGCCTGGTACCTGGAGATAATTACACCTTTTAGTAGATTTACGCTGCCCGCTTTATTTCCTGTCACCTGGGGAATAATTATATGCTACCTACCTGCCTTTTCATACTGTTTTATCAACTATTTCTTTTATTTATGTACAATGGGACTGTTGGGACCAGTAACTTTCATTTTCTCCATTTATCAAAATATTTAACTAGCATACTCCAAGGTGAGTCATCATTAAATAATGGTTCAGGGCACTGCTGAGGTTAAGTCTAAATCATTATAGTTGTTTCTCTTGCTTCAGACCCCCCAAACCTCCCTTCTGGCAGTGCAAAAACCTTGACAGCTATGGGCTTAGGTCACACCATTTAGTATCAAGGAACTGTCAGTTCTTGTTTTGTTTTTGCTATTCTGCTCATTAGTCAAAGCAGATTCTTTGCAGCAGGTCTGCCTGCTGCATCCTAACCCGGTACATCCTCAGGAGTGTGATCCCGGGATGATCCACCATACGGGGTGAAAGTATCAGTGCTCTGTCACAGTAAACCAACTGTAACATCTTCCTGCGTTCGCTTTACACAGCCTGGCAGTTTTGCAAGGAGCCATGTTAAAGCAGCAGCCTTCAGTTTCTCTGTTAGCTATTTTTCTGGGGGGGGTAATGTACCTTGAGGAATTAGGGTTTTTCCCCAGCCCGAATATGCGTGTAGTAATGCTCTCAACAGATGGCCAATACTTGACAGTATGTTGTTTGTGGATGACTTAAATGAATCAAAGGCTCATCCATAATTAAGAGGTAAATAGAGAGAATTTCAGCTGCAGAAAAAAATTCTTCTATTTCCTTCATAATCTATTTGCAAAATATATGTGGGATTGAACTGCAATGTTTTATTGTAACTTAGGTAGTTGCCAGATATTAAAAACACCGCACTAAGTTGCTAAAATTTGTCATTCTTCCACAGAGTACACACCTGTTACATTTTTATTTTTGTTTTCTAAAAGACTGAACAGATTTTTAGGGTGTAGATAGGTAGATATATTTTGCACACAGAAATACCACTAAAAGAGCATTGCAACACAAAGTCACGCGTTAGGAAATATCAGAACTAAAATCCACTATTCAAAGTACATTCCAAATCAGCCCCTGATGCATCTTAATTGTGGGGGTGTGAGCGCAACATTCTGTTCTTACGTCTTGACCCTTGACTCATTCAGAATGCTGAATGGTCTACAGGAAACCAAATACAGTCTGGGAAACCGACTACACAGCTGTCCACTAGTTAGTGTTTCTTCATGAGTCATCCCAGTCCTGCTCTACTGCATTTCTAAGCATCTGGGCAGCTCCAGTGGGACACTGTTACCTAAGGCTCAGGACATGCTTATTCCAACTTTCCTTCATCTTTCAGGCCTGGGGCAGCTGTTCAGGATGCCGTGGTGGAGTTTTGGCAGTGCTTTCTGGGCATTACTTAGGAGGGCTTCAGCTTGCCCAGAGCTGGCACTCATCATCACCATCGCTGCTCTTTTGTTCCTCCTCTCACAACTTGGGTCAGAATGCTACAAAGACATCACATGGTTTTTGTCACCATAGTTCTCCTGTAAGGAAGGGTCTCCCCATTTTATGGGTGAAGAACTTAGGCTACCAACTTTAATGGCAAAAAAAAAAAAAAAAAAGAGCTTATTTTAGGATTGCAAGTTATTCTCTTTTTTTCAAGTATTATTTCATTATATTTCGTTAAATTTTAGAATACTCGGAGCTGCTAGTCATATCTTATGGTCAGCATTTAGGATCAGATGACTACCCTGTTAGTGACCATTATGAAAAGATGACTCAATAAAATGAGAATTCAAGGGGAAATGTAGGAATCTGCCTGCCGAGAGCCTCAGTCTCTCTTTTTGCAGTGCACTTACTTGTTAAACACATCAGGGTACACGTGCGTTGCTATAAACGCTGCAGTTCAACTATGCAGTTAACCTTGGCTTGTGCCCTGGCCACCCAAAAAGTGGAATAATGGCTGAAAGTCTCACTGCCTAAAAGCATTCCCTGGGTATCAGGAACCGCCTGCTCCGATACCCGCAGTTATATACAGTCTGGTTTTTCTCTCTCTTTCCCCACTGTTCGTCATGCAAGATTCATTTTACAAAGCATTATGGTAATCCTGAGGTAGCAGATAAAGTACCAAAGTGTTACAAGGCTGTCTTGAACAAGCTCTGCTTTCTGCTGAGCAGAATTGATGTTCAGCGCAGGAAAATCTTTATCTACAATTCCCGTTGTGGTATGGAGCGGGTAAGAGGCACTACCACCGTATTTTTAAAAATACCGTTTTGTTTTTAAAATGACTGAAAATAATTCTGAAAATAGCCACGCAGTTACGTATAGGACAGGACTGCTGAAGAAAATGGGATGTGAAATGTATACTATGAAGTAAATGAATCTTATAAGGACAGGGGTAAATTTCAAAATTGAAACTATGTATTCTAATAATAATAATAGGATATTTTTTCAAAAAGATTGCTTTCCAATAATTTATAGTAGAAACCTATTACAATAATCTCTTTTCACTCTAGTAGCAACAAACTTGTGTGCTTGGTTTTCCTGTTCTTTAATATAATATATAAATAATGTTCTTCCTTCATTTTATTTTAAAGTAGGATTCATGTCCTGTGGTTTAAGCTGTCTACGGAGGCCCCCTTAGAGCAGACAGGGACAACTAAGCAGTTCCATATAACATGATTCATCTTATCCTGAGGAAGATGCCTGAAGTAGGTCAGATGAATCACCTCAGCAAAGTGACTACAGCCCTCCCTTAACTGCATAGGTGGCAAGCTCAGCAAAGGTGTAGACATCTACTGTGTTGTCTTCTAAAATCACTAAGACAAATCTTTCTCTTACTGTCTGTATATGTAGGGTTTTAGGATTTTTTTTTTTTTTCATTTAAATTGCTGTTTGCGGCACTGAATGATTTGCAACTGGGAAGAGGAAGCACAGGAAGATGTTGTCTAGGATATCAAAGTGACCTCAAATATCCTTTTGTATAAACACCAGCACTACATTAAATTGCTTTTGATCACAGCATGATATAGATGAAGAAATGATAAAATCCAAGTGCTTGCATATTTGGGGGGAAAAGAGGGAAAGACGAAGGAAGAAGAGAAAAGCTGCATAGTCTGGGTTTGTTTTTAATATTTTTCAGAATTTATACTAATCCGTAGATCAAGGTGGGCTACTTGGCCCTGGAAAATTCCCATACAAATGTGCAGATGTCCACATATGATCAAAGGTCAGCCTTAAAAAGTAGGCTGGCAAATTTAAAGGAACTGGTGATCCATTCAGCGTTTGTGCAGTAACCATATTTGACATACAAGGTGGTGCCATCGCTGGCAAATCCATTATACCTACTTTGCTCACCTCTTCTCCTATGCTCCTGCTGATAGACATTTGTGGTTTGGAAGGAGTACTGATGTCAATTAAAAAGTAAGTATGAGAAATAATCTAGACTTGATTGAATCAAATCTCTGATATAAAAGTGAAAAGGGTGTGTATATTCTTCACAATTATTGGTCCCGTGTAAAGCAATGCTAGTTAAGTGTCGCATTTTTTTTCTTTCACAATTATCTGAAACTCTTCTTTCCGGTGCTGATCTACTAAATTGTCAGTGAAATGACAGCGGGATTAGAATTGGCCCCAAGTACTACAGTTGTGATTATGGACTGTTTCAGGCTAACCTGTTTTGAGAAATTATTGTTGAAAGAAGAAACACGGTGACCTTTAAAGTTGGTTTCTGACTAATAATCTCAAAAAGATCAATGATCTTCAAACTAACGTACTCCAGATTTTGAAACATCCTTTTCAGGATTTCAAATAATGTTATTTTAGGAAAAAACCTCCAAACCTATAAACAGAGGGCGGCGGTTCCAGGCACTAAGTAGCGATCATGGGCAGCAAATCTTCAAAGAAATTATTTTTGTAGGGTGCTGGATCCTAAATTGAGCTGCAGAGCAAATACAGTTATTACTACAAGGCCGGGTAAAGCATAACAGATACGCAGAAAACAGTACAGGCTAACATATACCACAAAGGCATTTAGCAACATAACGTGTACTGAGTCAACCTTGGAGCTTGAAATTAAAACATACGTGCAAGATCCATAAGAATCTTTTTTTTTTTCTCCCCCTCCCCGCCCAAGATTCCTTTCTAAGAAAAATGAGGATTTTCTTTTTTCTGACTGTTGGCCCCCCAGCACTAATTCTAGTTCAAACCACCCTCTACTTTCAGCCATAAATTGTGTATACAGCTTACCAGTAACTCTTCAGCAAAACCTTTAGAATAAAAAAGCATGCTTAGGAAAATTTTTCATGCTGAAAGGGTTATTAAGCATTGGAACAGGCTGCCCAGGGAGATGGCTGAGGCACCATCCCTGGAACTATTTAAAAGACGGGTAGACATAGTACTTAGAGATATGGTTTAGTGATGGTTTTTGTCAGTATTAGGTTGATGGTCGGACTTGATCTGAAAGGTCCCCTCCAACTTCCAAAACAAGGCAATTTTATGATTTGCTTATACCTTCAGGTGTTCCTGCAAGAGTCACTTTAGGGAGATACCTTCATCAACGGCAGCAGAAAGGATAGTTAGATCTATGAAAGCTTCAACTAAAACAGGTCAAGTTTAGGTCTCCTCCTAAATACAGTAGCTACATCTCGTGTCTGGTGAACATAACCTTTCTCAAGAAGACCAGCTGCTTCCCTGTACTTGTGGCACCAGTTGACAGGTGCTACAGGGTCATCCTTTGAAAGTTTAACAGTTTATGTAACTCTATAAATCAATATGAAATAAATAATTTTTAATTATTAGAAAGGTAACTGTAAATTTGCATCTCTGATGCAACGTTACATTCAAAATGTTGTTAGTGGTAAGTAAAGCCAAGAATTTATTGTTAGTGTAACTGAAATCATAAGAATCTAATCATTGTTAGTCCGGAAAAAGACAGACTAATAATGCAGTTAGGATTTCTACGTGCACGTTTCTATCCCTTCTCCTGGTGCTATGCTCCCCCTTCCCCAGCTCCTCGGGGCACTAAGGCCAGAGGTTTCGTGCTGGTGCTGGCAGTGGGGTGTCATGGTGAGCTGGCAGTGTCTGGAGTCCTTCACAAGGAGGAATACAGGTTTTCCATGTCAATGGTTTCTTTTTCCTCCCTCCAGGACCCACTCAGCATCATTTTAATGTTTGCTAATGTGCTTTTACACCATGCTCTTTCTTCATTGCTCTGCAGCTCTGTGTAATGTTTGAATTTACTGTATATTTTGCCTTGTACTTCTGTTAGATACTAGTTCTTTGTTCTCTTTCTTGCCCCTAAAAGCAGCTTTGTCCAGCTCAGGTCTGCATCTCTTTAACTGACCACAGATGAGTTGTTCATGGGCGTGAGGTCTCTGCGCCTGCACCCCACCTCTGTCCTCCTACGCCTGCACTCCTCTGCGCTGCGTCCCCACGTCCCCAGGCTGCTGGAGTCCTTCCAGACCTGTGTTCCTTTGCACTGCCTCATCGCCTTAGAGCTGTCAGTATCCCACGCTATGCAGACTAACTGCTTGTTACTGCTATGGCTGTATATATAAACCCATGGCTGTGCCACATGAGGATAAACAAAAGTAAAATAAGCCAGTCATAGACACCCAGTCAGCGAGAGAAATCGCTGTCGCGGCTCAACCAAGTAAAGCAAAGCTGCAGCAGGTCAAGAGGAGTTCAGACAGAGCAGATCTGGCAAGGCTCAGTCCTGAGGCCTCGCAAACTCAGTGTGAAGCTTATGGCTCGGTTCCAGCTGCAGCGATCCCGTACTGCAGGGCTGCGTGGTTACGGCAGCGTGATGCTTTACTTACTGTTGTTAAAATGTTTTTTTTTGTTAAAATTTTTTTTTGTTAAAATGTCATTTTTTAATTAATTTTACCACAGAGTAGTATCTGAGATGCTATAAAATATATGTACCATAGAAAATAATTAACATGTCTTAATGCTTTGATCATTAAATTCTGTCAAAACAGACACGATCAAAGCAACCTCTGTAGTTTGGAGGTGGTTCTACATTTTAGTAAAGAATCTGGGCATGTATGTCTTAGTTATTCTTACAGTCGCGAAGAATGTATATTAAAGCTAAGTCAGTCGTAAATTTAGATTTACAATTAAGCACCCAAATGACAGTAGCATGATCTTCAGAGCCTGAGTACAGGCTGTTCCTGTGATGTCCTGTCCCAGTGTCTTAAGTGACTCTGGGCTTATTTTGTGTCACAACTCATAACTGTATTCCCAGTTGTGTGTCACGACTTGACCGTTAATGATAGTATTCCCCGTCAGAGGTTATGCAAATCTCAAAGTAATTGCTTTTGTAATTACTCATCCAAAATTATTAACATATTTTTTTGGCTATTCTGAAATATTAATCCTGGTTTTCCAAGAAGAAATCCAAGTCACTTTGAAGCGTGCAGTGGATTCAGGGTTGAAGGTAAACATCTGTTGAAGCTAATTAATGACAATGAATTTTCACTCGATGCTTTTATGAGGACTTAATATTAAAAACTGTGAAAAGCTGTGGCGATATATTGGGATGCAAAACCCCATCATTCCTAAAATTCAATGCAGCTGATATTTACGCTTTTCCAACCTACTGCCATTTAGTAAGGTGACATACATTTTATAAAATTATTTGCATTTTCCTGCTGAGCTCCCTGGGTCTGCTGATGTTCCTGTCTGTGGACCGTCTAGTCTGCTTACCGGAGATGGGCAAGCACTGTCCCGCATCTTCAGGGTTGTCTTAAAAATGGCGACAACCTTATCTGTGCATAAGGAGGAGATTATGACCCAGCTGTCATGTACCCGTAGAAATTGTCTGTCTCACCCTTTCTGTGTCAAGAGACTTTTGGCAGGAACATAATATTCCCTTCAAAATCAGTTTGTTCCTTTGCCTTTCCCTCCCCCCCCCCCCTTCCATTTATCTGATTCTCCTTCTTCCCAACAGTCTTCAGCCCTGCAGACTGATTAGATCCTAATTCTTTTGGCATGCTGTCAACTTGTCCTAGTCAGAATAACTATTAGGCCTTTGCTTTTGCTACTCCTCTGCAATTTTGTTTCCCTTTCTGTGCTTCATGTCTTTTCTTTGTGATTTTCACCTATTTTGCCTGAAGCTGTCTTCTGACAATATGTTACCACCTCTCTCTGCGGATTTGTTCTTTGCCTGCCCAAGTAATTTATTTATGTGTTAGCTTCCTCTTCACCATTATCCAGGCTGTTTGACTTTCTGTGCATTGCTTTTCATACTGCCTCAAATCCCTGGTATGTTATTAACAATTTGAAACAGGAGGGCTTTTGGAGCTTTTAATGCTACAACTTAATCACGCTGACGGTGTGTTTTTTAAATGACTAAAATTCCTTGTGCGCAACACACTGAGATACCACCTTGCATGTGCCTGTAACAGCTGTGGAATTGCACATAGATTTCAGTAAGAGGTGGTTGGGTTTTGGTTTTTTTTTTGGTTTGGTTTGTTTTTTTTTTCCCTTGGCAGTTAAATGACATATTTAGATTACATGCCAAAATGAATAAAAATCAGTCCTTAGATTATTGTGTTGTAGTCATATATTTTCATTATATGTATGGGGGGGCGGGGGGGTGGGGGGAGCGAAACACACACACACAAAACAAATCAGGAAAAACCCTAAGACATTCTGTTCAATTGAAACAACCCTTCAAAGCCTGGTGCTTGAATGTGACAGAAATTTCATCCCATGGCTTGTTCCTAAACTCCAGAAATAAATGGAGAATCATATGCAATTCAGGGTAAGGTTTCTGTTCCTTTTCATTAGCTCTTCTGTAGAAAGAAAATATGATGAAGGCAGACAGTAGAAATTCAACAGCAGAAAGATCAAAACAACCCTATCTTTATTCCCCCCGCACCTCGCAGAAAGCTAAAATGCTAACGTGTTGGATGGAATTGCTCACTCTGACACACGTAGTATGCTGATGGCATGCTAATTACGTTCCCCTAGAAAACTGGTGGACACTGAATTTCTTAGACTTCTTGTAACCATAAATTCTAGTTACTAGCTGTCATCTGTGGGTGGGGTTTTTTTGGTTCGTTTTGGGGGTTTTTTTGATTTTTAATTTTGGAGGGACTCTGATTTCATGTATGCTACCTTTTTAGTAAAAACCATCTAAGTAGCCACACACGGCACCGTTAAGTTCAAGCAAGATTAGTGAGTTTTGTATGGGCTTTTTCCAGCTTACCCATAAAGTGATTCCTCTGGGCAAGATACTCTGTTTCCAATCTCGGTAAGGAAAATGAACAAAAAGTAATTTTATCTTTTTCTATTTTGTTTTCCCTCTGTGGAATAGGTCTGGAAAGACAGGGAAGCTTGACCCTGAGGCAGACACTGGCCCAGAGTTGTAGATCATGAGACCGAACTCCTTAGAAGACAACCACCTGGAGCAGGCAAGAAACGTTTCCCACAGTTTTGTGAAAAACATTTTTATGAATACCGTGTGAATAATTTTGTGCCGTATTGATTTTACTGATCGGGGTTTGAAAGATTATGTCCATGGTTGTTGTATAAAAAGATGGAGGTAACTTTTATCTCTTTCCATCTCCCTTTAGGGGATGTCTGTAGCTATCTGAACAGCAGGAGTTGCAGCCAAGTGCCTGGCCCTTCATCTTTGAGTCTCCAGAGAGTCTTGACCATTTGTCTTGAATATAGACTTCACTAAAATCAGCTACATCTTTGTCACCTCCAGGCTGGGCCCTAATGTACTTTCTGCAGAGCTTACTGCATGGTGAACGTTAAATTAGAACTCTATAAACTTAATTTGCTTCCAGTGCTTCATTTGCTTCCAAGTGTAATTCTTGATATTGATTTTTAACTTATATTTAACTTTTATGGTGGTAGTCATGCGTACTTAAGAGGCTGCTACTTCTTCACTGCTGTGAAACCTGACCTGAGTATTAGATTTTAGCCATCGGAGACAGCAATATTCCTTTTCTCTAGAAGACACATAAAGTATTAACTTAGTAGAAACCATATTGAAAAGCTTTCAAGACATTTTACATAGCCTGTCTTCTAATGTTTATGTAGTGGGAGCGGAGGATGGCTATAGAATGGCAGCCATTACTGTTCTGATCTAACACTTACTTATTTATTCCTTTTTCATACTTAGGTTTTATTCTTGAGAAGTGTCTTTTAATATGTTTTCTCATGAATACACGTGTATTGTGCAACACACCAGAGAAATCAGGCAAAATCCACCGCTGTTTTCTATTCATTCTCAGTCATTGCTCCTCCTGATGAGAGAGTGTCAAGAGAACAATTGTACTGAGTTCTGCACACACTCTTTAATGGCTGTCATCCATGGGCTTTACCTTTTTGAGAAAATTTTGGCAGTTTCTTCATATTGCAAAAGCTTACAGTTCGCTTTTCCTCCTAATTTTTTTTTTTTGCAAAATTTAATGTATACATTTTACAGGTATAGTTTGATTCTGACAAGATGTCTTAAAGTTAGTTTGTACATAGCTGACTCCACTTGATGACTTTTTGTGTATTCATCTTTCTTCAAACTACAATTTAATTTTCTATTTTTAGCATGCAGACCACTCTGTGACCTTTAGGTGCCATCTGGTGTTGAGCTTCGGCTCCAGCCGAGCAGTACAGTGCATAAAGGACGCAGATATTTCCTTTGACTTTCTGGACCACGAGAAAGGATCTAGTAACCCTTGAATCAGGCAGAATGCCTGGATGTGGCAAATGTGTGGTGTCCTCGTGCATGGAGCAAGAGCCATCATTTTTCATTCTGTCACGTGTACATGCTATCAGTCAAGAAATTCCAATTTTTCATTTTGAACTTTCCTATGGTTTTCTGAGATGTATGACTCTCATGAGAACAGTCAGACCTTCAAACTCCCTGGTAGTTGAATTTTTAAATGATGTATGTACTTCAGGTGAAGTTATTACCAACTGGTAAATGTTTTAAATTTTTTCATTAATTTTCAATGTCAGTAGTGTTAGACCTATTGTCATATAACATAGTTTGGCTTAAAATGACAGAACGAAACCTGAACACAGAAAGAGGCTGAAATACAGTTATGATTTATGATTTGAAGGTTAATAAATAGATCACTAGTGAGCCTTTCTGAAGAAAACAGGTGAAAACTGTTTCCACTAGAGAAAGTAAATATTAAAAAATTGTGGGTAAATATAAACATTATGGAAGAGACTCAATTTGGAGAATAATAACCAAAACATTAAAATGAATATATTTTTCTGTAGAATGTTGTGAAATTGTTGTAGCCATAAATTATCAACAGAATGATTCCATGCTTCCTCCAAAAGCAGTGCTCCAACCATCCATCTTTCAGGCTGCCGGGAAAAATGGGGAAGGAAGGCCAGAAAGCTGCCCTCCTACTGTCTGATATTATTGATGAAAATTATATATTCCTTGGGCATTTTTAAAAAATGCTGACCTACAGAAATTTTTTAAAGGAAAACCTTTTTTTGATTAGAAATCTTTCATCTACCATATGCTACTGTAGGGAGTGCTTGATTTCTGGGAGGCAGGAAGATTTCCAGCTGAATACTGCTTTCTCCTTTCCAGAAATTCACAGGGACTGCAAAGGAGTGTCCCCCTCCATTGCAGTGACCTTTCTTAATATGTGCCAACTGATAAGATTTTTAGTATGTGGCTGCATGAAATGTAGTAAGTAGAAATGAAAAGTGTATTCAATACTTAATAAAGTTAAGACAGCCAATACTTCATCAGAAAAAAATCTCTAGCTCTCACAAGAAGACTCAAGCCATTATAGAAAAAGCACCAGAGAGAAAATGTAATTAAAACTCTCTAACAGCTTCTCATCTGACAATGTTTTCAGTTTTCTGCAACTTTGACATTTTCTATCTTTATTCTCTTCTCGAAATTACTTTTTCATCATGGTAAGCATTAAATAGGGATAAGGAATTGAAATTTGCTAATAAAGGGAATGAAAAGAGTAACAGTTAAAATAAAACGAAGTAACAGGAAGATACAAAAGTACATAAAATACTGTAACATTGTTTTGCAGAATGCTGTGGTGTTTTTCTCCTGCTTGTGACACCGTTGTGTTTTGCTTCAAATGTTCTTGTGAGCGTTGATTCACTCCTTTCCAAATGACTGGACAGGTTTTCAGTTGCTGCTAATCAACATAGTTCAGTGATGTTAATCCAGTTTTTTACTGCCACAGGAGCTATCTTTAGAAAATAAATATTATGCGTAGATTAGAAAACCAAGCTGCTAACTCTGTACTGAACTCGCAACATCTGTGTTGCCACCTGCCCAGCAAACACAGATTTTTTTAAATTTGGGATTTTTCTATAAAGTGGTATGCCGAGATTCTTATCTGGGCAATAAACCCAAGCAAATAAATTCTGCAAAACAAGACTCCTGAAGCACAATAAAGCAATCTTTTTTTAACGTGCCTCTCATTAACTAATCAAGAGATAGTTGAAATACTGCAAACTATTACATGGGGGTAAATGGTTTTTAAATCAAGAAAACCCTTTGGGGATTCGAGCCTTGCCTGAAAAATTACGATTATGCTATTTCAGGGAAAGCCCTCGACAAAACATCAGCTGAAGTGGGAAGCTCCAGCTCATTGGAACTGTAGCTGCTAGATGCTTGAGCGACTCCCGAATGAAACCAAGCTGTAAGTGATCGTTTCAGTCGATGGGTGGATTTCTCCTGCTGCATGTGAGCCATGTAGCTACTAAGGATGGGTGATAGGACAGCATTGAGCAAGGTGGAGCTTACTATAAATACACAAGTATGGGAAATACGATGAAAAATAAACAGGTTTTGATAGACAAGAATTCTCTGCACGTAATAGAAAAGTATACTTTAATGATGGCTTCTAACAAAACTGCTTTAAAACAGGTCTGGTTAAATTCTATCTACCAGGAGTGAGAGAGACTGTCATTTTGGGTTGGTGTTCTGCCTTGTTTCTACCTGCTGTTACTCCTTTTACTTTTTTGCCACATTACTTAAGCTGATCATACGCATCAAGTAGATGTTCTGTGACTGAGAAGAAGAGTATAAATGTTTCTACGGACAAGTCCTTTATTGCGAGGCAGGTCACACTTAGAAATTTGAGGATTTCTGGTTTGTTGTTAGCGTTGCGGTGTGGGAGACTAGATGGAGGGCTATCACCACTCATTTTCTTATACAGCTCATCTTCCCTACCTGACCTTTAGATTATATTTCTAAAAATCAGATATTGTGTTACATCTGTATCACCCAAAGTCGTCTGAGTCTTGGTAAGTGCTTGCCAAAATGAAACCGCTTAGTTTGCTTTAACTTATTTACCATTGGACATAAATGGGTATTTGTGAAGCACCTGCAACGAAATCAAAGACGATATTGCTATGAACAGTCGTTAACTGCTTATTTGTATTGTTACAGCATAAGCAGAAGTATGGGAGAGAACGTTATCATCAGTTACGTACATTAGAGCTCCTCATGTGACTTACAGCACACAGTACCAGGCAGCTACAAGTGGAAATACTGGAAGCCCACACAATTTTCAAAGTCCAATGCAACAGATAAGCATTAAATGGAATAAATAATTACGAATGAATACAACACAAAGGACGTGATAGGATCTAAGTATGGAAAAAATTGATGTAAAGTGTATGCAGTAAGCACAGGATTAGAGCGGGATATGGGAGACTAGACCTTAGCTATAGTAGCAGCTCTACAGAGGAGATATTCCACTGAGATATATTAAGAAGATGGTTTTGAATCACCTTTTGACACAAGAACTAACTTTTAAGATGAATGCAATCTTAAGATTTAATGCCGTTATGTACAAAGCATGACATAGTTGAAAAGCAATGAAAATGCAATTATGCCTGGTAAAATGAATCACTTTAGTTAAAGAATTTTTTTTAGTTTTCAAAAGCGGAGAATATAAAAAATTGTTTAAGTGAGGTATTTATAATTCTTCTAAATAGAATAAATCTCAGCAAGGGAACTAATGCTACCGATCTCCTGAAAATGTCATTTCACTAATTTATAACGTTTGGTTTAAAAAACAAAACCCAAACTCTATGTTCCTTAACATGATAACTTGGCTAAAAAGACAGCTCTTAATAAAATATGAATTTGCAAGGAAATTCTTCCCCTCCTTTCCAGAATTAAATTTAAGTGGTTTTACATGACTCATTTACTAATACTGTTTGTTAGTGAAGGTGCTGAAAGCAAAGGTTGTATAAACAATTTCCTCTTGATCATTTTTGATGTTGAAGTACTTCTCTAAGAGCCATTTAAATCTGCCAGCTCTGTGTGTTCCTCCATTTTCTCATTTTTCAGAAGTATGAGTGGCTAATGAAACTACATAATGAAAAAAAAAAATCCACAGTGTTAACAGTTAAAAATGCTTATTGCAAATGCAAACTGGAAGCATGTTGTCCAATTGATTTATTGTTGTAAATATATGCAGTGGAAAGCGTAAGTGTTTCTACTAAGTAAATTACCTCCTTCCTATGAGGTTTTCTTCTGTGGCGCTACCCCTGATATATCACTATGCATTCGAGTCAGCTCTGTTGAAGTCCATTAGAAATTCCACTTCATATAATACATTTCACTATTATAGCAGAAGTCTTTACTCCCAAGAGTGAGCACTGTAATACATTTTTATGATGTAATTGTCCACAGCCTGGAGAGCACCTGTTAGCTAAATCTGATTTAGTACATTGCTGCTACCACTGGTAAAATACAAGGCTGTATAGTAAAGCAGGTAGGAAGCAAAGAAAGAAGTTGATTTGCGTCCATGTATGTGTGCGTGTGCGCGTGAGATTTAACAACACTATACTTTCATGATATATATTTTTTTTTTCGTCTCCTATTGAAAATCTAATTTCTGTTTGTAACAATGACACAAAGATACATTTTTGTTTTGTGTGCGGTTTACAACACAAAACTTATATCAAAAGGAAATCATAGAAAAATGTCAGTTAGCAATGATAGCTAATAGATGATACTAATACTGTTGCTGTCAAAATGCATTCAACAATTTGATTTTTATTATGTCTAGTTCCTTTTTAGGAACCTCAGACTCTGAAAGTTTTACTAGTAAATATTTCTAAAGATTACTACGTAAAACTGGAATAATTGCATCTGCTGTTTCATAATATAGATGCAGTGTAATTCTTGATGTAACTTCATAACATAATCTAATGTTTTTTGAAATCACTCAAGGTCCATTCTGTTAAGTTCCTCTAAATTGTCATGCTGAAATGAAAAACTTACCATCATGCTCTCTGAGTTGTCACATATGTAAGGTACATGAGCAGATGTCACTTGAGTGCAGAGATGTCAAAATAATTATTAGTAAGGCTTGAATGCCACTTTTTTTTTAATAGGAAAATGCTTCTGGTGGGGAATCCTTCAGACAACGTATTAGACAGAGCTCTTTCACAACAGAATATGGCGTTCCTGTTCATGTGTTTTCACATGTGAAAAATAGCTACTCTATCTCCCAGCTTGTGTTTATGTAAAAAGATATTAAGAAACACTAATCAACCCCTGATTATGCAGCTAAAAAAAAAAAAAAAAGACCATGGTATGTCATAGTTTTGGCAAGCTCCTAAATAAAGAGAGTTAAGTTTATATATTTGAAAACTTAAATTACCATTTTTTTTTTCTAAGCCTGTTGATCCTTACAACCTTGTTTGTGCTAAATATGGACTATCTGCAAGGGATGGCACAATTTTATACTCTGTGGGCTTAAATTAAATGCCAAAGAGCTTCAAAAGCCATTTTAATTGCTAAAATGAAATGATGACACGCATCAGAGAATCTTTATTTTTTTTCACACTGATGCCTACATAGCTTTTTAGAAGCTGTTAGACTTCATCTTTATTATGGAGTCCCTGTATTGTCTTATTTTTTAAAGACTGCAACATCACAGTTTCAGAAGGAAAGAGAAATCGAGACTGAAATTGCCATGCTCTGACTTTGAATCACAGCAATATCTGGGTTTATGTGACGCTTTTCCATTTCTGTTTTTTCTCCCTTTGCCTTTAAGGCTTGTATGTTCCTTGGACTGGGAACCAGTGGTGTTTTCTGCCCAAGCCCTCCGTCTAACCCAGGATGCACCCACAAATGGAGCATGTTTGGGCACCCACCTCCTGCACAATCTCAGTGTAACCACACCAGGACACCGTGGTACAGCAGGTAACTTGCGTAGCAACAGTATGTAAATGGGAATTTGTAAAAAACTATGCAAATGGAAGACTTAATAATCTCCCCTCCTGAAGCTGTGCTGTTTGCTGGTGAACAATGAAGGCGTCTTTGAATTCCCAGCATGTTACAGTTACGAGAGAGATCCTCCTCAAACTGATGAAGTAATGCCCAAACTCTTCATAAACGTCAACAATACCAAATACTTATTTGAAAAGCTTTTCAGCATCCTTCCAAATTTTGGATTATAATCTCTGTGTGTATATGCATAAATACATACAAATTTCCAAAAGCACTATATATTATTGTAAGCATTCAGATGGTACTTGGGTCAAAGGGAAGGAGCAGAGCCCCCCAAATGATTAAATTTTCAGAGTTCTTGTTATCCACAGTTCCCACCAGATATAACTGGAGTGATTAGCTACTCCTCAAAAAAATCTGTATTGCGTTAAACTTTAATAATCCTTGAGTTTGGGTTCTCCGTTTTTGCATTCATTTCTGAAATGAATGTTAGAAATGTTACTTTGCATGTGATTTTATTTCTTAATTTTTATTTTTTTTAATAAGACAAATTTTTGTTCTTCTGTAGAACCTATCTTGGATTCCGTTTGTTAGATTATGGGAATAAGACTGACATCCTATTGATCTTACAGTGGTTTGATGTCCACATAATGCTGCATGTTTCTATCCGTACCCAATTAACACTGTAAAGGGTTTTGATAATGTAACAAAGATAGACAATAAAAATGCAAGTTGCATAAAAGGAATTCAAAGGGAAAACCATGTTGATTTAGTTTAGAATGAATTGTGAGAGAAGAAAAGAGGTCCATACTGGGTCTGGCTGGGATGGATTTAATTTTCTCATGGTACCTGTATGGTCCTATGTTTTGGGTTTGTGACCAAAGCGGTGTTGGTAATACAGGGTTGTTTTAGCTGTTGCTGAACGGCAACTGAACAGCATGAAGGTCTTTTGTTTCTCACGCTGTCCCACCAGTGAGTAGGCTGGGAGTACGCAAGAAGTTGGGAGGGGACACAGCTGGGACTGCTGATGCCAAGTGACCAAAGGGACGTCCCAGACCATATGATGTTGTCCTCAGCAATAAGAGCTGGGTAAAGAAGAGGAAGAGGGAATGTTACACGTTTTCTGTAGTCTGTCTTCCCGAGTAACCCTTAGGTGTGGTGGAGCCCTGCTTTCCTGGCAATGGCTAAGCACCTGCCTGATGATGGGAAGTGGTGAATGAATTTCTTATTTTGTTTTCCTTGTGCAAGCAGCATTTGCTCTACCTGTTAAAAACACATGAGTTTTTGCCCTTCCCATTCTCTCCCCCATCTTTCTGGGGGGCACTGAGTGAGCTACCTGCTGGGGTTAACCCACAACAAGGTCTTAAAAAGCTTTCCATTTTAAAGAGGCAACCTATCAGAAATCAGAAGACCTGTTCTGGGAAGCCAACTGAACTGAATTTGTCAGGGGTTCAAAGTTAGGAGGAGGTTTGAATAAAATTTCAGTCAAAGGTGTAAATATCTGAAATCCAAGGCAAACCCTACAAAACCGTAAATAGGTAAACTAAAAGAATAGTAGAAGAAAACAGAATGATTAAATGATTAAGATTGATTAAAGAAAGCGACTAGCCAAAGCATCTTAGGTGGTTCAGAGAGAAATTAAGAAGTGGCAAAAGTCAAGCTAGCAAAGTAGTATGTAACAAGTACCAAAGATACCTTATCTACTAAAAGAACCAGGAGAGATACAGTAAAGCCTTTGTAACAATGAGAAAGGGGTTGAAGATAACTTAGGTACTGGCCAAAGCCTAAATAAAATAACATCTTTCTTTAGCGCTGGCTGATTTACTAAATAAAGTGCTGTAGATGCTATGTATTCTGACCTTAGCAAAGTTTCTAATTTGGTAACTATATGATAAATTATTAGTTAACCTGGAGAAAAAAGGTTGTTATGGCAAGAACTTTATTATGGGTAAAAGATTAGAGACAGCAGTAGCTTTTGTTGAAAAGGAAATTATTGGAGTGGGGAGATCATTAATATCATTAACCATATTATTCCAGGAACAGCCTTAGGATTTATCTTTAAAAAAAAATTTTTTAAAAAAATATGTATCACAAGTTTTCACAAGTTTTGTTAACAAAAGTCAATGCCGTTCTCCAGTCACGTGTATAACATATTGTGAGATATCTTCTTAAGAAGGAAGGATTTAATCTGTTGTTTATTTAGTTGGTTACTTGGAGTCCTTTACTCTTAAAGTTCAGGACATTTGAGAAGAAACAGAAAACTGAGAGTGGCTTCACTGTGGAGCAATCAATCCTTCCTTAGAGCCTCTCGGATCACTGGCCTAAGACTTAGTGACGTAATTTACGTTAAAAATATTTCTTCATACATTTTGAAATGTATAATGAGGTAATTTTCGTTGTCATTATTAATAATTTACTGTCCTATGTGGACTTTTAACTTAGATCTTTTAAACCTGATTGAGATTAATATACTTGAGATGGTATGATGCTTTAATGTTTCAACGTTTGTACATAATGGATTAGACAGCTGATAACAGACATGAAGAAGTGTTGGATGATCAAAACAAATGCACGATACTACTGCAGGAACACAGTCCATTTTCCTTTTCAGCTCAAGATCATTGAGAACATGGGGTGAAAATTTTTTTTTCCATTTGGAAATGGTGGAGTGGGTGAGTAGTTTGATTCTTTCCCAAACATTTACATTCAGCATGTGGTTAGACATTAAAAGGGTTAGCTTGACTTTTTCAATCTTTAAAACAGATTTTGTAAAGTAAATATCCTGCAAGTTTCCTTGCCCTATATTGTGAATTCCATTCTGATGGGAAAAGGATGAGTTATGTGTTACAAAATAACAAGTAACAAAATGATTTGTTTTAATTACTTTTATTTCTGCAATTGCCAGATTGTTACAGATACATTCATGTTCTCCACATACAAATTTGATGGAGACAATACACGGTAAGTATATGAATGAACTGATGAAAAAGAGAAGACATAATTAACAATATCAAGGGAGCAGGAAGAGGTATTTTCAGGTGCCGGGCTAGCTAAATGTATACTGAACTGAATAATTGAAGGCTGACAGATTTTAGCATGTTCTTGTTAATGAAGCATAAAGGTATGCTGAGAAATGCATCTTCTCTCTCTCCCCCTCAAAAAAAAAAAAAAAAATCAGCGTGGCTAGAAGAAACTGTGGAGGAGGTTGAAGTGATGAATGGTGTGAAGATGGATGTCAAAGAGAGTGAGTGTAATAATAAAGGGAATATGGGACTGTCCCTGAGAGGGCAGGTAAAAGTCAACCATACATAGCAGCGTTCAAACGTGTTGCCAGCAGCAATGCATAAAACATCTGCATATAATGAAATTTAATTTTCCGTACAAATAATTCATAAAACCCTCTGATTTGAGTTTCATTTCTAACTACAATTGCTAGAGATTTGCTTTTGAAAACAAAAAATAACGAATGAAGAGGATACTTCTGCCAGGTACCGTTTTGTAATGACAAGGATCCAGATCATTAACTTTTTGCATTGGATTTTCCTTTCTCATACAAAGAGTTTCTCAGTCCGTTCCACCAGCTTGTCAATAACAAGAAGTTACAGTCTTTACGATGTAAACATATCTAAGGTCCAATGTCTCAAGAAGACAACACACAGGATATTTAACCACGAAAAAGTCCTTGCTGTCTTAGTTTTTCTGGCCAGGTGAACTGAGGAAAAGAAAAAATTACATGCGTTTAGTCTCGAGGAGGCAGAGTGCTCCTTCATACCGATGTTAGGCTGGCATTACATATCCTTAGGAGAAAATTACGGCCTGCGAGGAAGAGGTTTTGACGAAGAAAACATTGAATCTGCAGTTCTCTGTTCTTCAAAGTTAAGTTGGCTGAACTGTGGCTTCACATGACAGTACTGTACAGGAAATAGTGCTGATTCACATTATCGTAAGAAAAGTACTCATAAAAACCTGACTCGTAAGTGCCTTTTCAGTGTACCTTGAGGTGGCAGCTCCATTATGCACACTCCCCAAGTGAACTATGGCCTTGTCCCTTTTTCAACTAATTTGCTCCTGAGGAAAACTGCTATTACGAAATGTCTTTGTGAAGCAGTATAAAGAGGATTATTTCTTGTTCCCTCTTCAGCTGCTTGAGCACGGATACCTTGAAACCTAGTCCAAAATGAGTACAGAAAGATTGTATTTGCTTTTGTTCTCCCGCATCAAAGTTAACCAATTTACTGACGTTACGGAGGAAAATTAATCAAAATCTTCTAAAAGGAAAGTATGAGTTGAAATTGAACCTGAGATCTACTTTGGTGGGCCATTTCTGTTAGACAATAAAAACTCCTGAATACAATTACTAAGCCCGCGGACAAATTTACAAACTACTAATTGCTTTTCTGCTGCTTTGGGACCGCAGCGCCCCCCCCCCCCCCCCCTCCGCCCAGTCCTCGTCAAGCCCCCCCGGCTCCCAACCCCTGGGCGCCATCTTGTGGGGCCATCGCCGTGGACCAGCTGGTCACATACCCAAGATGGCGGTGTGAGGGGAAGGCGGGAGGGCCGGGCGCCTCTGCTGCCCTCCGTGGCTGAGGGAGCCCTTTCTGTGTGCTTTTAGCCCGGGTTATGGGCGACGGGTTAAAACGACCTGTCTGTAGAGGGCCTGGGCTCATGGAAAGTTTGGGTTCTGTCAGCAGCTTCTCTGTCTTTCATCCCTCTACTGAGGGTCTCTCAATAATCTGCTGGTATGGTTTGAGGAACCCAAAACAATTTATTGTTGTTTAGACAATTATTCTCTCACTCCATGACCCCTCCCCACCCAGGAAGGGGAATCAGGGGAAAAGCAAGGAACCCTGAGAGCTGAAATATAAACAGATTTAATAGAATAAGACTAGATAATTAATAATACTAAAGAACCGATATGATCCTGACACCAATATAGAATATACAGGGATTATACTCAGGCCATTCTATCATAGGAAGCCATGCACTCCCAGCAGGGGACAGCAAACGTGGGACACTGTGAGCGCTGAGGCTTCGAGAGGAAGGGAAGGGCTCAGGGGCCTGGCACTGCGGCAAGGAGTTCTCTGGACCGCCACCATCACAGGAGAGAGAGAACTTCTCAGCAAACTTTCTCGTTTATATTACATGGTATGAAATAATCCTGTTGGACAGCTTGGGTCAAGTGCCCGGGTCTCACTCCTCCTCATCCCTGCACCTGGCTAACTCAAAAACCCTGAGACCTTGAAACTCACATACCATAGCTGGCTGTAAAGTAAATGTTTTCACAAATTCAGACACTAGAGTCTTGTAAAAGTGCAGTTTTCCCAAGCATTAGAAGAGAAATTAGTCCTGTGTTGCTCAAACCAGGATACCTGCCTGGCCCTACAGAGCTGGATGATGTGTTTATTAACCCTGACTTATGTACCTTAAAAAAAAAAAAAAAAAAAAAAAAGTGTGAGCCTATGTGATGTGATAAGTAAGCAGCGTTCAAAATAATCCACGAACACAGGCTGTGTGTTTGTATGCACCGTAAAAGATTTTCATCGTCAGGATGATGACACTTTATTGTCAATTATGTATCTTTCTGCTTAGCTGCATTCCTGCTGAATTTTGTTTTAATACAGAAATGAGCTATAATCGATAACTTGTCAAATTATTCATTCCTAATGGACTAGCCAAAGGATTTTGACATTACTCCCTGAATAAATTACCTGAAATACATATTTCCATTATTTGACCAGCCCTCTAGATTATTAAATAATGTTCTGTGAATAATTTATTCAACATTTTTCTGTCAATCTTTGAATAATTTACTCATGAATGCATTATTTTTATTATTCTGCCAGATATATTTCCAGCATCTGTGGCAATGCCTTTGTTGTGTGAAAGCACGGAGATCTCTGGAAGGAGAGATAAACTTTTAACTAGCATAACTTAACTTCTTTGTAATAAGCATTCAGTATCTTGTTTTATATACCCAAGTGCATAATTAAATGAATCCATTTTCATCTCTGTCTCTTAATTTAACAAGTAGTTTTCTACAACAATGTTTAACTCAATGATCCCTACTATTTTTATTGAAAATCTGTTGCTATCTTGCTTCTGCTTGTTTCTTTCAAGTCTTCAACAACATTTGGAAAAACTTCAGTTACTTTGTGTGCTGAAGATATGTAAGGAGGAAAAGATTTACACTGCTTGCCCAGTTCTGTTAACCCAGGTATTTTGAACATATCTACGTGAATACATACTGAATAAACACAGGTCTTTGATACGCAAACACAAGTGAAAAGAATGAGCTTTTAAAAATGCAGTCCTGACAGGGGAAGAGAAGTGCAAGGAAAGACTGAAAAGGCAGGCCAGTAAAAAAGGTGTGTTGTAGAATAGCTGTGTCTATTTACCAGATAGGTTTTCGTTCAAATGGCAGAAAATGTTCCGAGCAGCTGCTGTGCTGGAGCAATGAAGAAGTGAAATGATTTGAAGATGAACAATCTCGTCCCCTCCTTACAGCATCCATTCTGCAGTTCCAGTCTTGGAGGTGGGAGCCGAGGTGAAATCAGGGAGCTCGTGACTACGGCATAGTGCCACTGCTTCCTCTGCCCTCCTGTGTCTGAGGGGAAAGCTTAAGAGGTGCTTTGGTTACCCTGCAGCTCAAACAGAATTTTATTATTTCACTGCTCTAGCCATTTGGGCTGGAAAATAATTTGGAATATGTGATGCGTGGCTCTTAAGAATTTGTATCGTGGATAGATACAGTTGTAAAGGCAAAGTGGAGGGCAGAGGTAGTATCTGAAATCTAAATCTAGATGCTGTTTCAGTTCCAGCTTAGCAATTGCTGGGAAAATAATCTGGTCCAGAAGCCAGAGCCAGAACAGTTCACTTCCTACACGTTCTGATATCCTAGACATGAATGAGATGAGCAATAGATCTTCATTTCTAGCAGAAAGTTCTAGTGAGTTTGAAACACTATCTACTGGTCAATACATGCATAAGGTGAATTTAAGCCTGTCCTAATTCTACCTCATTCCCACATTTAGGAAGGCAGGTCTCAGATCTAGCCTGCTAACTGCCAAAGAACAGAAGTTTGGCTAACTGCCAAAGGTAGTTCTTGGAATTATCTAACCTAATTGGTACCTTCACTTCTGACAGCAAAGATTCTTGATTTTCAGACGTGCTCAGAAGCAGCCTGGTTTGGGTACCTGAAACCAGAATTTAAAAGGCATTTGGGGGCTTGCAGGGTCACGTTTGCAACTCTGAACAGTACAGCACTTTGTTACCAGAATGGTAATATTGCCTTCATCTGTCTTGTAGATTAAAGAACTAAGGACTGACCCAAGAAGTACGTCGCTGACCTAGATTTTAGGAGTTTAAAGTAACTCCACAGCTGAAAGTGACTGGAGCCAAACCTGGAGCTGCTGCTGTGCATTTGAGCCTGATAGCAGGTCTGTACTTGCTTTTAACATGGAAGGGAGGTCCTGTCACCATTGCTGGGCTTAGTTTGAGGGCTGGGGATCTAGACTTGTATTTCCAAGTTTGAAGCTTTATACCTGCTGTTAAAGAGGTTGGCCCGAATGTGGTGTATGGATGGGCTGATCTATCCAGAGAAAGAAAAGGAGGTGTATCTGAGAGGGAGACTGTCAACGTTATTTCTGTTTTAATCCATTGACAGGCTAATGCAAACCGTATAAAAATTCAAGAACGAAGAACTGCCGCAGGACAGGCTAAGCCTTCGACAGCTTGTGGGGGAGGATAGCCACAGCCTCAGTGAACAGGCAAGCACCCTGATATGTGCTGTGGAGGGCAGCACAAAGTGTGGAAAACAAGGCCCGGTATTGCATGACAGAGTGCAGCAAAGAGTCTCCTTATGGTCTGTGCTGCAGCTGCCCACGGAAAAATAAAGCAGAAACAAAAGACAAGCCCTGTTGTTGTGGTTTCACCATAAAGATGAATCATGAAATCTGCTCATTATTAACTTGTGTGTAGTAACAAAGGAACACATATAATCATATTTTAATTGATCAAATGAGATTTGCTTTTATATTCTGTGTTCTCATGTTACGTATCTAATCCTGTAGAATTTTTCTTCCCCCCCTCCCCTTGTGTTGTTTGGGTTTTTTACCTTCTCTTTAATTACATCCTAACTTTTCTCATACTAAGACACTTAGTTCTTGTTTGGGCCTTGATTTATTTTAATTCTTAATGCCCCAACGGTCATAAGGGCCATTTATTTAATTATTCATGCAACCATTGGATAAAGAAGCGGCACACTTCAGTTTAGTTGCAACTGCTTGCAAGTTAACAGTTAAGAACTGCTGTAAAGTCCAGTGAATTCAGAACCTCTTGCTTCTTTAAGATTATCTATAGTAACAGTTATGGGAAAGGAGTAAAAGAATTTTACCTACTTGGAAAAAAGTACTGTTCCAGAATGAAGTAAAGGAACATTTTTTTTTTTTTTAATTACTATTTTTATTCCCATAGTGGCTATGGTCCTCTTACTATTATTGTTTGGCTTTTAGCTACTATGACTTTGTTTATCTTCCTTATAAGGAAAACTATAAAAGCTAATCTTAATACTGAATTTTACAATGTTTACTGAGCTGCTTTTTAAAAAATTTCTGAGCTTGTAAAAGTATAATTATCGTATCCTAATAATTATAACAGACGACATTTCTTTTCCTCTTCACAGTGTTTGATCTAAACTGCAAATTTCTGATCTTCTTGTCAAAGACAGAGCTGTTTTCTTGGGAATATTTTGAACTTTGATGAAAGTTTTATGACACTTCCAACAAAACATGCTGCTCGTTAAAGTTTTATATAGAGAGAACTCTATCTGCATTGTTTTGGAATTGTAAATATCACATAATTGTCATCAACGAGTAGTTGATGAAATACCTGTTCCCAGAAGCTTATGTCTGCAGACAGGAGTTTGGTGTCTCAGACAAATACGTGCTTTTGCTGTCCCAGAGTACCAAGACTCCTTCCGTTCTGTCGTGGTGATGGTCCCAGAAGTCAAACAATGATGAAACTGGTGATTTATTTATAACATTTTGCAAGGCGTTTGCAGAGGAAACAAATTTTGTCGTCTTTAAATATCTTATTCACTCTTTCTCTTTGTCCCATGAGGTACTAGGAGATTAGTGTCCCATTAGTTTCCCTCATACAGTTTTTATGAGTCAAAATTTACACATCTGTCTTTGGATAGTAATGGATAGCTCCTCAGCTATGTGAGCATTAACTGCAGCATTGTTTTCTCATATGACATCTAGCTCAGACAACTGGCAGCTGACACAACTACTAATTTTCCTTAATATTTGAACCTCAGGGAGTTTTCCTATAACAAACAAACAAGAAGACTAAATGCGTGTGTGTATATATATTTTTTAAGATTATTTCAAAAACTTACTTGGCACATGTTAGTTTCAAATCACTTGGTATTTCTTGTAGTTTCTCTGATAATTGTGGAGAGAAAATGCCCCATTTAATGAAACCCTCTTCCCTTTCAGAAGCACTTGGGTACTTTGACTCCCAGACAGCATGAGGTTTTATCTTGTCATTATGAAGACTTCACGAAGATATAAGGATGTTACTCAGACAAATTGTTTTTTTAAAGAGACAGTCTAATTAAAAAATTAGAACATTATTATTTAATACTACCTAATTAGAACAGATGCCATTTTTCTTCCCTTCTTAGCTGCATGAGGAATACTTGACTCTTTCCTTTCTGGCTCCATGGGATGTGCGTACGCCCAGAGGAAGCAGATCGTTGATCTCAAATGCCATCTACACCACACAAAAGAGAAAGTAGTGATCCGGGTGAGTTAAATGTAAGCTAGAACATTTTTTCTTGGGTGGGGTGTATACTTTATATATTTGCAAGTGGTATTTCTCCTGCATCACCCCCTGAAGGTGTGTTTTTTGTCTTTCTTGACAGTGTAGGGAACCTAGAGAAATTGTGTCTGAATTTAGCTAAGTGTCTAGCGTTAGGTGATGTGGATACCTCTTTAAGTCATAAAACTAGAACATAGATGTTCATTTAAATTGTAGTGCTGGCAGAGCCACACAACAATGATAATCACAATATAATTAGAATCCATATAATGAGAAAGTTATGTATACAAAAGTGTTAGAATGACAATAAACTTCAGAAAGACAGATTTAATAAAATGAGAGAGCTCATCAAAAATGCCCTAAGGAAAAGTAAACTCCTTGGATATGGCATTTATTCTACTTAAGAAAACAGTAATAGTGTCTCAGGAGGTGTTGTATTGCTGAACAAAATGAGAAATAGTGAGAAACTTACATAGCTAAATAACAGATTTCAAATGATTGAACCAAGAAGATATCCTTTAGAATTTGACCCGCTGTAGCCAATAAACAGCAAAATAAAATAAAAAGCAATAGTTAGTATCCATGAGGAACACAGGAACGGCCAAAACAAATTTCCAGAGTAACTAATAAAATGTGTAAAAAGAAATGAAGTCTATCTTTAAATACATATATTAAAATAGATCGAAATGCTAGAATTGATAGATAAAAACGTATTTTGCTAATAAAGGTGGAGTACTAGCGGAGATTGTCAGAAAAAAGGTAAGGAAACAAAACTGCATGGAATACATAGCAATTTTTGAAACAAATTGATATTTCTGCATGAAGTTTGTTACAACAGAAGTATTGTGTGGGGTGCTGGAATTCAGAGTTATTCAATAGTGTCATTAGCGACATGGAAAATGACATGGCGAGTATGCCTAAAAAACACTCAGATAACCTCAGCCTGGTTGGGGCTGCAAACACGCTTGGGGAATTAGAGCTTTAAATGACTATGACAAGTTGGGGAAATCCTCTGAAGCAAGCCAACCAAACAGAAGATACTGCCCATAAAAAAAAAAATATGTACCCTTGTACAGTAGTAATTCAGATGTGAATGACGGGATAAACGGGGTGGGTGAGTATTCAAGGAGAAGAATCTTAGGTTTGCCATAGATCATGAGTCATGAAGGGTTGACCGGAGAACGTATGCAGGTGAACCAAGCTCAGGGAAGGCAGATGTAATTTAGAACTCATTTAGCAACTAGAGAAGGTTACACAATGGAAAACAGAGTCTGAATGTAAAGCAAGGCACAAAAGATGGGAAAATTACAGAACAACTTCTAGACTTCCGAACTAACTCTTTCAGCTCAGTTAACTCACTGCCGTTGTAGATATCTCGGATCCTTTGCTGAATGCAGCTTCAGGCAAAAACCAAAAAAGATACTAGAATGCATAAACGCAGAATGGAAGGAAATTGTAAGGAAAATATTACAATCTATGTCTGTAAATGAATGGTGAAGGTTTGAGTTATTATGCTCATCTCTCTAAATATTGAAAAGGATTTGACTCACTAAAACATTCTCTTTTATGAAGAGAATTTGACAAAAACAAGAGTACTATTTTAGAGAAGAAATAAACAGTACAGTTGGCAGAAAGGTGGCTTAGAACTCATTTGCTTATTTAAGTATTTAAATACTGAATTAGGATAAAAAAATATATAGCACAAGTATTTTTGCAGTAAATACTGTAAAACTCATTTTAGAAACACAAATGCGTTTCCAAAATGGCAAATGCTCCTAGGAGTAGATAACTTTCCTTGTGATGGTCTGTAACCTAAATAAGGGAACTCTTCCCTGTTCTTTTCCTTACATTGGTGTACCAGAAGAAAAATGCTGAGACCTCTAAGTACTGAAAAATTCCTGCAGTTGCAATACTGTAGCCCCTGATAACTGGGACCACTTTGTATTTGGTAAAATCGGGGCCATGGAAACGTGAAAGGCAGATTTTTAACCTTAGGTTATGAGACACAAAGCTATTAATGAACGTCACACAGGTGTCTGCTTGCCTCGTGTTTATCTTCTGGATAGGCATCTAGGTATTGCTATTGATAATTATTATAGATATCTACTTCTAAAGAAGCACAAGATTTAAAAAAAAAAAGGGTAAGTAAATTAAAATCTAGGGATGCAGTGCAACATCATTCAAGGACTATAATACCCAACACTTCAGATTTTTTTCAAGTAGTTCTCTCGAGTGTGGCATGACTGAAAGCAAAATATTTAAGGAGGAAAATTCATACTGCAGCTGTGAAATATTTTAGAGAACAATTTTGAACAAATTCTTTAAAAGAATCACTTCAGTGCTAAGTTTTAACTATGTACATACATGTGTATATATTCACAAAAATGTGTGCACTTACATACGTATATACACACTCTCACATAGTATTTTATAATACAATTATATGACACTTGTAGTGGGCAAAAATAAGAAAAAAATATATTCCTGATTGTATTGATAAATTTAAATGCTTTATTTGCCATGTCCTTCCTTTCGTTACCTTTTTCTCTAAAGCAGACTAGGAACAATCTTACATTCTTTCCATGCTCACGGGTCCCATCAATGGGACTTAGGGATGGTTTGCTAATTCAGGCACAGCCTTGCTACAAGCGTTGTTATGCTGCAGGCCTAGGAAGGCTTTTCCCCTCAGTCTGAAGGACTTACTGAAAAAAGAAATGAGGAGCTACTTAACTCATCCAGTTCACTGTTGTAATTAAAAAAAATAATAATAATATGATGTTACAAAAAGTCAAGTTGAAGTGCTGTGAACTGAGTTTGCTTGCCAAATGAAGCTAAAATAAACACTACCTACTTCATTTCAAAAGCCTGACACAACCTTTGTATTTAGTCTCTGTGACCTTTTCCAAACTCCTACTGATCTTAGGTAAATGACTCTCATATGTTATAGTATTCTCTGTCTACTGCTTTGGAGATGATTGACTAAGACACGAGGATGCAAAAATATTACTATAAAGACTCTACCCCTCTATTAGCTCCCAAATGAGCTTCATAAAAATGCAAAAAGTAGGAGTAAAAGAGGATGAAGTACCATGTCACAGCCTTTTAGCCTAAACCATGAAGTTTATAGACATATACTTTGTAACTTATATGGATGAACTGCCAAAATATATAGAAGGTAGCAACAGCTGAAGTCATGAGTTGGCTTAGTGGGGTTTGGGCAGTAATGCTGCAACACTTCCAAAGCATTCTCTGAAGGCAATCTACATATGGGAGAGATACGGGATGAAATGGTGATATAAACTGAAATTTGGTACTCAAAAACTGCTCAAGTTTACTTTTAGGCATCAAAATAATGATTTTATTTTCAGAGATGCAGAGCATCTGCTTGCCCAAATAGAAGGAGCAACGTGAAACACCTCTGAAATCAAAACACTAAGTTAGGCTTGCAAGTTTAGATACATGTAAACAACTTCATATATACAAATAATGCAGTTCTCTGAGGTGTAAAGGAAGAAACAAAGTAGAGATAGATATTCAACCTATGTTTAAGAGCATGGCATCCAGTATAGCCAGTGTATTTTCCTGCCTATATCTAGCAATATACCCGTTTGTAGGCCATATGACCCTCCCTGTATCCCACACACTTTTCTATATAAAGCATATATGAAAGACATCTTACATTCTGCTCCAGCATAGAAAAAAAGGTTAATTTTTTTAGAAGATTCATTATAAAGGTCAAGAATGAAAGCTGTCTCAGGATGGAAGTGCGGCCACAAAGTCAACTCACTGGAGTCTGGAAAAAAAACATGACCGCAGCACATTTGTGCCACACATCTGAATTTCACATCAATAGCTTTCCAAGTAGGCATATTCACAGGACACAGTGCCATACAAAGGTAGTCCTACAGGCAGCGTAGATGCCTGGTGTAGATGTGCTCTGGGAGCACATACTTCACCTCCATCCATGGAAGCATTCTTGGACGTTGTCAGTGGTATGCCAATGATATTAGGGTAAGGAGCTGCATGATGGCTTGTGAACACCTTATGAATGGCAAAACTGTGCGAAACTGTGGCTATAATCACACAAAAAAGGATAAATCTCTTATAGTTTCAGTATGATAAAATAGAAGCTAGCACTTGGGCAATTTTTAATGCAATTCAAAGTGAAGAAAACTTGTGGATATTTACTTGTGTGATCTGGGGACTAAGTTCGACATAATTCAGCTTGCAGTTTCACTATTAAAATTACTTTAAGTTAATTGCTGGAGGAAACTTGAGTCAAAATTTGATCTGAAACAGTTGCAAGTCTTCTAATGGTTGGAAGGGTCACAAAGGCTAAATCACTTCACCACCCCCCTCACCCCCCGCCTTTTTTTTCTGTAGCAATGTGATTAGTGTAGATGACTTCACACCACAAGAGCACACAGGTTTGGAAACACTCGCTTCTATGCTGAGAGTCTACAATTGCCGGATTCCCACCATATTACAAATGCAAAGACCATGCTGAGGGATACATCATCCAAAATGCGACTAAAGTAAACATGTTTTTGTTTGTGCCTCTTGAAATTAGTTTATCTTAATATCAGGACTTCTTGTCACTGCTCTCTGCTGTGTACTTAATGTGCTGGAAAGATATTTAATGATGGACGGTTTAAAGCTAGCTGGCTTGTGATAGATTCATAGATGTTAGAATTGCAGCCATAATTAATAGTGATTTCAAATAATTTGACTTGAATGTGCATGTGCCTATGGTATAGGACTCTGGTTTTGGAAGTAGATCAGACCGGTTAGCATATTATGCCCATCTATTTGTAGTGAAATGACCAAAACTCTGGCTATGCTGGGGCATCCCACAGTTCCCACTTGACACACATACCTAATTTCCCTTTCAGCTGGAGCCAGAAGGTAAGGGCTAGGGAATGATACATGCCCCAAACCTGCCCGATTATCAAATCAGAGTATGACTGAAAGGTGGAACCAGACTCTCAGAATTGTCCAATAAAATAGTTTTAGTCTCTGTGGAACTCTAGCCTTACCTGTGTAAATTACTTTCTGGGATTGCTGCTAATGCCAGCAGACATCTGAGCCTTTTTAAAATGATGATGTCTTTGCCTACAAAAAACAGCACCTCTGGCTGAGAAACTCACGGGCCAGTGAATGCTGGAAGTTAATGCCGCCATAGTGTTGTCTGGTTCTGCATGGCGGGGGGGGGGGGGGGCTCTTTTGTGGCGATCCCCACCTTTCCACTGTTGGTAAGGAGACCACTGAGCTAGAAATTCATTCAGAGGGGCATGGAGTTTGTTCCTGTGACATGACCCTATAGCAAAAAGGATGTGATCATACCATGATACCCAAGATTAAAAATTTACGCTTGCGCTTCTTCACTTTTGGTATTCTGAATGTTCCTATGGAGTTGGCTGCTAAAGTTTTTCAAGAGTCGTGGTATAAAAAAAAATATCTGTGCAGTTATTTCTGTGAATGCTAACTGGAAAAAAAAATTAGAAGGCTAAAAGGAAAGATACAGCTTTTTTTTTTTTTTTCTCTCCATTAAAATGGTACTTCAAGCAAAGGCCTACATGTTTCAGAAAATAGAATAGTTCACAATTTCCAAGTTTCTGTTATCCTGTCATCATCTTACCCTTAAACTTCGAGGGGACATCAGTCTGAACCACGTTATTTATGTTAATCCTTCTTCCCGGTTTTAAAATTGTGATAATCTAACGAGGGAACAAGAGTACACCAGAAACTGTATATGCGATCTTATAACTAACCATGACAGTTCTCATTCCAAAATCTGACAACTAAATATTCCAGCAGGCTTTGCCCTGTTCATTAAAAGGATTCTTGAGAATCTTTGAGAATATTATTATCTTGCATTAGACTGTTAGTATCCGAGGGTGATTTAGAGATGAAGAGTTAAGCATCAGTCTGAGAAAGATCATTGCTACACCGTTTACATAGGCACATTTTTGTGAGCTAAGGAAACTCACTTGCTCCTTGGTGAACGCTACATTTAAAAAAAGCTAAGATAAAATCATGGACTCCAAAACCTGATGCTACTGAAAAGAACAGTAATCCTTGAAGAAGGATTTAGGAGAATGAGAATTTGAGGCTTGTTTGACAGCAGTTGTCTGTTTTTTATCACCTGAAACCAAGTACCCTTATCACTGCCACCTGGAAAGCAATCAAGTGATTTTTCTCTACTTTATTTTTAAAGAAACACAAAACACCTGAGTTCACTAGAGTCCACTGAAAGAAGAATGTGTCATGTGAGGTGGGTGTTCTTTGTCTGTTTTTGATGTTTTTACATCAAGGGGACAGGATAAGTGGTATACGCGCAGTTTCTCTGGGATTCTGTTGCAGGACTTGAAGGATACACTACTGGTCATTGAAGGTAAATCTTGTTGGGTGTGAAGTTACTGTTGGTTAACAGGCCTACCTTGCTCTGTGTCTGAGACTTACAAGTTATGGGGAACAGTTAGAGAGTGTGTGAATGTTTCTTAGTTACCCATCTCTCATAACTTACAGCATAACTGGTTACAGAGGTGGGTAATGCGGACTTAGTATCTTCAGAAGAGTGAATGGTATTATGAATCTGTTATCTGAGAGCTGTTTGATGATGTATATGTAGTTCCAGAAGTGGGAGTTATTCTAATTTTTTTAAATTATATTCTCTTTGCTTGACTGGATATTGAAAATACTAAAGGTGTGATCTGATATGCTGCTGCTCTTTGGCATATGCCTCATGAGCTCAGTGCTGGGCTCTTCTCTCCAGGCTGCATGGTTGCTCTAGGCTGCTGAGGAGCCATGCTGAGTGGTGCAGAAATCCCAGCACAAGCTCAAGAGTTTCCACTTTATTTTCTAAACTGTGAAAACTAACAGTGTTCCGAACGTCTCTGCTTCTTTCACTGACTGTAGATACTGAGCCTCCTTTTAATAGTTCACTAGAAAACAGTGGTGGGTGAGGTTTGGGGTTTTTGTTTTTTAATTTTTGCTACTCTGTTGGCAGGGAGCACAGCTTGTATGCTATTCTTAGATTCAGCAAGAACCTCATAAAATACATTTGTACAAGCCTAGCAATACATGTTTTTGTTGGGAGCTCTGACTCTTGCCTTTGTGTAACAGTAAGCTGTAGAACTGGAGCCTTGCCTTAATCTGGAAAGGTTATAAACCATGCCAAAATCAAAGAGAAAACAACTGAAAGTTAGCTGAGCCATGGTGGTGTTGAGTGATCTTGTGTCATGACCTCACAGAATCGGGGAGATTGCTGATAGACGAAGCACTGCAATGAAGTCATTGTCACTAGAATTTGGGATACTGTCTTTAAAGGGAATTTGATTAGTTGTTTGCTGAAATAAACATGTTGCGGGCATATCTGGAGCAGGGATTCTACTACAAAGTCGTGTAAAAGGTCGTCATTGTTAGTAGAATGTGCAAGATTTGAAACACAGGTATGCAGTAAGTCTTAATCCTTGAGCTGAATGGAATGTCTTTAGAAGAGAGAGAGTTATTCTGTATCTGAAACTGTTTAAGAAGAACATAGTAATTCGGCTTTCCTTTTCATGTGGTTTCTCAAGTACATAAATTCCATAATTCACAAAATAAAATGTCAGGAGTCCCTTTTAAGTTTTTTCCATTAAGTTTGTTTATACAATGAATTTCAGATGCTGACTGCTCTTTGAAAATTATTAAACCCAGTTCTGTTAAGTGTAACTTGTCAGTGAAGGAGGAATTTCTAGCAATTCCCTAATGACACTGGTGATCATATTACCTCATATCTGCAACATACCAGTCCTGAAATGGTCATGAAGTCAAGAAGTGTCTTGCGTCCTTTTTTGTAAGCCTAGCAATTAGATACAGCTTTTGCTATTCTGAGACCCAGGCAAAGTATTTCTGAAAGGCAAACTCCAATGCTTCTTAGTCTTTCGTAATTACTGTGCTATAACTATACAAGATCCTAGCACGTTTCTTAAAATAATAAACACACAACAGATGGAGATCTCTCTCAGAACGCTATTAGATTTGTGACAGTCACTTACTAACTTTTATTTTAGGCTTCAACCTACTTCACTTTTTCACTGTTACTAGAATAAATACATTCTGTTAGCACAATTGTGTATAAATACTATTTTATTTGAGATATACAAGCATTTACATTAATAGCTAAACACTACCTCTTTCTTCCATGACATATTGTCGCCATCAACAAGAGTTTCAAAAGGTAGGACCTCACTGACGTAGAGGTAGGACCTCACTGACGTAGAGTTCCTAGTACCAGAGTCCTACAGTCGTGAGAGGCTATGTGGGTGATTTTGGGACTGGCCAGTGTCTGAAAACGTCATTCTGGATAATTCAGTAGAATTCCAGAAGATAAATATTTTATACTCCTCCTCCCCCCTGTGAATGCAGATTTGTCTGGAGTAGGTACAGCAGGACTGTTATGGTAGACAATATTGTTAGAGATGGATAACAAAGCAAGCACTTTCGTGGTGTAATGCCCCCAGCCAGATTACATCACAAATGGAACTTTTCAGGTTTATTTGCAAAACCAGTAAATTTGAGAACAAACATAGGGGCAACTGCTAAGTTTATTTAACACAACATCATGTTAAAATTCTATCAGTTGCACCATTTCAGTTTATCTCCATTTGCTGAAAGTGAGAAGTCTTGATACATCCTGAAATTTAAAAATCCAAACCTCGCAGCCTATGATACAGCATGCCTATTTCTTGTGTATTCATAATACGGAAAGGAATCTTGCGTTCTTATAACCAGAAGGCACTTTGAGGACAGTCTCCTGGGATTTGGAATATAACAGTAAATTTCAGTTTTACTTTGATATTTCGTTTTATGACAGCCACAACAAATAACCTAAGGTAGCTCTCCTCTTCGAAGAGGGGAGCCAATTCCCAACAACAGATGTGGTTTTTGTAGTGCTCCTGCCAGGTATGATTTGGATAGCACTGTCAGCCTTTCAGAAATTTTCTCCCTTTTTGTGAATCATCTCTGGCATTGTTTTCTATAGTCTTATTGTAGCTCAGCATGGCTTTGACCAAAACTTGCGCTGAAGCCTTTTGTTCCCCTTGATTACAGTTACTATTATTATTTTTAATTTCTAATTACTGACAGAAGAACTTAGTTTCTTTATTGTTCCCTCCTACAGTTAAGCCGTTCTGATGAAATCCAGACTTCCATCTGGCACGGACTAGTGTAGCTCCGTAAAAGTTGGTGTTGATTTACACCAGAGAGAGGGACCTTGGGACCTTGCTCGCAAAATGATGGGGAGTTCATATCCTCTTGACTCAGTTTTCTATGTTTTAGTAAGGTCTGTTCAGTTTTTTGTTGTTGATGTTCTATACATCAGAAATAACACAAAGAATTAATTTGTGACTCACTTTCCTTGTTCCCTCAGGGGATAAGTACCGCCATGGTGTTCTATACGTACACTTGTGAGTTTTAGCTGAAGATGAATGTGGTGGTTTCTTGGCTAACTCACAAGAATTAATTTGTGCAACTGGCACAACTTGCAGTTGTTTTTCTTCCTGATTAGAGGCACATTTCTGTATCCCTTCTTACCCTTCTGAAACTGGAGACACTCTAATTGCCACAGCTAGTGCAAGAAAGTGATTTTATAAGTTTGAGATTCTTTTTTACAAATGTGCTAGGTCTACAAAGAGAATGTACCAAAAATACAAAAGTAGTGTTTATTGTTAAGATAAGACACAAAATACAAGTAACCGTCTCTATTTCTGCATGAGTGAAAGAGTCTACTTCATGTTGTGCTCCAGATATGTACATTGCTAAGTTTGTAACTTCTGGCATGAGTGATTTTACTGGTGTTAATGGAACAATTCTCCTATGGGATAATTTAACAACTCTAAGTCAAAGTACATGCAGTTGAAGAATACTATTCACTCAGTAATTTCCTAAGGAACTTATTTCATTTGACTGCTTTGTTATATGAAGATGTGGAAAAATAAAATGATGTGGTGGTGTTCAAACAATTGTTCAAAATTTTATTTAATGAAAATCCTCTAAATTTCAGTGGTTGAGTTACTTTGGCAAAATGTGAATGATTACCCTAGAAATAGGAGTATCGTATTTAAGCAAAATGATTAAATTTTAATCAATATAGTCTATCTTCTGTTATTAAAGAGGACTCCTATTTGGTTAGAAATCTTCACATTTAAGTTTGCTTGGCAGTTACTCAAAAAAAGGATTTTTTTTTTTTTCTGCTCCCTTCTCATTTTCACTTACAAGTTTTACATCTTTAGAAAATGAAATGCTGTTCAAGCTTTCGTGTTTTGATAGTGTGTTTTTCATGCTTTGACTGATATTATTGAATGTCTTTTTAATAACCTATAAATGTTTGTTTCTTAATACCTGATTTTTCATGTTTTTCTCATGTTACAAAAATCACAGTTTCACTTGTGAATTGCCCTTTACATTTTTTTATCTACTCAAAGTATCTAAATGATTCTTCTACAATTCAGAATTCTGGAAGTATACTGTACCAATATGTTGAAAGACTTAGATAATGCAATAAGAAATATAACAGTATTATGGCGATAGCAAAAATGAGACTTCTTCAATACATTAACTATTAATATTTTACTTGCTAAAGCATGTGTCAGCAGAAGTGAGTTTACCTTCTAAAAATTGTAACAGAATTGCGGTGTCTGTACGTGTGTGTATGAGTGAATTTTTGTAATTAACTGGTACTTCATTAAAACTAAATTGTATTAATATCTAGACATACTTAATGCTAACCATTACAAAAAGTCAGCAATTATCACCAGAAATATTAGTCACATTTTGAAGATAGATAAATAATAAATAGAAATATCATTTCTCCCTTTGATTAAAACTCAATGAAGCATCTAATATAGCCTCTTGCACTTTATTTTACACGTTAGCAAATGGCTTTAAGAAGTATAATCAAAGTTCATGTGCTTGCAATAATGGCAGCATCCTTCTTTGCTATGCAATGGAGCACTTGCTTTCTGTGCGGGGCTCCCACAATATCATTAGAAGCATTCAACCTAGAATGAAAGTAAGATTTGCAAAAAAGATTTACAGCTTGTAAATGATATTTTTTCTGTAAGTGGCTTAACCTTCAGAATACCCAGTAACTCATAGATGTCACTTCTGAGTTGGCTTTATTCCAAAGAGGAAAGGAAAATATGACTACTGCAGCACCGTCTATCAATCAGATATGAATCCCTCTAATATATTGCAGATTAGACCACAAGTCCTTTCTCTAGGCAATTAATTTGTGTGCAAGTCTAGATGTAATTCAGCTTTAGAAAGGTTTTAAGAATAGAAGTCATTAGCAGTGATGTAGAATATTTTTCTTAATATTTAAGTCCTGTGTGGAAAACCTCCCCTCATTCTAATTAATTGTTTTCATTTGTTGTGAAGTATTTTAGTGACTTTTAAAACAAGGAAACGCGTACAAAACTTAGTAAAGCTACTTACAGCCAGGCAAATGAAGAATTTGACATACAATTCCTGGATGATTCATCTTAGAAACACGTGTGCATATGCAAATATACACATAATACTGCTTGGCTTTGAAATTTTATATTCTTCAAATTCAGAATTCTGCAGTTCAGTGAGAGAAAATAAAAAAGTAAAATCTCTCTTGACCAAAGTAAAAATGTGTAATGTGCGTTCTCTGTAGATTCTACAGCTCCCAGCAGTTTCATACCCCAGCTGACTTGATTTTAACTGCAGATGATTATTGGCACAAAGACAGTATATCTGGCACACATGTTTGAAAAGACCAAAGCAGACTTGAACAAATGAAAGACACGGTGGCTTATGGATCTTGGACGTTTTAGGAGATGGTTGCAGAGAAGGAAAGACTTCCCTAGTGATCTCTTCAATTTTTTCCTAAATTAAATGTTTCATTAGACCTGCTTTTTTTTTTTTGTTTGTTTGCAAGTGAGAGATGTGTGGCTGTAATTAGACTGGTGATGCAGTAATGGTTGGCAGCTGTCTGCATAGCCTCTGCAAGGTCTTTTAGTGCTGCTTATCTCTATCACACTTTAAATATTTTCATCACTTTGCTTAGGAAAATAGAAAACAAGAGGAATGGACTTCACTGCACACTAAGTTAATAATTTTATATTCTGTCTGTTCTGACATGATGCTATTTCCACTAGGTTGAGTAAGAGAATGGAGCATCTATTTTAAGTTTAAGAATATGAAACTTTAAAATTACATCTGAGTGCTAAATACTGAGGAGGGAGAGGAACTACTTAAACTAACAGATAATACTGGCTTAAAGGTTTCTGTTAGCTCCCTCTGTTTGAAATGTAAAGAAAAAATTATTTATCTACCACCTACTGATTCATAATTTGATCACAAAGATTTAAATGTTTATTTTTCTGCCTTTTAAAATCATTGTTTGTTTCTAGAACTGGACTGCAGAGGCTTGTGTCTGCCGATGTGTCAGCTTGCACAGACTCAGCATATTGACCTAAATTTGAAGTCAGAAATGTTTGCCCCACACAGTTTGGTACTAACGGTGATTTTGTCTCTCTTTGGGTTCCTGTCATATTTTGCAGTTTGGGGCATGTTTTGTTTTCTAGAGTCAGTGGAGACATAGAAGTATTTTTGGTGTGTCCCCGTCCCCCCCCCCCCAGTATTGCAGGGACCTCAAACAATGCTGATATCCTTGAAATCTCATGTCTTACCTGCAAGTTTTAGTTTTTGGCCTTTTGTTATGGGTCCTGTGTTTCTTGTAGTATGTTAAGTGTTTGATAAGCCGTGATGAACAGGTGGTGCAGTAAACACCTGTCCTGGAACCTGTGTAAGTAGAAAAGAAGACTACATTTAGAAAATGAAGACAGAGGTAACTTCCTATTAAAATAATATACTAGTAATCGAGATTTTATGAATATTTTTTTTCTACTTCCCATTCGTGACTAAACCACAATATAGGTTAAATGGCATACACTGCAGTCACAGCAATATATGTATTCCTTCATTTGATGGCAAATAATTAGAACTTTTAAGTTTCCTGAAGAAAAAAATATACCTTTGTGTAAGAGATGCATGTGAAACAAATAGATTAATAACAGAAAAGGTGTTGAAAACAGGAAAGGCTATAGAGCTCTATAAAAGGTGGGAAAAGGGTTGAATGATAGAGGAGTAAAATGTACTCTAAAAATCTCTTAAAAATCAAGAACAGCTACATGCGAAGTAATGGATGTGGTCAACATTATAACTTTTGGCTTCTCCACAGCTTGCTCCAGATCCTAGGATAGCAATTTTGGTAACGGTAGGCTGCAGTACCACAACAGGGCTGATGCTGATTTTGCTGTGTAGCTTGCTTTTATAATTTGTGCAATATCTAAACCTTCCAAAACCTCCTGTTCAAGCTCTGAGAGAACACAAACTTCTGAGGTTTTGGTGGACGTTTGCCGTGTATTTTTTGCATTCTACCGGAACGAATACTGAATCACTTTTAAATCACATCCTCAAAGTGGTTCAAAATTCTCTTGTCATGTTTTTGAACACTAGTGACCATTTCATTGAGTCTTTTTAAGAATCTCTTCTGCACGTATTTTTATACCATGTCATAAGTGCACTGTACTGTGACTTGTCTATGTAATAGTGTCATAAGGAATTATTTCACCTTCTTCTAAAAAGATAAGTAGGAGTGGTGGAAATTTTATTTGAACGTTTTCATTTTGGAGATGAATATTCTTTGAAAAAGCTGTCTGTGACAATGAATCAATTTTGAATGATAAAGTTTTATGATACAATTTCATGTTAAAATGAAAGACACTGACTACTTCCCTTTTCTTAGAAAAGCAAATAGAGTGGACTTGGCATGAAGCTAGATTGGCGGAGACCCAAGGCCAATTATCCATGTCTAACTACCTGCCTCAGGTTTCCCGACTCCCAGACAAATATCTTAGCCATTTGCTGTTCTGGAATAGTGTTGTTGCTTTGCTCCCTTTTGCTTTGTTTCCATTTTCTTCTGAAAACATGTGGGTTTTTTTTTTTTTTCCTGATGCATTGAGAGGAGTAAATAGAGGGAAGCAACAGTATCTGGTGTAGAATGGAAAACATGCTTATCTGTACATCTATAGTTAAGTGTGTGTAAGTGTAGCAATATGTACAAATGCTTGTAGTAAGTGGAAAAATATCTTCTTTCATTTTCACACAGCTTTTAGCTCTTTATTGGAGAATGAAATGAAAGAAGAATGGAGAAGGAGCAATAAAAATAACACAAAGCTAAAACCTGAAATAGTTCATCTTCCGTAAGCCTTGAAGAGCTTCAAACAGAATTTATTTGGTAGCCTTAGTGCACTTTTTTAAATTATAAAACAGAAAATATATTTCTAAAAGGCACTGTGATTCCTTTCATGTGAATATATCTGGGTGGTGTGATTTGCTGCAGTGTCTCACAATATGAATTTTCCCCTCTGATTTATTTAATGTTGTAGGGTACACTAATGTAACATATTACTTAGGAAGATATGAATTAATGCATCTGAAACACGTTTGAATTTTCCTTTTTCAAGACTGACTTGACTGCTATAGGCAATGAGTAGATATAGCTAAAGGTACTTTTCATTTGATAGCAAAATGCTTTAAAAAAAAGATGAAATTATTATACTCTGTGGTAGCATATAGGCACCATGAGTCTAAGCAGACACACAGTGTCAGTTGTGATTTTGCTATTCTTCATTATTTCTCAGTATTAAAGTCAAGAGCTTATTGCTGATGAAAGTGAGCATCAAGCAGTGAAATGTCAAGTCTCTAAACTGCTACCTCCCGATGAAGTTTCCTCCCTTTTTGTCTGTCTTGAAGAAAAGAGAGTAAGTGGGTAGAAGCTGTTGTGCTGTCAGTTATAAAGAGGAGGCTGAGCTACGTGCAGTGTTTCTGCTAGTTTGCTGCTATTAGGATGCTTTTGCTAGTCAGGTGGGGGAGGTAGGCTTGCCATCAGGGAAAGAGGGACTTTAAAAAAAGCAAGATTAATAAAACTTTGTAAGATACTTGGATGTCTGGCTCTTTAGGGGCAAGATAAGTGGACAGCACCTGGTACATAACCAGTAAGAAGGTTTAGGATGATGAAGGTGATAAAAGTAAAGAATACCGGTGCTTGTTAAAATGCTGTCAGGCCTCTGTGGAATACCTTGCTTCCTAATCGCTATCAGATTTGTTATTTTCTCTACCCACATGCTGCAGTAAAGAATCTCAAAGTAAATTTGCAGGACCCTTGTTAATGTGTGTTATACACCAAAGGTTGTACTTGGCTGAAATAAAGATCTTGTTTGCTAGGTATTGAAAGTCTGCCTTCTATTGTGATTATATTTGTGTTTCCCAGGAAGAAGAGTAAGGATTTTTTCCTCTGGTAGAGAAGCTTCTAAATAACCAGAATTATATACAGTGTAAACCACCCTGTACTGATAAAGCCTTTGTGCCATTGCAATCATTGCTTTCTGATTCCATGTCCCACTGCTACTAGCCAACCTACGCCATGTTGTAGGTGAAATTTGCTGGCTTAGTTCATCAGTTTCCAGTGTTAGAAGCGCAGAAACTAAATATATATGTGTGTATATATATATCTCAGAAGTTAATAATGAAAGTCATTTACAGATGAATGATATTTTACACATTTTTCAATGTCAGACTGATAAGTCTTTCAGAAATGTCTGTCAGTAGTGAACAGATTGAAAAAAAATTGCACCACATGATGGTGGTTTTTGGAAGCAAAGCGTAAGATGTATATAGAAGTGTAAGCTTAGAAAATGAACCCGAGGCTTCTAGTATGTTGTTTAAATTTATTGTTTACATAATTATTTGATAATACGTTATTTTGTGTGGCCTCAGATGAGTAATCTATGCCTACAACAATGCTTAAAAACCCCCACAAATGCCCACCCCTTCTAGGTTCCCACCTATGCAACGGAGTAAATATAAAGGATGTGAGTGGGGGAACAGTAAGGGAAGAATACCTCATTTTCCAGGGGAGACAAAACAAAATAGTAAGCATACATGCACACTCTTTTTACAGCTTTGTTTACTTAGAAACTTTAGGCCACAGTTTTGCTTGCCTGGTTAGCTGGTTCATTTTCATTTTTGTTCCTTTGAATTGTATTGTCCTAAGCGTATGCACTTTCTGTACTCCAGCAACTGATGTTGAATCTCAGGTAATCTGCTGCTGCCGCGGGTCTGGAGCGCGTTATGACTGGAGCCTGAATAATCAATGAATTTCATAAATCCTTGTGTGTATATTGAAGTGGTAGATATTAATCAGAAAGTAATTTCTTATGAGTAAGATAATATTAGTTAGTATTCTGTCAATCATTTCATATTCCATGTATGAATAGAACTTCATATCAAAAGAGAGAACAGCCATCTTAAGAGCAGAAGAGTGCTTGTTATAAAAATCATAAAATAAGAGATTTAAGGGTTAGAAAGGTACCGTGAATCTGTTTCATGAAAGCTAATAACGTGATTATATGTAGCTAATAGATAACTTTCATAACCTCCCAACAATTCCATTTATATTTAAATTGGAACAAATCTGCAAGTTTGATCAGGTTGGTTCCTTCGCTGTTAGTCGGTATTAAAACATAATTCCCTTCAGGGTAATATGCTGTCCACATTTGAATCTCATCCTAGCTCTTGTTTATTTATAACCTGTATTTTGATTTTCAATGAAAAATTCTGTGTTTCGATCTGACTGACTGCAAGACAGATGGATTTAGCACTTTTGAAGATACTTGATAGTGCTGATTTTTGATCTCGATGACAGATTGTCTTTTCAGTAAGCTATGAATGCAATGACGTTATTCTTCAGTGGGAAGCGTATTTTAAGTACGGATTTTCCCATGAGACTCATCACCCTAACAGACAGAAATCACCTATAAGAATTCTGTTACTAAGAAAGTTACAGATAAGTCAAGTACTGTTTCAAGACACTGAGATGATACACATTAAAAATTTTTCTTGTATCAAATGTTGAGTGCCTCTGCTAGTATATATAAAATATACTACAGGTGTGTGCCATAAGTATATGAGTACGCTCGCATAGTATTTATATATATGTGATATACTTTGCTAAACTAAGTACATAGCTGTGTGTAATTTTAAAGTTACCTTGAACTCATAGCACAAAGGAGTTGGTATTGACATCGAGCTCTGGAACTGTATTTGAAAGCTGAAGTTAGCAAAACAAATAGGAGAGGGGAGACAGAATAACAGATATGTACCATATTCAGGAAGAAGAGTTCTGCAGAAAAATATGTTCCTCCACGAAGATATGGGATCAACCTTTCCTGTACCGCAAATAAGTAGATTCCTTTAGACATAAGAAAATATTAAGCAGGCTGAGCTGGAAGAGATTCTGACATTAGCAACAGTAACTTGTTGCTATCATTAAAACTGTGGTAGATTTTGCCTGTTGTGACAGAGAAGGACTTTCATTACCTCAAGATGCTTATGAATATTAGATCTAGCTAGACTTGAATCAATACCACGGCACAGGAAGTCCAACTTCTCCTGTACAGAGCTAAATCAAATTAAGTTAGGAATAAAATGCATGTAAGAATACTTACAGCATAGCTTACTTTGAGTCGCGTAGTTGCTTGAGCAGATCCTAGATGATGATTGAAAGATCTGAAAAAGGAGAGGCTTAAATGCTTCGGCTGCTTTGGAATTTTCATGCAGCAGAGGCTTTCTTGCTTTCGTAGCCTGTTATTTGTAAGAGCTTATATGTATTAAATAATTGTCAAAGATTTGTCCATTTATATTGGTGATAAATGTATTCCATGGAGCATGAATGGCTATCGTCACCCTTGACCAGGCTAGGAAGAGAGCTCAGAACAAACTCATTTTCTCATGTTTCAGTACAGCAAAAATGTTCAGGACTTTATATTGTTTATTAATTCCACACATACCCCATCTCCCTTCCCTTTTAGTATTGATTTCAGTTCTGTTTTGCACGTACTTTCACATTCTGAAATTTGTATATATTTTAATATATATTTAAAGCCTATTAAAGAGTGTATGTTCTGAGTGGTAGTAAAGAAGTGCTGAACTTTTGCATTTCTTACGTATGCTGAAGTTTACATCACAAATGAAGTTTCCAGTGTTCAGACTTACGTGGATTAAAATTCACTATAATGAAACTCAGTTTCTTGTAGAAAGGTACTCTTACTTAGAAATCCTTGCCTCTGTCATTGTGAAGAATTCTGATATGATATAATTCCTAATATGAAAGCATGTAGTTAAACCAACTGATAAGGCATAACTGAGTTTATGAGACACTAACAGCAGGGAACCTTCAGCTTTTCTAGCCAAGACATAATCTTGTGATTACTCTCATCTGATTCTGGAAATGTTCAGTACAAAATGGTACTAATGGGCTGCAAACTCAAATGTACCTCAGTCTAGAGGTACACGATGCTAGAAGACGCTAAAAGCAGCAAAAGGAGAGTGAGCGAGAGTAGACTAATAGATTATCTCCATTGTCTAAGACTTAATTTCCTTATTAAATAGAATTAAAAGATTTTGAGACAAGCGCATTGGTTGAATTAAAGAACTGGAGAACTGAAGCTAAAGGTCCAAGTTGATATATACAAATTATAAACTTCTTGATTTTTCAGAAGGTTATCATTCCAAAATAGTTAGCAGGAATAACACAGTAAAAAAAAATAAAAATGAAAACTTTGTCAGGAGGGAAATTTAGAGCTGACACTTTTATTTAGGTGGTATATCATCTTGAAGTCTGCTGGTTAGTAATAAAAGTATGATAAATTATTAACTAAATGTAATAACTAATTACAGTACTATCTCTCAACTCAGTAATACTTGTAATTATCTTTGCTGTCAGAGCAAGCACAGAAACACACACAAAATTCCAGAGATTCAGAACAGTTCTCGAAGAAGAAAACTTCAGAGAAGTTTTGACTTGCTTGTGCATTTGACATAGGCAACAGATTAGCAATCCACATACCTAAATCACAGTTGTAATTGCCATGAAAAGCTTGCCAATGAGACTCCACAAGCTGCATCCACAGCCTCTCTGGAGAAGGGGAGGCAAAGGGCCCATGTCAGAAGCTGCAGCATGCACTGGCACAGATTTTCCAGCCTTCCGTCGTGGATCCATATGTGCCAAAATGACAATTTGGCTTTTGGCAAATGGCACCTATTCAGTGTGTCTCCCACGTGTTTTAGTTTGGAGGTCTGCCCTTTAACCGCTTGGATGACAAATCCTTTTGTCACCTTTTCAGGGAGAGTTATGTATGCCTCTTACTTGCTCTTGCTGGCTGCTTTTTTAATAGGTAGGCAAAAAAATAAAGGAATTGTGTTATAACCCAATAATCAATTATTAACAAAACTCTTATTATTCCTTGTAACGACAATTTCACGTCAACTGAGATAAGTTTTAATATTGGGTTACCTAGAAGTGCCTTATCTCAGACCAATACTAAATGCAAAGTGAAGCAGTAAAGATGCTTGTTGGGTTATCCAAAATAACAATATTAAGTATCTAATTCTATTTTTTCCAGATAACTGATGGCCAGAATGAACTGTTATGTCTGAGAAAATTTAAAAAGCAGATGAACTGCAGTTTTAACCTCATTTTCCAGAATATACACTTTAGACACCCCTTTTTCTGAAGAGCCTTGGCTTAAGCCTGTTATACTGTCTCCAGACAGCCTAGGTGTCTTAGACTTGTGTTGGTCAAAGCTTTCTCCTGTATTATAAGCAGTTCAACATGTAGCATAGGCAAAGACTGTGATCCAGCACTTAAGGTATTCTCTTCATCTTAAAGGTGCCTGCCAGCTTGAACTGATGTGTATTTATTTGCACTCCACATAATAAAAATAGGTCATCTGATAGGAATATACAGAATTCCTTGATAAAAGCTACTGGTTTGTTTATTTTTCTATTGTACTACTTCTTTCCTAATAGCAGCTTGATTGAGTCGGGGAAGGCTCTGCAGTAAGAACTGATCTATTTAGGTAAATTGTATCTCAAAATTTAGCAGGTGTAACATAGGTGACAGTCCTCTAAACTGTGCTTAAGATTTGGAGAGATGCTATCCTTTTAGGGTAGAATATCAGTGATGACTTCCAGGGACCAATCGTTTGCTGTTGCCACTGTTCAGTTGTATTCCCTGCTTGATCCCAAATAGCTTTTTCCAAGCAATGAAGTATGTAAGAGGGGAGAGAAGGGGTGGGGAGGGAACAAACCAGCTCTTCTTGCAAACTTTCTTTGTGATCCTTCTCCCTGTGAGCAGTGAAGTGCAACGTTAATGCCTTTTCTACCCAAGGGTTTCCTGGATTCCTTAAACATATGGATGAATCCCATTTTTTTACAGTGAGGACAGGTGAGGGATGAGCATTAGCAGAGGAATCATCCTTATCCTGCTTCATTACTGAGTCTCAGTTCTGAGCTGTAGAGATCTCCTCTTCAGAGATTCTCAGGCTCAAAAGGTACTTCATTAGCCTCTGTACTGAGATTGCCAATGAGTGCCAATTAGTTCCAGGAGGCATTTGTTGCTGTAATAGAAATTCCTTCTCTGATAGAAGTGGTAATGATAGCAGGAGAACACTGCCTGGGCTAGGCTCACTGGGTCGTATGTATATTATCTTGGCTGAATGTGTAGTGCTTTTAGTGTGACTTACCACAATTTACTACTTGGACTACATGCAGATCTCTTTCACCTGTGATGTGTCTGAGTCAGCTGTCTGTAATTGATACGTACTTCTTGATCAAGGTTAGTCTCATGATTTCTGTAATCATCAATGTTTGCCTGTTACTTCACTGCAACTATACTGAACAAACTCTGGTCTCTAGTTGGTCTCAGATTTATGTAATTTATTGGAGGAAAAGAGAAGATTTTTTTACTAAATCTGTGTTTATTTGCTTTATATTGAGTTTTACTGCATTTTGTATATTAATACCTATTTATTGGCTCTTGGTTTTTGTTTCTTCTTTCTGCTATTCCAGCAGACCTTTTTTCCTAACGTATGAATTTTCCTTCAGAATTAATACAAATTACCAATAAGATGACAGCACCTTGTCACTTTGTTGTTCAACTTTACCCTCTTTCCAGTTAGGAAAGATATTTCTCAAGTTTGTGCCCATTCCAATCGTTGTTCTCATTAGTCCATTAAAAGAAATAGCTTATGCCTTTTTTTATATGAGTTAGTTATTTTTTTGCCTGATGCTCTAAAATGCACTGCTATTTGAAAGTCTGGTATGGTTTTGTTACTTTATCTGGTAATGAGCATTTACTAGAGTACGCTAAAGCCATGGGAACGTGTGAATTGTTGTGAGATAAACTTGAACCTGTGTCCTACCAGTGTATTAGTACTTGCATTATAAGAGGAAGAGGCTACTGCTTCAGTCACAGACCTGGAACAGAAAGTTATAGCTTATTGTCCAAGCGACTTCGCGTGTCATTTCTCATCCTGAAGCAGGAGCACTTCTGCAAGGGGCACTGCTGGAAGTGTCCTCTGCCCTGCTCTTTCACAGGATGGGGCAGGTTTGCTTGTGCTTCCAGCATGGTTTACTATTTTGATAAAGCTGATCTCACTGCAAACGCCACCTTTGCAAAGCCAAAGTCTGTGAAAATTCAACATGTAGATCTCTGAAGAAGCGAGTCAGCGTGAACAGAAAATATAGCTAAGCTTGAAAGCTTAAGTTGCTGTATGAAAATACTGCTGACTACCAGTGCCTTATCCTGTCAGCTTCCAGAAGGGTCTTTACATATGCTTTTAGCTTGTCCAGATCGTGAAGTAAAACATCTTATGCACACGTTTTAAGGAGCATGTTTTATCCTCCAATAGGTCTGTCTGGGAGTGCCCAGAGGATGTATAGTTGTGGTTCAACCAACAGGCCATTTGTTACCTTTTGTTCCACAATGTGATCATGCCTGTTTGTGTACGTGTACTGTCTGCATCCATGCTCAAGCATGAGGCTGGATTTACTGTCACTGGCAGATCACATTAAAGTCTTCCTGCTTTAATGACAAAACCTATGATAGTGGCTAAATCCTGCTTAATGAAGGCTGAGAATTCAGGAACACAAGTGTTTTGGGAAAAGAAATGAAAGACAGCCATGAGCTGCTCTTGGGTATTGTAACAACAAAGGAAACTGATTAGATATGCAGAAATATGGCGTTTCTGTCCTGCAAGATGCTCAAAAATCTGCTGGACAAGGCCCTGTGCAGTCTGACCCATGCCTTGAGAGGGGATTGGATGGGATGACCTCCCAGAGTCCCTTCCAACTTAAATTAATTCATCAGTCTAGAACTGGATGAATATATCTTACAGTGAAATTTGATTTCTAAATGTTCTTCTAAATTAAAAAGGAAAAGAGGAGAAAACTAATAACACTCTTGTAAACTTCAACTGCTAACTTTAATGTCATCCCTTTGATCATCGAATACGCTATTTGGCCCTAAAACTTCTCTTAGTTCTTAAGGTACTATTCTGGTAAGTTGTTTTTTTTTTTTCCCTTATATCTCTTGGGTTTACCTTTTTATTCTGCAACTTTTTAAAGGAAAATATTCTTTATCTTATTCTCCATAGCATGAATCTGGTTTTCTTAAAGTTCTGCTAGTATCACCGGATAATGTAAGGCAATTTTTAAATTATTATTATTTATATTCTTATTTGCCCTGGAGTTATATTTTTCTTGCAATTACATATAGGTGGGATGGACTGAAAGATGAGAAGCGGTGACAGTCAAGGAAAGGGATTCATGAACAAGCCAGTGTACTGTTGGTAAAATCAGTATAGAGAGCTTATGTAGATTTAGCATAAGAAATTTTAGAAAGTAGTATTTCACAGACTCTGGTTCCGATTTAATTGTGTATAGAGAAGCTCTGCTAGGAGCAAAGACGTGACCGTCTAAAAGTTTCAGGTTTGGAAACAAACATGTTTGAAAGCAGGAGAACTGCCTACCTTAAGAAACCAGACTGTGCTTGGGGGAAAGGCTAATAGCTTTGTAAATTGGAAATAGCCTAAACCAGTTTGCTTAGACTAGATAAATGCAAGCATCTACAGAAATATTGAAAAATAAAGGAAAAAAAAAAGGTAAAATTTCTGAACACATGAAGGTTTTTTCCTTAGCTTTGAGAAATAATGGTTTGGAAACTGCAAATGCAATTTTTTTTTTATATTCAGTGGGGTTAAAAGAGGCTCATTTCCTTCTTAAAAACAAGAGAGTAGAGAAGAAAGGCCACTCTGAGGTGTACACTACATGAAATATCTGCTTCTTTTGATTAGCCTCTCCACACTCTATCCATGTATGTGGCTACAAATTTCATTTTCCTTTCGTTCCAGTTGCTTGCTTAGCCTATGGTTCAGGCAAAAGTTGTCCCTTCCTCTTTGGTGGTGCTTTGAAATTCTACAACTACGTTTCTTGTATAATTGTATTTTCAGTTAGATTTAGTTCCAAAACAAAAGTGAAGCGTATTGTCAACCTTTACTGGGCTGGTTTAAAAACCAAAGCAAGCCACGCACTATGCAAGCTTCCACTGTAACGTTGCAAGTCACTCAGCATGGCAGACCGTAAAACACTCTTCAGTGATAAAAATAATAACATAAAGAAACAAAGCAATACCAGTAACAGTGCTTGGACACCTTAGTGACTGGAGACCCCCACTTATTGATCCAATTTTTATAGGGGAACACAGATACCAGGCAGAATTTCTCAGCTCTAGTATATGTTAGAGGTGTCAGTTTGTTCTATAAAAGAGAAAGAGTAAGATAGTCCTAAATAAGTGTTGTATTTTTTTTTTTTTTTATACTAGTGAAGAGCTTTCCCCTTGGAAAATTCGGTGAAATTTTCTTTGGAGTCATGAGGTGATAAAATTACATTATACTTACTTTATCTTATTAAAGAAGGAAAAGAAGCTACTCAGCCTGCCATAAGCTATTATGTGTGATCTTGCATCTCCATGAAATTGTTGGAGCATTAGGGCTTTGGGAGTCCTGGACGGTGGGTTTATCTACTCTTGTGCCTCAGGCATGGCATTGAGGGTTGAACTCTTGAGCCTTGGCTGGGAGACTGTGAAATCCATGGAGGCTGCTGTTGCTTCATGCAGCCAAGCTGCTAAACTGGCAACTCTTGGACTAGGATTTTGCAATATGGGATCTGTTTCCTAGGAATCTGTTTTCAGGTGATTCATCTCAAGGTAGTGATTTCTAATGATTTCCACATCACCCCCAACTCCCTCAAGTCAAATTAATACTCTGTATAGAGAGATTTTCCTGTAACACTTTTGCTAGTGTCTGTTCTTTTGAAAGACATTTGTTAGGCCCCTCAACTTGTAAAAGGTTAAAAAACACTCGAGTAATCTCCTACCTTTTTGCATAGGCATTCCATGACCATGTGCACCCTAAATGTTAATACAACTGCTTGTATTTAGCTGTTATCCATTACAGTGGCAGAATTGGAATATTTTTGTCCCAAATATGTGTATTTATAGATGCAGGATGGTAGATAATTTTTTTTTAGGTCTTCAGTAAAAATAAACCAAAAAGACCTCATCACTACAATCTTAAAGGACAAAAAAAAGGAAAAGAGGTTATGTCCTCTTTTCAACTTGTGTGTGCCCATTAAATATTGAAAACTGTCTACACTAAGAAACAGTTTAGGAATTCATTTAATTTCTCTTCCTCAGAGTTTTACTAAACTTCCTCCCGACAGAGAGATGCTTTTATGTATTAATTTCTGGGAATAGTTTGCTCTCCAACACCCAGAGAAGATTTCCCTAATCAGAAGATAGACCTAAATACATAGATGTTTTTCATCACTAATACATTTCATCGCTAATGAATTAATTAGTGCTGTTCTCCAGAGGGGAAACATTTTCCAAGTTTTAATGTGGATTTCTTTGAAATCCCACAACTCAATAAACAGCAGAATGTCACTAGAGTAATAGAAGGGCAGGCAGAGCGGTGTGGGTTTTTTGTTGTGGGTTTGTCTCTTTTTTTTTTTTCTTACTTTCTGTCTTAAATAGTATGTATCACAAACTCAAAAAAAGCCTGCTGCTCAAAAAAAAAAAAAAAAGCTCAGCCTGGTCAGTGATACGTGGGATTTAAATGACTTAAAATCATAAAGTCTCTTATTATTTGCTAAAGGAATGAAAGCCTATTTCACGTGTCAAAGCAGATTTTTTTCAGGTTTTATTCTATTAATCGAGATTAGTTGTACTGAAGAGTACATTAATTATAAGTTATTGTTATAAAATGGAGTTTAATGTAGAATTGTAGCAGATTTGGTTGATTTTATGTGGGAACTGTTTAAAAAAAAAATAGCTGAATGGTATAAAATGTGATGAGGATCAGCTTCATGGAATGGTAGGTTGGTCTGCCAGAGTTTAGTGTGTGTATGTATCTGGTCCAGTGAACTAAAATCTCATATCAGGCATTTGGAAGAGACATCAGAAACTGCTGAATTTGGTTTCTTCTTCTGACTCACTGCTGCAGTTTAGCTGAACGCTGTATTACCACTAAACAGGCATAGATAGAGAGTGTTTGCTTCTGCTTTTTTAAAAAGATAATAATAAAAAGTGTAACAGATGGCTTAGTTGCTACAGGCAAGTGAAAGTGCAAATAATTTAAAATTATATTAAGTTATGGTTAGTGGTTACTTATCAGCTGAAATAGTTTATGTTGGTACAAAAGTAGCTAGTTTATTCTCCTTAAGAGACAAATTTTTCCAACACAATTGTAGTACAATAAAGTTCCTTTTAGTGAAATAATTCCAACATTAAAATAAATAACAAAGCCCCCTTCCAAAGAAAAAATAATTAGTATTTCAATTTATTTACTAGACTAGGCAGCTAATACAGCTTCTACAAAGCATCGAGTGCATTTTCAGGACCAGATAGTGAATTTCCAAATTATATAGACTGGCAACATCAACAGAGCTGCTTTGAGTCCTGGTTTGTCCCTGTGGTATCATTAAAACTGCCATTTGTGTACAGCTTGATTCTGTTAATAGAAGATGGTGATCTATTTTTAGTTATTATAAGTTATCTATGACTCTCAGGTGATATATAAGTCTCTTGCATGATTTATTGAAAATTCACATCTGCTTGCACTAGAAAAGAATGTGCTGCTTTAGTTATTTTTTTAGTCTTTTTTTTTTTCTGCTTTATTATGTTTCAGTCAAAAGAAAATAGAATAATTTTAATTATAGCTGCTAAGGCTTGCTTTACAACTGCAGGACATGGTGACTTCAATAAGTTATTCATATTTTGAGTCAGAAGCGTAAGGCCCCATGAGGGCAGTATATAAGGGAAAGACAGTAACAAATTCTTTGATGGAGAGATGGAGCTTTATAGCCAAACTCCACTTTGCAGCGGCTTTTTTTTCAGAGCCATTATGAGCTACGGACAGAGGGTCTGTAATAGCAAAGCCAACATTAAGTAGGATGATGTGAATGGAGGTTTGCGGAGAATAGCTTTGCGGCTGTGAACTAAAATGTAGGCTACACATCTGGTCAGGGGCACATGTCACTGACAGAATAAGAACCTCAGTGATTTCTTAAATGACATTAAAATTAATGCTATACTTCCATCACTTTGCTTCTGCTACCCTGCCACATGGTTTTCCATATTTTACAGTGCACACATCGTTTGAGTTCTGAAGAAAATTTGCTTAGTCAAAAAGTCAGCTGTATTGAAATTATTCATAAGGGAAATTGCATTTTAGGCAATTAAAGTGTGTGCTGGGTAAAAGAAAATGTTGCTTCCTGAAAGGAAAAAGCGGATGCTTAATCTGCGAGAAATCTTATTAAAAATTCTTTTCTGTTACTAAGCACCTAATATTAAAAAGAAACTTGTTCTAACTGGGGAGGAACCATACAAGGGCATGGTGGATAACATTATTTTAGTTTACATTGGTGCTTTTCTTTTTCCACTCATGATATAGACTCTTCCACATCTAGCCGCCTGCCCAAAAAAAGTTCTGCTACTTGTATAAGGGATTATGCATGAGTTTGATTTTCATTGGATTTTATATGCTCAGTGTGATCTATTCTGCACAAATTAATGTCCCAGCTTGCAGTTATAGGGATGATGGGAGAGCAAGACTATAATGTGATCAGGTTTTGGATTCTGGAATTGTGTTCCCCATATGGCATCTGGGTTAATCTACTTGAAGAAATGTGAGGGAAGTGGGTCTAGAATAAACACTACACCCTTATCATCAGTCTTTGACAATTTACTAGGAAGGGAAAAGAGCTAGTCCATATTTAAAATTAGTCTGAGAGAATAAGGTAGTATGCTATGTATCTTCTGCCCCTTGGAACATAAATTACCCCACTTGAGCCATTAAAAAAATTGAATTCTGCTAGATGCACGTCTAGTCACTGATCTGCAATTTATGACCCTTACAGCAAAATTATATTATTTGGGTTGTCTTTTCCTCAGAAATGAGTAACCTCCGTAAGCATTCTCTTCAAGTTTTTTTTTATTGAACTTTGTAAACCTGCATTGCAAAAGTGGATGAACTGAAAATATAGCCCCCTCCCCATGCATGACCAGCAGTTCCTTTTCCTACTTGTAGAAGAAGAAACTATTCTTGTTCATTTCCAGTCTTCTGTGTTTGAAGTGGCTAAAAGCTGGCTTGATTCCTGTTGATTCTGCACCAGTCAATGACACAGATGTAAAGAATTCCTAAATTTCTGGGTCCTAGATATTTCTCAGTTGTGTGCAAGCTTCCAGCAACAGAATTGCTGAGCAGAAAAGGGATAATCATGTTTATTTTTTGCATAGAAACTAGCAGAGGCTGGCCTGTGGCTTCTCTTGATGGGACAGAGATAGAGTGATAAGGGACCTGGTCCTTTTTTTACAGGGTTGTACCTGGGGCATGGGGATGCAGGATGCAGGATACCTGTGGGCCGCGGAGACAAGGTTTTGGTTTGTCCTTATTCGAACCATTCACCAGATCTAGAAGAAGAGAGCTCTAGCCAGCGTTTTGCCATGTACGATGTTCCCTTGGAGAGGCAGGAGAGAAAACCTGCTTCATCTTTTACCTGCAGAAATCAGTGGGTCAGAGGAGATAATTCTTTTTCTGGTCTACTTGCAGCCTACCTGCTGGTGTGGTTTTCACCTTTTTTAACCTGTTCAGTCCGTCTCTGCAGCTGAATCAAATAGAATACTTAAGGCCGTATCATACCATTGATTTCCAAGCAGAGTCCTATTGGATTCTGTGGGGAATTCTGTTTTAAAAATCAATGGCATAATATGATTCAAAATAATAAAAAGAAAGCAAAGGGAAATGGAATTTAGTTCATCCGTGACCCATGATACTGAAAAATCCATTAGTTAGCTGTACCACACAGAGCATGTACTGTGCAGTGCTGCCCATGCCTCCTTCGCAGGCAGAATGCCCTTATTTTAACACTGCTTCTTTACTTAAACGGAGGAGAACTGCATCTGAGGAATGGAGTCTACAACCTCTGTAACTGCAGTTACAGTTTATCCAACTGTATGGATTAGGTCTATAAATTACAGGTATTTTTCATTGAAATGCAGTTTTTAAATTTTAGCATTTTAGTAACAAAATAAAGAATATTTAATATTTGGGGTTTTTCATACACCTGTATCAAAAGAATATACCCATAATCATAAATCTTAAAATAATTCTACTTAAGGATAACATGTTTCTGTGCTTGGAAGCATTACTGTAATCTTCTCCAGTGTCAATTTGAGGTACAAAATCAAATTGAAAACCACACAAGCAAGGTCAGGGCTATTGTGCATTTTAAAAAGTTTTTATGAGAGTCTAATGTTGTAAGCATGGTTTTATTAATTTTATAATTTATTTGTAGAGTTTTATTGTCCCTGAAGGACACAGATCTATCTCTCTCACAATGATTTGCTGGTGCTCTCTCTCTCCTACTTTATGTTCCTCAAAATTTAAGGCCTCTATTTTGCTTCGACTCTGTGATCTTCCAAATTAACAATGCAAACCTCTATCCAGTAAACAAATTCCACTCTTTGCTTTTGATTCTTAACATTTTTTTTCCTTTCTGTATCAACTCCTGAGCCCGCTTGCTCCTATTTTGAAGAATCATGACCAGAAATCCGTTTCTGAAGTTGGAGCTCTAACTTTTTTGGCACAGATTAGCTAACTGAGGAATGACAAATTGGTATCCATGACCAGGAGAAAAGGAGGCCAGTTTATTATATGTGAGCTAAATAGCTATAAACAAGAATATAAATGTGATGTTTTAATAGCTTCTCTGAGTAATCCTTTGTTTTGTTCAAAGCACGTGGTGTTCTGTGCTATCAAAATATGCACATCTATTATATAAGTTAACGTTTTAAATAAATACCACATGCAGCCAGTGACTGCTTATTAAAATGTTTGTAACCTACTTTGTACATACAGCCAGCTTTCTAACAAAGCAGGTGTTAATTAGGCTTGTGGGGGGAAATACAAAAATAAAACAAAATAATAATGAAAACCCTTCAAATCAATGACCCTATTTTATTGTCCAAATGGGACAATAAATCAGACCAACTCGAGCAAAACATGGTAAATATGAGAGACGAGGAAAGAGAAGTAAAATAAATAGTTCAAGTTCAAGTTCCACCTTTTTGGGAACGATTTCCCTTTCTAAATTCTTTATTAAAAAGCATTTTGAATGTAAATGTTTGACAGCTCTTGAGTCTTTAACTAACATTGCTTTCTTTAATTTGTTCTTCCAATTGTGCTGCATGTCACAGGACTCTTTAAGAGAAATTTCCTCGACTTTGCGTCTTGTCACACCTGGAAACAGGAAGAATGGTCAATAGTGTGGTGTTCTAGAGACTGGAAAACTCTTCTTTGTTGTGCTGTATCTTTCTCCTCCCACCCCTTAAACACACAGACAAACATACACACACTCCCCCTGAGGAAGCCCTTTTCATGGGATTTGTTGCATGTCGTTGTGACCCCAGAATGTGAAGTACCTGAGGAGCCAAAGACTGGTTGGACAATGCTGTAAGCAACCTGTCTCCATGGCTCTGGGGCATATATTGAAATATTCCCTGAACATCTTCAAAAAGATTATTTGATGAAAGAGCAATTTCATTGTATTTATTTTCATATTTCTTAATCTAACTGGAAGAAACACAGTTCTAGTTATCTTACCCTTTATGTGGTTGTTAAATAATACAGAAATTTTAAAATACATTTTGGGGTCTGAGGTTCACAGTCATGTAGAATATTATACCTTAGGAAGGGAGATACTAGTAAGAGAGGCAGTGGATATATTTTAAGAGTTGCATGAAAAACATTCTGGGTATTAGAAAGCACTTATGGGAGAGCAATGAAGGAAGCTCCAAGAAATGGTTACAAACAGAATGAAAGCTAATAAAACATGAGACTACAGCTACTGATCTTTAACCTTAGTAACTTAAGCCGTGAGATCTTATATAGCAGCTTATACAGTTGCATGTTCAGATGAACAAGAGCGCTGAGCAAATCTTCATGTCTTTCCTCTTTCTTCTGTAAACAGTGCCTTGTTTAAATGTATCTGGAATCTGTAGATCAGTGTAAGAGTCCAGCTGTGCTTGCTGCTGCCTGAAGATAAACAGATATCAAATAAAAATCTATAATCTTGGGAAACTATACTATATAAAAAAAAAAAATTATACCTTTGAGAAGAGATGGATGTGGCTGAGTGCAGGCAGCTAGATCTGTCAGGAGAGATGCACTGGTGATGATTAAAGAGAGCCCAGGGATGAGTCTAATGTGGGGAGTCCTAGTGAGCTTGCTGGCATTTTTCCTAACTCTTTGTAAGGGAAATACTGGGGCATTTCAACTCCAAACAGTAAAAGGCCAGGTCACCTGCTTTTGCACATGATTGATACGTATCATCAAAGAGATGGACACTGAGTGCCACTGCAACTGAGAAATACTGTGGTATTTATTTAAAAAGTCTGAATTAAACCCTGTATTATTTTTTTTTTTTTTTACTCATACATGAGTGGAACTTTGAAGAAGATAAGAAAGACAGCTTTAGATTGTGGGATGAAAAATAAATAGGTAAAAACAAGGAAGGGAAATTGGTTGAGTTTATTTTATTTTTGATGGCTTTCTGTGTAAAGCTGGAAAACAGTCAGAGGCAGGTGATGCATGTATATGTTTCAACCTCTTCTACTTTTGTCTCTGTTATTTGGGGATTTTTGCAACTTTAAAATGGAAAGTTGAAATGTTCTGTCTTGAAAACAGGAATGATAGATTTTGCATTTTCCAAAAGGAATCAAACCAACCAAAATGCATCCAAGGAAAACAGACTATTTGTTGAATTTTGCCCAATTAAAAATAGGCAATAAAAAAATGTATTTTCATGAAATACACTGTTTCTTAAAGTGTGTAACATTAGAATGCATCATTTATTCATCGACTGATATCAGGCCTCCTTTATATCTACCTAGCCACAGTACACTTCTGTACTTACCTTTGTGAATTCTTTGGGATTAAATGTCTTAAAGTTCTTCAAATGTTCTGTCATAAAATGTATGTTTACCATAACATGCAATTATAGGGCAACATTGCACTAAACAATGAGCACTCTGTAATCTGTTATTATCTGCATGCTGTAAAAACGCCATCAAAATGAGCTGTTTAATACCTGCTAATATCAAATATCACGAAGCAAGAAAGACCCTGACAATTGCAATTTGGAGGTTTGTTCCAGCTCCTACTCGAGCTAGTAATAGCTTATATCATCACTTAAGTAGGTGGTGGATCTGGCACCAAATAAAAAGAATATGTGAGATTTCTTGCTGGAGATGTGTCTAGTGACACTGGAAGCATGTATCTTTAAATTTCTGTTCTTTTTTTTTTTCCCTTTGACCATTTCATTTTACCTACTTGTTTTTTCCATAGGTGCTGCAAAATGTAACAGTGATTGGAACTGCAGCATATCACCTTCCAAATGGTCTCTGCACAAAGGTATGACAGAAGAAATTGATTTTCACTTTTCATCAATATTTCTAAATTGTAACACATATTTTGCAGTAAAAGAAGATGCATCACCCTGGATTTTTTGTCAGCATTCCTGAAACAAAGTGCATTAAAAGCTACTGGCATGGATGTTTCAGCTTAGTAATTTACAGCCTACAAATGGATTTCTTTCTGAGAGTGATAAGTCATTCAGTGAACCATGTATTGTACATAGATGATGGGCAATTCACTCACTGGATGTGGTTTTTTTGGCATTTCTCCTCAAAATTTGAGACATAAAATTAATTTTGACTGAGACTTTCTGGACCTTTCCAAATTTGCATGCATTATTGAGCTGCTACCACATGGGCTCTGGTAAACCATGATGAACTGAACATTGCTTTCATAAGCTTATTTTATTATTGCTGGTAGAATTTCAAGTATTGGTTAGGTTGGTTTTGTACATCTAATAATAGCTCATCTCCAAAATTCAGTATACAGAAAAGTTAACTATGACTTTTTCATGTATTCTCATTCATCATTTTTACCTGGCTAGTAGCAGGTCTCATCAGCTGATCCACAAAGCTGCTCTGATCCCTCACACCTCCTCCACTTACAGGGTTAGCTCACGTAGGAGGAAAGAGCTTTTGGATCTCCTGGGAGACTGTTATCTAGCAAGTACTGGCACTGTTCTGCATCTTTTCTGGTTGAATTTATTTGTCTATATTTGTCAAACTTTTTGCTTTGATGTTTACATTTAGATAAATGTTACTGTATTTCAAATTTCTTTTCCTGGAATTAGAAGTGAAAATTAGCTTCTGGGAAAGGCAAGACTTAACAAGACAGCTGAAGAAGACACATTTTCAATTCCATTTGTCTATTAAAGTCATTTCTTTAGGACCCTGTGGAGGTTTGACTTAAAGGTGTATCAGAAGAGCTGTGTTAAAGCTTCTAGAAGAATTTAAATGTTTTTATACAGGAAAACCAAAGTTTAATCATGCTTATCATGCCCTTTTTGGCTGAGGAGCATTACAATATATATGTATGTATCATTCACACAAATAAGTATTAATACAAGTAAGTGGGACTGGAGGGAATCTGACAGAACATATAATCTGTTTGCAAAATGATGTTTGTCTAAGGGCTCTTAAGGAGCTCTAATGACAGAGAACTTACCACCTTGCCTCAATATTTTTAGATTTTTTTTTTACATTGATATTTATTTAGCTCTTCTGTGTCGCAAACTAAAATAATTTCCAGCTAGTGTTCAATACATATTTTTAGTTTACTTATCTAAGCAGCAGTTGCTTGATGTTCAGATGTATAATGTAAATAATTATTATAGTTATACCTAGCATTGTATATACATTTGTTTACTTTTTATTGATGTTCCTCAATACATGAATGTGCATCCTGAATGCCCAAATATTCTCCAGATTGACCTGAGAACATATTGTACAACTTCAGACAAATAAATCTGAGTGCATTTTATTTTTATTATGACATAAGAAAACCAAATTTAAGCACAGTGTGAACAGTGCTACTTTTAGTAGCTGTACCGCTTCCTTTTCTTTACCTCTTTTTTAAGTCTTCATGTTGTTTCCAAGAGTGCTCGCTCTTGAGGTACAATACTTTTGGGTTTTTTTTTTATTTTTACATACTAAGTAAAACATATTTAAGCTGCAAAGCTTAACTTAGAGGAATTAACTTTTCTATACTGGAAACTAATTCTGGGCGATCTTAAAATAAGTTTTCAAGTTGTTTATGTGTTTCAAGGCACAGTTCCCATATAGTCGCTTTTTATATTTTGTTAGACTTTTTCCCTGTCCTAAGTGTATGCCTATTAATAAATTGTGGTAATAAATTCACTCATTATGGGACCTAGGTATTGTGCAAGTGCGGTCTGAAATAAATAGGTCGCACTGAGATTACAAACAGTCTGGCTGGCCTGGAAATGAAACTCAGATTCCAAAAGGAGAAGCTGAAAGACTTTGTTCAAGGAACTTAAGCCCCTTCTTTTTCTCTAGTTTCGCCATATGGAGGTTGGAAAGCCTGCACATGGGCTAGCAGTGATCCAGTGCCTGAGTATGGACGCAAGGACTGCACTCATTCATTTATTTTGAAATTAGATTTAAATCATGATGACAGGTGACAGCAATGAAAAGATGTCATAAAGCATTCCCTTATTATCTCCAAATATAATACTTAACAAATAAGTAGGACCCTAGTTAACAATTGACTACAGGAAACTGTACATCTCACAGCCCAATCAAATTAGAAATAAATATTTGTTTTCCCTACTTTTTTTAAAGCAAAGCGTTGGGGAGGGGGGGGGGTGGGTGGGGGAAACAACACAACAACCCATAACACTTTAGTCATTTAGCAACACTGAATTAAATTAATTTCTGTGGGCTAGGCTGCACCTCTAAGCGTACCAGCTCTGAGGAGGAATGTGTTTGAAGGAAAGTTTGGAAAGGAAGGGAAAAAGCAGGGGGGAGAGGGGAGATAGCAGAGGTAGGTGGTGGTTAGTTGGTATGCAAACCCATGGGACGGGAGTCAGTCTGCACTGAGATGTGAACAAAATGCCTCGGAGGAAGCCTCGAACAGGGCAATACCCAGCTCTCATTATTGTTCCTACTGAAAAAGAGAGTATGCACATCTCTTGTGGACTGTATAAATGCAAGGAAGGTTGCCTTTCCCCAAATTAGTTGGGTACAGCCACCTTCAAGCACACAGTACATCTAGCCATCCTACCCAGCCACAATCCTTCCCTCTTTTTCTTTTCTTATTCTACACCCCACTTTCCTTTCTCCACTAGGTGGATTTTGGAAGGGTTTTCATTTTACAGGAAATACAGACTATTGATTTTTCTTTCTAAATCAGAATGAAAAATAGATTTTTAGATTTCATAGAGAATGGAAATTCTGCTTTTCATCCAACCTTTATCAAAGACCAGGGAGTAAATTCCCGCGTGTTCTATTAACCTCAATAACATTCTGAGTCTTTACACCAGGTAAGGCACGGCTTCCGGCATATTTGCTCCCAATAGTCATTCCAATGCTCATTGGGTACCTGAGGATAACTTGGCAACTGATTGAACAGTAATTTCAGAGCAGGTTCTTCTTTCTCTTCTCGTGTTTGTCACTCAGCGTTTTCTCCTTTCTCCCTTTTTTCTGTTGCCACTACCCTATGATCAGAGTATTGCTAAACTGGTAACCTGAGACTGCTGAATTAACCTCTTGAAAGAAGATGGAAAGAACATTTGTGTATGCCTATTTATACTGAACGTATAATGGTATGACATAGTACATATACACACTGGAACCTCTTGGGGTAAACTGTTGATAGAGTCTACAAATATTTCCAGACCACACATGCACCTATATGACGTCTGTTCAGAGTATTATTATGCTTTTTGTTGGCGGGGGACTACGGGTGGGAAAGCTTACAAACTCTTATTTCATCATAAAAATTAGTTTTGCTTTTCCTGGTGCATGTACTCTTCAAAATATGTTCATTCCGTATGCACCGAACCTGTGAAAACAAATGTGTGAGTTTTCTTTGCTTAAACATGCTAAACTGCAGGTATAGAAAAAATATAAGAAAGAAATCCGTGTGCTGATATATTACAATGGAAATAGTAGTAACTTATTTAAATAAAATGTGGTTGTCAGTTAATAATAAGGGAGATTGTTTAATCATTTGTTGTATACCATTGTATTAACTTTAATCAGAAATGAAGTCTTTGTAATATGTGATGAAATAATTGTGGGTATGTGAAAGGTGTTTTTACCTGTAAAATAATTTGGCTTAATTTCAAGGATGTGAACCAACAGCGTGCAGCCTACTAGATAAAATGTCTCTTTTATATTGCAGGTACTTTATTCGCATCCTTTTTTGCTGAAAATGGTATTGTATTACATTTGCAGAACAATAGGTAAGCTCTTCAGTATCTAATTTAATACCTGTCAGTACTTACGGGTACAAATGGGTGAAAATATTCTCATAAACTTACTTGCATTTTAGAGATCAAAATGCATCTAATTTATTTTTTTGAGCATACAATGCATCGAGTTCTAATTCTTATTAATGTTTCTCTTCATTTGTTCTGACTAGGGTGATTGTAAATAAATTCTTATCAACTTTTTTGAGCAGAAATAGAAAGTAAATATATCTGAGCTTAAAAGTAATCACAGCAAAGGGAGAGCCAAGCAACAAAAGCATAATACAAACATAAAATGAGTGATGACTATAAAACCAGTGTTATCTGTAACAGATAACTTAGTCCCTGGTCTGCTCTTTGTTCGTAATTTTTGTGCGTGTGTACATACAAACATGTCTTAAACCTGCAGCACTTAGTTTAACATTCATTTTTTCCCTTAGTGCAAGCAAACATCAGAACAGTATTATATTCTTGTCCTTATTTAAATTCTAAAAACAAGTATACCCCAATGTGATGTTTTTCTTCTTTTGTTGTTGTTTCGCTTCGATATTTTATTCATGCAAAGTGGTAAGTAGGTTAGTAGGTATAAAGAACATACTTAACTCCAACTATCCATTTTCTTCTCTGTCACAATATTCCCTTTACATTTCAGGTTTAGTAACCACTTTATAAATGAAACACCACTACCTTGTCTGTGGCCAAAAACATCCCACAACAACAGAGTGAGATACCCTTTAACTGATTTTAGCTATGCTGGAATTTTAAATCATGAGGCAAAAGCCTGTTCTTGAACTCCCCATCCCTTCCAAGTGTTGCAGAGTCTTGTCAGAAAAAGTGCACACTGCATAATTACAAAGTAACAAATTGCTTCCTCTTTCTTCCCTACTTTTAAACATAATTTTGAAGTATTACAAAGAAAAAAAGCAGACAGAAGGGTATTTTCAGATTCTGTATCTCCCACCCAATACCCTACAATTTTTTCTGAAGTTTATAACCATGTCAGTATGTTTCTTTTTGAATTCTTTTTGCTGTGTGAAAACAATGTGAATATAAATGTGAACATTCTCAATGCAAATAATAGAGCATTTTGGCTACAGAGAAACAGTAAAACAGACATTAGATAAATGTGCTATCAAATGAATGAAATTATCCCTGTAATGTACGTAATGTAATACCTAACATTGATCCTTCACATTACTGGCTCATTTTTGGGTTTCTTGCTTTTTCTTTCTTCTTTTTTTCCCCCCTTTAAATGCAACACTTACTATGCTAAAATTAACCCTTGTCTGATGTGCTGCTTAAAAAAAAAAGGCCATGACAGATCATTTACACAAGGATGCTCAAAGTTGTTCTTATCAAAATTACATTCAGTTCCATATTTCTGCTGAGAAGTGACACTTAACCGTATTTCTTGAAATAATCTATATTCAAGCATCATAATATTATAGTTTCGATGCTGTATATGAAAGTTTATGTTGCCAGGATTGTTGCTAAGTTGTGAATGTCATAGTGAGATTTCAAGATGTGTTTAAAATACAAAATTTAAGAAATCCCAAACAAATATCATAAATATTATTTGTCATATATCTAATTTTATTCAGCAGCTTTGTTTCTTTCCTATGTAACTATATTTAATCACAAGAAAAAGAAAATAATTTATTTAAAAATATATAGTGAAATGTCCAGCCATTTACTTCACTGAAGTTTTACTAGCTTTCTGTGGAATAGCTGCATATGGAAAACTAAAGTTAATTGCTTTTTTTTTAATGTTGCAAGGACTCCTTCTAGAATAAAAATAATGGGTGACGCATGATGTATGAATAAGGTTTCCTAATTAATTTTTTTAAGACCTCTAGATTTTGTTTATGCCTACACTTTTTAGGGGAATATATTAAGTTTAGGCTTGCTTTTTATTTATTTTATTGGGGTATATCAAAAAACCTAAGCATGGCAACTTCCTCTAGTAGCATTCATTCTTCAGTACCTGCAGCCTGTCCCATATTTCAGCTAATTTGGTGAAGCTGGAAAATCAATTCTGTTTTACAAATACTAATGCTGTGATCATTATCTTTGCTCTAAGGGCTTACATTTGAACACAACATAATTCAGATTAATAATGCATATTTAATAAATGCTAACATAAGTACCAAGGAAGCACTTTGGATTCCAAATGAATCTCAGCATACGGTTGTAATATCTAATCAATAATTAATTATAAGCTAGTTGACCCAATAGACTCTTGCTACTTGCACGTATTAAAAAAGAAGAATCTGGTAAGCAGATTGGAAAACTAGAAAACATAATGTATCATCTCTTTTTGTACTTTCTCTTCACTCTTTTTATCAGGCATGAGATTAAGATTTATTTAGTGTTCAAGAGTCCTTGCAACTACATACATAAAATTAAAAATTAAGATAAATCCTAAGTGTGGGGGCAAGTCCACCAACACAGTGCAATGTGTATGTGAACCATGATCGAGTCACATCCAGTCAGGGACCTGGTATTCTTTCAGTGGACTCAGCTGTGAAACAGCCTTTATACACATGATGGTGGCTAAAGATGCATTAGCACATCTTATTCCTATGTTGGCTATTGGTGCCATCGTTTGCAAGCAAAGTTGGTGCAAGGACAGTCCTTCCAAGGTTGTTACAGTCCTTCCTATACATTATATCTGAGGGATGAGTGAGCATCTGCCAATAGCCAGTGCTGAACAGCTCCAAGTAGCTTGCGTGGGCCATACACCAGGAATGACATCCTAGCAACCGTGCACTGTTAACAACCTACTGTCCTGGTTTCAGCTGGGAGGGAGTTAATTTTCTTTCTAGTAGCTGCTGTGTTTTGGGTTTAGTATGAGAATAATGCTGATAACTCATTTTGTTTTAGTTGTTACTAAGTGATGTTTACATTAGTCAAGGACTTTTTCAGGTTCCCATAGAAGCTGAGAGGGAGCATAGACAGGACAAGCTGGCCAAAGGAATATTCTATACCATAGACGTTGTGCTCAGTATAGAAATGGGGGTTGGCTGGGGGGACAGGAATCTACAACCACTGCTCGGGACAGGCTGGGCAACCGATCATCGAGTGTTGAGAGCGACTTGTGTTGCATCACTTCATTTTGTGTATTATTTTACCATTATTATTATTATTTCCTTTTCTGTTACTGTTCGCTTAAACGGGCTTTATCTCAGCCCACAAGGTGGGGTTTTTTTTCCTCCTCCTTTTCTCCCTCTTCTCCCTACCCTACTGGGGAGGAGAGCAAGCGGCTGTGTGATCCTAGTTGCTGGCTGGGGTTAAACCGTGACACCTACTGACCATATAAACCATAAAAAAGACTGAAGAGCACCAAGCCCAACCATATCTCCATTGCAGAGCACCTCTAGAGATGCATCATCAGGGAAGATTGCAAAGTGCTGACGCAGTGGAAGTTGAATTGCAGATCCAGAGCTATCCCCATCATTAGGAAGCATCTGACTTTGAGGAACACTCAAACAATTACTTGTGACCCTTGAGAACCTTAAAGGAATATCAAAGATGATTTTTTCTGCTAGTGAAAAAGCACATGCCTGCTGATATGGTTGAGTTGAATCAGATGCATTAGCAGTATTAGCAAATGCCTTGAGTTTCACCCAAATAGTCCAATGTCATTGCACAATAATATATCTTACTATATCTGTCTTTAGCAGCATTGTGTTCTATGTATCCCCACTGATGATGTCAGCTAACTTTGGGTACCAGCCCATGGTGGATTCCACCATGTAGGAAATCCCTATTCTTTTGCTGGGCTTGTCTGAGGTCTGCCTTTCAGAAATACAGAGTGTGCTTACCTCCTCTGATTTTCTGATTACAGTCTTTGGCACTTCTTAAATCAATTTGTAGGCAGCTTAGATCAGAGAACTGAGCTTTGAAAAGTAGGTTGCAGGCTTCTGGTCAAGATTTAAATTAAAGCTAAAGTTTGTGAATTTCTTATGAGCTTAGTTTTAAGGTTCTAGTTTCACAAATAGGAATAGACCTGGTTTGTAGCATTCATGAGAGATGGAGTCAAGATCCTGACTTTACAAAAGTTTGGGAAGAAGGAGGCTGGATCTCATATTCTGTTTTGGGTTCTCCTTTGTTTTGAGGAGCATGTACATTAAAAACCCCAAAACTGACCCACATAGGCATATTCAGGAAAATTATAATAATCATCTCAAAATACATCACTGACAACTTTCTCGCTAATGCAATATCTCATTATATTGCCTTTTTATGTTCATTACCACAAGGGTTATGCTTGTATATTCCTGCAACAATGGACTGTTGTTCTTGCTTTACTAACCAGACAGTAATTGCATGTTAGGAGGTGTACTCTGGTATATGGATTACTCCTTTTTCACTTACCAACCATGTTTTGGCAACTTTCTACTCATGTAGTAAGAGTGGAACAGTCAAAGAGTTTACTAATTCATTACATTAAGGATGCAGCGAAATGATTGATGTGTGATTTAACAGTTTATTATTCTTCATTAAAAATGTAATAGAACATTAACAGTGTTTTGTTCTCAAAGGTATAACATGTAGAGAAAAGAGAGGCTAGAACAGAAAATAAAGCCATACAGGTTTGTATATTTTTAAAGTTGCGTGACATCATATTTGCTCAACCCAAAGCCTCATTATGCAGTAAAACAGAGTTAATGAGAAATCAACCCCGCTGCTCATCACAAATCTCAGCTCATTGTCAGTTTGGAGATGTATCAATCTGATGTTTGGTCTCTTCCTCTGTAGCTTCTATGGAATTCTACTCTATGCAGCTTTCTAATTAGTCACTCCAAAATAGCAAGCAAGTACATCATCCGCTTTATCAGTAGTGTTTCTGGCTATGTGTAATAGCTTTACTCCAAAAGTTTTCCATTGTTTTCTTTCCTGCTTCCTAGATCCATCTTTTTTTTTGAAAGGGAACACAGAAAACTAATAAGAAAATAATTAATTTATGTTTTTTCTTTTCTTCTTATAAATTATATATAAATAATTAATGAGCATGTTGCAGGCATGAGGTGTTATAAGAACAGTAACAGACAGTGCAATGGATGTTACAGTCCAGAAAACAGGCAACTCATTACCCCTTTGCACTCTATGATAGAACAATCAGTCACCCACTTATGAAACACATAATAATCTTTTATTACCTTTTGTTAATTCATTTATAAAGCAGGATCAGATTCCTCATATTTCAAATGGAGAAAGTATATTTCTTAAATGAAAGGATTACTAGAATAAGGTATCCATACTATTTTTCATTGAGAACACTACATGAAAGAATTTTTAACAGCTTGATAGTGATTTAAGATTCTAATCAGGTGTTGTGGCGGCTGAGTAGAATTATTTTTCTGTTAGATGCACTGCATGTGCATGAACAATCCCCATTTATATCAGAAGCCTGAAACAGCTGATTTTTGTTATAATTTGGTATGCTATAGGAGCAAGAACTTTGGTTTTGACTGGAAGCAGAAATTTTCTACAAATTTTTTTCTGTCATCAGATTTCCATTTACAGGTATTTCCTTAAGAACCTGTTCAAATAATACAGCCTTTTGGAAACGTATGGAATAATGTTGCTATAACCAAGCTTTGGTTATAGCAATAAGAGAGGGAAAGAAAAGACAACCTCCCCCTTTTGAAGTATTTCTCACATAGTCTGTACAAAATGCTTTCTTCAGGAAGGAAAGCATATTCTGACCCCAGATATTTCTCTTTTTCCCAGCAGACTAATTTCAGTCTCCTATGAGAGACTGTAAACTAGTTTTGTAAAGGTCAGCAAAGAGAAGATTGCATGGCCCTAGGCTTGATATTGTGCATTTGACAATGATCATATTTGATGTGAGGGCAGGAAAAAAAAAAGGTCTCTGGCAGGTAGGATGGGGTAGAGGTACATGATTAAGAAGTCCTTTTGCATATTTAGCACAGGCAATTTGTCTTTAATTGTCGTATTTAGGAATACTTACCTCCTCACTGTGTCAAAACAATCACTATACCTGAGAATCAAAAGTAAATATAACTCTTAAAGGTTAAAAAAGGAGTTAGTCTTGTAATAGTCATGATAGTTTATAAACTCACAAATCAAGTTGAGGTAAAAACTCTGTTAGAAAACACGAGCCTCGATCCAGTTTATGTAAGCATGTTTTACTTTCACACAGGTTAAAAACAAACAAAAAACACCACTTCAGTGGGTTTTCTACTGTGCTGAAAATCTTCCTGTGCTACGCCAGGGCCTCTGTTAGGACTGTTGGAGGTAAAAAAGCAGAGACATGAATGAGAGTCGTTTATAGTGAATGTGTTACTTACTGTTACTGTCTTTTCTTTGTCCTGTATCGTTCATCATATTTCATGCTTTTGAATGGTACATATATATGTGTTTTTCACTGCCTTTTTTTTTTTTTCCAACTAAACGCAAAGGAGAGGAATCTATACTTTTGCTCCCTGTATGTCTAATTTGAAAATACAAGATGTTCAGGAAGTTCTATTGAGCTTGCAACAATCTGTTGAAAATTAGCTCATTTGTATGAGCTGAGTCAAGCACCGAAATGTCAGGTGTGTTCCTTTTCCCAGTATCATTGCTAATCTATAGTTTTGGTAACTGAAGAGAAGTGATGTATAATGAAAATGTCTACTGTGCTGTGTATCATTAGCTATTCCTTATTACAGTCAGCCATCTATTCATCCTTTCTGGATGTACTCATGAATAAGATGCATAACAAACTGATGTTCTGTTTTTTCCTCATTAAGAATCTGATATCTTGTTCAGCAACACTGAAGAGGAAACGATTTGCGTTCAGTTCTCAGTGTGCATTTTATAACCCATAGAAAATTAAAAATAAACAACAATATGCACAGTGATTTTGTATACTTTCTTCATATAAATTAGAAGCATTTCCAAAAAGTATGTCAGACAGAGCTGGTGAAAGTATGCTGGAAAATACCCTATCAGCACAATGTGAAGGCTTCTTTTATAAGTGTTTCATGTTATATCTGATGAACCATCATATATCAGATAGAAATATTCTGCACTTAATTCTTCAGTGTGGCACAATTACTCAGGTTCTCCTCAAATCTATCTCCTTTAAATGTTGATTTTTTAGTAGGCTTTCCAGTTCAACAGACTTAGAATGTATAGAAATAAACATATTCTTCAGTACATTCAATGGAAGGTAGGAATGATCGGTGACTAAGGAGGAGGCATAAGATTTAGCTTACTTCTTACCTGATCAGGAAACCCATTCACAGTAGTTTGGCTGCAGCTCATTTTTGGTGCTTTTCTTATTCTCTGTGGAATATAAGCTCTTTAGAATAAAGGAATTTTTTGGTTTGGGGGGGATTTCTTTGGTTGCTTTTTTATAGCACCTAACTCCAAGGAACTCCCCAGGTATTCTGTGATACCACTAACAAATACAAAATTTCTATAAACGTAAGCTTTACATGACTGAGATTTGCTTGGTAACCAATTGAAATTGCATTACTATTCAAATAAATATCCAGATCATGACAGGCCTGCTATCCTCACTTTTTAGGTGCAGATATACTGTTAGGTAGAAAATTAAAATTCACTTGTCCACCTGAGAATGATTTCCTACTTGAAGGAAGTAGGGAAAAAAGTTAAAAGAAAATGGAAATTACGCGTTCTGTTTCTTCAGGGCTTTCTGATTGACAGCATCTTGTGTGTTGTGTATAAACGTGGCTGGTCTTAATAGTGCTGTGAAGCACTTGTAGGGCCAGGTTGTCATTCACTCTACATTAAATCAGTAAAACCTGAAGAGAGTTTCTAGTTCATCCTTAATGTCTTCTGCTTCCAGTCTGAATGTGTTAGCAAGCAGATCTAGTGAAAACTCTCAAGATAAATACAATATTTATACTTCTGCTGATAGTCCATCATCTGGTTCTAGTTCATATATATGCCCTGTAATGCATAGCTGACAAAACTATAAATTATTGTGAATAATCGCAGTGCAGATACATCGGTCTAGAATTACTTGTTGAAACATAGTCTCTTTGGACTTGGAGAGTGCTTCTCAGTTAAAAGAAATATGGAAAGATCCGTTATCTCATTTTACACATAAAAACCTAAATGATAAGTGTTTTTAAAAATAACTCTGTCACTCAGTGTTATTTGTCCAGATGGAATTATGTTTTTCTTTCCACGCTGTCTGAGCCCATATCACTATTGCAGAATTCAAACCCAACACTTCTGTCTGTAGATGGCTAACACAAGGATGTGGTTTTTTAATAACTAGTTGAGAAGGATCAAAGAATGCATAGTAAGTTACATGGAATTGGTATTGATCAACAAGGTTTTCTTGAGGCACAACAGGACTTTCAGCTGTACTGCGTATACCAGGCATCTGATTCACTTTGTGTGTGTGTTGGGAAGAGAAAGGAAAAAAAAAAAAAAAAAAAAAAACTGAAAAAAAAAAAAGACATACAGAAGAAAAAGCAAATGGATAAATCAAGTTGTGTTAAGTCAAACCTAGAATGCAGCTGCCTATTTTTCAGTTACTTTGTGCAATGCTTTGAAGCACAAATGCTAGGCAAGGAAGGCTTGGCAATTTTGAAAACACATCACATAAGAGAGTTAAGAAAATAGGACTGTGGTTTAATTAGGCTGCAAATGTGTATTAACTTTACCACCAAATATTTCCTCTTTATATATTACATATATATAAATGCTACTGTATATATTGTACAACTATACATGTATATATAATACAATGCAGAAACAGGAGGAAGACTGCCCTTAGTATTGTTTTCTAAGCTTTCAATATGATCCTTGGCCCGGCCTTTCAATGTGTGTAGATGAGATGTGAGAACATAGACAAAGGGAACTGATCTCCTGTGATGTTAGAGGGTAGGAACCAAAACTTGATTCTTCTTTCTAATAATTTGCTTGCAGATTGGATTTATTCAAAGATTAATCTCTTCGATGAACAAGCAAGACTGACAATCCATTCACTTTAATACCCCTTGACTGATTATAGCTAGATTATTAGCATTTCCTTCTTCAATTTTGGCCACTCCCCTAATTCCAGGATATGATGGAGAGTCATATCCCACTCACATTTTCCTTCACTTTCTGTAGTTTGTCCACCTAAACTTGGCTTTCTTCCTTATATCCTTACTACATTTCAGTTACATCCAGCTCCTATTCCTGGTTTGTGTATTTCCTTAATCGTTAACTTTATCAAGGTCTTAGATACAGTTTCTACAATTACTGTGGCTTTTGCCTCTCCAAATGTGTCTAGATATATCTCTCCCTCTGTGACAACTCCAAATTATTTCTTCATTAAAAGGAACACAGGTACTTAGATAAAATATTACTGCAATGTAAATCATGTAGAGCGTTAGTAGCATAGAGAAGATATTTTACAAAAAAAGTCTTTGGATGTATTTCAATGTAACAACAATCTGTTCTGATCGTCATAATGGGATGGACGGCTTGAACTACTATAAATAGTGTGTTGTACAATTAGCAGGAGGAGTAAGCAGCAAAGGAGCACACCATCCTCATTTTTAACACATTTACTTGTAATGGAAATAAAAACGCAGGCTTCTCAGCATGGTGAAGACTTAATTTTAATAACTGATGTTTACTTAATGGTTGTAACTGCAGCTTCCTAAGAGATTGGCAGTTTATAATATGCTAGCATTCCCAGCTGTTATCATTCAAATAAGAAGGAAGGCTAAGAAATTAACACTGAGAAGACTACTTAGCCACATGGTAGCACATAGGGTATAAACTTGACTGTAAAAGAGCAGAACAGCACTTAGAACATAAACATTTTCCCCAGCATGAAATACATTTTCAGGTAAAGCTGTTTTTTATATTGTGCTTATGAAGCCTTCACAGTAAAATCTTTTCAACTTACTAATACCCACTTACTAATATTTGTACCTACTTGTAATGTATGTCTATAGTACATTTTTTTTTGGTAGAAAGTCTGTGCAGAATTGATTGATTGGTAGTTATTAGCCTCATTTTGTCAAAGCCAAAATTGACATGATTCTATTCAGATCTTCACAGAAATTACAGTACCAAATGGTATCATCAAATGTAATGTTCTGTAGAAGAATTACATTATGTTTATTATAGTTATTTAGAGGGATGAAGAAATGATATGAAGATCTTATTCAGGAAGGCATTCATCAGACTGCGGCCTTTTGTGCCCAGCTTCATGCTCGAGTTTTTTTGCTCTCAACATGTACGTTTTGCTGTTCCTCTATCGATCTCCAAGAACTTTGAAAAGAAAAACAAGTTTTGGTTACCTTATCTATTAGATAGGCAAACAAAGGCACAAAGGGATAAAAATGATTCATTTAGTCTCGCACTGCAGGTCAGATGCAAAATCAGGAGCAGAACTAGGGGGACACATGGCTGCCAGCCAGTATTTTCATCAAACAACTCTCGCTGCCATGTGTAGTGTTACATTATTGTTTGCGGCTCTAGCTAGCAACATTTAAAATAACATTTAAAATAACAGTGGCATTTTTTGGGGGAGGAGTTTTTAGATATAGTTATGGGCATGTGAGTCTCAGTAACACCGTGGAGTATGCAGGCATGCCTGAGATGATGCTGTGCCACATCGACCCAAGTGAGCACTGAGGACTCACAGCATCAATCTAGAGATATTAATTGAGATACCTCTGAGCAATGGTGGTATCGGAAGCTCTCAGTGAAGGCAGGCTGTGTCCCAGCCACCCAAAAAACAGGTCCCATCTATCCTAGGTAATGGCATTGCTTTTCAAGGCACTTGATGTGATTCACTCTTCCTTCTTCTGCAGAGAGTGGGTAAGGCCAGCCTGAGAATTTCTGGGAATTAGCTCCCACTGCATTCCTGGTGGGGCACCCAAGAGTTCATATGGATCTACCACAGATCACTGTAATTACACCATGATCACCATGAATAATGTGAAAATCAACTCAAGGCATCCAAGATATATATGTGCCATAAAAAAAAAAAAAAAATCCATGCTTAGACTTGGGAAAGCAGGCCAAATAGAATCACAGAATTGTTTAGGTTGGAAAAGACCTTTAAGATCATCAAGTCCAACCTAGCACTGCCAAGTCCACCAATAAACCATGTCCCTAAACACCTAAAATCCGTAAGATCTTCACATTAATGGATAATGGTGACCACTCAAGGAGAACACAGGCAGAGCCAGCCAAGGATGAGCACAGGGCAGGGCAGAGAGGGGCGGCTGCTTCTCAGCCCTGAGCACAGGCAATTCCCCTACCTGCAGCCCGGAGCTGGGATTTCCCTTGTGGAGGTAGGCACCTGGAAACATTCCTCAGCATATTATTCTGAAATGCATCCAGTGGAGGTACTTTCTACCTCTGCTTTGTTGAAATTAGGCTTTTATGGACAATGGGAAGAGAAAGGATAGGTATGCGGATGAGCGTAGCCCAGTAAATGTTAGTCAGGGAATGGCTGACACCTAGATTTCTGTCCCCTCCCTCAGGACTGCATTTCTCCTTTTTCTTCTCCCTTTTTTCACTCAAATTGCTGTATGCTGTAGCCTCAAGGTGGTGGTGAAGTAAATATGGAAAAAAAATCACATTATTCATTATGAATTGTCCACACTTCTAATAGTATGGGTATATGGATGTGGTGAGAGTAATTTGCATTAACACTTATAAGCCAACTTTGTTGTTGGTTTCTCATAACAACATAAATAATGAACAATAATGAACAAAATTTGTTTTGGTTTAGACATTTCACTGGAGCTATAACCATGAAATGAAAATAGAGTTTTATACAGTCTCATTAGTTTTCATTTTTTTTATAAAATAAAATATAAGCAATAGGCTTTTCTGTTCTGAAGGAATCATTATTTTTCAGTATTTCATTTTCTGCAGTTCTCTCAAAGTGTTCCTGGTAATATAGTTAATCTGGGTATTTTCATTCTAGCGGCGTTTTATACATTAAGTTAACCTTAAAAATCACTAGGTACATTTTCAGAGTTCCAGCTCAGCACAATTTCTCTTAACGCTTCCTAATTTAAAGTCTTCTTTCTAGCAATAAATTCTAACCTTGGCTTCTGACATCATTTTTCTACAAAACCAATATTTGCTATTTGCAAATAAGTCTTTATTTTATCTTTGCAGTTAATGATTTATTTTTCTAGTGGAAAAGCTCTAGTGTATGCTAATTTGAATTTTGAATAAATAGTAAACATAGGTGTTTTCTTCATTTCTACTATATCATAAAACGTTGTGAGTACTCTGTTTCTAAACTCCCAAGCTAGTTGTCTTCATATGGATTCTGAAGACAAGGAAAGGGAGATAATAGAAAACTCCTTTTAATCTGTAAATATTGGCCCGTGCCCTGCAATGAGATGTATATGCCCCATGTGTCTCTGACTGCTAAAGGAGATTAACTACCTGTTCAGCTGGGACTAATTACAAGCTGCAGCAGCTAGAGAGAGAAAGATCAGGAGGCCAGATGGCTCAGAGAAATGCAGGGGATTTTCTTCCAGCAACAGGTTTCGAAGGACTTCCCCAGTGATCTGGGAAAAAATACCAGGGGATGTGAGAGCAAAGAACTCCTTGCGAGAGAGACTGTGTATGAAATAGAATGCATTTCGAATGGGTTTTTCCTGTTTTTCTGAAGTAGGAATGATGATGTTCAGGCACTCCTACCAGCCAGCTTTGGAAGAGGATTGGGTGGGAGAGTTCCTCGAAGTTGCAGAGGCTTCTGATCTCTCTCCTCACCAAATGTTTTGCTGCTGGGGAGGAGGAGACTGATGGGAGAGCTCCATCTGGGGCACTGGTAGTTGGTGGTTTGCTAAGTATCTGCGTATCACTTTCTATTCTGAATGTGAAGAGAGTGTTGATTAGCAAAAGTTGAGCTCAGATGAACTTCTCTGTTTATTAGCATGTGGAAACCTTTATTGACGTCCACAGCAAAACTGATATGCTCATTAAAATTAGACTGCTAGTTCACTGATTGCTGGTTTCATCTTTGTATGTAACTGGTTCTTTCTTTTACCTATTCCTTCTCTGCTTCATTTTGGCTTATGCAAGTGTATAGTCAGCTGGTTGTTATTAATTTTGCTGGTGTCTTGGTTATTCTTGAGTTAAGAACTAAGCGAGTTCATAGAGATTTCACCAAATCAGTGTGTTGCAAATGGCAGACTACACTGAAGGTAAGTTTCGCTAAATTGGAGATTTGTATCTTTGAAAGATTGGATTTGCACATACTGTGAAAATAGGTCAGTGGTCTAATCACATCCCCATTGCATATTTCTAAGTGCAACTTAACTTGCAAATGGAAACAAGTGTTTCTATTTGAACAAATCTGACCTTAACTATCTTTAAAAAAGGTCTTGTATGAAGCTATAGTAAGCTACATCCCAGCTCCCTAGAATATAGGCTCTCTTTTTGTGATTTTACGGCATGTGAATTGATAAGACTAACTGAAAATAATTTTAGGAATTTGCTGACAGCTCCTACTCATCAGGCAAGCTGTCTGTCATCTATGATATCTTTTCTTCATAGCAATGGCCTGTAGTTTGAAAATTTTAAGTAGCTGTGAATTTGTGGGTTTTTTTTCTCTTTTTCTTTTTTTTTTTTTCAAATGTAGCAAAGGGACTAGTCACAAAATGTGAGTAGTGACAAAATGTAGTCACAGAAGTGTTTAAAAGGTCTAAATAAATCTGGAATATTTTTAATTGGGTTTTTCTTTGTTCTTATGGGAGTAGAGGTGGGGTGGAGTTTTGTCTTTTATTTCACATCCCTTGTACTGCACAAGCCTTCATGTAGCATTTAATCAACATTTTAGGTTTGAGAGGGTTATGCTTTTAGTTTTGCATAGTCAGTAAGGTTAGGGCTGGTGGCAGAAGTGGAAAGATACATATGTTTATCTGTACAGTCATTTAGCCAATGATCAATAAATGTCTGATGATAAATCAATATGGATGTAATCTCCAATCTGTGGAGTTCGAAGAACAATCTCCTGAGCGTTCTTACCACAAAATCTATATTCACTCCTGTCTTCATTCTAGCTGATTTATGCTCTGATGCTGTTTGCTTTCAAGGACCTCCATTTCTCTAAGTGCTGCCTGGTAGGTAAGCAACAATCCATCAGCGCACTACTAATATCAAGGAGGCTTATATTTAATTACAGATAACAGGCCCAGTGGGACTGAGAACAAAGTAACCAATCACTAAGATTTGATATACTAAAATATAAAAAGGGAGGGAAGCCATAAAATGCAAAGGGCCTGTATGAAAGAAATAGGTATTCTGATGTTATGCTCAAAACACATGGAATATGAGAATGAATTATATGATAGAATGTATTTTCATTCTTATTTTAATTCTTTTCATGTAAAAAATACTCTTGGTAAAGAAAGGAAGAAATCTATTAAGTAAGCAACCAAATATGCATGAGTAGTCTACCTAAATTTGGTAATTATGTGTATGTAGAGAATACATATGGCTTAGTTCTGTTTCTAAATATAAATGTGCATTTTTATTTTATTGTTAAAAAAATAACGTAGCTAATCTTCCTTAATATATAAGATGCTTTAACATCACTTCTTCCTGTACATTAAAAGTGATGTCGTTCCCCCATAACAGAGGTAGTACAGTGTATTTTCTAAATATAATTTCTTAAATTTGCTCATGTTTGCATATGTTTGAGCTAGTTCTTTTGTACAGGCTTCCTAAAACTTGCCCTACTGATATAGCCAATATCATTATTTAAACTAGCACATGAGGAAGCCAGTATGGGCTGACCTTTAGGGTGAGCGATATGCAGTAAGTATGAGCAACCTGTGTGTTGCTTTAAACGTAGTTCTCGTAATAAATCCAAACATTCTGAATAGCCTGATGTTGTTAAGAAATTAATTTAACAGAAACACAGCTAAACAATATCACTCCTATTTGAAAATTCATTTTATCTGAACCTCATGTTAGTCCATTATTTATTCAGAGCTGATGAAAATAATTTTTAAGAAGCCTGTTTCATGAAATAAATTCTTGACTAGTTCTAGTCCCAAGTCCTCGCGTAGCAAAGTCGGAATAGGTACAAATAAAAAGAGATTTAAATAAGCACGTACAACTGTCATAGCTGAAGCTTTTGAAATGAAGTGGGGAAATCTTTGTTAGTTAGATGGAGATAAAAGAGGCAACAGATGGAAGAGGCAGGGAATAAAATGAAACCGAAGGCAGGCAGACTGCAGCCAATATGAAGAAAAGGGAAAACGCCAATGAATATATGTAAGGCACATGATGCAGTAACTGTTACTGCAGCTAAAACATGTATATCTCAGCAACTGTATAAATGAAGATAGTTGCTAATCTCTGACAGCTGTTGGTCTTACTTTTGTTGAAGAAATCTGAAATACTGACCTTTGGCTTCTTAAAAGACAACCTCAGGCTGAGACTCTTGGAGGTTACATTATCTGTAAAAAGGAATCTGCATGCCTGTGTAAAGGGATTATTGCTAACGTATCTGTGAAACAGCAGTGAAAGCACTAATCTCCAGAGAAAGACGGTTCTGTGAGTTTAATTTACTGGTCACTGGATTTGTACCTTTTAAGGTTTTTGTTTTGTTTTATCCTTTTATTTAGAAAGGTAGCCCAAGGTTTGGCATTCTCTGAGGAGTTTCAGGGTGTCTTTTATGGGTGTGAGTTTGCAAGTACAGTTATTCACACATTCAAAAATCTGTCTAAATCTTTGGTGTTTTCTTAATATTTTATTGTATTTTTTTAAATGAAAATGAGCTTGGAAAATTAGTAACTTTTATGAATATGCGCTCAATAAAAAGCATAGATGTATAAGCAAAGGCTAAGCTGGTATGGTTTGTGTAAATCAGGTGTGATTGTGTGAAGATTAAGAGGGAAGAATATAGATTTGGTTTAGACTCTTAAGGTTTGCTACCTACAGTTCTGTAAGTTGGCATAGTACTACCGATGAGTACCACAATTGGAAAATTACACAGATCTCTGTAATAAAATAATGCTTTCTGTAAAGTAATGATGGGATGGGCAAAGAGGAGAGAGATGAACCTTCTCTAAAGTTGTCTGTGTTTTCCTGATGATACATGAAAGGCAGGCAAGGTTCAGCCAGCTTGTGAACTGAGTGCCCTGACTCTGCAAGAAGGAAGAGTTGAGTGATTCTATCCTAGTCAGCTAAAAATGTATTATATTGGGGTTTAGTAACACCATTAAGGATGTGTATTAAGCACTCTGTGGATTCTTCAGGCTCTTTTGTGCTCCTCAGCTTCTGACTGTGGAGAGAAACCAGTGAAGAGTTTCCTTTGTTTGTAGATGATACTACTTTTTATATAGCTAGTTTTTCTGTGGAGTTTTTCCAGGAATGCCAGGCAAATTTGATACTTCTCACTGAAAATAGTTTATTTTATTTCATATTCAGAATGTCTGGCTATTCCTATTAACTAAAGTAAGAGAATGTACAAGCATTTCTGCTAGGTAGACCAGGTACTATTTGTTAATTCCCACTCCACCCCTTCCTTTAGGTAAATTCCTCATCCTTTTCAGGGCTTGAATATTGATGGTGTGATGGGGAGTAGCATTATGTACTTCTGGATGATTTTTACATTTGTCTACTGCACCGCTGGTATTGCAGGCATCAGAAGGGGAAGAAACGTCTGTAAGTGTGCAGCTGCATATGAGGAAGCAAGCCTGAATACCTGGAGTTCCCAGATAGCCCCTAAAAGAGGATTTAAATTATTGTTTGGTGCATGTCAGCGTATCAGAATCCAGGGCTAGGATAATGACCTCCAAGAAAAAACAACACATGAGATAAAGTGGGGTGGGAGGACACAGGAGAAGGAGAGGATGAGAGGCAGAGTCCTTTACTGTCCTTAGTTGGTAAACAGCAGATGACAGGTCTCTTTATTTTCAGCTGATAATTAGATTTTACATTTTTTCACGTGTTAGATTCTAGGACAGTCTGAGAGAGTAGGGTTATCAGTCATGCTTGGTCAAGACTTACTGTGGTTTTCAGGGGGTTTGTAGAGAGGAACTGGAATAAGGGGTTAAAAGTACTGAGGATTCAGAGGCAATACACTGGTATATCTCTAACGTTATTTGACTTCTTTATCACAGCAGCACAAATATGTCTATTTCCATGCATAAACCAAGATTCTTGTGTTGCTTGCAAGGTGTTCTGGTACAGTCCTGGTAGGTAAACATATACTTGCTCCCAGTACTTGGAATTTCTCTTATGCATGCACTTCCTTCAGGTACGTCATTTAATGTACACAGGGTGTTTGCTTTCCTTTTACTGGTAAAAACTTTAAGAGACAGTAATACAAGTGTTTTAGTTCATGGTTGCAGGGAATACATGAATTGGTAGCTGCATGAAGTGACTAACTTTAGTAAAACTTTAAAATATATGATAATGAGAAGAACTTTCAAATAAGCTTAAAACAATCCCTGAAATTCTGATGCATAAGTTGACTAGTGAAAGGAAACATTTTAAAAATTAACATGTTTTTAATAAGGGTGTAAATGTGTTTGCCAAAAAAGCGTACGTGCACATGCTTCTTTTCCTTTGTCCTCTGTAGTAGCCGAGAAATCCATCACTCTTTTCCTGACCTGCCATTCATTTTTCGTATGTTGTAGAAATGCTGTAGATTTCCCTACTTTTATGTAGATTGCAGATTTGTGTTAACTGTTTTCTGCTTCAACTCAATATCCTTAGAAACAAGCAAGCAAAAAGCCTCAAAACGAATGATATTTTGGAGAGGGAGTTTCTGTAAAGATATAATAATATGCAAGCAATTTAATCATCTTGGTTGCTTTGAATCTAAAAGATTAAATTATGTCAAATTCTATATTGGCAGGCATACAAACAAACTAAAATAGTTATCTGGATATCCTATTACGGAGAGCAATAAAAACTCCATTTGGCGTACAGGCAATCAGATCTTGGATAAATTCTAAATGTTGTATTTTAATAATGTGTGCATATACACAAATTCATTTAGTTCTGACTATAAAAAAAAAAGTCATGGGCATAGAGCTGCTGCCGCCAACGTACGTTAGCAGAATGTACTGTTCTTGCTTGAGTGCCAAATAAATGTCCATATTCTTAGCCTCAGGTAATCTCAAGGGTTTAGACACCTGAGCCATGGATACCGGGAAGAAATTGGGAACAAAAGAGACTAGTTGACTAACAGCAGAAAGTGTGATTCATAACTATTTAAAATTGTCAATGTTTGTAACCAGTGGGTAGATAATATTCATAGAATCTGACAAGACATGGCTTGTAAATATGAAAAATTATGTGACAAACAGAAAGTAAAGAGAAGAGATGCAAAGTGTCACCTTACAATTACGAATACAAATGTGATGAATGGAATTGGTAGAACTCTCATCCAATTCTCATGATGTAGATAATTACTAAATAAGGTGTTCATACAATAGCTTTACTTAAAGTCATGTGCCCCTCAGCACTCTGAGAGTGCTCTACTTTGGAGCTAGTATTGTAGCAAGTAAGGATTCTTGCTCTTGGTTGTGATAATTCAGATAAAATTCCTGTCTGAAATCCTGTTAGTTCCATGGTCTGTTTTCTTCTAGTGCTTGCTTTTGAGGATGATGGTGAGATATAGTCACAGAGTAAATGATTGCACCATACTGCTAGTTAAATATTATATTCAGATAATCATATTATATAAACCTAGTCAGACAAATGGTCTATTACATATGCATTTAGAATAGTTTATTTTTTTTTCTAGGCATTAAGCTGCTTTCAGTGGAGACATAAAAATACAGTGTACTAGAGGACTTAACTTTTGAATCACTTGCATGAATCCTCTTTAGCTTATGGTGTATAGTAAAACAGCATTTGATGCCAGATAAATGAAATGACAGGATATTATCTTATATAGATAAGATATATGATTTATTGCAATACAGTACTAAAGGTAGGAGAAGTTGACTCATTAGCAAATAAAATTCTCATTAGAATGCTTTATTTTATTTCTTGGGAAATCTTCAAAACAAACCATTTGCATGTGCATGACCCACTTCAGAGTTCTAGCGATAATGATCTTTGTTCAAGTTTCAAGACAAATTGCATTCAGACTATGCATGAGAATATCTCCAATTTCTAATTTGCTGTTATAAATGTGGAGGGTTATTACTTCAATCAGGCTGTTAAGAACAGGTAAATGAATGAGGCTTCAGAAACTTTAACAGAGAAAAAGCATAGGTGTGAACATGCGCAGTGTTAGCTGCTTCAGAGGTAACCGCTCCTGTCCATGCTCTTGCCCCCTAATACCTAGAAAGCCGCTTACCTTTGGAGGGCAACTGAGAAAACTGCTCTTGGACATTTATATGGGAAGCAAATGTGATATCAGCCTATGTTTAGCAGCTGAGAACAGCTTCATCTGTCACAATCTGAGCCCTGTCATCGCTGGAGGTGACTGAGAGACCAAGGCTTGGTCAAGTAGAAAATGAATTAACCTGAGGCAGGTCCTGCGAATGAAGGAAATACTAAATCTTAATTCAGACTGGGTGGTACTAACCAATGTTCTTCCAGTACTAACCAATACTCTCTTCTACAGTTTCCTTGCTGCTTTCCAAGGTTTTCTAAGAGTTTCCTCAAGTGCTGGCCTCTGTTATCTAGTGTCCCTGTTCAGTTACCAGAAACTGAAATACTGATGGCTGTCTCTCAACTAAATCCTTAGGAAGTTCTTGTGAAGAAAGAAACAAATGTGAAGGCTCTAGTCATTTTAGTTCTATAGACAATTTCTTCCACTGCAGAAAGTTATCTGGGCCATCATGCTTGCCCTTCTAATCTCTGGAGCAACCTCTTTCATCTGGGGAGCAAAGGATTGTGAGGAGGCAGAAATCAGAGCAAATTGAGCTCGGATGTGCAGGCACACAGTGAGGTTAGCCAGGGGAGCCAGGCAGGCTCATCACCATGCCTCTGTGGAGATGAGGAAATAGATCTTCCTGAACTGGTGTGGTTTCTGACATGCACACGGACAGGCTGGAAAGAGGTGTTGTTCTCATATGTTTAGGGCAATCCTGTGGTTTCTGATCTTCATCTGCAAGGTGGTTATGGATCCACGGGGGAAACGCAAGCAGCAGTCCCCCCCTTCTCAGCTCTTTTGCCAGACAGTTGAGACTGGAGGGTAGGAGAGGGGGAGGAGGAGGTGGGATTCCCTGAGATATCTCAGTTCCCAGCATTTGTGACTGGAGCACTATGCATGGCGTATTTGTATTCTCCTTCACTTAACCGACATATTTAGTAGTGTATTCTGTCTTCTAAGAGGAAACCCCACTTCTCCTGTCTGAACGTTCCCTGTTGTTGCAAGACCTAAGGCAAAGGCTAGAAGGATTACTAAAGCTGAGCTACTCTGGAATCAAAACGAGGTATCTCGAAGTTAAGGCTGATGCAAATAAACAAAGTAGGGAAAGAATGCTTGTGCCTATTCTGTCAAAGGCTTCAACCACTGAGGCTGTCAAATTGGCTCTTTTTCATTGACTTTTTTAGTCTATAGTTTAGACTAAAAGCAAGGCTATTTTAGTTGTCTAAAATAAATAAGTTGGAACGTAACAGGAAGCAAGCAGTGTGCGCAACTAACCAAACCTCCGTATTACAGTCTGCTTAAATCCAATGAACTTCAAAGAGCATAAGAAAACATTTCCATTTTTATTCTTTTTATTTTGGGGAAACAGGTGGGAGGTTAAATATTCTATTTCTTTAGTACTTAGGGAAAAAAAGAAAGATTGCTGCTTTTTAATTCAATAAGGCAATAGAGTGGTATGTGAAGAAACAAAAATTATTCTTTCCCTTCTATTTTATTAGGAGGCCTAGACAAAGAGTGATGCTGTGACTATACTCTTTATTGTGCTGCCTCTGGGTACAGAAGATGATATAGAGAAAGCAAATTTTTCTTTTAAATCTTGGGACCCGGAAAACATTTGCAATCTAAAAGAGCTGTTGTGACTCTGCTAGGAGGCCCTAGGGCTTTCAAACCCTAGGATTATTGTTTCCATTTGATTTTGGTAGAGGTGACCTAGTTAGGCAAGGGAGCCTTAATGCACGAGGAGGAGCTTTCCTCCTGGCTTTTCAGCGTGAGATGAGCATGGGTAGTTCTTTGCATCGTGATGCCTTGCTTTCTGATGACTTTCATCAAAACTGGAGGACCAGGGTTTCTGGATTTCCTCTCCTTTCCTGAGTTGGAGGAGCTCTCAAACCATATGAAGATTTGCTCATTGTTCTGTCAGCTGATAGAGATCTCCCAAGTCTGAAGTGGGAACTACTGGCCAGCCTGTGGGTTTGGGGCTTGGTATTAAGGTGTTTTTAGCATTCTTCTTCGTACTAGGTAGTTTCTAAAAGGGACCAAGAAAAAATCCAGCAAAAATACCAGAAAAGAATAACCTCTGTGTGTGGAGGGAGTTACTAAAATATTCTATTCAGAAGACAAATAAGTGGAACAAATGCTGGAAAGAAAGAGGGACTGAGCGTAGCGAAGGGAAAAATATATATGCTTTCCCAGAGTTTCATTACGCAGCCTTCCATAAAAAAACAATTAAATACTGTGGAGGATGGGAAGAAATCCTTATTTTTTTATTTTTCTTCAGAAGCTAGTCCTAAACTTAGTTTATGCATTAATTCTATTGAATTATATTCACTTAAATTTAAATCTTGATGACCTGCCAAAGCATTGTGAAAAATATTTCAATTAACAAACAAGCAGGTTGCTCAGCCAAAAAACATCATTTTTCTGGAAAAGTGAGTTTTAAATAGTTTCTTTATAGAGTCTTGATGGTTTTGTGTTTTTGGTTTTTGTTTTTGTTTTTTTACACTAGCAGTTTATTAACTTGTTGTGCAAAGATAAAGGCAAGAAAATAGAGGAAAACCAAGCAGTACTAGTTGTTTTTCCTAATGATTTCTCTCTAGAGTAGTGTGCTTTTTGTAGAAGAGAGCACATTTCCTGCTTGGGGAAAAAAAAAAAAAAAAAAAAAGTAGTATTTTCTGCTCTTGCATCAGTACAGTGTTCCCTTGCAGCTGTTCCTGCCTCCCTGTGGGGAATGCAATAAGCTGCAATTAAATGCAGGTGCTTGGAAGCAGGAGTGCCCTTGCTCTGTTTAACACTCTGAGGCAACAAACAAAAGAACCAGAGAGACAGGAATCTACCTTCTGTTTAATGGGGCATGAATGCTTTTTCTTGGCACCAAGATAAGTGTCTACCTTTTGTTAGAAGTAGGTTTCTCTTTTTCCCTTGGTGAAAAGACAGAGGCCTACCTCTTGTTTATTAGTTCACTGCTAGGAGAGAAAGAAACTAAACAAGACCATATGCTGTGAGGGGAAAACAGCAGTCGCTAGGCACAGAAAAAGCTCTTGCCTTTGTAGCGTAACACCACTTACTTCTGTTTCCTATAAGGAGCCAAGGGAGGGAGAAATACCCCCCCCCCTCCTTTTTTTCTTCGTCTGTGTGATACAGACATAGTTGAGGGGTGGTAATATGCAGGTATCTCTTAAAATAGAATGCTGGTTGCTTTATTTTGGCATAAGAATCTTTGTGTTGGGGAGATACCTGGGTACAAATAACTGGCACAAAATATGGCTGAGGGTGGGGAGTGACTCACTCAGATGTTCCTGACTGTGAGCAGAAGCTCCTGGAAGAGCTGGGGCTCCCGTTATCAGCAGAGAGCCAATCCCTGCTGTTTGGAGTGAGGTGGGTGAAAGGAGTCACACTGACAACTGGGCAGAGATTAATGGCTCTCCCGAACTCTTGATCTCTCAGATGCTCCACTGAAGTCTCAGTAACAACTCAGTAACTTCCCTTGCCCAGGGAGGCTGTTGAGGCCCCATCCCTGGAAGTGTTCCAAGACCAGGTTGGACGGGGCTTTGAGCAACCTGGTCTGGTGGGAGGTGTCCCTGCCCATGGCAGGGGGTTGGAACTAGGTGATCTTTAAGGTCCCTTCCAACCTAAACCATTCTATGATTTAGCACAGAAGTTGTGCTGTACCCTGACCAAATAGTTGTTTGCATTTGTACAGTGCAGGTCCTAGCCCACCATTTATCCCTTGATGCTGGACTTGATTAATAGTATGACAGAGGTATAACATCTCATTTTGGGTTTGAACCTTCTTGATCTGCTTTCACTTAAATAAACTTAATTTCTCAACCAAAATGCTGTAGGTTTGCCCAAGACCACAAGACGCATCCCTGCACTGCCATCGCCCTTGACTCCCCTCACCGGCGCACGTGCAGCACTCCTAGCAGTGTCACACGTGTCTGAACCACAGCCAAGGCAGGTGGCTCTGACTCTGCCTGTGGCTGGTGCCAAGCCAAAAAGATGTCTTCTGCTTCAGCGTCCATGCTTTTCCAAATGAGCACTCCTCCTACAAGGGATGTTCTTCCTCTGTTCAAGGGCCAGTTGTCATGAAATTTCTAGGAATTTCATTCTTCTTGATGCTCTTAGGCTTCTGTCAAGCTTAGTTGCAATACATCAGTATTTATAGGGGAGCTGGTGTGAGCATATTTACATTTTTATATAATGATTATATGTGCCATGATGAAGAAAATACGCTTGAGGAAAAACCAGAATGTTTGTATCAAGTAGTCTTCTGCAGGGGGGCTCTTCCCTCATCAAGTGTTACGCATGTAGCCTTTTTAGTAAAATGGTATATAGTACTGGGAAGCTTGTAAAGCACTGTGGAAACCAATATCATCTATGCATGCAACTGAAAGATTATCTGTAATGAGAGATCCTGATGCAGTTTTATAGGATAGAATTGCTAAGTAGGATATGAGCTACGCCTCGGTTTCAAAGACAATTCCTTCTAGTGACTTACCAGATTTACATAACAGATTTACTGTAGGTCTTCAAGCAAACTGTGAAGCAAAATTTTATTTCCTGAAAAACAAAACTGAGAAATGGAGCTTTTAAGGTGTTTCAGACTTAATATTTTTTTAGCTTTGAAGGTTCAGGCTTTGGGGATGCTCTCATCCTTTGGAAAAGTATATGATGATAATCTTTTATTGAGATTCTAATTAACACCTGTATGCTATGGATCAACTGCACACATCTTAGAGGTTCAGCTGATAGTTGGTAGATTATGAGCTTGGTGTCATTTGGGATTTGGTTGCCTAAATAGGTAGAAGGCTTAGAGTATTCAAGAAATTACTGCAGAGTTGACAGATGCTCTGAATCCCACACATGATGCCTGAGCCCTAACTCCCTTTTGGGATCCTTCATTTTATATGGAGCGAAGATCATGATGTCTGTTCCACCAAGCAGTTTTGCTGATTACCAACAAATTAGGTGGAGACAGCATACCAATGGATTACAGTTTGGCAACAGTACAATAAACTTGTAGGGGGTTTGTTTTCTTTCACTAAATCGCATCTCTTGTTGAAATTCATTAAATTACATTGTTTGAAACTAGTTGGGAGAATTTCCCCTGGACAGTTAAAAGAAATTTTCATATTGAATTATTAATTGTAGTTGTTTTGGTAGCTGGGAAAAGTTTTAGGTTGGTGTTTTAAAATTCATAACATCATCACTACGGATCTTTGCCTTTTGTTCGAAAAATAAGGATATTGTGGATTTTACCAAGCTGCGTTGTGAAAATATTCTTACTGGAGTGGGTCAGTCAGCTATTTGCTTTATGAAGTGCAGTTCAGATTTGAAGTATTTTCTCATCCCAGCATAACTTGTGTCAAAACTTAGTTCATATAATCTGTATTTGAACCACAAGGCAGAAGTTTTTCTTTCCTCTGGACAGTTTATAGTGTAGTGAAGGTTTCTTTATGCATGTCGTCTCTCTTCACACAACTGTATTTTATTGATAACTTGAACAACTGGGAAAAGTTGTTTATGCTACTAGGGTAATGTAAATTTACAGGAGCATTTGCAAGAGTATTCAGGTTCTGGATAAAACTTAGTAAGCTTCATTTTGTTTTGCAGAGTAATTAATGATGTCATTTGGTGTCTCTTTCTGGATTTATCAACAGATAATGCTTCTTGGAAGCAGACTCTGGGCTTGACAATCAATGGGCCCTTCTAAGGGTCAGTGAATCCTTCTGCATAGTTTTCCTAATTAGGAGAAAAACTAAAATCTATCTTTAAAAAGAATTAATGTAGGAGATGGAAAGGCAGATGTGTGCATTGGGAGGACGGGGGATAAGGAAGTAACTGAGAAAGCTGCATCTGTGCCAAGTAAATTGGATTCTCTGTGGACTGTTCAGAGTTGGCTAAGTTTTAAGTGTCTTGTTTTGGAGAGGGGTGAGAGGGATTTCCTCTCTTCCGATACACATCTGGCCAGCATTTCCTCTCTTGCACGCAGACATAGTAGCCAAGAGAATAGGTTTCAGGCAGTTTTGAATCCTGTGACTTTTAAGAAGAGTAAATCTCACACTGATCTCTACATATTTTCTCTGAAAAATACATTTGTGTACCTGTGAACGTTGTCAGCCATAGTTGCTAAACATCTTTTTGTTCTTTTGCAGGAGGTTTTATCCTCAGGGTATGTAAGGGGGTGTCTTTAACAAGCTAATTAGATAGCAGTATTTTCCTGTAATGGAGATTATCTAATTGTCTAGCTCTTCAACGGCCTACTATGATATTTAAACTAATCCATACCTATAGCTGTACATACAGTGGAAATAAGGGCTACCCATAATGAGAAATTTGTAAGAGAGGATAGGCAAACATGGATTGTTAGGAGCCTTTTCCCCCCTCTTTGTTCTGTTGCCTATGGCTTTAAGTAAGACGTGAACTGTGAGAATAAATACAGAAGACAGCATTAGTTTTTCAGTTTGGAAGTAAGAAAAGTAAGAATTTCTTCATTTGTATATACCAGCACACTGGTATTTTACTATTGAATGTGTCATGAGTTTTTTTTTGTTGCTTCACACACACACACACACCCCCACGCTCCCCTCCACCAAAATAAGGAAGAGAAAAACATGACTACAGCTGGGAGAGGGTGAGGGAGAATTCACTCCATTTTTTCATAGTAGGTTTGAGGCTAAAACACCTTCACGATATTCAAAGAGAATATTTCAGAAAGTGAATACAATGACATGATGAAATAGAGTCCTTCAGGTAGGTCTAAAGTATGAAGAATTGATTAACTCCATGCCCCTAGCCTTCAGAGGTCAAAGTTATAAGCCAAGATAACATAACTCTTGAACAAGACTGTGGCAGAAAGTGGAAGAGACAAGAACGGCTGAATTAAATCTAGAGGTTATGTTCAGGGTTATGAGGCATTCATCGAGTGTTGTCACCTTTATCATTAACGTTTCTAGGAGGAGGTCAGAGGGGACCTGTGACCAGGAATCAAGGAGCCCTCTCCCTTCAAGCACTGTGAAAAAAACCTCTGTGATGTGTGTCTGCCTTTTTCACTTGCAGACCTCCTTCCCTTCGTACGCTGTAACTGATTTTAGTAATGTGCACTGAAGGACAAGCCTTATTCTGCAAGTCTTTTTTCCCCACTTATCATCAAGTAAAGTTGGTTTGACTTGACTTCAGCTGCAGGCATTCGCTTATTTTTGGTGGGAAGTGGATGAAGAGGATTAAAGCCAGATCATTAACAAAAAAAACCTTTTCTGGGGGCTGGAGACAGCTGTCTGGACAGTGAAGCAGCCCAACAGCTGTGGATGCAGATTAAGTAGCACTCGCTGTGCCAGAAAGGGGAGGACGGGGTAAAAAAACTGTAGTGGCAGTGAAGTTACAGCCCCAGTGATAATTTAGGAAGAGCTCTTCTCCTCAGTGCCATCTTCTTTCATGCAAAAAGTAGGAACTTCTTTTCTAATGACATATGACGTAATTGCACAAAAGGTTTTCTGTTTTTGCTGTACACCATCTCAGTCCCTTACGCATCACCAAGCTGATCACAGTGTCAGCTCACTTGGACATGACTGAGATTAAGATCATGCCTGAACTTTTTACTGAAGCTTAAAGTCTTTGTTCTGTTCCTCCCTTGGAGTAGTTCTGGTATTGGAGTATTTACTGTGAATCTCTGATGAATAGGAAGCAAGCAAACAAAAAGGTCTCCAGTTGGTGTTATTAAAATTCTGTGATTTTTCTTAAAAGTTCTGTGAGACCATTTATTTTTCCTTATGTTCATTTTTTAAGATGAAAGCTGGTGGCAAAGTACCGGGTAAAAAAATAACCTCCCTCCCTCCCTCCCTCCCTCCCTCCCTCCCTCCCTCCCTCTTCAGTCAAACTTTTTAGAAAATTCCCTGCATGCCACTCATGTGATGTGTCAGATAGTTTTAAATGCCAAATAAGTGTGATTAATTAAAAAGTGAGGATACAATTGCATATGAACTACTTTTACAATCAGTATACTGATTTAACTAGTGAGTAAAGATCTATTTCCCAAAACTTTTGAGAGGCATTATTAAAAAAAAAAAAAAACCAATCATAGAGAAATGTAAAGCTCAATGTGCATGTCCTTGTTGTTAGGTTGCATTTAGAATCGTGATGGTTTTGTTTGTCTTTAAAGTTTGGCCACTAACTTCATGTCTTACAGAAGTAACAGGAGATGCTGAAAAGACAATGTAAAGATGATAAAAACTGAAGTTCTCTGGATCTCTCCAGGATGATTTTTCAGTTTTGATTTTCAGGTTAAAAACTGAAAGTGTATCTCCATTGAAATGCACTGATTTGTGCCATAAATAAACCTGACCTCAGGTATCTAACCCTTGGTAGGGAATCAGTAGAACTACTTTCAAAATTGTACCCATAACGCACTGCTTTTGCCTTTAGGTTGGTGATTAAACCCTCCGTTCCTTTTCACCTGTCTGATTCTGGGCTGCTGTGAGATTTCTTATTCAATGCTATAATTAGGTAAGGAGGAGACATATTTGGGAAGAGTGTGTTGTAATTACACAGCATTGGATGTAGAGGTCACGCAAGATCTGTATTAGGACTTTTCAAGTTGTGCTTGTGCTTCTTGCTGCTCTTACACAAGGTGTTTTTATCGATTTCCAAAAAACGGTACCCAGTACCGCAGGAGGCATCATGCCAGCCTGTCCTGGCTAGATTCAGACAGAGAATCCAGACAAACGCGCAGAGATTATCAAAAGTCAAGCTCGTGGTTGCAACTTTGGCCAGTTTTCCTACTTTGATTTCCCTGCTTTGTTATGGTGACTGAGACAAAGCTTTGTTGCAGGCTGGTAGCTTTTGGCAAAAGGATTGAGTTGCTGAGAAACGCACCTATGGGAGGATTGAAAGTGATGGAAATCCGCATGATAAAATTGTGTTATTAGGGTTTTTTCCCATGGTGAAGGAGTAGATGTTGAACAGTGAGAAGCTGCTTTCGTGGCAGCAACAAAGGCTTCAAAGCATTCGTGCAAAATCAGAAAATACTGCTTTTTTTTTTCCTTTCATAAATAGTATGCGTACTGCCGGGCCACATAAAAATTTTGTCCTTTCCATAAAGGTACTTTTTAATTTTCATTCAGTAGTCCTGATGTAAATAGAAAGGAAAAAAAAAAGTATTAATGTCTACTGTAATATGAGATATTAAGAAGTTATACTTTAAATGCCAAATGTTAAATGTGGTGATTGTTGTGACCCTTTTTTGATTTGCTATAGTGTAGCATTCTAACTGGCTTCTGGTCTTAATCCTTTGGATTTTTGAGGTAACAAATTTTATAGACCTGCAGACCAGGCAATGTGCAATAAAAATGCATGGTCCCTGTCTTCATGCATGAAAGAAGATAGCAACATTTCCACTGAAATTAAATTGGAACAGGCTTCAAGATGGATGCCTGCTTACACGTGCAACACAACAAATAAATACGTAATTAGATAACTTATATTTATAGTCTTGTAGACCTCTATGCTTCATAAATGCAACACAAGCTGTATACAATGGTAACAGCAATAGAAAAGTAACATAGGAAAGAATCATTTGAGCTATATAAGGTCAACGGTTGAATCAGCAATTTGCTCTAGGCCATTAAATATGTTAGCTGTTGATGGATCGCTATTCAGATAGAGGTTCTTCGTTAGAAATTCTGTCTTCAAGATCTGAACATAAGGCACGTAACAGCGGCCAAATGGGTTAACTTTGTCCGGTTGCCTTCTGTTGGCTGAAGGTTATGCTGATTTGTAATGATGGTATCATTTCTGTTCTCAGGTTGAAGTGAGGAATTTCTTCAGGCATAGGAATCTATTGCCTTATCATCTTTAGTTTTAATGAGTTTGTTACTCAGTGAAAAGTGACAGCGTAGTAGTCGACTAAGTTCTCTGCTTTCTAAGAGGCATATTTTCATTATCTCAGTGCTGTGGGCAGGGTAGATGTCACTGTTTTAAGCTGTTTTGATTTGCAAGGGGTTTTGTACTGTGACATTAATGATACTTTATAAAATGGAAATGTATCAGCTGCCACCTCACAAAGACTGTATTTGTTTCTTCCACGGCTACACTGAATTAATAGCTCAGTCAATCAGTCTGAAAAAGAAACCTAAGTCTCTGTCTTCCTTTGTCACTTCCAAATAATTCATATCTAAAACTGGAAATGCTTTGTATTGATGGATAAATGATCTTGCACTTCGACTGAATATCATCAATTTTACTGCTCCCATCACTTCCGTGAGTTATTCACTGCTACATCCAACTTTTTTTTGATAATTTTTCCAGATCAACATACTTTACAAGTCCATTCCATTTTTCTCCCACAAAATTGTTAACATTAACCGATTAATATTAGTTTGAAACTTGTCCTTGGAGGAGTACTTCAACAACTCTCTTCCGGTCCAATGCAAATCACTGTTATTTTTCTTTAGTTAATTCTTCATACAATTTACAATTCTTGTACTACAGCCTATCTTTTACAGCTGAACTCATGATATTTGTTGTAGTGCTGTATTGAACATGGAGTAATTTATTTGAACTTAGTTTCAATTTATCTTGTTTATAAAGCAATTATTGCATTAGTCTGGAACAATCTTATTTTCAATAAAATTCAACACAATTTTACCACACTTTCACTAACTTAGATGCCTGTCTTTTATACACAAGTTTGGAGGGGATAGAGTTTTGGTCAACTGAGATAAGATTAATGATCTTAAATTGCCTGCCTAATGTTGTTTTTTCCTTTTTCTCTTCCTTCTTAAAGAGAGGTACAAGATCTATAATTTTCCTGTTGTTACATGTTACAGCAATAGTAAGAGCAGAACAGTAAGTTCCTATAAGCACATTCCCTGTTCCTTGTTTGATCAACTTTAATTTGGGGATTTTATTCTTATCTCAGGATACAGGTTCACTGTCTGGTATTTCCCCTGGCTGTCTTACCTTTGATCATTGGCAATGTCCTTGCCTCTGTTTTCAATACAGAAGAGTCTTTATTTGGTTTTGGGAAGATACCTGACGTTATCTTTAATCTCTGTGTCATTCTTAGTGAATGCTATCCCTTATATTTGGGTCATTTTTCATTTTACTCTCTAGGCTTCCCAATACCTCCAGTACCTTCCCAGGGAAAGTTCTGACACTTCTTTAGCAATTGCTTCCCTGCTTAGACAAAAGAGTAAGTTAGAAGCACTCTTTCAGCATTTCTCTTTCCCTTTTGTCAAATTATGCTACCTGCAGAGAAACTGAAGTGTGAAGGAGGGGCAAGGAACAACGGTGGGACTGTGTGAAATAGAGGCCTACTGTCATCGCTGTGCTTGCTAGTTGCTACTTCCTGACACTGAATTAGATGGCTAGTTCCTAAAGAAAATAGTGTGTTCTCTAATTTACTTATAGCAAGGAATCATTAAAATAACAGTAAGATATCAGAGAAAAACTTGTCAATGTGTGCAAACTGTCTGCAAGGGAAACATTAAAAAGTGCTATTTAAAGTCATCAGTAACAGACTAAAAATTTAAACAATTAGCATGGAAAAATTATGTAGAATCTATGCAAATCTCAAAATCCTACAGAAGTCTCTCAAATACATGACCGAAAGGAAGGGCTTTTCAGTCTCTGTGAGGGTCAAAAAATACAGATCATTTTGGAGTGTCGTGTAAGATAATGAATTCCAATATTGAAGTTCTGGAATTAATTATTTGGAGACTATATTCCAATGGTAATCTCTTTTATTAATTCTACCAGGTTTCCTTTTTCTGTGTTTTATATGATTTACCTGTTCCCTGAAATGTAAATCCCTAAGAAGGGGAAAACTTTGTCCACACCTCAGTAACAGTGCAATTAAAATTATTGATGTAATACAACTATCCTACTGTAACAGACTCCGTGATAAAGTAAATGAGGTGACCTCATTAGTATGAAAAACTCTGTTCCTCAGTAAACTTTCATATCATCAGCTGCAAGGGGATTTCTGACATGTGTGTACTTTCTTCCATAGGGTGACTTTGGAGTGATCATTATTCAATTTCATTTGGTGTTCAGTAAGGAAAAACAAAACCATAGCTACAAAGAACAGGAATGGCATTAAATAACCCATAGGCATGCCAGTCCATACTAAGTATGTGCAAACTGAAAACCAATGTAAGAATAGTTTAAAAAGAGAGACAAAGAAAAAAGAATCTGCATGTTCTCGCTGCATTACCTTATTTCTCAACTAGCCAGGAAGAGCAGGCCAAACTTTATCCTAAACCGATGCAATTTTACAAATCCCTCTGCCAGCTCAAATTACTTTGGCCTCCCTTAATGCTAGACAGAGCTATTTTTAAATCTTCTGTTTCCTTACCAGACTGGGAACCCCAATGGCCTTAAAGGTGTAATGTCATCTTCTGGTTGACAGAGCCTGATCTGATCCCAGATATCCCACGACTCTCACTTTTCTGCTATTAAGTTCACATAGTTGCTACTGCCACTCTACTTACCTTCCCTTTAAATCCAGCCAGCTGTCTGTCAATCTCTACTTTTAATACATCTCTATCTTTCTAGTATTTGGTATATACTACAAAACTGGCTTTCCAGACAGCTGCCAATGGTTCAGGTTCTGAGAGCGCTGAAGAACGTGCTAAATAATAGCAGTGTAAATGTATTCAAACATAACTTACTTTTTCTGGTTGCTGCTTGCTGTCACCTGAAAAAAAATAGAAAACACATAGAATAACACTGCTGCAATTAGATATAGTTAAAATATTAATAACAAGTAGTTAAAAATGGGTTGTGTAGAGACTTTTAGTTTTTTAAACATTTGGCATGTAATTCAAATTTCTAGAGACCGTAAGAAACCTGGGAATCCCGAAGTAAGAGTGTGCACTTCACCAAGAATATATTAGTATTGTCTATCCAACCATACTTGAAAAAACATCAGTCAGGATACCACGTCTTAAAAGAATATTATCTGCATCTCAAGACCAATATACCTTGACAGATGGTCCACAGAGGAACAAGTTATTTATACAGGGGACCTGACAGTGCAGGTTGGATCAAATGTATTGTGGGTGCAATACTGCTAACTGATACAGGACTTTAACCTGCCTTGAAAGGACTACTTCTTAGCAATCGTTTCTAAAGATTTTAATTTTAATTTTTTTTCCTCCTCTCTGTACAGTTTTTTTTCTTTCATCCCCCCTTCTTCCAAAACTGCATCATGGCTTAGCTGCAAGGATGATAGAGCTTTTCTAATTGAAGAAATGGATCCGAGTAAACGCACTGAGCTTGCTGATGGACCAGACACAGGTCTGAGGAGGTATTTCCTCGGCAGGCATGCCTCACACTGTGAGTGCGTGGGTGTGTGTGAGAGATGGCTGGAGCACAGCAGTATTTCAAGCAAAGACCATTCTGGCAAACCAGCTGGGGGGCGGGGGAGGGTTTTTCCCCTATTTGGGAAAAATATAGAATCTGGGTCTTCTCTTCCCCTTGCCAGGATGTCCCTTGTTATGTCAAGATAGAAGAACCCCCAGATACCGTGCCAGGGCTTCTGTCTTTCCACTCAAAAATAGCTATCCCTGGATTTTTGTTTGCTAATTAAATTTGCAGGCATCTATCATTTATCTCATGTTTTGAACTCTCCATCACCCTTTCACCTGGCATCACAGCCAGTCACCTGGGAAAAGATAAGATATAAAATTAGTTAATATTGAAAGGCTGGCCTTGTTGCTGATGTGATCTTATCAGGCATTATTGAGTGATCACTTAGAAAGCAAAATTACTGGCAGCTTCTGCACAGTTAACATAGTTCTATGTGGCAAACTTACTGCTGTGCTGGAATACCCAAGCTATATTTAGAAAAGGTGGTTCAGAAAACTTTACAGCAGCATTTTGCTTAAGCAAATTAGTCCTTTGAGCACCTCTGTGATATGGACTGACAGTTTTGCTCTTGACAACTCACAAAAAGATTGGTGCAGCATAATGAAATGGGCATACATCTTTCTTTAAGTATTCTATGGTGAAGTTTGAGTTCACCTGTTGGGATACTGCTCAGAATATTCAGCTCTGTGGCACAATAATGCGTTTTGATTTGTTGATATAAAAGATAAAAAATACGATATATAATAAGCTAGTTTGTTGTGGAAAAAATGGCGTTACATTTTTCCACTTAAAAACCTCATAAAAATGTTTTTGTCTTTGATAATTTAACTTTTTTAGTGTATGGCAAAGTTATTACTCTGCCGTAAAGAAAAAAACCTAGGTTACTTTAAGTGAATAGGTCATGCATGACATTTTGGTAGATCTCCTTTTTCCTGTCTTCAGCGAAAGATAAACATCGTTACACTTCAACCTATCTTTTCAGGCCAATATTAACAAATCAGATCCCATCTTCAGTGCTGAGTATATTCTACCTTCAGAGCAAAGGGCAGATAAAGTTGTAGGGGGTCGAACCATTAGTAATTGGAGTTATGAATTCTGAAGCATCATTCCAAGTGTTTATACAGGTACATAAAGCAGGGCGGATTGGCCTTGACCAGGCTAAACCATTCCTTTGGCAAAAGTAACATATTATTTAATACTCCGTTGTGGGTGACGGTAGTGCTTTGTGACTTGTTTGGGACTGGGGTGCACTTCGGGGTTTTTCTGCCCCCTTGCCAAGTTGAAGGCTGTCAAGGAACATGGTCTCCGTTGACAATATGGAGAGCTCTGGAGGATGTGCATCCTGACGCGAAATATCAAAAGCCTGCATGCTGTTCTCTGATCTTGACTTCACAAGACAGCTGGGAAAGCACTTTTTTGCACTTTAGTTTTACCCAGTCAGAAAGTATTTGCCAGTATGGCAGCACCGTACAGGAAAAGGACCTTGTTAATTCAGGCATCTAGTTTAAAGAGAGGTAGACTCTAATATGTATGTGATATAATGACCACTCGCGCTGTTACTGAAGTGTTACCCTTGAGCAACAGAAATTAAAATTCATCAATGCGGAAGAAAGTGTGTCACAATGGATATCAGATATTTGAGTGTGGTGGGATAGCAAGACCAGTTTGGAAAAGACTCCTATTTCATTATTTCTCTGCCTTCATAATTCTCTTACATCTTTAATGAGGGTTCATGAATGAATTCAGAAATAGGTTTTGAGACGGACAGGCTGTCATTCTCCCTCCACTTCAGTCTCAGAAATCACAAGCCATCTGAGAGCTGGACTGCTTTTTACTTCAAGAGGAAGAAACTGATAAGATTTAGATCAACCAGAAGAATAAGGAGAGCGTTGGGGGGGGAAAACACCCAAATCCTCAAAGGGCCACTTACTGCCAGCATGAATTCAAGAAATTTTCTTATGCTTGGAACAGGCTGGTAATATATTATAGTTCCAAAATGCTCGAATAAATAGGAAAGGAATCGATTGCACAATTCTTCTCTATTAGCTTAAAACAGAACATCTTCAAAGTGTCTGTTTGTGAACCACCTATTTGTATACATCAGTGGGTACATAACAATATATTTCAGTTTCAGAAAAGCACCAGAAGGGGATAAATAATGTACTCCACAGCTGAGCTGGCAAATTTTAAGCCTCCCTTTAGCTGTGTTATGGTTTGGCTGGTATGTCTGTAGTCAGGATTGTGAAGCAACAGCTGTGCAGCTGCTGCTTTCTATTAGCACCAGTAGAAAGTTTGTGCCAGGTGTGCTGGGTGGCTGAACCCTTGACTCCAGTGTAGTGGGTAAGAGAAAGAAATTCCCTGAATCGTCTGTTGTGTTCTGCTGCTTCGATCCTGCTCTTCCTGTCTTCTTGAATTTAAGATGGGTCCTTTGTGCCTCACAGATGACTAAAGGTAAGAGCAAGGGTGAAGCAGCAGCCACGCACCAGGTAGCAGAGTGGCTGCTGTGGTCCTCGTGCTGCTGAGGTCCTGCGGCGCAGCCTCCCCAGCTCTCATCCCGCAGTGCATGGGGTCAGCCTGCCCCGGAGGTGTGCAACCAGCGAGCCTTAAACCCCACTTCACTCCATCGCTGAATTTCTAGTGGTGACTGGGAATGCAGGTCAGAGACAGGGGCCGAGCTGCGCTGAAATTTGTGTAACTGCAGAAAAAGCCCTCATCCCCAGGGCATCGCTGTCTGAGCAGTGGATCAAATTGCACTGTGCCCTGTATACAGCTGGAAAAAAATGCCACCTGATCTTTCTTGCTGCTTTTTGCTGTTGAGTAATCCTATCATTAACATCACTGGCTGCTGGTACAGAATTTAATACGAGATCAGTAAAATCTTTGCGTGTTTGTTCTTGAATTATTTTGATTATAGTGTCACAGTTCCAGGTCAAAACATTAAGTTTTCCTTGAAAGGAAGATGTCTCTGTACCCAAAGTTACCTTCTATTGTAAAGATGGGTTTGGCTGGCTTGTTTCAGTTTGTAAGACTTGGTATTTCAACTTTCAAATGGGGAAGCAAACATGAAAGATCCCTGGTTACTGGTGTGGCTCATTGAAACTTCTGCTTGCCTGAAAAAAAGTTTTGATTTAAAAAGGGAAGGAATAAGGCTTCAGGTACTTATTTTGATGCTACCTCTCAGCTTCTGACATGGGATAGCCATTCATTTCACAGCATTTCTCTGGCAGAAGCTACCTTAATGAATCTCTCCTGTGCTTTTGGTAAGTCTCCAGCAGCTGTCAGCTGGGAGGCGTGTGTATGTTCTTGGGTGTATTAAACAGTCTTTCCTGGGAATGCCGAGATATGTTGTCTATAGCCCTTAGCATTCCTATTCATAACTTCCTTAAAAAATTAATTAGACTTTAGTTTATGTTCCACAGCCGTTCAGCAGGCAATTGATTATAGCTCCACTGATAGCATGGAAGTCAGTATTTCTTATGCATGTAATAACTACATATAGGAGAGACCAGCAGTACATACACATATCGAGGGCAGATAAGAAGTAATACTGTTCCAACAATCCAACTTCATATCAATGATGAACGGTGTAACGAGAGCTCTGTACCGCTCTAGGAAACGGAGAGCGAGGCACTAAAGCTCCCAAGATTTGTGAAGAGAAAAAAGTCACCAATTCTTATTTGCAGTCTAAAGAAGTGTGCATTCTGTAGAGGGAGGCAAAAAATCTGTTTGTAATTTTTTCGCAGTGTCAGTTTAGCGCTTGTTTCTGTATGGTACGTGTTTATTAGTTACATTAAAAAATTTGTCTTCAGTGCTACAGATTTATTCTTCGCTTTTGCATAACGTTTGAACTGTTAGAGAAGTTCAGTTCAGTGCTCATGTTCTTACAGCAACTCAGAGATTTTTAGCACATTACTTCATGGGCTTTTTATTTTTGTTTACTTTGTGTTGTGATGTTTTGGGTTTTTTTTGGTTTTGTGTTTTTTTTTTTTGTTCCCCCTTGCATTCCCAGCGAGGAGGGCAGGTACAAAATAATTCCTTGTGCCTTCACCTAAAATGATGATCAAGACTCACTTTTGGTATCTTGTTTTAGGGGTTGTTGGTAGGATTTGCATTTTTCCAGTTTTAGAAAAAGTTTCTTTTGGCATATTAGTGTATAACAATACATTTATTAATGTTAGGCTATGCTTAAAATACAACTTGGCTACGCATGTGTATACATGCACAAATATTTTTATATATATATAAAAATCAAAATCCTTATTTTAGTAGAATCAATGATAATCTTGCCCTTTTTTCAGTGGAGGACTACTTTTCCACCCAGACCTGTAACGTTTCAACTCAGACTACACAAAATGACATAAGTGTAATATACTCTGTAGGGCATGTTCACCTGCGGAAGTAATGGCACTTATTACTCTGAGTATTTAAAGAAAAAATCTCATATAGGGAAATGCTTAAATGTATCTCCAAGTTTGTGACACATTTTATCCATTCCATATTTATTTTCTGCTGTGGTCCTAGTCAAAAGGCAAATTGAAAAGTGTCCCATCAAGTGAGTTATCTCTCCTGCCACTTCCTTATCTTTCAGAAGCAAAATCCTTATCAGGGACAGGATCCGTAGAAGCCAGCCATAGACCATTAGCTCTTCATATGTATATCCTTCAGCTTCACCCCACGCACGCTTTGTAGCTAATGGCATTCTAGATAAGCATCTTTCAGTTCTTTGTTTTAATTAATGATCATTTTTGCCATTATCAACTGTCTACTTCATGAGTGTATGTGAGAGCTTTGCCAGGTATCATCAGTCAAATGCTCTGTGTATGTTTTTCGCTCACACAGACACACTGACAGTATTTAATGCAACCCTTGGTAACTTCCTACCCTGTCTGAATAATTAATGGACCATCACATTTAAGAGTCTGCCTAAACATGAGATTTTGTATGAGTCCTTTTTGTGGTCAAAAATACAGTTCTCATCTGGAATAAAAGGCCCTTCTGTCACTCATCACAACAGGGCAAAATGCTTAGCATCTATTAAACTGATCAGCTGTTACATCAGAACTGCTGTTTAAGGTCATTTTATGCTGAATATCGCAAGATTTGTGATGAAAGTACATAAAAGTCCCTGCATGTTTGCTTTATTCTTGTACATTGTCAGTTTTCTACCTTTCAGTCTGACTTGCTGACGTCTCCTGGTCGTAGTCACTGCTCTCAAAACATTTTGAATCATGAAATGAGACAGAATACTTACCAGTTCGTCCTCTATCGCCTCTTCCCTTTCCTCAGTGATGTACATATTTAAAAAAAAAAAAAAAAAGTAAATAACTCCGTTACTTGTTTCTTTTTGAAAACAACTTGTCACTATTTTTTGTGTGTGACTGGGAAGGGGAAAGGATTTTTTTTTTTTTTTTATTCTGTGACAAAAATCTTCCTTTTACTGACAGTGGAATTAAATGTAGAAATAGTGCCAGACTAATGAACAAAAATATGAAGAAAAAGATTAAGAAAATGGATTTTCTCCTTTTTAAATGAAATGATTTCTCAAGGAATCGTATAAATGCTTTAATTGCAAAGCGGAAGTATTTTCACAAAAGGTAACATTAAAGGTTTCTGAAATAAAGCATCCACTCTCCATGTGCTGAAACACAGCAAGAAATTCAAGTTGTAGTGAGGGAAGAACAGTTTGCATTCTGAAGGGCAATTCAGGTAAATGAAAGCTTTTTTTTACTGAAGTGGGCATTAGATCAAGGCCTAAACACCTGTGCTGTCAGGTGGAACTTAAAAGTACAAACCAAAACATGAGCATATTTAGTAATGAAACATAATCAAGATACTTCAAAGATTTATGAAACATTAAAGCGATTGGGGGGTTATACGTCTTCAGAATAGGGTTAGTCTTGCACATAAATGTACAGAGTTAAAAATGAAAATGGGGATCCATTTTTGCATATAAAACCTAAATACATATATGTAGACACACATGATATCCAAAATATGTTAATATCTAAATGTGTATGTTTCATATAAAAGCATATTTTGAATAATAAAATTCTCATAGGAAATGAAATTAATAAATATATTCTGTTTCTGTTAGGTAGAAAAAATTATATGGTAAAATCTGCTAACATAAGCTTGTTAGTGAACACATGTAGCAATTATGTAATTTCTGCACTCATGGCAGTTTTGAAGATTTAGCCTTCAAAACAAAATGTGTTTCATTTTATGTGCATTAATAACATTTCTAGTGACAGGTAAGCATGAAAGTAAATGTATATTGGACTTTTTTTTATTTATATATTTTTAATTCAAAAGCTACCAGAGGTGATGAACACTTGCTCATCAAATGCAGCTTTGATGTGTTTACACCACTGTCTGAATGAAGTTTATAAATGAAACTGTTCTTACAAGGAATTAAAGGATGTAATACCAAATCCTTTGTTGTCTAGATGCTGGAACTCTCACTTTAAAACTGTTTCCAGTTTGTAAGCAGCCTGAGTAGCTGGGTTTGCGTCTCTTGCTAGGCACATCTTGGTTAGGCCATTATGATTACTAAAAAGCTCTCTAAACAATCTAGAAGTGCTTTTAAAAAGAGCGGCAGCAAACTTTTTAGTGCAATTTCTTCTGCAACTTAATGGCTTAAGGAAGGTGAAAGACTTTTTTCTGTGGGTAGTGATCCTGAACATTTGCTTAACTCTTTTCTTTCCATCCCAGTCCTACAGGACTTGTCAGTAGTAGATTTCTGTTTCCAGTATCTCTGTAATGAAGGGGGAAGGAAATTTGCTGTTCCCAAGGCAATAAACTGCCTTGCTTCGTTTTATTGTTTTAGATAATCGAATATCTGTGAAAGACATTCAATAAAGTCATTGGAGATTAGTCTTCTAGCCATAGAAAAGCACAGGGAAAGGTTTTTCTACTGGGCTTGATCTAGAAAATTTAATTTACTGCCCATTGCTTTGTTGCTGGCACCATCTTCATGTATATTGTTCTGCACAGGGCCAGCAAAAAGCAGGCTGTGATACCCAATTAATGTTACCTGGATGAGTGAAGAGCTATCATTTGTGAGAGCTGGCTCAGTTCACAACAGAGAAAGAGCTTGCATCTTATTTCTCACACCACAAGGGAACTGGACCCTAAGTGCTACTTTTTGTATTTCAAAAAAGGAAATATTTTTGTAATATTATTGTTAACGTGAGTTCTGAACCCACTTCCCACCCTGTACTCATTGGCTTAAAAGAAAATTATTAAAAAATAAATACTGGGGCTTGAAGCTGCAAATAGCACCATGTTTGGTGTTAATGAACAGCATAAGAATTATTTCATTGCAATATCCAGAAGCTGCTAAAATTGTGAATCCATTGAGATTCACAATTATCATTAATGGAATTTAGTGTTTTCAGGATGGTGGAAAATAGCCAGGCTTTAATAAAATATTAACAGGCAGAAACTCTGGATTAAATATTCATCTTGGTGCCTTTGGAGGTTATGTTCTATTGCTACCCTACAGCCCATTAGTAAATAATGATCTAGTGGCAAAACCTTCTGGGACATAGTATAGCTTCGTACAGAATTGCTGTGTAAAGTTAAATCGTAGGATTTACATATTTTCTGTTTTGCAGTGTAGTTACATTGTTTACATGGAAAAAAGTAGAGTCAGTACTGATAGTCATCTAAATCGCATCAGTAGAGGTAAATTACCAAAGTTGAGCTGGAGGCATTTTTAGTGCGTGATTCCACCAATACTAATGAGGGGTGCCTGGCTGCATACTGTGCAGCTCCCTGGCACTCTAGATGCTTGTCTTGCTCAGCCTCACTGGCCAGCATCTCTATCAAACAGACCTGTGCAACTTAAAGTAGAAGTGGAAAGAGAAGGAGGTGATGATGCTTCCGTGCATGCCTTGTCATAGTAATCATAATAGAAATGCTTTAATATTGCTAATTTGTGAGGGGATAACTAAATTTCCCATGAAAATAAAGATGCGAGCATTCCTCTGTCCTGCAGAGCTGATGGGAAGTGCGGTGTTGAAATAGATGAGTAATGGAAAGTCGGGGCTTTGACATACCCATTTTTTAATAAAAAGGATCTTGATTTAAAATCAGTCTTTCATTTAATAAGCAAACATTCATAATGACATTGCAGCATCTCATGAGAGTTGTACTTGAGCCAAAGAACTTGCAACATGTGGCAAACAAGGATAAGTAGCAATCTAAATACAACTTTCAAGATGAGCCTTGGCCAGAGTCGCGTGGTGCGCTGCTTTCTGTCTGCACAAGAGGGAGAGGGGCATAATGCCTCAGGGAAAACGTATTTCAAGTAGGCAGCCAGTCTGCAACTCACAACTTGCTCTTCATCAGAGTGCTGCCTACCTATTGTGTTTGAAACAAATTGCCAGCGTGAGCACCGTACCAAGACTTTTCTATCTTTGGTGTCAAAGAGGATATGATTCATTTGTATTTAAAAGTCAAAGAGCATAGTGACGTGGATGACATTGGAAATTGTATCCGCTTTGTTTTTCAACTGCAGGTATGGACTAGCATAATTCCAAAACATGTGAAGTTATTTAATCTGCTGTATAGTTAAATTTCTGCCTTTTATGATTTTTTGACGGGTAGTATCAATTGTAACTGTCTGTGAATGTGATGTGGAATAGGCAAGATTCCAGCTCCCCCACACTGATGGTGCTGCATCTGTGCAAGTCATAACCGCTCGTGAAAAGCCAAGTCCTCCCAGAGACCTAAGGCACCTGCGTGGTGTCCAGTATGATTTCTGGAACACCTGAGAAAAGAAAATTGGGCAGATAGGAAACCAAGACAGTTTTTTCCTTTGACTTGCAAACATGCTAAATCACCATTTTATTTTCTTGTATGGATTTCGATAGAGTGTAAACTGTAAATGACAGTATCTGGGAGAGATATGGATGGATGTCTGCTGTTTGTGTTGTTTGTATTCTGTTTTGAGATTTTATGACAGTGGAGAAGTTTTTTGTTTGAAAATTGTGGTGAGCCTCAAGAGGTTTAACGGAGTTGGAGCTTTATTATGCTAAATGGCTTCTTGTGTATTTCTGTGCTCCACTTAATGATATTCATGAAATATTCTTATTTCCTAGGAAATTCATTGAATGTCCTCCTACAGGGTTTAGCTTATTTAACAAGTTAAGTAAGGATATCCCTTATTTGTGTACATTAAACTCAAAAATCAATATAATATACTAGTCAATAAAATTTATAAGTGAGTTGGTTTTTTTCCCATAGGGAAATATCTTTTGTGTAGTCATCAGTTGTGCATGGTAACCTGTGGCTGCCATGTCCTAACCCAAAATTTATCTGTTTCATGTAAATAGTTCAGAAAACATTGCAGAATTCAGTGCCAGCACAGCTCAGCCAGGGTTTGTTGGACACAACTCCTTCCACATACAGCTTTTCTCACATATGTGCCTCTCCATTCCCAGGAGTTAGGAGTCCATGAGGGCTTAGCCAGTCCTGCGGCAGCTCCACAGATTTATTTGACAATTTGTCCTGGCTACTAACTTGTCCTCGAGTGCCGAGGAGCAAATTGTAGCAATATTAATGTGGTTTTCGATAGAAACATCTTGGATTGAGAAGGGACAACAACAGGTTTTGCATTTTAAGATTTTGCTGGACATGACTGGAGCTGACTTTGTGTCAAGCCATTTCGTGTTTTCATATCCAGCGGTTTTGCTTGCTGGAGCCTGGTGCCGAGTGCCATGTTTTACTGAGCTTTTTAGTTTCAGCTCTGTTTTATGTAATCTAGGTATATACTTGTCACACAGTTTGTTCTAACAAGTTCTCCTGCTAAACCTGGGTGCTGCCCTAATCTTGCTACTTATCAGGAAGTATACACGGCAAATGATTTTATCGATTTTAATAACACTTGAACTAAGTATGAAATGTGTATCAACATGATACGTGTAGATAAATGTGTATAGATCTGTGTTTCTCAGTTGATTGAATAGGATCTACAGTCGTGCTTATGAAGGAAATGAACAGTAATGCCGTAGCTCTATAGAACTGTTGCAAACGTGAAACTGAATTTATTTAACTAGTCAGGCTGTGTGACTGCTGGAGTAAGAGGAGGTTAATGAAGTTGCTGTACTAACTTATACACTATGTTCAAACTTAGGTAATGAAGAAATGTGTGCTATAATTCATATCTAAAGGTAAAGGTGCCAATAGCAGATCTGTCTGGTACTTTTCTTTCAGCATTGTAAATGTAAAATGGTTGTATAAAGTACTTGAAATGGCTTCATTTCTCTCTACGCGTCTGCCCTGGTTTTAGTTTGCAGCTGATTTTACTCTTGATACAGTGTGAGGTTACATTCAGGAAAATTAGTTGCTCGGTTAAGTAACTGTGAAACATAAATACTTCAAGTTGTCAACTACTTCTTATCTTTATATCTATGTGTGTGCACACGTGGGCGTGTATGTATAAATATGACTTAAGAGGAAGATGTAGTAGGCTTACTCTGACTTCTCAGAAAACTATTTCCTTACTGCTTAAAATGACCTCTACTATGGTTGTTTCTGAATCTCATGATAAAGTTGCCACTTTGGTTACTTTGCCCAGTGTTGAGAAGATAATCTTTGAAGAATCTGTTAGCCAGCTTTTAGGAAGTTGCAATACTGTTTTATAGTTGCGGTTGACCAAAGGTTATGTAAACAAATGTCTGGGAAGTAAATTTAGAGTAGACTTTTATTTGTCTTTTAACAAAGGACTAATCAGCATCTGGAATCTCAGTTTACTTCATGGATTTTGAATTATTTACTCTGAAAGGTAGCATCTTCTGGGCTGTGATTGTGTTTTTTTCATAGCAGTTTGTAAGTCGTGCTATCAGTTTAGGTGTTGACAAGTTCTAAAGTTTTGTGTACGTTAAGAAGTCTACCTGATACCGTTGACCTCAAGTAGCTGAGAAAGTGTCTATGCATCTCTTCTGAAAAACTGTCTTTCCGAAGCAATTATAATTGTTTAGTACCTTCATAGCACTGTAGTGAGAGTGCTCAGCCAAAGCTCTGTTCCCTTGACATTTTTTTTAATTATACTAGCTAAAAAGATCTATCAAGTTCCCAGACAAAACGAGATAATCCACTAATGTAATACATATATTTTATTTATTTATTTACAAATTGTTATTGTATTTTCACAGTGTTCTTAAATCGAGCGGAAGGATGCCAACATATCTGAAATATCTCTATTTCCTGTAGCTCCTGGATTTTTTCTGTTGTGTACCATCTGAATGTAAGAAAGCCAAGCCTTTATGTATTCAGCTTTTAAATGGCTGTAATTTTCATTTGCTAACTAGCAGAATAACCTTATCTACAGCTGTATCACAGTTAGTTTCAGTCCAATTAATCTTCATCAATATTGCCACCCTTCACATCATCCCCTGGAAAACTTAAAAGGAAAATAGCTTAATTAGGAACAGCAATGGCATTTCACTTTCAGAAAGATGGAATGTTCAACACACTGTGTTGAAACAACATTGTCCCATTAGAATAATTTATGTGGCAAACACTAAATAAATATTCATTCGATGGAAGGGCTTTGTGTAACCAGTGTACACAGAGCAACGTTTCCATGTGCTTAGGAATTACAAAATTATCTTTAGAAACAATTAACATTCTTGTACTGTTACATAAGCAAGTCAACATCTTGTGGTATGAACTGTACAGGTGATACAACTTTAAAAATAGAATTAAAATTGACTATATGCCTTTTTGTACTTTATATTGATTGTGTTCCCATTTCTATCAATAAATTTTATTTGGCTTTTTAGTGGAAGACTAAACATTTCATGGTGATCTTGACTCTTTGCGCTGTGTGGTTATGGATACTGTCCCTATACAGCGCTCAGTAACTCAAAAGAGGAAAAGGCAGCACTTGTTTTGTAATGCTCAAGGAACGTATAAGTTCTTTAGAATAGGGAACGCATATTGCAATTAATTGCATTAGCAAAGAATAAATACAAAAGAAGAATCTTTTATATTCTCAGAAACAGATTTATGGAGTGATATTAGATGAGTGCTCTGAAGAATAATATTTAATTATTGCAAGTGATTAGGGAGCTTGATGTTATATTTTATAAAAGTTACAATTCTGGAGACGGATTGATTACCCACTGCCCTAAAACTAACAAAAAAGAACATTATGTGTTGACCATAAAGTCTGTTTCCTTCTACAGATTTGTCCAAATGACTGTCAAGGAGACTTGGACCCGAAAATGACTCTCAAGTTCCTGATAGTCTGATTTGTTAAACTTTGGAATCCTTTTACAAAACCAGAGATTACGGCCAGTGTCCTCCAGTAGTCTCTGTATTCCCTGTAAGTACTGTCTGCATCATCCACATGTGCTTAAAAATACATTGTCAGTGCAAATCAGATCTGAGGAAGGTGTGTTGTAAGTTCTGTATTTGTATGTTCTAAATTATTTCATCTGCTAGTCGGGTTTATGATGCTTGTGGAGCCTGACATCAAGGGGGTCTGTTAGCATACTGTCTCCCTTATAGAGGGACCATCGCCTCTTCAGTCATGACTGGCCAAGCATGAAGCGTGCTTTCTCTTCTTGTCCCTGGCTGTAACAAGCTGGATGAATTGATACTTGGTCTAATAATATGAGTTATGAAACATCATCTGAAAATAAGAATCACGTATGTAGTATTTTTTTCCCATGTAGTACCTTAGTCTCTTATTTTGAGTAGCAAATCAAATTTCCTGTTTCTGTTATTGTTTCGTTTAGGAAAATTGGTTTTCTCCCTTGCAGTTCTGCACAGAGGCAAAGAGCTGCTGTACTTTACTGGCTACTTTTAACAATGCAGGTCTTCAAACTGGAAGGATAAGAAGAGAAGTTCTCAGGACATCAAGAAGCTCTGGCTGAGTTTGTTTTGCAAGAGGAGAAGAAACAGAATGAGATCATTACTGATGTGCCTCGGCCAGTTACAGATGTCAGAAGGAGATGGATTCACCCTCTTGAGGAGCTGAAGGGGAGGAATTTCAGAGGTAACTTTTTTTAAACCCGGTACAGCCATATGTCAGTCCCCAAATGCAGATGTGCACTTTTCTTCTGCGCTCTTAAGAAAGCTCCCCAGATATGATTTGAAACTGCATTAGTTTTCCAGTTGCAAGAAAGCTGGAAGCCCAACCTACCTCAAGAAAAAGGGAATGCAGCAAAAATAAAGAAATATGCCAGTACCTGGTCCCAGCTTAGTTTTTCAGAGTCATTGATTCAGAGCAACCAAATAATATTTGATATAGGTAATGCAATAGAAAACACCACTTTCTTTTGTTATCTTATCACTTGCAACTTCTGAAGTATTTTATTTGTAAAGCAACACCCGTTTTCTGAGATTGCTCTTTGCTACTTCCAGCACTTTTATGCTGCAAACCACATGGCAAGTAAAGGTCAAATATAATTAGCTGGGGGAAGGGACTGTTTGTTTTCATCCTTACCAGAGCTTTTATTTTTGTAATTATGAATAGAGAATAGGTAATTTTACAGACTGAATCTCCAGTGAAAATTTAATACAGAGTGGAAACAATCTTTCATATAGTAGTAGCAAATTTAAAGTGTTTCTTATACTCTGTCAAAGTTTCATTCATTACTAGCCTGGAAATATAAACTGACTTCACAGTGAGAGAAAACAAACCTCAAGCTTAACTTAAAACCCTAAAAAGCAATGCTAAAACAATTGTACATTTAAACTTTACAAGTGAGAGAGGAGCTGGAAAATGTATGGAAAGCTGGAGAGAGGGGGGAAGTGCGCTGTGTCATGACTAATGATACAGAAGCCTTCAAATGCCATGAACTGTCAGGAACGAATAAAGAACTGTCAGGACCATTTATTTATTTAATCTTCCTTCTCCGTCCTCTCTACCTGGAGGTTTTGGATATTATTCCTTCTTCATATTTTGCTGCTGTAAGGTTATTTTATTGGAAGCAGGAGTCCAAGAGATCACCTATCCAAATGCCATCATCACTGTCCAAATTACCTCTCTGGTTCGTGTTCAGTTCACTAGCGAGTACAAATGTGAACTTCTTGAATCTAATGAGAACATGGGAATTACAGCAAAAAAGTCAGTTAGAGCAAGTTAATAAATGAGTTTCCCATTTCTATCCCTTATTTCATTCATGATGGTTACCTAGCGGTTGTATGCATTTCACAGTACACTACAAAGAATTGGTATCTGTAAACAAAATTTGCTACCAGGGTGCATCTATAATTAGGATGATGGGATGCAAACTAAGTAGGCAACTGTAGGCAACTGTCTGGATTTTAATCTCTCTGTGTTTGAATAGAGAACTGTGAGCGTTCAGTATGGGTATAATAACCTGACAGCTTAATGTGCAGAATTCAGATACTTATTTGCACCTCCAAATACTATTTCAGTGGTGGTTTTTTTCTTATTAGGAAATATGGTACAAGACATCAGAAAAAAACCCATGAAACGGCAGCTTCCAGAACAGGAATGTGTGCAAGGATCATGTAAGTATTTGTAGTTCTGGATAAACTGGAATTGCAGAAATGTAAAAATAATCATATATATTTTACCTAACCTCACAGAAGCCAAATCCAAATGGAACCACCTTCTTAAACTCCAAAACCTTCTTGGTTTCAGCTGAAGTTGATCAAAGTGCCTTATATTTTAGTGAGAATTGGGTTTAGTTTCAACATTTAAAAAAAAAAAAAAAAGTTCCTTTTTAAACTTAGATTTAAAAAAAAAAAAAACCCAAACAAAAACACAAAGCGAAAAACCAAATGCATGCCAAACAAACATCTCCCTGTTCCCTGTCTGTATGTTAAATGATTTTCAGTTTTTTCTCCCGAACGAGAATGCGTGCACATCTGTTTTTAAACGGTGGAGCTGCCTCTGACTCTTTTAAAATAATGTCTTAATATAATCATAAGCACATTTTCACCAAGTGTTTATCAAAGCTACACATTTCACGGCCTCCAATTACAGGTTAGTGCTGCATCCTTGACAGTTGTTTCAGTATATGTTAAAGTGGTGAAGGTGAAATGTAATTAACAGTATATATCACATAAATGTTTCAATCAATTTAAATTAGTCACTAGGTGGCCATGTATCACAGATGGAAGTGTGTTATTTAACAAGATGAAAATCCTTATTAATAATGTAGTTCTTAGCCTAATAATGGATTAATATACATCGTCTTAAAGGTATGCATTCTCTGACTTGATTACAGTAATGAGTCTGAAAACATGAAACTTATTCTTCATCTTCTTAGTATCTGTATCTACAACACTCATTTAAAAATAAAGTAGGCATTGGGATCATAGGGAAGGCTTGCTTGAAGACAGAAAATTAGATTTCTTTAGAATGCAACATTCTAGTGTGTGTGTATATATACATACATGCATATATATTATATATAGTGTAGGTCCAAATTCTCAGATTTCAATGTGCTTTGTTCAGCGTGGGGCTTGAGAAGGCAACTGTGAGGGGTTGTTGAGTTATTTGGATAGAAGTTATTTCTATTTTGTTTCCTCATGAGGTGGCTTCAGGAAGGACAGGACTCATTCCCTCATTCTTAACGTGTGCTGCCTGTCCTTTTAATGCTATTAAGTGAGCTAGTATTTGCCCCATTTGTTTTCCTGGTCATGTTTATTCAAGACATATTCTTTACCCTGTGCAGGATGATAAATGTACTGTCCATCTGTAAAATATTTAGTTTATCATCTTTTATCAAAAAAAAATGAATGGTCAGGTATCACTCAGAAAATACTAGCTGTGATTTTTATAGCTTTAGCAGGTTACATATTCGGTATTTGGTTAACTTTCAGAGGGTCTTCATTTTTGGTTGGTTGGTTTTTTTATTAAAAAATAAAAGCATAGCATGCACTTCTCATTTGTAAAACATGATTTTCAGGCTGCCAACATCTGCATATTCAGACTTTTCTGAAAAGGGAAATGTATCACTTTTGGATGTAACGAAATACATATTTAATGTTGGATAGATCAGATGGAATTCTTACAGATACTAGAATTGAAAATACATGTTTTCTTAGCTACAAACACCCAAAAATATATAGAGTTGGGTTAAAATAAATCATGTCATTACTTTGTTAGCTAAGGAAAATTGTCGAGTTCTTCCATGTTAGAATAACAAAAATGGGAGAGACGCACCCTGCTACTTGCCCACATTTCATCATTTTTGGTTTTAAAGCAGCTGTTTCTTTTTACGATTTATACAAAGTAAATAGAAAAAGTAAATATTTTCTTGAATGTATTTACAGTAGGCTATCTGAGAAAGTAAATAGGATTAGCTTGTACAGTTTATGCGATGTTAGAGGGAAGGAAAAACAAAAGCTAACCGGCAGATCATTTCCAGCAGTGTGTTAGGCTTTCCTGTTTTGCTTAAATATTCCAGCACAATGTCATCAATCAAAAAGTTTCAAATTCCACACAGAGAAATGTTACCTTTTTAAGCATTGCTAAACACTTTGACATATTTGAAAAATTGAGTCCTAGATCCTAAAGGTTATTTGTCATAGGAGGAAGAGAAAATATGCTCTGTGTATGCCAGAATGGCAAATAAAGACTGTAAAGATGATAAATCTTGAGTTGGATACGTAAACTACCCAGATTCATAGTCCCCAACTTCATCACACACAGTTGTAGTTTAATTTGGCCTTTACTGACATGTAACTATATACAGCAGGGAAGTGGTGGTCAGTAGATCATGTCCCAGGATGAAGCCTCATGAAGAAAATAGTGTAGAAGGGAACAAATAGTGTATAGTATTCTGAATGCTCACCAAACTGAATCCTTTCCACAATGAGTTGATTTGGCTTGGGAGATTTTTTTTTTTTTGGTTGGGGGCTTTTGTTTGTTTGTTTATCTTCAAAGGCGCACTAGTTCAGGTGAAGCAAGCCTTGAATGCATCCTCTCCCATGGTATTTAAATGATGAAATGCATGACAGGCCTGCAAACTATTTTATACTAAAAGCAGCTGGTCAGAAGAGCAGTCAAGGTGGCTTGTTGATACGATTAAAACAATTTCATTCAAAAGAAACTTTGTAAAGGCTTATTCTGACAGCTGATAATTTTATACGCTGTAGGTAAAATTATTACTTTATCCTAAATAATTTTGCCAGGTTACTGTGAACACATAAAATCTGGAAGAGCTTCAAGGGAGGAAAAAAAGGAACAGTTAGGTTTCTCTAATTGAGTATTTTGTGCTGTGGTCATAGCATGCAATTTTGGTATGAGAGAAATAATTTAAATTTTGTTCTAACATAGCTGCATGACTTGGATAAAGAATTACTAATCTTACAGTGACAGTTAGTCCACAGTGATGCTTGTAAACCTCTCTAGCATTTGACTATAAACTAATTTCAGCATTTGGCTTTATGTTTTAGAGTTCTTCCCCTTTCAGCAATACATAATTCTGTCTTTGTTAATGTAGTAACATCAGCAAGTTATTATCTAATGTCTTTTTAATAATTTACAGGTAAATTAGTTCATATTAGTAGGCATATAAGAGAAACCTCCAATATCATAATTTTCAGCAACTGAACGCTCTAATGACAGAATAATACAGGTGAAGGGAACAGAGACTGGCAGTCGCTGGTGGTCCCCAGGTATGCTGCAGAGCAAAAAGCTGTCACTGCTCTACTGAATCTTACACAAAAAGATTACATGAATTTTCTTTCTCTCTACTGTATCCGTAAGGGAAAGAAGTCTCTGCAAGGGGGCAGGTGAGAAGTTTGGATGCTTATGAACCACAATTCCTAGTCCAATTAGTAGTGCGGGAACACTGGGAGGAGGACTGGATGTGCACAGGTTGTGCGCTCTGAGCTCCCCCTTAAGGTGGAATATTGACCAGCCTCCACCAGCACTGGGCTTTGATGGAAGACTAGAAATTTGGTACAAAGCGTTGCCCAATGAATCATGTGCTTAGATGCTAAGGAGTGTCTCCCTCCTCACCCCCTGGGGTTGCAGTCTTTGCATGGTAGTACATGCTTTGTATTGGACACAATATTTAAATATTTTGGATTTTATTTAAATACTTCAGCATGGTAGTAGAAAAATAAACTGAATGAGAAATACTCTAGACCTGGGTGAAACTGTAAGGTTCTTCAAATTTCAGGTACAATGCCAGCTGTGGAGAAATGCTTGCACACTAACCCACTGGTAAATAATAGCTTTTTTTTCTTTGGTTCCCTGGTATGTAAATGTCTTAAGCTCCTTTGTTTGGCGTGATTGCTATATATGCATACTCTTATTCAGAATCAAGAGGATAAAATGTACTTTGTGACAAGGTAATAAATGTACTGTACATCCATAAAATACTTAGTTTGTAATTTATGGTGAAAAAAAAAAAATTAATGCTCAAATACCATTCAGAAAAATACCAGTTGGATTTTTTATAACTTCAGCTACTTATATGCTCTGTATGAATATTTTCATTTTTAAACTAACTCATAATCTTTGTTCAGTCCCTAAATAGTCTGAGAAATAATTACAGCTCGTTATAGCTCTTGAAAGCGAAGACTGGCACAGAGATATGTAAGGGCAAAAAAATGTGTGACCATCAGCTCTTAAGCCTATACCTTTAAACTCTGGACAAAGAAAGCAGTTTAGTTCTGAGTGGTCTCAATTATTTTTGTAAGAAAGCATATGCTCCCTGTAAAGAGAACTGTAAAAGATCAGTTGCTGTTAAGTTCTATCACATTTGCAGCATACAGATAGGATGCTAATACAGACCCTTCTCACCCATCACACCTGAGCGTGTTCCTTCAAAGGATGCAGGGCAGTTGTTATCGTTGGCACACCTGACTCTTCCGTAGAAGATTTTTAAATTGAATTATCTGGCCTAAGGATCTGCCCCATATATTTGTTCTCTATAAAACTACTTAAAGTGGGAGGGAACAGACATTTCCATTAGGAAGTTACTTTCCAAAGTAGAAGTTACTGTGTTAACTGGATGTCCTAGTTTGACATGGAGCATTTTGATTTACAGCTGGTGAGATTAATCTGCCGTACTTGATTTGAAATCTACACTTAAATAGATTTGTTTACAACATTGATGTAGTGATTGCCAAAAAGAAATAGGTTATGCTAAAGGAAATGTAGACTTTCTTAAAGTCTGGGAAAGACAGAGCTCAATCCTAGCTTATATAGATAAGTTTATATAAACCACATAGCATAAGAAGCTATTAATATTCAATGGTTATTAGTACAAATCCCTTTATAAAGCAGCCTTACTTTAGCTTTTGAGTGACATTGCAACATTGTTTTTCGATGAGACTGTCCTTGAGAGTCAACAAACTCCATTTCACTAAGAGGGTTAATTAAGGTCAAGTTTATAATGGGGTAGGAAGAAGCACAGACTGAAGCAGCTGTATATCAGATTGAGATTTCAAGGTCTCTGCGATGCATTAATAACTGCGAGGCTGTCTAATGTGGGCGGCATAGCATGTTCTGCAGCAAAAAATTCTTGGAACAAGCCTGAAAAACCAAATACAGTTCCTTTCACCGGAGGGGTTTTTTTGACAGTGTTTTTCCATCAGAAAACTCCTGCTAGTCAACTTTGTTTCTGAGGGATTGTACCAGGTCAGAGAGCAGAGTGTTGATCAGCAAGCTTTCCTGCGTTTGTCCAGGATGTGGGAAATGCATGATCTCTGTCTTGCCCCAGCTGCGGCAGGGAAGTGGATCTGGTTCTGCTGCATCTCAAGGGTGTGGTGTTCCGTCTGTAGCATCTATGTATATGGTGGTTCTCCGTCTCCCCCCAAGCATAAATTTCAAGGGGTCAACCACGCCTTCTTCCATGATCGTGAGCTGCAAACTGGGCAACACCCTGCCTGCAAACGGGAACGAGCAAGGCCGGAGCTGCTGGTGAAGGGGCAGAGGCACTGTCCCCATGGTGGAGCAGGAGCTTCTCTTTCTCATCGTGAGAGACAACAAACCACATGGCAGTGTGCCTGTCTGGTCTAACTCTGGTGCTGCTTCTTTTCTTGAAGTGCCGGAAGAAAGGCACCCTGGGGTAAAGTTTACATGCTGTGAAACTGCGAGAAGAGGAGAGGATATATTAAAACCCATAGGGGGAGGGAGGCGAAGCAAGGGGTGAGTGTGACTTTTCTGTTTATGTGTGTATATTCTTGTCTATTACAAGTAAGTGCAGGTTTTGTTGTTTTTTCCCTCCAGATAAAGTGCCCACTAGTGATCAACATAACTTCCCCAGCACAACTTCCGTGGTCCCTTCTGTAAAATTACTTGTGTTGAAGGGAGGAGGACTCAGCAAATGGATCTCCTAGATTTTCAAAGCAGTTTTGATGATTTCTGTTAAATTTAAATTTTCAGACTCCGTCTGTTCAGCTTCTGGAAATCTACATTGTGGTATTTTTGTCATTTTGTCATTTTTACGTATATAGTAATAAGGACAGAAACTTTTAAATCCAAGCAAATAAGTGTCATTAAAAAAATACAGCTGTCAAGGACAAATGGAAGAGTACTGTTGTTGAGTGGCTTAGCTTTATAGAGCGACTAGAGCTCTCTCCCTCAGTCGAATAGTAATTTCAAGAAGTTCAGGCTATGACAGCTGCTCTAAGACAAGATGTTTAATTTCTCTTCAGGGGCACATTTGTCACAGGCTAACGTTGTTTTGCATAGCGTAAAGGGAGCTTTTCAGATTCTTTTCAGCCATCTTCATGATACAACTTTGTGTTTCACAGAAGTAAGTTGTGTTGTGCAATTTCTTTTTTTGTCATTCCCCATATGTGTGCCTGCTTCATATAGATCTCTATATAGAATAAGCTACTCAAAACTCTATCACATTTATTTTTAAGTAATCATGTAAAACATTACACAGCTTGATGAAATAAATGATTCTTTGCAACAAGAGAGAGCAATGCAAGTGAAAGAATTATTTTTTTACCAGGCATGCCATGGGAAGACCAGGATCCTTAGGTTTGGCTTGCCTTTTTTATACTCCCTTTCTTCACTCAGTTTTTGAAAATTGAAATATTCAGCAGAATGATTGTGTCTAATCAACATCAAGATGCACAGGATGTGTATCTCTGTCATTAAGGTAGCGAATTGTCAGGAAACTAATGTTTAACATCAAATTTCTCAGTTTCTATTCCAAGCTGTAGAGAAACAAGAATGATGGACTCAAACTCAGTTTCTCCTGCCTTTCCTGCCTGTGCCCTTTGCAATATGAAATCACAGCATGGCTCCTGCTCATTTTATTTTCTAAGTCTTTCCCCAAAGTCCTAGCTTATTTTTTCAGTATTTTCTTGAGCCTAATTCCTTCTCTCATTCCTTCCCAACTTGGCCCCTTCTTGAATCCTGGCCTTTCCATGCGCTAACCCTTCTGAACCTGTCCAGCTCCTGGTCCTGCCTGTGTGTAAGTTTGGCTGCTTCCAGCTTCCTCCTGTGTGCCTGGCAGACAGTGAGCAGGGAAGGAAAAAGGATCTTTGCTTTCAGTTGCAGTGCTTTGTGCCACAGTGGCATCTAGCTGCCGCAACTACAGATGAAATTCCACACGGTCCGTGCAGACCTGGTTTGGAGCAGGTCAGTGCAGATGGGCTCTTTAGAGAATTCATCTGCCAAAATGCTGAGCATATGCAAAGTGCGATCAAAGTCTTAGGATGGCTTTTGCATTTGCTTTTTCCCACATCCAGCAGAAGATGACTCCTTGTAGCGAGAGACAATCCCAAGTGAGTTTCAGGTCTCTGCTGTGAAACTGGAAGCGCTAAAGCTTTTGGAGGAACTGGCTACAAAATTCTGTGTATATTTTAAGAAGTATTTCACCCTAACTTAGTCTTGGAAATGGTTTGAGACTTTTTTACTAAAGCATTCAACAAATATTTTTAAAATAATGAGCACAAGGTAAATTTTCCCAAGTAAAGATTAGAGACTGAGTGGAATGAGCCCTCCCTATAGATACTAGAAAATGTTTAAGCGACTAATGAAGATCATAAAAATTAGATCTTCTAATAGTTATAGGGGGCTGGTGAAAATTCCCTTGGAATGTTGGTAACATTTGGACGTACGCTTACGTTGTTCACGATTATTTTATTCTATGACTTTACAGCTAAATGTTCACCCAAAATATGTTTTGTTTATATCCAGATTTTAGCAACAAAGGAAAATAAGACAAAAAACACAAAACATCCTTTCCACAGGTTTGAACCTGCAAGGGTTTCTTAGCATGTCCAGCATTTGCTAATCAGCAGCCCTGACACTGCAAAAATCATACTAGCTTGTGCTTGATTTTCCTGTCAGGGAGACGTCCATTAAGATCATTCAGGCTTCTCAGCTGCATAAACCTATTCCAGGTATGTAACAGTTTATAGTGACAGTTTTCACTGAACCTTTGGTCTTGTGCAAGTTTTCTAGTATTTTTTTAAGTTAACACAACTTTTCTAATGTTTTTCCTTGTAATTCTGTAAAATAGTTCAAAAACTGTAATCACTCTTGAGTGCCCAGAGTTGTGAAATACTCATGCCAGTGAAAAATTTTACACTGAAAATAATCTTCAGGTTGGATTTTTTTTTTTCTTCATTGCATAGATAAGAATGAAAACTTGATGAATGGACTGTGAAGGAAAAAAGTGTTCTCATTATTCCTGTGGCAGACTGTCCTGGCACTTGTCATTCTGGAGGCTGGTGGAACACCCCATGGGGCATTATCCTCCCCACAAAAGCCAGCCACAGGGAACCCGCTAAACACAGCACACAGGATAACGGGACTTTCTTGTTGAAGTGCATTCTCCAGTGGATTCTGGGACATTTAGTGGTTTCTAATGGTAATAAACTTAGCCAATTTAAAAAAAAATAAATTTTTTAAAAAAAGAAGTTATGTTCATTTTTAATGTAGTGACAATTTTGTGACATTTATTTGACAAGCTCCTTTGATCATGAACTGAAGCTAGGACTGAGGAAACCTAAAAACACATTTATGTACCGCGCTACATCCACAGAGACAGGGGGACTGACATGGTACCTTGTCAGAACAATCCTTTGGTATTCTTAACACACGATATTTATGTATTTCTAATTTGTTTTGCGAGAGTTTAGTTTTAATTAAAATTTAAAGATTATGAAATCAATGATTTAGTTTCAGGGCTCTGGAGCAGAATGAGAATTTTTTAATAAGCTTTTGCATTTTTTATAGGAGGAAATGAAAGTTACAGTTTACCATACATCGTGCTTTCTTTTCTCAAATTGAAATGACTAAATTAAGATGACATACAGCTCAGGTTCTGAGTCAAGGGAGGAAGCCCTGTCTCTTCACAATACTAGCCTAACTGTGACCTACAGGCTGGTGGAAGTAAGTCTGTAGGAAACAGAGAAGGGAAGGGTGGTGTACAGCCTTGCAGTATATATATTTTAGACACCTTTTTCTTCTTTCTGCCTCTCTGTCTTTCTTTCATTTTGTTTCTCTTCATAGATAAAGAAGTTGTGGGGCAATTAGCTCCTGCCCTTCTGTTTGCAGGTAAGTCAGTGGCTCGCTATTATGCCAAGTGTCAGAAAGGACTGATAAAGTCATGGGAACCATCAAGGCTCTCTTTCCTCTAGGCTCAAGTTATCTGTTGCTTTTCTCAGCTGCATTGAATAAGGTATATCCTTCTGTGCTCTTCCCATTCCCACCCCTACGATGTGTTTTACACAACTACTGTGCGATTGTATTTTCACAAATAATTTCTATTTGCAGTTTATTATTAACCCAAGATTAAAGAAAATAAATAAATCACCATGGTGCAACAGGAAGTGTCACCAGGTGGAGGAATTAAAACTCCATTTTCGTATACAGGCCATTTGCAGATACGGCCATGAGCTATGTGGAGCGTCTGTCAATAAGCCGTCTCATGGAGACACAAAGGTATGATTTTATACTCTGTTTGTGTTAGGAAAGTGAGAGGAATTTTGCAAATCATATGCAAATGGCCAGCCTGACTGAAAAATGATAGAAGGAAGAATTTCCTTCTAACATCATTACATTTAAAGGATGAAAGTGGTTTTTCTTAGTATTTCAATCTGTTAGGCAGGAATTTCTCCTAGAGGTCATTTTTGGGGCTGTCTCATAACTCTTGTTCATATGTGTGTAGGTATGAGGGGAAAGGTATGAGGATGACAGGAGGAGGATGTAGGACTGAGGGGAAAAATACCCAAGTCCCAATCCAAAAATACATATTGGTTCCACATGTTGGTTCCATTTGAAAGTTACACTTAAAGAAGCCAAGAAAAAAGAGACAGGACCCTTTAAACTTCATGGTTATTTATGCCTTTAGAGATACTCATGAAGAGAAATTATTGAAGTAGAGAACAGGGTGTGGATCCTTTAATGGTATTATAGCAAACTTGCATAAGCAGAGTCAGCGTATACCAACTGTGGATTTGATACCCAACCTTGATTCGTTATTTCCTTTGCTACCAGTTTTGGCTTTTATGTCAGGGTTAGGGTTTTTTTGATGGCTAAGATCTGCATAAAGATCTTAATGGGCCATGCTGAAATATGAATGAATAGAGCTATGTTAGGACTGACAAGTTAGTTTTTAAATCATTAGCATAAAGATTGGGGGCGGGGATCTCATCTATTTCAAAATAGTGGAATTAGAGGAGACCCTTTGAAAAACAGAAGTGGAAGGAAATTAACAATGATTTCATGATGAAGAGGCAGACTAATATGTAGGAGGGAAATCAAGAGAGCAAATCACTGCAAAAGTAGCAGGCTTTCAGAATAAAACCTTGATTTACGTATTTCAGTACAGCAGGAAAAAATCACATAAGAACAGAGGAAGACTCTAAAGCAGGAGGTTGAACATGTTGACCATAGTCACAGAGTGATTTTTGGTAGAATTTTATCCTTAAAAGTATACTAAAGGAATTGCTGGTTTGTATGAGTTCCTAGGGAAACATTATCTGAAATTAAGAAACCAATCATGTTTGCTGTTTCACTGCTGGTAGGAGATCTGCTGTTTCCCATCATTCTTTATTTTCAGATTACCATTCCTTTGCATCTCTCTTGTGGTTTACTACTAGCAAGTTATCAGGATCAAGATAAGAAAGTGTGCTGCAATTACACAGGGGTTTTAGCTTGGTATCTCTACCTGTTTGTCTTGTAGAAAAGCCTGGTACTAAATGTCAAAGATTTGATGAACGTTCTAAATTAAAAACTAATAATAAACCACGAAATCTGAGTGGGAAATAATTCCTGGGTGGATTCTTCTTGTCTGTGTATTGAGAAGTTTCCCTCAGGGCTTTAGAAATTTCAGGATGAATAGTATGGGGCCTCTGTTCCTGAGGTCATCAGGTCATTCTCCTATACCATATAAGCCCAAGCACATCTTGATAAACTAGTAGATAAATCTGATTGTTTGTACCAACAAAACCAGCCAAGCAAGCCGCTAATTAGGTTTCAAAGATGGTATATGTGCTTCAGAGACCAACACTGCAGTGGCCAAAGCCCTGCTATGCAAATATTGGTCACAGAAATTTGCAAAATGCTTTAAATTTAAAAAAAAAAAAAAAGGAAAAAATATTATAATTAAAAAAACAAAACAGGGGAGGAGGGACACACACACCTCAAATGAAATGGAATCTGTGTTGAAACCAACAGTAAAACTTCATTAACTTCAGTGAAGATTCCTGGTATACCGCAGGTTCGTCTGAGGAGATGGCCACTGTTACAACTATCAGGAAATATTAATCCTTTAATGGCAAGGATGATGGCCAAGCCCCAGGTACAGTACAGTAGTCTGGCATGGGTTCTGCCCTATGGGGTGCTCGGTTCTCAGGCCTCAATTCGTCAGAGCCCTGAGACACGGGGGGAGCTGTCGGCACGCCAGGAGTGCCAGCGGTCCTCTAAGTGCTTTACTGGATTGGTGCCAACATGCTTGGTTCTTTGAACAATCGGGCTACGTACAGTAAACATAAATTTTACTCTATGGTTGCATTGTTGATGGCTGCCAAGTTCACCTCTTACTTGTAGACTTGTGACTCCAATGATGTTATCAACCTGCAGGCAGAAAGAGGAAAAATCTTCAACTTCGGGACAGCCTCAGAAAACAATGCGGCCAGATACATCTGTTTATCATCTGCCTGTCCTAATTGTTTTTTAGGGGTACAGCATATATGTCCCTACCCAGGGAACAGCTGGTGAGCACAGTGAATATTTTTCAAAGAACTTTTTTAACTAGTGATACTGAATGGTAATTTAAAATTGTTTCTGGTTTTCACAAGGGAAAAGCGTTGCAGCAGGAAAAGTTGCTTCGCACTGCTGCTCATTGCTGATCCCTGGCCAAGAGAAGTCGCTCAGTATTGCATAGATGAGTGACTCTAAAATCTATATCAGCCGAATCATATTTTTAATTTCTTTTTTCAAAGCAGAGGCCACACTGTACTTGTGGGATTGAGCTGGGAACAAGTTCATTAAACTAACAAAATGAGACAGGTGTGTAGCAGAACTGCCAGGAAGAGCCAGTAGTGATCTAACCCAGTGTCTTATTAATGAAATACTGTATTTATGGGGATAGTACTAAAGGTTTGTAGGGTGATGAACCATTTATGTCATTTTCTGTGATAAGCATTATATTTTGCAAGTTATAACTACTTGTGTTGAGTGTGCGCTTTGGATACCATGATTCACGTATGTATGTGAGGCCTCTAAAAGACAGGTTAAACAGTCTCAAAAATAATGATTTTTTTTTTTTTTTAAAGCTGGTTTTGAAAGCTAACACAGAAACTGGCCATTGAAGTGATAGAAATATTTTCGTGAATGTTGATTTGTTTGCAGCAGTGTCTGAGACGTAAAACTCACTCTGGCACCTCTGATTAGAATTCTCCTTCTTGCTTTGAATCAACGTGGTGATGAAATTTCACATTTTCAAAAAAGCTGGCCATTTTATTTGTTTGTTCTTGTATGTATTACAGAATCAAGATCTTCAAGGAAAGGGAGAAAAATAAAAATTCGAATATCAGTAAATAACAATGAAGCATGTAGGTAGTAAATAATAGCTACAAAGCATGAAGAAGGACTTAAAGAGCAAGATCCTAGTTTTTGTGAAACCCAACTTGAGACTGATCACATAATGAAACTCTTCCTGAGATCATTGGTATGGATTTGAAAGCTAAAATCTGGACTCTTCCATTTTAATTTATTTTATTTCATATGTCTGATGGAAGATTTATAGGCAAGTCAGATATATCTGAAGTTTCCACATATATTTTTTTTTTAATTAGAAAAATAAATGTAATGTGATATTACCATTATTTATATTTTACAGTGCTGTTCCTCTCCAGCAAACTTATCTATTCCAGGTTATAATGATAGGTAGTGTTTTGAGGTGATCTCAGCTAAGTGTTATGATTAATAGTCTCTGTTCATTTTGCGTCCTTCCCTTTTTAGTTTAAGTGTGGGGACCAGAATAAAAAACTCCAAATATTAAGTAAAGCGTTCCTTGTGAAAATTATGCAAATTGCAATCATCTGCTAAATTAATTAATTGCATTCATCAGAATAGCATATGAAAAATGAAAGATATTTCCAAATGTTAAATAATGGCTGGATCATTCTGAAATTAAAAAAAATTAAACAGATACATGGTCATAGTCTGCTATTCACCCTGTGAAATTGCATTTGACCTCCATTTGGGTAATTGTATTATGCCTGCCTAAATTTCCATGCACAGTGATTTACAATTGAACATGCTCTAGTCCTCCTATTCTACTGTACTGCATGCTGCTGCTGTTTATTGCTATGTAGTTATATTTATTTAGAGGATGACCGTGTTCTAGTGGCTGACTCCCATGGCTCCCATGTAGATTTCCTTGGCAAGTGCATTTTCCATCCAGGTAATTAATACCGCCTAAACAAAAGATTATTTATATTTATATATCATATGTATTCTTATGTACTTTAGACTTCTGATGAAAGAGAGAGAGGTGCTAGAATAAAAGGAAGACATTTGCCTCTGTTTTTTCCTGAAAACTGCTGGGGACTCCTTTCTAAGGATTCCTCCCAGAAACATCCCTTAAACTCCTTCGTCCCCTTGATCAGCAACTGCGACAGTTTTCGTGATGCTGGCCTATGGCTCCATGCAGTACCTAGTGAATAGAAAGGTAGCACTCACTGCCTGAACAGAAGCTCAGCAGTTATCTGACATCAGTCTTCAAACATAATTGCAAGTTTAAACTCATTGAAGAGAGAGGTATTTTATCATAGGGGAAGTAGCGTATGCTCATTTTTTATTTTTAATCAGGCTTTAGCTCTGTAGCTTCACAGTCTAAGAAGAATTTATATCAGATGGGAATAACAGGCTAATTTCAGCATAATAATTTAAATCCTAAATTTACCTCTGGTTACACGTATTGGAAAATGGATTGCTTTGTAATAGCTGAAGTACGGCGCCATGGAGTTGTTACAAACAGACCTTTTCCCCCTCTGTGGACAGAGCATTGTATTTTGCAAAAGGGTAAGAACTTGATGTAAAAGTGTGGTTAACTTAGACACCCAAGCTCTGAACTGTATGTAATTCCTGTTCTAGCTGTACCTGGGTTGAACTGTAAAGTCCTAAATAATGCATATTCCTAGTAAATGTTAGATCTGAGTGGCATTGGAACTCTGGAGACCCGTGAAAACAAACAGGATCTTACTTCTTTTATTAGTAAATGTTTGGACATTAGTGAGAGAGAAGAGTACTTCTGTTCTTGCGATACCTGTGAAACCTGCCTAATGTCAGCCTGTTAAGTAACCTGAAAGTATCTATACAAGGAGCAGTTTAGATAAAGTACGAACTAGTCTGAGTCTGTCCCTGAAATACAATTCAGACCTGAACACGTTCTGATATTTGAAGATGTCAGGAATCCTGATGTTTTCTGTTTGTCTCCAACTCCTGCATTAGTGTTCTCTGCTTTCAGAAAGATTGATGCAAAATACCAGATTCTTGTTCCACTCACTAAAGGGACTTCAACCCTGGACTCAAACCCAATCTTTTTTTCAATGCAGGAATTGCATCATTCCCAAAATTTTGAACAGTTCCCAAGAAACACGTCCAACTTTTCTTTGATTCCACTGTTCTCAAACACAGATACTGGTTAGGCTGAAGGCCCACCTGAAGATGCAAACTTCGGTAATTCAAAACTTTAAATGTGTCACTGAGAATTACAAAAATGCTTAATGACATCAGATTTTGAACTAGAACTATTGTTTTAGCTAGAACATATAATGTACATCCTAAATTCCTTAATTTACTTAATTATCTCCTAATTGCAGTCTAATTAATTACTAATTTATCTTAATTTCCTCTGGTGATTTCCTTATTAATCCCTACTTTAATCTGTTACATTTTTATCCTTCCTCCTTTAATTGGGAAGCAGACTTTACAGTCTTTGCTGTGACAAAAGGTATGTTTCTTGCCTGCTGTAAAACAGCTAAATGTGACTTTGCAGTTAGCGTATTTTCACTAGAAACTTGAATGACCATGCGATTGTCAGTCTCCCTGAGAACACAGCAAAATTTATGCTATACATTTCTCACAATTAAAAAAAAAAAAAAGATAGGTTTTGTGTGGAGACCAAAGTGTCCTGAGATTTCGTCATGAAATATAATCATTTCAGTGTTTAGGACCTCGGTTCCTACTTAGCTAGTTACCATTCCTTCAGTGTCTCAATTAAGCAGATCTTTAGTGAAACGCTGATTTTTCTTTCAGTTTCAGAAAGTACTGCTGTGTATTCACTGCTGTGGGTTTTCCATCTTGCGCTTTTTCCAGGCATTCTTTGAGACGTGTTGGTTAATTATCTCATTGTTAAAAAAACCAACCAACATATATATATATATATAGACAATAGGAAAAGCCTATTCCAGAGCTTAAGATTCCTCTTGCTTGAGAAACTGTACATTAATTAAAAGATCTATTTTTCCCTTCATTGAAGTACCTCAGGCTGGAGGTGTAACTCTCAAATGCTTGTATCTTGCATCCAAATGGGGGAAAAATATCTCTAAGTGAAGCAAGTGCACAGTTCAAGTGAGCTTTCACGATATAACACGGCAACATTTTAATCAAAAAGGATTCTGTTGTTAGCACAGATGGAGGCAAAGCAGTGGGAACAGAAGCTGTCCAGCAGTAGCAGAGCCAGGAAAAGAGAGGTCCTCAATTTAACAGTGTTGGCAGAGTGTAGTTGCCTGTAATTGTGCAGCAAGTTTGATGTTGCATACGGGGATAAGTTGGAATCGTTTTATTTTTTGTTGAAATTGTTTTTAGGAATAGCTTTCAGAGTCCATACCACACCATTGAAAAATAAGTAGATTCATTATGCTGCTCAACCAGTCAGCAAAGAAGACACAGAAATGTTCCCTTTCTATATTAACAGCCATCACTGATTTTGACCATATAGATCTAAGCTTGGAGAAGAAAGAAAGAAAGGAAGAGTTAAGAGAGCAGCGAGAGCTGCAGACAGGTATTACATCTCTTTACGGTTTATGATGGTGTAACTTAAGGATGGTAATGAAGCCTACCAGAGCTGTGGGTTGCTGAGAGACTTTTGCCTAGGTAGCGTCTATGGTGAACTAAAAACTGTTGTTAGTGCCCTGGGTGCTGCCGTTTCCGCCAGGGTCAGGGCATTGTCTTGAAGGCAAAGTCTGCAAACTCACCTCGTGTGGCCAGTGACAATAGGTTTTAACCTAAGTGCTTGACTATAAAGCAGCTCTGAAATGTTCTCCTGAGAAGATGATAACCTCTGGCAGAGGGGCAGTAACAAACAAGTCGGGCTGTGGCATCTCTAACAGCCACAGCTGTTTACTAATTAAATGTGTATCAGGCCTGTCAATATGGCCTGAGGTGAGTTAAAAAGAGAGCAGGGGACCGTGCCTTCTCCAGAGGGTGGTGAGAGAGCAGGGCTGGGGCTTCTGCAAGCCTGAAGCTTCCAATGGCATTCTCCATAAGATATATTTCTGCAGGCACCTAAACCCGGGCTAGATTTTGTTTCCAGAGGCATAATTTAGAATAAAAATCTAAATACACAAAAGCTTGCAAAAGTGGCTGTGAGTTACCCATTACTCCTGGGACTTGTTTTAATTCACTGATCCTGTGCTCTTAGTATCTTCCCTATTCCTTCTGTCCTTCGAGTGTAATTGTATTAGAAAAATTATTTCAAAATTACCATTTGCATTTGATTTCTCAGTTACCTTTACATCAGGGGTTCGAGGTTGTTTGGGCAAGATGTTCTTTGTTTACTTCATGAATAAGATTATCTGCTGCACCTATTAAGATGAAAATCTTTCTAAAATCTGGAAAAATGGCTGTGATCTTTCTTAGTCTTCTCATCCAAGCTAGACAGAAATCATAGTTGTTTTTCTTGCCTCATAATGTTTTGTAATATAAACAAAGAGGTAGCATATGACTAAAGAATTCAGAGAGTGAAGAAGTGCTTAACTTTCTTTTCTTTTCTGGTGGTGGGGTTTTTTTAGCATTAAGAGTGATGTGCTTGTCTCCACAAAGCCAGCAGCAAGCAGCCACATTGCTGTGAAATCCAATCAAGTCCTTTTTACTCGGTGACTTCTGCTTTTGGGGATTGATTCCTGCTAACTCGCAAGCCTGAGTGCAGTTCAGGGGAGGAAGACTGGTGAGTAGAGCAGAGGCTAATAAGCCACCTTCTCAATCATGAACGAGCATTTAAACTTTTTGTCATTGCGAGCATTGAAGGTCACAGGGCTGTAGGAGTCTGCCTTGTGTCTTGCTACTCAACAACTCAAGCTTCAAAAAACTAATCCCTTAGCTCACAGACCGATTAACTCATAGCACAGAGTGGCCTGCAACAGAAACTAGGCGCATATATTTAGGCAACAAACTCTAAGCCAAAAGAAAATCTTAGTAGATAAATGTGTATGGAGGTACTTGCTGTTTCCAGCTATGTTGTATGTAGGATTTAAAAAAAGCTGAAACTATTCCCTTCCCTAAGACAATCAAGTATACACACGTATAAATTTTTGAAAGAAAACTTTAGAAAAGGAAAAACTGAATTCTGTTCTAGAACGTAAGTATTCCCTTTATTTATCTTATTGGTGGAGGAAGAGAAACATCAGTTAGCATATTAGTTAAGGGTTTCCCCCCATTCAAGGAATACAGTCCTTTAAAGGCACTTTGTTTTGTGTTTTACCTAAAGGCAGGAGACTTTGGTGTCAGTAAAGGTTCTCAAGACCTTGAATTATCCCCCTGGGCTATCTTTTAATCTAATCTTACCCAAGCACTTACTAGTTATATGATAAAGTCGGAGATTACGGGCCAAATTCTCTTTTCAGTTATTCCACTGAAACCCATTGAAATCAATGTGAGATTGGACTCGTGTAACAGGATAGAATTTGGGCTACTGTCTTCAAGAGATAAGAACAGGGCCAATACTATAACAGCCTTTTTCAACAAAAACAGATTCAGACAAACTTAGGGTCATGTGCTGTCCTTGATGTGCATATAGAGCTTCAAGGGTTTATGTTGGGCACATATTTAGAAAAATACTTTTTTTCTAGTTGTTAGGTACAGAAAGAGTTTGAGTGGAAGCATCCCAAATTTAAATAATTTTATGGTTAAGCTTATGAAGCCCTACGTTTATTTCATAGGTGAGCAGCATTTTCAAAGTCAGCGTGGCACAGTGCAAGTGACCCTTGCAAGTGACCTAGCTGATACTGTAACTGTAGATGATGAGGGACATAGACAAAGTAGGCTTTGCCGCATAGTGTTTCAATATCTTTTGTGGAAATAATGTGATCCCATCTCTTCTCCCTTCCTTTTTCAGGCTTCACTACAGCCCTTCTGAGAAATAGTAGTACTTGGTGCTGTCACGGATTTCAATCTCCAAATCAAAGCACTCCAAAGGGATGAGTCTGGTAAATTAAGAACCTGACCATAAACCATTTGGTTAGTTTGGCCAAGGAGGTGAGTAGAGCACAAGTTCTCATAGTGTCAGGGCCTTCTTTCAATTGGGAGCTAGAAACAAGAAGAGTGGTTTTAGTTCGCATTTATGCTAAGCAGCTCACCTGCTTCTTCCACGGATCTTTAAATTCAAGCTCTGCGCATTTCTTGTTTGAGGGTTTAGGCGTTTTGGATATAATCGTGATTAAAAATGCACCTTAGCAGCTTAGACACTGCTGTCTTTATTGTTGAGTCTCTTTCATCCATTTTTACAATCAGTGCCTCAGACTTCCCCTTAAATCTACTTTTTTTGGGCCAGCAGACCTGTGGCCCTGTTTTCTTGGTAGCAGTGACCATGGGAGCAGCAAATTGGTCCATACTGATACCTTCTAACGTTGCCCAGCTGTGCTTTTGCACTGGGATGCTTGTGATACCGTCTTCTGTAACTGATGTAGTCATAAAGGCATGTACAAATTGGTGAAGCGCTGCTTTGTGCCATTAAGCAGATATGTTGCATGTTAAAAGGAGCTGTTTTTTCAGTGGCAGGTGGAACAATCCGTAGCATTATATCCAAGGAAGAAAATTTTCATGGAGTATTTTAAGACTCATGGATGAAAGGGGGTTTATATAAATGTAAGGTAGTATTATTATAGTCATTTTATTAAATAACAATAGTAGGTGTCTTTCTTTAGGCATAAAATCTATGCACATGAAAAACAATGGTTGGCAGCCTGCAGTAACAGCACGGTGCGCTGAAATGATGACAATAATGAATAGCTCTGGAACACCAACAGAAACCACTGTATTGCATGTGTAATGCGCAGGATTTGAACATGAACAGACTGCAACAGCTTTATCGAGGATTGTAAGGAAGTGTGTAGAACCAAGCTGCAACAGCATAAGAAAAATACAAAATAAAGCGAGCAGGCAAACTACAGCTGGGGCTCTTCTTAGAGCAATAAATTGGATAGATAGTAAAGCAGAACTTGTGTTGATTGGCAGCTGACACTAGCTCTTCCTTAAATTGGAAATTTATTTGGGATTTTACTGTAGCGCTGAACACAGGGAAGAGACCCATACGAGCTCATTGGTGTGAATCAGAGGTGGCAAACCTTTGGAAGGACCTGCCACACTGGAGGGTTTGTTTATTCCCATTTGTATGGATTTTGTTCTGAGATGTACCTAAAAATCCTCGTGATAGCTTGACCCCTTTTGTTCATTTCTGCCTATTCTCTTTTTTTTCATTCTCCAACAAATGCCTGGATTTCTTTAGGGTATTGCTGAGTGTGAAAACATTGTCTTGTTTCCTTAAAGTGAAGCAAGAGTATTTCTTAAGAGAAGTAAAGATTTTGCTAGCAACAGCAAAGCAAATGTACATGGATTTGGCTGGAAAAGAAGGATTCCACATATAATACAATATTGCGTTTTCCACATTTATTTTTGTTCTTTATTGGAGAGAACACTGCAACACTAAGTTCCAAATTATCATGAAAAGCCAGAAATAGAGCCCTAATTACATAGCCTGCTGATCAAGGCAATCATCTGGGTTTTGGGACCCTTGCATACACATTCCTTTCCAATCAGTACATTCCAGATGAGGTCCCGGTAGCTGGCCTGAAATCAGCATGTCATAGATTCAGTAAATATTTTTCTGTACAAAGGGTAAAACCTCAGGTTGTCATGGAATAAACAAACAATACCTTTGCCTATGCTGTTAGTTATTACCCCCTTGCTTAAGATGTACAGCATGCAAGTGTTTAATCTGAATCTGAGATCAAAGGTGGCAATTTATTTTTTTCTTCAGCTTTCTATTGTTGAGTCTAAATACAGAGATTTGACTGAGGTAATGCTGTAATTTAAACTGTTATCATGTCATCATAAGGTTGAGTTTCTTGACAGTGCTCTAATTCAGGTTTGATTTTACTTTTTCAACTTTTTGTAGTAGCTTTGTTCTGCATTAAAGATTTGAACAAAATCTTTTATGAATGTATCTAATTCTCTTTTTGGCTTAAACCAACAACTTTCCTGCTAAGTGTAGGAATAGACTTTTTTGTTGCAAAAGCAGGGCTATATTAACCTTCTCTTTCTATGAGAAAAGCACACATCAAAACATGCTAGTTGCATAAATTAGAAGTGTAATCAGATTAATAAAGTAAGAAAATCAGTATCACGAGAAGAACTTGCATTTCGTGGTCTGATTTCAGGAAAGCCTGAAATTCACAGAAGCAAAAAGCTTGCAGCTATGCCATGAGAGCTAGCTGGAAGGCTATGCCCTGCTATAGAAGAATTCAGAGAGACGAGGGAAAAAGCCGTTCATATTTAAGAAGTATGCTAACAGAATTCCCATTTATCTGGAATAGCACATTTATTGGACAAGTCAGAAAAGTGCCTACATATTTTATTGCTGTGATTTAATTTTTCCTTTTTTTGGTTTTCATCTCACTGCATAGGGTACATAAACCAGCTTTTCAAGAACAAAGGCAAATGAAAACTATGATTTTCCTTTTTCAGTCTGCCCCAAGTCTTCTGAAGCCAACAAATAAAGCTATGACTAGGCATAATTTTAAAATACAACTCCAGGTAGAACTTAAAACTAAAAAGAGTCATTTTTCAATCCACAAAGCCTTTGGGAGGGGAAATGAGTGAAGATAAGAATATATATATATATATGTGTGTGTGTTGATATATACTTTCTTCTGTGATGACAGCTTCTGACAGAAAGAGTCCAAGTTAGATTTGCCTGTCTTACTAAAATTCTGCTTTTCTGTTTTCCTGCATGTTTCTAGTCTACTGTTTCTATCAGTCCATTAGTCTTTGTTTCATGGTAGTAATTATATGCCCAAGCTTTTCAAGAATGAGTGTGCATCAGACACAGTGGTGCTCATGCTGTGGGTGAATTAATTAAAGCACCAAGAAATTCATGCTCAGCAATGAGAACAATTGGCTTGATGCACTCTAATGTAGATTTACTCGCAAAGACCTAAGGGCATGTGAAGTAACTGCTGTGAGCATCTACCACATATTGGAGCATACTGTAATTTCTGTGTCTCTGTTCTGAACTTAGGCTACTAGTCATACAGCAAGTGGCTCTCTCACCCACATCTGTTCATCCTGTCTCATTAATAGTGAAGACAGCTGTCCCCATTATGCTTCAGTAGGGTGAAGTATAGTGAGAACAAAAGTCTGGAGAAGACATTATGTGTAGGAAAGAAGGGCAGGAAGGTGTCCAGGAGCCTGGAATGGAGGTAATTCAGATGAAGCTCCTATCTGACAGCAGGACCTGGAGGAGCGTTACTGCCAAGCCATCTGGGATGGAAATTCGGTAATGAGACAACAGTACTACACCATTCCATCATCTGTGAAGATTTCCTGGAAATTGCAAGCCTTGATACAAGAGGAAGTCCAGAACCGTAGAATAAGAAAGCGAGGACTGGATTGACAGCCTTTGTAAGAATTAAGCCCAATAAGAAATACTCGCTTGCCCTAATGCAATTAGATTTTAACAGCCTAATTGAGTTACAGATGAAATTTCAGAGGTTTCACTGTGAATAAACACAAGGTGGGTGTGTGTCACAGTTCATCCATTATTTAGCCAGTTATTCTTAGAAACCAGGTTTGCATTAGGTTACTGGGAGCCTGCCCGTGGACATGTATAGGAAGAAGCAATCAATAGCAAGGGCCTACTGCTGTCCTTATCAATGTCAACGAGTTTTGCAAAATTACTTCAAAGAACAGGGATAGCATTTAGGTCCTCTACTACAGATGCGAAAATAGAACAGATTGAATGCAAACTGCTCAAATAAGTCTTCGTCTATACAGTGTCTGTTATTGCTGTTCATCAGCATACCATCTTATCACTCGCTTTCACATGAGCTGCATTGCTTTTGTTAATACCATTTTTAGAGTTTGTCTGCTTAAAACTATCCAACTTCCTGTATGAGCACTTTTATTAATTTAGTTCAAGATTCCATTGATTTAGTTTTATATGAGGAAGAAATAACTTCAAATTGATATGAATTGGATTTAAATTGGATTATGATAGATTGCCCATAGACACTGGTGAGTCCCAAACTTTGGCAACCTAATAATAGCTTCAAGCTTTCCTTCATTTTCCCTCTTTCAAGCTCTGTAATAAGTCAATTGTTTCTCACCTCACTCATCTTTTAGTAAGACTTCCCACGGTGAATTAGAATTAAGTTCAGCATCTTTTTATGCCTAACCTTGTAAAACCGTAGACAAATATTGCCTAAAAGCCAGAAACACTGAACGTATAAGATAATATGATATAATAGAATTTAAAACTGTTAAAATCTATCGGTTGCATTTAGTCTTCTAATATAGCTGGGGGGGTGTCTGTCTGGTTTATATTGAGGAATATTTTTTTCCTATGTACTGTGTCTTCATAGGAAATTTTAAGAGAATTGATTCACTTTCATAACTTCAGACCAAGGCTTCTGATTTACCACAGTGCAGGTTTAGCACAGTGCAACGTACTGTGCTGGAGTCAGCTGGCTTTGAGCTACTGTCACACTCCTCTTGTTCTAAAATTGGCCATTGGCCAGCCTGATTTGCTTCACAAATCAGAGAAAATTAAAGCTTATTGCCCTAGTGGTGCTTATTGGCAAATAGGAGTTACTGGAACTTAGGGACTTCACAGATCTGTCCTTTTTTGCCTGATTATTTTCTTTGCAGTAGAGGCCCAGAAAAACAGAACATGACATCACACCAATATTCCTGCTCATCGGTGACAATCCTTTCCCTAGGAAAACTGTGCTATTGGGCACGTCCATTGATTGGCTTCAAAGCAGCTAAAATGGTGCTATGACTGCGGTATTTAGGGCATTATCGCATAGCGGTGCTGCTGGTTGTATCCAGAAAGTTTCTCAGACCTGAAATACATTCCTTTATAAATATCTGAAAGATGAGATATTGGAAGAGAGATAATTGTTGCCTTGTACGAGGTGGGCTGTAACTTACTACAACAGAAGCAAGAGCGAGGATATTTTACAGGCTTTTGGGTTTGCCTTTTTGTTGCTGTTGTCCTGAGGGGAAACAAAACTCTGCACTTGCAAGCAGAAACTGCCAGTTTAGAGGAAAAGGTACAGGTGAATGAAAGTGGTAGGAGTAAAGCAGTGAGACTTGTGGCAATGAGAAGACAAAATCAGATGCAGTTGCAAACAAAAATCTCTGTCTCACCAGTACCGATTCATGTGTATCTTCTTTTTCTCATGGTTAGGCATCCCATTCCTGGAGAATGTGTAAGAATGTGTAATGTCTAAAATACGATGACAGTGAAATTATATCAGATTTGAAAAAGGCCATTTGTTCGAGGAAGCAGTCTGCAAATGGTTACATTGTGCAAAGATAGAAAGCTAAATAATATGAAGTTATTATCATGTAACATTGGACATCAAGATGTGGCATTGTCAGACTGAGGGGCCTGAATGAGAACCGTAAATACGTTATGAACTAAATTATTCTAGTAGCACTCAAGTAGTAGATTTTCATTTTAGAAGGTAGTTTCCCTGTCAGATGCAGTATGAAAGAATCTGCAGGAATTATGATGTCTAGAAACATTTGAAAGAATGTGTAGTCTTTTTTTTTTTGTCTGCACAACTGATATATCTGTAGCTTGTGACAGAAAAGCAGGCAAAATTACCAGAATTTGATCTTGCAGGATTTCTATCCAAGATAAGAAATAGTAATGCCAGTTTCTCCTAGAAATTATATTCCCTTTGAAAATTTTAGACACATTTTTCAGACTTAGGAATTCAAAATAGTTAATGCTTACTTTTCTAAAGGCATGTCTGAATACCAGCTGGTTGAATCAGAAAAAGGATCTGTATGCAGAACATGCCTTCTGTTAGTTACACAACAGGTCAGATTAGATGGTCTTTTCTTGCTTCAAAAATTCTATGAACCAAATCCAGTTTCTGAACTTTAGAAGCATCTCAGATTTTTCTTTTCATATGCAAATTATGTCTATTTTTTTCCCAGAGTAATTACAAATCATCTACAGTCAATGTCACTAGGATGGGATCAGGTTAAATCCAGTTCACTGAATTAAACCATTTCATTGGCTTTAGTTTCTTTGAAGACTACAGGAACCATTCATATAAAATAACCAAAGTATTAATTACTGCTGTAAAATATACACCTGAACACAGTGTAGACTATATTACCATGGGCAATGGAAACGTGAACTCGCTCAAGGGTTAGATCGTGACAGTTGTATCTCAAATGGGGTTGCCACTTGTCCTATAGAAAATTATACTTCTCACAATACATTCTCAAATCCCACATCCTCTTTTGGAGGTGCAGACTATCGCTTATCTTGTATTTGCCAGTTCTATATGAAAAAAAGAGTGAAATCTGGCAACAGTACTGCTACAAAAATCTTTTACTTGTCCCTAAGGTATTGCTGCTGCTTTCTTTGGTGGATGGGAACAGCTGCTGGAGCCAGCTTCACCCCAACAGAACTGCTAATGATGGGATTTTCTCCTCTTTGCAAGAAGTGCCCAAATGAAGATCTTGTGATTTGTTTACTGGATACCTCCATTTTCTTCTGCATCTGACAAGGTGAGCTACTACTGCAATCTCTCTTTAATCCTGGCCGAGCACATCTGGCTGGTCCAGCAAAATTCAGCGTCATTCAGGGCTGGTCATTAAGTGATCATTACACCTAAGTGCATTTAAAAAATTAAAAAAAAAAAAAAAAAAAAAAAAAGATAGACACGGTTCTGGGAGAGGCCAACCCTGATCCATGTGCTGCTTCCCTAGCTGTTGCCAAGGCTCCATAAAGCTTTGGCAATGTTTCTTGGAGAACGTAGATAGTGCATTGGCACTGTGGCAATGGTATTTATTTTCTTTATGCTTAGCAACTTCTTTGTTGTCCCTCCATGAGAAAAAGGGGTGATTGTGTCCAGTATGTTTTTAAATGTCTTTTTCTGGCACTGTAATCCCAATCGCTTAGCAAATGCAGAGAATGTGGGTCCCAACGTCTGTATGACCCACCTGAATGACCCTTTAGCTTCACATATATAATTGCTGGGGCTACTGTGCTGGTGAAGCTTTAGTAGTAGAGAAGTGATGACGCATCCTCTTCAGATAATGTTTTCAAAATGAAAAGACCATAAGAGGAGGTTTAAACCCTAAGGATAGTATGCTTCATGCAGTACTCATGCATTATAGTTGAATAAGAGGGAACTGAAGAGGCAGAACTCTGAGTCCTGAAGGCTGTTACTTTACAAAGTAATGAAGAAGCTTAGTGTCCCAGCTTATATGAACAGTTAACTGAAACAGTTTGATCCTACAACTTCATGGTGATACATCAAATACACTATTATTTTACATAACTTCAAGTAGTAAACTTTATTATGATTATAAATGATAGACATTAATGGATCATTAATCCACATAATAATACTGCATTTTCATAAAACAATTTCAATTCATTTAAAATTCTCCCTAAGAACCTTTCTGACACCCTCTACCAGAAAATGACTTTATTTTATTTATCCCTAATTGTTACACACTTCCTTGCTTCCACTAATTACTGCTTCAATTCTCAACTGTTTGTTCAGATCACCTTTAACCATAATTCCCATAAATTAAAATACAGCACCAGCTTGTCAGGCTTCAGATGCATGTCTGTGAATGTGAAGTATATTCTATAAGATAATGCCCAGGAAGGCTCCATGCATGAATCATATGATGATACTCTATGGAATACATACGGTTACTTTTATTGCTACACTACGTATAATTACTCAGGCAGGTGTTTACTGTCTTAAATAATCAGTTGATTCAAGTCTTGAAATAGCCTGAGATCGGCAGTTAATGATTATCCTCTTGCTGAATTTTCGGAACTTGATTTCTCTAAGCATGACCTCATCAAATGCCGATCGTTAAAGTTCTGATGTCATAAATTGACACAAAAGTCATTGGCTAAGAAGATAATAAATGCAATTGTATAGTCTGATCCACTACTTTTGAAAGCAGTGACCTGGTCTTAAGGGAAAGAAAAAAACCCTAAACCCCAAGTGCTCATTGTTTACCTTTGTGTACTATGCAAGTTTTAATTGAAGTTCTTGGTTTGTGGTTGATACCAGTTGGCCAGGTTCCACAAAAGTCAGGAAACTGAGCTCAACCTAATGCAATAAAACTGCTCACAATAAAAGGAGTAAATAAACATAGACACAAATCTCGAAGATCAAGATCCTGAAATATGTTGCATTCACTTGTAAACTAGATTAGCATATTGGATCTAGAGTGGTATAATAAGGGCTTGAAACTATCCACGCGAATTTGGAAAAAGTCTACCTGTTTCGTCTTTCAAGGTCAGGTCTTTTTTTGTGGTTGATTGCAGTCTGAAAATGTGTTCCATGTGTGTTTTGTTTATTAAGTCAGGATAAAGAACACAGTGGAATAAATTATGAACTTGTGCAGTCATGGCTGGGAAGTTATATTTAATAAGTATAAACCAACTTTTTCATTGTGCAGATTCTTTTTCCCTTTCTGTAAACCTATTCCTAAATGCACTTAAGCAGAGATATATCATTTATAGCTGCCTCCACTACATTCCAACCTCCTGATCCAGTTGTATTTCTGGGTTCGTCTTCGTCACTCAGAGAGTTACAGTTGGTAAAGATTCAGTACATTACTTGCCTTACCTCTATTCACATACATTCCTAAAGTTTGACTAGTACCCGGAGCAGTGTACCCCCCCCAAGTACTGCTTGCGCTCCTACTTGTCTCAAGCTCCCACTTGTGAAACAATGACTGCCTACTGACAGAGTAAAGCCCTTCGTGTCTGTCATACTGAAATTCTGTTCATAAAGCTCTCTGGAGTTTTATTCCGACCACTTCTATATTGTTTCTGTCCTTATTGGACTACAGCAGTCGTCACCCATATAAACAGGCATACACAGAACCATATAAATAGGCATCAACAAACTCCTAGTAAGTTAACAAATGCTGTATGTGGAACAACATATAAGCAATTTGATGTTTTCTGTAAGTGAAGCTGTCAAGAACTGGGTTTTCCTCTTTTAAGCTAGAGGATCAAAGGCTTGTAATGCTTCTGGATCCAAAAAGTTTGTCAAACTCAGTATAATTTCATAGCCAGGTTAGGGGAGATCTGAATTAAACATACCAAGATGCTCTTGTCATTTCATTTTAGTAGAACAAATGCATTCTTGCAAAGTGCATCTTGCTTTAACTTTGAAAATTAATTAGTAAATTGACCTAATATCTCAGGACAAACTGCCAGCTCATCAAACAGCGATGAATAAGAGTAATGTGAACAAGTATATTCTAATCGTTTGATCTTAAATTATGGTCCAGTGTTCTGAAAGCAGCTGTGTGAGGAACCATGTGAGTTTGCTTAGTTGAGTTATTTTTAAGAATTACTATGGAGGTCTCATTCTATGAGATTTTAACTGTACTTTTCATCAGGCTTCTGTTCACTTTTGAACCTCTTATTGGGCTTTTTTCTTTCGGAATTTTCTTTGAATAGTCCAAGTTTACTTCGATATTTTCCAGCCAGATATTCTGTAGCGTTCACTTTGGAGCCTCTTTGGTGTAAGCAGATTCATGACAATAGAGAAAGTATTTCAAATATGTATGGAAATGCTTCGGTATTTTCCTGCTGTTTGCCAAAAAGATTTCTGCCTTTGCAGGGGTGTTTTTCCCTTGATCTTCACGTTCTGATTGGCACCATTTTTTTTAAATATGTGGGTTTTTTCCTTACTGTATAAAATTAATTTGAATAATTATCATATTTCTTCACAGAAGTACTGCTGCGCTTTAAAAAATGCTTTTTCAAAGAATATCTGCAGTGACTGTTTTTTGTTTTTCTGAAGAAAGATGATCATGAATCAGTTACTGGATTTCCCAAGGCTTGGATGTCTTGAAATTAAGGCACCATACGCTTCTAAACTTTATCCAAGATCCAAGCACAAAAGCACTTGAAAGAAATCTCTTTAAGGAATCAGTTCAAAATTCATATGAATCCAAAACTAATGCTGCTTTGAATTCAGCCTGTGTCTGCAAACTTTCCACTTCCTTGGATCTGGACATGTTTAGAAGCGATGGTCATAAAGAAGTCTGCGACCAGTTTCCTTATTGCTCCAGTTCATGTATGAATCATCTTCACAGAAATAGGACAAACCTCGTTAAGTACTTGCGACGTCTTTGCTTTTCCACATGCAGAGGGAGAGACTCTCTTTTCAGGCACCTGTCTCGCAGAGCAGGAGAAAGGGTGGTACACAGAGGCCATGTACATACATTTATTGTACCTAGTACAAAAGATTTAGGCTCTGTCCCTATGAATGCAAAATTACTAGTTGTGGACTATGTACTTAATTTTGCTACTTTTTAGCTCCTGGTGTGTAAAGAATTTGTATGCAAGGTGGGTAATGCTGCTCTACCTAAAAATAAAGATTTATAAAAGTATTTATGGGAATGTCATTGTTCAATGATAAAGCTCTAATTGCAGAATTCAGTGAATGTTTTACACTGATTAATTTATTTACTATATCTACTTTCTTGTTCTGCAAGCAGAACAAGAACAAATTGTCATTACAATGACAATTTATTGTATACTAAACCACAATCTTTACAATTGAAAGGCTAAATGATAGAATTACTCTAAGACAGACACATAAGGAAGTCTAGAAATAAGGATTTGTTTGTGGGGTTTTTTTTCTGCCTTTCTTTTAAAATTCTAATAATGTGCTTTGCATGAACACTGTAAAATAAGCTGGTTTTAGGACATTTCTGAATGGGAGAGAAGTCATTTGACATAATAGCAAATACCTGTGTAAGTCTTCAAGCTGTTCTATTCAATAAGTGTTATAATTTTGCCACATAGGGCACACAAGGAAATGATAAAAAAAAAAGCTGAATTATGATGTGGTGATACTGTAAATGGACTGTGATTTTGCAATGGTTATGTTTTTCTGAAAAGAATGGAAATTATATGTGGTCTGTTTGGGGTTTTTTGCAAACCATCATATTAAAATTTTATTACACGTTAGAAGAAAAATAGTGAGAGTACTGGAGGAGTCTGGCAAAGAACATCTACCTAAAGTTATCCAGACACTGTATTTTACATTTGTATTCTTTAAAGACTCATCTGTGCCTATTTCTTCTTGTCTTCTGCAGCTACAAAAGTAATTTCAGTAGTTGTATTTTAAAATCAATTGAAAATAAGCCTGTAAAGATCAATAAAAAGCTAAATTATTCAGTACCATGCAGAAGAAAACTTTGTTTCACCTTTTTTGTTATTAAATATTGAAATAAAGCCTCCAAGTATTTCTTAAGTAGAAGAGTATTTTAGCATCTTTATAAAAAAAAAACTACTCCGATTCTAAAATCCATCTAGAGTTGAATGAGACTGTATTTTTTAAAATTCTGTTCTTTCTTTAAATTGTAGAGAATTCAAGACTAAACTTCTAATGCTAAACTTAGAAGTATAGCATTATGTTAAACTTCAGATGTAATACAAGGGGTAGGTGTTTGTTATTAATTATTTTTTTGCTGTTGTCCAGTCTCCACGTCCTCTTAATTTTTACCAGCCACAAGATCTTATGAGGAACTAAAAAAATTGTGTTTTCATTGAAGAAGGGCTGTTTTGGTTTGTGTGTTTTTTTTTTTTTTTTTTTTTTTTTTTTTTTTTTTTTATCAAAGCAAGCCTACTTAAAATACATTTGCTTGGAGAATATTCACATTTGCAAAGCAAGTCAAAAAACATTGGCTTTCTGCCTACAATGCGTTTTGTTTTGCCTCTGTAAATAACATTTTCATATAGCATTAACAATCCATTTCCCTTCCCCTTTGATGATAAATATTTTTCATGTCTGTATTTGGTCTTTAAAAAAAAAAACAAAACCAAAAACAACCCTAAAGTACGGCAGTGACATAAGACTTCTACATGCTGCATCTTTGAAGACAGATTTCGCTGAAGTCTAGAAGATTTCTTAGGTCTCAATAGTTATTTTTTTTTAGTTGGCTCATTTGAATTCAGACCTCTGACGTGCTTTGCCTTTGTGAAGTGCACTACAACACCACAAGTTTCTTGGGTTAGAAGACTGTTCCAGTCTTCATAAATTGTAGCATTTTCTGTTGTTTCAGTTAATTCTCTTCTGTTGTTTTTTTCTTCCCCCCCCCCCCCCCCCCCCCCCCATTGATATAGAGAAGTGAAAAATGGAGAATTTGCAGTTTTCTGTTTATGTGAGGCCTCATATAAAATTAACAGAATTTAGAGAGGAAAGTAGAGAACATGAATATTCCAGTGGTTGGAAGAGAGATACTGAGATAGAAAGCAGTCCATTTTTAATTTTTTAATAAGCCTTTAAAATATACTGAGTCTTGCACCATGTAATGCAGTATAGTACATCATAGCACATCCCCCAGTGTGTGGACAGTGGCTAGAGTGGGGATATCCTTGTATTTCTTTTCTTTTGACTTCTGATGGCCAGTTTACAAGTAAAAATCAGACTGGATCAGACTGACATACTGCAAGATGACATCAGTCAGTAGCCCACACCAGGTAGCAAACTTCTCTTTCACAACTGATATGTCAGCGGAGATGTAATCTTGAGATTTCTGTTGATTTGTCTCTGGTGAACAGCACAGTGTGATACTGCCGGCTCTCGGGGGGAAGACAGCTTGCCATTGATGACAGTGAATTATATAGCAAGGTGATGGATACCACCACATGGAGGACAAACCAACAGTCAGGTAAAAGGCACAAAAGCAACCTGGGCCGCACAGTGAGAAACAGGCAGTAAAGCGCACGCTGTTTAAGGACGTGGATTATCATGCCCTGTTCAGGGCTGTGGGGTTTTGAGAAGAAGTTTGCTGGAAGAGAGCATCATCGGAGGCTGAGGAAAGCATGCGTGCTCTGACCACTGGGGAACAAGTAGGTGATGGCAATGGAGAGGCAAGTTGTTTGATAATAGCTGTTGTGATGATGGTGGAGGCAGCCACCTGGTTAAAGACCCTGAGGCCCCTAAGAAGAGAGTTGGGTGCATCTCTCCATCCATTACATGCTGCCAGCATGCAATTAGGCTGCAGTGAAGCAGTCATTAATTGGCTAATTGTGTAACACGCAGCATTATGGGGGGCACAACCCCAATCTTTTTCTTACTCACTGTTCAGCCAGTGGGAGTCTTCCTCCTCCCCTCTGCTTGTGAAGCAGTTAGTTAATACAGTGCAGCTTTCAACACAGCAAAGATGACTTTGGTTGAATGAAATGACTGTTCGCGAAGTAGATGTTGAAAACAGTTACGCTTTTCTTCCCTTGTCACTGGGTGAGCTAGCACACGTGATGAGTTAGGAGCTGCATTGGATGCTTGCATAACCGCGTGTACTACACCATTTGGAAAGGTTTACTTCCAGCAGCTTGCAGCAAACTCATGTCATGCATGCTGTTTTTCCAGTCATTAAAATGCAGTCATTTTGGTTGTGGCTTTCTTTCACGTAGCCAGGCCACACCATGTGCTGAAGTAACAAACTTTTTTTTTTTTTTTTTTTATCAAGAAAGGTAATTTCTGAAATTTGCAATGTTTGGTGCTTGTTCATTTTCCCTTTCTAGCAATGGATGGGGATGTACAAGTTCAGAAGTTTCTAGCCTTGGAGAAAGAAGGAAGTTGTGACCGTTTCTTAAACTGGAAGAAGGTACATTTAGATATTGGGAAGAAATTTTTCACTATGAGGGTGGTGAGGCACTGGGACAGGTTGCCCAGAGAAGCTGTGGATGCCCCATCCCTGGAAGCGTCCAAGGCCAGGCTGGATGGGGCTTTGAGCAGCCTGGTCTAGCGGGAGGTATCCCTGGCCATGGCAGGGGGGTTGGAACTGATGATCTTTAAGGTCCCTTCCAACCCAAACCATTCTATGATTTCTACTTAAGTTTAGTTTAGTATTTCTATTGCAAGATGTAAGAAGGAAAAAATTGATTGTGGAAGTAACACAAGTGACTTAGAACAGAAATGCAGAAGGCAATTTAAAAGATTAATTTGAGCCTTAAATATATTATACATCTCAGCACTGCAATGGACTCTTCAAGTGTCCCTATGGCAGCTAATACCATTTTGAAAATGTGGCTTTCGTAGCATTAATTTATTGTTCGACTAGTTTACCATGACTTCATGCTTTCTGTACGGAGGGGTGTAGCGTTGCATATGTTGATCCGAAAGTTAGTACAATTTGTCACTGCCACCACCTAAATAGCTGCTAGTTCTTTCAATATCATGCTATTGCAAAAGTGCAGGGCTTTTTATTTTATTTTTCTTTCTTAGCCTTGTGATTCTTGCTTCTTGGCTTAAGCCTTGTCAGGTATATTCATAAGGTGTTTCTGACCTCCTGCAATTCAAGAAGGAAAAAGAAAGAACCTTACAGTGTGTGTAAATATCAACGGATGCAACGTTTAGCCACACGGAAAGTTCTGGCATTGTAAAGACAGCTCTGTACAGGTTTTACTAACTGCTTTAAGAAAACTTCCAGGCCTCCTCCTTTTCTATGGTTATGGAGATTTTGGGGTTTATTTTTTGTGTTGCTGTTTTTTAGTCTGGAAGTGCTAACTGATGGATAAAGTAGGTTTATGTTGTATTATTTATTTGGAAAATCTGCTGCTGTTGTCCACGGCAGCTCAGAGATCTAAAACGGTGAATGAATTTAAAATATTTAAAATCCAGTGCCACCACAGATAGCATATATTGGAAACTCCAAAGATACTGAGGAGAATCATCTTGTGGACATTTGTTAAGTCTAATGCTTAGAGGAAAGGAAGAAGATACTATCTGTATCTGCAAGGAGGAAGGGAGTAATTCAGTTAGTATGTGGACGTTGAGAGCAACGCAGTGCTTATAGGCATAAGAGAGCCAAGGGAGTGTATTAGCTTAATGTGGACCCTGATACACTATACCCGCCTTTTCTCCTATGAGAAGATATATTTGCACATGTAATCAATATTTCTTAAACGCCAAACTTTGCTGGCTTGCAAATTGCAAGATGTTTGTCATTTATCATACCTTTTAGACCACTCTTGTGGCCTGTCACTATAGCAACCCTATTGGCTTCTGCAGCAACACCTGGTCCTATCAGTAGCTTTACCCTGTTGAAGTTTCTTCATAAATAATCCATGTGAAAGTGAATGTAGCTGTCATGTTAATTTGTGGCTAACCTGGTTCTGGCAAGTTTATAATTATATTTATGAAGCAAATAAAGCAGATTGTTTGGTTTTTCTTCAGCAATGACTTAACACAAACTGACAGAAACAAATAAAAAAAGCTTTACTAATCACAGTAAAAGTAAAAAAAAAAAAAAAAAAAGCCACAAGGATGTTCTAGTTACTATCTCACAAATACATTCCTAAATCTGGCCTACTGTCTGTCTGACCTCTAGTTAATAAACATAGTGGTACTATTTACAAAGTGTGTTTACCTTCACATTATATACAACCTTTGGTTGCTTAATTCTCTTTCTCCTCCACTTTCTCCCTTCAACTCTTTTCTAACTTTGTCCCCACCCCTTAAAGTTGGGGATAGCATCCATGGATGGCAAAGTAACAGTTATGTTTAAAAATACTGCCTTAAATCTAGGAGGACACAGTTGAGGTAGGCTTCTGTTCACCACTCAAACTAAATGTGGGTAACAGTAGGCTGAGGGTTCGCATCTCCCTTGAGTTCCAGTGTCTCCTCTCCAGATTTGGTATTAATTTTGTGGCAGACCTTTTCATACGTAGGTCAAAGAATCACTAGCTTTAGAAGGAGTCAAAAAATTGTAAATTGTGTTAACACTTTTTTATTGCATTTGATACCTGAATATATGGGTGGGAGGTAGCTGGAGCAGTAGAAGTCTGCAGTTCTACCCTTCTGTTGCTTCAGCAGACAGTCCGACTGGAAAATGCAATATTGCTGGTATAAAGTAGTAGCAAATAACCTGGGACTGAAAATAAACTATTTGAGAAACTGTAAGGGAAAAGTGTGCCCACAGGACATAATATCCTCCGGAATTACTCCTTATACATCACTGTTCAAGTCTGATGAAAACTTTCTGATTACTTTCAGAGGACTAGATTGTTATCTCTTCAGCCAAGATAAACAGCTAAGTTCACAAAATACCGATTGTCATCAGTGGGCACTGCAGCCTGGCACTGAAAAAGATACGCAGATGACATAATTATCATTCCCTGTCTCTTTTCTCGTTTGACAAAATGACTGTTTAAACTACTAGTAAATTTTATGGATTATATGTCTGTTTATAGAGATACTGTGCACTATAGTTATCTCTCTGGCAACTGAAATAAACTTATTTTATCTGTTAAGGGATTGCTAAGGCATATGTTTAATTTATTTGAGATTCTATTATTACTATTTCCTGTATTACAGGAGACCTTCATTAATTTAGAGCAATGCGGCACTTTTTTTAGTTCACATCATATAGAACAATTTCTCAGTTCATAATTATACCATCCTGCCAATTATTCTTTCTGCCATTCTCTGAAAAGAATTCTTTAAATAACAGTATATATGACCTGACTTACAAAACCAAAGTAACCAAATCTGCTGAAATCAAAGTAAACCTTTTTTCAGGAGTTAAATGAAGTCGGTCTGTACAAGACAGCTACAACTCATATTGTAGGATTTTTGCTGTAGAAAATTAGCTTCTTCAGTTTGCTGCCTCTTCTTTTACAAATGCCAGTTCGGTTAAGAGTGTCTGCAAGTTTCTGTGTATATAATTCATAGAGGAATTACATCTGGAGATGCTGCCTACTGAAATAGCTGACCCGCTTTTATCCCCTGAAGGATATTCGTTCAACGCATCCCCTGAAAAAAAGGATTTGCTACTTCATCACAGTGTAATACTTAACAACAACGAAACACATGCATAAAAATCTTGTGGAACTGAACAAGGCCATTAATGCAGGAGCAGTGAGTGAGAATGTAATAGAAAATGAGAGACAGAGAAAGGAACCTCCTTGTCAGCTTCCTCTCCACGGTGTGTGGGTGAGTCAGAGAGGACAGTCTGCCTCTGTCACAAGAATGCAAAGTCCAGCTGGTGACTCTGACCTTACTACTTCCAGGGCGTACAAAGAGAGGACAATCCTTATAAACTGTATCTCGTTAGCATTTTGAAAGAACTCCTTTCTGAAAGCTGAAGGCAGTTATGAATACAGGTGATTAAGTACAATTTTAGATATTGATACATATGCAGGTGCAGAGAGTTCTTGTCTGAGCAGCCTATTGTGTGAAAATAAAGAAATTAGACCAGACCTTGATATATCTGATTGAATAATCTCACTTGTATTGGATATTAATTCAGTGACTCCCTGGCCAAAAATGTAATTACCACTGCATGTATGTCTTTAAGATGGGGTTATCGTATGATCATGAAACAGTATTCAAAACAGAATCCAAAAGGTATCGCATGGAAAGGCTTTGCTACCTACATGGGACAGGGTCCCAGTAGAGCCAGCATAAAGATTTTCTCTTGATCAAACCGGTAACACCACTTATTTCAGAAAAGAAACGTCATGCAGTTCTCTGCTCTTCCCAGGCTCAATACCCAGAGGGGAACCAGAAGCCACACGCTCGCTCCTTTGCCTGTGCACAGTTTCTGCTTGACGTGTCTTGGGTTGTTCCTTCAGGAGACTGACTTGTAGAGTGTAAGAGGTGCTGAGAATTCAGAAGTCATCTACAAAAGGAAGAAATAAGGTAATTATGCCTGTACTTTCATCTTTACAGTGTACTGTAAATCTTTAACATTTGGCAGTGAAAGAGGCTGAAGTGTGTCAGTAAAGTCTTCCATAACCAGCTAAATTATTATGGAATGTTTTTCAGGGCAAATGAAGGTCAAGAAATGGATGGGGGGGAGGGGGAGGAGGAGGAGATGCATCTCCAGAGTCTCTATTAAGAGCGACTAGGTTTGAATTTTACTTACATTCCTCACACATGTGTCTGTGTGAAAATGGTAACACTTCTCGTGATAGTTTTTAAAAAGATTGCAACATTTTAAAATGTTACATAGATTTTCTGGTATGACTTACCCCATTGTCTACAGCAGGAGTGCTCATGTGAAAAGGTGAATGAGATTATTTGGTTATTTTTTGACTTCTTGCTTAGTCTGTCTACTCTGATTCTAGTATCATCTGTCTTTAAGAATCAGCATTTCTGCAGTCTTTCCAGTTTCTTCTTGATTTCTGTCAGTAATTTTTAGATTCAGATTTGGAAAACACCATATACGGTCCTGTTCTTTCCTGTTTTCTTTTTCTTACGGAGGTAGGAAAAGTACAGAATGCCACATTTGTTATATGAGAGAAAAGGGATGGCTTTAAAAACTAGGGAAGAGTTTGGCTAAGTATGCTTTTTGAGTACAAATATGACTCAGCAATTAAATTTGATGATGAAAAAAACATCAGGAACAAAAGCCAACTAAATTATCTACTACATTAGGGATCAGCCCTCCCCCCCAGTTTTATCTCAACAGCACAACCTTACAGGCAGCTTTCTAAACTTCAAGACTTTCAAGAAGTAGCTGCAAAGAAGCGAGCCACCACAAATAAATGTTACTATCATTTTGTGAAGTTCCTACAAATCTCTTAATTTGTTGCTACTTAGGATGGGGAAAAAAAATGCAATTTAAAATAATTATTTTCAAAATTTTTAAAATTTATTAACTTGGTATTCTGGTATTCTGTGTATAGTGTCAGTAGTAGTTGTACATTGATATGGAGCTGAGCAATGGCATACTTACATTTTGCTGGGACAGCAGAAACTTATTCTAATTGTTATTGATTACTCTAACCTAATCAGTTTCACAAATATTTCTGAGCTTGTAAAAATTCTAAGTTTCTAGTTGTGTCACTTTGAATTTGCAGGATAGATTGTACTTGTTTTTCTTCAAATGATTGCCTCTATCCAAAGTTACTTTATAGTGATTATTTATTTTTGCTCCTTGCTTTAGTTAGGAGGAAAATGTTGCACAGTGACCAAGTGATCTCAAAAGTCAAAGCTTTTCCCACCAATTGATCCAAATAGATCTTAGGTGGAGAACTGCTATTTGAGGTTGTAATTCCTAGGTGTTTGGTAAGCTGATTTAAAGTAGCTAATGCCATTCATCACTGAAATAAGAAAAGCGTATGGGACTGGAGAACAGGATAACTTTAAATCTCAGTTTAAGTAGGAAAGTCTGAGTGTACATCTGAAATAATAGCAAATGCTCCACCCCAAATATTCTCAGCATAAAGCACAACATATTTTGATCAGAGAGTATCTAATGTGGTGCTTGCAAATTTCATAAAATATACATATCCTTCCCTGTCTGATCTTAAAACACTTAGGCTTTAAAAAATTATTATGAAGTGTCTCATGTTTATGTGATTTTGCTCTTTTTATTGCATTTTTGGGTGGAGAGGAAAGATAATAAAATAAAAGGACCTTGTAAAGAGAGAAAGCAAATTCTTGTTTATAAAATGAAAGTGAATACTACCAAAAGAAAAAAAGTATAGAGGAGCTTCTGTAGGTATGATTGTATCTACAGTACACCTCAAACTAGGTATTTTAAAGGTAGGTGTGAATAGGAGTCCAGTTCAGAAGATTTATTGAACAGACTGCAGTTTCCTTGTATACACACCTGGGTTTCCTTTCCGTGGAAATCAAGGAGCGTGAAGATGGTGCACAGCCGTGTCTTGACCCACTGTGTGCAGGGTGCAGGAAACCCAGCATGTACTTGGGCCTAGCAATGGTGAGGTGCCCCCACTTCAGCTGTGTCCAGTGCCTGTTAATTTATGGTCCTTCTCTGCAAGATAGATTGCCCACAGGACTCTCTGTTAATTAGGCAGCATGGCTACTGCTAGCATCCAACAATTCTGTCCTAAACTGGATGTGATGCTACATTGAAAGGGATATCCACAGCAAAGAGAGGATGGAAACAGCATTATGTGAAATATCTGTGTTAAAAATACAGCACTCTAAATGTGTCACCCTTGGTAAAGCTGGCAGTGCAGCGCTGTGCCTTCCGCTGGAGGGAGGGCGATGAAAACAGGAGGGAAGAACCAGGAGCAGTCTGCCTGGGAAGGGGCAGCACTGAGAGGTGAACAACAACCCTTGGCATCGCTCTGCAGGTGCCACAAACTGTAGGAAGAAGAAAGAGATGTTCAGCTAATCTGAGCGGAGCAGGGAATGACTGCTTTGGGACGGGGTACTTGGCTTCTCTGTTTGCTCTGCTTGTGGCCACTTGCTGGCCCTCAAAATATGTGTTTTTGGCGTCTTTTCTCCCATTGTAGTACCTGGCATACTGTGGCTTATTACCAGTGGTTGCTGGGTCCTAATGTATCCTCTTTGAGATCTGGTTATGGAATCAAGTCCCACTTCAACGGAGCCTGCAACCTCCCCTGTGACTCCCTTGCTACGCTGGCTCCTTACGCCTTGCACTGCAGCGGCACTGGTGCTGTGGCATAGTACAGAGCTAACTCTGAAAACTGTAGGACGTTTTGGAAGAAAGATGTCTGCAAAAAGGTGAAATGATGTCAACCTGAGTAACAAATTCAGGAATTATAGGAATAAGTATAATATTTTTTTTTTAGGAAGGGCCTTCATCTATGCTTCAAAATTATTCTAATAACCAGATTTCTTGGCTTCCTACATTTATTTAGGCTTATTTATCCTGGTCATCTGGTTTTATTTGTACTGCAAACACCTTCTAAGTAATTTTTCAACCTATTAAGCAGTTTGATTTTGAGAGAAAAAGGTTTTTCAAACCTCTTACTGACGGCAATTTTCAGTGGCTGTCTTGAGGGAGGACACTATGTCACTGATAAGAATTAGAGTCAAAACTTAAGGGGAGCTTGAGTTGATCTGTTTTGTTGATGTGCTAGATGAGTTACTCAAAATGTGGCTCAAAATCAGTCATGGCTGTTTCTTCTTTCTTAATAGGTTTTGGGAGAAGCTGAGAGAAGGATGGGAGAGCAGTGGGAATTTAGAGGATCTGGAGGAAGGACTTAATATTGCAAAAGTGAGAAAGAAATTGGAATGCATAGGGAAGAACTAGAGTTACTATAGAGAGGACCAGGGAATAAAAGGATGTAAGTCATAAATCTATAGGAAGAACTTTGATTAGCCATACTCCTTATGAGAGAAGTAATTTAAATGCAGAAATTTTCTGAAGTCTCAGATCTTTTCATTAATCTCCAGGTTAGCACTTTAAAAAGGTTTGCTATAAATTCAGCACTTGATAGTCTCCTCCCGTTGGTGCAAGACTTCCCTGTATTAGATTTTACACCTACTTTTTTTTTTTTTTTTTCTTTCAGAATTAGCGCCAGGCAGCTATATGCCACATGCACGTTGCTCTATTATAGGCAAACTCCAGGAAGCTCATTAAGTTTTCTTTATGGCTCCTATGCACTGCTGGAACCATACCTAAGTGGGGTGTTTGACTGTCAGTGATTAGGTAGCACAAGGCTATGTACTTTAGAAAATATCATAGTTGGCATACCGAAATAGACAAGTGTAACAGCACTGCAGAGGACCATTTATTCAACAGGCATTTCAGTTGCATAAACAGTGACACTTACCGAGTTCCTGACATTGGCTTCCAGCTTCAATAGTAAAATTGCTTCTGAAAGAGCTTCTGTGTAACCATACAGTATGGCAGAAATACATATATCCTAAATTCAAGAAAATTGAGCACGTCAGAGATGAGCAGATTCCTACTAGTTTAAAATTTCACTGTTTATAATTCTTTTTTGAGTGGTTTGATGTAAAATACTTCTTTGAAGGGAAATACCCGTGTGAGAAATATGACATTGGTGGAATATTTCGTGGGGTTTTGAGGGGAAAATAGTCTTGTTACTCAGATATTTTGGTTTAACATGATGCTTACTGTAAAGACATTAGGTGACAGACTGGAATAATACCAACAGGTAGGCTACTCCTGAAGCAAAACGGGCCAGGCCTGTTAACTCTTACTATGAGTTTTAACTAGTTCTTGTGTTGGTGATCATGAGGAACTGGTGCTGTTATCAAGCTAATCTTTGATAGTACTCTAGTAAAAGCACTACATAGAAATCTTTTCCTTCTTCCTTTATTCCTTCCCCTTTTCCCAAAATTTCTGATTATCTGTTAATGTTCTTGAATTGTTTTTTTCATAACCAGCCATCTGTTCTATTTTAGATCTTCCTACTTTCTTCTGCAGCCACACTACTGTAGATTCATTGCACAGTTTTTGTTATATTTGAGTGGATGGGCTGATCTTTCATACCAAAATTAGTTTCCAACACTTATAAGAAGGCAATAATAAAATGACAGAGAAGATCATACGGAGACCATGCTCTACAGTGTGTGCACTTTACAAAGTTACCAGGCAAGGCCCACAAAGGTGCTTGTATCACACATGTTTGAAACTGTCTTGTAAAAAGTAAGCCAATACATTGTAGCTTAGTATTGAGTCTAGCAATTATTATTATTATTAGTAGTATAATTTATTATTATAATTATTTGTATTAGTATTGAGTCTAGCAATGCCATTAGTCAGCGTGTGCTGCTATCTGTATCAGTCTCACTTAGAAATGACAGTGTATTTGAAACATCTGTCCCCTTTAAATTGTTTGATACAGCCTGAGTGGCCCTAAATAAGTCATATTCTCTGTTTTGCAGAGCAGCCCTCCTGTTTTTATGTGAAACAACAGTGCTCAGTAACTTTTAATACAGTCTTATGCAATGAGGTGTAAATTGTACCAAAACCATAAAAAAATTGATTAGCACAATAACTTTCTGAAGTTTTGCCACCTGCATCGTTTTATTAGGGGCATTGCAGTAATTGCAGGGACCAGTGGGACGCACTCACAGGAGGACAGAACTGGGCAGCTTCTGCTGTGGCTTCTCCGTGCAGCCCACCCAAGCAGCGGCAGAGTCAAGGTCGCAGTCAGCACCTTTCCGACCCCGCAGCCCCGGCCACGGCTCAGTTTGCCCCATAAGTTAGAATAACCGTGAGCTGCTCTGATTTCTCTTGGCAGAAAAAGCTCCCTGGAGGCATTCCTCTGTTTCGGAATACTTTGTGTTAGTCGGAGACACTGCTTAAGATACTGTCTCTGTGTCAAGGACAGGGAATACGTTGCATAAAGCACTTTGCTCAGAGGCCTGTTAAAGGCACCTTTATGTCTCTAATGGACTAGAGCAGTGCATGAGGGATTATTCAAAGGGCAGGAATGATCTTCCCCTTGTTTCAAGAAATATTAGTATCTCACAGACCACATTTTCATTTTCGTACAGCACTTCACAAGCCAAGTGAATGCTTCAGGACAAGTCTGTTATTACTCAGGAACAGTAGAGGATGGGAGGCAATATATTTATTTCTAGGAAGGGCATCTTCTGTCAATTCTCATTTTCTCCTTGGTTTTGAGCTTGCCTAGGAGCAATTCTAGTGAGATCTGAAGGGAATCGCCACGGGAGGTCACTGTGAACAGGAGTCCCTAAGAAGGTCTCAGAGGCCCTCTGCTAGGAGATGGGGGGACATTTTTTACTTTCTCTAATAGCTTCTACAAAACAACAAGCTCTTCTTCGCCACCCCCCAATAATAACCCACATACTTGTGTGAGATAGTATAGTTTTTCTGTACCTGAAATAAAATTAGAGACGATACAGTAATGGGTTCACAGCATGGATTATCTCCATGGCAATATATCTTATACTTTGGAAACTACTTGGTCTAGATGAAGTATGTTAACCCTTTGTTTTCTAACTAGATGCAAAAAAAGATGCCTGAATTACTCTAATCAGGTAATTTGGTACTGTAACTCTTTTTTTCTTTTTCTTTTTTTTTTTTAATATCCCCGTTTTCTGTATCCTCCCTGTATCTTTCCTACTCTATTAAGCTGGCATAATTAATTTTCACTCCATTGTGTATTACTTTCTTGCCATCAACTGCAGGTAAAATCGCAGTTCTCCAGCATCTATATGAGACAAAAGAAGCACTTTTAGACTTTCATATTAAGTACCAAATACCTTAGAGGTGTAGAAGGTGGAAGCTCTGAGCATGTCTCTTTCCCCTTGGGCTATCTTCCAGTGACTTGTGTGCTGTTCCACTTGGCCGTGGCCTGCTAATACCTGGTTAGAAACCAAGAGAATAAATGAACTGATGATGGCTAAATATTTACCACCCCGATTCCATTTTTTCTATATTCTTTGTTTTGTAACCCTGTTGCCACTGTTGATTTCCAAAAAAATCCACAGCAAAGCATGTTACCTATTACATTTTGACTTCAAGGAAAGGGCAAAGAGCCTTTTCTTAAGAAACAGTTTCATCATCAAAGTAATGCACAAAAAACTTAAAGAAAACATTAGAAGAGAATGATAGAAATGTTGGTTGAAAAGGAGGTCACCCTGTGGAGCATTCCTCTCAAGCCAAGATTGTCACCAACCCTAGATCAGGCCAGCCAGGGCTTGGACTGCTGGAGTATGGAGAACTTCCAAGGATGGAGTTTGCACTGCCTCTCGGGCTAATGCCTTCCAGCCCTGCCCTCCCCTCCCAATGGGGAACTCTTTCCACCAGGATGTTATAGTATCCACCAGTATGAGGCAGAGCTGGGCTGTGTTATGTTTCTAAGTGCTCTCCACGTAGCTGCAGGCTGCATAGCCACCTACTCCCTGAACTATACAAACCCAGCTTCCTCAGTCCCTCCTCACAAGTCATGTGCTGTAGGGCCGTTATTATCTTGGTAGTCTTCTGCTGGATTTTCTCCAAATTCTCAACATCTCTCTTGAGCTGGAGAGTCCAAAAACGGGTCACGGTATTTCAGGTGAGCCTCAACGAGTGCTGGGTTTAGATGAGTATAATAATTTATCTTGCTGTGCTGGTGGTTCTCCTTGTGAATGTGCATGTGGAGTTTGCCTTGTTCTAATGAGAGCACAGTCTTTAGCTTATTTTCAATGAGGCATCCACAGCAACCACCAGACCTTTTCTAGCATAGCTGGTACTCTGCAGTTTGGCTTCCAGCCTGCGCTGACACACAAGGTTATTCTGCCCTAGGTGCAGAACTTCTTGCTCTTCCTTGTTGAACTTGAGTTGGCCTGATTCTGAAGCTTTTCAAGGTCCTTCTGGACTGACTGGGTAAATCTCCCTGCTCAGAGATTGAATCTCTGAAATATGTTAAAAGTTCAGACTTAGCCAATTTAACCACATTGCATTAGGTTTATTAGAAGAGCGAGTCTCTTCGTTGTTATTAGAGACACATCATGCAGTTAATTTCTTTCCCCTTGCTATAAAACATTTTGAACAAGAGTGTTCTGCTGAAATAGAAGATCTGTGCCTGATCTTGACCCGTGTGCTCTAACTTGCATTATCATCTATTCTGTAAACTCCCTAAGGTCTGAGTTTTATCTTCCTTATTTGTTGTACTGCAGTCAATCCAGATCAGACTAAAACAAGAAGTTTTACCTAGTCCAGTTCAAAACAGGCATTCTGGATTCTGGCTGGCCCATTTCAAGTATTACGAGTCTTGTAGCTATAGTTAGTTCACAAGCTAATTTATTTCAGAATTGTCTTAAGCATCAGCAGTTTTCAAAAGGCAAAAACTCAATTCTGCCAGGACCCAATGCAGCAAATTCTGCCAGTAATTATTGTATTTTATTTCACTGATCAACATAAAGCTATTCCTCATTTCAAAACGCAAAAAATAAGAACAGCATTAAGATCGGTTGTGTTTTTTTTCTGTTTTTATTGAGTTAAAAGGTCTATTTCTTGCTTTACTTCACCACTGAATCATTTCAAAATCATTGAAGGCAAAGGTGTTACACTAGTATAAAATCAATAAGAAGGGAGCTAAAAGGGCCATGCTTTCTACATGCAGAGAATGAGAAATGAAAGAGAGGTTTATAATATCATAAACCATGGAATTCCGCCTGGTAATTACCCCTGATATGGCCTGCCAGGGAAATGACCGCCATCTGCTGCTGCCCACCAGTGCCCTGGAAATACAATCAGGCTGCTGGTATTCGCTGGAACTAGCAGTAAACTAATCCTCTCCATTTCAGCTCTTAAGATTACATGTAATTGTGTGTAAGATGCAGGCTCAGTCCACGCAGATTTTTCAGGCTCTGAAGTTGTGAAGATTGAAGTAGATCACATTTGTCCTAAACTTGCTGTTCAGCTTCCCCCTCTGTATTTGTATTTCATTGCAGCTTTTGTTTTTAAATTGCTGGCAAAAAATAGCTACTTGCTGAGGTTTCAGTGTATTCTCTCTGGTTCATGCATTTAGAAGTGCGACTTTCTGTCATAGAGCGGCTTTGAGCTAAAGTTAATCTTTTTCTTTATGAAACTGAGATAAGACTGCTTTTAAAATCAAGAAGATGTTTCAAGGTTCTGAGGGAGTTTTGGTAATATACACACATCTCTACAAGGAATAGACAGAAACTAGTGCGTGGTAAGGCAAAGTGTGATAGAGAAATCTGCTGAAATGAAAGAACTTACAGTAGGAAGAAACGGCACAGAAAAGTTAGATTACAAGAAGGAGGAGGTGAAATAGAAAAGGAGAGAATTTGTAAAGAATACAGGGGAACCCTAATTCTAGTTTGCCTGTTCCTACGTGCCTCCGATGTTCAATGCAATAATAAAACGGTACCTTCAATGAAGATTTTCTTGGTAAAATATAGAACGATAGAACTTAGAACAATAATAGAAAAAATACTGTGCAAGTTCCCTAGTTCAAAGTACAGCAAAGTACTAATATATTCAACCACTATCTCCTAAAGCTAGAGAATATGGAATTTAGGAAAAAAATGGGAGTATGAATAAGGCAGAAAGGAGAGAAGCTGCGGAGGGGTTCCATTTTGTTTGCTCTCCCTCCCCCATTTCAGATGGATTAAAGAATTATTAAAAATTAAAATGCAAAATCACTCTCAGACGAACCAGATAAGAATGGCTTCAGCTGAACTGGGTAATATCTGGATCCCAGGGGGACCCAATTCTTCTTCATCTGTTTTTGGCTATGATATAAAGGGTGTCTCTGAATCATTTGGAGGGGCCTGCAGCAGTAATAATGTATTCCTTAGAGCTGCGCCGCTCATTGACAGAATGCAGGACAAAGGAGGCAAAAACCACTGGAGAGGCTTTTTGTCAGGGTGAAATGAAGCACTCTGGCTTCTGTGAATGAAAACAAGACTATGGTGGCATTAGATACAAATTAAGGATGGAAATCGGCTCTGCCGAGGTATTTCCCAAAGGATAGCCATGTCAATTTTTGGTCAGCGTTACGAGGTAAAAAGGGTGTAGGGTTCAAGCTGAACTCGACTAAATCGTGGCATGTGTTTGCAAAATTAAGGTTGTGAATGTTTTAGAAAAATGCTGTAAAGTTTTGTTCATTTAATTGTGAAAGTGTCATTAGTGATTCAGGTGGAAAACATTACATTGATAGACAGTAGTGGTACAAGGAAAAATAAATCCACTGGCCTTTCAGGCAGTAATGGGCACTGAAGACATAATTTCCACTCCATGACACAGAAAACCCTGTTCCATACACAAATAGGGAGGAAAATAAGGGCTTACGTAGCATGCTAAAACAACCCAGTAATCTATATTAGGGACTCCCATGTGTAAGCTTACGAGAGTGGAAGAGTGGAAACTCCTCTGGCGTACCTGGTGGCTGTTAGTCACACCGCCTTGTGCAAACCCTCCTGCTCCCAGTGTGGAAAATGCAGCCGGCCCTACGGAAGGGAAGGCGGCACAGCGGTTGCCTCTAGCAGCGGGAGGCAGAGGGCATAGCAGAAGGTACTCTCTTCGGTATTGGTCTTCTGAGACAGCTGCTGCAGCTCTTCGCTGCTTTTTTCCCCCCTCTGTCTTGACTTTCAAGTCCGTGCTTTCCTTCTAATTATAAAGTAATAAAGGAACCTCACAGTGGTTCTGTGCAATCATCTCGAGGTTTTAGTCCCAATTCTCAACTCGCAATATTTTTATTTCAGCTTAATTTCCTTCTCTCCAGTGATATTACTCCCTGGTTTCATTGAAACACGACTTTCTGAACTATCTTTATGGATAACACAGAGATGCAAATTCAGCTAAACGTATATTAAGCAATTTATTGCAAGTGCTGCAGTACAAGGAGGAAGATGGAACCTAATGTGGAAAAAAGATCGCTGTAACATAATTCTGTTTCTACCTTTGCCCATAGTGAGTGAAAGATGGCACAATGCATAACTGTGAAGACAAAGGTACAGTATAATACATTTATCCTTATACCACTCAAGTGAAACAACTGTGAGAAAGATAAGGGTCCTAACCTCACGAGGTATATAAATGATAAATGTGCTATAATATTTCCAATCCTATTTTTCTCCTTTGATAATGCTGTTATCTCAAGATCTCTGACACAATATTATAGAGTACATTTTACTGTTTTATAAGTTGGTGTGCTATCTTTATAAATAAATATGTTCAACCTATCAATATATTAAATGAAAATGCTAACATTCTCTTAGCATGCCAACAAAATGAATAGCATCTTTACAATGCTGTTTGATATGCTGAAGCCTAATGATATTTCTTGTTCAGAGTCTGTAGCCATTCAACTTGAAAACAAATAATTAAAATAAATTATACCCGTAGCGTCTACAAACTAAGGAGGCGAATAAAAATAGCTGTGCAGGAGGGAGGTTAATACAGGGATATCTGTTGACAGCGTTATGAAGACCTCAAAGGGATTCGTATGTTCACTGCCTGCAGCGATGTGTGTGAGGAATCCCATGTCAGACTGTTAAGTTTAGCAAACAGGATTTCCAGTAATAGATTTTCAGAAAAATGTGGTTACCCAGGGGTATTGTGTACTTCCCAATTACTTGAACATTCAGAGAGACTTTGGCCTTTTTGTTCTCTGCTCATCTATGCTTGTGTGTATATGCATGTAATTGTTGGATTTGCTTGTTTTCTGTGGTTTTCTGCTTATGTGATGTTGCGCTCGGTGCAGTGAAGGAGACTTCGTGACCTTTAACACAGCTGCCAGTCACTTTCTATAGGTGCCAGCGCAGATACATGCCAGTTTTTCTGATGGTGATGAGTGACTCTCGCCGCTGTTGTCGTTTCGCCTCACAGCTCCTTTTAGTTTTCTTCCTCTGTTATCCTTTTCAGTGCTCAGAGGAAAGTTCCCGTGTCTGGGAAACTTTAGGTCCTGAATATTATTAATGCTGAAGGCTCTGAGATGCAGGCTTCTCCGCCGTGCTGAATAGCTAATGACCATGAAGTTTCTACTGCGAGAAAATCATCATTAACAACCCAAAACTCTCAGCTTGGGGCAGACCATCCTCTTTAGTCTTTTCTGTGTGTTCCGATATCTGTTTATTGGCGCTCATCGTTTCAGAGGAAGGAGCCAACTGAGGTGATACACGAGTAGAAACAAGGAGAGAATTTTAATAAGGAAAGCAGCATGGGCCAAGTGGCCATCTCTGTACTTTAATATGCCTTGCGGTCTTGTTGTCTCCAAACACATCAGACTATAAATAGCTCCATTTTCACCAATCTGCTACTCTTGCAGAAGAGAAAAGAGGCACTAGGCAGGGCTACACCATCTTGCTGGGCAAGAGCAACCCACGTCAGCCCCTTTGGTGCCTGAGCTGGCATCTGTCCTGCCCACCAAGCACCCCTTTGGGGTGTTTGTAGGCACGACATATGCCCCAAAGGGCTTATGTCACCCCAAAAAAGGCTGGATCCATTTGCAGCTGTGTGCATACTCAAAAAAAAAAAATCAGTCTTTGACAGCTGATGTGACTTACCACCAACTGAAAAGGGAAAAAATGGAGGGACCAGGACAGACGGGTTTGCAGTGGCCTGCAAAGGAGGTCCTGTCCCCCTCCACCCCAAAGGATGTCAGTAGCTGTGCCAGAGCAAGCAGCTGAGCCTGTTCCCTGTCTCTCATTACCTGAGTGCCTGAACAGAAGATGAGAACCCACACGACGACGGGAATCCAGCCTAATTCGGGATCTGAAAGTTAATTTGCTGTTGGCCTATAATCTTTAGATGATCTAGGCTTCTCTGAATAAGGCTGGTAACAAGATGTCTCTTTTTCTACCCTATTTTTCTTTTGTCCCAACTGCTTTCTCAGGAGATCCTAGTCCATAAACAAAAAGTAGAATAATAAAAAGCCAAAGGGAAATGGAGGAAAGTTTTCACAGGAAAAAAAAAAAAAATTAATTCAGATTCAAAAGATGAGAAGAGTTCTGGCTAACTTTTGATTGGTTTAAAAATCACTTACTTTTCCTAAACTAATGTCTGGAAATAATTTTTTTTCATTTAAAAAGGAGGTGGTATTTTAGATTTAGTTCTCCTTAGGGAGACCTATTGTTAGCTTGAACTTGTATCAGACTTCTTTTTTTGATATAAGTTTCATAATTTTGGGCATATCAATGAACAGTGTCACACTTAACCTGTCTGCCTCTTTGGATTTGAAAAACAGTAAGAATACTTCAGTGATTCAGTTACAAGACCAGAAGTCAGAAGATCTGGGGACAGATTTAAGACTTGTCTGAATTCATCTTAGCTATTTATGGCTTCAGAGTAAGTAACCTAATTTACATCAGCTCAAGACCTGCGCTTTGCAACCTCTTCCCATCTATTTCCAACTCTGACCAAAAAAAAAACTACTTACGTAAGAAGTCCAGCAAATGACTTAACCTCTGTACCCCAGTTTTCTCTTTTGTAAAACAGGGTGGTGATGATAATGATAATTACATACGTTGCTTAGTGATAGCAAACAACGGAATTCGAGATTTTCAGAATGAAACGTTTGTGGAAACAAGAAACTGTACGGGAATGATATCTAGGAATATCTTGCAAGGAAATGGCAGTTTGATTTTAGAAGCCAAGCCTGTTTCCTCCATGTTTTCAACCTATTTAAATCATGACTCTTTAAAGATGGATACCTTCCCCTCCTCGCTCTGGTTTCTGTACAGCTCTGGACACACTGATAATAAATTTAACTAAAAATGCTGAGTTGCTCATGCCATGGGAATGTGCCTAAAGCACAGTTATCGCATTCGTTGCCTTTGCAGTTTCTCGGCCTATATGTGTCTTTGTAGAAATCAAAGGTTATTTCAGTGCTGAAAATGGTGTTGCTGTTATTTCATTGTGCTGAGCTTTTCATGCAGTGCGGTAGCTCAAAGAGGTGAGAGAGCTGTCCATTTTGGAAAGAGAAAGCTGAGACCATCCATTTAATGTCACTTAGGACCTATTACAGCAGAATAATTTGGTCATTTAGAATTTTAGATCACAGTATAAATAGTCTAAAGCTACGCTGCATCCCAGAGGTGAGAAGATGGAGACTATTTGCAGTCATAATACCAGATGTTTAGCCATTGCTATGCATTCAACAACAAAGAGTGAAAATAAAAAGCGAGCTGTTAATTGGGGATATTTGGAGTCATGTCACAGGTGAAAGATGATCTAAAATGCTGCTTCATAGCACAGTGCAATAGTGAAATTAGCACATGTCTATTATCACTGCTTGCAACTCTGCAGGAAACGAATGGAAAGAGCTTAATCCTTTCAAGCTTCTCTAAAAGGAGAAATATAGGATTTCACCTGTGTTACTGAGTTCTCCTTCCTCTCTTATTCCTTGCCAAATTCTTACTGCATAGCAGATATTTATTATTTAATAGTAATAAATTGCCTTGACTGTAGATTGAATAAATAACTGTAGAGATGAGGGACCCGATCGTTCATTTTTAGAGGCAGCTGTAGTGATCCATTGTGGTAACGGTTAGAAAGGGAAAGGGTGTAGTCTAAAATTCCCCCTCTTGAACCAGTTTCAGGGAGTTCTCTTTCCAAAGCAGTAAAAGCAAAGGCATTAATTATACATTTCCATTATGACAGAGCCAACATCAGCAGTGACTAAAACATAATTTGTTTAGGTGGCAGTGCAGGCTGTTCTCTGATCAAGTTTTGTTTCCCACAGGGAGGCATCAGTCTTAAATTACACAGCAAGCAGGCAAGAGAAAGGAAGCAAACAATAAAACACTTCCCAGAGGAAGAAAAGAGGAAAATTTGTCTCTCAACGTCCTATTAAATAAATAAATCTACATTTTTTTTGTCACTTGGCAAAAAATCAGCAATGGGGTTCAACTTTAATTAAAGGAAGTATGTTTTCTGTGGGGCTTCATAGGATTCTATTTTAGATTTCCAGTGATAAGTTGCTTTTAATGCAAAGGAACTTTCCCACTGGAAGGAAGGAAAAAATGATAGAAAGAAAAATCCTTGGGCAGTGCTGACAAGAGGGAAATATGGGATATCTTACTTGTCCTACTGTAATCCATAAAGATAGAGTAAGGTACGTCTTTAGTAAGGTATGCACAAAACCAGGACCAGTCTCTATCAGCATATTTAACAGCAACACTATATGTTATATACCTATATATATTATATATCTATATCTGTATATTTACATACAATTGTATGTAATTGTACATACAAAAGTTAGACATGCGTCTTTGTGCAGAAGTATGTTTTAAGCTAGAATTCAGTTTAATGCTTTTAAGCAAGGGCGTAATTTTACTTTATCTTCAATTCCAGGGGATCTATTATTTTGCATAAATATATGAACATATTTTAGTACCTTACCGAATCAAAGACCCCAAAGGAATGCTTTTGTTATTTGCTTTTAATTTTTGGCTGCTATAAAGAACCATTGGTTGTGATTTTCTATTGTAATTTGACTTTTAATATCATATCCCCTGACTGCTTCAGCCTCTCTTCATTGGGCGTGCATAAAGCAAAAGCAAATATAAGCTGATTTCTTATTATCTCCAACACTTTCAGGAGAAACAATAAAAAACTAGGATGAGCTATGTGCCATTTAACAGGAGCATCTTCCTGTTCAACATACCATTCCCCCTCCAGTGGAGTTTGCTGGCAATTTCAAATGAATGAATAAACAAATCCAAAAATGCACGTCATTTACCCCATGTGCAGCAAATAGTCCTTTGGAACTGCTATTGTGCAAAATTAGATTCTCTCTAATACAAGTGAAAACCCTACGCGTCATGAAAATGGTTATGGAGAATGTTGTGTGAGCTTAGCAGGTTTGATTTAATTGAAGTAGTTAATAATTCCTGGTTTTTAAAAAATAAGAAAAGATCCTTCTGACCACTTAAACGTTCTAAAGCGATTAGATACTAAAGAGAGTCACTGCCAAATATTACTTTGAAAGGGAGCGAAAGCAGCATTGTCTCCTTATTGCAGGCTTAAACTAGCGTGGTTTATTTTACAATTGAACCATTTAGTCACGCTTTAATTATAAAGTTAACTATACTATGCTAGTTATTTGGAACCTTAAAATACAGTGGTCTAAGAGCATGTATTTTGATACATCTGGCATTCATAAACGGCCAGGTTGCATCATTGATTCCCCAAAAGGAATGATGAAAACACAGATAAAATGCTATATAAAGCCATAAAAAAATGCTAAGAAAGTGGTCTGGGAACAGAAGATCTCAGTCTTTTACATGCATGAACTGCCTGCCTGCCACCAGTAATTTTCTCCTGAACATTTCAGGACAGCTAAGACAAAACCAGGGCGTCTCACAGGCATGTTGGTTCACTCTTCCTGCGGTGGAGGGTGACTGCAGGAGCGAGGCAGTTCTGCACTGCTGATACGTGTTTGCCCGTCTTTAATCAACATGGTCAGACAATAAGAGAGATCCTATGAAACTGCGGCAAAAAAGTAGATGATGTGACTCAGAATGAAACGTGAGAAAGATAGTCAGCCAAAAATGTGCTCAAAGGATCCAACTTTTAATAGGCAGGATTCATTCCGGTTGGTTTGGTTACCCTCCTGAAACGCAGAACTGCAGAGAGACCAGTGAAGTTAGAACCACGAGGTTCAGTCCATCAGACCAAGAGGGAGACTTTACAGCCTGACACATCCAACCCATCTGTGACAGCCTTTTGTGAAGGCAGGAAATCAAATGAGTAGATGCTGGAAAGGTTTGCTGATAAGTTTTCATCTGTACTGACTCTCTCTGAGTGCCCAGCAAATTCATTGGGAAGAAGATAAGGCCATAGGAAGAGAACAGCTCTTCTTTCCTTGCGTTTTGGTGCACCTGCTGTAAATGAGGTGGTGAGAAGAGGAAACACCTCACTGTCCTGGCAGTGCTCAAGGGCAGGAATTCTGCCTGTTCCTGGGAAGACCATCTGGTCTCCTGCCCTAAACATGCCAGTTCATTAAAAGAAGAGCTTTTCCTATCTAATAGGTACAGTTAAACCTTCCCAGGTGGTTCAAACTTTTACTTCCATCCTTGTTACAGCAGAAATTAAAACCTATGACTGGAATAAGGTTGAATAATTGGTTCCTACATTGCTTATAGCAACAATGTTTGCACCAGGGAGCAATGGATATGATGTTCTATGTCCAGGTCACCATAGCTAATCTTTTCACTTTGTGAAAAGCACCTTTTTTTGTCTCTTCACCACAGCCTTTTCAATGGATAAGACAGAGTTGCCCTGATTTATGTTACTGATTTTACTTCAAAGACAGAAAATGATTAAATGACTGGATGGAGGTTTGTAGGTGTATGTGTACAGGGGTATGTACATGCAATCTCATCTGTTGAAAATGGATAATAATATGACAATGAAGTATGTAAATGGGGCAAATAAAATGAACGATGCTAATCAGAGCTGAAGAAGAATAATCCTGGTCCTGCTAAAGTCAATCGGAAAAACTCCTACTGACTTGGGAAGGTCAGGATTTCAACCAAAATGTCAACACTGAACTATAACAGAGTTACAGACTGGGAAATCTTGTTCTGTACTTTACTTTTGCCGAAGCAAATTGTAAAGACGATTCCAAAATCAAAGCCCTGAATGGCAGTACCTCAAAACATGATGAAAACTCAAATCAAAAATTAAATGTAGTAATTCAGGACTAACCCTACATATCTGTACCTCAGTACCATCTTTTGGTCCTTTATAAAGTGTTTATGTTACTAGAAAATTACTGTTGAGAAGTCATTCCAAACTGCGTGACAGTTAAGTGCAATGACCAAATGGTCTTGCTCTGATTGTCCCTTGATTTGGTTGGGGCAGGAGACTGCAGTGCTGTAGGAGACAAGAAACTGTTCAAAACAGGAGAGCAGGGGGGGCGTGAGTGCAAAAACACAATTGCAATGATAGACGCCAGCCTGCTGGAGTAGTTACAAAGTGAATTCCTGTGTCATTTGGATAGTTTTTGTTTAGTTTATTTAAAAAAAAATAGTAAAACCCCTTCTTATCTCGCTTTTCTGTATGCATAATTCTTCATAGGTCTTGCTATGTTTTGATGGTTTAGAGCCAAACCAAAAAGAACCAGGCAACTTCAAGAAGTACGTTTTGTTTTTTTTTTTTTTTTTGATGCCGGAAACTGTGAAATTAATTGGGTTTGAATTGTTTTCTGTATTTTCGGATTTTGTTTGTGAGAAGTTAATATTCCTAGAGAGAATTTTGCTTCTTTGGTTTTGCTTTCCCTGAAAAAATAGTTATTTAATGATAATACATTATGTGACACTTTACATTCTGTTTGAAAAGCCATCTTTTATTTAACAGTGTTCTGACAATGTTTTTAAGATAATTTATCTACAGTCATTGTCATTTATTCACACTGTTAAAATATCATGCAGGCTTCATGAATAGGGACAATAAGATCATCTTTGAAAGTTCAAAAATGCATTTTCTGCAACCGCAGCTGTAATAGAGTTGCACTTGGGGAACATTTTTCCTCTGAAGCCTTGTGTTTATGCAGCTTTTATGACCTTAAGGAAAGATCTCAAGCTGATCCGTAGTTGTAAGATTATTTTCCTCCTCATAAATATGGCACATAAGACTGACTACCCAGATTTACTGAAATCGCTGAAAACGTCTTCAGTTTCTTCATGTTGCAGATGAAAGCTGGGCAGGAGGAAGAGCTTTCCCCCTGCGTAAACGTTCTAGTTTTCATGGGTAGACATCAGGGTTTCCTGGAAGATGCCAGGCTGAAATGGTTTGGATGTGAAAAGTGCCATTTGGTTATTATCCAGACATAGCGAGCCATTATCTAAATTGTTCTTTTTTTGGGGTACAATGAATGCTGGAATCTCAGTAATTTCCTTTCCAAGCCCATTGAAGTGGACAAAGTTTTGGACTAAACACTGTTGTGAGCAGATTGGAGACCCAGATAAAAGGAATTAAGAAGAGAGGTTGCTCTGGCTGTTCATCTCTTTAATGTGTGTATTTGAAATTTGGAAGTCTGCTGCTGCAGATTGGCTGCTTGTTTCCCAGGCACAGGCATTCTTAAGTCTCCTTTTAACTTGCTCTCCTCAGCAGGATTTCTTCTACTTGCTAATTGCCAGCAGTGAAAAATCTACAGAGGCAAATTGATGAGGAAGAAAAGGTTTCCAAACCAAAGTGGCTGAAAGAATTCCAGCCGTTGGCTGGGAGGGGGGCGGCGGCGGGGAGGGGCAAAAAGAAAGGCAAAAGCTTTTGGCGTTCTACTCACTTCCTCTTTTCTTTTTGGTTACAATAAGGAAAAGATCTTTTCCTACTAATTCTATTGACAATGATTTGGCACCTCAGGAAGTATTTCTGCAGTCTCTCATGCTCCCAGCTCCATAAATAGGCAAGAGATCAATAGTTGAAAGTAAACATGGTAACTACAACTTCTAGATTCATGTTAAAGATTATGTATTTGCTATTTTTTTCAGCTCTGAATCACAGCATAGCTTGAGCAGAGTGGTGTACGGCCCTTTGGTGTGGATCAGCAAGGACGTATGTTTTCCAGTTCCAAGTAAGTGCGTTTCTTTCCCTCCTAATCATGCTAAATAGCAGATATTTGTAATACAGAGTGATAGACCTTAAAAAGTAATTGTACATAGGAAATCATCTGCTGGGAGAACTTCTAACAGTTTCTGCAGTTATCTGTTCTTGGCCCAGTACTAGCCAATATCTGTGTCTGTTAACTGAAGTCATAGGCCAAATTGGTGTAGTTCTAAATGAAAACAGCATTTGGCTGCGCTGGGCTGGCAGGCTTACTCTGGGCCACAGCTTTAAAACAAAGTAGTAAATTTTACAGAGAACTGTAGTTTCGCAGAGGTAAACTGAAGAGACGGGTAGTTTTTACAGAGTTGTCTAGGTCATCAAATTTTCTGTATTTCCAATGTGGTGTTATATCTATATAGATCAATATTTCTCTTGAAACAAGAATATAAGCCACACTTACTGAGGAGACTTGTAGCATCACAGGTTTAAACCAGGCTCCTTATTTAAAATTTTAAGATAGGATTCCTGGATGGAAACTCAGGAGAACATGGAGTAAAAGTAGGTATTTACTTTTCTACTGTATGTTACATTCATGAGAGCATTATCAATTGTTGGGTAAAGTTTCATTGTAGTTTTAAAATGAGCTCAAGAAAGAGCTGCAGGAGTAATTTGAAGTTAAAAATACCTGCTTTTCAGCAGGAAAGTAAAGAAACACTAGGAAGCATACTCCTTTAGTACCCATTCAAGAAGGTGGGTTTTGATGATTTTTCAATTGGCATGCTAACGCACAAGAAATTCTAGGGACAGAAAGTTGAATCTAGTTTCAGATGAGAAATAAGGTATGTTTATAACATAAGATGTAATTAATTACTGAAACAACTCTATCAGGGGTATTTTGGTTGAAGTCTTCAAATGAACTTTTAGCGACATGTCTTAGCTAAACCAGAAATGCTAGATTCTTTGCAAGGCTCATGGGAAGTCAGTTTCTAACGTTCAGAGCTTTCTGCACTTTTCTCAGCAAAGTTGTGAAGCTTTTTCCATACATTGTCTCTATTCTAATCTCAAACATTTTTCCATGACTGTGTAACACGGGATGATGGCTTCCTTTTCTGCCAGACAAAAAAGCTGAGTTGCTTTAACTCTTGCACTAGAAAGAGAATGAGATCTGAATGTATTTCTTTATTTTTTTTCTTTGCTGGATTCCTTTTTTTTCCCCCACCCTCATTTTGAACTGTTTGTATCATTCAAAACAAGACAGAGATGCTAGGTGTTTAATACAGATCTTATCAGCATTGTGTGCATGTTCTTCGGTGTTAAATTGTCCTTTTTTTTATATATATCCAAAGACTTCATCAGACCTTTACCAATGGCAAGCTTATGTACTGATGTGCTTATAGTTGATGACTCATAAATCCTGTTTTCTTAGAAAGGGTCTTTTGTCATAGCTTGAATGTTTTCTTCACATGTATCTTACACTGAATTTTTCTGTATTAAAACTTACTTATTGGCATCCAGGCAATCTGATAATTCTTCAACGGTTCTCTTAATTGCTTATTATCCTTAAAAACTTTTGTAGATGTGGCAGAGATGCTGGTAATTAGATTGTAGTCCGAATTACTGATGAAAATACAGAAGAGTGCTTGTCAAAATACGGACCTCATAAGGGTTGTTGGTGGTTCTCTATCAGGAAATTTCAGTTTGATTTAACTTGAAATCCATTTTATTGCATGATCTGTTCATTCCATTTACAAGTTTTCTTTAGTTAAGTAAAATGGCCTGGAGAGTGGAAAATTAACAGAGGTGGCTTTATCAATCAAACCTGTGATTTTCAAAAAAAACAACAACCCCCCCCCCCCAAGTTTGCTAGAAAAGATTTGAGCTGAGAGAACTGTATGAAAAGCCTTGAATTATTTTTATGAAGTTTACTCCTCTTAGGGGCTTAAATAGATAGTCCCTATTGAAGATTTATCAGGACTTTCACTTACTGGTTCCCCAGGGCAATTATCTTATCCCATTCTTTTTGGGTACCAAAAGGGATGGATATTATTCCCACTTAATGCAGAATCACACTGCAAGGTGAACATCTCGGAAATACTTTAAGCCATAGAATATTTCCACCTTCACCAAGAGACTGAAACACTCTCCAGGCCAGGACAATTCCCCAAAAGAAAGCTGAAGAGCCTGGTGATCGCCTGGCACACACCTTGTGATGGAAGCAGCTTTGCTAAGGAACGCTTCCCAGAGAATCAGCGATTCCTGTAATCTCTCTGTAGTTCAGAAAGCAGAAGAAATCAGGAAGGTACAAATATCTGAGGGGAAAAAAAAAAAGAGGTTTAAACAGCCACTGTGTCTTAGGAGGTCACTCCGTGTACTTTTTCTCCAGAGGCCGCCAGAGCCTTGTAGAGCTCAGGTCAAATGAAATGGCCTTCCTGAGCTGCCTCCCCTTCATTTAGAGTAATATGTGGTCTCTTAAAGGAGCTATATGGGAAAAGCACTGCTGCTCTCTCTGCACGCCCTACAACAGTGCCAGTAGAGGTGAATGGGTGTGCAAGGAAGTCATTCCGTAACTTATTTTTCTCTAAGCCAAGGCAGAAAGTATGGAAGGGGGATGTAACCCATTCCCTAGGCTCTCCTGTTGTGATGGAGACCAGTAATTTGCCAACTCACTCAAAATGCTGACAGGAAACTCGGACTATCTCAAATAAGAAAAGGGGGATGCTGGTAATTTCTCCAAAACCTCAGTGTGGGAATTCCAAATTTGATTTAAAATGCAACATCTGTTCCATCGTCCAAATGTACTAGACTATTTTAATGCCAAGTAAGTTTTAATTCTTGTACATATAGGTTTCCAAAGTGAAGACAAAGAAAAGCCATAATAAGAGGTGAGAAGCGTTCTTGCTATATCTTCAGAAATGAACTAGAAATAACACCCGAGTGAGGGAATTATTTATAGATAGCAGAATCTGAAGAGAAATGCCAAGAGATGTCAAAACTGATTGAAACATGCAGCCTTGACAGCTCTGAAATTCATAGGCTGACTGTCTGCCAGAATTTGTGCGGGATGCTTTATTTTCTTCAGCCGCTAGGTTTGGCTATCAGTGGGGTATAAATGGGTGAAGGAAAACAAGAAACTAGGAAACACTTGTTGGCTCTACTTCCCTCCCCCCGTCTTGCGCGATGTATACTATTAACCACTCTGATGCGGTTGAAATGATAGAACTCATGCGACTCACTGAAATACCGCTCTTTTCATTTGGTGCAAAAAAGCAGTTTAAAATAGCGTTCAAAAAGATTAAATTGGACAAGCTTCCTATGCAAAGTTGATTCTTGATTATGATGCTGAATAATGGTTGCATTCTGATCGTTTTAATGCTTCACCCAACAAACAAAATTATATAGAGAAGCAGCACCAGGTGGGAATGATATACAACGAGCTCTGTTCTCCGGTCAGGGCACAGGAGTACTATGCCTTTGCACTGAAATCTTTGAAGTTACACTATTATAAAAAATGTATAATAAAAAGAGAATGAGACACGGTCGTTTTTTCATTGTAGACGTAAATTAATCATAGTTCTGTTAAGAGTGGCTACATAACATCAGTGTAACTGAGGCAAATTATATAAACAAGGCTCCCAACACCACTGAAAATATAAATATTATTACCCTGTATTATTAGGTCTTTATCTACCTTATTTTCCTTTCACAAAAAGGCAAACTGAACTGTACAATAGTTAACTGACCTATTTAAAGTTGCACAGTATCTTCACAGGTACATCTGAAACTAGATCTCAGATCATCTTACCCCGATTCTGCATAAAGACCAATAAAATGACTTTCTTTTCTACAAAAAGAAAAATAAATAGGCTTTGAACAATGACATCTTACATATAAAGGCTTTGTCAGATGTAACACTGTAGGGATTCTCTCTTATTCAGGACCCATTATAATCCAAATCATCCCAGAGACACATATGAAAGCAAGATACATGCCTTGTTCTTCTTGTCTTGTAAACTTTAGAGGAAAACTATCTTAAAAAAAAATAAAAATAGCAATTATGATTATTCTACAGTTTTAATTTACATGTAAAGCTCTTACAGAGATACAGTAAAATAAGCTCAGAAATATTTTAGGAAGTATTCATCAGATTTCATTACTATAGATTTCAAACTGATATTTTCAAAGAACATCAGTTATCTATTCATAACCACTTCTTAGAGTGGAAAAGTACCTTCTTATAATAAAAGCAAATTTAGGAGCAATACATTAAAATTGCAAAAGAGATTTTTCTACTGATTCGGTGCAAACAGAAGATAAATTAAACACTTCAATATTTCAATAATCATCAGAAATACCTTTCCAGTTTCAAGACGTAGATATGTAATCAATTTTATCTCTCTTTAATTATGTTTCATAGCATAACCTTCTGCTGACAGACTACTCAAGGCTTATGTCAACCAGAATAATAGGTTGCACTTGTTATTGATTTAACTATCACTTCTAGGAACTGATCTTGTGGTTTTATTAGACTGTTTTTAACAGTTCCTTTTGGACAAGCTAATTCTACAGTTCTAAACAAATATAGATCACGTTCTCTCGAGATGTGCAATCGTTATACCTTCCTTTTAATCATCTATGATGATCAATTAAAATTATGGAGCATTCAAGCAGATGTTCAGATGCATTATGTTGGACGCAGTAAAGATAGAAGGATGAAATTAAGAAAGAGCATGTATACAAGACAGATTTACGCATAATTATTTTATCTGAGAATTGATCCCTTAAAGTTTGTAGAGTTTTTGACTACAAATCATAAGGATTTTGTTTCCGCATTTCTGTTTCAATATATCCCCAGGAATTAAGGAACTCCACCAGGTCCTTCAGGGTAGGAACACCACCTGACCTTCCATAAAATAACATTCTTTTAAATTTGGTTGAAACTGTCTTAGTTAATGTTTCAAAGTCCTTTTTTTTATATTCAAATCCTAATTCAGTGCTCAATAAATTAGAAATAGCGAGGCTTTTCTTTCACTGTCGATGCATACCTATGTTTTCTCTCTTCCCTCTGCTTTTAAACTTTCCCAGCTGTGTGCTTCTGAACAGGCATTTAGATTTCTCCATTATGGATTTGTGGTCCTTGCCTCTAGGTTCATGGGCGCACATTTACATTCCTACACCATTTGCTATGCGCCCACAACATCTTTCTGCCATACACAGGTGGTCACTAAAATCTCAGGGACGGCACTTAGTAAATACACCTTGCTCCGCTGAGGTGCGCAGAAGGCTGCTGAATTATGCGAGCTGAAGGTGCCGTTTATGCTGCAAGCCTGAGGCCTCAGCCTGCAGTGCTGGGCTGTTCAGTACACTAAAACCCAGGAAAGTTTCTGTGGTCCTTAAAGCTCAGTTACATGAATGGACAGATTTATATCTGTATTTATGTGCTAAAGGACGCACATGCCTGCCTGGTTCTGTTGGGAACCAACATCCTCGCATACAAGAGACCAAGAATCCACAGCAATGGCACCAGGCTTTTAAATACTCTCTTTCTCTGAATTTAGCAGTTTTTCTTACAGATTGCTCAGCTCACCTGTTTTTCTCATTTGAAACTTCTGGGGTTTTTTGACAGGTGAGGAAAAGGTGAATATTTCTCTTTTCATTACCATGTTTCCTATGTTTAATTTTCTTCATTGTCTTTCTTTTCCTTAATAGAGTTGAATAATTAATGGAGTTTCTGCCTCCTAACTTTGTAGTACAAACTGGTGAATCATCACAGATCTTTCAGTGTTACCTTTAGGGAAACAGGGAACTACCTTCAAAAATCTCCTATTATAGGTAAGTAATTTGATTTCTCTTCCCCATAAATCATTCTTTTTTAGAATATAAAATTAAAGAGATTTCTTGACATTTACCTACCCTTACCTAGGAAGAAAACAAAACTGAAAGACACTTCTTTTATGTTTGCTGTACTAAAACTTTGCATGTCTTTTCAAAGTTAGATGTGTATAAGCTTTACCTTATTTTAAAATAAAAATAGGAAAAATAAGATAAAATACAAAACTTTCTTGTGAAGCACTCTGGGACTGAATTTCCTTCTTTGCACTTAGGCTGAGAGGATGATGAAATGTCATGTAGATCGTATCTGCCTCATCTTCTGAATATAAAGCTCTTGACAATCGGAATCTGCTCATGCAATAGTATGGAGGCTTGTTCTGAACCATACTTTCCATAAAGTTCAGAAAGAGCTGAACTTATTTTACTTCTGGAACTCAGCAGGAATCATATGGAAGTATTTGAATTACCTTCCAACTTACTATTGCAATATTTTTGGTGAAGTGAGTTTCAGCAAAATTATTGACAAAACTCCATTGACGTAAAAACCCTTTACAACTTTACATTGCATTATTGGTTTATACTCACTGCTGTTCCTGTTTTACAGTAGCATTAGTGTTGTAGGAAAGAGGCTGACAATAGTCAAATCATAGCAGAATTTTTCTTGCTTTTCCACCTTGTTAGCTTCAGCAGAACAACTACAAATGTGTTGGGAATAGATACGTATAGCTGGCAGATTTGCTCAGTATGCTTCCATCTTCTGACTCGTTCTGTTGTATATCTGCATATTATTCAAATCCACCGATGTTATTAGGTAGAGAAATAATAGTAATGATTGTGTTCAACCCGCTGCAACGTGTCCTATCTCTTAGAAACATCTTAAAGTTCATTAGAGTATCTTAGTGTTTGAGTATCTACTGTTAGAGTAGATACCGTTAGAGTATCTACTGTTTGTAGCAGACTTTGAGGTATGTTCATTGGTTCAGATGAAAACCTACGTGTATGTATATACTCTCTTTAGTTATCAGACCTACTGTGCATATATACTATATAGTTACATTTATATACATTTATTCAATTTCAGTTGCTTTATCAAAACGTACTTGCTTTCCATTATAGTCAAATACAGGCAGCCTTTCTGACGTTTTGCTTCCCCTTTTTAAAGAAGTGTTTTGAAAATACCTTTCCATGTGGTATTGCAAGCTTTCTAAATAGCTCTATTTTCTTAGCTATTTCGTTAAAAAGAAATCGAAACTAATACTGAATTTTGGAGCACCAAAATAAGTCCATGTACTTGACAACCGAAAGGATAGCAAAGACCTGGGAAACGTATCAGTGGTAGTCATTGCTATTTAAATTATTGTGCTTCTTGCTAGTTAGTGGCGTGTCTCCTACAACTGTAAAACTGGTATGATAACTATGTAAAAGTTGTACTAAGAATAACTCTAGTTATTTCATTGGTGTAATCCATTTTAAAGAACAGACAGAACATTTTGTTTATATAATTATGCTTATTTTAATAACATGCATTGCTATTTTAGGCCTTTTCGGTACAAAATCAGACTTGTAAAATACAGATTTTTTTTTTCTTTTTTTTTTAAAGCTCAAAAATAGACAAGTTACAGCTTGCAGGATCAATGCATTGCTGTGAAGAAAACCAAGGCATGAAAAATTGGAGGGCAAGACTGGTGAAAGCAAAAGCGAGATCGTCAGGTAGAGATGTGCTTTTGGAACATTCTAATTACTGAGTGTGTTCTAGTACATAGAGCATCAACAGGGTGTAAAAATAAAATGGTTATTCATAGTTACTTATTTCTGTTGTGCTGCTTTTTCTATTGAACAGAATTTTTAATTAGCTTTGCAGGTTTTGCATGGTTTCTAGTGACTATACAACGTTTCTTTCAGGATGTCTGGGTCGTTATTTTATACTTACTTTATATTTTATCAACCTTTTTTCATGGTAAAGTTTCACAGAACATCTTCTCCATAAGTACCAGTTTTTCAATTTGACAGCTCCATGGATTTCAAGCACAGCTGGAACATAAGAACTTTGCGCTACTTTTTGTTAAGAACACTGTAAGTAATATTAAAACTGAATATGTGGTTAGACTTAAGAACAAACAAGGTCCGCAAGAATTGAGGCTGGTATTTAAAACTTGCATTTGAGGTAGGCAGAGTGGCAAGTTAGTGCTTTCCTGCTTGATTCTATTCTTTTTAGGTACTCGATAAGTCAAAGATGAACCGCACTAGTTATACAGTAAAGAAGATTTAATTTTTTTTACTTCAGCAAAGCATGTGCCTAATATTGTATTTCATTTCTACAGAGTATATCTTAGATTATGTTTTTTGCTGGGTTCTAGAAAAAGATTCAAAATAAAGGAATATGCCTTTAAAGAAATAACTGTATATCCATATTTTTAGAAAATGATACTGCACGATTTCATTTAAATAGAATCGAAAGACATATTGGAGACTGCAAGAACTGAGCGGGTTCCAAACCCACGTGGTTACCTGGGGTGCCGTTACAATTCACTACCGGAGCTGCACCTTTCACTTTCAGTAAGAAGGCAGCGTAATTGTGTATTTCTGCAAAGCTTTAAACTACCTTCTCGCACCTGGTAACAGTAGTTGGAGTCAAAAAACTTGCACTATCCAGAAAACTTGCAGTGATCCTAAAATACTCAGTGCAAGGGTTGTCTCTTAAGGTCCTGAATACACTGTATGTGATCGATATTTGAACTATATTCCTTTGAGAAGTCAATAATTTCGTTGTACTGAGTCTCTTTGCATTTTTATGTTACCTTCCACCCTTCTAGCGCACAGTGTTGCTACTGGGTTGATTCTGAACTTTCTGTATCTTCCAGTTACTAGTAAATCTGGCAAATTGTTCTTCCTTGTATTAAATAAAAAAATTGTAGTTAGAGCAATCTATGATTAATCCCATGTGTGATGTTTAGCTCTTCTGTGTCTTTCAAAACTGGGGGATTTTTATGGAAAATTTTCCCTATTTTGATTTCACCTAAAAATATTTTGTTTTGCCACCCAAGAGATGACGACAGCCCATTTAAAATGTTCATTGTTTCAGCGAACTGAGTTAAAACTGCCTTAAATCTTGCCTGAGAGAAGGACCTCTGTGGGCACACAAACCTGATGCAGAAACCTGAAGAAAAGGAACATGGATGGCGAATTTCCATTACTTTTACTCTGTATCCCAGACTGATCTTCTGGTACACATCGAGGTGTCACAGTGAATTAGATGTCGTAATGCCAAGCAACGCTCAGGTTAAATATGCGACTAGAAAAACCAGGCTGTGGTTTACGTTTGCCCGGGTCTCCCATTCCTGGATGAGGTGAGGTTCTCACTCGGCACAGCTGCAAACACGGGGTTTGCTTTCTCGGTCTCCTACTCCCCCCAGCTGCACCTGGGGCATCGCCACCCTGCAGGGCACCTCTGGGCCCAGGTGAGTCACTTTTCCTTCAGCTCGGCTCCGCCGCTGGCGCGGTGTGACACAGCTCCGTGGTGAGGGGATGGGAGGAGGCTGGGGGCGGGGGGGTGTCCCGCCAGGGGACGCACACTGAGCATTTCACCCTGATTTCTGTTGCCTGAAAATTTCAGCTCGTTGCAGACCACCCTGCGCTTTCCTGACTGACAGTTCTCCTGATTTCAAATAAACCAGTGACCAAACAGAAGCGGGTCCTAATTACCTAGATCCCATTTTTTTGCTCTGATAGATTTTAATGAGTGTGAAGTGCTACTATTGATTTCCATGGGAACAGGAAAGGGCTCGTGTTATCCAATGCATACTGAAAATCCTATGACAGTTACTGGAAGGCAAAAAGACACACTAACTCTCCTTTAAATTGCAGGATGAAAATTGTGTATTAGAACAATTATGCCTCAGGGTGAATGTGTAGGTATAATAATACTGAAACTTGGCTTCTTTTCAAAATATACACGTCTGTTGACAGTTCTGCATTGAAAAGATAGTGATTCACATATGTAAAAAATAGAAGCTGAGCAAAAATGTCAAGGTGCAACAGAGGGCAAACCTAAATTACTTCCAATAAGAAAAAAAAAAAAAACAGCGTTCGTTTTCAAGAGAATAACTGCTGAGTTTCTTTCTAGGAATATATTTATATCATTTATGTATTAGACATAACTGTAAGTTAGATGGAATAATTTTTTTAAAAGGTGCAAGAATGTAAAAAGAAGCCTCCCACTCTGCACATTTACCATGCACAGCAACAGCTTATAGTACGGAGAGTAGGAGTTAATGGTCAGTTTTCTTGCTGGAAGAAGATCACCATGGAGTCCCACAGGGACGTATTCATCAGTGATCTGAAAAAGAGAACGAGCACTGAAGTGACACGGTTTGCTAAGTTATTCAGGGTAATGAAGGCAAGGGTAATGATAAAAAAGATGCAGAAGGTGCTCTCAGGGAATGGGTGGTAAAACAGCAGCTCAAGATCCATGTTGATATATGTAGCGTGGTAAACATAGGAAGAAAACAATTACAATTTAACATGCATAATGGTAGGTAGTGAATTAAGTCTTACACTGAGAATCTTGTTCCTGAGTATTGTAAGAAAGAGTTTTATGAAATTCATCTTAAATTTCCTTTGTGGTCAAAAACCCCGAATATTTTTAGAAAAAAGAGAGTAAAGCAGAGAGCTTTGTGAGCCCTTGTACATACCTCTGCCATGTCACCTCACTTTGGACACCGGGTGCTGACCCACTCTGCCCTCTCAAAACACTACAGTAAAATGTGATGCTGTAGGGACAGCGCAGTAAAACAAGATACAACAAAAGGTGACCGGGATAAGGAGAGGCTGGGACAGGTTCTGGGCAAGCATTTGGGAAAATTCAGCCATGAAAAATGGGGCAAAGGAGGTGGGAATAAAGTATATACACAATAAATTGCCTGCACTCCTATGCTCTTCCAGGGATAACTAGAATTGACCAGTCACACCCACACTGGTTTCTAGACCACACTAAATGCTTACTTTTTAGTTTATGCCAGTATCGCTGTACTTAGGAAAAGTACGTACCCGCATACTACGCTGTTGAAACGTTGTTTCTTTTCACAAGGGAAAATGGCCTTTTTATTTGCACAAACATCATCGTTAGATACACTTGCATAGCTGCTACTGAAGTTACTGGATGTCCTCCAAATTCCGGAGAGATAATAAACAACTGGGCACTGGACTGAGTAACAAAGGAATTCATATAAATCCGTAAGTCATGAGTAAATAGCTCAGCCCCCCTTCGGGCCTCAAATCTTGCATTTCGGGAAGTCAATTATATATAATAGTTATATTTACTACCTGTACTGTTATCCAATTTACAAATGAACTATACCACTCTGTCACATCCATTTATTTCCTACTTAATTCCTTTCCTTTTGGCATTTTCAAACCATTCTGTTCTTTTCTTATAGTTTAGGAAAAACTGAAGAAGAAACGAGAGTAAATTGCAAATTATTTTTTTTACTTTATCTCCATTTTTAAGCGTCTTTTATCTTTTTTTTTTTTTTTCCCCACCAGATTACTAATACCAGCTGTTACATTCTGTGGAAAATGTGTTTTAAAACAACCTGGAATGTGTGGAAGCCTTGGAAATACATGGGTGTGCGACTGCTCTCAGGCTTAAAGTGAGCGTACTCTTTATCGCCAATCAAAGAAAGGTTCAATTATGAAGGGCCAAGGTTGATTTCCAGGACTGGCTGAAATGGTGCTGGGTCAGAAATGCACAGCACTGCTTTGCTTTTCAGCGTGCCTGGTCTGAGGAATGTCTGAAGTAGGTGTGGTAAAAACTAGCCTAAAAAGATAAGCTGAGCTTGTGTTGGCAGTTACTGCTTTTGAAAATGTCTCTTTAAGTCCATGTCGGTATTTTGTTTTGCCATAATGAAGATTTTGTTCAATGTATTACGCTTATATCTCATGCAATTAACACTGTATTACTTTTTGCTTTTGATTGCATGGGATAATTTCTAAAGGGACACCATTCTTTGTACTTATGGGTGACCCTTAGGTAACATGTTATTAAACCATCATACCTGTTTACTGCAAGACAGACTGTTAGAGTTAATATTACACTTTGTGAACAGACACTTATGGTTTGTACAGCGGTGATCTGGCCAGAAATTCTGTTCTGCTCCAGCAGAAAATGAGATCTGGAGGAGTCCGCTGTTCTTTTCCACATATGAAAGGAGTATTTAAAAGTATAATGTCTTCCATGGTCTTATTTCATCAATTTGAGGGGAAAAATAATAACAGCATTAAATGAATTCCTATGCAGAAAATTGCCTAAGGACTCAGGCCCCAAATGGTTTAATTTCAATATAAAATGAGAAATAGCTGCTTTTCACCTATCCCAGCAATTTTTCCCTTCAGCTTTTCAACTCTGCCTCTGCGTGTTGCGTAGCTTCAAATGTACTGATATTCTGAGCATGAAAACAAGCTCTTATGGATATTTTGAATCCAAATTTTTTATGAATACTCTATTGAAAGTTGCCTATTTACACACCAACCTTTTTCGAGCTTTGCGTTCAAGTCAGCCACTCTCAATTGAGCAAGTGGGGAAATCGGTATTTATTCATAGTAGATCTATTAATATTGCTTTTATTCAGCTACATTGCCAGCTTAAACATACATTTATTAGCATGAAACCTTGGAATGAATAAGATATTAATCAGCTGAGCGGTAGGGGTGGGACACCTAAGAAGCATAAGTGTGTAAAAAATACAGAGGCTTGTGTCGCTATTAATTAATAAACCCAGTTAACCCGATCTGACTATTTCTTAAAAAAAACCTTCTGCAACATCTTAAACCCGGGTCAGGAACACTAGAAACTTTTTCCACTTGCAATGAAAAACTTCTAAACCAGCCACATTAGATGTTCTAGCAAGCCTGGTTTGAGCTGCAGGTCCTCAATGGTTTTGGTTTTCCTTGAAAAAGTTTTAAAGAGTCCAAATAGGAAGAATTTAGTCTACTTGATACTGACAAACCACTGCATTATGAACCTTTGCTTTATTTATCAGGATTTGCTACCTCTTTAGCTCACACTTTATTCTCCAGTTTTCTTTTTAATCTTTTGTAGTTTGAATCCTACTTAGTATGAAATAATTGCCTGTTATGCCAAAAAGCACTTTGAAGCACTCTCCCAATCACATATAATTTCCCATATATTTTTTTAAAGCTTCTGCATATTCAAACAAGCTGTTTCCAACTCGGTATGATATTTAGCAATACAGGCTTTATTAAGTATTCCAATTTAATTCCAAGCTAGCTACTAGAAAGATCCTGGATTTATTTTCCTTTTAAGTCTTCCTTCGGAAACAGCCTTCATGCTCTTCTGACTTTGCAGATAAGAATAGGCCAAGTCGTTCAAATCTGGTAGCAAATATTCAAGACCAAGGACATACGTAAAGTACAGCACAACAGGCCCCTCTCCTGTAAGCACATGATCAGCTACAACTACTACAGCTTGGAGAGATTCCAAGGATCATGTATTACTTAAAATAAACAGCTGCCCTTACGCAGCACAACTGACGCACCGACAGACAAAAATAACCTCTGCATGGTGCCAGAACTTGAACTCTGGAAGCATCGCATGAGGTGAAATGGTGCTGCTTTATTTTTGATTCCAAAGTGGCACGCTCTTTTAAATAAGATCAAAACATGACATTCAAAGCATAAGGGCTAAATAATTTCACCGGATGTGCAGTTACTAAGAACTAGAGAATATTACCTTCCAGTCTTGTGTGAGAAAGCAAGGAGAGTCATTTCAGAATAGCAGAAAAAAGTATTTGTATATTCGAAGGGGACCCCTGTGCTTCCCCGGCTGATGAAAGGGAGATGAAGGTCACTGCTTATGCAAGGTGTGGCCCCTGGAAGACAATACCAGTAGCTTATTACGAGTGAAAAGCATTCTGATTTGACCAAGGTCATGCAGAACAGCTCTTTTTTTTTTTTTTTCCAGAAAAAAAGATTTTACTTATTATGCTACATATCACATGATTTAAATTTTTTCAACTTTGTGCCAAGCATGCTGATGATCTTTAAGGTTCCTTCCAGCCCGAACCATTCTATGATTCTATGTTTCTTAGGCTGTATTTTCCATTGCAATACACTTATTTGTAGAAATTTCTGTAAGAAAGAAATGTCCTTGTCTATTTCACAGAAGAATCATCTTCACTGAAAAAAAAGCCCTTGGACGTATTAAAGACGACTTTCTTCTTTGTAAGACTAAGGTAAACATTCCACTCCTCTGCTTTCACATCATTAATAATAATTGGTTGGGGGAATATATGAAGAACTTTATTTTGTAGTTCTGTAGCTCTCGGATTATGCCTTGTGGAGTCCCGAACGCCTAATGACCTCTTTTTTTTTCGTCAACAGACTGAGTTTGCGTACGTTGTATTGGTTCATGAGCTTACATAAATTGCACTGCATTGTGGAACGACATGAGAGTGCGCTTTTTTAGGAACTCTGAAATAACAGAAGCAAATGTGGACCTTTAACCGTAGAGCAAACACTTTAACAAAGAAACTATGCAGTCTTCAGTTTACTGAGTCAGCACTATGTGAATTCTAGTTTCTTGTTTCTTATACAAGTCTTAACTTACTTCTGTGTTACGTGTGTAGCTCATCAAACTAAATCACGGTAAGGTGTGGTTAGAACTCATTTGCTCATCCATCCCTACACACAGATTTGCTAAATGTGAGGACTAGGCAACGCCAAATCAGTGCCGTGTCTGTGGTTAAGAAGTGGGGACTGTAGGAACTGTGTGTGAAATCATGGCATTTGGCTGAGCTACGCCTGACAATGCCACCCGACTTTCCACACCCTGCTTTGAGGTAGGCACAAAGGCCCCCCTCCACGAGCAACTTCAGACCATCTCTCCAGAGATTGTTGTACGTTGTTGTCACTCTTCTTCTCTGCATTGGTGGTAGCAGCAGCGCTGTTGCAGAGCTTGTGCTGGAAGAGTGGCCATGGGCGTCTCCTGGTTCCCTCTTCTCCTTCACTCCAGCTTCCCAGATAACAAATCCCTGAGGACACTGCTGACTCCTGGTAATTGTCACCTTTGCATTATGAACAAAGAGTTGCAACTTCGATGGTTTTCTTTGGGATCTCATTAAAGACCGCGTAAGCTGGGAGTTAGCCCGAAATAAGATCCCAAACACTATCTATGGTGAAAATCACCTTATTTTCTTGAGTTTTTCCTGTGCTGGAATGCTTTCCGTATCGTAACTGAAACTTTGTCACAGATTCCATTTACAAGACGTTTAACAATAACATAAGCTTCAGCTGAGCCCTTTTATGGCAGATAAAAGGTGTTATACATAATCTTCTTAGGAGCTTTGCATGCACTGCCTTATACAGGCAGAATAATAATAAAGTTACGTTGACTTGCTCGCCAAGAAAGGAAAAGTTACTGCAGCAAATTAAATATTCTCCTAAACAAGCATTTAATTAACAAAACAAGATACAGTAGTTATTGTTGGTCAAGTAGAGATGTAATAATTACTCCTGATTAGCTGACGAGAACAGGATAAGTAGGCAATTACCATAAAAAACTAAAGTGCAAGTAAAATCAACTAAAGCGTATATTATGTTGAAACAAGTAAGTGGTAACTGAAGTACACCATCAAGTCTTGTGTTCATCCTTTCAACTACGCATTGGTTTTTTTTTTTTAAAGTCAGTATAGAATGGTAATATAGAGCTATTATTATAATATGTATTACATATGTATAATATGTATATATATGTATAATACATATACATATAATCAATATGTATAATACTATAATACTATGTTCTTAGTTATAGAATAGGATAGAGCCTCTCTTCTCACGCTTCACTTTCAGTTGCCCCAATTTCTGTACAAACAAGAAAAAATTGGGCTTCCAGATTGTGTCAGATTCTTCTCAGAGAGAAATTCAGGCTCAAATGGGGATATATTTTCTAAAGAATTTTATTTTTAAAATTCATTAGAACTGGGGAAACAACTTACAAAAATTACCATATTCAAGAATGTCTCTCCTTATTCTGTTCATAAATTATTTCCAAACAGACTGAAATTAAGGAATTCATTCTTATTCAAAATTACTCAAAAATAGATTGTGCGAAGATAGACTAGCTGTTCGCTAGCTCTTTTTATAATACTTACCTAAATCATATTCCATTGTTCCTTTACTTTGATTAGATCACTAAAATATTTATAAATCTGTACAAGGATAATCAAAGACTTTCTAGTGCTGAGTTCTTGAGGCTATCACTGAGACGCAGAGACTAACAAATCCATCTATTAATGAAAAATAAATTTGATTAGCAAATATTTAATCGCATGTCATTGACAATAACTTAACCTTTCCCTTTTGACAGGAAAGGGTGCCTCTATTAGACACAGAGTAATTTTTGTAATATTTCAAATAATTTAAAGGGAGACACTGACTCTGGACTGCACTGCAGTATATTTTTTTTGTCGCTCAGCTGCTGTAAAGAGATTACAAAATAAACTCCATCTGCTCCAAGGGATAGCTTTAAAGCATGTTCAGAAGTGAATAAGTACTTTACACATCTTCTAAGGCTTGGTTTCCAGGGATCAGATTAGGGGTGAAAGTGCTCATAGCCAGAGCGCTTTTACAGCTTTTGGGTCACGGTGCGGCCTACGCACAGGAGGTTTTTAGCAGCCGTACAATTTAGATGAGGAGCACGGACTCTTCCCAGGGACCGATTTCTCCCCCCGAAGAAGGGTGCCACCTGCATTTCTTTGAAGGCATTGAACGTCCTTATCTCTAACCACTGCTCCCTGCCCCTCTTGCTGCTGTGCTGGGACCACTCTTCCCACAGTTTAGTACTGAACTGGACAGGGGAACTGATGCCTTAAAAAAAAATACCAAAAAAGTGGTGGTCTGTTTTTTTGGTTGTGGGGTTTTTTGTGTTTTTTTTTGTTTGTTTGTTTGTTTTTTTTCCCCCCCAGGGGGGATCACTTATCACCTTTTAACCAAGTATTTCTTTATTCTCTGCCATAATGTCTAAAATTAAAATATTTAAAAATAACAGATGCATGTATTAGATTTCTATTTTTAGAACAAATTATGTACTTTTTAGATGTAATCATATTTCCATTGTTGTACACTTTAAGATAGACGTGCAAAAATATTTTCTAACTGTAGCCAAGTCGTCTTTTGAAATGAGGTTCAGATCATTTTCTTATTTAATTATTCTTAGTTTAATTGAAACGTTCAGTATAATTATGTAGATCAAATAATGACTGTGAACCTGTGAAGTGATGGATTCTGAATTCTAACATCAGGTACGTCTATTGTTTTACTATTTTCCATTTATCACGTGCAACTGAAGAGGGGAGCCATTGATTAGACAGCTCTTCCAGTTCTCCAAGTCCTCTAAAGATGCTCATCCCTTTTTCCTTTCTGAAGCTGCAACTTAGAGCCAATGTTCAATTTATGCAGTTGTTGTAGTCCCACCATAGGAATACAGAGCACCACGAGTTCTTTATAATGGTTATCATTTCATTGGTATGGAAAATGATGCGTTTAGACTTCATTGTATTAGATACTGTCCTTATTTATCACCTTCTTTAAGTAATTGTACTGAAAGGTTCCAGGGAAGTTAAGCTAGTGAAAGGTCACTGTTGGGTGGAACTGATTTTATTTTCCTACCAGGAAATGAAAGGCTCTTGCTTTTTCCTGATGGTGGTAGGATGAAAAAATCATTCCGTTATACATTTGTTACCTGCATAGCAATCACCTTGGGTAAATATGCACAACTTAATTTTCTTTTTTCTTTTTCTCTTTTTTTATTTTTTTAACTTAAGCATCTTTAGTCCTTAAATTCATAGGAGTCCAAAGCACAGACTCAAACATCTGACTCTTTTTGAGTGTTATTTTGCAGCATTTGGTTACATCTTGGCAAGAAATGTTACAATGCCAGCTTATTTTCCATTGTTTTTTTAACTTCATTTCTTAATCATGTCTAGACCACAAATTTGATGAAAGCAGAAATGTTAAATGGGCAACTATGAATGGAGAGTTTAGGTCTATGGTCTGCTGCACTCTAGGACTGGACAGAAGTCAGGGATCCCTTCAATGATTGCTTCATGTTACGGGGAGTAAAATCTTACCCTGGGAATTTGGAAGCTCAAGAGAATAATATGATCTCAGAATGTGTTCTTTACCATGGTTTAGAAAATGAAACCTTTTGTCTTTGTTATGTAGAATTGGCTCCAGCTGGTTTTCCCCATAAATTGTGTTTTGAACATGAGGACGAGAAGGTTGCTGAACCCTCCAGTATCCCTGTTTCCTTATTGCATCTTTTGAAATTGTTTTCAGAAATACCTGTGGTGCAATTTTTGTTAATTAATTTTTTAACCCTAGAGATATAGATTATCTTGCCTATAGATCCATTCAGTTTTAATTCCAAATAGAACGTATGCATCCAAACATTTGAAGAAGTGAAGTGTAGTTATTTCAACAGACTTGGAGACAACTCTTTAAAAATATGGAACACCCTTTTAGTGCAGAAGTCAGTGGATCCAATAGTGACTTACACCGGCGCCGCTTAATCCCCCTCAAAACAAAGGCACTTTCAGCACAACTGCTCTGCAGCAGAAGTATCTTTGGAGAAAGTTTGATGGCATAGAACTTTCATAACTCTTAAAAAAGAAAAACCTTTCTCCATAAAGCCGATAGGTCTACCTGGACAATCTCAATTTGCTGTTGGCGACTAAAATGAGTAGGATCAACTTCTGTGTTTCTCTGGCCTTTAATCGTTGGATCAGCCGGCATCGAGCATCGCCAGAATCCAAGGTCACCTTCTTGCTGCGCTTTTCATCTGAGCAAACTTGGCTACGATGGGCAAGAGCCTGGACCAATATATACCGATATGAGAAATCAATCCTTAATTCAGCAATAATAGCTAATTAAACATTGGTAATTTAAATAGATGGTCATAAGGAACATTTTCCTAATTAACGGCCTGGCAAGAAAGCTCTCTCAAGGAATGCCAGATTTATGTATTTTGAATGCGCATTATATGTATGTAATGTGACTCTGGAGAAACTTGACATCAGAAACTCTAGAAAAGCGGTCTGTACTTTAAAATGTTTAGCCTAATGGAAGTTGGAGCACTTAAAAAAACAGATGGGAGAAAAATGAAGGGAATCCATGAAGAAAAGTACATTCAATTTCTAAGGTTCCAGCACTTTAGAAATACTGGAACACACATTGAAATCTTCATAGTTTTAAAATCATATCCAACAATCCCAATAGAACTGCTTGTTGAAACCCAAATTTAAGTTAACCTTGTATTTACTAAAAAGCAAAGAAAACCAACCCCAACGTTTATATATTACCATGGTCGTAGAAAGGTTAGTATGTCAGAAGAGAGACACTAAGTCTAATGACCTTCTAAGTGTTATAAAGCACAGTCATTTTGCATTTTTTGATTAAGCAATTTTCTTGACACAAATCCAATGTTTTCTTGTGTAACCTGGATTTTCCACAGTGAAGGTGTCCAAACCATAGAGCGTATCTAGTGCAATGGTAGAATATAATGGTATTCGAGTATTCATTATCATCAATATTATTATTACTATTTGCAGTAGATTAAAAACCCCATATGCTCAATTTCTGTCAGTATTGATAGCTACTAAATAAATAACTTAACAGCAAGGGTCTGCTGTGTTGGTTTTTTTGTAACAGTGTCTGTTCTTTACCTCTGTTTTCCTGAAAAAAATGTATGGATGTATTGCAGCAGTCTGGACATTCATATAAAATTGGAAGCAACGTTCTTTCCAAATTCAGAGTTATGACACAAAAATAAATTTTACTTGTGTGCTCTTCCACAGGAAGGTGGACGTTTTGGCTAATGTTGCTGTTATTCTGTGATTCCCAAAGGATTTTTCTTTAGAAGTCAGGCTTTTGGAGTGATAGTTAGCCATGACAGCTACAGAGTGTTCTTGGATAACTCAGGTTTTTGTAGGAAGACCTGTCAGAAGCCAGACAGGCTGAAGTATTTCACAAGCTGTCCATGTTTAGTAGAGAATTCGGGTAGTAGTCATAAAATCTATAGTTGAGAATAAGCAACCTGCTGCGAAGTCTCGTGTTATTTTAGTCCTAATCACAGAAGAAAGACATTCTTTTTAGTTGTATTTTTAAGAGATGAGAAACCAATAAAAAGAGACAATAACATCCTTTTACACATTATAAATTCCCTTTTTTTTTTTTTTTTTTTTTTGAGGGGGATAGAAGAGGGCGAATGTTTGACTCCTTTGTGCACTTATGGATTTTGAGCACCGCTGTAGCTCTTTCAGGTACCATGCTGGAAGAAACTGTGCTGAGACAGAGACATAGAATATATTTTTTCAGAAGGAACAATGAGGCGATGTGTCATCGGGTACGTGACTCAAAGCAACTTCAACCCTGAAGTCAGATTCCCCTCCGGAGTTGAATGAGGTTGCTCAGGGCCTGGCCCAGCTGCAATCTAGGATGCGTGTTCCAGCCTCTGCAGACAACTCAGTGGCTTTCTACCTCATCAGCAACCGGTCTGCACAGGTGCGTGGGGACACTACTGCATCCCAGGCGCAAGGCTCCGCGTTTTCCTATATTGAGCTTCATGAGGTTTTTCCATCTTGTCAAGTTCCCTTTGAATGGCAGCTTTACCCTGCAGCTTTTCAGCCTTGCTCCTGATTTAAATAATTTTATATTTCACCTTTTATTTAAAGTCTTCATATAGAATATCTTGTGAAGAAGAGTATCCTAAGAAGTATTCAGGAAATAAGGAAACTGTAGCACGGAGATGTAGCATGAAATGCCTAAGGTGACTGAACTTTGGTGATTGTACTGCGCAGTCAAAATGGAAATGAATAACAGTTTTTATGTCTTTTCTGGTCACAGAATGTACTAAAAATCAGTATATAGTGTCTGAACTTATGGCTTTTAGGCAAAAACTCCGTTCAATTACCATTGCAGAACAGTCAATGACAAAGTGTGATAGCAAGGTAAAAGGAATGCAGAACACAGATCTGGAATGGAAACCTGGGGAGGAACATCATGACCAAGTCACAAACTGTGTATTTACTACCTTCTTAGATATTATTCTCTTAGTGGCTTATTAATATTTAACGTGTGTATGTCAATATCAGTAGAGATTCCACAAATAAGAACTTTCAGATAATAGAAAATATTTTTAAATGTAGCTCCTTTTTTCTTTTAGGTGCCTGAACTGCAGCAGCTTCAAAGGAGCTGATTTTCAGTGGGTGAGTTGGCAGGTTTTTTTCTGTACGTCAGACCTTTTGACACTTCCCCTTAGGCCAAGCAAAGCAAACAAAATTTATTAATAAAAATCTAACTTCGTACTTAGTCAAGTACATATATTTATCAACATAACTCTACTTCTACATAGACCTATGGGAAAGTCCATTCTTTTTAGATGTGCTTTTTAAAGCAACTGTAAAGTCTTCTATTTAGATCCTCTTTTATACAGGAATATTGGAAAGTTTACTTATAATCCAGTTAAACGCCAATTAAAAAACAGTAATTAACAAACAACGGTAATAACAGGCTAGTAATAAACTAGTTATATTCGTGATGAAAAAATGAGAAGAGCAATGCTGCCAATTTGAGTACCAGATATTGAATAACTTTAGATAAAATCCTCCCGTGACAGGTTGAAAGAAATGCACTGAACACTTAAACCTAAAATTTAAGGTGAAAACCACAGCAATCAAAATTGTCATTAAGTGTACCTTTTATGGAACCTGAAGTTCTCTTTTATTCTCTATAGACTCATACATAAATAAATTCTGCAAATCTGTACTGATAAGAGAAGGCGATGTACTATGATCTATAGTTAAAGTGCTTATGCAAATACATGTTACATCTGGGAGACATGATACTGCTGCAGTACTTCCAATATATCACACTAACGCACATGGACATACACAAAACATAGGATAAATGTGTCCTTAAAACATAAAAATGCTGCTAGCTGTAAATGATGCATTAATGTGCTCTTCAAACATAAGAACGTGTAGATTCATAGACATTAAAGGTGGAAGGGAGCATTAGATAATTTAGTTTGAACTCTTCTTTACCAAAGGTGTTACATTTCACCTACTGCCAGGTATCCTGCCCAAAGGAACAGAGAATCTCTATTTTCATCTGTCTCATAGTTAATCATTTTCACTGCTTACAAATGTATATATGCGTGAGTATATCCTTATAGTCTCCAACAAGCCAGTCTGAAGTCATTAGATTAAAATCATCTCAGCTAGTTCAGCTGTGTGAGGCAATCATACTTTTGTTTGTGTAGTACTCCGATGCTCAATGCACCTTTCTCCAAGAGATAACAAATAACCTTTCAGAACTCAGTATTTTCCTGTTCTTGCCATGTAATTCTACAATGAGGTTTTCCCCAATGCTTCTTCTGGAAAGACAAAGAGACTGAGATCTTTTTTTCTAACTATAAAGAAATTGTTTAGTAATTGTGACTTCTCATTTTCATAGTTTCATAATTTTCATAATGGCTCCCACCCATTAGTTCTGAGTTTAGAAGACAGTAAAATAGCTTTATTTTAATGTAATTTTTCCATACCTAAGTTTATTTATTGAATATAATCCCCACAATAGACTTCTGTCCTTGGAAACCACAGCTCTGTCCCCTGTGCTGTAGGTAGGACTCAGATTTCTTTCCATTAGATGAAAACCATTGCACTTTCTTCTTTTAAAACTCATTTTGGTGGAATAAGCCCATCAAGGTTTGAAGGGATTTTTAAGGAAGACACATATGCTTTCTACTAATACTCCAAACCCAGAGAGCAGCAAAACGGAAGCTGTGTAGGTCTGCTCAATAAGCTAATGAACGCTGCTGAGAGTTCAGACACACTTGTTAGGCTGACTGCATCTGCACGCCTTTGGAATCAGAGCTAGTGCATGTCTGGCTGCCTCAGAGCAGAGCCAAACCCAACAGAAGTCAAATCAATCTAACTGTTGTAATCCAGATCATTCCAGATGAATGCGAGACCTGATTATAATTATTTACCACTCAACCAATCTTTGCATCAGCCACAAATTTTATCAGCGGTGATTTTGTGCTTACTTCCAAATCATTGCTCAAAATATTGAGAAGAATTTATCCTAGAGTCCTGTAGCGGAGTCCTGTATCACTCCACTACAAACAGCACCGTATGTTTCAAGTGCTTGACTCAAATTACATTAAGCAATATGCACCTATAGATGTATACAGCTTAGAAGCATATATACGTATATATGGTTGGAAGCATTCTCTAATAGCAAGAGATGCTCCTAGACAACTAATTATAATTCACCTATAATTCAGACAAATTCTATCTAGTAACCATATACAAAGCTTACCAAAAATGTGCCACAGATTTTATCACTAAAAGGCTGTGAAGACAGCTTGCCACACATAGGAGTCGCACAGGACAAAGAGACACACTCATACTACAGATTCCTGTCCTGAAAGTAAGGAAGTCTGCATACCTGGTTATTTAAAACTAGTAGCCTGGATTCTGGCATCCATGTGAAAGTCTGAAATGGACAACGTGAGTGATTTTATATTCTTTAGGATCACTCCAATTTATAAGTCTCGAGCAACGACTGGATCCTTAGAAGGCTGCCAGAATACCATGTACTCTGGTCACTCCTCCCCTCTCCCCCTGGACACTCTTTTCTTTGAGATAATTAAAATACTTGTTTATCACTCAGGTCTTCAATTATGCAGTGAGTATCCCCAGCTGGCCACTTAATCCAGTTTTGGGTTTGTTTTCACCAGTAGTACAGCATAAAAGTACCTGTTATGCAGCTGTATGTTGACTATACTTTTCAGAAAATCAATTAAGTAATATTTGCTAATTTCATTACTACTGTCTAACTGATGACTTCACAGTTTTTATAGTGTATTAAGAATATGCACCAAAATCAAATCTCTGTCTGCATTAAAAAAAAAAAGTACTGGTCCCAAATGCAGATGGAAGAGTAATAGGAAATAATGGCCGTTTTGTTTCTTTTTGGCTCTAGACATTTCTGGCTTTAAATATCTATTTAAGAACTGTATTTTGTCTTCAGATGTAGCACCAATAGAGAAATATGGAGTAGTTTTCCAAAGGTAGCTCCTCCGACTTAAGTTTTCTTGCACCGGTTTAAACTTTCAATGGCAATGCCTAGAGGACGTGGAGGGATAAGAATATCATTAGCTCAGTAATTCAGATCACATTAGAGTGACCCGGCTGTCCTAATTTTAAAGGTTATTTTAATTTTATGTAAATCTGTAGCTGCCATTCAGAAAAAAATCTGCATAATATGCCTTGCATTTTAGTTTTACTTGTCATCCACTTTTGTACATGAACATGAGTTAACTTATTTTTTTGTGTCTTCTGGTACACCAGTGTCTTCTCAAGTGAAACCTGAAGAACTTAATTAAAACTGAAGAGGCTTGTCGCTCCCCTCCTTATGAGACGCAAACTTGTAACTTTCCATTCTTACTTCTTTTTCTTCACCAAACAATTTTCAAAATTATGTGCAGCTAGAACAGAAAAAGCTGACTGCTTCATATCTATGGGAAGAATAATCTGAACCAAGGAAAATATTCAAATGCTTAGGCTAGACTCTGACCCCAGTACTCCTCATATTAGTGAAGGGTTATTCACCTTATTAAAATTAATCCCACGTTCATGTCACTACCTGCCCCAGAAGGCATTTCTTTATTTTAATATTTATTATATTTCATATTCTGTACTTTTAATTAAATTTTATCTTTAATAAATCCCTTTTTGCTTTGTTTCACCCCCTCCTGTGATTCACTAGAGAAGTTGTGTGATAGGGACTCTCATTTCCTAATTGGTTAAGCCTACTTCCAGAACAAATCTCTAAACCGGAATGACCACGATTTATATGCTACCCGAAAGTCAAAGAGCAAAGAATCAACGTAAGAAAATGCTCCCTCCTCAACACCAGCAGATGAGATCCTCTGTACTTCCAAGTTATTTTTTACTGTTTAAGGTTGGCACTGACCCTGTCTGAAAGAAATATCTGAACACGTTCTTTGAAAATCACCTACCGGTCCTTTCCCTGTTTGGTAAAATAACAATTTTTCATGGGAAGACATGAAAATATGCAAAAGAAGCATATGCTTTTTTGTTTTAAACAGAGGACAAGAATTTAAGGAGGCACGAATTTTCACAGATATTGCCACATGGTAGCATGTATCAAATTCATTACATCCAGCCTCAGCCGTGTAAGAACTAGACATCTCTCAGTGGGTCTCCTCAGCCTTCTAATCAATGCATAGAGGGTACAAAAGGGTAATAAAATAAGGCCGGAAGCCTCTATAAGACAATTTACCTTCTGTAAAACTCTGACCACCTTCAGTAATGCTAAATATCCAAAATATTTTCCATATAATAGAATTATTTTAGTTGGTTCTGAAGTATTTCAATAATCTGGATTTTAATCGTTACTGGATTTTAAACGTCCTGAGTATCTCATTTATTTTCCCATCACACTCTTAAATTGTTAAACCTTCCTGTCCTTTCACACCTTTGTTCTGACTAGGAACACGGTGATAATGAAGTCCTCACAACAGCAGCATCACGTTAATCTTTTATCTGTTGCTGTTGATTCTGGACTTTACCATTTTATAGTCCTTTTTAGTTTAACTCTCACAATGACTTTGTTCATTGTTCCCATTTTATGTTCAGCAAGGCTTGTCAGGAGATGAAAAAAACCTTGAAGCGTAAGAAACATCACAGAGACTGTCAATTAATATCTCCTTAATAAAGAAAACAACAACAAAATGAACAAACAAACAAGGAGAATAGGCTAAGTGGAAAGGTGTTAATTGAGGAAGATCTGAAAGGCTTGAAAGATCTAAACATCAAGTATTAAGAAAGAGTGAGTTTTTCCTGTGAATTCATCTGCTTGGAGGTTTGAGGAATTGGTCCTGCGCAGCTGTGATGCTGGGAGACAACATGAAGAATGTGGGCACAAGCAAAATCGACAGAACTGGGAAAGAGAGTAGATGGACAGTCAGGAGTCTGGGTTAGTGTAGATGGAACAGGCACTGTTGAAAACTTTTCATTTTCAGATATTGTTGGAAAAAAATATTGCAGTCATTTCTGAACACCAAGCCAGTGACCTGAAGCGAAGGAAAAAAATAATCAAGGTTCAGGACTCCTGCTTTTCTTGAAGGGTTTGGTGTGAGGGATGTGCAGCACGTCGCAGGTTCTTGGAACCCACTCTCCCATATTGGTCACTAAAAATTTTACATTGTTCGCTTGACCTAGCTATCTTAAATGCCAAAATGGATGAACAAAATTTGAAGACTAATTTAGTTTGCATTTTTTTTGGTTAGGGTTTTTTTTTATTTTGAGAATGACCAGGAGAGTTGGGAAAATTGGAAAAGGAGGAGGGAGGGGGGAAAAAAAAAAAGAGGGAGAGACAGAATCCTTCACATGTAAGTCACATCTATTTAAAATCCAGTTAGGACAACCAGTGATAAATATGAATTGCTGTGTGGTAACTTTGAAGAAACAAGTTGATGTGTCCAACGGAGATTACAGGCAAAAGACAGTCAAACTAGACCTGTGACTGCTGCATCACTGGCCCTCGTTGAGTATTCTAATTAATTAAAAGAATTCATTTTGTTAAGGAACTTGCTTCACGCTGTTGTGTAGGTCTAGCTACGATTAACTAATAAAACATATCAACAAAATATGATGGTAATTTTGATGCATTATGTTTAAGAGAAATTTCAGTTTGTCTTCTGTATGATTGCCATTATTAGCATAATCACCTAGTATTGTCTGTTATTTTTCCTTAGTTTCACTAAGACAAAAAAAGTGTAATGATCTTGGGATATTAGTATTTTTAAAGTTTTTTTTTTTTTTAATCTTAAGGATTTTTATAAGATGGAAAAGACTAGCTGAAATTGGCATGGGGAAAAAAAAAAGCATGATTTATTTTTATTTAGAGCTGGCCTCTCGGGCTGGGTATAGGCATTTCAGCTGAATGGCGAAAATCTTGCAGTTCCAGGCTCGTACTTTCTCTCTCTTTGCATGTTTTAATTTCTATTGCTGTCAAGTTACACCATTTTATCAAAACTAAATTGCCTGAACTAAAAAAATAAAAACAAAAACAGCAGCAAAACCTAGACCTTCTTCATTAACCACAGTGGATAAGGTGTACAGTATTTTTTCCCCAAGACCAATTTATTCTGTGAACCATGCATGCAAGCTATCAAAAGCTGTAAATTAGTGGTCACCTCAGGCATTAGAAATAAGAGCTTCTTTACAGGAGCTCCCATTGAGTCAGTCTTTTTCATCTTTGCTAATTAACACTTTTTTACCATTGCCTTATAATAAATAATTGAAACTATCATGTAGGACATGATTCAGAAAAGAGAGAGCAAAAACTTTAAACTAGATCATTTTCAAAGAAATCTTTCTCTGATTGGCTGCTTCAGTAAAACCCCAAATAATTAGAAAATACACTGTTTTCTGGCTTTAAAAAGTCTTTGAAACTCTCCGCTACCTGAACAACTTTAATTTATGTGCATATAGAAAATCTTACTGGTGCTGAAAACCTTAACATGTCATTGCCTGAAAAATCCAGGCAAGCCATAAAATACTTGACAGCAGCCCAAGGACGACGGCAGTGTACTCTGTACCCTGTATGAATGCTGCAGTATCACAAGATCTTCTAAAACGAGGAAGCAACTTTTAGTGTGAAAAGGAGAGAGTTAATCTTAAAGCTTTTGGATTGCGTGTTTTTGAGCCCGACTATAGGACTTCCAACTAACTAGAAGTTCTTCAGAGTGTGTGAACGTGGTCTCCCAGTGATCTCTTGGGCTCCTATCAGCTCCCATCCTGTGTTCAGGCGCAGCATCATCACGTCGTGCCGTTAGCACAGTGAATATGTAGGTAGCTTAAGATCTAGGCAACAAGCAGAACGCCCAGGTAACCACACAAGCGAGGCTTTGCCCGTATTTCTCAGCAGCTTTTAAAGCATCCCAACTTTGTACTAAATCTGAGCTGGTATTAGCTCTCGAGTCCCACAAAATTTGTGTATGTTGAGCTACCTGGTCACAAAAGAACATTTTTATGGTCCCAGCTCTCACCCACACTTTTGTGTGCTCCAAGCAGTTCTGCAGTAGACGCACCTGCATAGCCCTCATTTGCAAGGAAGACATTTCTGCCATACCGTGGTTGTCAATACGAAGACTGGTTTGATTAAGCTGTGTTAAGCAAACGTTGCGTGTGCCTTTTTCAGGATTGGTCCGCAGAGCTTCACTGCAAGGAAATGCTGTATGAATAAATATAATTACGGAGAAGGAAAACCTAAAGGTAATTTGATAACCCTCTGCAGAATTTAGCAAGGTGTCTAAGAATGAAATGTTGACATTTCTACGGTTACTTTACATATAAAAGAGGTACCTTTCATAAAAAGCAAAGCACTTACTTAACATTCCTCAAAGGTGGATCTAGTATTCTTCATTAGCTAAGTTTCAATTGCCTTTGTCAAGCTCGTCTTCCCAGCAAAGGTCTCTGTCAACTGTGAAATCCACTTAAGGTAATTAGTATTCTGTTAGATTTAACAGAGTCTGTGAATTAGAACTGTAACAAAAGAGAACGTCTACTTGTTTCTTCATTATCAAACAAGTGGAGCTTCCAGCTCCTGTGGCAGCTGAATCTGACTCTCTTTCATGTCATAAAGGCCACGCTTAGTGCAGGGATTAATAGCCCTGCTCAAAAAATTGAATTTCCATTTTACCAGAAAAGATGACATTTCAAAATGTTTCTATTCTGATTCGTAACGAGTAAATCTCACCCTCTCCAAAATCAGGCTTCAGTTTCAGTGTAGCATTTTATTTCAAAACTTCCTACACATGTTCAAATTTTGTTTAAGAGTTTTGACATTTTCTTTGAGTTTTATTTGTAATTTATAGTCATATTGTAAATTGATATTTGATCATGTCACAGAGCAGTGGCCATGTACAAACGTACAACAGTTAAGACCTCTGAAAATCTGACATAATGTTTGAATTATTGTAATGCATACTTTATTTTTAGCATCTGCCACTGAATGTTTGCCACTTGTTAACTGGAATATTTTCTCTTTTCTAAGACAAAGAGAGGTTTTTTGATCCAAAAAAAGCATGCCGGAATAAAACGGAAACCTTTGCTAGCATCAAGCCTGCACAGACTTAGAAATAAAAGGTCCCATGCAATCATAAGCAGATATAAAGTCTGGACAAGGATATAAAAACTGGGAGAAGACTGGGTTATTCATTGTAAGGTCAAAGAAGAGGCGAGGAGGAAGATAGTGGATCAATTGGCTGAAAACCTTACTGTCTGTATACTAGTGTCAGAAATACGGTGAATAAGCTGTGGAAATACGGTGAAAGAAGGAAATCCTAATAGTTTATGAAAACGTATGTTTTAGTCTAAATTTATTCTTTCAACAGTGTAATAGAATTTGATAGGGTAAGCACTCTGGAATATATTAATATTAAAACTCGATATATTATCAATAAAAAATTACATAATATGAAATGAAAATGTGTGGCCCTGTATTAACATTACATGTGCACCCTTTGAACTGCAGACTCTAAAATGAGATGGTTCTGTTAGTAATTTGTTATCCACAAAGAACGGCCCCTTTTTATTCCTTAGCAGCCCAAGGGAGTGTCCCCATCAGGTTTCTGCCGGTTTCTCCTTAGACAGGCAGGCTCTTAACGTTACCCACGCTCGCTAAATTCAAACTAGAATGGATGTCTGTACTGCCATCACACCTTCAGTACGTTGTGTAGACATACTTTGAGATCAAAGCGTTTTCTGTTTGTCTTACAGTGACACACTTTGACACTTTGAAGTATGAAACCTCTTCATTACAACACAAATGGGAGACATCTTTGACGCAGAAAATCTGTTTCAGTCGCTAGGAAGAGTTTGTCTACATGAAGACGCTAGTGAGAAATTGTGTGAATTGCGACGCAGTAGCTGTTGCAGACTCAGTCTCTGTGTGGGCAGTCTTTATAGGTGCTTGCAGCCTTTCCACGATTTAGCTAAAACCATTTAGAAAATGTTTTTAATAAGAAACAGTAACAGCCACACCAGGGATTAGAATACATTAATGACCCAGGTCATTTCAGGAAACGGGGTTTAAGTAGAAAATTCTTCTCTTGCCATGAATTAAGCTGACAAAAAACATGAAAGCATGACAGAGGTCTGTACTTTCGAGTTTGAAATTCTGAGTATTTGAGTTTTTCTTAAAATTTCACATATGATTTAGTACTCTAGGGGGAAGGAGGCGAGGTGGCGGAAATCTTATCAAAATAGCAGCCAGTGCTCCTCCAGGCAGAGCCTTCACATTTCCAGTTGTCCTGTGTACGTCCTTTGGATCACCAAGTCACACTCTCAGGGAAGGAACTAATTTGGTCCATCCCATTTGGGTGTTCAGGTAGTTGCTCTGTAGCACACTTACCACTCACAGAATTCTTTAAACACCTTTCCTATCTCTGCTGATGTATGCATATAGCTTGCCTTACTGTCTTATTTATGTATATATTTTCATTTTAAATGTACCGATACGTTTTCCTAAGTGCCTGCTATCGTTATGAATTGTCCAGGTGGCTTTTCAGAGCCGTGCTAATGCATAAACATGCAGTGGGAGAGCAAGAAAGAGGGTGTCCAGCTCGCCATCTTACTTATGTATTTATTTGCTTTTAAACATACCTATATTTTTCCCTAAGTGCCTGGAACAATATATGCAATAGACAATATTAATCAATAACCATGCTCAAATCATTCACTTCATTCAGTTCAGCGCTGTGAAACAAATGTGAGAAACTAAATAGATCTTGTAGAGTGCCCCGTAGTTCAATAAATCCAAGGCCTGTCTGATCACGGAGACAAGGTGATTTTAGCAAATGATATCTCAGCTGCAGTGCTCTCCCTCTGTTTCCCTTCTACTGGAGAATTATGAACCTTTTTTTATTTCTGCTTTCAATTTATTTTAACTGTTATGATATGAGATAGGAGGAGAAATAGTTAAAAAGAAGTAAATGGGAAAGACTCAAACTGTTTCAAGACTGATAACTATAAATAGCTTAATTTTTACTCAGGAAAAGAATCTTGGACAAAGAAGAGAAGAAAAAAAAAACTCTTAAGTGGTAATATCAAGAAAATACGAAATCCAGAAGCAAACTGTGATAGAAGAGAGAGGAAAAAAGAGGAAGAAAGTGCCAGGCAATAAGTAAGTACAGCTGCATGTCTAAAGTCTTAGTTGTATTTCGCCGTGTGTTTTCAGTTCTTCTATTCACTTTGCACAGTTAATAATGTATTCAATATTACTCCATAGCAACTCTTATTCCCATAAATCTGCGAAATAACACAAAAGCAGTTTCTTCTCATCAAAAGCTGAGAAGAAAAAACAAATAATTTTGTTTTTCAAAACCATGATCATACCAAGCACTAGCTATTATAAATACAGATTATGCTCAGAGTTTTCACCTTTGTATGTTATAAACTTTTCGGTTGCTGAAGTTTCAGACTATTAAATGGAACAACGCACATGTCAAGAGATTCTTCTTGTAGGAAAATTAAGAAATTTGCACAGCTATTGTATAGTTAGCATATAAATGCACTAATAGAATAGGCCTGATACAATGGAGAAAATTCATCAAGTCTGCATAATAAAAACTGTAAAAAGTGACAGCTAATAAGTGTTTATCAAGTTTTAATTTTTATTAATATTATTTTTTATATAAACTCTATGATATCTTTGAAGAGTTAGAAATTGAAATTACGTGAACCCTCATAACCCTTGAAATATAGCTCCTTTGACTGTGGTCTTTAACTGAGTTACGCAAAGTGAAGACAGCCTCTTCCCCTCCCTCAAAACACGTATCTATGCCAGCAGGATGTCTGTGAATTCATGAGAAAGAGAACAAGCATGTGTCTTTCTGTTGTACTTTTGAATTTATTTTCACTCTAAACATACCTATATATTTCCCTGTGTGTCAACTACGGATATGAATTGTTCACGTTGGTTTTAAGCCTATGCTAATAAGTATTTTCTTCATGTGCTTGTACTGCAGTAATGCTCAGGAGACTCAATCATGGATGAGGTCTCTTTGGGCTGTGGAGGGTGTACAAACCCAGAACAAATTACTGGTGATTCAAATAATCTGATTTTGTACACACTTTCTTTTGTCCTTTAATAAGAATATATTTAAAAACTGCTTTTCATCATTAGGTTTGGAGTTAGAATAATCCTTTTCTTTGCTGTGGCCTGATGATTTATTTAGCTTATGTAGACTTTGTAATTTCAAAGTATATATATTATTATATTCTTTTTTAAACTGCAAGACACGTTTGTTTGCAGAGGTTTTACTGGTAACTGAGTAATTATACCAGAGACAATATGTTGCATTGGCAAATCTATCTCCAATTTGTATGCACACAGCTTGATATTCTTCTACAAGGTTGGTATTTTTGAGCAGTGTAGTGTAGATGTTCAGGTTGATATCAGTCAAACAAAGTGAAAAACTGAGAACCAAAATGCCTGCTTATCCTCAGGGATGCCACGACAAATTAGTAAAATGATCTCATATTATAACAATGCTTTCTGTTGTTATGACAGTTGTCATATTTTAATTCTTTATGAGCACTATCATACGTTTGGGCACTATCACCAAAATTCTTTGTGCTAGCTAATTTGCTTTTGAGGTAAACCTCCCTTCTTTCCCGGTTCTTTGGAGTATATGCCAGCCTGGTCCCCTGTGAATTGGAGCATCCTGAGAACCACTCCATTTTCTGAGAGACTCTCTGTGTTCCCGAGGCATCGCTTTGGCAGCAGCTGACGATGGAGACGCCGCAGCCATCCCCGCTTGTCCCTGGCTGTGGTAGCGGTGCTGCAGAGAATAAAGCAACTGTGCGCCACTTACGGATTAGGCAGAAAATTCATCTGAGAGCTATTTTAGTTGGGTTACAGCTGTTCTACACTTCCAGCATGGCATGAAATGTCTATAAAACAACATCTGGGGCATGGGGCGGGGGGATTTTGACCATCCTTTTGTACCGTATTCTAAGCTGTTAAGTGATGCTTCTGTTAATATTTGTCACCAACCTGATGACCTTCAGACTGAAAAGCAGGAGATACAATGATACAACTGTCATTCCTAATCCCTGAGTCACTTCGGCTCTCAACTCTTTGAAAATACTGTGGGTTGGTACGTTAGGCTTTTGGCAAGAGGTTCTTCAGATTTCTACTGCATCCCTTCATTTAATTTGGAAAAAAAATTAACCCATAGTGAAAAGTCCATTGTGTTTATTCTTAAGATATGAAGTGACTATTTATTAGCAGCCTTCAGACAGTGTAAATGACACTGTCCTGTACAGCTGCATCGTGGAACTCCCTCCTCTAAAATAAATCTAAATAAACAAATAAAGCAGCAAACCCCAATCTCGCTCTGAGATCACGCACTGAGTGACTAATCCATTCTCGCTAGACAGTGGAAGCCTCTGTAGACTGAGAAAAGGTGTCATTAGCTGATTTTCATTCCAGGACCAAAACCAAATAAAGCCAGAGCTGAAAACAAACAAAAATGTATTAAGCTGACAAAAAAGTCTCCAGTGGGAAATGGAAGACAACTAGAAACAATAATAATAACATTTTCATGTGCTTTCATTACATGAGCAATTTGGGGATGTGCTGAACAATTCAGAAATATTTCAAATTGCTGGGTATATGCCATAATTGCTGGTTTACAAATATGTCAGATCCTTTACCATGCAGGCTTGTTTTATCTATTGCAAACAATTCTAGATCAGATGTTTTCCATTTAAACTGTTAGAAGAAAACAGTGCAATCCAGAAAGAGTATTAATTTTCATGGCTGCACTGATGAGGATTACTGAAGCACAATATCATCCTGGCATTTATCAATACGTAATCTTAATTTCCATAGTGATCTCAATTCGTCTCACTCTATACTAACTCAGTATAACACAGAATATATATACTAACAAAACTAAATATAAAGCTGAGTAGCCAAGGACAATAGTTAAAATGGACGCTCGCAAAGATGCTAGAATTAAATAGCAATTACTTTTCTTTTAGATTATCTGGTTTAACATCAATGTAAACAACTGATTTAGAACATTTATCGGTGTTTGTATATATTGTAGCTGTAGTCACCCAATCTGAGGGTTTAGCATAATAAAAAAATCTCTTTAATTGCTTATTAAATTTAGAACATTTTAAATATCATTGTGGCTTTCTAACTTTGGCATAGTAAATCTTATATTTAAAAAGGAACAGAATTGTCCCCCGACCCCGAAAAGTGGTTACCTAGAGACTACAATATCTTTTCTTTATCTGATTTTCCTGGTTGAGGAGAGAGAGAGGCAGGCAAAGGAAACCTTTTGCAGTGAGCTGCCACTGCAGGCCTGGAGGAAATGCCACCACTGATCAGAAGTGTTTGACAATCAATGTGCATTGAGCAGTTCTCGCTGTTCACAACCCCACTGAAGATCAAGACCGGTGATGTGTTGTTTGGCAAACTCCCTGCCTAGAACAAGTTATTCTCGTGCGTTCCCTAATGCATTTTTCCAGATTCTCATCTCCGTCAAAAACAAATGCTATTCCAACATGGTGAAAACCCCAGTTTCTGTCTGCTATCTCTGAACAGCGTTGGTGGGCCTTGCAGGCATTGGCCAGTTGCTTTGCAAAGCATCTACACAAAATTAGTCTCCTGACTCGTCTCTAGAGAATGTTGGTTCACATTGTGGAACAGCCTCAGAGCCTGAGAAGCACCTCTTTTTGGGCAAAACAAAACTGGAAGATACACGCTCCAAGAGCTTGCTTTCTGCACTGCAACCGTCAAAGAACGCTCAGTCCACAGGGCAACTATGAAGTAGCCCCTGCAAAACACATACGGTGTCAATATTGAATTCTTAGCACCAGCTGTTTTGTTTTACTTGTGTGCTTCCACGATGTTGTAGAATTTGTCCTGGTAGACATTGCTTTTGGCTAGTGGAATGGTACCAGCACCAAGAGTAGGTGAACAGGCGGTCTTGGGATTTTTTTGTATTGCTGTGTAAAAATTTGGGAATTCTCTAATTTCCTTCACCTTGTCACAATCTCAAACAAAAAGGAATCTGGGAAAAATCTTGAGAATTTGTAGTCTGCTTACATCACCAAACAGTGTCAAAAAATGTGCTGTTCCCCCTGTCTTCATATGATAAATTAACAGATACTTGTCTGTGAATCGTTACTAGAAATGAGCTTTAAACAAGATACTGGAAATTTTCATTTTCTTGCAATGCCAAAGCCATACGTTGCGGTAAACACAAAGTCTGAATAAACATTTTCTATGAAACATGCATAAAGAATCATATTTTAATTGGAAAGCCTAACCCAGTAGGTGTTTTAGAAATGGAGTAGATTATGAAAACAAAGATTTGTTTGGGCTGGATTGTTTGCAGAAGATTTAAAAAACAAAGAGGTTAGAAAGAATAGGAATGTATTTATATTACTTTACTTGTCTCTTGCGTTCTCTGTAAATAGTCTGGAAGCAGTATCCCGTTAACACATCCATTTGGTGTAATACAATTACTACATTAAAATTTATGTTGTTGATTTAAGGATGTCTGCTAAAACTGCCAAAGCCTCCCACTTGAACCTTCTGTCACCTTATGCTACTTGATGTGACATGATTATCTTAACTGATTTTGAAATTCCTATATAGCTACACAACGCATCCGAATGGCTTCTTTCTTATATAAACAATTTGCATGAGATGGCACTGATATAACTTAATTACAAGACGACTGTAAGCAAAATGCTAAACATGGATATAACTGTCCAGTACTGGAGAACTGCCAACCAGAAACCCCATACTTAAAAGAAGCTTAGATTTCCCATTTATAGCTTAGGCTTGACTCTTGCTGTAATGACATTTTCCTGTTTATCCTATCATATCGCTTTTGAATCTTCCCATATGGATTTGAGGGCGCCACCAGACTGAGTGAGTAAATTCAGAAGAGATTATCTAGGTCTGTGTCTATAAGTATTGTAAAGGATCATGACGACACAGTGAAACTAAGCTTATCATCACGATACCTACTGGCCACCTAAATAATGACCAGTATTTTGTAGGCCAAAAGTGTGTCTTAAGCTTATTAGTTAATAATATCAATGCAAAAATAGATAACTAAGCATACAGGTCAGTAATCGTCTGTAGTATTTTCCTTTATGGTAAATAAGCAGTTGCCGTATGTTTGGGGAGTGAAACTAGAGAAGCTTGATGAAAATAAGCAAGCAAGGGTTCTTGTGAAGGTGCAAACTGCAAGCAATAGGTTCCCCATCACTGATTCAGCACTGGCAGTAACAGTCACAATCAAGATCAAAGTCTGAGCTTTGTTCAACCTTTGAAGCATTTCAGACTTAGGTCCTTGTATTTCATTCACTCCCAGACCTACTTGTGAGGGAGAACTGGTGGCGCATATACATATCTCCCTATATATATCTGTGTATGTGTGTACATGTACATATATACCAACATATAAATCTTAATTAGAAAATGGTAATCCCAAAATGTCTAAGTAAAGGAAGCATTTAATTTGTTCATTACTACATTCCATTGTATGTGCTTCCCTACTGTATGTCACGCAATGAACTCCCTGCAATGAGTTCACGTTTGACTAGGCAATAAGAAGGTTAACGCAATCCTGTGTTTGGATTATGTTACGGTGATCTGTCAAAAAACAAATATTGTATGACAGAAAGAATATGCCACAGTAGAAAACTATAGGGAACACAGCAGTGAACAACTGCAACTACAATTTCAACCTCACCCTGAATAACATTGGTAGGGCCCTGTTCAAGAAATATTTAGGGTCCTTTCAACCATGGTCATTCCTAACATTCCTTGTAAAGTTAGAACCAATCAACTAAGCAAAGGTAAATTGTATTTGTTTTGTGACTCAGTACTTCAGCAATAATTGCATATTTCTCATTATCAATATGATAACATTTGTGTGCATAAAAAAATCTGAGTTCAAAAATCAAATTGTATTTTAAATGTAGGAAATACACTGACAAGCATCAAGTCAGTGTAACCTTCAATACCGTCACCAAAACTCAGAATATTAAACTTTGTAGTTTTGTTTACTTTTAACATTCAGTGATATGCTTGTGTGCAATACTGTACTCCTCTTATCAATGGATATATGGTGGAAATACATTAATAGTAACAATGCACATATTCTTACATATCTGACACATTTCGAGAATCATTAATTAAAATATAAGTAAATATATAAACTAAGATTCTGGAGCAGTTTCTTTAAAAATTAAAACTTCCTTTCTTTTTCTTGCAGTCATGAGGAAAATATTGTTCTCCATTTAATCTCTAATTGGAAAAGCTTTCTTTTGTAGGCTTTTAGAAAAATGCGGAATACATTGGCAAATTATACATAGAGATCCAGTCGTCTCTATTATTTCAAACTTTAGATAATGACTTCTTAAGTAACATATGGTAAATGTGCTGGAGTAGTATCATTTTTAAAAATCAAATTGAATATAAAATGCAAATATAATTATTCAGTCTTCAATAATGACTAATGCATTTTAGTGTCTATCTTAAAACGTGAAAAAGTACAGGTTTTTCAGTTTGTCTTCTGTATTTTCTTTGAAATCCTGGCCTTACAATTATTGCAGTTATTATACTAATTAGAAGAAAGTACAGTGAAACTGTTTATAATTATATAACTAAGTCAAGTACAGTGAAAATTCAGAAGACAAGAAAAATGTCTGAATAGTTTCCATACCCTGCTTTGTGAAAATTTCCGTTCCAAAATCATCGTGAGCAGATATGCTCTATAAGGAAGTCTGTCTTAAAAATGAGACCTTTCTATGAGAGCATTATTTTTTATCAGCTGACTAACCTGTATAGCTGTTAGTTTGGTCATGTTTTAAGAAATGTGATACACAGTGGGCCAGTTCACAAAAATGAGCATTCTTTAGCGAATGAGAATTCTTTACAAATAAAGATTTATAAATATTTTTTATAATTTTTATATATATATAGATTTTTATTAAAATTATAAATACAAAGAACTTATGAAGAATGAGAATTCTTTAGTACCCTTTTACTGTGTTTTCTTCCTTATAGATAAAGAAAATGTTCTTTTTCTTAACAGCAGCAGCTGCACTGTGGAAATGTGTTGGGTGTTTTTTTGTTAGGGAAATTTGTAAAATTTGAGCATGTTTTCTTGGAAATTAAAAAATTTAGTTAACAAATGGTGAAAAGAGCTGCTGTTTTAAGTAAAGCCCACGTCCATGGCAGAGCTTTTCCTGGAGCACAGAAGATGAGGCATGTGGGACTGATGCTGTCAGTCTTTGTGGCAGCCGCACCATGGGACGTTTAACACTGTCTGTGCTCTTCCTCTGGCAAGTGCAAATAGTAAGAAGCTATGAAGAGTTTTATTAGGAGAGACAGAGACTCCACAGATGTATTCTAGCAACCTTGACTTTTAAGAGGAATCCTGGTATGCTTTGGTTAAGAGTTTTATTTAAAATGTTGATCTTTGATACTTGACATAGTCCTAGGGAACTACTAGATTTGCACTACAAGTAGAATATTGTGCCGATTCCTAAACTGCTGTGTCCTTACTTGGTTTTAATTGCTCTCGGTTCTTATGTTGCACTAAGACTCTGTAGCCTGGACGTTTTCTGCAACATCATCCTCAACATCTGTGTTTTAGGTAGTGTTGTGAAGAACAGTTTAGTAGCTACCCAGGGTTGAGGACTGTTGCCTCGTTTGTCTCAGCTCTTCAGCACAAGCAGAAGGCAGCAAGCAATGTTCAAGCTCAGCTCTGTATCCTGAAGTGCAGCTCAATATAATCAGAGAGATTGGTAGGCAGCATTTTCCCCCTAACGCTGTGGCAAGGAAAAGCCTGGGGCTGAGAAAGAACGGAAATGGACACAGACTGGGAATGGATAAGCAAAAGGAGAGATTCACTATCTGAAATAGAATATATAGAAAAAGATTGGACTGTATGGAGGGAGGATTCAGAGATATGGCAAGTATGCGGATGAAGACTGAAGATTAGGAAAAAAAACAGAATTCAGAAGAAAAAGACAAAAAAAAAGAAGAGCAGAAATCTCAAACTGCAGAATCTCTTTTAGGTGATGCCCTAAACCTCATCAGTTCATCAAGGAAAGAGAAAAGCCTTATATCCCCCCAAGAAAAAGAAATACTGCAGACAAGAAAAGTATTTATCTTTCTCCTAGAGAGCAGGTTGTCTTCTGCAAAAGAGAATACCAAAAAAAAAGAAACAGAGAAATGCCTGTTCTGAGGTATATACTCGCCAAGTATACGTCACCTACTCCAGGAAACATGAAGAAGGAAAACAAGAAAAGGCCTCCTTCAGCCACAGCAGCATTCAAATTTATAAATGTTTAAGCATTCCTTCAGCTTTCACAGGTTCTATATTTAAACCTACATTTTTAATTGACCCCAGAAATAATTTCAGTTTATATATAAGCCTGGGGCCTACCTGTCCTCAGCCTATTTGAAGATTTATCTACAGAAATCTTTTATGAAGGAAGGAGGGAGGATTTCATTTACAAAGGCCTAAATCCAAAAGCGTGTTGTGGAATTTGGCTTAATTATTGATGTGCAGTTACGCAGGGATTTCCCACACAACCTCCCAGCAGCATCAGATTACCTTGAAGTTACAGTAACCGCTGTAATCTGAACAGGTCCCCTGTAAAGAGCAGAAATGTAAGTCTGGATATGAAAAAAATCTTTAATGCATCGCACGCTGCCAGCCTGCGACCACACTAAAGGTGTTCTTAAATGATGCAGGTAGTGCCCTTTGCTACTTCAGATCCTTTCTTAGCTGTTTCTTCAAGGAGGAGAATCTCACAGGTTTAACAACAGGAGAGAAATGGATTTGCTTGGTAAAGTAAAATTCCGTGCGACCGGATAGTTTCAGGCTGAGGTTGTAGTATATGGGGAAGGTCTTTTAAAGATATTTGGGGTTGTATTTCCTTTTAAAAGCCCTAGCAGGGTTTCCAAAAGCATACGGGGAAGTGTCTTCCACAGCATGCCTCACATAGACGCTGGCTTCCTTTCTGAGGCTTTAAGTGCCTAAGTATCTATAAAATCTAGCCTACAGTTCTTTTATCTCTTTGGTGGGGTCATTCCTATGGCAACGCACCTACAATTTGAGGGCACTGTTCTTGATAGTAGTCCCTGGAAATGCTCTGAACATGTAGGGAAGACGAGTCCTCCTGTTTTTTCTAGAGCACTGTTAAAAGGACACTGTGGGAAAGGTCTCATTATCGTTACCCTTAGAATGAGCATAAACACGGGCATTCAAAAATAATACTTAGCCATCATAAAACTTATATTTACCAACTTCCATCCAGCAAAAATTCAGTTTGTTTTATATATTGTGTTTTGTATATAGGGATCAGTTCAGTCACCTCTGGGGCAAAATTCAGCAGCTGTTCAATGGTGGCAGCAATGCTGCAGAACAGTTTTAGGACATAAAGAGTAGAAGAACAACTTATCTAATTGAAACTGTGTGGGGAATTTAAGTAGGCAGAATGTAATTACTCAAGCTGGAATTTGGCCATTCAAATATTGAAGCCTTTAAAGAAATGTTAATAACTATTCACAGCTTTAGGAATGTATCTTCAAATCGCAGTTTTAATAAGAATAAAAAAGAGGAAAATACGTTTAGCAGCTTATGTTAGGGAAATATTGCATTAACTGTAGAGGACAAAAATGAAGGTAAATATTTAAATACATCTGTTATCATGGGATAAGACTTTGATGTATCAATCCCGTCACCACTAAAGCGTCCTACTATAAAACTCCCACATTGAAGTATGTTTCTGTTTTGCTTTTGCTATGATAAATAGCTATCACAAAAAAGGAAATTTGGCATAAAACATGGATAATAAAAGAAGTGATTTAAGAAAATAACTTAAGGCAGTGGTTTTCATTACAAAAAGGTACAAAAGACGGAGCAGAGCAGCGATTTGTTTTGCATAACACTTTAAAAAATATTGTCTTTGTGATAGATGGCATGTATACTTGCTGTTCTATTGTATTAGAGATTGCTAGCTGGTGTGGTTATTCCTGAAGATCAAAAAAATTGGCAGAGTTAAGAACGTGGCCTATAATTATATCAGAAGATAACTGTAGTGTCTATTAGGCAGAACTAATTTACACTGATAATTTCTAGACAACCTAGTCTTCTTCAGAGTTTCACTCTGGAAGCTTATATAGCAAAATTTACGTACATTATCGGGTTACTGATTGTGATTAGAATTTTAGCAAGACTCTGTATTAATTCTATTTCATTAAAAAAAAAAATTCCAAGGAATATTTAAAATGCAAGTTGAAATTTGTTTCAGTTTGGGTGGTTAGCCGAAGTTTAGCCAGACTGCACAAGAATCTGCAAGCTGGCAGAAAGGTCTCCCCTGGCAATGGTGGTACTTACATCTTCTGCTAGTCAAAGTGATACCTGTTGTTACCAATCTTGTCACCGACGGTGCTGAGTAAGGTAAGTTTGTGAAATCCTCCTAGAAATGCAAGGTTATGCAAACTAGTATGACTATCTCCCGCATGGTGCAGTGCAGCGCATTCCTGTGCAATAGCGACTGTTTGTCTTGAAAGCATCAGAGCTCTATTAGTGCAGTACTTTGTCTCAGCTTATTATGGCTGAGCTGATGAGCTTTATTGCCACTGGTTTGGTCACGATGGGTTTAGAGATTGCTGCCTGGTGCTCCAAAACACACTGTACACAGGCATCGAATTTATCTTAGGCTTAGCTACAATTAAAAAACAATAACAACAAAAAACACAAAAGGAAACCTACAGTGCAGAGGGACAGTTAAGCATTTCTGTTGGAGATTCAAAACAGTCAGCATACTGAGTGAGGTTGGCTGCAGGATATAAAACTAATACGCTTTTTATGCATTAGCTGAGCAGTTAAGGACCAGAGTGCTGTTCCCTCCTCATGACAAAGATTTCAAATCTCATCTTTCCCGAGTCTGCCCAAGGCTCGCTTACCTCTTCCTATTGAGACGGGGACTACTTACTGTACAGGAGTTGTGGAGACCAGGGAAAAGGACACACCTGCATTCAATACTGCAGTAATGTGGCGAGTCTGGCTTTCTCCCTTGGGCCAGACTCTCCTTCCCATCGTTCTGCCAGGTGAGAGCTGCATGCGTTCCTCTACATAATCATGCTCATGCTGGTTTTCAGTCTGAAATGAAAATAAGTGAGAGAGGAAACACTCAGGACAGTAAAAAAAATACGGAAGGTTGAATGTCAGTACCTTTTTCAGCCTCGTTCCCCACAGTTGTCATCAGACTGCAATTATGTACCTTTCCAAAGGCATCTGTGTGCCTCCCACATCCCCCAATAACTTCTGATAATTCCTGCACGGTTCATTGCAGCCAGATTTGGTGGAAGGTAGAGTCTCAGAAATAATTACATGGGTTCGAGTTTTGTAGCCACAGACAACCTACAGAGGGAAGCTGCACTATCTTGCATAAATGCAATACTGGACACCACAGAATCCTCCCTGGAGAAGGCTCCTATAAACACCTTTATGGCAGGAAAAGCTTTAATGAAGATTTCATTTTCTGTCACTCTAAACTAGACAACAAAAAAAAGCGCCCCAAACATGGGAAACTTAGTTTCCTTTGTTCTGTTGGTCATGGAACTGCCTTTTTTTTTTTTTTTAAATATGGCTTAATCATCCGTAATTGTTGTAACAAGCCTCCCAAAAGGTAATAATGATATGCTATGACAAATTTTATACATTATGATACATGTCCTTTAGGCTTTATAAAGGCTCCTTGTGATGGGTTTGACAAGCTTCCCTGAGGCAACTAAGGCTCCTTTACATAGTTCATTAGTTGAAAAGAGAAATGGGCTTCAAGGTGCTTTAAAAAGATTAATATTTTTTCAGTTCACTGTTCATGGGGAAAAGTGCATGTAGAATAATTCAGGGCCAAATTTGGATTTAATCAGAAAAATATGTATTTTGGGGAAAACACAAATTTATAGCGGTTGCGTATATTGATAGATGACTGTTCACGAGAACAGAATGTGCCTCTAACAAGACAATTGCTGTCCTTAATTTTGAAACAGAAGTAGTTTGTCCTCTTTGTGCCAGCTGCTAACTTCACACTTTCTTCTCCAAGATCACCGTTTGCAACATTTATATCAGAGAACATTTATAATAAGCTAAGAGCATTTATAATAGGATAACCTAGGACAGGATAATGAGTGTTTCTCAGTCACTCAGGGAGAGAGAAGTACAAAAACCTGACTCTCATCTACAGCTACGCTGCCTTGTCTACAGCTCAGCCATTAGTAAAGGCCTGTGCCGTAACATATTAGCATAACCTTTCCTTGTATTGTAGGTCAGAGAAAACTCCCATTTAAAATCTCCCTCATTTGTCAAGACAATTTCTCTTTTGACATCATCCAGAAGGTAGTTGCTCTTATTGCCGTATCTCTACTATTTTTGCTGGAAACAGATGATGGGAGCAGCATCCGTGGTCTTCCATGTAATTGCTCCCCTTTTGCCTTGCCACCAATCTTGATTCTTTGAGTGTGTCATTTAAAATGAACCACCGGCTCTTCCCTCAGGTGTAAATCCCGCACAGGAGTCGCCTCAGTGGCAACCGTTACAGTATATCAGACAACAGTAGTAAAACAGGTAATTAATGTTTTTATACTCCTTCCTATCTCTCTTGCAAGTCTTATATTTACATCTATCCTTAATTAGGGTTTTATGTTAATGCTGTAGGACTTCAAAGGTAATATGCCTGCAATATTGACTAACGTCAGCTGTTGCTGGTAATCAATGTTCAGAAAGCTCATGGAGATTTACTCCAAGCAGGCTTTAGTGTATCCACTAATGTGTGCTTAACTCTGAAATGAACTAGTAGCAACTATAATGGCAGAAAACATCCCAAGGAACTTATGTCTATATGCGATTTATGAAAATATTCTGTAGGTATTAAAAGACCATATGTTAATACTCCCCATCAGGAAGAATTTTGAAATTTACGTGCTAACTGGCAATTTTTTTACATCTGTTTTTTTAAATTTAAGTCATTATTAAAATGGCCTCAATAAATTCTGACTTTTGGTTATCAGATAAATTGTAATCCACTTCTGTTACATTTTGTCAGAGTTACAGTACTGTAAGAAAAATTTTAAAAAGTTAGAAAGCTTAAACTGTTATTTAAAGAAATACCTCCAATTTATACAGCTTACATTTTTTATTATATTTAGAACATTAATGAACTGCGTTTGTTGTCGTATGTATGTTTAGTTATTGCTGATAAAATCAGCACATACAGGCGTAACAAATCTGTGAGGGAAAATCTGTAAAGCTGGTCACACAAAGGATTGTTACCTCTCTCTCTACCAATATTGCTAAGTCAAGCCTGGTTAAAAAAAAATGAATACGCGCATCTGATAATACAGACTAATACAGCCATAGGCTTTTGCATTCAGTGGGACTACCGTGCACCACCACTCAGATTATACAACACTACATAAATCGGAGTGTTCCTGGTTTATAGAGATCCCTGTCTTGCAGTTATGAGTATTTGCATTTCAACCAAGTTTTCTATCAAAATAAAACTTTCAGTAGCTTGCTAAAGATCAGTGGCTAGAATAAAAAAGGTCCCGATGTTCATTTTTTCCCAACGGCAGTTTCACATGACTTAGTTTTAAGAACTGACAGAGCTAAAAATTCCTCCTTATTCAGTATTTGAAAATGTCTACGTACTGTTTGTTTCAGTCCCAAATGTAATATTCTTTTAAGCACATCTGTACTACCATCTACTGGAAAGGTGGGTAACTATGTATCAGCAATCGCCGTTTCCATCTCTTACTGAACCCAGACTAAAAATAAAAAAATAAAATAAAAGATGAACCTTACATTTCTCCCACAAAAATTGCATCTTTGTGTGCACTTTTAAGTTGCACTGGCACTAGAAATCTCTCATTGGTAATCTTTTGCAGAGATTAGGTTGAACTAAGGCTGAATAGTTTCTGTGAGGATATATTTCAGCCAAAAGTGAGATGTTCTTTATCATTTTCTTATGATAAGGTATTGCACATCAACAGTTCTCTTTCAGCTTCCGAGATAAACAGAGGGAGGACAGCGAGTGTGTGTGTGTGTGTGTGTACAATTACAGTTCTCAGGCAAATAAGGGAGTCAGCAGAGGCAGGTGCTGTACATACTATTTTATACGCTTCTGGATTCCGGATCTGGGTTACGTTTTCTCACGATTCCGTTACGCCATTCTAGGATAGCGTGAAACAGCTCTGCCAAGACTAGTGAGTTGTTTTCTTGTTTAGCAAGATGAAGAAACATCTTCTGAAGTGAGATGAGAGTACTCTTTTTTTACGTATACATAACAGTCTGCGTTCTTTGCTAACCAGCAGTGCACACACACACACAGACACACACAAATGCAAACACAATAGGAGTTTTGCAAATAGTACAGCTGGATGCCATTGAGGGAGTATGAAAGCAATCTCTAGCTGCCTTGCATGTTATCAGCCTCCTAGACAATTACATCATTTCTGCAACTGGCCACACAGACACACTTTACCTGCTTCTAGGCAATTAAATAATATTTGATACTGATTACAGCCTTTTCCATTTTCATTCTTCAAAACCATGCACAGGCAGACGCAGGAGAGATGTGTAGGAGTGTAAGATGAGTGTACATAAATGAAAAGCAGAGGATGGCAGCAGTGTTATTAGTTTCTGGATATGAGGAAATGGCTGTTCTCCGTACATCTATTTAAAACTGTATTTAGAATACTGCATAGGAATTATTTTAAAGAAGGTCACTGTGTTGTTCTTAGGCACATCAAGGACAGCTAAAATCATCATCATTTCTTCAAACAACATTTAGATGAGGAACTATTAACAATGTATACTGTTATTAACATAATATTATTTCAGCACATGTAAAGCAATGAAAAGTGTTTCAAAGAAAACTTTGGAAAACATATTTGACACATTAGACCAAGCCTGTAACAACCAGGATATAGTTTACTTTTGTTCTTTCGCCATCTACCAGTGAGTGGAAGAAGGAGCCCTGCCTTTCATTAGGAAGCCCTGTAAGACGCAGACCCATTGTGCATCATCAGAAATCAGTCTAGCAGCTCATTTTGTGCCTCTGAAAGCAGTGGTAACTTACTTCCAATAACACAGCATGCAGCCCTTCCAAGAGGATATACAGTGAATGCCTTCCACAAAGGTACCTTCATGACATCAGGACAGATAGTGAATAATTTCCCTCAGTCTCACAAAAAAAAAAAAAAAAAAAAAAAAAAAAAAAAAAAAAAAAAAGAAAAAGAAAAGGGAAGGGAGAAATGAAAAATGAAATAGGCTAACCAAACACATTCCTATCTTTCACACATTTTGAGTAATCCTTGCTGGATTTTCACCTATTTTGCAGTGTCCTGCCATACAGGGAGAGCACAACACTTCATGGTGATTAATATACTTTACTGTTGCATAGCCTTCCTTCAGCTTTAAACCTCATGTTTTCATGTTTCTGTTCAGACTTCATCAGTACAAGTTCTTCCTGTCCCTAACCCAAGACTGAAAAACCCTCTCTGATGCTAAAGACAACGTAGATGGCCATTGTGATGGGACAAGGGGTAATGGTTTTAAACTAAAAGAGAGTAGATTTAGACTAGATACAGGGAAGAAATTTTTTACGAGGGTGGTGAAACACTGGAACAGGTTGCCCAGAACATGTGAGGATGCCCCATCCCTGGAGACATTCAAAGTCAGGTTGGACGGGGCTCTGAGAGTCCCTGCTCATTGCAGCGTGGTTGGACCAGATGACCTTTAAAGGTTCCTTCCAGCCCAAACTATTCTATGATTCAGTCTCTTTTCTCCTTTTACCTTCTCAGCTGTGACATCTACCCCCCCTTGTCTTTAATTTGTCCTTCATGCTTTCCTTTCTCCAAACTGGATTTTACCTTTCTCACTTCAGTGGCTGCTTTCTGATAGAGTTATATGTTCTCTCCTCCTTTAGTATACTTAAAATTAACTTCTTTGTAATTTTTAATCCTGTAAACTATTTTTTTTTTTGTACAATCATCTTGCTTGATTGGCTTTCTTTGTTCCCATGCTAGTCATTCATCTTAGAAAATGTTGTAACGTAATCTTTACTCGCACTTGCTAAATTCAGTTGCCTTTACCTTTCCTTACCAGTTTTTATCGTAAATATCCTGTATTCCCTAAGGTTGCAGATACCAAATTTACTGGCAACAGTATTCACAGATGTAATACTGTTCTAACTGATAAATATCTCTAATACTGTCATTTTGCTTTGACTGTATTATCTGTGCAGGATATGACTTAAAAGTGTGAATTTTTTTCCTGACGTGATCTATAAAAATGATATCTCTTTCAAATACTTCCTCAAGACTCGACTCTGCCCTAAGGCCTACGAAATTCGACCTGTTAATCATGTTGAGGGAAGTGATGGACTGTAACAGTAATTGCCTTCCTTTTCTTATTTCTTTTTTCTAATTAAGCTCTCCATTACCCTCTCTCTAAGTGAAAAAAAAAAAAAAAGCAAGCCCAACAACATATAATTAATAGTTATATCAGTTCTTCCCTTTCTTTATTTACTTCAACATTGTAGCTGTATTTCTTACCTATCCATCTTCTGCACCTTTTAAGACTCTAAGTCTGCTAGAGACCAAGGTTTGCTTTCTCCCTGTTTGTACAGCTAGCACCACCGTTCCCTAAACCTGAGGGAGGCTGCTGAATACTGCTATCAAATAAAGGCAACATTTTTTCACTAGCTCACTGCTGTCAATTAGGCTAGGAACTACTCTGCTTTTCCCCTTTTTTTAACGTTATGATAGAAGAAGAGAAGAGGGAAGGGAAGAGAAGGGAAGGGGAAGAACCTATCAGTTTTATTTCAGGCTAAAATACATGTCTAGTCATACTTGGGCTGGTGGTATCTGTTTAATCTGAATCATTTGACAAGACAAATTGTTTGGCTGATCTGCACAAGAGTTTGTAGAGGAATGAACTGAACTGCTGTCTGAGAACGGGATTAATTTCCCTGAGAAATTCCAATATAAATGTAAATTTCAACATACTCATTTCCACCATGTAAATGGAAACATGTACATAGAAACATGCAGTTTCCAATCTTCTGACAGCAATTTGGGGCTATCCTTCAAACTGCTCACAGATTTTTGACACTAACTTCCAGGCCCATATATATCAGATGTAGTTTTGACCTAATACGGGAAGGTGTTAATGTAGCAATGCAAGAATCGGTAAAACCCTATGACATTCAGAACATTTCTTCCTTCAGGCATAGGTACAAAGTACACCACCACCACAACCAGCATGTTCCACCCACAAAAAAAACCACCACACAAAAACTCTCCAACAACAACAAAACCCAACCCCGACCTCCCGCAATTTAAAGCCCGTTAAATTGTAAAATGTGATTATACTTTCTAGTTGAGCAGGGGGCCCAGCAGGAGAAACAGTAGCAAAACAACACCCTACACCCACTCCTGGGCTGCTGCTGAATTCATGAATATTGCGGAAACTTTTTAGCTTGATGAAAAGGAGAGTGAAAAGATCAAATAAAAGCACCGAGTACGAAAAATAGTTCTCTAAGCCATTCACAGTGGGAGGAGAAAAATATAGAGAAAGTGAAGAGAGGTCCTTTTAGACTAGAGAACGTTTGAGATTGGAATGACATGATTTCGCTCTGTCATTATTAAAATTCATTGTTTTTTTAAAAGAGCGCATTTATACAGCTGGTTTTTGACCCAGGCATGTAAAAAATGGGGGCAGCTGTTCTTTAAATTACCTATTTCTGAACGCTAAATCAATCCTATTTATTGTTCTTTATGTGGCAGGTGTGAGTGCGTGGATCTAAGAGCGAAGAGTGCCACCATCAGGACGACTGGCCAAATGGAAGCAATTTTTGCGAAGGTTGGTTACTCCCTCCTTTCCCAGCTTCAAGATTCACTTGTGAAAATAATCTCCGAAGTTCTCTTATCTAATCTTACCTGAGCAATCAAAGTTGATTGATTCGGTAATTTACAGGAGGTGGAGATTTCTCTGAAACCTCACACTCTTTTTATCATTCTCCCTATATCACAGCACGCATGGTTTTTTGAGGTTTCACAATTTTCCACTTGTGGTCTATGTTGTCTTTTGACTCTTTCACACAATGGCAACTAAATCAATCCTGGTCTTTTTCCGTTTTTTTTTTTCTTTTTGTTTAGTCTTTGGACAACAGTTTCTTTGGTTTCATTTATTGATAATCAAAAGAATACTAATTGTTCCTTCATTTAGTCTTGATGGAGATCAGAGAAAAGCATGTCGAGAGCCACCTTAACCTCTTAATTAACAGTATTTTGCAAGATCTCAACAAACGTGGCAGTCTCATTCCACACGTTTCATTCACAGTGGGACTTCTTGAACTCAGAGGCATACAAACATGTTTTTGTTCTTTCACGGGGGAAAAAAAAAAATAGTCAATCAAATAAGTGGATTTCATTAAAAAGTTCATTAAAAGTGAAGCATACTGCAACAAGCTGCGTAACAAACTAAATCTTGCCTTGGGCAACAAGCAGAATTTATTTACTTTTTTGTCCCTTTATCTTCTAACCCTCTCATGTCAGACTGTGACAGATGAAGTGAAAAGAGTTTCCACACCAAAATCTGAATTCTCAGCAAATTGCTGACAGCTGGTGTCATTCCAAATTAGAGATAGGCTATTACTAGTGATCAGTTTATTCCAGGAATTTTGTCTTTTTGATTGCTCGCAAATTATTTGTGAATTGTTTTTGATTTTTCATGTGCATTTCTTTGTAATTGATTTTGGTTTGAGATGATAGTGTTTGTGTGGAAAAATGGTAATAGTGTGGGAAACTTGTTTATCTCTGTATGAGCTTTGTAGAAATTTTGCGATAACTCATCTTACTATTTTCATTCTAAACAAAAGAGGTTATTTTCTACTTAGCATTTATTCACTAACATATTTTTTGAGAATTTGTTTTGTGAAAAATTTAAATTATGATTGAGAGATCTGCAATATGAACCATTCCACAAGTCTTTTTGAGCAAGTATGCTTAGCTCGGCCTCTGTGAGAACATTCCTGCAAATGAAACCTGTCTATCAAATGCTTTAGAACTGGACAGTAGAGAAAGGTCACTGGTCACAGGAAAAGCACATTTTCTTTGCAAGAACGTACAAAAATAACCTGATGCTTCATTTGTGTAATTCTAATTCTGTGATCTCTTTTGCTTTATCACCTTCTTTCAGGTTTGTCAGCTCGCTAGACGCTACCTGACAGTATCAGCAAAAGAAAGAAATTAAAGGACATGTAAAAACAAAATAGCAGACCTGTTTCTTGTTTACATCATTCCTTCCTGATGTGAAGTATATTGTGTCTTTCCCCCTTTTTTCTTCCCAACAGATAGAGACCATTTAAAGAAGCATATAAGCAGTAAAAATCTTCACACTATGTTTTTCTAACTTGCTTATTATTCACTCCCTGTTTCTTCTTGGCTCTTCTTCTAAGGAGCAGGGTTCCCTCACATTTGATTTTACATTCTAAATCTCATGCTTCTCATTTCTGACCAAAAAATATGAGAGGGTAAGTAAGACTGAACCAAATTGTGTTGTTCTATGCTGTTTAGATGATTATATACTCAAAAGGAACCCTGCTGCAGTGCCAGGAAAATGATCTTGATCATCTGAAATATTTTGGCAGGGAGGAGGGACTTCCCTCTACTTTCTGCATGTTGCTTGAACCGGTTCTTTTCCTTACTTATTGTAGACAGTTTTGTTCAAAAGGGTCTTTAAATGCTTGTATACTATTTTTACTGCATATTTTTCACAGCACAGCATTCATAGTCACCATTCCTGATCATGTTCATCAGCAGAAATACTCACAGGATAAATCTTTACTCTCCTACCTTTATTTTTTAGTAGATGATAAAGTTTTGAACATTTTTTTTCTTCTCTCCTCTCCCCCTTCAGTTAGATCTAGAATCAAAAACGCCGTTCTCTCTATCTAGTTCACCAATGCTAAAAGATGTCAGAAATCTCAGGAGAGTTTTGTCTCATGGGAAGAGACAGGTCTGGATCAAAAGTGAATTCTATTTAAAATGGACTTTAGTTAGGGGAGCTCTCATAAGCACATCTCTAATCAAAATGGAGTAGTTGCTGCACCAAAGCAGCATTCATACAGAATATACATTTCAATGCAGCTGAGCTTGAGAGGGAAGATTAAAATGATTTCAGGAAGGGATATGCATGATTCAACACTGAGTAAAGGAATAATCTTTAGAGAACGCAGAAAAGTGGCTCTTCTCAGAAGTATAATTTCTGCTGCGTGCAAAATGCATTAGCATGAGAAAAGAGGGTTGTGATAAGGTTCCATAATACTGAAGCTACATTTGTTTGTTCCGATGCTCTTTGTGTGACATCAGTATTTATTGCCTTACTGATTTGCATTATATGTCAATATGCATGCATCATTCTGGGGCTTCCATGAATCACACTGCTCCTTTCATTTTTCAGGTGCCACAATGTCAGCTGGACTTGTGCTGCCTCCATTCAAGGCTGACAAATTCAGCAATGATAAAGTCACCCTCCTTTTTCTGTATATATGCAAAATGTCTTTGCTAATTAAAAATGATCTATTATTCTAAAGGCGCTTATGCCACTGCTGTAGTCTTCATCCCTGTGAAAACTGCACCCCTTACAACACCCCACTGAAAGGGAAATACTACTATTATTTTCATTTTACAGATGCAGAACTGCAACAGACAGAAGACATGACTTCTCCAAGGTTATACAGTAAGTCTACAGCAAAGCGTGGAATTACCTGAGATTTCAAAGCTTCAGGCTAGCACCGTAACTATTGGACCAAACATACATCTTCTTTTCAAGAACATACTGTATCCTAAATAGAGAAGTGACAGAGATCCTTAGAGGAAAGAAAATTAATCCTAAAGCACACTTTTCAAATCTGTATATAACATTATGCCTACCATACAAATTTTCCCGGTATATTTCTGAAGCTTTAACAATATTGAGTATCAGACAAGCTTAGATTCGGGTGCTAGTCTTTTCTCCCCCCTCCTTCCCCCCCCCCGCCCCCCGCCCCAGAAAACCCCACATCAAGTCTCCAGCAAAGTAGAGAATTACCTGAGTTTTCAAAGCTTCAGGCTAGCATTACAGCTATTGGACTAAATATTCATCTCCTTTTCAAGAACTTTGAGCATCCTGAACAAAGAAGTGATAATAAGCTACTGCAAATTTGAAAGCAAGTAGGACTGTTGTTTGATTACTTCACTGCACAGTAAGTAGAAACATTAAAGCATGAAATTTTCATATATTTTAAACAGTGGTTGATCAGAGTTCAACGTAGGTGATATTCAGGCAGGAAAATGAGAAAGAAGAAGGGGAAAGACTCTTACATAATGCTTATTTTTATTAATTCTCTGTTTTGTTCATCTCTGAAGAGAAAAAAGAACTTTAGGTTATTGTTACTACATAAAGGTGATAAAAGTTATTAAATTATAATCCCATTAATTTAATACATTAGCTGCTTTTTCTTTTTTAACTTCAGGAATATTTCAGTTGGTCAAAGGAGACTGGTTCTTAAAAATCTGGTTGAAATCTCTTTCCATCAATCTAAAATATAGGGAATAAAAAACTTTTTTCCAATAGCTTTTTAAGTGGAAAGGGAACCGAACAAGCAAGAGGCAATATGTGCTTTAAAGCAGGTTGGGTACCTGCTTTAAAGCAGGTAAGTCATGTAACATACCCTGTAACAGCCCGGTTTTATTTCTTCTTCGATTTAGTGGGAGAACTTGGATCCCTCCTTTTAGCATGAATGGTATTACTGAAGTTATGAAAGATTGGTAAGCCAGAAACAAGAAAAAGAGGGTGGATAAAATGCACAGTTCTCTTTCAAACCCTAGGATGGCTGTAACATAAGTGGTAGAAAAAGAAGAAATAAAAAAAGAGAATTATGATATAGATGTTTACAGACCAGTTCTAGAGTCAGTCTAGTTTTAAGCCCCCTCCTTTCTCAGATCTGTGACAGTCACAGTTTTTAATGTGCCAATCACATTTGCACATCAAGGTAAAATGTTTGCTTTACTCATTTAGTTCACTACTACATTTTGTTGATGTTCACGTTTTAGCGAATTCTTAACATTATGTTAACATAGATCTATATAAGAGTCTATCCTTTAAAAGAAAGAAGTGAAGAGATGTGAGTAGGATAGTTTTCTACGGTATTTATACTGGCTGTTTCTGGCAAAAAGAATCATACAAAACCACCTTGGTATTCTTAGAAAACAAAAACGTTGCCTTAAAAAAATGGGCAATTTGGCAGTCGTATTTGACTCTGTTGCTAAACTGCCCTACAGACTGCTCTGTAGATTGGCCCTACCCACAAACTTGCTCAATGAATATATAATTATTTACATCAGAATGAGATTTGCTTTACTGTCTTCTGCTGAAATTATCTATCAGGTAACTCCCCTAAAGAGAATTTCATAGGAAGTCAGTCTCCATGGTCAACATAGAGATATAAGATAGAGATTATAAAGTCATCTCTGGCTTTATAATCAATTAATCAAACTTTATTTTAAAAATGACAGAGAACCCCTCCAGGACAGCCACTGCACTACAAAGCACTCCTTAGGGATACCAGAAAATGATGTTCAAGTCCCTGCTACACATCAGTCAGGTGGATTGCTTTGAAACGGTATCTCCCACATTGCAGGAAAGTGTTTTCGCCACTGGTATTTGAGTGTTCTTTGCAGTCTACACAAGGAAAGTGGCATGTAGGAGGAGATGAATGGTTGACAGCCTCATGCAGAAGGAGACAGCTCGCTGTCCAGAACTGCTGCCTGTGATACACAGACTGATCACGGACGAATTGCTCAAGTGCCATGGAAAGCACAATGATTCTTTTTTTTTTTCTTTTGTCTTAAAGGATTCTTTCTACAGACCTCTAATTTGCACTGTGTGCAAGCCAAACTTCCTAACACAGAACTGGGTAGCAACCAAAAGTCACACACTGGAATAGTGAGTAATCTTTGGAGCTCCTTTGTTACAGGACTACCATCAAGAAGAATAAAATACATGCCTTTTTCTTTTTTTCCTCATCCATTCCATTCACTTCTAAATAGGTTAAGGAAGCTAAGTGATATGGATAACTGCATCTGTACAAAACATCTTTTCTGAACACTTTCTTTGCTACCAAATTTCATGTTGTCACAGATAAACGTTGTGGACATCAAAGTTACTATCACCTGAGTAAGCAACAGAAGTTCATTTAATTTTGTTGTCTCTCTTTTTGTGCTGTGTTGTTAATAAACTAAGAAAAAAACCAAACAAGGTTATTTTTCAAGTGTGACTTCATTTTTCAACTTCAGAAAGCATCCATAAAGAATTTCAGAAGGCGTATCAATATTACAGTCTAAGACTAGAACTTTGCTATCACTTTATTTTAGGTCTGCCACAACTTAAAAGCAAAGCATGAGGTTCACATTGTAGCAGCGTATCAGAAAGATTTGAAGCAGGTTTTTCTGATACTCTAAATGAGTGTTTCAACCGCATCTCAGTTAGTTAAAGCCTTGATCATTGCTTCAGGTGAGATGATTCCTTCAACAAGTTCAGTTTCGAAGCCTGCTGTAATGCGTTGTATGTCTCCAGAGTCTCTTATTGAAAAAGCTATTTTCACTGAGGTGAAATGGGTTTTGCTAATAGCAAACTTTGCAAAACTGAACTCAGCTGGTTTATGCTATATATAATTGAAACTATATTCTTCCTTTCAGTTTTCCTCATGGCAGCAGAGACATACCTCATCACTGTAATTAAGTCATTATAAATATACATTGATTATTCTGAAACCTGTGGTCTAATATAAAATCCCAGCATTACTCTGCTTGAAAACATCGCTTTGACATATTACTTACTATTACAGTATTGTACTCCAGCAAGATAGTAAACTATTCAGTATAGTACTCTCAAGGGAGTGGGGGAGGGAAGGGATATAAAAACAAAAACTTGGTATTGTATCCTCTAGTATTGATTTTAGTAAAATGGTTTAGTGCTTTCTGTAAAGGGCTAAAATATTCCCCTGCTTTGTTTTGTCTGTGAGAGTCAGACTTTTCATCTATATCTAAACTACTGAGGTTAAATCCACAACACAATAGAGTTCGCAATCCAGCACTTTTTTAAAAAGTTCTTCTGTGGATTGACAGAAGCTGGGAGATGTAAAATGCAGAGATGTGGACAGAATAATAGAATAGTTTGGGTTGGAAGGGACCTTTAAAGGCCATCTAGTCCAACCCCCCTGCAATGAGCAGGGACACCTTCAACTAGATCAGGTTGCTCAGAGTCCTGTCCAACCTGACCTTGAGTGTTTCCAGGGATGGGGCACCTACCACCTCTCTGGGCAACTTGTTCCAGTGTTTCACCAGCCTCATTGCAAAAAAAAATCTTCCTTATATATATAGTCTGAATCTACCCTCTTTTAATGTAAAACTGTTACCTCTTGTCCTACTGCAACAGGCCCTAATAAAAAGTTTGTCCCCCATCTTTCCTGTAGGCCCAGTTTAAGTACTGAAAGGCTGCAATAAGGTCTCCTCGAGCCTTCTCTTCTCCAGGCTGAACAACCCCAACTCTCTCAGCCTGTCCTCATAGCAGAGGTGCTCCAGCCCTCTCATCGTCTTTATGGCCCTCCTCTGGACCCACTCCAACAGGTCCGCATCTTTCCTGTGCTGAGGGCTTCAGAGCTGGCTGGAGCACTCCAGGTGGGGTCTCACCAGAGTGGAGCAGAGGGGCAGAATCACCTCCCTCAACCTGCTGGCCCCACTTCTTTTGATGCAGCCCAGGATACAGTTGGCTTTCTGGGCTGCGAGCGCACGTTGTTGGCTCATCTTCAGCTTTTTATCCACCAGTACCTCCCCCAAAGTCTTTCTCCTCAGGGCTGCTCTCAATCCCTCCATCCCCCAGCCTGCATTAATAATGTGGGTTGCCCCGACCCAGGTCCAGGACCTTGCACTTGGCCTTGTTGAACCTCATGAGGTTCATGTGGGCAGAACCACAGGTGTTAGGATCACAGGAAGGATGTCACCTGCTGAAGCAGACATCTGAGGATGGTCAGTCCTATGTAGATTTCGGAAAAGGACAGAGGTGTCAGAAGGGACAGCTGTACCTTTGTGTAGCTCAGCCTTGGAAAACTCCAAGGATAGGAAGTCCACAACTGTTTGGGGCACCACTGTGGTCTCTATAGCTTTTTTTTTTTTTTTTTTTTGGGTGGGTGGGACTGTATCACTTTCCCAGTAAAGAAGGTTTTCCTAATATCCAGCCTAAACATTCCAAACCAAAACTTGTGGCTGTTGTCCCTCATTTTGCCATCTGCTGCTACTAGGAAGCATTTATCATCTGCAGTTTCTACGAGTTAAATATTTGGGGCCAATCTGTGCTCTCTGCAGACATTTTTTCATGTTTTTCAGTGGTTTCACCAGCTTCTGATCAAGCCTGTATACAAATTTTACTATATCTATTTTAGTAATCTGGACTCAGCAAATTTGAATAACAACATTAAAGGTAATTCACTGAACCATGTCTGGTTCTGGAGAAATGCAATGCTGGATTCTAAAATGAGTATTTCAAACCATACATTTTGCAGATCAGTAGAGGATGACCGATCTTTTTTATACCTCTAAACATTTTCATTTTTTCACTTGTAATATACAATTCTATGGTGAGGGGTGGTTTTTTTTTTTTTTTTTTTTAAAAAAAAAAGGTAAATTCATTGCTAACCAGGTAATTACACAAAAGTAGTATAATTATATGCTTTATAGCTGTGCATTATTGTGCCTAAATGCTAGGACAAAGATTGCTTAAAATGCTCTTTATAAAGAAATAGGGTTATTTTCTGGCTTTAGCGAGGGACAGGCAAAGATATACTTAAACACCAAAAGATTTGAGTCTAATGTAGCAAAACAGTTAAGTGTGACCTTAATTCTAATGATGAATTTAATTCATAGCAATATCCAAAGGATACTTAAATTTAGCCCTTTGATCCAGAGTACTACTTTTATTTTCCTTTTTTTCCCCCATACTTGATGTCTATTTAAAAGTGCTATTCTAGTGTAAACTTTGAATTTCTGACCTTCTAATTCACAGATCTCACTATTTAGCATTCACTTAATATCTTCAGTAATAGCATCAGCAATATAATGATAACTTAAAAGTCGATCAATACTGGACAATTCTATTATGTATAGCTGCTTTTTGAATTAGGATATAGCATCCTTAACCAGATCATTCACAATTTTGGTACTACTCCACTGAACTGAAGATGGTGACCATCTTTGTAGCGGACAATAGAAAGAGTAGGAGTAGGAACAAGAGTCATCAGAGAACTAAACAGTAGCTTAAAACAACTGGGATTGATAATAGTTTAAGAGTGATACTGACATTCTTCTTACATTAGTATGAATATTGAGAGAAGTTAATTTAATACAGTAGAATTGCATCCATACAACTGAACGCTACATCTTATCTCCAGACTTTCTGGAACTCTGGATCCTCGTTCAGACAAACCCGACTGTCGCTTTCATCCTTCAAAGGTAAATTAATTGAATACCATATAAATAACTTGTAGTTCTTACAGGAAGAAATAATAAACTTTTTTTTTTTAGCTTGGATAGGAAAGCTTCTACTACATTTTTTTGTAGAAGTGCAGTAAAAACTTTGCAAAAATTTTGTAAAAAATGTTTCATCTAAATAAACCACTACTATCATCCCCATACATGACCAAGCAAGCTGTTGGCTAGTGTTTTGCGTGCTCCTGAGCTGTTACAAACCACCCCAGTGGTGATTTATATTTTAAGTCTGCTAAAGGCATGTAGTTTCTGAAACTTATTGAAATGCTTTAGGTTAAAGGGTGCTATATAAATCCAGTATGCTTTAAAGTATTTTTCCCTATCAATGAATGCGCACATATTTTCAGACATCAAGCAGAGATTGCACTGGGAATTTTGCTATACTGGTGGGATGTTGTCACTAGCATCACAGTGGTGATTGAATAATATGCATATTAAAGAAGATAACTGAGACCAAAGGTGACCTCAAAGTGAAATTCCAATCAGTTCATTACAGCTTTTTCTGGGAACAGGAGAGACCCCGTTATTTTGATCTGTACTGTCATTTGCAATACAAGCGTACCCTTTAGCGAACCTTTCTAAAGCTGTTTATACTTACAGATTAAGATTCACAGTCTGCTTTCCTTTGCAGCCCATTTAGGGAGTATCTGCTGCATGTGCAAGTCTTTATGCTTTTTATTGAACTATATGCATTTCCATTTCTTTTTTTCTTTGGCTAAACTAATCATGTGTTGATAGGAGCTCCTATTGCAGTAGAAGAAACAGCCATGCTCTTTGTAAAGTTCAGCCATAGAAGGATGAAGAGGAAAGGAATGATAAAAAACGTTTTGCTAAATATTTTCTAATCATTTCTATGCTTTATGAAAATTTTGCACTTCTTGAAAACCAAAGAAATGTCAATATATTCACTCCTGGTTTTATGTTTCTGAAGAAAATGCTAAACTTCACTCAACAAATCTATTTTCTTTCTCTTCTTTCCCCCATGAAAATAAAATACATCATCTGTTCACCTTAAATAAGATGTGTCTATTCTCTTAGAAAGATGCCTAAGGAAATCTTCAGTTCCTAATCTAATTTTTCCCTTTCTTCCACGGCAGATAGGCACCTTCAAAAGTTATGAGAAAGCACTTTAAACTCATATTTTAAAAGACACATATTCGGCCATTGTGGGAATGTGAGCAGGTAGCTGCAAGATTCTGCTTCCTGGAAACCCTTCAACATTGCTGCCAGACCTTTGATCTGATCTGAAGATCTCAGTTTACCATGGGTTGTTGGACCATAACCACAACAGCTATCCTTCTGTTAACTCGTCACTGACTAGAGTTGCTTTTTATATAGTATCTTAATACTGAAACCGTCTCCAAATACAAGCGCTGGATTCACATTATTCCTCTGCCTGAGGCCTCTTAATCCTCTTTATCCCAAGTGTCCAGAGAATCCTAATTATGCTGAGCTATAGCACAGAGGGAAGCATCCTGCCTTTATTTTTGCTGAAGTTATTCCGTTTTACTTAAAAGAATTCAAGACTCGTCACGCAAAGATTACCAGCACCAGCTTGGCTGTGTTAGCAGTAAGAGTTGTCTTGATACCTAGTCCTTGTTTGAATGATACCTTATCTAGTCACATAATGTCTCCTTCATGCAAAAACTACATGAAGTTATTGAGTTGAGGTCTCTCTCAAGTGAAAACTTTAACGAGGCAGGAGTTACACCTGAAAGCGACACCATCTAATTAGTGCAGATTACACAGCTGCCATTCAAGCATTCTGGAATTCAGGATTATGCACCAAGTTATCCTTTCCTTGAAGTGTTAATTCACTTACATTATCTTTCTAGGTATCATTGATTCATGATTTCCCTGTTAGGCTGTGATTTTTTATGAAGATACAAAGAAAAAAAGTCCTGATGTAATCCTATACTAAGCCTTAAGAGGAATGGTGCCGGACTTGCCTTATCATACTCCCTTAAAGTTCTTGGCAAACAGCCTAGCCATTTTTTTGTTGTTGTTATTGTTTGGGGTTTTTTTTGTCACGGGAGCTGCCATCATTCTAGATCACAGTACTAGATCTGTAGAGAGTCCCTCGTGGTTACGAATTGGGAGTAAAAATCTATAGTCATACACTGCATATTTTTAGGCAGGAACAGATAAAACCAACTGGTTCCTATATAAACCTCTAAATTTATTTCACACAAAATAAGCTTTTACAGCTGTAACCATGTAAGTTCTCTTTAATTTGATTTAAGGTTTTATATTTCATTTGATAGTCACTGAAATGTACTGCATTGTCTCAAAGTGGTACTAAATTCTGAGCTGCCATCACCAACAGGGCAGTCTTAATTTTATCCATCAGTAACATAAGAAGAGAGACAAACATTTAAAAAAAAAAAGGAGGAAGAATACTTTGCAGAGTTAAGGCTTCAGGACGACAAAGGCAATTAGTTTTTTACTCTCCCTGCTCACTCAACAATTTGCAACCTGGAGGAGTGAGGAGTCAGTCATTGAATAGTGTGTCAACACATGTATCTTATTTTTTATTGTGGCATTATCCTGCTGTTTTTACATTCTCGTAAGTGGACCTGCTACTGAAACTTATCATTACATGAAAATTAGGATGATTGAATAACAATAGTTTGATTCCAAGGTTTCCCATGTAATTGGTTATTTTTTTCTGTAAATCTTTATGTAATGCCAAATTGGCAGTACTCAGTTTTCACTTGTAGCATGGGGGTTTGGGGATTTTTTTGGGTGCCTTTATTTTTTCTGAAAATAACGTGTTCCCAACAGCTGTATCTTAGCTTTTGGAATTAAAGGGCTCACTAAACACAGATAACACAAAGGCAGATCCCTTCCCACCTACTGATGAGATAAATTATGGATTATTTAGAAACTTTTCTTTGTTTGTTTTTTTAACTTTTGTACAGAGTACTAACAAGATTAAACAGAACTGACTTCCTGGGTCTCTCTGAAGCCTGTAGGAGTGTTTATACTGCCTCCAATGGGCCACGGTCCCATCCCCTAAAGTCTACCTTGGAATGAGAGGCCACCTTATGAGCTAAGCTGAACACTTCCCTACTGAGGCTAATTGTGGCACCTTTTATGAGGTCCCCAGGAGCACTGCCAGAGAAAAAAATATTTTGCCCATTGAAGAAGCTGGGCCTTCAGGCAGCACTGATAGCAGTGGCACCGTAGTCACTGGCACAGAAGTTGAATGCAGTGAATTCAGGTGACCGCTTAAACTTTAAATCAAATGGGTGTAAAAATCTCACCAAGTATGCTAGTTTTGTAGAATGCAGACCCAATGGAGTATTTTTCGTTTTCTTAATGCAGGTGGGCTCTCTGCACAGACAGCACAGTCGGAAACTCCCAGATTTTAATCCCAGTTTACACTCAAATTGTGTCTGTGATCATCACAGGCTACTTACATTGCTTACTGTACTTAAATTCTCATTTGCTAAAAGGGGCATGACAGAAGGTTATTTAATGAAGAGAATTTTACATCTGAATCAGTTGCCTCTGAAGCAACATATTGAGGTAAGACACATTGAGAGATTATCATGTCCCACAGCAACAGTGCACATTTTAAATTCATTTGGACTAGATGATCTCCAAGGTCCCTTCCAACCTAGGTGATTCGGTCCAGGCAGTGCCTGGTGACCCCTGGCTCCCCGCATTGCCCAAGACAGTGTCCAACAGCCCCCCCTCTCCCTGTGAACTCTGGTCTCTCTCTAACACTGGGACTGTCCAGTCAGTCCGTGCAGCAGTAAAAAGGGAGGACAGAGGCAGCATGCTTGGAGAATGCAAGTGACTTTGGCCAGTACCCGCTTTTCTCCCTGACAATATTGCCTCTGCTGTGAGGGATTAGCTTCCTCAGACAGTCCTATCAGGACTGCAAGGTTCTCAGGCCTGAAATGGAGTGTTCGGCCTTGCCTGGACTCAGACTATTGTTTTGTAATAAAAGTTACAAATTGAACTTCAGCAAACAGTCTTAGTGAATAAATGGTGCAGCTGATGCTATAGTCTTTGAGTAGAAGAGACCTTATAGTTCCTGTCTCGAGAATGTCAGCTAACACATAACCTGAGGTCTGCACCATTGACATCCTGCACCTTTATTCTTATTTTGCCTGCTCTTTTCATCTGCTGACTGTTGTTCCCGTTCGTGTTGGCCTATGCCTAGGAAAGCATTTTCATTACTGAATAGGGGAGGCATGGGAATTCAGATGCCTTCTTCAGAGCATAATAAGATTATAAGAGGAGTCACGAGACTGTTACCTCTGTTCATTGTTTGCATTAATTTAGACTTAGTAACGATGAAAATCCCTTTTCCCTGTTCAGTTACTGGATTCTTAAAGCTGTCAGCTTGTCCTGGTTGGAAACAGAATTTCAGTAAAACCCTCCTCGAAAGACTGCAAGAAATGTTCCTAAGCCAACTATTGTCATTAAACATTTAGTAAGAAGATTCAGTTTAAAACACTGTGAGTTGGCCACCACTTCATTTAATTAACATTGATTCTGAAAGCACAATATAAATGTTAGTGCTTTTTTTAATCACTCTTTCTTCATATTCCAGTTGCAATGATTCTAAAGCTTATATGATTATAATCATCGTGCTCAAAGTAAAAGGATTTTTCCCATGCCTTCCATTCCTTAAATTGTTTTTAGATTTCCCAAGGGGCACGTATTGTGTAAGATTATGATGATAAAGATTTTAAGGCAATTATGTTTCTTTAGTTGGAAGCTGAAGTTAATGTTTTTGAAGGTTGCATTCCCAAGAGCCTTGGTATAAACAGAAGCCATAATGCCCCTCCTTTACATCTAAGTCGACCAACCGTCAAAAACAAGGCAGAAAGGCTAGCCTACCTTTGTGAACCACACGTCAATTTTTCACTTAATATATCTGCTTTTGGTTGACTAGAAGATGTCTATAACAGAACATTAACAAACACTGTAATTTGCTGGGGTCAGCCAGGTCTGTAGCTTTGTGACTCTGAGCCCTCTTAAATTATGCTATCAGCTTTCAAAACCTTATTAGGTTTAACCCATTTCGGCGCCACTGGCTTCTCGGAATCACCAATACCCCTCTAATCAGAAAACCGCAGAGAAGCCAATCTGCTGCTATCAGAAACCTCAGTGCAATTTTGTGTATTAATATTTCAGAAAGCATGTAGGAACACATGCTCCCTGCTGAGCATTACAACCAGGAAAGCTACAGTAACAGCCGAGATGGATCACCAGTAAACGTGGCCAGGGAAACTTGCTGCTGTCTCTTGTCTGGCTGTGGATTTGGTAACCAAAGAAGGGAAAATTAAATGGGTTATTTGGCTTGCGATTAATAGATTCCCATAACTGTCCAGTGAGACAACACACTGAAGCTGCATTTCTCACAGGAATAGAAAATACCTAGAACAGCATCTAAGGGTGAAATTTTTTGTGCCATTGCCCTGTGGCTGATGTCACAGACCTTTTGTTTTCCCTTTCTCTCCCCACCTCTGGTGAAGACACTGTTGCAGCCTTTCTGAAGCGCTTCTCGGCCATAGTTAGCTGTGCACCCTCAGCGGGGATCAGGCTCTTACTGGGCTGAACATTCCAGCCACTGGAAAGGGAAAAAAAGAGAATGGTTTTCCAGTGGCAAAAAACTAGACCTCTCGCTTTCCTGGCGGATCAGGGCCTGGGCCGGGGGCCTCGGGGCAGGCCCGGGGTGGGGCGGTGTGGCCTCAGCCCACCCTTCAACTTTGCCAAGGGCGGCAACCACAAACCTGAGGTGGCGGCTGTAGCCACGGCGATTCCCTTCTCCCTCAGGCGGTAAAGGCTGAGGGGGGCCCGGGCGCCCGCTTTGGCGCCGGGCGGGGCCGCCCAAGAGCGAAGTGAAGTACGGCTCGGCGCATCCAGCGCTACGGAGGAGACGGAAAGACCGCCGGGTGCGGGCGTGCAGGTGGTGTGAGTTTTTTAATTATTTTTTTTTCCTCACTTTGGACCCGTTTTGCCTCACGGCGGTGCGGGCAAAGCTGCCTCTCCCTCCTCTCCCCTCCCCGCCCCTCCGCCTCAAGGCTTGTCCGTCGCGGGCGGGAAGACCCCTCGTCCCTGCCCTCCTTCGGGAAGCAATGCCGGCATTAAATTCAGCAATTCCAAACTTTCTGCTCTGTTAAAGTAAAATGAGAGCTACTTGGAAAGCTTAAGTCTTACCTATATTTAAAAAAAAAAAAAACAAAAAAACCAAAAAAACACAAAACAAAAAAAACCAACCAAACAAACAAACAAAAAAACACAAACAAAAAACCAACCAAAGAAAAACCAAAACCACCATAAAATATGTGTAAAATCAGCTTTTCACTGACGCTTGTGGTATTTGGTGAGGTGTTTTTTTGTGGAGCAGGCGATTGAAAGACGGTATCAGCTTATGTTTGTCTCAGCTTTAACTTGCTTGGAAATCATCTCTCTGAAAGCTTCCAAAATAAGAAGTAAATTTAGAAAATACGAAAATAAGTCTTCCAGTGGAAAAAAAGTACATCTGTACACGCGTAAGTTGGAGGGCCTATATAATGCTTCAGTGTTGAGCTGTCCCTCATCTCACCAGCTTTTTTTTTTTGCACTAGGCTGTAGAAGTTAACAATAATTTGGGTTGCTGTTTGGAAATTGGCTTAAGGGGCCCTTCAGGACTGTCTCATCTCTTCAGGCTTTAATTTTTTTTTATTTTTTTTTTTTAACTTCCTTCAGGCTAGTGCACAGAACGTGCTTGTGTTCTTTGGGACTTTTGTACATAAACTATGAAATGAAAATAACTTTTGAGTTTTAGACAGAAGCATATCGGTTGGACCTCATAGGTTATGGGGACATAGAGAACCCAAAAACTCAGGAAAGCTACTGTTTGCATTATAATCTAAAAATTTAGCAGGTTATGCCAGGAGTTGTCCTGACTCCAGGGAATTCGAATTTGAGATGTTGCCAAAAGTCGCTAAAGCTTATGAAGCCAACAAAATTATACTTTTTTTTTTTTTTTTAAACTTATTTTCCCTATGTTAATGTTAACTGTATTCTAAAGGTATTGTCCTGGTCAGATCAGAAATACATACAGCATTGTAATAGCAAAACTTGATGGTGCTTGGTACTTTATAGTCTTAAACTGTTTGCTGGAGCAGGTGATGCTTTACCTTATCAAAACCTAAATATATATATTTATTTTTTTTAGTACTCTTCGAGATCTGTAAGTTTTTCAGGCACACTCTTCTCACCAGCAACAGCTTCCTCCGTGCTTTCATATCCTGTTTTAGCACTGTCTTTGCACCAAGAGATTGTGGTGTGCTTACTCTTTGGCTTAAATCTTTTCTACCTTGTATGACATATTAATAATATTAGCAAGAGAGACAGATTTACCCTGCTCGAGTAAGATAGCTGGCAAGGTGAACTGTTCATGCAGGATGTGAGAGATTTCTAGTTCTCAGTCATATCTCACAGTAGGGTTCCCTAACGCATTTTAAGCTATTACATAAAAGGTAGTATTTGCACTTCTCTGTTTTTAAAAACAAGTGCATAAAACCAGTGAGTGATCTCAACAGCCAAAAAACCCTTCAGAACTAAATTAAGTTCATCCATTTTGATCATCTTCTGGGTATTTTTAGACCCCTTTTTACTTTCTGATCAGTATTTTAATCAGGAAAAATATTTCATTTCACTTCTTAAACACTGTCTTTGACCTTAGCCAGTCATTTCATAGCTCATGCATGTTCTGTAGGCGCTCAAAGCACAACCAACAACTCTTTGAGTTTTTGTCAACCAACTCGTTGCGTATCCTAGACTGACATCCAAGATCAGATTATTTGAAAATATGTTCTTGCTGTCTAATTTCCTTTGTAGTTTTCAGAGTGATTGGCAATTTGAATGACTCTGGAAACTTACTAATGCCTAAGAAAAACTAGGCTTGTCCATTTCTGCTTAAAGACCAAAGGATACAAAGAGTAAATCCTTGCACATGTAGCAAACTTATACCAAGTTTTGTTTTGTACTTCACATTATTCAATTTTTATATTACAACTCTTCTTCATCTGAGAAAAGGAAGTTAAAAGAATTAAACTTTTTGCAAAGCATTTTGAAGATGAGTGCTCAAGATTTAATATTTATTGTATTTTTATTGATCCATTCAGTACTTAGTTTGATAGTGGATAAAGGAGGAAGCTTTTAGGCACTAGTTTATAATGTCAAAATGAAAAAGTAATGCAAAACTTCTCATAAAGAGTGGTAGCACCAGGAAGAAAAGAGCAACTGTATCTATCAGTAGCTAACTTGACATTCTTCCTGTTTTGTCAGTTATAAGAAAAAAAAAGTTATATATAAACACAGAAAAGGAGCTTACCCAAATAGATATCCTAATTTCAGGATAACAACCTGTCTCTAGTGGTGCATTTTTTCTTTGGGAGACAAAAATACTTGATAAAACTTTTTTTTAGAAACATTTGCTAAATAACTCAAGTAACTTTCTGGTGATACAATGAGAAAGCTGAACAAAAGAAACCTACTTTAATATTTAGTAATTTGGAGTTGTTTTTCTTATTGCTAATAGCACATTTAAAATGTGGAGTTGTATCTACTAGTGCCATCCTTCTGATGAGTTGGAAAAGTCAGATCCTGTAAAGGAAAAGAGAAAGTTAATCTTTAATTCCACAATTATTCCATAGCCTTATGAAGATAGCCATCTTAATGCCAATATGACAAGAGAAAGAGATAAAGCTGTCTTATGGTATTGTGATTTTTTTATTTTGTTCTCTGGAATGATGCTGGGGCAGAGGTAGTGGACTATAGTTTATCACTGAACAAAGCTGAACCACCTTCTAGTCTCTTATGCATAGATTCTTATGACAAGATTATGGAAATCCGCAGCTCATCCAGTTGTCCAAGGCTGGATTATAGAAATTCTCAAGCACACGAGGAACATTACTAGCTATGACTATAGTTGTGGAACTTATTTCTTGTGTGAGTAATCCTAAAACAAGCAAGTAAACCATTTTTTAATTTATTTTTTTTTTTACCTGCCTAAGCCCCCTGATCCCATTTTCTTTAGTGGCACTGTTGGCATGAGTATGGATTAAAAGATCAGAGAAACGATGAAATGTATGAAGTCTCTCATACCTGTTTTCTGGATAAGGCTCTACATGTCAAATTACTATCTTTGGAGAAATCCGTGTCTATTTCCAATCTGATCAGTGTAACTAAAATAATTTTTCTTATGGTGTAGACTGTTGGGGGGCCCTCCAGGAAAGGTCCTCCAGACACCCCTCTCCTTTTTTGCAACTTAAAAGGCTTTGAAGTAGGAAATATAAATATAGTTAAGGAGAAAAAAAAATTAAATATAAGAAAGATGAGTATACATGCACACATTTGTTTACAGAAGTGTTGAGGAATACGTTCTCCAGATTGGGGGTAGGGGGCAAAGGGGGGGTACAGATGTCACTGGTGCTTATCTTATAGTAATTTCATATTTTCAAACTCAAAAATTATCCTCATTTAATAGCAAGCTAGAAATGAAACCACTTCTTGAAATAGTCTTGAGGCAGAAATCTTCATGCCATGTAATAAAATATATTTTTCTCAATTAAAGAAAACATTTCCATTGCTCTTTTTCCCAGCCAAAGAAGATTGGCTAGGAGAAACACAGTTTTATTGTGCTTCCAAGAGGATTCAGGCAAAAGCTTCTTTTGCTGAATTAAAAACCTAGGCAAGCTTGCCTTTTGTTACAACAGGTAAAGGCCTTCTTCCACACCTTGTTGGATCCTGCAAGGTCAGCATATCTAGATGATGCGATCTACATGGGGGTCTTATATTTTTGCTTTGTCCACAGTCTCCTCCAGGAACCCTGTTTCCCTTTGAATGGCGTTCTCTTGATCTGCTGCTTGGCTTCATCTTCCCAGAACCAGAGTTCAGAGAATATTGCCTCTTCCATCGAAGTTTCTAAGCCATGTTTTTAATGCACATTTCAATTAATTCAGGTTTGTTTTTTTTTTTCTTGCCCTCCACTTTCTGCAGTTTAATTTTGACTCCGTTTGCTTCCCCAAATATCCTGGGAACTGTACTGTTAAAGAATGACAGAGATTTCTTTCCCTAATGATTAGATACCCCCGCTGTCTCACTACCTTGCTTCCAGCAATGCAAAACTGATGAAAATCAATGAAGGTCTTGCACAGTTTTACATAACATTGTTTTTCTGTCACATTTCTGGAAGCCACATCTTACCTTTACAATTTCATCATAATATATAGCAAGTTCAGAACGAGTCTGTATTTGACTGGAAGAATGCAGAGAAATGTGTCAGTGAACTAATGTTTTGCTGTGGCTTTGTGTAATGCAGTTATTACTTGAAATTTAAAAGCTCATGTGGGGGTTGCCTACTTCCTTCTGAGTTATTAACGTCTCGTGCACTTTTTACAAGCTGAGTTGTAATTCATGGGAAAAACCGATGTACTGTAAAGCATTCTACATGTGCAGGCAGTACAGTTGCAGACATACAGTGATAATGAAATACGTGCTTTCTCACTGCACATCACTTGTCCAGTCTTTCTGCCAATCGTCAGCATAAATAAACAATTCTTGCAAATTTGCTTTAAGTTCATCAATATGTCTGCAGGCTTTTGGGCCTCTAACTGACTTTTCTGCACCTCATTCACACATCTCTAACCACAAGGCTGTAAAGTTAACCCTTGTTTACAGAAGTGTCTTGCCAACTGTTGTTCACAAATCATTCCTGATAACCAGATAGAGCGCATTTGTTAAGAAGCTTCAGAAACACTTGATTGTTGTTAACTATACTTTGAAATTGCTCTTGTCAAAATTACGTTGGTGTCTAACTGTTGGGACCGAAATTGGGAGATTAAAGGATTAATTAGCTGTAAACCTGCCTTTGTAGATTTATTAGAATGAAAAGAGCTGAAAAATAATCAGGAGTAGCCTAGAGTTTTCGATTCTTACGAACTTTAATAGCTAATAATCTGATTGTGCATTGCTGCAGTCTTAGTGTCAATGGGTGCATCAACAGTCTCTGAATATTTGGGAGGATGGAAACCTTTATGCATACATACCAATTAGTACATATATCCCCAATTTAATGTATGTTACAAAAATAATGTGTATGGAAACAGACCATCAGTTGCTTTTCATGAAGGCTAAAAAGATTTGCGGGTTGTACCAGTTCTTTCATTAAATCCATTTCTGAAGAAGGGATGTTTGTTTCCTTTCTTTAAAAGAAAGCAATTGGTTTGACATAATGCATTCAGGACTGCACGTAGCTGTGATGTGATTTGTTACTGTATCTATAAACAGGTTTAGTTGCTCTTCAAAAACAGTCTTTTCCATGGTCTGGAAGTCAAGAGTATTCCATACAGTTACCTAATTTGTGTTAATTTCTGTAAAACCAGGATATTTTTGTACAACTGATAAGTAAGAGCAATTTCAGGTAACACAGAAACATTCTTTTTTTCAGAATTTTCAAGAAGCTGTCAAGAAAATTATTTTGGGTGTTAGAGGTTTAGAATTGAGAAAAATTTCTAAGCTGCCTTTTTATACTGTGTACCTCAGTGCCTAAAGCACTTGCCTGGCTATTTTTTATCCTGCATCTCACTTCTAAACAATAGTCATTTTAAGTTTTTTTAAAAATATGTGACTACTTAGAGGCAGTTTGGGCCTTTTGAAAGTCATTATATTTAAATATGTAGGTAGGTATTTACAGGCTGTTCCTATTGTTACAACCTAACCCTAGAAGGATGCCAAAAGTTAAACAGACCATTCTTATATTTTTTTCTTATTTTTTTTTTTTTCCAAAAGTCTCCCACCCTTTTTCTCATGTAACTGGAAAGCCTTCTGACAGCGTAGAATTAAGATTCTTGCTTTGTAATTTTACTGATTGAAGTAGTTCCTTTATGATATAATGCATATGGTAACAATTAATTTGCACTTGCAGTGCATATGACACAATAGTACTGTGCCTGGTAGAATGCTTTTGCATCAGTGATTACATGACTGATTTTTTTTCTGATTGTCAGTTTTTTTCAATTGGATATGCTGCTTAAGAGAGCTTTTGCACTCCCCTGCAAAATCAACAAAACAAAATATTTCTAGATGTCTTTGTTAGTGTAGATCTCTTAGTTGCTTTGATAACATCGGCAGCTGTTAATTATTATTTTGGAACTGATTTTTCCTGTTTCAATACTCTTGCTTCAGAACAAGAGCTTTATGTCTTGTTGAGGTTTCTTGCACATTGTTGACTTCCATTCACATCAGAGGAAATTGAGTTGCATGCAGTACTCCAACAAAATTGTTCGGTATTATTCAGTATTACCTTAAAAGATAATATAACGAAATTTAGTGTCCAGCCAAAGTCTGAATAACTGCTAATGGTATCCTGTCAGAGTGAATCAGAAACTCAATACTGGACAGAGCAGTAAGTGTTACTCATTTCTAACATTGCCAGCAGAAATAACAGAACAAATGGGAAGGTACAGCACTGTGAGTTATCTGTGTAATTGGCACCACCTAAAGCTGACCTTTATGTTTCCAGAGCATAATGTATATCTTGGGTACACAGCAAGAGGAGAAATAATGAAATTGACAGGCTGGACTCATCATTGAAAAAAAATATATAATCCATTTTACATTGACACATAATTCTTTGAGATTCTGGAAGCCATCCAAAATCCATTTTAGTATTTTCAGACAAATGGCTGACACATTAATGATCAGCTATTTAAGGCCAGCAGTTTAAAATAGAGTGGTCTACTTGTTCCAAATGAGATTTAATGTTTGAAAAGGAGTTTAGTGTTCAGCTGTATGTGCAACATCTAAAAACATAAATTGACCTCTGAGAAGGAACATGCCTGCATACATATCTGTTTACATGCACATCTCATGATGTTAATAGTGTCATAAAAGTTGATCAGTTTGATTAAATGCCTTTATCATTCTCTAGTAATGTACACAGTGGTATGTGCGCTATCTTATTAAAGTTTTACTTATGAAAGGCAAGCTGGTTATAAAATGTTCTGTCTGCTGTGACATATTGGAAGACACATGGTGTGTATACCCAAATCACATATCAGATATCACTTTTCTAATTAATAAACATTGTGGCAAAATTTTGCTCTAAGCATATTTTGACTTTTGCTGCATATGTTTTTAAAAGTATGTTCCAAATGCTGGCCTGTTATGTTCTATCATTCTTTATTTCATAACTTAGTAATCACAACAGATTTTTGTAGATGTACTGCCTACTGACAAACAGCATCTTGGTCAATACAATTTATTCAAATGCAAAGAAAGCATTAGCTGTGTTTAATATCATTCTCAGCATTACACATAACTGAACCAATGCTTTATTATGCTCCAGTGGTGATATACAAAATAATACCTACAGCAAGATGAGGTATAGTTCACAGAATTTCACAGTGCTTTTAACAAGAATAAAGCTAAAGCTTAAGAGAATTAATTGCAACATTGGATGTAGAGCACTCTGGATTATCTTTCTTGATCATTTGGTTGAAAAAACATTTCCTACACATGCTTTCTCAATACAAGATCAGAATAATTACAGCTAAGTAAATGCCTCAAAAAAACTCTTGTTTACACTGATGCTAAGTTGCCCTTGCCTGTGCTTATACCTTTTCCCTGCTTGCCTCAGCTGTTTTAATGAATAGCTTAATACGAAAAATGTGTGCGGAAAGGGCTTTCTCTTAAGACTTTTTGGTAATTCTTTTTGAAGTTATGACTCTCAAAAGACAGTAATTGCTCAAGAAATATCATTATAAGAAGTATTTGGACCAGTCATACTGTAGATCACATAGTGTGTGTCCGGTCCTAATTAAAGACATAATTAAAGATGGTTGGACACTAGTTTAGAAGGTTTGATGAATATTACTCAAGTATGCTAGCTAAAACTTTTGGACAATGCAAAATGGGGAAAAGGCGCGAAGTTCTTTAACCTGCTTTTCTCGGAGACCATGACATGGTGCCAGATTTTCACTCAGAGCCTGGAGAAAAGTTTTGGCATGGGCTTGCGACTGGTGTCCCCCTCTAGTGCGCACTCAGCTTCAAGTGAGGCTGCTTTGAGGAGGGGACTGAACCGGGGGACATCCAGAATTCCTTTCCAAACTAGATTATTCTCTTGATTTCTTTCATGACCAGCTCCTGCCCCCATCAAGCTAAGTCATACCAGTGAATTTGCTTCATTCTTCTGAACTTACCTTTTTTCCTCACTTGCTCTCCCATTAACTCAGCTTGCAAATCAGTGCTCCTGCTCAGCTGTTCTGCTGGTGGGACTTGCAGAGGCAGCTGAGCTGCGTTAGGCTTTGCGGAAGCTGCTTCCTTGAGCCGTGGTGATTATCAGCCTTCTGTTTTCGGCTGTAGAACAACACATTAGTTGTCTTTGTATTCGATGTACTTAATTTTCATCCTGTCGCTGCATGCTGAGAGGAGTAAACGTATTCTTTTAACTGATGACATTTAGTTTAATCGCCCATGTCAGGATCTTGATTTTACCCTGGAGCTGATGGTGTATCAGGACCCTCACTCCTGCCTGTGCTGGAAAGGGGGTGTATAGACCTGGCTATCTGAAGGTCCCACAAATGCATAGTGATCTTGTACGGTATCTTCTGGTGGTAACTGAGCTATCTGGAAGTAAGAAAAGCTTTGCAAATGTGTCCTTCCCAAAAAACTAAAATAGCTTAGTCAAAATGCAAATAAAATGCTTCAGTAGGCAAACCCATTTGTTCAGGCCTAGTTCTGCATGACCCCTGTTTTACAGGGAGTTATTCTCAAAGACCTTGTCCACGTTAGGAGGGTCCTGCTCTTGAATGGTACTGTGCTGGTGCAATGAAGCCGTTTAATTCATTAATTGCTCAGCTGATATGAGGTAGTAAGCAGTTGTGTGTGGAAGTGTGAGGGAGAAGGACTTGCGGCACAGGGCAGGAGGTACAGCACTCCCTGAAAGCACCTTCCTGTGGCTGCCAGAAGGATGACTGGCTGCTTCTTTAGAGTTCTTTCAACAAGGAGGGTTCTGCAGTAAGGTAAAGAGTGCTAACAAAAGCTTAACTAGCCCTGTTAAAAACAGTAAACTTAAGCAACTTTCTGTGCCTTGGTGAAGCAAAGAAATGGACAGGAGAATATGGTTTGGTTTTGTGGTACAGAATGGATGAGTCACCAGGTAAAACATTTGAAAAAAGTGAGAACACCAGGGTTTGATTGAGTTGTGCTACTATCTTCATTCTTCTTAGAATTTTTAATGAAATAAATAAAATCCCTACAGGTAAATATGCAAAGGTGATGATAACTATAATAAAAAAAAAAAATCTTCCTTTGGTATTTTTACAATAGATCTTGATGTTAAATACGGTATGTTTTTTGCATGATAATATGCAGTCTTTAACCTCTCAATACTCAAAGGACTAAGGACTCGTGGAAAAAAAAAAGTTATTCACCATATTTCCCATAACCTCATATCTTCTTCAGTTATTTACAGCTATTCACAGTGGATGCAAAACAGTGTTAGATTGTAATTATCTCCTTGTGTGAAACAGCACTAGCATTTTATCATTTACACTTTGCCTGGGTGTAAATTACACGGTCAGTCCCAGAACATTCTCTCAGGAGGGAATTACATGAAGAAAACTTGAGAATGAGGTCATCAAAGTAATAAACTCTTAATTCGTAATGTGAGTGTCAGTGTCCTGCTTTTGTTGAAAACAGTGTTTGTGGTTTTTTTCCACTGTCAGTGGGGAAAAAATTGAAAATGAGGGTCTTACTTGAACTGCCTGAAGGGCATTGTAAAGAAAGGACCAAAGAAATTATTCACTGTTTCTTGGTTTGCATCGGGTACAGGTAGTTGGCTCTGCAGTTATGCCCCAGTCGTGCTTTACAATTACTATTGCTTCACTTTCTGCATATGGAGCTACCTGAGTGTTCCACTGTCAACACTATTGGAACCTGTAGCGAGGTCCTATGTGTCATAGGAGGTAATGTGTTAGTCTCACTGAATACATCAAGCAGATCACAAGCTGAAGAGCAAGGTGGTGCTTAATTACTTAATTATCACCTTTTTTTTTTTGTTCACGCAGACCCTGTTATAGTTCCACATTGCTAAAGGATTGCTTAGGGACAGACTGTACTAAGAAAACTGCAGATGCCGTCCTATGTCAGTGCTGTAATTTCTATTTTCTTTTCTCACCTTAGGTTGTATGAAATAATCATCTTTATTCCTGGAAATACTTTCGGTTCTCTTGGATTTTGATTTGAACAGCTCTGTTTTTTAAAAAAGGGGCTTGGACAGCCAACAGGTGTTGATAAAAGTATGTGAAGAATTTTGCAATATATGTTCAATGGGGTGGCTTGGTCATCGATAAATAAAATTTGTTGCTGTTCCAACCTGTCTGAATACACAAAAAGGACTTCAGTCTCAGAGAGTAAGCAACATGCCTATGAAGGATGTGAGTGGTTCTGCTTTTGGGAATAACATTGGGGACGAAGTTATTTTAGACTTACTTCTGAGGAACTAGTTGAAATTGTACAGGTTAGTAGTTAGGATGAAAGTGATTGTGAAAGCCAAGATAGCGTAACTAGAGAAAGAAAATCTTTAGAACAGTAGAAATTTGGATTAAAGAAACTGTGAAGTTAGTATTATTAGTTGAAGTTAGTATCTATTAGTTGTATATGAAGAATTCCCTGAGGAAAACATCTTAATGGGAGTAAAAGAACATAGGGTAGTGAGATGGCAGTTTTGGAAAGGGAACATCCTACAGGCCCATTGTGTAGGCTCTGTTTGGTGTTGAAAAGGAGAGCAAGATACCGAACATGTATTTACCAGAGTTTTTCAGTGATACGGAAATCAACAGAATTGTACAAGAACACGGAATAAGATATTGTTAGGAATGGATATAAAATAATAACATAAGACTGTTTGTACAAGTTAAGGACTATTAAGGATTCTAGAAATACTCTGAAATCACATCTGAAAACAGGGAAAGCTAAAAGAAAGTATGGCTTGGCTCCAGTGCCTAACCAAGTGCATAAGGAAATAATGGGTAAAATAAATGAGGCTGACATGTTTAATGCCTTTGCTTTCTAATTTTTAAATTACTGGTGAACATATAGTCACCAACATGATCACAAAGCAATTTCTATTAACTATTAGGGCAATGAAAATAATAGGTCTAGAATTTTTAAATAAACTACACATCTAGATCAGGATAATGTGACAAAATTTACAGTAGGCTAGCTGTGGAGTTATCTGAAAAACTTTCTGAATTCTTAGTATTTGAAAATGATCATAGGGTCCATAGGACTCCACATGAATGGAAGTCATCTGGCACATTTACGGAAGAAGAGGAAGGAAGGTCTAAAATTCTGTACGAGTTAGACTAATGTTGATAACAAGGAAAACTTTGAAATAACTTACTGAGCAGTTTAAAAGCCTCCAAAGGTGAGAAGAAACAGCCCGAGCTGTTCTGCCAGAACTATTATGTCAAAGGCATTCTAATTTCTGTCTTGACAGAATGTTAGTTCTAATGGACCTATTAGGGAGAAAAAGTTATGAATTACTGTGATTAGACTATAACATTCTTATAGGGGAAGTAGTATCTGTGTTAAATTTAAATGCACAATGGTGCATTCCTAGAGTAGCTCCTACAGTATAAATAGGCAAACATAAGTGGAGCATATCAAGTATTATTTTTTACTTCTGTTACAGAATGGGGAAAATATTCTAGTAGAAACTGAGCCCAAGTACTTCTATAATTCTTGTTAGTGTCAGAGAACCTGGGGACTCCAAGTGCATAATAACACTTGTACAATTTAGGATATGTCCGACAGAAGCTTTAATTGACTATGATCACAGGGAGGGAATGCAGGGGACAGCTCTTCCTCCTCTGCTCCCCTGTTCCCTGCCAAGGGAGTGGAGACACCCCACCTATCTACTGTTTCAGGAAAAAAAGAAAGGTTATAAAACCCAGTCATTTTGATCTTAAAAAAGCCTCCTTAAGCAGGTTGCTAACTGCCACAATTGAAAGGAGGAGTCAAACAGAAGGTAACATGACAATACGGAGTGGCACACCCTGTCTTATCTTAGCTCAGAAGTGGGGAGTTACAATCAGAGACTGTTGGCTTTTAGTCAAAAGGAAAGTTGCTTTAGTAAAGATAACTTCCTAGTTAGGCCTCTCAATCTTAAATATTAATACTTTTACCATCACATCAGTTAAAGCAAAATTTGAGACCTTCTGTGAGTGCAAGTAATGTTTGCCCTTGGAGATCTTGCCAATGTAGAATACCGTTGCCATCCATAACTGGGGAATTATCTTCTAATATAAGAATATGTAGGTTTTCTGTAGTGCTTTTGGCAAAATGACATAAAGCTCTTTGTTCGCGTTTCTTTTATCTATAATGTAGGACAGTAGAGAAATCTGCTTTATTAAATTTAATTTGGTTTTCCCACATGGGGAGCACTCCAAAATGCAAAGAACAGTAGGATTACATGCCAGCAAAAAGTGAAAAACTTGTTCAGACTTTTGTTTTCCCCTCCTTCCATGCTAGTTTGAACTTGTTTATATCTGATCCATATTTAAATTTCAGTAGGTAGGAAATCTGAGTCCTTTACTGGAGGCCTGAGATTGGTAGTGAATCCATTTTTGCTTTCACTGCACATTTATCTTAGAAGACATAGGATAGCTTAGGTCACTCCTCAGTAGCCCAGCAGGTATTTGAAATTATCTTCATATTGTAAGCTCTTCTAGCCTTAGCATGCTGTTGATACTAGAAGTGTCCTCTTTCCTAAATTACTGGTCTGGAGCTTTAAAATGCAGAGGTTTGCAGAAATTACCACTTAATACTAGTACGTCTAGTATCTTGGCAAATGTGAGAGATTGTATTGAGCAATAGAGAACATGTTTTTTCATGACGTAAAAATGAAACCCTGTTTTCCTTGATCCTTGTACTGCAGTTAATTCCAGCTCTTCCTTTATTCCCTTTGAGGTTTATAATTCTGTAGTGCTTTCAGTTGCCCAACTGTCCCTTGTCAGCCAGTAGTCTCAGCTTCTCCTTGTGTCCCTTAATTAAGAGTCCATCTTTTGCCTGATTAACAAATGTATGCATTCATGGTGGCCACGCAGAAGACACAGCCAACTATCGATGCCACGCTTGCCTTTTCGTGTTGGAAACATTTAACGTGGGTGTTTTCCCTATATCAGTTTTTCAGACTCCTACTGATTTTTCACAGAGCTTGTAGAAACTTTGTCTTTTTGATATCTCCATCCTTCTCTCAAACTGGGTTAAAATTGGCCAATAAATCATAGCTTCCTAAGGAAAATAAGCACAGAATGCAATTCCAAAAGAGTTTTGGAAACTGGCTTTAAAACCATAGCAAGCATCAATCCTCCAGCTCTATTTTAAAAGTGGTGGCAGAAAATCCGGAGGAGAAGTAGCATCATTTCAGTTTACTGGTTGGAGGTTGATAGATGACAAAATTTTGCAAGTCTATGGCTAAAAGTCTAGGTCAAAGCTGAGACTGAAACCGTGTGAAGATGTGCGATTGACAAATAGAGTGTATGCAGAAGGGTAGCGGATAAATTCCTGGTTTTCCTGGTAGTAGGTTGGTTGTGCTTGAGAAGTAGATGATTCAGTTCTTTGAAACAAAATCTGATGCCATTTGTGTAAGCTTAAAAAAAATATGTTTGGTTAGTTATTTAAATCATGAAGGCTAAAGCAGCATATTCAAAACCCAGAAAAGGGTTTCTGACCTGCCTCCCCTTTCTATGGGGCTCGTCCCAGTCATAACCAAGTGAAGCAATAGAAAAGGCAAGAGGTTCAAGCAGAGAACCACACATATCCCATTATAGCATAGGACAGAATCCCTTGAAATACTGTAAAGATTAAAAGTTATGATAAAAAGCAGGAAGGAAGGAAATGAGAGAGGAAAGGAAACCTCTGACAATTAAAAGAGAGCTTGAGAGGGTACTTAAAAAGCGACATGGAGCTGGGGAAGTCTTATCAGTGCGTTTAAGATGGAGAGGTAATATAGAAGAGATGTGCAGGAGGACGGTACCCATTCATTCAGTAGGTAAAACATGGGGAAATGTTCTTCCCTTCCCCAAAAATAGCACTTATTTGTCCACATCTGTTTTAACTAATATGTATGACACAAATGAGTAGCTAAAACACTGTTTATTGCGCTGTCATTCTATAGCTTCTTGTGCATGTGCCGCAAACTTAAAACTGTTTAGTTGGTATTTCTTTGGCAAAACCCTAAAGTATTAATGAAACTTTAATTTGTTTTGGCATGTTGTGCATTTAAAAAATTATTTTTACTGGGGTGTTACGGATTAATTTACATAACCACTGGAAAATAGTGATAAATGGCATGCTATTTTCATAATATTTTATCTGCTTCACTCTTCTATATCTCGGTTAATTTTAATGCTTTTTCCACGGAAGTAATATCTATTTTTTACCACTTACACCTCCAGGTTTTCTTTTCTTCTGCCAAAATAATTGCCACTTGTAACTCCCAAGTTTTCCTGAAGGGAAATCCTGTGGGGATTTATTCCTTTATACAAGAGCAGCTTGTTTAATGCCCAACCAGTCTTCAAAACACCATTGTCAGGAAATCTGAAGAATATTTTTGCATGATTGCACTGTCATCTGTTTACAGTAATTTACACTTGAATGACCTATTGATCTGTTTCAGTGGGGTCTGGAGTACCCTGTTAGGTGTAACAATGTATCTAAAATAATAGCTTCATGCCATATTATGTGCCAGAAATTGTATCTGGTGAAGAAATCTGTATCATGGGTTACAGCAGACCCGTGAGATATTTACAAGCCACCTAGATATTTCCATCTTAAGTTATCTTGGTCCCAGGTATCTAATTCATGATTTTGTGCAATGGTCAAGAACAGAGCCACTGGTACTGAATGTGCTTCAAATGTCTGCTAAACACATTTCACAGCACTACCTTGATTTATGTACTATTTTCCCTTTTCTAATTCAGAGCTAATTAAAGTCTTTCAACTGCTTTAAAGATACAAACGGCTTTTTTTTTTTTTCCTCAACAGCACTGAAACACTTCAAAAGAAGAAAAGAAAAACTCACACTTATTTATTGCCCACATAAACTGCATACTTTATCAGATATGTGAGCTTTTCCATTCTATATTCCCCAGCGTCTGCACTGCAGACCCAAATATTGCTTTAAAGGCAGTTTCTCTCACCTTTTTAACTGCTACTTGCATCCCAGGAGAAGATGGCAATTGTATGAAAAGGAATAACTTAGAGGGGAATGTTATTCTGCTTTTGATATGAATGTTCCTCATGTGTGTGATATGAAAGTGTATACCATGATGTATGTTACATTGCACTTCCACAATGGATCACCTGGCTATTTCATCATTAGGTCCAATTGAGTAAAGAAGGTGCTTATTCATTGGCTTTTATATTTCTTAGCTACCACGAAAGCCAGAGAGATTGCTCTTCCTCCTGCCCCTCCACTCTGGGTATCTCACTGGTATGAGGATTGGGACTTGGCTTGAAGAAGGCCTGCTAGGCATTGGTTGTGCTCAGAGGAGGAAATATTACCGGTGACAAGCGAAGGGTTATTCTGATGCAGGCAAAATAGCTCAGTGTCCTTTCCAATACACTGTGTAATTCATTTTTATGCCACCTCTGCCAAGTCTGAGAAAGAAGCATTTTCTTACAGTAAAGCTTTAGTGAACCAGTCATCAGAGATGTTACTGGACAAACACTTTCAGGTTATCCCTGAAAATTTCATGAACTCTCCAACTCCTAACTTAAAATCTTGAATGAAAGAAGGGATCCAAATCTTTTAATGAGATTTATAAATTTATCATCTGGAAATTTAAATCTTAACTACAGCTATTCCAAATTTGATCTATGAGTAGTTTAGGAAGAACAGTTTTAGGAATAAAAATAGACTATGTTAAAAAAAAAAAAGTCATAAAGGTTCTTCTTTCTTTTCTCTTCTTTTTATCTTAATTTTTGGTTACATAAGCTCAGAGCTTTAAAATAATTCTTTACTAGAGAAGCAAAACTTAAGCCAACTCACCAATTTAAATATTTGATATGAGCTGTCACTTGCTTTGTAATAGTAATTCCTCATGAAGAAAAGGTTACTTTTTGCAAGTGGAAATGCCTCATGTTGGTGAACAATATATTAAGGTGGATTAATAGCAGTAGTAATATTAGGGTGGATCAGGGAAAAGACAATTTTCAGAATGGGACTTGAATTTTAAGGTAATGTTTGTAAGACAGCATATAGTAAAGGAAAGTTTATGTCTTTTCAAGCCATTTTACTGTACTGACGAGCTGTGTTTCTTCTGGATTTATGGGAGCTAGTTGTTTTTGTGCTTATGTTTGAATAACATGACAGTGCTCATAAAATGAAACACTGAGATTACGTAGGATGACTCTGTTCCCAGGCAACAGGATTTTGGTATCCGAATATTAAAGATATCTAGGCTACCATCTTTTAAGATTCCAGAATTAACCATTATATCCATTTTGCCTTTAATGTTCTGGCTGGTTTTCTTATTTTTTTTTATGGCAGGCAGATTTACCCATTAGATGCTGTAATTTCTGCTTGTACTGAGCAACTTCTATGTTTTGTTAACATCAAGTGGCATGAAGACAGTGTGATCTATAAGAGCTTGTGGATCTTGAGATTATTTGAAGAGGCAAACAAAACACGTATCTTGTCAAAGTATCTAAGTCACCGGGCTGTTCAGTGGTTCTCTTAAAGAAGATCCAAAGGATGTAAGAATGATTTTTATGAAGATTAAGTAGCAATGCTTTGTCACAACTATATGTCTTACAGCAGTGCTTTTCTTTGTCACTCCAGAGTTCAAATCCTCACAGGGATTATGGAAAAACCCTGTATATAAATATACCACTCATTCAGGATCAGGAATCAGGGACTCCCTGGTGTTGCAGTGTGTCATTTCTGGTCACTGGAGCTTGTTTCACTTCCCAAACTAGTCCTTACAGCCAAACAGAGAGCTACACTATGAGTATTTTCTGTTGTTATTTGTATATGCTCAGTGTGTAAAGGTTCTGGTTTCTGTGAAAGTCAGTTCTGAACTTGGGTTCATGAGCCACCGTGTTCAGGAACAGACTGTGATTTCTGTGCATACATAAGGCAATGAAATTCTCTTAAGGAGCAATAAACACACATATTGAGTTAATGAGCTTTCAAATGAGTAAACTAGTCTTCCTACATGTAAAGACATAATGGTATAAATAGAAATATAGTGGAAAGTACAGAATTTGGGGTGGGAGGAGAGGGGAAGGTGTATTTGTTGTTTCTTTCAAAAATGCAAACTTAGGCACCAGTATTTATCAATAATTTAGAGGCAAGGATACAATATTTTTTCTATGTTTGCAATGTGTTTTACAAGGAAGTCTTGAAACTGATTTAAATTACAGAAGCAGAGACTTGAGACACTCAACCTTAACTCAGCCCTGTAGTGACACCAGGAGGAAAAAGTAAATCTTTATCTTCTAAAATCACTTTTCTTCAAGCTGGCGTCTTGGTCACTAAAAGGCTTTTATCATGTCTTCATGATTAATGCATAGAATCAGTAACAGGAGCAAGTTGATGCCTCTCATGACTGTTCCTACATGTTTAGAAATCTTTTACATTAATCTTAACTGTTTTTACGTATTCATGTACTGCTTAATTTTGCCCAAATTTTCATATTGTTTTAATAGCTTACCTTTTGAATTGTTGGTAATTGTAATTACACCTTAAGTCTAGAAATACCTTTACATTGCATGCAACACACAGATATACTTTCTGATAGATGCCTTATGTATCCTAGATACCCACTTTTGTAATTTTTGCAGGAAAATAGAATACTTTTTATATGTTGGGCATGATCTTGCTTTACTTGCTTCACTTTCATCACGAGAAATAGATTACTATTGGATTACAGTATTGTAATTAAGTATGGCCACAAACAAATATGAACACCTTGAATAGAGGATGAGTAGTGGTTTCGTTTTATATAGCAGGTTCGTGCTGCAGTCATGCTTCCGAACTTGAATACCTCCACTGTAAAAAAGTCAAATGTATGAACTCTGTATGTTGATATTCAAGTGGCTTGGGGATTTTGAAGGATATGATGTTGCTCAGATGACGTTAGTGTATAATTTCCCAAGAAACAAGAGTAGCCTAATGTGTTCCTCTGGCTGTCTTTATCTGAATGCCAGTATTGTTCAAGGAGCATCAAAAATGTCTTCCTCTTACAGACTGCGAGCTTTCATATTAGCAGCTTCATACTTCCCCTTTCAATTTTCCTCCTATAAAATTTGGAATCCTATAAAATAGGGAAGAGCAGGGAAACACACTCTTCTGTCTCTTTTTCTGAGCAGGTAGAAGATTTGAGTCCTAAAAGTATTTTCTTGACTTCCATTCTCTGGTTTTAAATTGTTGCTAGCAAAGGATTTAACCTAATACGTGAATTAGGTTAAAATCTAGCAGGAGGAGCTCACAGTGACGGAGAGGGACAGTTAGAGAGGAGGAGAGGCTGGGCACTTTCCGCTCTGTCCTACAGTCATGAGGGTCCAGAAACCCTTTGTTGTGTTTTGCCTCCTCCCGCATCATCCTGTGTCTCTGCCCTTACCTTCTCCAGGATCCTTTGGTACTTCATAGCTACTCGTAACTTAGCCCTTCTTCAAGGAGGAGCAGGGCAGAAAGGGCTTTGGGGGAGAAATGAGAGCATTGGGTCAAATAAAGTAATGCATAAATGAATTCATGTGATCTAGTGCATGGGTAAAATACCAAACAGGCAAATGTTGGGTCTTTTGCACAGTCTAAAAATCTATTTCTACTAAATATATTCTTTTTATAGTGATAGTTGTTTTGGGGCATGCTATCTAATGATCTGCAGTGTGCTTGCTTATTATTTTGAAAACAGTTTTTGCGCTGTAGATTGTATTTATGTAAAGCACTGCTTCTGGGTGCTCCAGTTTCAGTATGAAATTTCAGTAAATGTTCAGACCGTTAACTTTAAACACTGCTTAGCTCCTAAGGTGGTATGTATAGAACACTTCTACAAAAGAAATGGGAAATTTCATTGGATAGCCGTAACTGACAAACATGATATGATGTGGATATTGCTGCTTTTCTCCCATGCGCTTTATGAGATGATGCAAAGGTATTTCCAAGTTCTGTGAAGAAAGTCTAAAGGATTGATAACAGTAATAGCTTTATTTGAGCAGAGTGGTCAGTGAACAACCAGGTGTATTTTTTCTTTCAGCAATGAACTATTGATAACCTAACCTAAAATATTTGAGTAATTGCCTGTACTTCTCATAATCATTTAGTATCTTTTTTGCTGGCAAATAATCACTGGCAGTTTTGCTTTTCTAGCACTGTCTATATCAACAAAAGAGCCAACATATACTATTACTTTGACCCTAATATAGTACATATATTTTGGAATTGTATGAAAAGTCTAGTAATAGGATAAGTAGTGAAATTCATATATTCAAAATTGAAGTATTCCTTGTGGACTAAAAAATTGTTTTAATTTCTCCTTATTTCAAACAATATAATTAGCAGCTCTCTTACTCTTTTGTGAGCAGCTTTTCTATATAACTGAGACGAATAATTCTTTTGAACTTTAAACCCACAGCTGTGACTTACCAGATTCCAAGCCAACCTCACCTTCTGCTTTCCCACACTCACTAATAGCTTTCTGAAAAATAAATAAGTTGTGCAAGTAGAATTTAAGCCAGTCTCCCTGCCCCGATCTCCAAACTAGTCAAGTGCTGGGAGATGGGTCAACTTGACCATCTGCATCACATAAAAAAGCACAATGAACAAAGGTAAATGTCAAATGCATTTTGATGAAATGACAGCCCCAAACAGTCTTGCTCGGTCCCTGGGAAGCTTCACGTAAACATTGAACAAGAAAGGCAACAGAGTGGAATGATGAAAAACCTGGTCACGAGAGCCCTCTGGGCAGATGAGCAATTGTCCGACATCACCCTCTGAGACCTCCTGGAGAGGAGAGACCAGAGTCACTACACTGATTTTTGGCCATCCTTGCCAGTGTCTGCAGATGAGTCAACAAAACTTAATGGTTCGTGTTAACAAAGGTTGCTGACAAATCTACAATAATCAGCATGGAAACTTGACCTCTGCATTTTGCCAAGAGGAGATCATAGACCAATTAAGCCAATGTAGTCTTTGTACCTTACCTAGGCTGAAAGCCAGATTGAAAAGGGTTGTGGAAGTCAAAGATGCCAGATGGCATAACAGCTGTTTAACATAAATGTCTCAGTCACCTTCTTCGCTACAGGCAGTTTAGACAGGGGATGACAATTGGTAAAATTACCAATACTAATATGACATCTCAAATGCAGGTGTGTAGCTGATTATTAGAAGAGTGCTGGCATTTAGCTTTTCATGTACTGATGAGAACAGTGGAGTTGATAAGTTGATAACACTACTGGTTATTTGATCTTGTATCTGAAGAATAGTTTCATCCTGCCTCATTTTACCATGCCTGTCAGGATCTGGTTAAGATGTCCAGAGTTCTTGGAATTGATCCATATATTTCTTAGCACTACAAATGTTTTTTTTTTTTTTTTTAAATTTTTATTTATTTATTTATTTCCTGTTGACACTCTAATCTCGAATTAGAAATCTGCAGCTTTCTTTAAGACCTGGATAATTTTATTAATCTGAAGGATATCTGCTGGATACTGCTTTAACCTTTGCAGTTCGGCTGAATAAACCAAATCCATGTCTCTTTCTGACAAATGGTGCTGAGTTCAACCTGAAACGTAACAAGGGAAGAGTTTTAGGGTTTTCCAGCACTTAGAAAACACCCTATTGATTAGAAAACTTGCCCAAGAAGCAGAAAGCTGGACTATAGAATGTCCCCAATGTGAGAGAGAAGGGACCCACCATATCCCTTAGCTATGAAGGTGTCCTAACTGCACAGCCTGCGGGGCTGCAGGTTGGACCATTCTCCCTGCTTCTTCTCCTAATAGGCCACTGAGTAGAACAAATGCAAACTGGGATTTGAGGAGTAAGAATGAACTAGAGGAAGCCTGGTTCTGTAAGCATCAGCTCATTGAAGGGAGTCACAGCGTCAGGGATTAGTTGTGAATTTTACAGTTAAATGAATACCTGAAATGCACAAGTAGGATTACTGGTGTGGACCTGGAGGACCTAATCCAATCTGGAGCCAGACCGATGGCCTACTAAGGTGTTTAACTTACTGAATAATAAAGGCCTATGAAGTTCTTTGAATTAAGGTTGGTTTCCTTACAGTTACTGTAGTGAGAGGATATCTTTTGGAAAACATCAGATGTACTCTAAAGTGAGGAGCATGCATAGAAATGGAGACACTGTCAGATGGTCTGCGTACACTTCCCTATTTGTGTGAAAATGGACATAGGTGATACTTAGATACAGTTATCAGTAAAGAAAGTTCTACCCACTCAACCACATTTTAACATGTGTTCTGCTTGTTTCTAGGCATGAATTTACAGAACTCATCATCATCAAAAAAACAGAGAGATTCTTGGATGCGAAAAGGAAGGAGAAGAAGCCCGAAAGACATTTGCTTTCCTGCATGGAGTGATATAGAAAGGCAGGAAAAAGTAGCGACTTGCACTCATGAGTAAGTGGATTTTTTGCCCCTTTAGACTTCCTTCCAGATTTTACATTAAACTGTAACAATTTGAAGAACTACAGGTATGTTTTTCCTTTTCGCTGGTTATCAGTGGCATCCTTGCAATAATAAAAGTGAAAAGAGTGATTCACCCTGATGATGCAGAAAGCTTTAATACGCTCCTTTCTTTTAGTTTCCCGTGGAGCTAATAGGTATCAGAAAGGGGCAAGAGATGAGAGCTTTTGGACACGTACATTTATGTTTTCAGCATTGCCTGTGTATTCAAAAGAAAAATCACTGTGGGACTCTTTTTTTATGTGATGATCTTTTGTTACATCAATTGAGAAAGGAAGTAATCACTTGGGAATAGCTACTTTATACAAGTTCAAAAGACTCCCAAAAGAGAAGAAAGTCATGCTTCTCTCTACAATACAGCAAATGCCAGAAGAGGTGGGTCATTCTCACTGCGAGCCGTAGGACACATGAGGCCAAATTCAACCCTTGTGTAAATTCCACTTGAAGTGTCTGGAATTACCAGAGCATGAAACTAGACAATCATCAATGGAAAAAAAATTAAAATATTAAGAGAGCTCTTTTGAATATGTGACAATTTCATGCTAGTATGCACAAAGGCTATCAAAAGCTATTGACTGGTCAAGCATTACTTACCAACTTTTTTCCCCAACCAAGAGCTGATTAACTGATTTAGCTACATACTTCCTTTCTGTTCTGTAAATGTAATGGATTCCTTACAGTCTGGAGGATATCACTAGTCCCAACCTAGGTGACCAAGTCTGTTAGTGGAAAGGTGTAGTGCAGTGTGGATCTGGAGCATGACAGGGATTTCTAGACCTTATTCTGCTGGGAAGAATAGATAATCTTACAAACCGGATTTTATTGCATGCATCTACTCCATAATGAAGCTTTCTCTCTCCCTAGTTTGCTCACTGCATACACAGATCAGAATAGAAATCCAGGGATGGGTATGGGAGCAGAGCACAGATACGTATCTATGGCGATACTACCTCCTCAGTATTACATACAGGTGAGGCCCTGAGCCTTTTGTTATAGGCCTTGTTTTATGATAGGTTTTTCAAAGCATGTAGTAGTTGCTTAATTCGTATTTTGATTGGAAGCACCAGCATTTTTATCCTTGTTTTTGAAGTAAGCAGAGCTTGCATAACACAAAGTGCAAGGTAGCATACAAATACAATATTGAAGAAAGCATACTTTTAAATACAGAAAGCATTTAAAACAGGACATATGTGTGTATATTTCTGATTGCGTTCATTCAAAGAATTATTCTGCTGTGAAGTCTTTGATTAAAAGTGATTCAAACCACAAGTAAAACTGCTCAGTAATTACTTCCAGTATCTTCTCACTAGTCTTGTATGTGATCTCAGATAATGCTACATTTCACAAAGTCTTACTCCAGGAGGTCCCCGCCACCACTCTTTGTGTTGTCAGGAAAAAAGATAAGAATGTATTTAGCAGTAAGACTCAGGATTCTGCCTTCAGACCTGTCAGATACCTGAGTGGTTTTATGTCTGTTGCTTCTGACACCACCTTTCCCCCTTTTGCTTCAGCTTTGGCACCCAAATGGACTCGTAAGTGCTACCAGCCTCACGCCGGTCAAAGGATTCTAAGGATTATTTGTATTGCATTTTCTCCCTACTTTTTCTAGAGAAAAAGTGCAGTTTCTAGTTCTTCTCATCAGTCTTTTAGGAGTTTTGTCTTTTTCCTGCAAAAAGAAAGCACTCTATTTAGAATGCCTTTCATAAACAGATCAATGGCTGGCTTATAAAACAAGTATGTTCAAAATGCTGGAACCTCTTGTTAAGTGTATTTTCCTAGCTGACAATTTTGTGGCGTGCAGCTGCACTGTACAAGCTTTTGAAGAATTTTGCCAGGATTCACATATGTAGTTCTCAATCTTCTCTCCAATAATTACTTTTAAATTACTCTATCACTTTAAATGTCTAGTTTCTTAAGTCTACCTGCTGTAGTTTGCTTTAATGTGCAGTGTTAGTAGTCACAAATCTGATGCTGCTGAATGAGCATTAATTGTAGTAGATAGCATTCTTTTTTATTAGAGTTTTTAGAAGGCTCTCCAAATTTATGCTTGACTCTATTTAAACAATATTTACACTAGTTACCATTTATTTGTGTGTATTTTATTCTTTTGAAGGAAAAAAGGTGTTCAGGGAAAAAATGGTAAGCAAGGAAAGTTTGCTCAAGCAAAAGGTTTTTAAGTATTTGATTTAAATAATAGATACAAGATTCTGTTGCCTATTAATTTGTTTTTTTCTCCTGCAATATTTGCTCCAATGGCTTCATTAATGTCTTAATGTAAAGATATAATGTATATTGTACCCTCCTCTCATTGTGTACTCATTACCAGCTTGCAGTAAATTTGGCAAGTTAGTGAGATAAAATCTTCAGCAGTTATTTTGATTTTTGCTGTTGATGCTCTACAGTTTTTGTCAGCTACAGAAATGTTAACATATTCCCCAGGGTTTCCAGAAAACCATTAGCCCTATATTTCTGTATATGTATTCTAGCAAAGGGTCTCCAACAGTAATTTTGAGTGTTTGCAATTTTCAACCCAGCTGGTTGCAGAGCATCCACAGTGAGAGGAATGAAGCCAGTACTACAGTTTACAATAAGAACATTCCAAACTCCTTGAGGATTAAATGTAGTCTTCCTTAATCCCTGGCTTTTCCTCTGAAGTATGCAATACTGTTTTCATTAGGCAGATGCACTCTAAATTCATCCTAAAAAGTGGTATAATGCAGGTTGGTTTTATTTGGTTGTTTTGGCAGCTCGATCTTTACATACTGTCTTCATTCTTCAAATGAAAGCATCCTTATGTTTCTTGTATGATTTTGGAAAGTTACTTCCTGGTTTTGGACAGACAGACTATAATTGACATTTTACCACTTGTGGTTCTGTGGTTATCTGCAATCGAACTATAGCATCAATTGTGCCCTAGTGATGAAGCAGTAAACTGGCATATTGCTAATCCTTTCTTATTTGTACTGCATATTCTCCTACCTCGGTGATTGTGGTTTATTTCCCTGTCTCAGTAGCCATCATTTAAAGAACTAAATTATTTCTCAGTATCATAATGCTCGTTGGACTAATTGCATGGGCGTTTCTTCCTCTTTTTACATATGGGAAAATAAATGACAATTAGGTAATTTACTTTAAGACCATAAACTGCATTTGCTGCTTCTTATTAAATACAATAATGGGAAGTTTCTATTGCATGTATGTGTAAAATTCATTCAGATTCTTACTCCACACATACCTTATAGGCCAGTCACTATGTGCTCAGAGACATTAGTTTTATCGTAAGTTGCTTGTATGGTCACAGTTAGTCGCTGGAGATCATTCTGTGCTTCTCTGGGGCCGTGGTTGTTTACAATGAGCAATGGGAAAGCGCTAATCCTCCCTCAGAGCTCTCCATCTGCAGAAGCAGATGACTGTTCATTTCAGAAATTTGTCCTGATACAGGGCAAAGAGCACATCTGCTTAATCACCCAAATGGCCCATTTTTATAAATGGATGCTTTCTTTTATAACTATCATGCATGCATACAAATACAGACATAAACTCCACTGTAGTTTTGGTGATTGATTTCATTATTTTAATGGGTGATAATCCACATTATGGAATAACACGGATCTTTTAGGGTAAAGCTTTTACAAACCACTTTATTAGAATATGCTACTTAAAATAGTAAGAGAAAACAACAGAACGGTTACTACTTAACATAGATGTGTGTGTTTCTTCTGAATACCTGAACTGACAGACACCTAGCAGCTTTTTATATGTGAAGGAAGAATTATACATGTAGCAGATATTATTCCTGACCCAAACAAGAGAACACTATAGGTAGAATCCTTTGTTTGAAAGTCTGCTGCCAGAAGCACTGTCCCAGTACCCTATGAGCTTTCAGTACTTCCTGCTCAAAGGCAACCCTTTTTACCTGCAGGAACAATGCAGCAAATTTATGCATATAGAATAAGGCTATGCAGTTTTCTTGTTAAGCCAGTACAGTTTTTAGCAGCGGATAGCCACTGGGAGAACATAGTAAAATTAAGTGGTATGGATTTCTGAAAGAATTCTGGAAGATTTTCCATATATTGGACAAATCTCACAGTGCTGTGCAGTTTTAGTATTTTAGGAATTACAACATTATTTCTCTATTGACAAGACAGGCCTCGGCCCTAAGCAATAATAGAGACTCTTAACTATAGCAGTGAGGGAGGCTGCATGGAAAACAATTTTCTATACCGTGAAACTTTTCAACCTCTGAAGTTCTCCCCCATCTTTCTTAAGGACTGAGAAAAAAGAGAAGGCTTAAGAAGTGTTTGTGAGTGTGCAGAGAAGTTGATTCTCATAGGCTGAGAAGAGGAATATAGAAGAGAAATAAGATGAGACAAGTGTTAAAAAAAAACCCCTCAGACACACCAGTGTGTGATAGTCAAGTACCTGTGCTGACATCCCAAGTCAAGCTCTTAAATTATTAACACGGTTTGCCTTCTTTCCCGGTGGATGTTGTGTCAAAGCTGACTTACTTTGACTGAAATGTTACATTTTTGAAAACCTGGTGTTTTTCGAACAGCCACAGTTTCATTAAAGCTTTTCCATTAGGAACAGAAATGGTTCAGTGGCGAGCTTTAAGTGTGGACTCCACAGTATCTGTCCTGCAGCACTGGTGAGGGATGAAGAGCAGCTACATAGGGCTCCTGGAATGTAGCATACCCACCAGTGCTCTGATTGTATTATATGTGGCACACAATAAAGTAGAAATACCATAACGTGATGAATATTTTATACCTTTCCTGGTATAAAATATTAATTTGGTTATTCATTCACCTTTAATGAGCTAAATTAGAATCACATTTGAAACATTGTTTAAAACATCCATGTCTCCTTGTCTTATAACATAAACACCCATTAAAGATTCTATATATCAAGTCCCCATCAAGACCATATTTTTTCTTTTTATTCCTCTCCTCCCTGCAGCCCTTCTGCCAAGTTAGTGGTATTTGTATCTTATATTTTGCTTAGTTATACGAAAAATTGTAAGTAGCAGAAAAAGCTACATAGAAGTGCAGTTGAGACTGGAAAACATACAAAACCAAGTTGTCATTCCTGTTCCTCCTACTTCAGTATGGAGCAGATGCACAAAACTTCCTCTTTATCTGCTTCTTGTGGTCACAGCGTGAGACCATCTGACACGGCCACTGCAAATGACAAGGAGGCCTGGCTTCATTCATTAGATGCAACCACAATTTAGACTCAGGTGGTAATACAGAATAAAAGCACGCATTTTCCATCGAGCATACTCAAAGGAATGTGGAAAGTACAGGATGAAATTGTCAGAACAAAATGAAGTAAAGTGAGGAAAAACATAATGGGGAATGGAAGAGTAATCAAAAAGAATGAGGGGATGCTAGGTAATTGGCCAGGTAAATGGCATCAGAATGCAAAAGGGCATGAAAAAGAAACAGAAAAGAGTAATCAAGAAGATGAAGGAAGCATATGTTAAGACATAAGACATCAAGTACAAGTGTTTAAACATTACCTTTGTGTTCTGTCAGATATATCTGAAGGAGAATGTTTTATGCAGTCATATTTTCAACTTTATGACTTAGTAATTATATAGCCTGACTGCCTCAGAAAAGTGAATTAAAATACAGTATTTAAACTACTATGAGCCGCTATCTCATCTGCCAGGTGTTAGGCATTTCATAGTAGCTTGAGGACTCTATTTATGTGTATTATATGGCTTTAAATATTGTACAGATGTGAATACAATCACATCATTTTAAATGTGCACATTCAGTGAGGCATCTGCGTTTTTCACAAACATCATAATTGCATAAAAGAGGGAATTGTGAATGAATCCTTGAATCTGTGATTTTAACATAAATATGTGGTAAATATTGTTAGCTCTCTATTAAAGGGGATACAGGCTAAATACAATGAGTGTTGGGAAGAGGTGCAATTTCCAAGTGTTTTGTGTTAAATATCTAATCAGCATGGAAGATTCTATTTAATTCTCAGCAATATAAAATGAATGGCTTTTGGTTTATCTTCCTACTATATTTTTCAAAGAAAAGTGCAATACATTCTACTAAAAAAAAAAAAAAATCACAGCTCGCCCCCAAATTCCTGACCCTTGTTTCCCAAGAAATGCCTTTCAATGTCATATTTTTATTAAAAAGATGGAGTTGAACACCGTTCTAGCTTAGATAGTTTTTCAGAGTACAGTTCTACAATGTGATGTGTTTGCTGAAGAGAAATGGACACCTTTATAAACTTTTGAAAATAATTAAAATGCAGATACTTGCATCTTTTGGGAGTGATTCACATTGCATTGCTATCACCTGGCAGCCTCTGGTAGGCATGGGTGGGATGAAGTAGCTACTTGCTGCCTCCCACCTGAAAGAGGACCCTGACTACATCTGCACCTCCTTCTCAAATGCTGTTTTATGCTGGTATACAGTAGAGGCAGTTGATCATGTAGTTGGGCTGTTGTTTCACCTGGAAAGTGTATCTTTCCCGGATGAGAACCATGTATTTCTGTAAATTCCCCTTTTTTTTGGTCCATTCTGTGTTGCTTGCTTACTCCTGGTTTGTACTGGAACGGGATAGGCAGAAGTACATGGTTAACTGGCGTCAGGTGAGAAATTCCTCTGTGCTATAACTTGGCCATGTCAAGGGAAGGTCAACTGTTCATTCAAACTATCTTCAGTGGTTTTAAGCCTAAACCTACAACCCTTTTGTTCTGAAAGGGACTAGATGTGTGCATATTTTCAGATACAGCAAAGCAGCAGATTGAGGTGGTTTCCCTGCCTTTTTCAGCAGCTAGTTGTGATCCTTCAGGTGAGACTCTATGTCAGTGTAACTGCAAGTGTAATTACTGTGTTTATTAAATATTAACACAACATGACTGAGTTTATACTCAAGAGCTTGACTTCACAGTGCCACAGACGTGCCTTGTTGTGCTGGGTCACGCTGTTCAAACAGAAGATGTTTGCTGCAGAACTGATCTTTGTACAATATACCTGTCTTTGGTCTGGGGAGAGAGGCTTGGACTAAGCTATATGGGAAGTGTAGTTTTATTGAGTTTAAAAAATCCCATTGAGTCGGAATGTTTTCCATCTTCATTGACACTGGGCTTTTCAATGTAGTGTAGTTGATGTTACAAGCAATGTTTATCAAAATACATAGTTTTAAGAGTTTAAAAACATTAATAAATTATATATCTCAGTCTTTCTGTAGTTTACATTCAGGACTAAATGTCATCAAAGTATGTTTTTGAAAACCTGATTTCAAGCTAGAAAAATACTATAATTTGATAGCTAAATAAACACACAGTTTTTCTGAAATGCAAGCAGCACAATGGGAGACATTTTTTATGACTTAACATCACTGTAGCTCCAAGGATAGAGCTATGGCTCAAGTTCCTGAGGAATTTGTACCTAAAACCTATACCGCTACCAGTTCACGATTATTATATTCATACATCTATTTGATTATTTTGAGTAGAGAATAAAATTCCAAAACACCTACGTCATTTTTATTGTAAGTTAATTTTTTTTAACAAATTCAGCACATCCTTCTGAGAGAGAGTTATTATTACTACTGTAAAATCATTTAGAATGCATTTGCATGGCTTAATTGACCTTGAATAATGCAAACTCTTCCACTCCGACTGACATGAGAAGGAAGGAAAAGGCAGTGAGACTTGCATAATCTTCCTATTAAATTCAAACTGCCAAAATGAAAGGAAAACTGACTTAGAATTTGTCTCTAAATCACTTTCCTCTTTCCCCAAGAACACGAAGATACAAAAAGAATCTGAAAAGAATTTGGTTTGCCCTCAGGAAGGAACAATCACGCCTAATTTCAAGACATTTAATAACAGCTGACATTTTCTATGGCTCATGGAGCTCTCCTTATATAAAGATTATGGTTTCAGCAATGGTAGTCAAGTTATTTTAAGTTAATGGTAAATTTTAAATTATTTTGTTCTGTTAGAGATTGATACTTGCCATGCTATTCTTCAGTGCATCGTACAGCAATGCTGAGTTCTATTGAGATACCTAAGCAGCTTTGCTTGTTGATTTGCCCATCCATCCATCCACAATGTGTAAACCAGTCCTTTCCACAACTTTGTATGAGATGCTTGTGTTTCCCTCTAACCTGTGATGCCAACTCTGGTCTTCAGCTAAAATTCTTAAATACTTTCTTTGTAACCTTCATTTCTTCATGCTGTTGGTTTTCTCTTGGTGGCTTTACGTAGTTACCTTGGATATTTTAGAGACATTACAATTATGTCCAGTATTTCCCTTTGGTGCTGGTGGAAAAGAACTTCTGGTTGGTAACTTCTCATATTTTCCTATTTAAAGTCTGATAGATGGGGTCTACAACTGTATCTCAGAAAAAAACCCACACTGCTTTACTCTGATTTTATTTTTTTTGTTGGGTTTAGTGAATTCTGTGGATTGCTTTTCTAATTCTGAAGTTGTGATTGCCTTGGAGCTACATTGCTTATGGTGATTCTAACCACACATAGTATAGTTGTACAACAATAATCCAAATATAAGAGTTATTAGAATGCACATTACTAATCGTTCTCACACAACTACAGTATCTGTGGAGTGAATTGGTCTTCTTTATTACAAGCCTACCTCTTCAGTTCAGCATGGTGTTTCCTGCTTGACGAAATCTGTGTTTCTAGGCTTGTCATATTAATCATCCCCTGATTACTTCTGGTTTTGTTTCCTCAAGTTAGCAATATTTTTTTCATTGCTGTCTTCTGTGGTCTTGTAGGTGAATAGTGTAATTTATTGTATTTCCCTTGATACAAAACCAGCTCCATTTTTATAGCGACAAAAGCCACTGGAGAGTCTGTGGAAGAAGCATGGCTCCATTGCATGAAAAATGTGGGAAAAGTCCTAAATAGCTGATTGGAGTTGTCTGCAAAATTAGAAAGCTACTTCAAATACTGGGGTTTCTTTGCAAAGGAGCTTCCTTTTACATTTCTCTAGCCATATTAGAAACTCGGGACTGTATTGGGGTTTCAGAGCGTACTCAGTGGTTCACTTCACGGTCCTTGTTACACAGTTCTCCATACTGGAGGCTGTTTGGGACTGGGGAACAGCGTAAATCTAGTGGCCTTCCTGTTTCAAGAAGAAAAACACAGAATCCCAGCACAAATATTAACTTTGCTCTAGTACATATATTTTTTTTTCTTTTATTTTATTGTATTTCTAATTATTGTGAGTCTTCTGTCATCCTTTTGCTGACATTTCAGTAAATGTTAAAGAACAAAGATTAAGGAGCAGCCAATGCAAGTGTGACTTTAATTAAACTATTGAGCCAGGATATTTCATTCTGGATATTACTGAACTTGCATTATCTCACATTTCATTGATTAACTGCATTTAAATGTAAATTTTGAATCCACATAGCCTATATTATTTTTAATCAAGATAATCTTGTCTTAAAATATGGCAATTTATTTCTGAATCAGTGTTAGTGAGAATATAGTATTTACTCTAGAATCTTTTTGCATACTACTTGGACCAAGGAAAAGTGAACTATTCACACCTTTTTTTCCTTCCATAGATAATCTAAGGCCTTTTGGCAACGTTTCTAGATTTTTAAGCAAATACCACGAGTCTATGTAAAGTGTATCTGTGAAGTACAAGTAAGCATTGTACAGGACAGGAGGTTGAAATTATTGCAAATTCAAGTATCTGACAACTTCCTTATCACATAAAAGGAAAGCATTTTTGATACATTTAAATAAATGGTTTGTATCAGAAATGGTGATCACTTCAGTTCAATATATGCAAAGCATTATATTTGACTTCTCTTTTTGAAACAGCAGATTTTTTTTTTGAAAATTGATCTAGCCTAAGAAGTATTTGAACTCCCAAAGAGATAAGTCAACTTCTTTTGAATAGAATGACATTTTTACCATTTATTTAACATTATTTTGAATTTTGCTCTATTAAAAAACACAACTCTAAAACATTTAAATTTTAACCAGATTATTTCTTTTGTCTTCTTTACTGTAATACTCAACTGTATATATTATGGTATTCTATGCCACAGTATAATTCAATTGCCTAATTTGGTGAGTGAATCAAAAGAGTCCATTCTTGCTATATTTTAATGAAAAAAGAGGTCTACAAATTTTATATTATGGTTGCCTGCAAAAAGGAATACGGATCAGTAAGGGCAACTACTTGCTTTAGTTCTTTTAAAAACAAGTAGAATGCGGGCATCTCACTGCCACTTGTGCATTTGAAAATGCCAAAAATACTGAACACGTGAATGGTGAGCAGTGAATGGTAAGACTGGGTCAGTACATTTGCTTTGTGCCTTTGTTTCCCCCTCTTCAAGTTGAACACAGCTGATATTAAAGCTCCAGCAGCCCTGAAGCATATCACTCCATTTACGGCCAGTCTAGCAAAATGAATCTTTTCAAACATGATTTTAAGGTTAATCTATTTCAAGTACACTCACTCATGGGCTAGTGCAGCCTCTGCATCTCCTACAGCTGAGGAAAAAGTAATCTCACTTAGGTTATTCCTCCTTGGGACTCAACTGGGTGTTCATGCAGTTCAAGCATCTGGTGATGCTTTACACTATGTGGTGTGTACTTGTAAATTATTTGATAAATATTGACAAGATCTTTGCTACATAGCTTGTCTTTGAAATTTTGGACCAGGAATGCTCATACTACCAGACCAGCTCCGTGAGATCCATGTTATGGGTTGATGGAGACCATTCAGACTAGGCTGGGGGGATGGCTATTGACCACCTTGGTTTCTTTTAAAGTACGTGGTAGAGTGAAAGTTAGCCAGTCAGGAAGTCTGCATACCTTGCAATACACTTTTGTGACACAATACACTTTTGTGACACAATTAGTGACCTCTTGTTTGGTTGGAGTAAACAGAGTGATCAAAACCAGTGTCCCATAAAACGTAAACCAAGTTAATGAAATAATTGTTACATTAACAATTGCTACACATAATATAAACTCAGCTGACAAACCATGTCAGCAATTGATAATGTATAAGAATTGAGTATCAATGAACTGCGACAGCGTAGAGATGATTTCAGTTTAAGAAGTAAATAGCCTGTAAAAGTCTCAAACCAAAAGTGACTGTATCTTTTTTAAGCTTCCTCTGTATATCAAAGTAAACGTGAAAAAAAACATTTACTGAGTGAGAGTCTCTGAGCAGGGTTTAGTAATCCATACATCAAGAACAACTTGGACCTTATGATGGACTGGTAGCTCCTTGCCTGATGGTCGAGGTATCATTGGACCCTACCCAACTTTCTGAATGGCAGTGGCATTAGGTTATTAAATATTTTTTTCTAAGAACAAGAGCAAACATTTGCTTCTATTATGCTTTCAAGTGTATAGTTTTGTATGCCTAGTCTGCTTCTGTGTCTGAATCCTTAGCCTTGCCCACTAGGCTGTAGCACCAAGGTCAGATAGATAAGGTAGGACTTCTCTAGTATATTGACAACCTTGCTGGATTTAAGTTGACTCTACGTTTTACAAGTGACTTCCCACCAAACTGTACGTAGGCACTGCTTTTCTTTAAACTGGACTTATTATCCTTATCATCATTTTTATAGTAAATGGAGAAAACCAAGCACTTCTAAGACATAGTTCATCTCATCCTGAGGTAGATGTCTGAAACAGGCCACATACATCACACCCTCAACAATTCTAAAGAGAGCTCAGGGTGATTATCTCAAAAACGAATGTCTCTAGTGCAACAGTCTAAAACCAGGTGAGATAAATTCTAAAATCCATGGGCAGTTATACTCTCCCTTAATAGCTTTAAATAAACAGACTCTCTTGACAAATGTGTAATCACTTGCAAAATGTTTATCACCCTACTAAGAGCTTTGACTAGAGAGGGATATATATTTTCTGCTCTGAATGTTTAGCTTCTAGCTTTACAATACTAACTGCACTGGGATGACATCTGTAAGTATCATGTTGTTTTACATAAGATTCAAGTCTTGAGTAAACCAATTTTTAAAATACACTCTATCTGCTTTTAAAGTAAGTCATCTTTTAATAATAATCTTGTCCCATCAGCAATAGTTCTGTGAAGATATCTAAAAATCATAGGTTTTTTCTTCTGTATGGGAGCTGTTCTTTCATATGTATGAAATGATGAATAAAATTCTCCCTTAAATCTAGGGGGTTTGGCAGCTTACTATTAGAAATTCAGGTTCTTGCTAACTCACAATGAAGAGAATAAAAATAAGTTAGAGTTTTTCCTGCTGAGAAATACCTCGAGTGTCAGTGATGAAAGGATTGTTCTCAGGGAACTGCAGAATAATTGTCTTGCAGCCTTTGTTTAAATTAAGCCTATTTTATTGTCCTTTTGCACCTCAGAAGGACCTCTCAGATTACACTGGGTTGAATTCTTGTCATACTGTGATAAATTCATGTGCTCTCATTTTCACAGGAATTAAACAGGCACTGCTCACGTTGAAAACCATGAGAGCTGTGTGAAATAGTGCAGGCTAAAAAGTTGTAGCGCAGTCTCATTAGACGAGGTTGTGGGATTTGAATTTTTCCCTTAAAATTCTGTAGGCTAAACCACCTCCGGTTGATGGGAATGCTTGAGGATGTTTTGACATGCAGAATTTTACACGTGCTCATGCTCACACATGTACACACATGCACACACACACAAGACACATAGTCTTTGAGCTGCAGAAGCCCATCTGAGCATTCAGAATGATAATATGCGTGTCAATATTGTGGTGGTAGATACGGCCTCCACATTGCAAGGAACACTTTGTCAGTACATAAATAGCCTTCCTATGGGGTTCACATGGAAAAGCATATCAACAATGGGAAGAAGTTATAAATGTTTGTATAATGTACAAATACATTTATATATGTATAAATGTACTATAAATATATAGTAAAGATTTGGCAGTCAGTAATTTCACGCTGGCTGTGGAGTAGCTGCAGCTGAAATTAGTAGCCAGCAGGGTCACTTCCATTTTTTTATTGTCCTGAAATGTCTTCAAAAAAGATCCAGTGCTCATTAGCTTTTGCTTGTAATGTTATTACTATTTTTCAATGACAGTTTACACCAGATGTTTGCTCTTGTATGCATATATGGCTGTGTGATTGCAGCGTTGGACTGCTGGGAACTATGCAATGTAACACATTTAATTAACACCATTGTAACCATTCAGAATTATATGCGCCCTAGATCCTTCTTCCCCCATCTCTTTCACTGCTTCTCAGGACTGTATGAGGAATAGAAGGGGGGGGGGGGGGGGAAATGATATCCAATTATCTTGGATATTTGATAGTTTTCCTCTTGTTTAGAAACAGTACTTACAAATCATTTCAATTTCTCCATAAATTACAAACTGACATATATTGTCTGATTAAATCTTTGCAAACAATGTGACAGTGATGTATATAGCACTTTATGTGGTTTGAGAAAAGCAGTACATCTGGGAGGAAAAGTGTTTGTTTCCATTGAGAAAGATATGCTGTGATGTGGTATAAAGATTTTCTAAAAAAATAGACTGTTGTACTTACAGGAAGAAAAGCGCTATTTTGTTTGTGTTTGCTCTATTAATCTTACATACTGTACTTAGTCTGTCAAAATCTCCTTTTAGAAATATCTCCATGACCAGTGAAACATGACGCATGAACCATGAAAATCAGGCTGCTGTGTGCTGAGTTATTTTGCGGTACCGGTGGTTCTTTTGTAAGTTCAGGTAATACAGCTTCACAGGTCAGCTGTGGGTTATAATTGAGTTAGATCATGTCCTTGTGGCTTTGCAACAGACGATCACCCAGTGAAACGTTAACAGCTTGTAACGCACTAAAACCACTCATGAATAACCATAGTTTCAACTGTTTTGAGTAGTGTCTTCTCTATGAAGGTGCTACAGGTTGTTAGTTTAAATGTAGGTATGTAAGCGTATGTGAATATATGTATTTATAGAAATATTTTTTTACAAGTAAAAAGGTGTCTTTACACACGCAGTTACCTCAGATGGTCTGAGTTTATCAATATACTGCAAAGCTTTACTTATTTTGAATAAAGACGGAAGAATCTATTGCAGGTTTAGAAAAGAAAAATCATATTTTGGCAAACAAAGGATTATATTTAATTTAGGCCATGCATGGAAAATATGGCATTTTAATGAATGCAACATGAGATCAGGGAAGGGCTTCCTGCATTCCACAGAAGCATCTCTGTTTCTCATTTCTGATGTTCTTTTAAGGACCAAACAACACGTTTCTGGCAGAAATAAGCTGTGGGCCTTGTTGAAGTCCTTCCCTCCAGTGAGGTTCAGTTCATTTGACCAGTCTTAGGGATTTTTAAGGATTAGTTTCGCTAGTCCTCACAAGTGAGTTTCACCCGTTCTTTTTAGAGAAGCCCCGCAACACTGCCTCCAAATTTCCCTCCTGTTGCTGTAGCATACCTGTAGTGCAGATTGCTTAGCAATGAGTGCTGGTGCTTTGTTATGCTGCCAGAAAGGAGGAGTTGGATCATTGTGATGTACAGCACCTCTGGCTCCAAAGCAGTACCTGCCCTGCAGCCAGTGGGCACCCCAAGTGTCATTTGCCACCGCGCTTACGAACCAGGATTGCAGCCGCTGCTTTTTTGCAGCTTCTCCGAGGCAGGAGCTGCTGAGGTTGACAAAACAGCTGGGTAATCGTGTCCCAGAAGGTGACAGCTCTGACAGTTCTACCACAGGGCCCACAGGACCTCCAAGCCACCAGTGTGGCTTCCAGCGCCCTCCCCAGCATGCCAGCCTGTTGCAGTGGGGACATTGTGTCTGCCAGAACCATTCATCAGCGTAATGTGGGGGTCTTCCGCTTCAGACGGAGCTCGTCATACCTCACTGTGATGGAAACAGAAGGTAAATCACTGCAACAAAGACAAGGGTGGTTGTAGCTCCTGCTGCGAGGCACAGCGTGGTTGGGGTTTGTACACTGCAGCTTGTAGGCAGGAGGGAGGTCTTGGTAGGCTTTGGATGCTGAGCTCTGGGGCTGACATGCAAAAATACCTGCTGTGAAGTTACAGGCCTGCCCTGGAGGCAGAATTGGCTGGTAGCAGAGATGAGAGTTGCTGCTGCTCTTTACTCGCCCCGGGGGTAGAGGCAACGCAGCGTCACTTCCAATTTGACAGCAGCTCCTGGAGGCCACGCTGCGTGGCTGCCGTGCCAAACAGTCCTGCAATGGAAACTGCTTCCACAGTAGGGGCTTTTCAGCAGTACAGTAGGAAATATTCAGCAAAGGAATACATTCTTGGTTCTGTTGAACTGTGCAGATGTCGGCAGACATGCCTCTACACATGCTTCCAATTTTCAGAAATTCCAGAGAGAAAAAGAAATGAGTTTCCCCCATCCCGTCTCCAAAATATTTGTCCTCCATGTATTTATCAGGTTTCTACACATGCTTGTAGGCTCAACCTGTCCTGCTTAATGCAAACTTTGTTCTGTTATATATGTAACTTTACTGAAAAAAAATCAACAGGTTTGAATGAGGAGTATTTATTTCCCACTGTAGAAAAAAGGGATATTTATTTTTCACCATATATAAGAGGGCCTCACTCTGGTCCTCTTTTGGTTTTGTGACCTCTGAGGTCGTGCTGGATATTGGCAGTATCTGTATGCAGACTTCTGGGGCTGAGGAGTATTAGTTTGTCTTTATTACGTGGTCTGTGTTTCACAAGAAAAAGCTTTAGAGGGCATGACTGCTGCTTTTAAGGTAGAGGAGAGAATAAGCTTTCCTTGCCTCTCAATGCGTCTGTACCACAAAGGTACAAAAATCCTTGTATTCCAGTTTGCTTTTATTGGCATACCATTTTTGTGGGCAGCAATGCTCAGATTAGCTATGAACTGCTGGTTTGCGTTTGTGAACTGAAGAAAAGTAAACCATTGAGAAGCACAGAAATGAGTTATTTATTTTTTTATTCTTTTAGTTTTAATACTATAAATTGATTCAGTCAATTGGAGATACAGACTAGATTTTAAAAAAGAGGGTCTTTATTGTATTGTTTTGACTGTTCCATTTGCATTATTTCAATGAAGTTTTAATGAAATTGCAAAGAAGTAACACTAATCTGGATCAGAATGTTTGGTTTGAGTGTGTATTTTTAACTTGGAATCTGTGCCTAATACTTTTGATCATGGCAGCGCAGGACTGAGCCCTGTAGTTTGAAAGCAGTCAATAACATTAAGATCAGAGTTACATCATCTTTTGTATCATCTCCTTGCTGAGGTCGTAGAGGAATTGTAATAATTATCTAGGTCTGTTAACAAAAGAAAGCAGTTAAAAGTAGGGTGAATTGTGCTTTATACAATACTCCATGCATATGAACTATAGGGCTGATTTCAATGTATTAGGGAAGATATTTACACATGCAAATATTTTTCAGTATTTTTTCATTGGCTGCTAACAAAGAAGCAAGTCTCTGTTGTAACAAAGGGAATTATTAACGTTTGAAAGTGTCTTAATTATCTTTGAAAAAGTTTTCTCAGGCTTGACTTTGAAGAATGACTAAGAAAGGTGTCATTTAAGTGATAGTTCATTTATTGCCAGCCAAACAATTAATTGAAGTAGCAGGTCAGCCAAGAGAGACAGTAAAGACAGATATATAAGAAATATAATGTCATTTGAGTGACAATGTAAGGAAGAAGCAGAAAGCATATGTAAATAGTACGTTTAATCATAAGGCATTGTATTGCGTGCTTTGTATGTCAGCAGTCTTGAGGCAGTTTGTCCTCTTCCAGTAAGATGACTTTCTGTAGTGCTCTAGGGCACTGGGTCCCAACTGCCGTGGGACTGAGCCAGAATTTACCTGAAATACTCAGTACTAGAGCCGTGTAGGGGATCTAACTTCAATGGGAAGTACTGGTGTTGGTGGGGTTTTTTTGCATGTAATAATTTAAACTGTAAGTAGTGCCATTTCAGAGACAAGAAGAAAAACATGAGATAGGCATTTAAGTAGGGGATGTCTTACTGGAGAGCACTGAGTTCTCATGAAACACAGTTCTTGTGTCTTTCACGGGCCTTATATAACTTAGTAAAACCATCGTAAATGATGCTTTAGATTTTGTTATATGGTTTTAGCAAAAGCTGAAATAGCTTTTCAAAAAGAAGAAAAGATCACCCACCAAATTGTCTGCTTTGTGTACAAGCAAGCCTGTTTTTTTTCCTACTCTCTACTTCCACCTGCTGAAAATGTTTCAGTCTCCAATCTAATCAGCTCTTTACTCCTCTTCAGACCAGCTGTAGGAAATCAAATGGAGATAATAGTGTGAATCAAGTTCAGGAAGTTTCAAATCTGATCAGAATCTCTGTTTGGCTACATCTTACGTCAATGCCTACAGTAGTAAGTTTCTAAAATGCAGGAAATTACATTCTTGAAAATTAAGTGTTTGAGTGATGTATCTTCATTAAAATTTTTTTTTTTCTTTTTTAACTAATGATATGCTGCTGTGCATCTGTGGGTATGTTACAGCATTCTCTCTGTGCATGTTAAAATAATAAATGATTGTTGCTTTGTAAGTAAGGGAGGATGAGATTTGGTTAGTATGTAGGAAAATATTGTATTTGCTTCTCAGTGTTGGATTTAATAACTTTTCTCCTTGCTTGTGAAACTCATTTGCTTGGTTTTAAGTGAAACTTGCAATTCTCATGTGAATTCAGACTCCAGTATCCTGAATTATTGAGAAAGAAAAAAGTTGAATACTGTGAGCCTTGTGATAAAGTTACAGTGCCTGTGACTGTAGGCTAAATTTCTAGAGGAATATTTCTAGATAGATGTTTACTATATTACTAAATACATACTACATAGGTTTCGTAATTTAGATTATTTATATGAAAAGGCTTTAAAAGCTTTTTCTGTAAGTTATTTTTGCATGAAAGTGAATATTGAAATCAAAAGTCTGTTTCAAGATTTAACTGAAACTGTTGTTGAAGCTGTTATTTAGATTTGTTGTATCATAGTACTAAAAGGTGAATGGAACGTGTTTAATCTCCTGTATATGTATGTACATTTCACTAAACCACAAACGTCATCAGGTGTTTTTCAGTATATATTTCTAAAAGGGGATGTCAGATATGGGCATAAATTTACAATTTGATGTATCTCACATAAGTAGCTTCTTTTCATTAGCCTTTGCTAGTAAGGAACTAATCCAGTGTTCGATAGGAGGTATCACCTTAGTGTTACATATTGTCCACATATCCTTTTTGCTGCTGTATTATTCTAAAGTATTGCCTATCCAGTAGTATTGGCTTATGCCTCAGCTTTTCAGGAGAGAGTACTACATGTACTATATGCCATACATTAGAATTCAATGAAAAAGATGTCTGGACCTGTATTTTTGTGTATTTGCAAAGCTCATGAATAAGTCTGGCAAAATGATGCAATAGAGCCATGACAATTTATGATCAATAATGCTGTATGAACCAAATCATTAAGAAATCTATTGTGATATTTAAGTGTTCAATTGGCTAATCCAAAACAGATGAGTGGGCTAGAATGACAGAGTCTTTGTAATCTGCTCAAGGTAATAATCATATTTCCTAATGATACCATAGGCAGCCAAGAACCATCCCACTATGATGTTTTCCTAGCTTTGTTGTTTGTTTGGGATAATATCATTAGCATGACAGGGGAGAAGCAAAGGGCTGCTCTGCTCACCTTGTGTTTGCCGTGAATACCTGCGCTGATGACCCCTCTGCTGTTGGAGTTGAAGCTGATTTTTAGGACTGAAGCTGCTCCTTTTGTCTATAGATGCATGGAATACTGTCCCCATAGGACAGGGGTCCTTCTCCTCTGACATGCTTCCAGTGAGTTTTTAAATCAAGGAGACTTTTTGTGTTCAGAGTGGTGTGTAAGTACAATGTGTGATTTTACAGCTAAATGGTTCCGATGCTGATCTAGCAAATCATGATGAATCTCTACCCATTTCTGTATGTTTTAAAGCAGTGAAAGTATGATCTGCAACTGTGTGTGTTGCATCCCTGCTGCTGACAGCAACATTAGTAAGGGTCAGGGCTGGTGGATTTTTTTAACCTTTGTGGTGTCCTGTCTTGCCCCAGAAAGATGTAAAACATCAGAAATTTATTCATTAAGCAAAATTACATTGCCTTGTAAATGTGCATGTTGATGGCTTGTTTTAAAATGTTACAAGACTCATAAAAATCCTTGAAATGTTTGTTGGTTTGGAGAAGTGGAGCTGCAAAAGCTTTCAAAATAGATATTAGTAAAGCCAGTTCAAGCACTGAAAAATCATAAGGCAAAGTAGAAGTCAGGACTTTGGAGTTGACTGCGGACTTCATCAGCCACTGGTAAACTTCAGATGAAGTGTGCATGATGGAATGTATGTATTGTCTCCTAACTCTTAATATATATTCTGCAAAGTATTAGTGGCATATTCCTGCAGGATATTGACAGTGCTTTAGAAATCACAGATATTAGAAACAAACTGATCTGTCATCCTGTCAATGTATCCTTCTTCAGTTACCTCTCAGCGCAGGATTTTTCCTTTAACATGTTCTCCAGCTCATTGCAAATTTTAATTAGCTCAAAAAAGGAATTTCTATCATTTTCCTCCAAATAACATTTCTGATTGAGTATCGCTATAAGTCTTCTTTAGTTCATCTGAATTTATATTCTCTTAAATTCATCTGATGTTGCAGAATTTTACACTTCAAGTACCATCCTCATGTTATAATCTTGCAGTCTCTTAGGTGTGTTTGCATACGTCCACAACTTTTGATGATTTTTATAGTCTTTTTCATCATGTGTTCACTATTTACTGTTTTTAAATCACAAGTAACACTTCCCACACTTAAGAACTGTGAAGGTTTTTCTGCAGTTTTTAGTTAGGTTCTATCCAGATTGTATGCTTTCTTTTAGTCACTATTATTCATTGCCCATTATTGCTTTCTCTGCATCCCTAAGATAAAATAGTAACCTGTAACTCTAACCCTTATTAATGCAACATCCTTTTGGATCTTGTTGTTTGAAGACAAGAAATGTGGTTTGACAGAGCACAGCAAGGAGAATTAAACAGTCTGGGGTTTTCCATGAAAAATATGTAGCAATTAAAAAAATTATTAAAACCAAGAATCAGATAAGTCTCATTCCATAAAAGTTTGATTACTGAAGTTGTTTGCTACATCCTTGTAAGTGTTTTGAAAATTCCTCCAGACATACTTTTTAACCAGAAGTATACTTTCTACTGTGCCATTTTGTTTAATGTTGTGTTAAGGTAAAATGAGGCAGAAATTTGATGCTGCTGATGCAACTGAGATACAAATGATGTTGTGCTAAAACTGTCAGCAACTCTTGTTTGCTTCAGTCCTTTCAAGTAGTAAAGCAGAGAAAACTCTTAGCCTCTTGGTCCCAATTCTTAATTATACGTGACTCATCCATATGACTTATTTTCTTCACTTGTACAGATTTCAGTCACATTTGGAACATACTATGACTTAAGTGAATAAATTATGAGCACACGTTGCACAATATACTTTATATTTTAATTAAAAACAATAAACCATATATCTGCATTCCTGTCTACTACACTAGATTGAAAATGAAGAGCTGTGTTAAGATGTTCTGTGAGACAGAACTAAATGATACGATAGAAAATCCTGCACATATTATTTCAAATTTGATTTGTAATTTGGAGGGGGTATTATTATTATTAATTTTTGAGAGAGGAAGAAAAGAGATTTATTTTTGATGCCCTAAATCTTTCTCTTCATCCTCTTATCATCAGTGTTTGCATCCACAAGGAAGAGACTTTCCATTACCTGGTGATCAGAGTGTACTGCTTTTAAACAAATTATCCTAGCTGGGTTCACAAGGATTTTAGCACTCAGTGTATTGAGCTAACACCAACTTGTCGTTGCTGGCCTAACCCACAGCTGAGTCCAGAGAGAAGAGAAAAAAGACATTTGTTTGATTTAGCTGTCTTTAAAATATCATCTCATGTAACTACAGTGTGAATGGCTGAAACATTGTAGTACATAGTTATTAATGCCTATGCAAAAATCAGGAAAACTTACATTTGAAAAAAATTTCGCTAATGCTTTTTTTTTTTTTTTAAATTTGAGAAAATATCTGAGGAAATACATCAGATGCTTACCCATCTGTCTTTTGTATTTTGCTTGAAATAATTTGTTGCTTATTATACCATCCTCCTGTTCTAATTAGTGGCAGGCTAAGCCTTGAGTACAGTGTCCCCTTGGCCTTTTAGTAATACTAACACATGCCTGATTGCTCTTGCAAGTAGCTTATCCTGGTGAATCCAAAGAAGTGGATTGCATGGCACTTCTGCACTTGCTAATGAATTTTGGAAAATGTTTTGGGTAAATAATGAATGAATAAGGACTTCAGATATGTCTACCGCTCCTTATAATTCCTCTTAGAAAACACGGCGAAGCAACAATCATTTTAGATCTCTCTAGAGCAGTGGGACAGATCTGTGTATGGCTGGTCAGTAGGCACCATCAGCATATCACAACATTTTTCTTTTGTTTAAAAGTCGTGTTAATAGTCCACAGAGATACTTTTAAATGAATTTGATTTCTGTCTGTGTCGGTACTTTAAAATCACTCTGGAAGCTCTTAAACATATGAATTTTTCAAAATCTGTTGCTATTTCATTGATTAAAAAAAGCAGAAACACTATAGCAAGTTCTGATACTGACTGTAGAATTAGAAAAAAGGTTCTAGAAACTCATGTTATTTTGCAGTTTTAAAAATAATGCTGTTGGATGAGCATTAGAAGTTAGCAAATAGTGAGTCTTCCTCCATCAATTTAAAATGCTAAACTCTTACGGTCAGCCATTCAAAGAATATCATATCATCAAGATGGTAGCCCCTCATTATGGTGTTTAGCTAATGGACTGCAGATTTTATGACTAATCATTAGTTTAGGGATTTAGCTGTACAGAGAATGGGCATAAAATCCTTCTTTAATCTTCTTTCTTTCACTAAAATTGTGACCACTGTACGATATTAAGACAACATAGTGATCTTTGTAATGGTTTTGTGAAAGTCAGTTTTAGTAATATGAGTTAGGCAAATCTACTTTCTAGTCTTCAGGATAGCAAATTAGATACTTACAATTGATGACAGGAAAGCTGTTTGTTGTATACTAACCTTTGTATTTTAACAGTGGCTTGGCTTTATGCATGCTGTATATACAAAATAGAATGTTCCATATTAAAAAAATGTTCTCATGCAATAGGTAACATGCTTCTTATATCTCTATAAATGTAAAAATGGCTTTGAGTTTTCAGAATTTGTGGCTGCTCATCTCTAGTGATTGTTGTTTTCTGTAGCTGGTTTTTAACCAAGTTAATATTTACATGTGGGCCCTTCATCTGTTAAATGGCAGGACAATCCAGATAATAGTCTCAGTTATGACAAATCTAAATTTTTTAGCATGATGTGAGAGAAAAATACGGTTGTAATTTGGGTAATGTCGCCTCTGATCCTGGAAAAGATTGACTTTTTCCTTGTGTAGATAGAGAGTTACTGGAGTAGACATGTTAATCTCTATGCACATGTTTAAACTAAATCAGAACTAAATGAACTTCACAGGTTTTAATTTAATTTTAAACTTCTCTTGATTTTTTTTAAATTTTATTTTAGGATACTGTTTTTGCCTGTTCTTCACTAGTATTTATGCAGTTTGGTTTCAGTCATTCAGATGCCTGAAAGCAAAAGTAAGTCTTGTGTATCTTACACAAATGTAACTACATTATAACTCGTTTATTTTCTACAAACTTGACAATGTAACCATAACTTCTGCAACTGAAGCCCCCAAAAATTTAAAATTTCTTATTTTAAATTAGAAACCACAGATTAAATGAATTTCACAAAGGAGTTAATAATTTTAAAGATGGGGAAAAAAACTGTCACTATTAATATGAACGCGAAGAGCAAAAAGTAGGATTTCATCAAATCCTGAATTACAACTTATTTGCTCATTTTATTCATCACATTTCAGTCATTACAAAAGTTATACTACATTGACACCAGTAGTAGCAGAAGTATTAAATATTTGGGCATCCATGTCTGAGAAGCGAGCTGGTAAGCATTGTGTAGACTATGTGGGATGAGAAAACAATGAACAAAAGTCTGCAGGTCACCCACACAAAGGCGTAGTTGAGTCTGTGGTAAAACAGAGTAAAGGCTTATAGGCTCCACTATCGATAGCTTCTTTCTGCTGAAGCTCACTGTTATGTAGCACATACAAAATTCCTCTATTAGAATAGGAAATACGTGTGATACTGGCATGCTAATTTAGTTGTCAAATACTCCGGTGGGTTGACTATGGCTGGATGCCAGGTGCCCATCAAAGCCACTCTATCACTCCTCCTCTTCCTCAGCTGGACAGGGGGAGAGAAAATAAAACGAAAGGCTCGTGGGGCAAGATAAGGACAGGGAGGTCACTCAGCAGTTTCCATCACAGGCAAAACAGACTGGGTTTGGGGAAAATCCTCTAGATGAACCTGCTTTGGCAGGGGGGTTGGACTAGGTGATCTCTGAAGGTCACTGCTAACCCCTACCATTCTGTGATTCTGTGAAAATTAATTTGATTTATTACCAGTTCAATCAGAATAGGTATAATGAGAAAAAAGCCCTAAATCCTAAAACACCTTCCCCCCCACCCCTCCCTTCTTCCCAGGCTCAACTTCACTCCTGATTTTCTCTACCTTTTCCCCCAGCAGTGCATGGGAGCAGGGAACGGGGGTTGTGGCCAGTTCATCACACATTATTTCTGCCACTCCTTCCTCCCCATGGGGAGGACTCCTCACGCTCTTCCCCAGCTCCAGCATGGGGTCCCTCCCACAGGAGACGGTCCTTCATGAACTTCTCCAACGTGAGTCCTTACACGGGGTGCAGTCCTTCAGGAACAGACTTCTCTGGTGCGGGTCCCCTGGGAAGTCACAACTCTTGCCAGCAAACCTGCTCCAGCATGGGCTCCTCTCTCCATGGGGCCACAGGTCCTGCCAGGAGCCTGCTCCAGTGTGGGCTTCCCATGGGGTCACAGCCTCCTTCGGGCATCCAGCTGCTCCTTCTTCACTGACCTTGGTGTCTGCAGAGTTGTTGCTTTCACATATTCTCACTCCTCTCTTCTGGCTGCTGCTGCACAGTTGTTTTTTTTTACCTTCTTAAATATGTTTTCCCAGAGGCACTACCACTGTTGCTGATGGGCTCAGCCTTGGCCAGTGATGGGTCCATCTTGCAGCCAGCTGGCGTTGGCTCTATTGGACATAGGGCAAGCTTCCAGCAGCTTCTCACCTGTAGCCACCAGAAGCCACCCCTGTAGGCCCTTGCTGCCAAAACCTTGCCACGCAAACCCAATACACATTGATGGTTCTTTTACTGTGATTTACTGTGACTTTGCTCCACCAGTATTCTTGTTGGCTTCAAGGGGCCACTCGTGTATTGAGCTGTATTTCATGAGAGTAGGGTCACAAGAATCTGTGTTTGCAGTTGACCATTTTTGTTGCTTGTAAGTATCAACTCTGTAATGAAATATTTGATGAACTTAAGTTTATACAGCATTTGTTTTGTAAGCATTGCACTGTGCTTCTCTGAATGGAATATCTCCATCCTGCATAAGTGGAAATATTTGCATAGCACAAAAGTAAGCAAGTCAAACTTTGTGTTTAAGTTGCTGAATTTATGTGCAGATGCAGAGCAATACTCAGAATGCTTTGAAAGTCTACCACTAGCTCACTAAGGCTTCTAGCATGCCTGAATGCCTTTGTTAATATCCAAGGCATGGTGAACAAAGAACAGTTCAATAATGCTGTTTTGGATAATGGTATAGTTCAGTCAAGATGAGACTTTTCTGTTGGATTGGCAGAGACTGCAAGTCTTTTCACTCAACAGTTCCCAGGTGTGTGATGTGCGTGCTGTTAGACTGGCAGACAGTAGCAGCAACTGCCTGGAAAGCAGTTGAAGAAAGATGGTTGACTGACCAGAAGCATGGCTGAGCTTTTGTTGTTAATATTATATGATGTCAGCATAAAATATAAAGGTATTCTTAAATTTAAAAAAAAAAAATAATAAAGTAATTGAAGTTCACCAACCTAGAAGTGTTAAGCTTTCAAAGAGATAGATGAGACTTTTGCATAGTAAATTCAAAAGTCAGATGGTCCGCAGCTCCAGTGTGCCAGACAGCACTGTGCAGGAGAATGGACTGCAAGAACTTTATGCATCCACATTTGAAAAAAGAAGTATGAGTAAGAGAGGAAATTGTTGCCTTGTTTGGAGTCCTAGTATTGTAACAATCCCAAGGAATTTTTGAGCATAATAAATTGCTATTGAGAAAGAAATACCAAAGAAGTTAGATTGGCTTGTAATAGAGCTGAGAATATTCACACGTTTTGTTGAGTATGTATTTTACACATTGTATAATTTAGAATAGAATTATAGGGTGAACTGTGAGTCATGGAAAAAGAATTATAATGATTCGAACATGTTGTAACTCTTTCTGAGGGTGGAAAGTAATAGAAGTATCAAACTGAACAACAAAAAAAATGGAATCTCTTACATAGAAAACTGTTAAAATAAACCTTCAAGTTATATTCTTGTACACAAATGACAAAGTTGCAGAATGCATGTTTGGCAGAAGCAAAAAAAAGAATCTCAGGTAAATTGAGTAATTTGAAGTGTAAACCAGTTATATATAGTTTTCAGGCTATTAACAGTAAGAAATGGTATATCAGAACCTTAGAAAGAACATAAATATCACTATAGGGGAGCTCTCTTTGCAAATGTTTCCAAAAGCAAGGATTAGTATGATTGGGAAAACATTTAATGACAAAGAAAATGAAACAACAGAACAAAGTTTAGTGTTATGTGTACATAGTTGCTGAAACTAGGTGTATAAAATATAAGACCAAGCTTGACCTGTGAATATATATTTTGATCTTACGTGTGTTGCAAACGTTCTTTCACCAGTGTATTCAGGCCCTGCATAGACTAGCTTGTGTTTGATTAAAGTGTATTTTTTCGATAGATGTCTAGTTTTCATTTGAACATATTGAGAGGTAGAAAATGAATGATTTTTCTTGGTAGTTTTTTCCTCATGGTTAGTTCAAATTTGTCTGGCTTCAGCTTTCAGCTACTGAGTTGTGTTAAGGCTTTTTGTGTTAGAGACCTGTAGAAGCCTGTATTTTCTCCCTTTGGAAGTGCTCATATACTGCTGTCAAGTCACCTCTCAAATTTTCTTTGATGAACTGAGCAGACTGACATCTCTGAACATTTTTACAAGCAGCAGTGGAATAAATTTTTTACCTCCCTCTGAATGGTTTGAGATGGTTCTTTGTAATACCTGTCCTCAACATCATTTACCGTGCTACCATTTTTGAGCTCATCACCCATAATTTTTTAATTTCCAAATGATTGATATGTTGCATATCATAATCCCTAAATTTAACTTCCAAGGAATCATACTTATATTTTTATATTTGACTAATGTCTCTTGCTTGAAAACTGATTTGGGCATATATCTGCTAATCTATTCTAAATTCAAATTAGTGTAAGCTTCAGCAATACTGTATAATGATAATACTGTAGTTTAAGGTGGTGTGTTTTTTGGTTTTTTTTTTTGCCAAGCAATATATGCTAGTAAATCAAACTTCTTACAGAGGTATTTATTAGTTTATATCATTATCTGTGGAACCTAGAATGGACTATTCTGTATAAACCATGTTAAATGTAGTTTACTTTTCTTTAACACTTACCATCTTTTTTTCCCCTATGGTTGATGCTGTACCAATTTCCCCGTATTTTCCGTAATAATGCTGCCTGCTGTTTAAAACCATAACTTGAACACCCACAATCTCTAGAATATTCCTGTTATGTATGAGTTATGCAAAATTAATATCTCCAAATTGGGAAGCTCCTCAGGTGACTCACTTACAACTCCTGAGCACTAAATAGTGAGGCTTGCTGGTCTAAAAGAAGTTCTTGATCCATAGTTACAGTATCTCTCATTTTCCTTAAAAAATAAAAACTGGAAGCTATTTCATGGTTGTCATTAATGATGTTTTGTTATAGGTCACCTGAGGCTTCCAGTATATTTTTCAGCATTTGAAATCTTCCATAGTATGATGTTGAGGGGTTTGTTTTTTTAACTTGTGCATTACAGGCTGGTCCTTAAAATATAGATCCTTTATTCTCCAGTTTTCTTCAGTGTTCTGTAACACAGTTGTAGTCTCCATTTTTCTGGTGTGTGTGTTTTCAAGGTCTGTGGTTCTTCGTTATCCATGATTTAAAAAAAAAAAAACAACAAACAAACGAGAAAAGCAATCATATTTTTAATGTGCATTTTCTCTACCATGTTCATGCCATACAGATTTTAAACAACATTTCAGTCTTTGTCATCCAAGAATTTCAAGAAATACCATTTCTTTTCAACAGTACATACGAGGTTCAAGAGGTGGGCCCATGTGAAGTTCATGAGGTTCAGCAAGACCAGATGCAAGATCCTGCCTCTGCGTTGAGGCAACCCCTGGTATGAATACAGGTTGGGGGATGACGGGATTGAGAGCAGCCCTGAGGAGAAGGACTTGGGGATACTGGTGGATGAAAAGCTGGAGATGAGCCAGCAATGTGCGCTCGCAGCTCAGAAAGCCAACTGCGTCCTGGGTTGCATTAAAAGCAGCGTGGCCAGCAGCTTGAGGGAGGTGGTTCTGCCCCTCTGCTCCCCTCTGGTTAAACCCCACGTGGAGTGCTGCGTCCAGCTCTGGAGCCCCCAAGATAAGAAGGACATGGACCTCTTGGAGTGAGTCTATAGGAGGGCCACAAAGATGATCAGAGGGCTGGAGCACCTCTCCTATGAAGACAGGCTGAGAGAGTTGGGATTGTTCAGCCTGGAGAAGAGCAGGATCTGGGAAGACCTTATTGTGGCCTTTCAGTACTTAAAGGGGGTCTTATAAGAAAGATGGGGGTAGACTTTTTAGCAGGGCCTGTTGCGATAGGATAAGGGGTGATGGTTTTAAACTAGAAGAGGGTAGATTCAGACTAGATATAAGGAAGAAATTTCTTACACTGAGGGTGTTGAAACACTGGCATGGGTTTCCTAGAAAGGTGGGAGATGCCCCATCCCTGGAAACATTCAAGGTCAGGTTGGACAGGGTTCTGGTGTCCCTGCTGATTGCAGGGGGGGTGGACTAGATGACCTTTTAAAATCCCTTCCAACCCAAACCCTTCTATGATTTTCATATTTGGGCCAAATTTTAATGATGGCTATGAAAACAAATTTATTTTTTCTTCCTGTCCTTTCCAGGTTTGCTCATAACTCCCAAATGTGCTATATTTGCTTGGTTAGCACTCTCCTTTTCAGCTGTTGTGAATTGTAATGCTGTTTTAACTAGCATTCAGTTTAGTAGAATAGCTTCTCTGTCTGTGGATGCTGGTATAGCCCCTTCTCCACAGATCACGGAACTAGCATCTTGAGCTCCACCACATGTAGATGGCAGCATATCCAATTATTTTTTTCATTCTTCTTTGAGTGTAAGGGTTTTCAAAATCATTCTTTTCTTTAGCAAGCTCTGAAGAGTGACACACTAACCAGTTGTTGTATTTCCACATTATCTTACCATCATCTGCAGTTTTTTATCAGTATCCTAGATATACCAGAAAATTTAATGGTTATGATGCATCATGGGCACACATCTTGAGCTTTAAGAACAAAACAAGCACTATATTGGTTCAGACTGTAGGCTCATCTCTCCAAATACCTTACCTCTTCAACAGCATCCAATAAACAAATGCAGAAGGAGAAGAGTAGAATGATCCTTTCCTCACACGTCCAATCAATGGCATTAGCAATTTCCTGAGGAATTGCATTCCAGGTCATTGTGCTTAATAGCCACTAATGGATTTATCACGTCTTTCTGAGAGACCTTAAACACATAGCTGTTGTGTTCAGCATGGTATTCTAACAGTTCACAGTTAAGATTGTATGACCTTTCTTAATAATGCTGTGAATAACAAACTCACTCAACAAGTCGTATTCTGGATTAGCACTTCATTTATTTCTTTGTGGTTTTTGTTTATTTAATGCAGTGAATGGGCATAAGGAGTCTATCCCACTGTGACTTTTGTAGCCTTTAGGATCTAAAAATGAGAGGAAATGGATCTCCTACACCTCAAAAATAAATGCTTTTCTAATTATCTTTCTGGCATAGAAAAGTAAAACAAATGCAGTGTACCCTTTCAGTCGCCTTACTCACTGTATCTTAGTGACCCCTTCAGTGTTGTAGGCAAGAATACTGAGGAAGCAAACAAAAGAGGTGCTTAAGGAGGTAAGAGGGCAAACGGCAAATCTCTTGTTGCAAATCTGGCCCCAGACAGTCCTCTCTCAGGCTTGGAATTGCAAGCAATAAAAAGAGGCAATAAAGGAGCTTACCCAAAGGCATCTTCCAGCAGTTTGAGATTTTGACCAGTTGCTTCACAATGATGAGAACAGTCCTACTTAAGATTAACTGAAATTGCCCCCAAATCACCAAAGATGTAATCAGAACAGCAGTTGTGATGGTAGTAAATCTCCCCAAGCCACACAACTAGTGTGAATGGTCCTTTCGGGCCATTTAACAATTACAGGATGAGGAAAGTGGGCAGGAATTTGAGACAGTGAAAGTAGTTCTGTTGGTGCCTTTTGGCACCTCTGCTCTGGGTACTGATGCTCTGTACAGCTGTACAATCCCTTTGCACTTGTCAGTAGTTGACTTCTGTTGGCTTATCAAACCCAAGTTTTGGCATCCTTGCCTTCATGAACTATCCTTAACTTCATTTTGAAAAGAGACCGTACTCCCATGCTTGAAAGGAGACTGATGCCCTGGAATGAAGGTTTCCGAGTCTCCTGATGGTAGCACTCTGTTTATCGTTACAGTCCTGAAAATACTAATCAGTAATGGTTTCTTTAGTCGTATTGCCTTACAAACTAATTCCAATTCTACTCCTAAACTTCACCCAAGATCAGGAACCTGTTGAAGCCTGGAAATGAAAAGTTGGGTACTCAGAGCTACTTATACCAGCTTTCAGTTCTCTTGCTAACTACAGCACTAATTTCATCCCTTGCTTTCTCAGATTCCAATCCCAAACACAGCCTTCATTGAAGTGGAGGAGTTAAGAACTAAAGTAAAAATTAAAACTTAGGAACTTTTATCTCCTGATGTCAGCTGTCAGCTTTGCTCCGCCAACCTGACAGGATTTAGCAATGGTTCAGGCTGTGCAACCCCAGTCTTTCTAAACCTGAACATTAACCTCAGTTATGACTCTAGCTCTTATCTTTTAATACAGACTTGGCATCTAGTGCTGCTGCCTAAATTGAAAATAAGACATTCAAATCACCTAATGCTTAATAAACCAGCCTCTATAGCTCTTATTTCTCTTATTTTCCTTGTTTTTGGGGTTTTTTTGTTTGTTTGTTTGGTTGGTTTTTTTTTTATTCTTCAGCTACGGTGACAATACCAGCTGAGAATCTGTGTCCAAGTTCTGGTTTTGAAGTTAGCAGCATTGTTTTGTTGTTTTTTTGAAACAGCAGTTACTAATGTCTAGTGCTAATACTGTTTGTTTGCTTCCCATTAATATTATTAGTGGATTTGACGTTGGTTTAATCTCCCATGTTCCTACATCCTCCAAATTGAACCTTTTTTGATAATGAATGGCTTTCCCAAGTTAGGGAATTACTTTGGTCAGTGGTTGCAGATTGCATTGAAAGGATGGCATTTTACTAAGTTCTGTCAGTTTATTATTCACATGGGCTACTGTACCATCTGTATTTTGAGCTGGTTTTTATTTCAGAAAGTATGTTTTTGTAAGAATTTTGAGTGAATGGCTGAATTTTTCTGTGAGGCTCTATATTAAAATAAATAAATCAAATCCACAGTGCCAGTTGCTGACTTGCAAACTACAAGCTGTTCCTCTAAGTGCAGGGTTGTTACAGGAGCTCACGGATCAGCCATGTCCAACTATATCCATAGGTGGAACTCCTGCCCTGCACACGCCAAACAGTCTCTTGGGTATTAAGGAGGTCTCTGACACACTAGGTTTGTATAAGCAATATTATCCAATAACAAAATGATATTCTGAGGAATGCCGTGCCTTTAATCTGTTTTAAACATACAATTTGTAAAGGAAAAAAAAAAAAAACAACAAAACAACAGACAATGCCAATGTAACTAGTCTCTACTTTACATTTTTGGGAAAATACCCTAGATTTATACATTTCTGCTTTTAAGTTTTATATAATTTCATTTTTATTGGTCATAAAACAGGATGTTTGTTTTCTCAGAGACAAAAATATTATGTCAGTTGTTTTATCTGCAAACCAGGTTAAGAAGATACCTGAAATGTCAGTGAATTGGAAGTGTCATCAAAATATGTTTTGAAAATGTAATGCTAAGTTACAATGAAGAAATAGTAGTTTAGCAAAATGAAGTAGCATTACATATTTTAATGAGAGTGGCCCAGTGAAGAAATGTTGATTTAGCGTAAAGAATTATCACTTCAACTTTCTAGACTTGAAAGGAGCTGAAAATCCTACTTTTGTGAGAAAAAACAAGCGATTTTTTCAGTTGCATTCTTTAAAAGGAATGAAGAAAAGTACTTGCAGTACCAATAATATGTAAAATAATGCTAAAATGGTTATTTTTTTTTTTTTCTGAAAATATATGTGAATTGAAGTATTAATGCTTTTTTGGTAGGGAAGTCTGTTTTAATTGAATTGGATATCCTCCTCTTAAAAATGTTGACTGTGGAAAGTAATGTTTAATTTCTGGTTGGAATAGATTTTTTCTAATTTTGTGATTAATCTCTTGGATGCTTTATCTGTTTGCTTCAGAGTGTCAGTATAGATGAAGAGAAAAGAAAACATTCCTTGGAAATAAGTTGCCAGTTTTTGCTTTTTTGTTACACGTGGCACGCGGATATGTTTAAAACAAAAGCTCATACTGCTGGAATACGCTTCTAGAATGTAGCTAGATCAGACAAAAACGTTTTCAAAACCAATTAAGTCCAAAGTGTGCAAAGATAGATGGGCCATACTCAGATTTTTTTTTTTTCTTCTGGAGATTCGTAAATTCCACTAGCAAACACAAAACTGCATTGCAAAGGATTGGGGGTTTTAGTAATAAGTGTCTATCAACCCAAGAGATTGCAGTTTGATAGCAAGGCCACTTACTTCAGTGCTGAAATAGAATTTAGGAAGCTGATTTTAGGTACTTTTTTGCTAAAGGTCTTGACTCTAGCTCTAAACTCACTGTATACACATCTGCATGTGGGATAAAGAACACTTCAAATAAACAAATATGAGTCCACATGAGGAATGTTGAACTTGATAGCAGAATTCCCTCATTATTTATTCTGTTATCACTTAATATTGCTAACATTAAAACTATCAAATGCATCTTTTCAAAACAGAAAAAAAACCCACAAAAACTTATTGAAATGCAGAAGGAAGTATATGAGCAAGCCACTATTAATCCAGTAATAATGACCTTAAGAGGTATTGTAATTACATACATGCTAAGGCAGATAGCACAAATGAAAAAATACCTAATCATAAGTTAAAATGAACAATGACAACAGATAATAATCCTCACTGGTTTTAGGTTCTCCACACAGAGCTTCTTGTATCTCTTTAAATTTTCTTTTTAGTCTCTTGAATATGTTGAGTACAGTTCCTGTACTTTTGCTTAATATGGAGAATGTAAAGAAAGGAAAGGAGATCGCTCTCTCTTCCTGCTTGTGGAGAAACTGTTGCGTACCACCACCTACCAGCTGACTGAGTCTGGGACAAATGCCAGAGCTGGCAAAGCTCTTACTGGATACAACTTTCACTGATGAAATTTTTGCTACTATTCAGCAGTAGCCTGGAAATATATATGCAAGGTTATTTGTAAAATAGGTTACTTTCAGACCTGTATGAATAGGAACATTGTGAGACCTTCAGATGTTTTGCTGTGATGTTGTAGTGCAGTAACTTGATACAGAGCATATATGCTTAAAACAAAAATTGGATGTGCTTATGATTATCAGAATAAATTTGTTGATCGTTTTCCAGCTAGGGAGGAAACTTTGCTGACTGAATTGAAGATATAGTTAAGGAGCTTGCTCATTTTGTGCCCAGGGCCTGTGAGTTTACTACCTTGAAGTCAGTCTTTGTGGTATTCATAATTAGCAGGGATAACTTAAACTGCTTTTATCTGTGGGTCTGTTTGCCAAACAGAACAGCAGTGAATACATCATTCTGTTCCTGAAAATGTCTCAGTTTACTTGGAAAAACAGATTACAGGGAGAAACGGGATACAGAGAAGAGCCTGAAAGCTACTGTGCGAAGCAGTGACCACAGGATAATTCAGGTGGGAAGGGACCTCAGGAAGTCTCTGCTCCAACCTGCTGCTCAAATCTGAGCAGCATAGAAGTGGTGAGAATGCCTGACCTTCCAAGGATTTACCATCCACTATTTGCAAATGTCTCCATCTGGTTTAATGCCAGGAGAGAGTGCCTAGAAAATAAAGGTTTATGCACCATCTGTCATACCCACAAGGTGCTTTTGAATTTGATAACGTTGATTCACAGCTCAGTCCAGTACATGAGTCATCATGAAGCTGGGGACCTAGGACACAACTAGCAAAACACAGTATTGACTTTTTTCCTTGTGATTTTGACTTGTGTAGTTTCAAGTTCTGAAGCCGCTATTTTCCTGATAAGGAAAACTCCAGTTTGAGAGATGTTTAGGATTAGGAAATAGTAGTATTATGACTGTATTTGACTCAGTTATGGATATGCTCAATGCAGAGCAAGACAAAATATGTAGCTTGGCATAGAAAATCTCATCTTCAAAATCTGATCAGAATATTAACTGGGGGGATGCCATGTTCTGTGTAACAGCTGCACACAGAGCAAACTTTAAATTAGATACAAAAAATTACCCAAAAATGGAGATGTGGAAACCGCAAGTCCTGCTTGGATGTGGGAGGATGTAGCACAAGGCGGAGCTTTTGTGCTAGACTTCAGCAATTTCTGTTAGAATCATAATCTTGGTTCATCTTGGATATCACCAGAGATAAAACATTCTGAGAGCCCTTCCTCATTCTCTTGGCACTAAGAAGCTACTGGAAGACCTTGCTTACAAGTATTCTTTTGTTTGGTGAGCTACCACATGTCGTAGATCTCATTTTTTGAGGTGTGACTGCATCTACTATATGAGATCAGCTAACAAGCCTCACTTTCCTCTTTGGATTTTAGTTTCACAAGACCTTATTCTGGTGTATTCTGTTCAAATTTAGTAGAAGAACAGTCCTGAAGGCTACAAGTGTTTAAAGATCCTGAAGAACAAGTATTCATTTACATAGAATAGCAGGATGATGTTGTTTTATGAACTTTCTGACAATTGCAATTCCAGTAAATAGTTCTGCTTCTCACAGCAGTTTTGTAATATTTTTTCTAGTAATTAGGGTGAATAAGCTCAGCTATCATCCACCTTTTCAAATAAGGCTGTAAAAGTGAAAATCTGTCATGGTTACATGAAGCACTGTAGATTCTCTACGGGGAATCCAATATGGGTGAGCAAGGAGGAGGTTTGTATTCGTCTGAATGTCTAAATAACTGCCGCGTCCCAGTCCTTGCACTCAAAATTTCGATAGCTTTGACGTAGGATAAGGGAGCCCTTACGGATTCATGAGAATGTGAGACAGGTCAATTCCTCTCACAGTCACAGCAATGGTGAAAAGGTGTCTGTGCTTTATGCGCTGTCTTGGTGATTTCTTACTTTTTCTCTTGGGATTTGCATGACAGGGTTCCATGTTCACAATATGGAAGTTCAGCATCTGTAGTACCTCGCAGACCCGTTTAGTGCTGTAGGATGATACCAGACATAAGTGGAGTCTCTCAGTAGGAATCCAACGAGGTGGCCAAGCACTGTGTGCTCAGAAAGGAGTGTGTGAATATGTGGATGCAAATGGTGTCCTGCAGAGCGTTAGACATAGTCTTGCAGCAGTGAATACTGATGTCAAGTCTAATTTGAGTTTATAAATAGGGAATGGACACCTTCAGATCTGCATAGACCCACGCATCTTTCTGCATTAACAAAATGATCAAAAATTGAAGCAGCTTGACTATACCTTGACTGGAGAGTTAGAGTGCCATAGTTATACACGGGGTGCTCATGTGTATACATGTGTGTATTTATATACACATGAACACCGACATAGTTGTAATTAAGACACAGCCTGCATTTTGAATTCTACTTTCCTGCCTTCTTCCTAGCATAGGAAGGTCTAGGGCAGTTAGCTCTCAGTAGTCACAAGTACGTATGGATGAAAATGCTATTTAAATAAAAGAAGAGCTGATGCTTAAGGCAGTAGATTTTAACTAGCAGTCTCAAAATGCCACCTTTGTTAATAGATTTAACATAACCTTGAGCAAATTGTGTTTATCCCAGGTGAACAGTGCTTAACTTTACATACAGTCATCCTCATGAAGTTTAACTGGACTACTTTCATGATCAGCATGAAGAGACTTGTCAGTGAACAGAGAGGAGGTTAAAGAATTGCTCACAGTTAAAAAAAAAAAAAAGTTAACATCTGTTAATATGCTCTTAGTGTTCAGTATCTATAGCTTCCCATCTGCAAAGTATGGAAGAAGCTCTTTTTTCTTTTCTTTGTTTTGGCCAGTCAGATTCCAGTCCTGCTACTTGTATCAGCCAAATATATCCCTACACCATTTGAAGACCTGTTAAAGTCAAGAAGTCCTAACGGTGTCAGGTGTTAATTTGTGAGACCTTAGAAAATGTATCTGGGAGTGCGACTACTTAACACCTACATAAGGCTAGACACTACTGCAGTGGAGCCACAACATCCGTATTTGCAGTTTTAATCCAGGTAATGCTTCAGCTCTCTCCTGTACCATATAATGAAATTCCAAAGCACAAGCTTTGTTAAAATAACAAAACAAAACAAAGTTAGAGCAAAATGCACCTAAGCTTGTTCTTGCAACTAGATTAACTACTGTAACCTGCTGGAGGAATATTTTCATCCCCCAAAGAAAGAGGTGATTCACAAGGGTCTGCAGTAGTTGTGCCATGAAGAAAATTACCTGTCAAAAGGATAAGAATGTCTGGTTTACTGTATAGAGTCTGGTTTACATTCTATAGGAGATCCCTAGGATGTTACCTTTGAAATTTTTGGCCCTGAGTTAATATAAAAATCTATTAAAATTTGCATCTCAGTTGAAGCCTCTCAATATGTGTTAATAGAAGGAAAGAGCAGGCTCTTGCAAAAATATTTTACTGTTCTTTTGATGAATGGAAATGTGTATTTTCTTGACACTCTGGAACTTTCCTGGAAAAAAAGAAAAAACATTTGGGAAAACTGTTTCTTAAAGGGACGTGCAATGATTTTTTGAGTCCAGAGCAGTAGTTAATTTTGTTATTTCCCTGAGGAGGACGATTTGATGAAGTAGTTCTCGGAGGCAGTTGTAAACCTATTTTGTTTATGACACTACTCATTCTTTCCAAGTTTCCTAAAGCGTGCCTTTTTGACCTGTACACTTGTTCTTTCCTTCATGTGGATCTTGGAGAGATTTGTAATGCACAGCATACATTTCAGTGGTAGGAAAAGTTGTCAGTTTCCAGGTGAGGAAACATAATAATACTCCATCATATTATGTTTAGTAAGCACCCAGCTCCTAGGGAGATGCAGCTAGCACCATGAAGTAGAAATGAAATATTTGTGATCATGCTAAAGTGCAACTCCATGAAATATACCCAGTGCATAAGAACTAATAGTTTCTGTGTAAATGTTTGATTCTGCTTGTTTCATCAGAAGAGAATAAAGGAAAAAAGAAAAATATTTTTCAGAGGCCCTTGACCTGTGAGAAGGAGCACTATAAAGAGAGGGTAGGAGAACAGACTGTTAATGAGTTATCAGAAGTAATGATTAATTTAATAAAAATCTAATTGTTGAAATCTCAGCAAGAAGAAGTGTTACTATAATATCAATGGCAAGAAATGAATACCAAAAATAAGATTCAGACGATTCACAATGGTGGAGCGGGTCATCACTGAATTAATTGTTTTGAATTTGGCAAATGTAACAGTTTAATTTTGTTGTGCATAATATAAAAATTCCAGTAAATTAAATACTACAATGTAACATTGAAACCCCTGATTCTGTTGAAGCACTGCAAGATGCGAAAGGGAAATATATTATGAACAAAAGACTAGATATGTGTTACAAAATAATAGATATGTGTTAATGAAGACAAATTGTATAGTATAAGCTTTTCAATTTGATAGTGGCCTTATAATGTTTTTCACTACTTAGCGGGGTGTGCTACAGGCTTAGAACAAGTAATTAGATTTTTTAGATTTATTTCCAGGCCGATGTTTTCCCAGGGCTGTGCATTACTTTATAATGCATTGGTTTGCCCTATAACTCTTATCGTGGGAAGATGTAATTATTTTAGTTTGGTCTAGCACTGGGGGACCAGTATTCTCTGTCTTGCGTCTCTTCTGTTACTAAGTAATGTAACATTATACTACAGACTTTTGATCAAAGTGGCTTTTGGTAACTTCTGTCAGTCTTCACACTGCATGTTCTGGCAGCCTTGACTATATAATTGCTTTCATTTCTGAGACTTTTTCTGCAAAGTGTTCAAATCCTTTATTTTATGGACCATGGCTATTGCTGCATTGGTGATATTGCTAATACCTTTCATAAGCTGCATTAAAAAAAATCTTAATGGGGACAAGAATAACAGAAGCAACCTGGACAGTATCACGGTTAGCAGCAACTGTAAAGCAGCGTCTGCTGCCTCAAAAATTCTAAGTATTTGCATGTCCAAAGGTCAGTTGATGGGAGTCCCAAGGGAATCCCTGTATGAGAAGAAAAAGAAATTCAGTAAAAATAATTCATTGTGGAATAGATCAGCCTGTGAGAGTTCTTCAGACCTCGTACTCAATTCATGCAATTATGGTCTTTATTACTCTTCATAAAAAGAAATTAGTTTGAGGCTTCATGTGACACAAATAATTAAAAGTTACTTTTATAGACACCTCCCAAGTCAAAGGGAGGGTTAATTATTTTGTGGGCTTGAGAGAATGCTCTGGTAATCAGTGAAAAATAGTTTCTGTGTGGAAAAATATAATTAGTATTCTTATTAACAAGACAAATACGCATATGAAATGAACTTCATTTCCCCATTACTGCTGTTAAGGTTGCTTTTTTTTTCTTTTAAGTTCATTGCTAGCTACTTGGCTGTGTGTATCAAACTTTCTGATTTATCATCTCTTAGAGAACTTTTTTCTTTCTTTCTTTTTTTTTTTTTTTATCATTTGTTGACTTTTCAGCATACTCTGAGTCATTAAGTGCAATAAGAGGTCTTCTGTTCCTGCTTTCTTGCCTCCCTAAAGAATAATACTTGTTCCACAAGGTTAATGTTCCCTAATGTGTATCAGTCTCTATAGTATACCTTCCAATGGGTAAAACCCAGCGTTATGCAGTCTAACTGTACAATTCCTATCATATTAGTTCTACAGGAACTTCACCCCAGGTGACTATTAGAGGGAAGACTGAATTCAGGATTAACATATTGACTTTCAAGGTGCTTAACTTTGCCTCCTGAATAAATTTCTGACTTACTAACCAGTATCTACCGTGGCAGATTTCCAAATTCTTTTCTGGGAATATACTTCTATTCAGTAAGACTTTTAAAAAACCTTTGAGATTTTTTTTCACCTGAATTCATTAAAGGCTTTAATGTCATCATATTTAGCACTTTTGTGTGTGTGTCTTTGCCTTTGAATCTCCCAGAAAGCCAATATGAATTAATCAGAATCGTACCATGTACTACTTTCCTTTTTCTTTTTTTCCTTTAGCTATCAGACAGGAGCACATCAGTTTTAATGTTATATGACAGTCCTTTGGGCAATCTGCATTCAAGCACTATTTTCTTACAGTTATTCTTGTATTTCATCCACATTTCCCCAAATCTATTGTATACCTTCAAGAAACCACAGTAGGCCTATACTATTAGATATATACGTAAGACTCCAATCTGACTTTCCTTCTAAGGAACAGAGAAAGAAATTTGTTTTACTGAGCTTAAAGAGAAAAGAAATCCTTAGGTTTTAGAAGCATTACTACAAGATTAAGATTAAATTATTTCTGTATTTCCAGAGGCTACATTAATTTCTAGTGCTGTGCTGTATGATGCGTAGTTTTGGGAAGCAGTGATAGAATTATTTAGAATCAACTAGAAACTCACACGCAGATGAGAAATGAAGCATTGAAACCCCATGATTCTTTTCAGAAAGGGCTGAAAGTTAACGGGTTTCTCCAGCAAATTCTGGTTTAGCATATAATTTTCCTATCTCTTTTATCTAGCCTTTTCAACTAGAGACAAGATTTTTTTAATCTCCATTGCCAAATTGCAGCCTGACTGCTGCTGTGCAGGTGACTAATTCCTTCTTGGCTGTGCTTCAAGAGAGGATGAAGCAATAGCATCATTCTGTTCTTAAAGAGGTTTGAGATTATTTAAAAAATGACACTAAGTTTGAACATCTTGATGTTTCTGTTAGAATATGTGGTATTTTCTAGTGTAACACTAAATAACCCAAGCACCATCAGCTATAGATCATACTTTACGACCAACATACAAAGAGTGTATTGTAGCATGTCAAAAGTGTCCGTCAGTCCTTTATAAACAATGGACCTGGTTAGTTTAACATTTCGTAGGATGAATTGAATTCTCATAGCTTACATTTTCTTGCTGACAAGTTCAACAAGAAGAGGTACTACAGTCAGTAGTGTTCACTAGCCTGGAAGTAACATGTTAAAGGTTATATTCATTATGGCACACTATGTCAAAAGGCTGGAAGTTACAAAATGTCAGCTAACAGTGTGTAAGATTATGACAGAATTAATTAGGGCAAAGTATACTGGTTATGGCTCACTGCAAATGGCATTGCTGGGTAGGTTTAAACAATCACAGAGATAAAGAGATAAAGGTGACAAAGTGCAAACCTATCAAATAACGCTTTATCATCCCCAAATTACTTGTACTCATCCTTGATCTGGACTGGAAGAGTGTCAGTTCTGTGAGTCTCTTTCAAGGAAAGTTCATCTAGTAAAAAGTTGCATAAAAATTAAACCATTTTCTTAAGCCTTTTAAAGATAATAAAGTGCTCTGAAGTTAACTGTGTAGAGAAGATCCCAAGTTATACCATAAATATTATTTGTCAAGAAATTGTTTAAATTAGAACTAGAGTTTTGGAAAACAAAGATTTTTTTTTAAAGTAAAACGGGCAGTGTGTAACTGTGGAAAAAAATCATTGTGTTTCTATGATTTGGAGTAGGGGGTAGGTTTTGGTTGTTACGTATTTCTGATTTACTGTATAGAAGGTTTTCAATTAAAAACCCAACCTTTCACGGTAGCAGGTACGGTTTTCAGCTCTCTCTGAGGTTTCCTCAATTTAGAACTCAGGTATGGAGAATCAAAGATGTTTATAAACCAAGTATCTCTAAAGTTATAGTACCACCTTTATCTCTTCCCTTCCCCACCAGAAGGTAGACTGGCTTAGGATTTAAAATTTACATCGCTTGCCAAGAGCCGTCTGTCCACAGACTGTGTCTGAAAGTGTCATTACAATGAGTGAGCACAGCCAGTGTCACAGACTGCTCCCATGTAGTGTTTTCTGCAACCAAGTGGGCACTTAAATGTTCCCAACCAAAGTTCCTGAGATACGTATCTGCCTCTATTCAGATTCTTTCTTCAAGCTTGGCTTTAATGTTGAAAACCAAAATGCTTTATGTAACACTCCATAAGATTATTAACTCTGCAGGTTTTTTCCCCGCTCTGATTTTGTAATGATTTTAAAGCCAGCTACTGGGAAAAGTAATGTTGGAGGTTTTTGTTTTTATCAAGAAATGTCAATCTGACTTTCATCTGAAGTCTGAGAGTATATTTTTAGCACAAAAAATTATTGGAAGGTAAGCTGCAGTTACTGGTGCAAAACTCTTCCTAACTCTAGTGCAAGTAAAACCAGGTTTGACAGCTTCTGCTGGTAAGGCAGTATTTAGAATAGTGGTTTGAGTACTTTAGTCTGATGAGGCTATTAAGCCCAATAGATTAAAGCACATGATGAAGATGTTCTAGCAGAAATGCTAAAAGTTACTTCATATCATATCTGCCTTTATATTAACGAAACAAAAAATGAGCTAAGAATAGAATTCTAAACAAAATGTGATTTAGAAGAAAATGGAATGCATGAATAATGCACAGAATTCTTAAGTAGTCTACCATTGGTGTTGGAAAAAAAGTTATTTATTGGTACTTAGATTTTCAGCAAATACAACAAAAAACAGTCAAAACCAAATTATATCACAGTGAGGATATTTACATATGACAACAATGTTTGAAAGTGCAAGTCAAAAAGATTGTAATGAGTAATTTTTTAATGTTCTGTTAATATTTACAGCCAGTCTTATAAAGTTGTAATGAACAAATCAACCATTAATATTTAAAGTAGTCCTGACATATTTATTTTTCCAAGCTGAGGAATTGCACAGATCATTCAAGCCTATTTTTTAATCTCATCTCTGTTACCTTGTCAGTATTTTATATTTATACTGGACTTTACTTTGAGAGTTACCTTATATATGCACCTAATCATTGATACTGCAGGAACAAGTGTTTCATTCTGCCACTTTGATTAGTCCAAATGAGATGAAGTGTATCAGTATTAGGGCCCTGATTTTAATTATTGTTACTTTAATCTTCTTGTGTCATTAATCAGGCAAAAGGTTCATTGTCTTCAGTTTGACTACGCCCTTTAAGTACTAGTATAGTAAGGCTGGTATGTGAAAGAAAAGTCATAACTGGAGTGCTCCCAGAAGATAATTTCCAAAACCATGTCCATAATCCTCCTATCCTTTCTACCATATCTAAAGGTTTTCAAAACACTTAATTCTATCTTCTGTTTGTTTGCCTTTTTCTTTCTGCTTTATCACTAGACAACTTCAGTGTGGCAAATTACTGTGGCAGGTATTCAAGTTTCAGTCATCATTTCAGACAGAGCTGTCTTGTTGTTATAAGTTGTAATATACATCACGTTCTGATTAAAAATGTTCAGTGTATTGAAATTCATAAAAAGAAGTTATTCTATCCTGTTTGCTTAGAAACCAGGAATATGTTTTGTTTACTCTCTTCAAGGCGGTTGCAGGGAAAATAAAAGCAGTGGCGTGTAGTTTATCTTACTTAGGAACAGATATTTTGAAGTGGGAGTTGAGTGGAATTTATCTCCAATGGGATGTTACCTGTTTTTTTAAAAAGCTCTTGAAACATGAGGAGATGGAACCGTATGTTGACCTCAAGAGGCTAGCTAGTCTTCATCTTGATCCCAAAGCACCATTAATAACATGCATGCAATACTTTATAGATGGTAATCCAACCTGCTCTTGAAGCCCTTAGTAACCTTTCCAGTTAAATCTCTCCTATTCTTAGAAAATTGAAGTCTCTTTTTAATGTTAGAAGTGGAAATTTTGTTTGGTGGGTTTTTTTTCCCGTTCATCATCTAATTTGTAACTTCTTAATCTCCTCACCATGAACCTCACCTTGAACCACTCACCATAGTTACTGAGAACATAATATATTCCTTTCCTATGTGGCCTTTTTATATTTTTGAGTATCAGTATCTTCCCTATTGCTCTTTCCTCTTGTTATGAATAACTGCAGTTTGTGCAAGGTATAAGAGAGATATTATTTTCTAGACCTCTGGTCTTTTCAGTGCTTTTCTTGGATTCTGTCCAAATTGTTGGTATCAGTCTTAAAGTGCAGTGTCCAAAATTGAATGCAGTACTGAGCTGAGAGGAGCAGAAAGAAATAACTTTATATGTTCTGAAGACTCTGTCTGTACATGCAGAGAAAAGTTTTTGCCTTTTTCACTACAGCATGTCTCACGTAATCCATTATATCCCACAGGTCATTTCCTCAAAAGAAATTGTCTCTGAGACTCTTGTTTTTCACCCTATATCGGTGCAGTTGGTTATTCTGACCAAAATACTCTAATTCTTCTGGCCTAAATTGTGTACCTGGACTTTGCCTTTACTCCTTGCATCTAATTTTTCAGATAGTTTCTCTGATTTGGGGTAATGCAGAAACAAATTTTCTAAAAATCTTTAAGAAGATTTCTGAGGATGAAGTATTGTAACATATTTTCTGAAAGTCTAAGAAAATTTCCGAGGATAAAGTACCACAGAAATAAATTTATGCAGAGATATTTGCTAGGAGACTGGACATTTCACCCTGTGGTGGGAGATCAACCTTCCTTGACCTGGTGCTGCAGATACAGCACTGGAGATATGTGGATAGATTACTTTTGCTTAGCTGATACGCCTGAAAAATCTACTTTACTCTGCCCTGTGTAAATACTTTTTTAGCACTTAGATTGTACTTCTGCCCTTCAAAAAGATGGGCACATGGTGTGAAAACAGCTCAAAGCCACTGCAGAATCAATCTCAGTTGACCTATTTCTACAAGAATTTCACTGGAGGGGGGAAAATTGGAGTATGGTAATAATCTCTAATTATCCTTCCTTATCGTCAAAGACCAAAAATCTTCCTATCTATCCCTTCCCTGTCCTTTCCGCAAAATAGTCTTGTAGTTTTAACTTATTTCTAATGATTAATATGATGTTTTTATTACTAGTAGTGATGATTAATATAAAATGTGATAGGAAATATATGTTGTTCATGCAAGTATGTTTGCATTTTAAGAAGTTTTCAGAAGGGAAAATGACGCCAAAATTATTATATGTTAAACAAGTGATTATAGGTTAAGCCGGTGTTGTGAACATATAGTACAAGAAGTATTTCTGGATAAAAAAAAAATCCAGAAACTTAATTTAATGTGATGTTCATTTTGCTTCAGTGAGATGCAACTTTCACAGTTATGTGTAGACACTATAGAATTTCCAAGCTCATATTCATTAAGGAATGACCATGCATCTAAATGCACTGGTTTTTTGGCTCTTGTAAAGTCTGAATTTATGCCAAAGTATAGCTTACTGCACATCTAACGTCTCTGCTTTTCATCAGATTCTGGTCAAATTTGAAGTATGCCACACAAGAAATACAAATATGTAAGTAGGCCTGGAATGGTTAAAAATGCAGTCATCTGAATTTATTAATGAGGTTTGTTAAACAAGTTGTTCACAAAGTTTCAGTTAAACCTCAGTCCATGTATTTCCTGTGCACATTTAGTGCATTATTTGGATCTTTTCATAATGTTCTCATTATTCAAAATTAGAACTCGTGTTGTGATTCAGGGCAAGTATTTAGTGCACCTGAATTTGGGTTCCGACTCTTGAGGGGTAAGAACTGTTTTGACCTTGTGAATGTAGTTTTAATTTCTTTTTAGTGGGCTAGAGGCAGCTAAAAATTATTATGAAAGAACTTCTAAACATAGATAGCACAGCTGAGAGAACTCATTCATTTCTGATATATGGTAAAACCTGGCTAGTGAATTTTCTCTGCCTAGCCAGTTCAATATTTATTTCTATTTTTTTGTAACAGGTGGGTGAACAGAATAACCTGACTTAGTTAATGCTTTTTCCACACTATTTAATTCAGGAAGCCATTGGAGCTTCAGAATGTGAAATTAAGCATGTTAACTGGCATAGCCCATCAAGCATAAGGAAGAGCAGTATATCCTCACTGTTACTGTAGATAATGAATTCAAAGCCTGTCACTTTCTGATCAAAGAATATGTTCATTTAGATATTGTGCAATTCTATCCATTTAAATTAGCTGCAGGTTTTATACTTTGCTGCATGAGAGCAGGAGTCATGAAGGCTTCCATAGGGCTGAAGCCCTTCTTACCTGCTGCCTTGTCCATCCAGTTACACTGAATTAGGATGTATTAAAATTCTGAATTGTGATATAAATACAAAGCTGGTAAAAATTACACTACATTAAAAAATAAACATTCCTAAGGAGTTGTAACAAGTTGAAACTCAGGGAGCTGATTTCAATGTAAAGTTACTTCCTGTAAATAACTTAGTAATAGTAGGATTTGAGACTATGGTTAGAAGAAATAATTCAACGCTTAGGAACTAGGGTGTTGGTTTGTTTTTTTTTTTTAAATCTGTGCTGTTTATTTATACCATCAACGATGGAAGTACAAAAAATATATTTCTACAGAAATTTTTGATGTCTAACATAACAGCAGTAAAAGTTTACTGTCTTAAAAAAATCTGGAAATCTGTGGAAACACCTTCCAAGGATAAATTCTGAAGCTTAGTAATAAATGTGTGTGTGTGTGTGTGTGTGTGTGACACGTGTAAAAAGAGATTTCCTATTAGCCATTGATGCATATTTACAGAAGATGCTATTTTAGGAAGGTCTCATTGAGTTTAAAAATTTTGTTTGGTTTAAGAAATTCTCATTTTATATTGGTTGGAAGTTAGTATAAAAAATCTGATATTTTGTAGTTCAAACTACAAATACATATATTTGTGGACAGTATGCTTGGGAAAAACTGTTACGAAATTGTATTTGAATCACAAAATTTAAATAATGAAAATCACTTTTTAGATGGGTACTTTTAACAACATAATTTGTGGAGACTCATGTATTATTTCCATTTTATACTGTATATGGGGGGAAAAAAGGAATAGTATAGAATATTTTCTGTTTCACTAAATTAAATAGTGTCCCATGTGTGAGGTTTGGCTCCAGCATAAAACTGATACTTAATTTTGCTAACTGAAGCATAATAACTTCAATAGATACTGCTTCTTTTTCATAAGCAATTTATATCAATTATTTCTAACTTAAAATTAGGATTTTGGCAAGATCGGGTATTTCCATACAGCCACATAAACCTATAAACTAAATATATGTATAATCGGAAGTTGTAATCTGTATAAAGAAGAAAGCACCTGCTTCGAATTCTAAATCAGATAGCAGTAGCTCAGTGTAACAAGATTTAATTAATTAATTAACACCAAGTAAGCAAGTGCAAGGTAGAATGTTAATGTTTGCAAGATCCTTCAGATCCTTACATCCCAGATCAAAAGATGTTCAAAGCAGAATGATTACGTGATGCGCTTGTCTCGTTGAAATACAATCTCTAACTAGCATTTGAAACTATGGTAGTTTTTAAATCTGATTTAGCAGCTGTTTTAGCAGCTGTAGAGAATTTTAGAACGTTTACCGTACTGTTGGATCTTCCAGTTGGTGAGTCCTTGCGTGTTGTGTGGCTACCCTGATGAGGATGGTTTTTAAATAAATAAAACCATCAACATAAAGAAAAGGTTTCTTCAAGGTTGCTAAATATGCTGCTGCTGACACAGAGCCCTAAGGAATTTGCAATGGAATATTGAGACCAGGTAGCCTGTATGTCACTGTATTCCGCTACAGTAGTAGAGAATAAAATTACTATTCATAATGCAAGCACTTTATCACTGTTCTTGCAAAAAAACTGCCATGAACTTTGAGACCTTGAAAACTAATATGCCAGAAACAATAGTGGAGAGATGGGAAGTTAGAAAAGGTAATTATTGAGCTGTTGTTAGCTAAAAACCCTTTTGGGTCCCTGTATCTGGAAATATAAAAAAAAAAAAAAAAAGAAGAGTTTGCTAGCTGGAGAGCTATCAGAAAAATGCATTTTAAGTCAAATCATTTTAGACTAGAGGGAATATAATTTGGGGTTTCACAGAACCTGTAGAGTTTTTACAAACAGTATCAGGAGTTTTCTTAAAATAAATAAAAATGTAAAGCTATTTCAGATAAACACTTGGCTTTCCCCAGGGGAAATTATTTGGTATTCGCTAAAGCAGGGAGTGAAAGATGGTAGAGGGGTAAGGGGAAGATGGGATCAACATCCAGCATGCCAGGTTTTTTTGACTGGCAGTAATCGGATCAACACTCTGGTCATAAAACTCGTAAAAGTCAAGTTATACAACTAGAGGTAGAGGAAACAGTTTAGAATAGTTTTAGTTCGAAGTGGACCTCCTTCAGTTAGAGGACCATCTCTTTTTTTTCTGATGCCCATTTTCTCCTGATTATTTTGCAGCTGTTCCCCTGCTTTCCCAGTTCTTAGCTCTCCTCTGTACTGTCAGACAGTATTTTCCCATTTCTTATTTTTCTTGAGGAAGGGAATAGCCAGGACATGGTGGCTGTGTGAAATGGAGCAAAGTGCACAGGCAGATTTGAAAATGGAGAAGGGAAATGTACTGGTTTAGCCGGTAAAGGAAGACCAGCTCTGTGTAGGTGTTTCACTCTCGTTTGCCTTGGCCCAGGAAACCCCGGGGAAATATTTTCTATGTTTCCAGCAAGGGGTTTGTTTGTTTGTTTGTTTGTTCGTTTGTTTTTCTGTCCTGTCCTGAGCTATCATCTCCCAGCAGTTTGTGATAAGGGTCAAGAATCTATTTGATCAATTTTTTTACAGACTTCTGTGCTTAAGCACATGCATACAGGCCACGTTTCAGATGAATATGTATGTGTGGGACACAAAGTAAGAAATATTATCAGGAAGCCAATATTAAGAAGGCATACTTTGATGTTTTAAATCTATGGTGTTTTTATATTTGATGTCGTTTGCAAGCTGGGGAAGAATTTCAGTTTTCCACATTAAAGCACTATGGCTAATACAGATGTCTGAGGTAACTGTGAATATTTTCTTCTCTACTGTCACCTTCTGCTGGTTTGAAGTTTCTTTTGTTCTCTTAGGAAGCAGTATCTTGGTGCATTCAATTTCTACCTTTGTGAATACTGAAATTTGTAAGATTTTATTAGAGAAGTACGTAAAATCAGATCTGTAACATTGCTTAGATATGATTAAAGTTTACCTTGCAATCCTCTTGGCCTTAGTGACCATAGTGCGGGTGGAAATCCTGATAAATGGAAATATTCATGAACCTTCAGTCAAAAATTAAAAGAGGAAAAGATTTTTTGGAAGAAAACACGCAAATCCTACTGTGAATGCTGCTTTGCAACCAGGGCTTCAGAAAGCTTTTCAGACGGATACAGCTTCTGTTGTTGCATGTTGTCAACCCAAATGGGGAAAGAGTAAGTGCAAAAGTCCTCATAGGATCACCATCTTTATGTATATTCACACATTTCTTAACCTTCCTGTTTTTAAACAGGAAGAAGAAGGCATCCTCATTTTACTTCAAAATACAGATCCTCATTTTTACCTTCCAGTGCGAAGTGTGCAAGCACACCACCACACTAAAATTATTTGCTGTTTGTTAGAAGCAAGAAAAAAATAACCACTTTAATCAATTTGCTGCCTTGAAATGCCCTCTAATCTAACCATTATAGAATTGTATTTGATAGTGGCTCCACCAAATGAGCCGCTTTAGAAATGAGGAACGTTTGTGTGAATTAATGCTCCTGTCACTTGTGCATCATTCGTCTAAATAAAAATGTAGGCACTGAATTTCAGCAGATTATAGAGCATGTTATTATACAAATATTTGTATTCTTTTCAGTTAGCTCGTATTTGAGCAGTATGCATCTGTGTCTGAATGTTGAGAATATCTTTATAACCTCTTCAATAAAGCTTTAAATTAGAACTGCTGGAATACAATCAATATTTTAATGAAGAGACTGATTCTTTGGTAAGATCAGTAGGCCTAGCAGGAGAGTGTGAAGACTTTGTAATTGATAGTTGTCTCGAATCCATGCTACAGCAACTGTCAAGTCAATTAAAGAATGTAGCAATATGTAATAAAATGGAATTTAGGGATCTTTTCTCAGTTGCTCTTTCATAAGTAGATGTGCTGTCAGATATTTTCATGAATAAACTCTTGCTTTAAATTATATATATGCTTTTAGATTAAGTTTGCTTTGCTTGAAAACTGTTCTGTTTCTAACAGATGCCCAATTATCACTGCTCTTGATGGACGTGGCTCAAAAGTCGATGGGACTTGTGGGTGCTGATGCTTATCCAGCGGCTTAATAACAGTGGGAACAAGAGCACTATCATGGTGTACTCACCCTTCATCCCCTTCCCTCCACGCTGTGTAGTGTGCTGCCTTTTCTAATCTGCTAGGAGTTACACTGTTAAGACAATAACAAAGCGTGTTGTCTTGGGGAATCTACTTAACCACTGAAGGATGCTAACAGTGCTTTTGCTTTATGCAGCAGCTTTACTGCTTTTCCCCCTCTCACCTGTGTAAATAATGTTTTGTATCATCTGTAAAGAGGCAGAATTATACTTGTATCCTAGCTGACTTGTCTGAAAATGTGCCACCATACCTGGCATATCTTGATACTTCGCTTTATTCCTAGAACATACATATGTTATGGAATACGTTGCCCAGAGAAGTTGTGGATGCCCCATCCCTGGAGGTGTTCAAGGCCAGGCTGGATGGGGCTTTGAGCAGCCTGGTCTAGCGGGAGGTGTCCCTGCCCATGGCAGGGGGGTTGGAATTAAGTGATCTTTAAGGTCCCTTCCAACTCTAAACGTTCTTCAATTCTATGTCTGAATGCGCATTCAGAAGCATCAGACACCCAGGCTAGGGCTGATCTCATCTAACCTTAGCCATGAAAGAGTCGTGCAATCACCCAAGCAGTTCTCTAGGCTTCGTGCCTTAGACACCAGGATATTCAGTTGGCCTAAAATATAATCTTAGAATCAGAGGAATAACTTACTCTGCTGAGACTTCATGTATAACTTTCACCTGAAGAAAAATGTGAGACATGCCACAGTGCAGAGCAATTCCTCTGGTAGGTACCACACACCTGCTTTTGGGCAGCTTGTTCCTATGGGTGAGCTTTCTGAACACACACAGGACAATATTTGTGTGTAGCCTCTTGTGAGATTACAAAAAAATCAGGTTTTTTGTGTTTCCTTATGTTTGAGGTTCAGAGATTGACTTCATTGGCTATGGGATAATGACTGTTGTGTTTGCTTTGTATGATTTAGGAGAACTACACGGTAGTCATCTCCTGATGACTTCTTGTGACAATCTCCTGTACTCTTGCTGATCCACTACGCAAAATCTGCTGTCTCAAGGCTTGCGGTGATGATGCTATTTTGTTAGCCCTATGTAGTTCCGCTTGCAAGGGAGAAAAGATGATTTGCTTTATTTGCACCTGAATTACAATGTTTTTCTAAAAACTTTTTAAACTAAAAGGCAATCAACAGCTGCCTTTTTGAAAGGTAGTAGTGACCTTGGGGCCCGTTTAAAAAAAGAAAAAAAGAAAAAAAAGGTAAGTAAAAGTAAACCATATAAACCCAAAATGAAATTCCAAAAGGATAGGAGAGGAAACCCGCCCTGTATTTTTGGCGCAGAAGAGATCACACTTTTTTGTTCTCCATTCCAATGAGTCTACTTAGCACCGTGCGCTTTCTCTTTCCTACATAACATGTTCGTCTAGGGGAGATAACTGAGGTACCTTTGTAAATAATAGATAGGCTAGAGACTGTGATTGCTAAGTAAGGTGCATTTAATGCTACGTAGCAGTGGAATTTTTATGCTGTTTAGATGTGCTCTGCTTTAATAAATACAAAATAGTATTTGTTTCAAGTGCATGTGTGTGCGTGTATACCTCAGTTCCTCTGCTTAAGTCCATAATTCCTCTGCTTTAGACCAAGAAAGAATGAAACTGAGTAAATCCAAACTATTGAAAAACATTTTCTGCTGCATGTCAAATCTTGTAACTTGCCCTACCTTTCCTATTTTCAGTATTTTCTACTGAAGTTTTCCCTTTGTATAATTGTCCATGATAGGGAAATACATGTAGTAGTAAATTTACTGTATACTTTATAAAAAAATATCATTCTTGTGTTTGTCACACGGAAGTTGTTGTTCGATGTAATACATATGAGTAGTACCTTTCTATAGATAAAAATTATAGCCTACCTTTGTGCATCGAATAACCTGGAAAAATGCAATCATAATCAATTTACATATATGGGCATTGTATCTATTTTATTGCAGCTTTAAATAGAGATCAAATGTACTCAAACGAAAATAGAAAATGTAGCTGTATTCAAATGGCCTGAATTCTACCGGTGTTTCTGAACCTGCTGTTTCCTAATCGTATCTTGATGGCTCCCATTTTATCTCAGCAGTTTATTTAGAGCGTCTGGATTGCTTTTTAGAGGCTCTCAGGAAGTGTTGACCTTTTTCTATTGACCAGAAACATGAATTTACTGCAGTATTTCCCAAGGTGAAAAAACAGGAATATTGTGTTCGGTTGTGTATAAGTTTTTACAGTTTTTCTTGAGTATTGCATCCTCTAGACTGAAACTTTAAAGTGATACAGATATGTCTGACTTAATTAAAAGCATTAACCACTGTAAGGGGGCTAGGGTTACTTTATTCTGTGCATACAGGTTAAAATAATCTCTATTCAAGCTCTTTCAGAGTGCTGTTTGCTATTCAGCTATAGCTTGATCTATAGCTATTGCGGGTCTATAAAACAGTTGTACGCTGTGACCACGTATGTCTGCGAACTGCATAGGAGGAAGTGGATCTGTCAGGAGGTATCTAAAGGAAAGTTATGGTAGAAACCCTTTGTTTCAGGAGCGGGATTAATGTAGCAGGAGCTAAAGTCGTAGTGTGCTACAATTCCATTCAGATACCGTATGTTTATTGCTTTTATAATTTTGTCCAGGCTTTGTGCAAGGCAAAGGAATGTTACTCACAGTAAGACTAACCTGAATTTTGCATGTAGGCTTACGGTACTGTATTTAAAGAAGCAGTTGGTGTCTTCAGAAAAGTACGTTAACTGCAGCTGTATCCATACTTGGACCATTTAGGGAGGGGATGCTCAGCTCCTTGGCTACTGAGCTCAGGTTGGGTTACAGAGTTTTGGTAGGTTACAGAAGCTAATGAAGCATTGCATTGCAGCTGGGTGGAAATGGCCCAGGCCCAGGGATCAGTAGATAATTTTGATACGGAATATCAAGCAGATGAAGAATGGAATTAGCAGTGTAATAGGATGTAAGGGTAATAGATATAACTATTTACCAGTGTATTCAATCTTCCTGTTTGAGAACAATTTATTTTCCAGCTACCGTATTTTTTCTCATTTTTTTTTGACATTACTCCCAATACAGTTTGTGTTTAAAATGATGATTTGTTGAAACAAGAGATGTTCATGTGGAAGGTGGTGGTTTAGACTAATTCCTGAGGGGTGCAAGATTTGTGAAGAAAGCATTTCAGAATTATTCAGAGGTCTCATCTAAATTGTATCATAAGTGTTATGAGAATCTAACTTTTTTACCACGATTTAGAAAACTTCTCAGAGTTTCAGCCTTTGATTTGGTATGGTGCGTTCTTATTTGTTGCTTTCGCTTTTGAATGGTGTGAGAAAAGATGACTATTAAGAGATTAGTTCTCTTGATTCTGAGTATCTGTTTCTAATTTAATTTATTGAGCCTTTTTAGCTCATCAGTACCTTTTCTTCTAATGCAAACACATCGGGAGAACATCTGGTGTTTATGAATGTCATAATTTGGAGTTTTAGCTTATGCTTACGTGCAGTCTTTTGTTCAGATATTTCACTAAACCGTTGTTAGTAAGTAAAATGTTTGTTTTGCTTGTTGGCACTGTGTCTACATGTGTGTAGGCACGTGAACGATTTGGATTTAATCTGCACACAGGAAGCACTCTACCTGTAGTAGCAGGCTTACTTCTCTGGAATCTATTTAAATTTTCTGTATATTTCACAAATGAATGCAAGCGTATTCTGTATTTAAATAATTCATTTTAATAACTAGGGACAGTATTAAATGATCAGAGTGTACGTAGCTACGTAATACTAGTTTTGGAAACTTTCACTTGCTTTTAAATGGGAGTGTTGGATAAGAATGGTCTCATTTTAAAAAAATGAAAGCATAAAAGCCTTTTTATATCAAATATTCTTGTGTAGTAGAAAAAATAACACTTTTCTCTATGTAGTAGTCGAGAGAAAGAATATTAAGATTTTGGGCCACATTCAAAACAAATCCTATCTACCACTTTTCATGTTTAAAGTCCTTGAAACATGCCTGAATATTCCTTGAAGGATGCTAACCTCTTGGCTAAGCAAACCTTGCAATTATGGTCTACAATACTTTCATCCACAAATCAGAATGCGCTTTACAAAAAGCAATCAGTACTACTTCATGCAGATCTGGCTTTTTAATAACACTTTAGTTAATCATATGAAAGAAAATAGTAATGATAGGAGGTGATGTGGTACACAGAGGGGCGACTGTGTACTCCTTGAACTTTTTCAAACCTGCTGGTTGCTTGAAAAGCACTGATTTTCTAGGAGTTACTTTAATTATCCAAAATGTTTCAACTAATAAAACTAGCCACTAAAACTTTTTTAAATTTTTTTCTCAAATTCACACCTGAAAATATATTTTAATGTTTAAGAATGTATTAAAAATGCAGGATAATTTTTACTACCTAGCTTGACTTAGCACTTATTATTCCTAACACAGTTTTTATATAAAATGATGATTTGTCAAAACAAGAGATATTCATGTGGAAGGGGCTGAAGGGTGCAGATTTTTTGAAGAAAACATTTTAGAATTTATTTAGAATAAATATGTATTAAAATATGTAATGTAGTAACAGCTATAGCTGTATGAGAGTTAATCACCACACATTGTGTTCTCATGTCTATCCAAATGACAAAATTATAATACTGAGTTATAGTGAATCATATTATTCAGTTGAGTATTACATCAGTAACATTTTCCATGCGTAGAGGAAGCAGACTTCTATTCATTATCTGATGCCCAAATACAGAAGCAGACAGACAACTGACGAAGTTATTCATAAAACCTGCCTTTTAATAACTATGTTTTCTGAAACATACTATCCTACTTTCTCTGGTTAAACATAGTTCAGTAACATTTTAATTACATGGAATTTCTACACCTGAGAAGGAAGCTCCTTGCTTGTTTTGAATATATCTTGAGACTAAACTTGAAATCACATTTTCTTTAATATCTCAGTGTTATTCTTAACTTACATGTGGCATACATTGCCCTTTTGGGAAATAATGTTGAAAATGTTATTGACGGAGTTTGGATCTAAAAATCAATTTATATTAAACTGATGTGAAAAGAAGTATATTGAAACAGGCATGCACAAGAAAGCGTGACTTTTTCATCCTAAGAGCTGTTTCAAACATTATTTTTTTTAACAGTGACAACGTGGCTTAGGCAATAGCATACCTTAATACCAATATTCTGAGTTGTTAAGATGAATTTCAGATTTCCTTCCTTGAGTTCTTTCCATTCCGGTTTGATTTTGGTCTAGAAGTATTGTCAAAGTGAGTGAGTGCTATTTGATTGAGATATTCCTCAGGAAAAGCCTTCCTAGCATAAGTTCCTCATTGCATTTACAGATTCACATATAGATAAGTACTTACATCATCTTGGAAAGGTTAGATGAGTTTACCTGCTTTCCTCTGCATGCCTATTTGAGCCTGTTTTTTTCCTTAGTAGCGTAACACAAATTTGTGGATTCAAACAACAGAATCATTCATGTAAGTACATGTTTTCTGTAGAGACAGGAGAAAATAGGAAGATTCCACTTCCAGAGAAGGTTGTGGGAATGTTCACGCAACACAGGAGGCCTAATCTTTGGGAAGTGCAGAGGCTTGTTCTGAGGCAAAGAGAGGACTGGTAAAGTGATCCATTTAGAGAATGTTTAATCACAGATTATATTCCTAAAGAATACATAGAAACAGTGCATCAACTTTATTCAGAACATTGAATTTAATCCAGAAACTTTGTTATCTAACTGTATGTTCTGATGCTATCGTAGTATGAGAACATGAAATCGGTTCTCTGCTTGATTCACTGATAACACAGGCGACATTGCCATCTACATTGTAGTGAATTATATTTTTCAAGTAATCCAAGTAGCATGTGTGTGTTTGTGTGCTGTATGTCTACATGGATGAGACTCTAAAAATATACAAAGAATACAGGGGATCCATTACTGTAAGTACATTTCCTTTGCAAATATTGATGTAATTGGAAAATTCAGTAACCGCAACACAAGAGTTCAATTCTGTATCTTACACCCCCCACCCCACCCAAATAATATGGTTAAGCTTGTTTTTAAAGCTCTGCTTTTTGTAAGCACTCTAAATATCTAAGTTCAAAAGTTAAATGAAGGGTTAAAAAGAGTATTGCTCTATTAATTATAAACAGTAATGCACAATTAAGAATTATTTTGGAAATGTACATGTATAGACAAAGGATTTTTTTTTTGTTTAACAAAACGATTAATAGGGTTTTTCAGATAGCACACTCAAAGCTATTAAATAATTGAATTTGTATGCAATATAAATACCAGGTTGCCATGGCATTATAGATACTTCAAAGAAGCTTTTGGTACTGAAACTGCTGCTGTTCAGAATGTGCACTCTAAATAGAGATTGCATTACTGTTTTCCAGATGACAACAATGAATTTTTAGAACCTTTTTAATTAGTTTTTTAACACTTTCTACAGTAAAATGTCAAATACAAGTAAATTAAATATAACAAAACAAGTTAGAAATATGTGTATGCACACAAACACTAATAAGAAAGAGCAAGGTTATAAGGAACTATGACTAGAACTTACAAAGAATTAAAGGACAGACTCATAAATTGCCTTATTAAAAGAAAATCTTTTTCTTTCCCTTCTGTGGAGTAAAAGCTCAGGCTGAGCAGCCATACTTCTGGCAAAAGAGTAACTGCAAAGGCTCCCTGAAGGCCTCAAACTGATGCACCAAAGCTTTATAGTTTTAACTTTATATATCTCTTGGTTTAGAAATGAAATAATTTAGAAACCCTTTAATACCAACTTGGAAAAGACTAAATGACAATGGTGGAAGTTTTTTTTATTATTATCTTTTTTAATCCAAACCAAATCTTTTTCCAAAAAAATTTTTAAATGGTATCACTTTACAGCCTTAGGAGAGGTAATTTTGCTTATTTTGAAGGTCAGACCTCTGATGAGATAACTGTTGGTCTTCTCAAGCGTGCTTTCATTTACAGCACTTCCCAAGAAAATACTTGCCAGCTCAGGGCTTCCTGAGTGCTGTGTGCCTGTGCAGCTTAAGACAGATGTAATTTGGCTGATGAACCTGTATCACGTTTGGTCTTGGCAACATCAGAACTGAGGCAAGGACAACCCTTTGCCTTTGGTCAGTTCAAGGAATACTTTCCCGTAGCAAACATCTTAAGCTTTATGGTTGCTAAATTTTCATCTCAGTGTTCTCCTTTCAGATTTCCTCAAGATGGGCAACGTGCTACAGACACAGGTGTTTCTGTGAGACGTGGTAGCTGTGAACACCGTTGAGCAGTGTGCCACACGTCCTTCTCACAGGTTCTGTGCAGGTTCTTGGGGCAGATATTAAAAACATGAACTTTTCTCCCCTCATCTCTCTAGTTAAAATGTGAATTACCATGCATGGATGCTTCTGTGTTACAATACAAATGATGATGCTGTAATCTAAAGGTGGTTATCAGAGATCAGGACTGTTCAGGAGCAGCACCCCTTTTGTGGATGCCCCCCTTTATGAAGGTGGTCTGTTCAAAATTGCTTGTGGAAAGGGTTTATGACTCAAACATAGCACCTAATGTTGCAACGTTGGTAACAACATAGCAAATCTTAGTGAAAGGCTTTACAGGAGCAGAATAGGGGTTCCTTTTTAAGACAAAACCGATGTGACTCATTGACCCTCATCCATGTATACTCCCAAGCACTAGGACACGTGTCTTCTCCACCTGCCCTGTCTGGAAGTCAGGTGTCCAGATGGTCATCATACCCAGGCACCCTGTCTGGTCCAGATCTGTTTGCTGAATGCTGGGGAGCGTGAGGGTCCTAGTGCCAAGCCCTGCCCACCATCCTGGGGTTTCCCAGACTGGCAATGTCTGCAGGTCAGGGAGACCCTCTCTGTCCCTTGTTGGAACCCACTGGGACGACTCTCTTTCCTGAGAGCCATCAGCATTTCCTTGCTGCCTCTCCTGGATGTCTGGAGAAACAGCACAAGAGGTGAGTGCAGTGCTCGGGACTTACTGACCCGCTGATGTGGGTGCTGTTAGCTCCTGCCACTTTGACAGCCCTTTTCCAGGGTCTGCTCCTCCTGTGGCTTCGACACCCACGTGGCCCCATCATCCCCACCTTAGTGCTCCTATTGGCACTCTCTGTAAGAAAACAACTTTTCTTGCTGCTGAATGCCATGTACGGGTGGCTTTCTAGTTAGCAGCTACCTTATGCTGCTCTATTTGCAAGCCTCACCTACATAGTTTGCTAATTCTTAGGTCAGTTATGCGGCAGCTGAGCTGAAACAGATGGGAACAACCTGTGATGGAAAGCCCACCTGAGGACATGTTTCACGCAGACTGGACAGGCCTAGCATTTTGCCTGGACTGCTGTCTACCTTGTACGCTGTCTGTGCTTCTTGTAGAGTCTTACGATTGATACCAGATGGACAGTGTGGCCTGTGAGTCTTTGCAGAAGGACTTACCTGTTGTGGGGAGCAATGCCAGTTTGTATTCCACGTTCAGCTATAATTTGAGTAAGGTGGGGGTGCACAAGCATGAGATTTTACTGGGACACACCAGCTCAGGTAAGTACAGAGGAAGTGCAGAAATTTATTTTAGCTATGGGTTAGCTTCATCTCTTCCTTCAGAGTCTATTATTTTTTCATTCTCTGTATAGTTGTATTCAGCTTTTGCTCCTGAACCCTGAAACTTTCTTTTGTCTTACTGTTAACTAAGTAGCCTGCAAGGCTCTTAGAAGGACCCGTCTTAACTAAAGCTGAATTTCTTTGCGGTTTGTAAAGATGGTAGTGGATGATCTCTCCTTTAATATGGCTTTTTGGCATTTTCATGAAACTTTCTAGCAGCCTTGACCTTCAGCAGTTCTTCTCTAACTTCCTCAACTTGGATGCTGGAACTAAAAGCTTCTTCCGCTGAAGTTGTTTCTTTCTTTAGTGGCAGCTTAATAGGAACTTTTGACAGAGCCGGCTGTTATGAGTCCATCTCCTTGGAGAGGTTCATTTTGGACAGACAAATCACGACAGTCACAGCTGAAATCTTTGTGCTCTGACTGATAGTTAATCTAAAAGGAGGCTTTTAATTTTTTTTTTTTTTTTTTAAAGATCTACCCCTAAAAGGCATGTGCTCATTCATTGTCCTAGACTCTTAGACACGCAGGAACAGTCAAGATGGAAGGGATATGATTTAATTAGGCTTCAGCTGTACTAACTCAGCTGGGAAGTATCCAGTACTAATTCAAACAGGGCAGGTCATGATTCTTCTCTGGTGGAAACCTGGATTGCTTCCTGATTAATGTTATTGTCCACCTGTTGAAGAACTGGCCTGGTACCAAAAGCCTTGCATACCACCTGGGTGCTGGCACTTTTAATTACAGATGCAACTGCTCTCTGTGTCAGGGTGGAGAGAGGGAGGGAAGGGAAGAGCATCATGATGGTGCTGTGAGGATTAGATTTGTTACCTTGTCGTGAGAAGTTAAAAAAAAAATCAAACTAATATTCTTTCTTAAAAACAGCCACTTGTCATTGCTTTATTAGAATGCTTAGCAATATTTCCCAACATCTAAAAATAAAAGCCAGTCTCTGCCAACTCTGCTGTAGGGAGATTAAACCATAACTGAACTAAACTAAAACCAAGGTCCTGATCATATTTCTTTGGCAGCCTCGAGCCTGTAAGCAGAAAATAGACATCTCCTTACATGTCTACTTTTTCCATCAATGTAGCACAGCAAGTAACTGCTAGGTATTTGTTTCCCAAAAGAAGTAGTCATTCTGTTCCTGTGGTTTCTGCAGCCCCGCAGCTGCTTCTGGCTGAACATTTCTCTTAAATGAAGTAATTTCAAAAGTGGCTCGTGTGCTTGGAGTGTGTACTGATAACTGATACAAAATACATGAAGATTACAGATTTTGGGGAGGGAGGATAAGAGAGAGCTGGAGCAGATAGTGGCTGTGAAAGAGATCTGCTGAATCTTACCATAGTATTGCTAGATTAAATAAAAATTTCAGACAGAATGGAACATTCACTAACCTTCATAGGATTTAGGCATTTTATATTGGCTTGGATTACATGTCTACTTTTTATATATTTATGAAGAAAAACTCATCCTTTCCCAAATTAATGTAGATGATGTAGCCTTACACAAGACATTCAAAAGGACAAGCAGTATTTCCTATTGAAACAAAGTTTTAGTTTAAGTAATAAATAAAAGGACTGTTGATTCATGGAACCAGCTCAGTGGAATTCCTATAATGAGAATGTTTGCTTTCTACAGAACCTTAGTTTAGGAGATATTTTGGTTCATTAGAGATAACATCTGGTCAGCTGTAAGAAGTTTTTCTTACTTCAAAAATGTTTTTATAGGAGACTCTTTGCTAATGCAGATATTTCCGCTGGCAACTGGTTCTAAACAGAGGATAATGATTCATCTCTCAAGGGAAATGGTATATGTATTCAATCTCTTGCCACCCAAGTTTTAAGGATTTCGTGTAAATGCAAAAAGAAGGAATATAGCAGATGACTTCAGGCTTGTTTAATGCTCTTTCTCTGCTTTTTCATCTCTAGGCATATGAGAGTCTTGTATATTTAGCTTCTAACATTGATACATATTTTAGCAGCTCAGTATACAATGGTTCTGCTAAAAATCCTATCAACCGTTCTGTTATACATACTATTTTTTGAGGACGTTGTTTCATTTATTCCTGTGTTTGAGCTAAAATGTCCAAGATAATATTACCGCTCTCACACAGAATCTTGTCACATATCTACCTGTGCCCGTTGCTGGAACACTTAGCTTGGTAGTTGGAGAGATAGGTACATCAGATTCAATTTTTAATCTGCTTCATCCATTGAGATTTAGCTTTCCATTCAGTGATCTTGCCTGTGATTTTAAAGGTACCTTACCTCAAGAACAGCGATTTTTCTGTCAATTAGATAGTTCTCACTGATCCTAAAGACTGGCATGCTATTGAAAAATATGATTTTTTTGATGTGTCTTACACTTTGCTCTTTTTGCTGGACGTTAGTTTCAGCAGCAGTTTGATTTTGTCGTGCCACAGCTTTTTTTTCTTTTCTTTTTGTAGGGTTTCTTTAGCCCAACACAATTGTAATTCAGTCTTCTGCTAGTTTTCATTGCTTCCCTTGATTTTTTCCACTTACTGTCACTGGATTGGTATTGTAACAGAAAGGATTCCATTTTATATCTAATAACAGAGTCTTTTTATTAAGTAGAATAATTTGTGTGTATACATGTAGAATACAGAGATACACATTCAGGGAAAAATATTATAAGAATGTTATTAATGTAGCAAAGTAACTCACTTGAAATGTAGGAAATACCAGAATGAAGATTTTTTTCCTATGCAAGCTTAATTGGGCTTTCCATGTATTTTATCTTCTTTAGTCAGATAATCACTCTTTATTTTTCGCTTTCAGTGTCTATGCACCGGGTGCACTGCATTACTGCATGTGTTGATATTCACAGTATTGCCATTATCATCCCACAGAAATAAAGGGTGATGCTGGTTTAAAAGTCATGAGCTACAGCTTTGTATGGATCATGGATTCCACCCTCTGGGGGATCAGGTGGTTGCATTAGGAATGGAGGAACTCGGTGGGGAGCCTGGCGTGTTGTCCATGGGGCCTCACCTGCGGGGCTGGGTGCACACAGAAGAACGCCTGTCTAAAGGAATGGCAGTGATTTTGCCTGCTTCGACGTGTTTCAAGGTTGACGAAATGACACTTGCCACTAGGGAACAACAAGCAAGCAACTCCAGTGGAGAATTTCTAAGCAAGTTAATGTTGCCCTTGTCTTAGAGGTGTAGAAGTGAGACGCTGAGAATTTAGATTGAAAATTTGGGGTAGAAAAGTTGGTAAGTCAGAGAACAGGCTTGTCTGAAGTAAATGATTTTACATGCTTAAAGAACTGCCCTCCTTGTCTTCCAGTGTAACTGTGAGTAGTCGGTTTGACCAAATCTCTACCTCTCAGAGTAAGCACCCTGAAAAATGAATTAATGCATACTTACAATAACTTCGATTTATACACTTACCCAGCACTAAGTGGCAACTTTGTGGGATAAAAACCAGGTTTCTAATGTAGCACTTGGCTGCACTAATGTTCTCAAGAGTTAACAGCGCAGAAGTCTGTGGGTGAGATAAAATGGTGTCAGTTAATGATTCTCCTTTGTATGCATTTCTTAATATCTCAGGAACTAGAAGCAAGTTTTTCCACTGAGACCAAAAACTCTTTCTTAGGTAACAGAGGAATGGTGTGACTCCTGAAACCCTGTGAAATTCCAAAATCTGGACTAGCCATTTGTGTGTGGTAAATCTCTCTTACAATCTCTTGTCTGCTGAAAGTCTTGACCTCGTTCTGCCTCTGCTTTCTGCTCCCTTCCTGTGTTCCTGTCAGCTTTGCCTTATAATTCCAGTCCCATCCTTTCCTTACTCCATCTGTTCCTTAAATTTACCTAAATGCTTTTTTAAATATATACCCTCCTGGTTTTGCAATGAAATAGAATTGTTAAAATTCAATAGGAAAGGATGGGATTTTTCATTGTCGTTTTCTGCTTTACTAATAATTTATCAAAGCAAAATTCAGATGCTGTTTTCCAGTTCTAATCCGTATTTATCAATTTTCATACTAGAACTATTGCTTTGTGAGCTTTACAGTCTTACCACGTTGATATTTGATGTGCCTCTTTCTACTCAACAAGAAGCTAACTTTCCAAAGACGTAACCATGAAAAAACACAAGAAAGATATGCTAGTATCATTTTGAAGAGTACTTTACTTGGCTTGTCCCTTTTAATATAGATGAGAAACTTTTCCGCCTGGAAAAATTGGTTTATCACTAAGTCCATAGTGAAACAAAAGATGTGTAATTTTGCTCTGGAGGTTTCAAACATCTCTCCTTCATGGCACATGCTGCATTGTAAAATAGTGTGTTGTAGGTATCCCTTTTCACGCTTTCTGTTTTAGAATACCTAACATTCTCCCACTGAAAGAAAAAAAAAAAACAATCAAAACTCTTTTTAATTCAGTTCAGTAGAGAGCGAAAGGCAGGCAGTCTTTTTTTTTTTTTGTCTTTTTTTTTTTCTTCTTTTTCCAGAATGGCTTTGATATCAAACACAGTGGACTCACTATTCTGTTGAGAAGCATAAATACAGCAATCAACCTGAGATATTTTGGAATATATGTGAAAAGGATGAGATTTTCCTACACCACTATTAAGTAAAAATGGAAATTGCAGATGTTTCTGGTATGTGTGTAAGTTCACACTCGTATAATGTATGCTCTTTTCAATTAATATATAGTATTAATTAATTTGAAGAAAGACTTCTGTCTTTAAATACATAATTAAAATGACGATCAAATATACCTGACTTCTGGCTCTTAAAAATTATGCATTGCTGTGTTTTCCTGGTAGGTATTAAGCCATAATGTGAAAGTCAAGAACTCTGTGTTAGATGCATAATTTTCCCATATGGTATGTGTGTGTAAGAAGTAGAACACTATATAATCCTGAATGCAAACATGGTGATTGATGATTGTTTAATGATAGCATGGAGGAAATAAAGAAAATACAGAGCACATACCTTTGCTCTTTATTTTGCTAAGAGTTAGGGAACAACCTAGAATTGCCAGAAATTCTTGCCTTAACTTGGACTTCCAGCCCTTGAAGACTCTCATGAAGTGGGCCACATCATCTTTTTTTCCTCTTTTTCCTACCCCTCCTTACCCCGAAAGAAATGAACAAAGACAATTTTCTGGAGGAGGGACATAAATTCCTTTTGCTTCTTGCTTCAGGTCTGCAGGTTGTTTTCTGCAGCTGTTTTTCTTTCCCCAAGCAGATCAGCAGTTTACTGCTTATAGTTGCACGGCGTATCCATTGCTTTTACAAGGGAGGATTAGTAAAAGCAGTTGATGCTACTTTTTGTTTGTTCAGGGTTTTTTGGTCTTCATTATTCTTCTATCTACTTTGAACTTGTGCCAATAGTATACAATAGGGTGTTACATGCTTGTCAGGCAAGTTACTATACTAATTTGTGAAACAGTTCTAAGCAGGATTATCAAAAAAGGACTTGTGACTCTTTTTTTTTTTTTTTTTTTTTTTTCCTCCTAACTAAATCTTTACTGTAACTACTGTTTTGGGGTTTTTTTCACATTAGCCAGAAAAATCAGGAGTGATGTACTAAGAGTGTGGATTCAGTTTTGATGAGATGAATCCTGGTGTGTGCTTCAGAAGGTTCACTGCCTTTTTATAAGTAGCCTTTCAGTCTGTTTGAAGTATTTAAAATCATTTCTTTCCCTTTAGAAATACATTTTGCTGCTGAATTGTGTTATAGAGAAGTGAGTCGATTTATGTAAATGACTATTCTGCATGTTGGAGATAAAAATAAATATATAAATAAATTAACAGTTTCAGACAACTGTGACAGAATTTCTAAATGAAACAATGGGAATAGTTAAACTGAAAAATTTGAGAAAAGTAATACATGCTCACCTTTTAATTCTTTTAAGTTTAAATTTAAATGCTACTTCAAAAGGCAGGAGTAAATCTCACACCTTCGGAGTTTTAAATCATCGGTCTGGTTTTAAGCATGTCAGTTGTTTGAGTTAATTAGTTTAATTTCCTGATTTCTATTTAAATAAATGCAACTGCAAAACAGAATCTTATTCCTGAGCAGTTCATGCCGATGGAAACTACCTTGCCTCGAGAATGTTGTATTGAAAGGTTGGTACCTTGAACAAAATCAGGCTGATTTTGTTAAGTAAAAAGTTCCATCTTCCTCCTGAATTCAGTTCTGTGGGAGTTTCTTCAAAGGCACACTTGAAGGTTTCTGAAAAGATACAAGCGCTCAATCTCAGACAGCAGAGAAAGTCTGAACGTTAAGAGAAAGTACCTAAATATTCACAGCTTCACATACTGGGACAAACTATTTAACTCTGTGTTTTCAAGAATTTTGAGGTGCTTAGAGGGTGTTTGTAGTAGGACATCCAGGGACACCCAAGCTGTCTCAGAAAGAGGTTTGGAGATTCAGATCTTATAGTAATGTAGATGTGCAAAAGTGTGCTGTGTGTACTAGCTGGCCCTGACAATGAGCGGAGATCATTAATTCAGGCAAAACTAGCAAAACCCATTATATTTAGAAGCTGAGATGATGTGTCTGCACACTCCAGTGCTGTGACATTTCACTCGTCAAGATAAGAGTTGGCTCGTGACCAGTTCTGTGTAGTATGTAATGCAGCCCTGTTCTAAAGACAGGTATGCTGCACCTAAGCATCCAAGTCCTTTAGGACTTTAGCTTTTATCCTTTTTCTCAGGAGTTGCCTTCATCAGTCTGTTTCTTCATCAGTCTTTCTGCTGCTGGTGTTTCATTAGCAGGAACTTTCTCTCTCTTGCTGATTTCCACCTAGAAATGCTCTTTCAATTATGAGTGAGATGGGCAACTAGACACCTACAGCAGATTCTGTTTCTGCACATTGGTAGGTGTGTTTTCCTGCACTCTTAAGAAATTTGCATATACACACAGGTCTAGTATAGAATATGTCCAATAGTGTTGTTAGCAGATTCATTTTTCTTGTTTTCCTCCTTATTTTCTCTTAAACCATAAAATAACGTCTCAAGAGAAGCTTTCTCCACAGAGAATATCTTTTTCAGCAAATTACTGTCTGCCTTTAATCCTGCAATGTATAATTGAAAACTAAAAATGTGATCAATAAGTTCTCAGCAGGCTCAGATAAATACAGTAGGATTACTTTTCTCCTTTCCCTCCTGAATTTGATTCAAATTGTTTCAATACCTTCCCTCTGAAAGGAAAATATCTCTGCGAAGAGTTCATTTTTCAGGGCTGATATTTTCTGTAGGTACAAGCATCTGAAGGTAGAAGATTGCGTAACCACAAAGCTGTATTTCAAGATCTCTAGCTATTATCCGTCAAGTGTAGAATAAGCAGTACTAATGTTATTGTTGATTCTGGTTTACAAGCATCTGTATAATTTTTTATTAATTGAATGTAAGATTTAAATTTTCCTTTTTAAATTCAAGGCAGGAATAAGATTTGACTTCTATTCGTACCCCTGCTACCCATTGCTTCTTGTTCATTGTCTTTTCCTTTTGCAACATACATTAATGTAGTAAAATACAAAGAATACTCAGAGTCCATAACACATAATTTTTGCTTATTTCCATTGCTTTCTGTCTCTTCCATTCCATGCAAACTCATTTTCCCTTTTATTATTTTCAGTGTGGTTTTTTAATTAAAAAAAAAAAAAAAGATAGTTTACATAAATTTACAAGTGCAACTAAAGATTCAGTGGACTTGAGTTTTAATCAAATATTTTTATTTTGTTTCTTAATAGTCAGCTGCTTGGGAGGCTTTCTTTCAGTTAACTCTGTGGAGGAAAATTTTAAATTATTTTTAGTACACTGAATTATGCTTACATGAATATGTAAACATTATTGTTTGAATGCTCTGAGTTAACTTTGTAAATCTATGAAAGAATAACTTGAAGGCAGGTTTTAATAGAATTGTTTATTTTTGGTTTATCTAAACCACAGTTGCAAAAGATACAAAGTTAGTAGGGAAAATAAATATCATTACTAAACGAGCTGATACAATTGGGGAAAAAAATGCAGGCAGGTTTTCAGGCCCACAGACTCCTCTTTTCCTCACCCATGACAGTGAAAGTATTTATGGCTAGCATTTTTATGAATCACCAAGCAGCCTGCATAATCTCTTTTCTTGTATTAAACTAGGTTTCTTGTTTTATCTTGTTATCTTGAATCATTAATATCATATACTGTCGTCTTTATTTTGTTTTAGCAGGATTTGCAGTTTATCAAAAAGATCGGGGGACTTCTCTAATCAGTGGGTTTGATCACGGTAAAATATATAGTCAGTGGTGCAACTTTATGTCTACAAAGTGGTTCAGATTGATTATTCCAGTTGTTGAAGGTAGAAAGGACCAATTGCCTCTTTCAGTTGCCCTGAGCATGACTGAAACATGCAAATTTACTTCAAGGAGTCTCGAAATAGCATAGCAAGGATTTACAAAGAAAACTTCCATTTATCTAGTTATATCACCTTTTCACACCGTGAATAAAGAATAGCAATGAAAATTAACTGCACTTCCTTTCCCATCAAGTAATGAACGTCGACTGCCCCGTCCACTGCTAAAAAGACTGCAGGAGAGAAAGGCCACTAAATACATCTTTTGTGAGATAACCCATCTCCAAAATCATGTTGTTGCTCCCGCATAAACCTTGAGAAGATGAAAAGCTTTTAAGATCAGTCTTTTAATTGTTTGGCCACCTCCAAAATTAGCAGAAAAATGAAAATCTAAACAAAATCTAGGTTTGGGGACGTGCGTATACAACATATAATCATTCAGAGGTTCCTAAATTTGGGCTGGCATTGATTCTTTGTTTTGTGACGAATGTAAACAGTTACTATAGAAAGGGTACCACTAATCAGGGTAGACTTGCAGCCTGGTCTAGGTGACCCTGCTCTGGCAGGGGGGTTGGACTAGGTGATCTCCAGAGGTCCCTTCCAACCCTACCATGCTGTGATTCTGTGACTCGTGTCCTTCTCTGTTTGCTACAAATGTCTTTATTCTTTATGTGTGTACTCAAAAGCAGTCACACAATGATAGTCCTTCCATGGTGTCGTGTTCTTAAGGGAAGACAGCTGAAGTCTGATGTCTGTTTTATGCCAGTTTATGCAAAATTATGCAAAAAATGTAGTGGAGACCGTCACCTTATGTCTGAAGTGGGGGTGAGAACAGGGCTGAGCTTATGATTAACTGTTATTGTTTACCCTTTCACATTTTATTTCAAACTGGTGTGCAAAGAATGAGAGAGGACCTAATGGTCCAGTCATTCCCAAAGGGCAATCCCATGGCAATCTAAGCGTCGCCTCTGGCAACTAGTCCCAGGAGCCTGGCAGAAGTGAGCAGCCCTAGGGAGCCCGTGGGCACGTAGGCTCTGGGGCTGGCATAGCACCCGCACAAGGGAGGTTTGTCCAGCCATGCTGAGCAGATTCACATGAGCTTGTGGAGATCTGGAAATTTAAATCCAGATAAAAACGAGCGCCTACCTGTGAAGCATGGGAAACTGCGGCATAAGTATTTTGAAAAAAAAATAATAGAAATAAGAATACATTTTGCAAATGTTGCTTGGGAGGATTTATCTTCACGGTTAATGAGAATTTTCTTACTTCCTCCTCCTGTTTTTTTAAGATAATGTTAGATATAAGTGGCGGAAAACATGAAAGGGCACATGAAAAGATGTCATGATGTAACTGTCTTTCCTGTTACATTTAAAAATTCCAAACAAAGTTGCATGATTTTCACTGGGAGCAAGCAAGTATGCCTTCAGATGTTTTTATTATTTTTTTTTCCTGTTTGCTTTTGTTTTCATTCCTCCACTGAAGCACTGAGCATTGGCAATGAATTATGGTAAATTGCAAGCTTTCCACCACCCTGTTCCTACGTACCACTTACTGCTTCAACAGGTTTTCTTTTTCTTTAAAAAAAAAAAAAAAAAAAAAAAAAAAACCACAACCAAAAAAAAAACCAACCAAACAAACCAAAAAAAACCTAACAAAACACATTTTGTTTCCCAAGCAAGATCTTTGTGTCACTTATCCTTTTCCAAAATCTTGTATTGAGTAGCACTGATGGGAACTGAACTGCATTTTTTAGTTCTGCAGAACGTCACACAAATGCCTACTACTACCTAGAGCTGTGCTTACTTAGCATTGGTTCTATTAATAATGGCGTGAAAATAACAGTGCTATAATAAGGAAAGCCATAAATGCTGGACTAATAATTATATGCTACCATCTAGTTTATGGGTTTTACAGAAACTGCAGTTAGAACGTTATGAAGAATTATACAGATCTTTAATTGCACGATCTTTTAAATTATGCAGTCCATGAACGCAGTTTTTTCCAGTGCTTCATACTACAGCAGTTAATTTTATATCCCTGTAGTTCTGGAAACCAAAGAGTTTCTTTTTAACAAGTCTATGTTTTGGTATCAGCCAAGTTCTGACGTTTTCTGATTTATTTTTTTTTCTTGAGTGTTTCTTTCATAACTAAGTTCTGAAACTGGTTACATGCAATATTACCCTCAGTTTTAATTTTCAAAGAAATCAAGGCTTCCTACTGGCAAGAAATTACATATAGTTTGTGGAGAGAGGGAGGGAGTGGTTACTCAGTAGGTACCAGCATATGATATTGAAGGTGGGTCTCTGTGGCTCTCTAAACAGCAGGCAGCTCCTCGGATGAGAACGCTGGAGTTAGACTCTTGTACAACGCAACTCCCAAGGCAAGCTCCTAGTTCCCATGTGTGTCTCACAGGATTGAGCTTAGTGAGCGCTTCTCTTCTTTTGCGTTTAGTGACCAAAACCCAACAGGATAGTGTACCAAGAAGGCACAGATACCACGTTTCAGTGTTCTGGCTTTTTTTCTGTGCTGCGAGTTCCAGCGTGTTTGGAGAATGATCCAAAGATCAGCCTGTCCACTGACTTTTACAATGGTATGTCCTGGTTTGAGAAAGTGGTGTCAGTGTAAGCCAGCTGTGGTACAGAGGAATTGTACCAGCAAAATTTGGAAGGTTTCTGCTGTGAGATAGCATCATCTGATGTATAATGACCCCCATGAAAAAAATCAAAAAGGCTTTTTTTTCCACCACTGATACTTAGATGGCAAGTGTTTGTAGCTCAGAGATTACCAAATGTACTTAGTTCTTTTTTTTTTTTTAAAAAAAAAAGGTTTATCAATTCCGATACCTGTTTTCACATTAGGATCTACATTTCATATCTGTTTAAGAAGAAATGTTTATATTTGCTTGCCTTTCTGAAAATGTTATCTGTGCTTTATTTGGTGCGGATTTCACAGTTAGTCAATTCTGCAGATCCAATTCCCAGAGAGGACTAGGGGTCAGTCTAGGGCTGAGCTCATGCACCTTTCTGGGAAAGAAAGCAATCGTTAATAAGTAAAATCTGCATTACATTAAAGGTATATCCTACTGTGTAAACTGGGTAAATTTTTAGTGTATGTTGGCCTGTATTTTTGGATACAACAGAAATATTTTTCACATCCAAAAAGAGTCTCAAAAACATTGTATTTTCAGCGTGTGTCAGTGAGAAGTGAAAGAGGAAGGGCACAAGGACTGGAGATAACTTATATATATTTTTTTGGAACTTCCCAAGAAAATGTGATTAGATTACATGAATTCTCTTAAGAATCTGTTCCTCTTTCTCTCCCACCTTATCAATTATGCACACAAGTGCCTGCAGTATGTATACTTTCTCTACTGAGAAAGTGACCCGGAGGATATCTACATTTTCCTTGGGAAAAGAAGCTAAAACCAAACAAATATCCTATACCTCAAGATGTTTTATACTTCACTGAGATTGGATGATGATTTACTCAGTTGTAGATGATGGGAAAGAGAACTCACTGAAAATAAATTCAAGCTTGAAGGACTGCAATGACAAGCAGCAAAAAAAAAAAAAAAAAAAAAAAAAAGGAAAAAAGAAAAAAAAAAGATTACAAAATAATGATGCTTAAATTGACTGCCCTCTGCTTTAGCAGCTATGGCCAGCCTTTCTCCAACACCCATTTTCAATCATAATCCACAGAGGAAGAAAGAAAATCCTTTTCGTTATGTTCTGAATTCATTGAACTGTAATCTCAGAATAATATATTCACATCTCGATCTATGTTTTTGTGGGGTAAAAAAATCTTCTCCAGAATATCACTTCTGTGTTGTTTCTCCATTGTAGAAAGATGGACCAGGATTTTTAAAAAGCTGAGGTTAGAAAAATGCCTTTGAGTGAAAAACAACAACAGATGTCTGATTATTCCATGGGAACCTTATTGTCATTCATTCTAAATCTCTTTTTGATGTAATTTAACATAAATAATTCAGAATAAGTAAAATAGAGTATGAAAAATGTCATTTGACAGAGATAAATTTATAAAGTAGTTGAAAGTGGTGTCAGGATTTTACTAGCTGAATTAAATGTTTACTGCAAGTATACGAATGTTTCGTCTGAAGAGGAAAATGCATTGATGTTTTTATCATTTATATGTACCAGCATAAACACACAACTCACCTTCCCAGTCATAAACAGGAATATGTAACAACCGTATCCTAAGATGCTGAGTCAATGCCATGTTGTACATGAATGAAACAAGTCTTGCTGCCTTCAAGAAATCCTGTTAAATTTAAGTGACTTTTTGTAGGCAATGATGCAACATGCATTAGAGCATCAGAGCAAAATTTGGATCAGAAACCAAGCAAATTGACAGCATTTTTACTAATGAATATTGAGGGATATTGCAAGTGCTAGAAATGAGAGTAGACTTTGTAAGACAAAAGGAAGGAAAAGTAATCATATTCTAGAGAAATACCTTATTTTACGTTATTAGTTGAAGGAAAATTAAATTATTCACTGATATTTAAGGGTTAGACTTCAATTAAATTTTCATTTATTCATGCCTTTAAAAATTATAATAAATGGTTAATGACTAACAATTTTCATAAGTACATTAGTAACTAATGATGTAACTGGTATGTATGAAAGATTTTAGGTGAATCTAGCAAGAAAGTGTAGCATCTATCATTTCCCATTTTTTTCAGAATTCTTTCAAGGGAAGTGTTACATACTTGCATGCAGCGTAAAATTTTATCAGTCACATTTTAAAATAATGAAGAAGTTTGTTCACTGGCCTAGAAATAGCAAGCTTGGTTTACAAGACGCTGAGATTCATTTTAAGAGATAGACTAGAGTTCAATTATACTTTCTGACTTTATTGATAGTATCTGCAGTTATTTATGTTGGTTGTTAAAATGTTTACATTGGTTTATATATTTCACTTATTTAAAAAACCTGTTTTATGCTTTTTTTTTTTTTCCTTCTTGGTGAGATACTGAAATACCTTTTGCAGAACTGAAGACCACTTTCATTTTTCTGCTTTTACCTTCCCCTACAAAAGAGTAATTTAAACCCCAGTATTAGGAATTCTGCCATTAATTTTAGGGACTCTTTCTATGGCTATTACTGTTTCACTTAAATCTGCTAGGCTATTTGCTAGAAAATAGTACCGTGTGCTTCCTGGATAAGTCTGTTATGTCTAGCTCCACTTGCATCTAAGGAAAAGGTGGGTGAATGGTTGGCCGTGGATGTTAGGGACCAGCTCTTGGTCTTTGCACTTCATCTGCCTTGATTTAAGTACCCAAGTCTTTTCATGAGCCTTATTGTTTCTGTACCTCTTATTAGGGAAAGAGGAATAACAATGTTTCCGTACCTCTCAGGATGAATAATTAAACATTTGCGTTCTTACGTTTTCTTACAAAGAACTTTTTTCATGTTACCTTGACTATTTCTACATGTTACCTTGACTATTCACAACAGTGGTGAACAACGATGGGCTAAACTCAATGTTTTTACCAGCAAGGCTTTTCAAATACAGGTCCTTCTAAATCCTTGTGTCTGCTGAGCTCAGTTGCTGAGACCAAACTGGTTGTGATAACCTTGTTTTATAAAGCTATCCTGTGTGACAGCCTGTATCCTATATGCTGTGCTGTCCTGTTGCTCTGAGCAGCCTAAACAGAGGTGATACATTAGGTATTCACCAAAGAGGTTTGCAAGAGGACAGAGCGCTCTGGTTCCTTTCCGCAGCCGCATCTTGAAAGAGGCAGAGTTCTACACACTGCATCTTGCTCTCTGGGAACACTCAAAAGAAAGGAGTTGAGGCACTCCTGTTGACCATGGACCACACCAGATTACTTTTCTTTTTTCTGTATATCTTTACTTAAAAAAGTAAATAGGATTTAAAAGTTCACAGGGCATTTACAATATGAAACAGCTGTCAACCTGTTTTTGAGATTATGTTCCTGAATATGCCATGTTACGTGTCCTTTTTAATGCTATTTGATTTAACTAGATGTGTAGCTTAACTTATATTAATTTTGGTATTTTTTTTTAGCTCAGGCCTAACGATATTGTACAGCTTACAACTTTGAAAAGGGAGGTGCAATTCCCTTTCGTTTGGAAAAAGGTGTTAACTGCGCTGAAATATACAATGCAGAAAATCTTGAAAGAAAACAAAAAAATTTCCATATAATGCCTTAAAAAAAATCTTAATGCAGGATTCCATTTTGCTAGTTACTCCTTCACGAAAAAGAAATAAACCCTGTTAGAACTCTTCAACACACTTTGCACCTTCAGTAGATTAAGTTGAATAGGTCTCTTTTTACCTGGATTGTCACTGCATGTGTATTGAAATCATGGTCCTTGTGAACTGAAATTTCATCTTTGTTAACAAAGGGGACTGGCAGAGCTCTTTAGAAGTCAGCACCATTATTATGAATCCTCTTCCTATCTTAGCATTAAGCTACTAGAGCCAATTATGACATGACACTGCTTTGTCAATTAACGCTTAAAACAAATACTTGAAAATAACTGTAACTTAAGAATATGATAGCTATTCATTAATATTTTGTCTTCCCTTTTAGCGACACCCTGAAAAGGAATCCTTGAGGACATTGGAAAGTGCTTGTTTAGTGTTGCTTTTAAGATATTTCTTGTATCATAGAAGTCCCTAGCCCTGAATAATGATTCCACCATGAAGCAGCACAGCTTTCATTAATTTCAGCAGTCGACTTCCAACTATTGTCAGCTTCTGTGCCACCAGACTGTGGCTTCCTAGGAATATTAAGAAAGAGTGGCTGAAAATGTGCAAGAGTGACAGGGGTATGCACATAGCTTTTAATTACAAAGAAACAGTTCATAAACATTCCTGAGAAGTTGTTGAAAAGAACATGATAAAAACTAGTAAGAGGGCAAGTCCAAAAGCTGAAGGCTAATGAAGGAAAATAATGTTGAGTTTTCTTACTCATGCAGACAACTTTGCCATATGTACTATTGGTATACTAGGCAAATGAACATTTGTGAGTTGGCATCTTCTACTGTAAAATCAATGACTAAAGAAGTGGAAGGGTAATTATTAAATGTGATTTCTGTTTAAATTTGTATTACAACAGTGTTTTGTACTTTCCAAAAACTTCCAGTGTATTTGAGATTGATTTTTGTATTTCCTGCTGTTATACTTTATTCATTTGACGCTAGGTCAGTTTTGTACTATAGAAGATGAGGAAGGAGCAAATTTGTTCAAAGTAAAACCTGACATATCAAGGCATGTACAACGTTTTGTCCATTGAAAATATGGTTTTTGCAGCAAGTGCGAGAACACTAGGAGGAAATAGGATTTGCCAGGCTGTCACTGGAGACAAAGCGTGTTCCTTGTTCAATATTTAACCTGTAAATTTTCGCAGCTCAGATTGCAATGATACGCATGGAATGAAAATTAGAAGAAATAACAGAATATGGCTGACAGCATTTAAGAAAGTTTGCTCATTTGTGAGCATTTGGCGAACACAGGTTCAGCATGAAGTTTGTATCCCAGAAAAGTGGCATGACATCCCATAAAATACGGTTAAGCTTATTGCTTAACTACGTCTAAGATTGTCTGATAGAATCAAAGCTTAAAGATCAAACTTGCTTAATCCGCATGTAGCGGCTAAAATGGTAAACCCATGATTTATTACATCTCTTCTTCCGCAAGGTTGCATACAGATTTTTTCAGAAGTGATTGAAATCCTTCACCTCGGATTGTGTGAAAATGCAAAGTGGAACATTGATTAAATAGGTATGTTTTAAGTAAGCTCCTTTATATCCTCATTTCTTCTCTCTCCAGTCTTCTTTCCAATGAAATTCAGCACTTTTACCTTCTGACTATTGAAACCCTTCAGAAAAAGCATCACTTCTTCGGTAGCAATCAGAGGCCTGAACGGCATGGCATTGCTTCCCTGGTTTGGTAGGTTCTCAGATTAAAAGATAGTTGATTTTTATTTTTCTGGGTTGTCTCCAGTTAGAATATGTCTGAAAAGTAGTTTAGAATAAAATCTTCAAATGGAGGTCTAGGCTGCAGTCAGCAAAATTATTTTGAAGAGTAGCCGTGTGACTTGAAGGACAGGCACAAAGTGAGGAGATTTCAAAGGACTCGGAAAGGTCACAGTAGGGAGAAGGGGCTTACAGGTAAAAAAGGCAGAACAGAAGGATGAACTGAAGAGGTGAAGAGGACAATAGCTCTGCAGAATATAATACATAGTGAAAATTGAATCCATAAAAGATGGAAAGCAGCACTGGAATAATAAAGATATACTACCCGTGCACTACAAAGTCTGATGAAAAAGTAAAGGGGAGATTCTTTCAAAAAAGGCTATTTGAAGACAAAGTGAGGGTATGGAGGAAATTTCTGTAGATCATGATCAGAAAGGTTAGAAAACATGGGAGGAAAAAATAAAAGGGAAGTCTGTGAAGTAATATAATTGACAAGGTTGACAGCCTCCTTACCAAACTGAAGAAGATAATGAGCATGTGGAGTCACATATTTTTAAATCTGTTGAACAAATGTAATACTTGAGAAGGCAAAACATATTAGTGAGCTTATTTGCAATGCCACTGACCGTGGAAACTTTTAGAAGGGAAACTAAGCTTTTCAGACAAATACTGCAGGAAGAGTAAAGCAAAAGATCGTTACTTTATAAGAGCATAACTCTTACAAAGAGTTGTAAGAGTTTTAAAATTTGTCTGATTTTTTTAAATTTGTCAGTGTTGGTTAAGTAGATCGAAATGCTAATTGATACCCAGATATTGAAAAATAGTCATTCCAAGTACTTGCATAGAATGTCCACATCAAATGGGGAATTGGGCACATAAAGTACGCTGAAGCAAAACATGTTATGAATATAAATTACATTTTAAAATACTTTTTTTTAAACACTGAAGTAGGTATTGCCATTAAGCAGTCAGTTTTTTTTTTTTTGTCTGGGTAATTCCTTTTTCATTATGAATAGCAATCCACTGAGGCCAGTTAAAAGGCTAATTTTGATGGATCTGGTGAGAGTGTAAAGACGGAGCCAGGCTCTTTTTAGTGGTAGCCAGTGACAGGACAAGAGGCAATGGGCACAAACTGAAACACGGGAAGCTCTGTGTGATCCCTGCTTGGACGCTGGGGATGCCATGGGGATTTGTTTACATATAAAGGTGATGTACTATGTATAATTTTCTTACTAGCATTAGCCTACCAAAATGCATCAACAAAGACTTGTTTTCTTAGGAGAGCTAGCTTTGCAGACTATTGACCAGGGAACATGTGAATTTCTTTTCAATGAATGAAGATGTAATTTAGTATCCAAAGTAACCAGATAACCAGCAGCAGCTGGTTAGTTGATCTTACACCAGTTGAATGTGTTTGGTATTAAACGAAACTGATACATTATACTTACGATGACACCACTCCATTTGTTTAATTTTCAGAACTTTAGGTTGACCTATGCCCTTTTTTACCTCATCACCTTTGAAACCACAGTGGAATCTAAATATGCAGCTAAGGCTACATAATTGTTTAAGGGTCTTTCAAACAAAGGTGATCTCTTAAACTTTTAAGCACATATGTGATGATAAAGTACTATTCATTCTTGACCCTTTTACTTGATTTTTTTTCTTCTCTTACAAGGTGCCTAAACTTTTAACTGCTGTTAAAAATGACTTGCTGACTTCATCTTCCTATAGGTAATACCAGAATATAAAGTGAAATTCTTCCTTGAGCCTTCCTAGTCATCAGTTTTCACTCCCTTTTCCTACTTTATTCTTTATTTCTATCCACATCCCTAGAGTACCTAATTTTGATGGAAAATGTTCTTCATCTCTACGCTCTGAATACCGTGAATCTCAATCACGTTGCTGTTGATGGTTTAGCCTCCTTAATGGTTATAAATATTTAACAGTGGGTGCCATTAGACTAATTAGTGGTATATACTCTAATCGTTTCACATGTGGACTCTTAGAAAATTTTCCTGTTTAATAATTGACACTTAAAATGTTTTTGTTAAAAAATAAAAATCTGTTCTACAAATAGCTCTTGCTATTGTACTGACTCTCAGCTGGGCCATCCACCAGTGCAACATGAAGACTTGAAAGATGTCAAACGCAGAATCCAGCTTTTTTCAGTAACCAGCTTAAAGCATAGATGTTAAAGCACAGAAATAAGTCTACAAGCTATGTCTGAAAGTTGTGCAGTTAGTAGACTGCTACTGGCCAGCTGTTAACACTGCTGGATATTGACACGGGCCTACTCAGGCTGACACAGGCCTATGGCTCAGCATGGGCCAACAAATATGCTTCCGTATCAGTTGCTCATGTAAACTATTAATCACTTGTCTTCCTGATAGCTGCAGCCATGGTGAAACTTTTTGCTGATATATAGGATTTTTAGGGATATTACTAGCTTGTGTAGTGAAGCAGCTGTTGATATGAAAACTTTGATACAAAACTAGAAGAAAGTCACCTGAAAGTAGAATGATTTAATTATCTTGCCAAATAGAAATATCCTGATAAGGTTTTCTATGTGTTTGCACATATTCTGTGCCTTTCGCTGTGTTTCCACGCCCAGGAATTAGTCAGGCATTAGTAGGCAGCACGGCACTAACGCTGTGCAAGATGGTCATCTGCACTTCCCAATCAAGAGCCATCCGTCAGGATCTTGTCTGAAGCTATTTGCTTTTTTAAAATTGTTGAGTGCTTTTATTCTTTCTTGTAGCTAGAATAAGCTTTTTCTACCTCCGCCTTTTGTGCTGTATGCAATATCTGTGTGACCCTTAAAAATACCAGTCAGGAAGTAGTCAGCTGTCTGTTCCTCCACGTTTGGCTTTCAAAATCGTTGCTGGCCTTTTATAACTGAATTCAAGTGGTTCTTTGCATAGCCTGCTTTACTAAATCTCAGCACCTTACCTCTATTTGGTGAGACAAAGCAAGCAAACCTATTTTCCCTGTTATGAATCGGTGAAAGCCAGCTGGGATTCTCAGAGGAACCATGTGGAAGGGATGGGGGATCTGCAAGGTCGTAACGGGAGAGCAGGCAGAGTCTGTGGTCAGAAGCAATGGTGATACATCACATTATCAGGATTTTGGTGGGATCCAGGATACCTTTTGAATTTCACGTGTAGCTATTTGATGCATAAGTTTTCATGCTACCTTTTCTAAGATTTCAGTCTCTTAAGAATCCCTGTGCCGTGTCTGATCATAAATTTTGCATGCCTTTCTTATCTTCCTTCCATAATAATGCACTTTACTAAGACATGAAGACCTTATGAAATCAGAGCTGTAAGTGTCATTACAGTGTGGCTTTCTCAGGTGGCAATTTCAGTTATAACCAAATATTTGTGAGATAGGAAGTAACACGAAGTTATGTGTGTCAGGTACGCTAGAACTTTCTATCAAAAGGATGAAGATCTTGTGCTCAAGAGAGAGTGACTTCTTGGGAAGAAGATGAAATGATAGAACAAATTCCACATAAAATAGAGACACTTGTAGGCTTTTCCTATTCAGTTCAATCTTACCCTGTTTCAATGTGTGCAATGAAATAAAGGCTAGGAAAATAGAAAGAAAATAAGCAATACCCTGTTAAAACCCTTCTGTAAAAGCATCTTTTCAAACTATCAAACTTATTTCAGGCTTCCTTATGAATGTAAAAGTTAACTAAAAAAAACCTAATAAAAAATTAAGCCTTGAAAATAAGTAGGTACTTTAAAAGAAATGAAGAAATTACACCCCTCTTTTTCCTGTGGACTTGTTTTCTTGCGGAATATTTCCATCAGTAATTCGAAATTGTTCTGTGAACATGATGCTTGCATACTTGTGAACCCCATAACCATTCAGTGAGTAGCACGAGTGTATTTGAGTGACACTAAAAAAAAAGAAACACAATGAAAAACAGTGAACTTACCACCAACTAAATAAAAGTAAAATCCCAGTCATCTTTTATTACCAGGACTGATGAGGCATGAAAAAGAAAGAATCCATTGTGAGATACAAATCTCATGCTTAGTTTTCAGGGCTGACAGATGAAGAAATCCCTAACAGATACCAAACAAAAGCATGTCTTTTTTTTTTTCTTTTGAATTCTTAACATACTGACTAGATCACTAGTCACCCTCCACTCTCAAATCATAATTGAAGTTTAATATAGGTTTTGTATCATTTTTATCAAGCATTTTTCCAGTTTAATTTCACCAAAAAAAAAACCAAACCCACTCAAAATTGCAGTAAACTCACATAAAATTAAAATAACAATGAAAATCCTATAGAGATGCAGAAAAACTTTTTAAAATTATGCTTCTACAAGTAGGTAAGATCGACACTGAGAGATGAAGGAAGAAAAACCAAAAAGTAATAGCAAAGATCTATATTGCTGAAAGTTGCAAATTTCAAAAGCACCTACTTTTTACTAGGCAACTTAATCCCAGTTTCAAAGCCCTTAAGGAGCCTTAACCACATGGATTTTCAATATCACTTAGGGGTAAGTTACACAGCAAAGTTGCTTCAGGGCCATATGTTACCAAGCCTCAGCTGCTACGCAGTAATTGCCTTCACTTTGCAATAATTGTGATTTAGTCCATAGCGAATGCACAGCCTTCTCAGATAATTTGTCCCACAATTAGAACGCCAAGGGGACTTCACACACGACGCAGGCAACAATTGCCAATGTCAGTGGTACCCAGTAACTTCTCTGTGTGTCTTTTTTCTATATACTAAGTGTATTTCTAATGAATTTCCATTTCAAAAGTGCAAATAGGTACCAAATAGAACTTCTTAAAGGCAGACGCATAAATATTCCTTATAGTATCGACAGACAAGTTCCTTTAACTGCTTTTTGAAAGCAGCATTTAAAATTGGATTTGTTTCTTACAGAAGTTCGTTAATGTTTCCTTTTAATCCAAATATTTTACTCGGTATGTAGGAAAAGGAAGAAATCCTTACACAAGAACAAAAATACGATGCAAAGTTGCATTTTTATCTAATGTGGAAGATATGTTTTCATGTTTCAGCCTGGAGAAGAGAAGGCTCCAAGGAGACCTTATAGAAGCCTTCCAGTACCTAAAAGGGGCTGACTGGAAGGATGAGAGGGACTCTTTATCAGGGAGTGTAATGATAGGACACAAGGTAACGGCCTCAAATTGAAAGAGGGTAGATTTAGATCGGATATCAGGAAAAAATTCTTTACTGTAAGGGTACTGAGGCACTGGAACAGGTTGCCCAGAGAAGCTGTGGATGCCCCATCCCTGGAGGTGTCCAAGGCCAGGCTGGATGGGGCTTTGAGCAACCTGATCTAGTGGGAGGTGTCCCTGCCCATGGCAGGGGGTTGGAACTGGATGATCTTTAAGGTCCCTTCCAACCCGAACCATTCTCTGATTCTGTGATATTAAAAACAACTGATGCAAGTTTTGAAGGACAAATCTACAAACTTTAAAACTTCCCCCAAACTTACTAAATCTAGTGGTCCCATTGTATAAGCTGCAGAAAGTAAGTTTAGGCTGTATCAGGAAACAAATAATTTTTTCCATTATAAATGTCGTGGTTTTGCCTCAGACGGCAACACAGAACCACGTGTCGCTCGCTCAGCGCTTCCCGGTACGGGAAGGATCAGAAGAAAAAGGCAAAACTCTTGGGTTGAGACAAAGGCAGTTTAACAGAACAGCAAAGGGAACAAGAAAACAACAACAATAACACGGACAGAGAAATATACAAACGCAATTACGGAACCGCCGCTCCCCGCCGGTCCGGACCCGGGACGAGCCAGCCTGCTCCAAACCCGACTGCCTGCCCCCTCCCTCCTTTTAATCTCAGGGTGGGCGTGGCTCACATGGCATGGAATACTTAACCCTGTCCCTGCCGGAACCAGGACGATAAATTATAAAAAAAATCTTCTTTTCCACATAGCTTTCAGCAGCCTTTTAGCTACAGGGGGCTTGGGTGGTTTTTTTAGGAGCAAAACCATGAATATTGAATGTTTTATAATGATAGATTTAAGGATTAATGCTAAAATGTGCATGTTTGATGGTGGAAAATAATGCCAATGATGAAATGGGAAGCTCAGGGGTCATCAGAAACTTTGGGCAAACCAGAAACATTGAAACGAGTTGTTTCGTTCCAATACAGGAAATTTATAAATATCTTTTATCGTGTGATTTTCTAATGTTCATTTTTCCAATGTGTAATAGCTATTTTACACAATAAAATGTTTTAATGGTATTTTTTCTGCATTCTAAGTATGATTTTTTGCATCTATTCCACTTCCAGTTTTCATGTTCACTGATTAATGTCTGAGAAGTCACATCAGTGAACTGAAGGAATAGAGATGTGGTGTTAATTCTTTCTAATTCTAGTTCTGATCCTTAAATAATAGTAAAAATTGTCAGAAAGGCAAGTAATAAATTAAGTACTCAGAGTAAAAGTCTTAAAGCATCCATCTTCATGCATGAGAAGCAGTCTTTGGGTGTGGGGTTTGTATGTTTTTAACCTGTCAGGGGAGTGAAACAAGAGCTTTGGGTTCAGTTTAGCACGTTACTGCCCCAGTCAGTTTGAGATGTGGTGTTTTACCTGGGGTGGGTTCTGAATGTCTCCCCAGCCAGAGCTAAAGACTTCAGATGGAATTAAAACTCATCCTCACGCAAGACACTGAAACAAATTATAGATCATCTGCTTCTCACGTTTATTTATATAAGGAGATAGAAAGTCACAGTATGTCTTTAAATCCCCATTTAAATTCAAACAGGTGTAAGTCGCAGAAGCAGCTTTCTGAGGAGTGGCTTTCAGAGTGCTGGTTGTGGTGGTGTCATCTTTGACTGTCCTAGCCCTTCCAGGCTCCATCCTTGCTTGACCTGAGCCTCTGCGTCAACTGCAATTAGATTAATTACGATCTCTAGAGAAAAGCCAGGGCTTTAAATACAGAACACTTAATGGCCTCATGTAGTGATATGACAGGGAAGCTGGGATGAACCCATGTGTGTTTTGGTACGTGGCTGGATGACAATAATTGATGTCCTGTCTTAGTTGTCAACTATCTCTCAGTTTAAGCATATGGCATATGACTGAGCTAACAGCAAGGCGATACGTCATTGTCAGCATTGGGGTGTGCCTTTTCTCAGTGCACAGGGTACCTGATGAGACACCAACATCAAATTACGGTAGGCTTGGGAGCCGATTCTCCTCTTGATTAATGATACTAATTGAAGTTAAAGTCTGCGCACACATCAAGGGCAGAACAGAACCTTCTTAATTTGTCTCTTTCTACACAGCTGACACCCACTCTTCGTGGAGAAGTTCCAGCAAGCGTAGGCTTATTTAAGGTTCCTGCTTTCTTGCCATAGGATGCTAATAAATCCCACTATCATATCAGTTTTGATGGGAGTTATTTGTGCTCGACAAATTGTTGGGTTTTTTTTAAAAAAAGAAAAGCTCTGGGATTATACATACTGCATTCTGCTAAGCGTTTCTTTAAAAAACAACCCGGAGCTTTATAATAACAATAGGAGTGACAACTTACCTATTAACTGTTTATGTTGAAACTCAAAGTATGGACCAGAGTTATCAACATGCTGGACAAGGTTCTCAAACCTGTCAGTAAGAACAGATCAGGTTTTCTGTCCTGTTACGTTTGTGGGTGATTTACTGATTTTCTGGTTATTGACGAAGAAAGTGCACGTCTCTGTATTGATGCTTGTCTATGACTGGAAACATGGAACAAATACAGTAATTGTTCTGTTTTGCTTCTAAACTTGGAGTCACTCTTGGGGCCCTAAAATAAATTTTTGGGAATTTGTAATTGCTGAAGAGAAGTGAGCTCTTACTGGCTCAGAATTGATGAAATTTATATTGCTCTGATTTATGCTACTTACAAAAAGCTAAATAAACCACTAACAATTACCTGTCATTTAAAAGGAAAAAATGAATAGCTGATAATGTCTGGGTAGCTTGAAATCCTTGCTACTGTACAGTTCATATCTTCTTTATGAACTTACTTTCTTACTGTAATGAGTAGCGAAGGCCTTTCACAAAAAAATTATAGAAGTTTTACGTTCAGAACTGTTTAAAATAGTGACTAGTACCTGCTATTAGCATAAATTTGAAATAAAACTAGAACCACTTAAAATATTAGTTACTTCTCAAACACTTGAAAATACAGCTTTTTGATCCATTCTTTTGCCTTACCTCCTCTTTTCAAGTTTAATATGTTAATGTTGCCTACATACAGCTTTATTCTGCTCCTTAAAATGAGAATTGTAGATTTCCGCACATATTAATGTTGGTTGTTGGGTTTAATTTGCAAATTAGGAAGAGATTCAGACGGGCATTGCAAAGACTACTGGGTGAAAGAGGATGTGGAATCGAAGGAAGTTTTGTGCGTGATAGGAAATGTGTCCATCATTAGGATGTCTGGTTACTTTGTCGGGTAGTTGTTAAGATGTTACTATATATAAAAAGTTAAAGTTTATTAGAAATATTTTTGTGGCAAGGTTTTAGTTAGATCTTTACTTAAGTTTTTTTCTTTAAAGTTACTGGAAGCTCTCTGGCTATTTGAAATTTTTTTACTGCAAGTTGTGACAGCACTTAAAAGCAGTGTGAGGGAAAAATCGACATTAAATCCTCTGTATTGAGGGACCAGAATAGTTGGACAACATTGAACCTGAACACTGTGGAATGTGAGTTAGTGGAAGTGCGTAGGAATTGTCCAGTTTTCATTAGTGCAGGATAGTACACCACGACTTGATAAAATAAGGTGTCTTAATCAGAGTAGTATGTACTCCTGTCTGTTTGAGGAGTCTGTATCTATCAACCTTGCTGTTGGACAATTAAGTGGCAAGAAAAATAATCACCATGCCTGCTGCTAAGTTTAGAAATATAACCTCATTCAAACCTAAGCCAGAGATAACAAGTTCCCTGAAATGCCTGAAACAACAATCATGTCCCTTGGGTTTGTAGCGCTCTGCTTTTGCTTTTAGAACAGATGGAAAGCCGTGCCCTGCATTTTTCATGGAGATGGGCTGATTATGTGGCCATGGAAGCCAGGGGTGTTTCAGTGCTGCTGGTTCCTAGGAGAGGAGCAGAAGATGATATACAGGTTTGCGGGGGGACTGTATCCATCAAATTTCTTCTTTCGCATCAGGACATGATTTAGAGGGGCAGTGGGTTGGTACTTTAAATGACTGCTTGCTGTACAAAAGCAGAGGCTATATTCCCTTATGCACATATTATTATATAAAGGAATTGGTTCTTATGCTAGCGATAAATCAGTTTTTCATATTACAAGCTGGTAAGGATCGTCTGCTCCAGGAAGTTAGTATGTGTTGCACAATGGGGCAAAATTGTTTTACCGGTCTGTTAAAATTATAGTACAAGTCCACACAGCTGCAAGTTTCCTTGTGAAGACCTGTTAACCCATCCACATCGCCAATTGCAGACCGACCTTTTATAGGCTTCAGGTGTGCTAGCCCTGCAAGCCTCGTACACAAACACAGTGTCTGTCTGGATTCACAGTGCTGGGCATGAGCTGGTATTTGTAACGTTGAAAAAAAAAAATTATGTAATTCATGGAGACATGGCTGCTAAACCCAGATGGTCCTATGTCATGGAACAAATTTACACAACAAGGTCTCTACTAACTTCAGAATTTCTGCATCCTGCCCTGTTCTGCTCTGTTTTAGAGAACAAAGTATCAGTGAGAAATAGTGCACTATAAATTCAAATCCAGTTTACCAAACATTAAATTTTCCCACACAAAGAAGCGTTTGGTTGTTTGGCTTTTTTTTTTTTTTTTTTTTTTTATATCATCTACAACACCCCTACATGGATAAGGCAGGTGCAAAACATAGGAAAAAGCCTGTAGTTAAGTAATAATATATAGAAGAATACAAGAGCAAGGTGTTCAAGTGTTTTGCATCAAAAGCTTTAGTCAGCAGTGCCAATAGAAAAGCATATAAACTGTAGGAGTTAAAATGTAAAATGGAAATTAGAAAGTAAGGGAAAACTTGAGGAAAATTACTTAATACTAGAAAGAACATTGATCAGTATATCCAAAGCAAGAACCCTTTTGCTTTTATTGCAGAGTTACGGAAGTAATTCTAGATGATGAAAACATTACAGGAAAATACTTGATTTATTTACTTGATTGAAAACAAACATCCTTCCTCATTTTCTTAGAGAAAGAATGACAAAAAATGCAGTGAAGAGCTATTAATAACCAAAGGTAGATTTTAAAAATATTTTTTTTTACACTCTCTAAGCTCTGATGAAAGGTAGAGGTAGAACAGCTTTTGGTACCTGGATCATCCAGATCGCAGTGATGTCCCACCAAGAATGAAGCCACTGGCATGACGCTCACAAAGAGGTCTCAGATTAAGTTTGCACAATAGGACCAAACGGCAAATAAAGGAGAAATACAGAAAGAGGTTACAATTATTGAAAGAGTGTAAAATTGCAGATGGAAAATTGTTCTTTTCAAGTTTCAAATATTAAAAATTGAAGGTAGTTAAGAAGAGGAAGGAAGATAGGTTTAATGTGAGGGATAAAAGCAATTCCTATGAGTTAAATATGAGGAATAATATCCCAAGGGGAAATAATGATACTCCTGTCCCTTAGCACTTTTGTAATTGGGTTGCATAACATGTTCTGAAATACACAGTACTGAAGGGAACAATTCTGCACTGTCAGGCCATTAATTTGTTACTCTTAATAAATCTCTTATGTATTATGCTTGTAAAATGTACAGATAATGTTCCTTCTTGATAGCCTAAGCACTTCTGTTGTGTGCAGCACTCGCACGTATGCAGTGATCTACATGCATAATTTATTTAGCCGTGTAGAAAAATGAGCCACAAGTGTTCACAGTAAGAGAGTTAATCAATATGTCTCAGAATATATCATTGTGAAAGGGATGCTGTGTTTGTTGACTTTAAGACCGTCCAGGACTTCATTAACTTGACTCTTTCAAAGATACTATCTGAAGAACAGACTCACCTAGACCATTCACTGAATATAATTTGAATTTGCTCAAATGATGTTGACATCAGTGATCAGATAATGATGTGCTTATCTTGATTCAGACATTCTTTGGTACATCATTGATGATGTATCTCTTTTGAGACTCAAAATCTAGTCTAAATAGTTTGCTTTCACTAAATCGGATTATGTCAACTAACATAATCCTAAAGAAGACACAAAGTTTCTAAGGAACTCTCATGTCCTCCTTCTGTTCAATTAACTGCATTTAATCTTTTCTGAACTATCTAGCACAGAAGAATAAATAATCTCTGTAATAATAATAAATAAAATCTCAGGACTGACTGCTATTAGCCAAGTTCTTTACTTTCACAAAAGAAAAGGAATTTCTTGTTCACAATAGTTAGAGTAAGAACCCAAAGATGTAATGAAGATGCCAGACGCCTGCAACTATAATCAGGGGGAAAAAAAAGTAAGAGTGTCTGAGCAGATAAGAACCAGATAAAGAACAGATAAGAACCAGATAAAGATTACAGAACAGTTCATAAGTTATACAGTTAATCAAATGGACTTAGGCTTTTTTCTGGAATTAATAACACAAAACCAAAAAGTTTACACATACAGGATACTGAACTGATACTTGAACTCACCAGTTGGCTCACAGTTGGACACAGAAAGGTGCATAGTTTTAATTTTTGCTATCCGGAGCGGTTCCATTTATTTTAATTTGGATTTTTGAAAGCTTTTTCTTGATTTCATGAATGTATTTTTAGATTCAGTTAACAACTAAACTTGTACCAACCTTGCATTTTCTTTCCCTTTCCTGAGATAAAGCCTTCTATACAATGGGAATGCAGACACACGTTTTGTGGATGCTTTTACTTCTGTATTTCAAGAGTGAAAATAAGTAATAACTCATTACACAACAGGAAGGAAAGAGGAGGGGAATGGGGAAGGAAGATCTATAGATTTTTGACCTTGGCTTCTTTCTAGTCATTATTATATTGTCAGTCATTGTTTTTATTAATAAGCATACTAAGCAATGAAGTCTGAAGACAACATTACTGAAAGGCAGAACCTCTCTGTTTGCTCTCAGTAGTATATGTGTAGAAAAAGGGCTTGCAGTCATCTCTGTATTTACTGTATTTCAATGCACAGATGACTGATTACTCAAATTACTTATTGATCATAACTAGACTTGCACAGCTAATTATGTAATATATTGAAATCCATGTATTTCTGCTTAATTAGTCATGCACTTGGAAGAAGAGATGTTTGTGTACGTTTTATTGGTAGAATACATAACAAAAGATCAATCAAGCTTATATCGAAGTACAGATTTTAATAATAATCTAGACAGTAATGTCAGCAAAAGTCATTAGTATAGAAAGCAAGCCATTTTTGTCTCTTTTTCAATGACAAATATAAAATAAAGTTCCAACTTCTTTTAAAAAATCACAGAGGATTATTTCATGACATGAAACCTTTAAAGAAATCTCTTGCTATATTGATGATTGTATTATTCCTTACTCTGTTCACCTTTTTCTTTTCCTGCTTGAAACTCTTATTTCTGTAATCCTACACAGAATACTGTAGAACTTTATATAAGGATGCTACATTTTATAGTAGTGGAATTGCTCTCCTTTGGAGGGGAGCAGCAAAAAAAAAAAAAAAAAAAGGACAGGAGAATAGAAGAGGTTACTTTCTATCCAGGGTGCCAGCACTGGCTTTTGAGAGATATAGAATAGATTTTATGCAATGAAGTGTTGGTTTGAATGATTTTTATGCAGTGTTGGGATTTTCCTACTAGGAGGCTGCCAGATTGTCTGGAGCAAATGTAAGGAAGCCTAAGATTTAGTGTTTCTTCTTGAAAGAAAAAAAGAGTTTAACTGTTAGCAAAGGCGAAGCCTGCTATGCCTATATGTAGCAAAGCAACAGAATGCTTAACGCTTGATGCATGCAGTGGGCTGGAGTAAGGTGCATTCTTTCCAGGCATTTAAATAACTGGAATCTTAAAGGAAAGTGTCATATTGTTAAGTCTAAGAATCTACATGCGGTTTGCTTATTTTGTTTTATTTCTTAGCCTCACATCCTATTTTGATAAAAATTTGATTTCAGGCAAATGGTTGTTGCCCGACTAAGGACAAAAATGTGTCTGGGTTGGAATACCGTTGTCTCCTCTTTTCTTTCATTCAGAGGAGTAGTCAGAGATCATCAAAATTTTCATTAAGTCAGAAGTGTCCACTCTGAGGCGGTACCATAAATGTCAGCATTAAACAGCATCTTCAACCTGCTGACCTGAGCCCAGCTGCTATCATACTGCATTTTGAGAGATCTGAAGGGTATTTCCTGATGGCTTGTGAACCGTTAGCTATCTGTAAAATTGCGCTTGAGAATAGCTTCAAAATCCCTGTCTGAAGCTGTGATCTAGTATTGTGTGACTCAATATGACTTAAACTCTGGCCTCTTAAATCAGTAAGTTCCATTTTTAAAATAGTATTGGTATTTGAAGCCTAATAAAAATAGTCTTGAATGTGAATGAAAATATGAGGAAAATTAGCAATGATACATCTCAGCCAGTTCCATTCTGCTGCCAAATACTTTTACTTGGTGGAAGACGTATGCATATGAAGAAGAAGTCATAGATGTGGTTCTTCAACCAAAACAAATTATAAATAAATGAAGAATGCAAATAGATAGTTGCAAATGTTTTATCACCTAAAGTAATGATAGGAAAAACTGATTCTAGAACAATCACTCCAAATAATCACCATTTCCTTATGATTGATGCATTCACCATGATTGTGAATTGTGAAATATGATAGTGTAAATTATGCAAGCACTCAGTTTTACTTGCAGTGGTCTAATTCTTTAACTGAAGGACTCAGAATCTGTCTGGTGTCTTTACAGATATTTGGAAAAGCTGTAGGACGGGATAATTCTTAGTATACTGAGAGGAATATGCAACAGACTTCCATACCAATAGCTTGTGTCTGCAGCGCAATAGATTTAAGGCCAGGAAGCATTAGGGCCTAGAAGGCGGTCAGAAAGTCATCAGGAAAAATGACAACACAGCTAAAAAATGGAAATCATAAGTGAGGAAGAAGTTGTCTGTTGAAACCTTTCTGAGAGGTAAAGATTGCTTCTTTTGCTAGGTGGAGGAACGCCCTTCTCCTTTGACAACAGAGGAGATGTTGTTCATCTGCTGAGAATTCCTGGTGGATCGTGCATCTGAAGAATCGTACATGGGAGAGCAGCCCCTCTGTGCTTCCTGGGAGAGCTTGGTTTGCGAGATAAATGCTTGAAAATGGGACTCCTGTAAGTATGCCGATAAGCAGTTTCTAGGAGCCTTGACAGTTTGCTGGTGAAAATTCTGGAGAGGCTTAAAAGCTGTGATTAATTTTTCATCTAAATGTTTTGATCAATAGCAATTTTAAGAACTTTATCTTTTGGATCTGAAACACATAGGTTCCCTAGACCTATGGATCTGTATCCTAGCAGTTTGTTGAAATGTTAACTGAATCTCCTCGGTACCAGTGATTTATATATAAATTCTGTGTTTTAATTGTTAAAGAGCATAGAAGTTTCTTAAAAGACACTGTGCACCAGTCATCTGACTGATTTTTAAATGGCTCTCCACATTAGAATATGTTGAAGATGGCCGTTATTGTAAAACAGCAGCGCCTCAATGTTGTACATCCTTGTTGGTAGTTGGTGTAACAGTTTATCATAGTTACTGGTGATATGCAGGGACAGGAGTAACAAACATCATATAGCTCAGATCTTAATATTTGGAATTTTCTTTTGAAGTGTGAGTCTTAAATTGGCCTTTGACAGAACTTATAGAAAGGAAGGAAAGCATAATTCATGGTTTGGAAAGCAATAATCATTGTAATTCAATCAGAAGGACGTAAGCGGCTAAACTCATTGCTCCTTCAGATTGAGCATGTAAGCATTTTGTATGCAAATACATTTATTGATATATCCATAAAGAATTAAAAAAAAGAAAATGGAATTAATCCAGTCATACATGTTATAGTGGCTGAAGATATTTCTATAAAAGCATGCAAACAAAAGCAAAAGTGGACTGACTTCATATTGTAAAGAACGGAGTGAAATTTTGGTGGAATCTACTAATCTAATCTGCAATTATCCTTCAAGTTCCTGATGCTGTCCAATTAAAGACAACAGCAACATTGATCTGTATTTTATTTAGCATTGAATTTAGCCCTATAACCTGGAGTGGGATTTGATGAGGTCATAGTGTAAAGTAGCTAATAATTAAATATTGCATTTTTTTTTCTTTCTGATCTTTGCATCTTTTAGATGCTTTATTTCAATCATACTGTTTAAAGATGTAAGTTAAGCAGTATATTGTATTTCTGACAATTGTCAAGAGCAACAGAGCAAGCAGGAATTCCAATATGTTAGAGACAATAAAGCAAAAAAGGTGACAATAGAAGGCAAGTAGTACCTAGCAGTTTTAATACAATTGTCTGGGCATTAAACCAATATTAATATAAATTCATTTCTGCTAGTTTAAAAAAAAAGAAGGCAAAATTTGCTTTCTAATGAATACAGCAATATTTTAGTTTATTGCTGTGCTTTTAATAAGGCAGATCTTAGTGCTGTTGGGTATCATTTAAATTAACCTTGTTGAGACTAAGGTTAATGAGAGCATTTATCAATGTGATCTAACAGGAGAATGTTTTGTTCAGAACAGCTTTCTAGTAAACCACAATAACTTTGATAAGCCCTTTTTCTTTATGAGTTAACATGAGTGGAAATTTCTGAAGGGAAAAATGTATATGTGTGGTGTAGTGAGCATTTATGCACACTTTGAATGTACCTTCACTTTTCCAAAATTAGAATGAAGAATGTGTGTATGCAAGTATGACGATGTATTTTCCCTTGGCTTATATTCATACTAACCTGAATAGTGTTTCACAGTGTGTAACTTAAGGTGGCGCTTGGGTTAGCGTTTGTTTAATTTATGCTTTTTGTCTTCTATGCATTATTTTTGCCCTCTGTTCACATTCTTCATCAGTGCTCTGAACAATCTATACCTTCTTCATTCCTACAGAATATATGAAGTTATATTTGAACTCACGTTGAGGATGCAAACTAAGTCGTCTTTATACCCTTGAGAAAGAAAAGTACTGCTATCAGGAATGATTAGGTTTTAATTGTCATTGACAAGTTGCTATGTGTGTGGCTTTGTCAGACCGTGTTTCTTCCTTGTTCGTGCTTTCTGTTTTCCCTGTATTTAACATCCCTGGTATTTCCTTTGAATATATCAATTTTGATTTCTTGGATAATTTTGATTTTGTGGATAATGAATAGGTCAATTTTGATTTCTTGGATAATTTTGATTTTGTAGGCCACGAAGATGGTCAGAGGGCTGGGACACCTGTGCTACGAGGACAGGCTGAGAGAGTTGGGGTTGTTCAGCCTGGAGAAGAGAAGGCTCCAGGGAGACCTTATAGCCCCTTCCAGTACCTAAAGGGGGTTACAGGAGAGATGGGGAGGGACTCTTTATCAGGGAGTGTAATGATAGGACAAGGGATAATGGTTTTAGACTGAAAGAGGCAAGATTTAGATTAGATATTAGGAAGAAATTCTTTCCTGTGAGGATGGTGAGACACTGGCACAGGTTGCCCAGAGAAGCTGTGGCTGCCCCATCCCTGGAGATGTTCAAGGCCAGGCTGGATGGGGCTTTGAGCAGCCTGGTCTAGTGGGAGGTGTCCCTGCCCATGGTGGGGGGGTTGGAACTGAATGATCTTTAAGGTCCCTTCCAACCCAACCCGTTCTATGATAAAATAACTAAACTCACAGTTATTAAAAATACTGAAAAAAGGATGAAGAAAAACTTAGTACTTACTAGCAGGCTCCACGTAACCTTTTCTTATTCCTTCAGTTTATTTGAATTGCGCTCTGGCTTAATTCTATTAACCAGAGTAAAGAACACAGAGGGTCAATAGATACTGCACAAAAATTGCTTATAAGTGTTCAAGACTTTATCCCTTGGCGTTGATAATGGATCAATATCTGGCCAGATTTTGTGTTCTTTTGGGGGAATACAGTGATGAAAAAAAGCTTATTCCTTTTATAAGTAATTATTTGCTTAAAAGACTCCTTGGCCTTTCTAAACCCTATTGCTTTTTAAGTGTCATCCACAATCCACACTTATCCTTTTGTCTAATCAATAGGTATTAGATGTTCATCCAAATCTACTAGCTGTGTCAGCTTTGAGGTGCCTATTCTTGGCTATGATGTGCTACTGTTTTACCACTTTAGGAGGACTTTTCTGAGTTGCCACGTTCCTTTTCGTTTGGTGTAACTGTGAAAAGAGTGTCAATACACTAAGAAAAGAATGTTGTAAAGTGCTAGAGCCTTCCATCGTGTCACTCTCCTTCAGTATGTAGAGGCTGTTAGGCATAGAGCTGAACAAGGTTGTGGCCGGTGAGCTAAATTCCTCTCTAAACAATCCCTCCTTGCTTATATCCCCAGCACCAAAAAGGAGAGAGCAAAAATTTAAGGAATAGTTCAGAGACCACAGCTTCATGCTATAGTGCAGCAGCTTTTTGCTGATTTGAAGTGTCGAGGTGGTGGCTCTCTTCATAAAGGAGAAATATCTACAGGCAGAGCCCTGTAAAGAGCCATCAACTTTGTCATTCTTTTCTGCTGCCTTCTGTAATATCTGGCTACCCTGAGGGAATGTTTCAGAGCTCATTTCTCTTGGATTGTTTGTGAAAGGTGGAAAAAACACATGATCAAGTTAAGGTAGACTGGGGATGGGAATCCTAAGCGATCTTTGGCTGCCCAAACACTTGGATGAGTGTCTCTGTGTATACTCTTGTTGGGTTTTTCCATATGCCCATGCATGAAAGCTCTGTTCTTATTAAAATACTCCCTTCTTTCTTAGTCAGAAAAAAAAGTTAATTCAAGTAAAGTCATTCTAGAGGACATTCACAGAAACACAAGGAAAAAACAGGGGAAATGCCAGGGAAGGAGAAAGCATTTTGCTGCATTTACTCAGTTCCATTTTAAAATGCCACTAGTGTTTGGCATTTAGCCATTTGTTAGAGAAAACAGATTCCCAGTCTCAGAGTCCTAATGATGTACTAGAGATTGGAAGGGAAAATTATAATTAATTTTGTGTAAAGTCCAAAGGCGAAATGCACTTGAGTTAGAAAAAAAAAATAAAAAAAATAATTGTCCTATTTCAAGTGCTGGCATTCTTCAGAGTGATGATGGGGACATATACAGGAAGAGGAGCTAATGAGCTGCTGTTTTCTAATCAAAGCAGAAAAATCTAGTGGCAAAATGACAGGCTGCCCATTTCAATGTCATTTACAAAATGACAAAAATAGCCCATTGCTTACCCAATGAAGAAAGAATTACAAAGCTTATTGCTAGTGAATATCTTTGTTGTCTTTTTTCTTAATAGGTCAAATGCATGTACTTAGTTAAGTGTATTTTATGTAAAAATGACACACCTACTACATTTCTTACAGTTTATTGATTAGTCAAATAAGGCAGGTATTGATAGATGCTGCCTTTTTTTACAAGCTTCTGCAGTTGAGAAGTTCTTCCAGTTCCCCATGTGTGTATATCTGTGCCTGCCTATCTGTCTTTATTAATAATAGATACATAACATAATTAAGAGTAGAAAGTTTTGTGCAGCAGTGCAAGATGGAAGTTTCCTGAAGAAACTAGAAAGAAAATGTTGAGAAATACTGATTTGATCCCATATGGAAAGATGGTCTGCCAAGATGATACACTTGAAAACTACCAAAAAAAACTTTAAAAAAAATTGAGTGGGGAGAAACAAAAATGGAGAAGAATGATAAAGTAACAGAAAAAAAATGAGAAGGAAAGGCCTATTCACCTAATAAGGAGATACCAAAAGAAGAAATATGTTGAGTAGTTTTGACAAATTGCAAAGTAATCTTGCCTCCCTAGATCTCTTCAAGTTTAAGCCATTCTCCAATAAATCCTCTGATTTGTCTTTTTTTTTTTTTTTTTTAATGTCATCTACTCCTTTATTTCATAAGATAGTAGTTAGGTAAGTACAACTGATGAGTAAAACAAACAGCAAATCCTGGGAAAGGGCATCTCTTAAGGCTTTTTGAATATTTAACCAGATGGAATTCCCTTCACTTAATAATATTTTATAAAGAAAAGAATAACTTTGTGTTGTAGTTTTTCTGAGATTTGTACACAAATTTAGCAATAGCAGTAATTTCCACTATAAATCATTGCATCATAAATCACTATAAAGCATTCTCAAGAGAAGAAACAGCCCTTGAAGATTTGACATTAAATTTGTGTGTATTTCAAACAAGAATAGCAACATTAGCCTTTAAAAGTGAAGTAGTCTTAAAAATTATGTCAGGGATATTATTTTTCACCTATACAAACCTATCAGGTTCTCATCTTCCGTGAGTCAGGTTTCTTGAAGCACCCTCTCCCCTTCACCTCTTCCCAACCTATACCTAATCAGGTTACCCTATATCACATGGCACATACAAGTATCATTATCCACTTCTTTAGGATTTCGACCTAGATGTAAAGAACAATTGTTGTCAATGGTTTCTACTGTTGCCGTTTCTTATTCTTTTCTCATTCTTATTCTTATTCAAATATTTCTCAAACATTTTATTTTTTCTGTGAGACAAATCCTTGCTGCTCAAATTTCTCTACTTTAGCGCTCTCTGTTAACCACTCTCTCATTTTTTTTCTGATTCTGACCCTGCCTTCCTTTTTAATGCCTTTTTCTTTTTTTTCTTTTTTTTTTTTGGCCTGTCCCAAGACCTCTGGATTCCCCACCAAGCCCCCTCAACGCTCTGTGTTTCTGTGTGTACTGACTGCACATCAGTAAAACAGTAGCTGGTTCCCTCCATGTGCCAGAGACAAAAAGAAAGGGCAGCTGGTGAGTAAACATGCACCTTCGGTACCAGTTTAGTTCCTTGTTGAATTTTTAATCCCAGTGCCCAATTTCATCCAGATTAGTCAGCGCAAATGCTGATTTGTGACATACTGCAACTCTCATGTTATGTGAAAATAAGCAGGCATGTAGGAAATTGAAGTAATTACACCCTCAGAAGGAGTCACTGCAATATGAATTCCGCCCTTAGTTTGATATCCTCACGCTAACAACTAATCCATGAGAATTATGTTTCAGATAGATCCATAAGAATTAGGTTTCAAATAGGCCTGTTGGTTTTTTTCTTTTAAAGGCAGAGAACTATTTAGATGAGGTATGTAAAATTAATGAGAGAGCCTGCACCTTGATTTTTGCTCATGCATTGCTCCTGTAGAGCAGTGTTAAACTGTTACTGGGAAGATGGAGTGTCTCCTCACAGCTTGGCTTGGTACAGGTAAAGTCTTAGGACTTAGCAATGAATTAGTTTAGATGCAGAACAAGGTTTCATAACTTACAAGAGCTTTCAGAGTTTTGTTCATCACCCTCGTTCATGCCCAGACTTCAGCAGCTGAAAGATTCAAGGTAACGGATCTAAATTTGTGATATATTGCCATGTATTTCAAGCCTTTTTTTTTTTCTTTCTTGCCAACTTTGTTTTCTGAAGTGAAGCCTTATTTTGCTGCCTGATTGTTCTTGTGATTTGCTCTGCTAAACTTCACTTGGATGTTTTAGTTTTACTGCTATGTTGTGATATTTTTCCAATGGACAGCTGCCTGAGCAGGCACTTCAAATCTAGTCAATTTTTAGTCTCAGAAAAAGTAAGTGTATCTGAATCATTTTTGGAATTGCAATTTAGCTTCAAGGAACACAAAAAGGCACAGGGTGGGAGGAAAACAACTGTCTACACTGTATTCACGTTTAATAAGAATTTAGCATTTTATTCATTGGGTAAAACAATTCAGACTGTGTATTTTGGAAGCTTTCATCTTGTTTCAAAGGTAGATTTACCTTTTGCTTATATACAAATGTCTAAATTAAAGTACCGAGCAGAAGAGCAAATATGCATAGACTGAAGAGGATATACCTGGTATGGCTTATTGTTTCACCCAGAAGGAAATGGCTTTTTGTTCCTGTGTTTGCCTAGACAATTTTATTACAGAGGTCATAGGTGCCTTTCAAATATATTTTCATGTGCGTATGGTTTGTATGACAGTAGTATTTTTAAAAACATAAGAAGGATTGAATTGGGTAATGTTTAACTGTATACAGTGTGAAGTGTGTATAATACATGGACACAAGTAACTATGGTTAAAATGTGACTATAAAAACCAGGACACGAAAAATCTAACATTTCCTGTCAGACTGCACAAATACGCTTCTAACTGAAATGATGAGCCTTTGGAAAAGCTCTCAGTGATAAGTGATTTAGAACTGAGATAGCATAAGATAACTATTAAATGTCCTCTATGAAACTAATTTGATAGTCTAAGCTGATACCAAGAAAAAAAAAAAACAAAACCCCACACTCCCCACTCCCCATGGGGGAAGTAGACATTCCCTTTTTTTCAGAGCAGCGGGGAAGCTGCTCTGAAAGATACTGCAGGACACCAGTTTCTTAGAGGACCGGTGGGTTTCAGGGACTGGAGTCCTTCTTGGTGATGATCCTGGGCAGTTTATAATCCACAGGTACAGATACAGCCATTAGTCAGATTATAGAACTGTTAATGCTAAGGTTCGCCTTTTTTTTTTCATTTATCAAAGACCTACCGAGTTACCCACTGGCCCCTCTGGGTGATATTCAGAAAAGACATACTGAGGGCTGTTGAGATGTGCAGAGCTGAGAGCAGTGCAATGCCTATTGCACGGCACAAGATTTGTGTGCCCCAGGTATTGATCTAATTCGTACAGAATCCACACACATATATACATAAAAGGTGAGAGAAATCAGTTATTTGTAACAGCAAAATAAAGTTGCAGTGTAAAGTTCCACCTTATCTTGTACATCTTGTTGCAGGCAGATACAATGAACTGTAAAAACGGAAATAAAATAAAAAAGTCAACTAGATTCTGTCAGCAAGCATCTGAAAAGAATGACATCTATAGAGTGAAAAAGCCAATAGAATATATATTTACCCAGTGTGATGTAAGAACACTGAAATAATTTTTTTCATGCCTATTTTTACTTTTTTCCATAGAAAAACTTTGTGATGTACCAGAAAATGAAAATTTTAATTAAAATTGATAATACTGAGTCAGCTGCTGCTACTGGCCTTCTTACTAAAAGGTCGCAGAATTTTGAGGAGCAGTGGTACAGAAATCCAGCCTAGGAGACTGCAAACTGCTAGTAAATTAGAATGGCACATACTGTAATAGTAAATTCAGAATGCCAATATTAATTAGGAAAATTTATTTAAAATATATTTTCCTATCAGTCAGTTCCTTGCTGCCAATGTGCATTTTCAGATTTATCTACTCAGAAAAAATGTTGGAACAGTTTTATTTAAAAGTCAAGTTATAAAAAAATAGACATACCAGGATATGTGTAATCATGCCCACCAAAATATATACGAAGCTATTTTGTGTTGATAATACTTAATGCATATTAACCTGACTGTAGCTGTGTAGATCCCTGAGATGTCAGTATGTCTAGTTCTCACTTTTTGTTTTGTTACTTGGTTCCTACTGTGGGGGGAACAAATGTGTCACTGAATCCCCATCTGCATTAATAATTTGACCTAAGAGCAGGTCCTCAAATTCATCTCGCCCTCTGAGGGTGGATGCTAGAGTGATATCTTTCTAGCTTTAGGTAAACTGCCCTTCCTCATAAAATAATGGGGCTGAGAAACTCAGCTTTCAACAGTTTAGATTGACATGAAGGCTTGGATAGACCTTATTAAAATTGAACAAATATTACCTGAATAAGCACGCATAGTTTTAGAGTTAACTGAGAAATTCATGTAAGTACAGGCAGCAACTGTAAAGTTGAAACTGTATTAAATCAGTTATTTCATCAGTGTGCTTGAGGAGCTACAGAAATGATTGAGAGGAAATACTGGACAAGACTTGGCAAAGATCTCAGTTTTTTGTTAAAAAAATGGAGGATTTAAATCCATTTCTGTCTGAAAATACAGGACAATTTTGCCAGATCCACTGCATGTAGTTGTTGTTACATCTTTCATTGAAATGGTGGATATCAAATATCTCTAAAACAAATAGAGATAGCTCTCTATCTCAGTTTCTTTAAAACAAATAGCTCTACAGTTTCTGGTACTCAGCTTTGTCAAAGTACCAAAGACTGTACTGGCCTTTAACCTTAACTCTGTGTCTGTTTATTCAGAAATAAAATGTAGCCATACTTACACTCACAAACTTTTCAAACTGATTACAGAAATGTAAGTACTAAATATTCTTGTTTGCTTTATTTCTGTTATACCACAAGTTAGTAAGTTGAAGCGTAAACAAAATATGGGACTATAGTGACTATATTGTCATATGATGTAGCTCCTGAATAATACAATATTGCCATGCATATTCATTCTGTAAGTGTTATGTTGTTTGATGTTAGGATGTTACCATCGTATATTTATTTTCTTTCCTATACATTAAAATTTCTGCTGCTTTGTTTTTTAAGAGCAATTTGTCATCCAGCTTCAACAAAACAGAAGATACATATAAAAAAAACCCAGTTCAGGCTTTAGCACTTTCAGAGAGGTAGTTTAAATTTTCTGCTCCAGCCTCAGTCTCTCCCAGTTGTATATCGAATAGAACCATTGGCCTTGGATCATAATATTCTGCTGAAGGTTTTATGCCCTGCCAATTCTTAGGGGAGAGCCAATGACTTTGTAAGATTGGTTTGGTTTTTTTTGGCTTCTTCACTTTCATTAGAACATTCATTAGGTAAATATAATTTGCATGTGTCTGCTTCACCAAACTATTGTATTTTTTGTATCAGTCATCAGTCTTAATTATTTATTATTCCCTTCACATATTATTTCTGTGACATGATTTTGTGAATTCTTTTATTTCAGTGCTAAGGAAGAGGGGGAGCAGGAATCCCTCCCTGTGGATTGCTAGAAGCACTTCTACTTAGCAACAAATCATCATTTAAAAAAAAAAAAAATTTAGAGAGCTAGGCAGTCAGTTTCTAATGCAAATAGTAGATGCTATATTCATTATGTGTTTTTCTAGAAACTCCATCAAAACTTCATGCACACGTTATCAGTTATGTAAATGTGACTATCTTTATTAAATTTCTCCTTTTTAAATGTAGAAAACAGATTGGTTTGGTAGCATTTATTTAAATCTGCTCATATAGACAGGAATTCATTATATTACCACTTTTAATTCTTCAGATCTTTATTATTTGAGTTTTGTAGTGTGCTTTTTTTTTTTGGAGACTAATAAGCCTGTAATTACATACCTCATCCTGTTTGTCTTTTTATATGCACATTATCAACGCATTAGTTTTCTATCAGTTGCCTAGTTCTTCCTCGGCATTACAAGACTTAATGGAAAAGAACATTAGTGGTTCAAAGTGGTTCTCAGAGAACTCTCAGATGCAAGTTTTCTAGACTTACAGACTTAAAATGACTTAACTGTTTAACTCATCCAGTCCGTAGAATGAAAAGTACTTCATCATCACTTAAAACTCGTTTCTTTCTCCAAGTGCAGAACAAATCTGTTATCTATTAATGACTCTTAGTTGCCGGTTATCTGCTACTATCTGTTTATTTAACAGCTTTTTGGTTTTAGTGGTGTTTGCCGTTGCACCACGGGATCACAAATGTTTTTTGACTCTTCAGAACTATCATTTTCTCTTCAGATAAAGGAAAGCTTTTCCAGCTTCGCATAGGGAAACTGGGACCACCTGTTCTCAGGGCTATTCTACCGCTAATGACCATCACAGAATGAAGTGCCCAAGTCACTGTAGAAGAAAATAAAAATAACTTTAAAAAAATGCAAAGTTTTCTATTTCCCAAGCCCCTTTGCCTGCAGGGAAGATCGCCTAGCACCTAATTTATATTACACGTTTTGATTGCTAAAAAGGAGCAATTAATACTCTTATTAAAATCTCAGCAATGATTAGAGACCTGTGAGTCATTTTCTCATTTCAATGCATATTTTCATAGCAGAGGCTTCCATTCTGTCCAGCAAATTCAAGACAAAACTTCCTGCCGAAACCACCATCATGCACTGACCCTCAGTCACTGAGTAGGCACAGTTACCAAGTGCTTTTCTTCATGGCGTTTCATGTCACATCTTTCAAACTGTCATTCAGGAGACACAAAGTCTGCTGCTTATGATGAGGAGCACAATCACAAAGCTAAAACACTAAATATATGAATTTTCCCCTTTTCACCAAATGGACCAAGGCTAGTGTCAGCCATCTGAAGAAGCAGTGGTGTGCAGAGACGTGTCTTGACACAATGGCAAGGAAACATCAATCAACATCAAGTACTATTTGTAGAATTTGAATAAATTCACAATATGTGATGACTACAAAAGGATCACATAATAACATTTCTGAATATTTTGAAGCTTGAGGAATCATAGTATCTGAAGGTTTATCTGAACTTCATGATTTACCACTTTCTGTGATAGGTTGAATCCATACCCTTGTTCAAGACACATTCAGACTGCTGGATGAGTTAATTTGTTTCCCCTGTCTTAATAATGCAATGTATAGATATATGGGGGGGTGGGGGTGGAGGAGTGGTTAATATATATATGTGTATGTGTATATATATGTACGTCTATCTCTGGAAAAAGATTTCTGCATTTATGAAAATATTCTCTGAATGCTAACAGGTGGGAACATAGCAGGAGCAGTGTAATGGAAACGTCTCCAATACTTCTCTGGTTTACTTCAGTATCAGACTAGATTTTTTAGCTATAAAGTTTGTAAAAACTTTTGAAATACGTTTTTTTTATTTGTAGTCAATCATGGAGGTCATTTCCAATAAGAAGTCAGTTCAGTTTCAGTCCCTGTGGTGTATCAGTAGAATTTTTTTGTGATTTATACTTCTGTCTTCAAGCAAAGGGGCAAAATGATTGGCTTAATTTAATTTAAATGAAATTTGAATTCCTTTGGGCCAGATTTGTAAATTTATTTAAACATTTAAAATTGCATAATGTCATTCCTACCTTTAGGCTCTTGAGATACCTTTACAATGCTGGCCTAAAAGCTTAAGTTATTTCAGAAAATAATACTTTAATTCTGAAAGACTTAAATGCTTGAAAAATTGTATGGCTTATTGACAGCCATGTCTGCTAGCGACTCACAGTGAGGTGTTAAAGGTTTGCAGTAGGGATGACTGCAGTAACCAGTAAGAGAGGCAAGAATATGAAATTTCTTTCAATACTTTCTCAGCCATGCAGCCCCCGTTGAAACGTGAGTTAGCCTTCCAAATGTAGCCAAAGCAGGAAACAGCCTGGGTGACAAACCAGAGCAGAAGCTTATGTGAGTGCAAATACAACAGTATTTTCATACAGTAATCAGATCATTAGCATTTCAGTCATTCATCCTTGTAGCCAGCTTTCAGGCGACTAACTGAGTGAGAAGGGCAAGAATACTGTTATCTTTCATGTCTTGCGCTATCAGCTAATTGTACTGTCAGTTAGTTAGTACTGCACGGATCCTAGATAATCGGGAGGTCTACGAGTTGGTGGAGTATGCCACTGAACTTTAAGACAATACAATATAATGCCAGTTAGTTACAATAAAAAACAAATGGCTCCTTGCACCATTAATGTTGCCACGGAAGGAAGTATAAAAATACATCTGTGTTCCTGATGAGTGGAGACCTACACCACAGTAATTTGTTAAGTGTTTGTTTTTGGGAGAGTGAGCTTGACTAGCAGCTACTCTCTAGTAGTGATTTTCCAGAAAAACCCCCGTGATTAAATAAGGTTCCTACTAATTTTAAATAGCTCCTTTCAGTGGAATGGGAAATAATTTATGACAGCGAGGATAAACCATGTGTAGTATACATGAAATTCATGTACTATTTAATTCAATCAATAAAGTAATTCATAACTGAATAATACCCTGTTTGTTGTGGGCACTGCAGAAAAGAATATAGGCAAAGCACCAATAGCAGAAGTTTAACTGTGCTCTGTCGTATTAGTTTAATGAAGAATAATGTTGAACAGGTTTTCAGGACTGAGTTGTAGAAGCGTAAATCATCGAATGATGACAAAAACTTGCAGAATACTACAGCACAAAAAGCAACGTACTTTTATTATCTGAAGGGAAAGATTTAAATCCTTCCTTTCCCGTATTGTTTCTTCTTCATTCATTTTGACTTTTGCAAGTTGTTTTCTAGTATCGTGCTGACTTTTATACCTTATCGGAGCCCTGCCTGATAAGAGAATGTGTGTCAATGAGAATCATGTTTTCTTAGTAGGTGAAATCAGTTTTGCTCCTTTTTTTTTTTTTTTCCTTTCTTCTAGTCTAGGGAACCTGGGAAAAATTGGACTAGGTCCTCTTCCTTCTCATATACTTCTGGGGGGGCAGGGCAGGTGAACGATTCTGTGGAACTTTCAGGATAAACTGCAGTTACAAAAAAACTGAGACAAGTTAACTGCCTGGAATAGTGGAAAACGGCAGAGATGTACCGGCACACTTGAGACAGAATATCTGAGTAAATTCCGCCTTCATGGAGAAACTCTGATACCAGTTATGCTGCTAAAGACTATCGAAGATGGTGATGTATAATGTAGGTGAACTTCAAGGACAGCACAGATTGCACAGGTGTTTCTAAGAGGATGGTTTGACCATATAATCTGCTGGATGTTTTTCCTCTAGTAAGAGGACATGAATAATACATTAGATTCCTCATACATGTGATAAATCAGGAAAACTCTTGCTCCATGAATGTTGAGTTCTGCTACTTTGCTGTATTTTGAAGTATTTGACAATTTTTTTATTAAAAAAAATAATGCATTTTATTGTTTCTTCTTCTGGGATTCTTTTCTGTTCCCTGTATGAATGGTTAACAGACTACAAGGAAATGCTGACGCTATCCGTGGAAATGCTCTCTTTGTTACCATTCGTAAAATGCAGTGATGTTTTCCAGGTACATATATTTTGGTTCACATGAACCAATTTGTCAGTTTGCTAGCTTGCACATTCAGTCTTGCTACACAGACCCTCAGATTTTTCTCCAGAACGAGTCCTGCTTTAGAAAATGCATTTGGAAATCAATCTCTCTTTCTCTCTCTCTCTCTCTAAATTTAAGAAAGAAACAAAGGATTGATTTCCAGATCTATTCTTTCTCTCCATCTCTCTGTCCCACATATAAATACATATATATATGTATACACATATATATGGAGGTATATATTCATACATGTTTATGTATGTCCTTGTCTGTAAATAACAAAACTGCCCTTGGGTTCTTTTCTATCCTTCTAGTAAGCCCTTTCTAAAACTAGATCTGTTTCATTTCCTTAAAGGCCTCATAAATGATCTGCAGTGATTCATCTTCTACCTGATACAGGCACAATGCGCGCTTCCCCTTCCTTTACTTGACCTGCAGCTATACCTTCCCTGATCTGAGATACCTAATCATTTCTCACTTTGCCTTGTACATAGTGGTTTCATTTCCTTGTATCATAATCCCTTCCTGAATTCCTATGAATATTTATTCAATATTTCATTATCTTGTATATAATCAAAGTGACAGTACATTTGAATGCTGAATGCTGAGGCACGTAAAGATGTAGTCCCTGTGTAAATGGTGGAAATCCTAATTTTCTCTGAAATGGTTATTCCAAATGTTTTTCTGAAACAGAAGAGCAGAATAAAAGAATTTTAATTCCATAATGATACAACACATTTCTGAGACTGGTTACAAGAGATCTAAATGTCAGAAGCTTCTTCTTTTCCGCAGTCTCGCAGATGAGACTCTGGCCCCACTGGGGCTTTCTGCTTCTGTCACTCTGCAAAGAAGCCCTGCAACTGTTTAAACAGAGTCTCTTTTTGGTTTGTTTTTCCTTTTTCCAAAGATCTATTTGCTGTGAGCTTATCCCCAGTAAGAATATAAATTGATACTATATTTTTAAAGGAAAGTGGTCATTGTTATGGATTGTTTAATAATCACTGTTAAGTAGAAAACAAATAATAGTAATAGAGAATCTGATTTGTGTCACACATGACATGGAAGCATTAGTCAAAGTAATTGTATGAATTCATTGCAAAATGCATTAATCATCCCTTGCTACTACACATTAGCAAGATATCTACACATGGATAAAAACGGCAACATTTGCTTGTGGTGTTCCAAGCTGCAAGATGTTAATAATTTATCTTTCTTTATGAGGAAAAAATGGAATAATTAAATAGCTAAGTGGACTTACTCAAATTCTGACTGAAGAGAAATATATGAGCTTCAAATTAGGTCCCCAGGTACATAGCTATCCAAACCATTAAATATGAAAACCAGGTTTTTGATCAAAAGTAAGCCCTCTTCTTTTCCCCTCCCTAAAATATGACATTGCACCATATAATTGCACAGGAAATTAAAACTCTTTTCACAGGTTTAATAATAGATGAGATATAGGCTTTGAAATAATTGTTTTTATTGAGCTCTGCCATTCTCTAGCACAGCATGCAAGCTGTGGCTCAACTTGCACCTCTGTCAGCTCAGAGATGGATTAGCAAAAACAATACGGGGTTCCATTTGGAGACCACGGGAAGCAAACAGGTGCCAAAAGCACAAGTCGCTTTCTTCGCCTCTTTTTTTTTTTTCTTTTTTTTTCTTTTTTTTTTTTTTTTTCGGTACAAGTTCTTATTTTGAATCGCTTAAATCCATCGAGAAAAAGTGCTTTGCAGAGTTGTGCTTCACAGGCAGCAAGCTCCTTAGCTAGCTGCTGCTGCGGGTCGGTATCTTCTGGAAGCTCCTGCCTGTTTTCACACCCAACAGTTCATTCTGCTCTTTTTGCCAAAGGTGCCATTTTTAGGTTCTGAGTGTCCTAACAAGGGACTTAATAAACTTAATGAGATAGAGACTTAGAATGTGACTTCAAGGAGGAAGTAGCTCCACTTACAGAATTGTTGAGCTGTCACCCTTAACCTGGGTAGTCCAAATAACTTCACATCAAACTGACAAATGTTGCATAATCAAACACAGGTATACTTAAAATCACAACCCATGACTGAACCTGAGGCTTTTGTCACGTCTACAGTATTATGATTTTCTAGGAGTACAGGGATGTTGAGGTTTTACCAGCGGGATTGTTTCAGCTTGTCAGGCACTGTGGTGTTTGAGTTTGCCTGCATCTCTTCTTTTTCTGTTGGCTGAGTCTTGGATATCGTTGATGATGTACTCAGACAACACTCTAAAGGTTGTTTGAGAGCGTCAGAGCAACAAGAGCTGGCTCTACATGCAAAGGCAATTGGGACTTTTAATTCCTGAAGTTGTCTAGAAAAGGAATAGACTGCAAATTGTAGGATGAGGTTCACAAACTTTTGAGGAAGGAATTCCCAAAATTCCTGCCTTCTTTTTCAGAAATGGTGACATTTGAAGGTTTTAAACTCGTGTCTTTGTTGTCGTTTTGCTATGCTTTTATTTTCTGGTTTGCAAGCAGAAGCTGCTGGAAAGAGGATGTTATTGCAGAAGCAGGGACAAGAAAACTGGGAACACCTTGTGAGCAAGAAGCAGAGATAGGGCTGGCAGAGACTGATGTTGCTTAGTAACCTTTAGCAGGAAAGCAGTTGAACAAAGTTTGCATACTTTGGGGCAAAGGAATGGGTTGGCTTCTCTTTTGGTTTTTCATTGTTCATTGCCTGTCAGAGTTCAAGGAGTGTCTGGACGATGCTCTTAGTCTTACGGTTTAGTTTTAGGTAGCCCTGCAAGGAGCAGGGAGTTGGACACGGTGATCCTTATGGGTCACTTCCAACTTGAGATATTCTAGGATTCAATGATTGTGGTTGTACTCTTGACTTAACATAGTTTAACCTATTTTGGGGGTCAGTCTTACTATCCATGCTGAACTCACTGCTGAGGACAGTTAGCATGTAGGAATATGTACATATATGCATGTGTGTATATATGTGTATATATTTATATATTCTCAGAAGAAGAAGAAAGGTCAATTATTAGAGAATTCTGATGGGGAGGAGAGTTGGCAGTCTCTGTAAGGGTTTGGGACTTTTCAAATCTAAAAGAAAGCAAGGCTTCAAGAAAAGCTGCAGAAAAAGCATCTATATAAATTAGCATACTGCTTTTGGTTTAGTATTTTAAACTGGTTTTCTTTTGATACTGATGCTGGCTTTCAAGAAAGCTTTTTCCTTTCTAATCACTGCTGTCATTGTTTCCAGAAGGGAGTGAAAGGAAGTCTGAATTTAATTTATGCTTAGTGTTAGTACTGTAATCCTGTAATCTAGAGGCATATAGGGGAAAGGGAATTGTGTGAATCTGGTGTAAGGTCATTAATGCATGAGTATCTGTTAAAATGTGTGAAGATCTACAGGCACCCACACCTATTTCCAAATTCAGGGTGAATGTGGCAGACCCTGAGTTAAATCATCTAAACTAATGTGGAGTGCTGATTTTTAGTGCTTGATACTGCCGTGCTTTAGCTGGCCAACAGTTATTTCCTATCCAAAGATACATGTCTCAAAAAAGATATTTTTTTTTAATCTTACTCAAGTGGGACGTGGTATAATTTTATTTCAGTACAGTCTTATCTACATTCAAACAGAGCTCTGAGAATTTCTTCATGCTGTGTTAGTGTGTTTCAGTACATTTTAATACTATCTTAATAAACGTACACCCCAGAATGACTTTTCAAGAACCATAACATTAATAATTTGTAAGCTTAAATCATAAAAAAGAGTATGCCAAGTAGGGAGTATTTGATTTCTCAACAGACCTCTGAAAGCATGCCGGTGTCTTGTGTCACCAGGACATTAAGGCAGAAAAGCACAGGGATTTCTTTCTTCAAAAAAGTCACAAAGCAACTGATAAGGTTTTCTAAGCTGTGGACTCTGAGACTGTTACAGGTACTGTAGCTGTGTCAGGGCTGACACAGCTGAGTGAGTCTCCAGCACCAGTTCAGTGGCGTGTGTCAATTCTCAGGAGATGCAAATGTCAGCCCAGGGAAGTACTTTGTGAGGAGGCTGAGGTCAGCTGCAATTATCTGTGCTCAGGACCCCTGACGCTGGGGGCAGTTACTTCCTAGGCAGATTTCTGCTGGGAGAATTTGAGGACAAATCTTCGAATTTTTTTATTTTGGGTTTTTTTTGTTTTTTTTTTTTTTACACTTCTGACTGGACATCTTTTGCAGAGTGCTCTATATTCCCAGATGTGTGGACCATCCATGTCTTAAAGAATTATGACTGAAATCTGTGGGATTTAGTACACAAACGAATTGTATGTTAATGGCTTTCTCTTCTACTCTGAAAGTAGTTCAGGGATCTCAGTGTTAAATCAGTGTTTGGACATGGCGTATTGTTTCTTAAGCAATTTCTTTTGCATGGTTTTTGTCAATGCAACAGTAAATACAGATTTTTTCATTCCTATTTGATTTAAACAGTGATCATGCAAATGGATGAAAGTGTTCTTTCACCCATTAAGAGACATTCTTTCACCCATTAAGTGATGAAAAGAGAAGCCTTTTACATCCCAGGTGATGCAGACATCTTGACTTAGCTGAATATTGACATCTGAGATGCTATTACACCAGGTTATGTGACAGGTAACAGCACAGGCTCAATCCACCAAACTCTCAGAACATATCCAGGGTCAAGTGACAGAAACGATGGGCCATGTAATAACAGAAGATGGAGCTGCCTAGGAGGTGCCTGCGTTTGTAAAAGGTTGCTACTGAGAAATTGGATGAGGGCTTTTCCTTACTGTTGTGGTTTTACAGCCAGGTGCAGACCAAAATACGAGAGTCAACCGTAATTGAATAAAATTGGTGCTGTGAACGCATCAGGTTGGAGACTGGGAGACAGGGCATAAATTGCATGCTGGTGAAAGACAGCCATAAACATCATTTATATGTAACCATGGCTTCATATAAATGATGTTTATGGCTGTTGTTTTTAGTGACCTCAGCTCCAGACTGGACTAGTGCCCTGTTACTTGACACTGGGAGGCAGCTCTGCAGGTGAGGAATGGGAAGCTATTTTCTAGTAAAGAATCGTAGAGGTTGTCAACGTTCATATAAATGACTGCGTTTATTTTTGTAGGTAGTTCTGTAACATCTACCTTCCTTTGAGTGTGACAGTGATTCCTGCCTCTTTTCTTCTATTTTGCAACTTTTTAGTAATTATCTTTGTTCTCAGGTTCATAGAATCAACAGATAGAGTTCAACAGACTGCTGAATTAAAAATTTAAAATAAAAAAAGGTGTTGACTGTGACCTTTGAAAGATCACACACCTGGATTTAAAAGAGGAGGAAAGATATTACAGCAAGTAAACTCCCATTAGAAGTAGTTATTCTTTGAAACTCCAACCATGGAAGTCCCACCTTTATTGCAGTGTACACTGTACTGATACAAAATTAAAGGGTGGCCATCAAGGGGACCTTAAGCCCCACCTCAGAATAAATATTTCTAAAGCATTTATTATCTAACGTAGAGATTGTGACCTAAAGTTCCCCTGTAAATCCTGGCGTGCTATGTACAGTGAAATCAAAGCAGGTGATTGTGATGCAAGAACTGCCAAAAGAAAGGTCTCGGGCTCTGAATGAGACAGACCACCTAAATATAAAGTTGAAAAAGCATAAAAATGCTGAACTTGGAAACGCAAAAGTACGTGTGCTAGTATGTCTTTCTTTTCTACTCCAGCCTCTTCAAATTGCCTTATTCTGGTATACCTGTCTCAGCTACATTAATTCTGCAAGGTTTGTCAGAAATTAGCAGAGATGCTTTTTTTCCACTATATATCTTCAGATTCCCAAGTTTCAGGGAAGTAAAAGGGAAGTAAACCACCTTAAAAGCTACATCAATTGTTCAAGAAATGTGTCGTAGCTTATCTTCTATTTCTTGAGCAGCAAGCTTGAGCCCGGATGCGGCAGAAGCCCCTGTGCTCACCCAGAGAGCCTCAAGCACAAGATGCCCAAAGGGAGAAAAGAAAGTTTAAGTGTCTTGTACCAGACCAGATGATATAGTCACTGACTGTACGTATAAACAGAAACAGAGGTGTCAGCACTGCTTATCTTCAGTCTGACAAGCTCTCACAGGTGCACAGAAATGCCCAGAATTTTGACTGGTAATTTGACTTTCAGTGGCAGCTCAACCACCATTTGGACCGAACAGATTTAATGATGTAGACCCACATTCTGCATCTGTAATTCTGGAGTAACACTCTTGGTTGAGTGAGATTGCTGTAGATTTACCCTTTATAGCTCTAAGCATAATTTTCTCAGCAGATGAAGATGATGGTTATTATTTTTTTTTCTCTCCTTCTCTTTTCAAAAAAAAAATTAAATACAGCAAGTTTAAAGGAAAACAGCTGACAAACAAGAACTAACATGGAATATGTATAGGTGAAATTTAACAGCATATGTTGAACAATGAATTTAGCAAAAGGTGCAAATAAAAGAAAGATGTTTAAATTCTAATAGCTGGAAACTACAAATTCCAGTTTGGATAAATTCAGCCTGTAAATAAAGTTGAGATTTTTCTCCCAGTGACAGGAATTAAATGTTGACCCAAACTCTGTAGAAAATGTGGCAGACTCCTTGTTGGCTGATAGGCTTAAGTCTTTAAAAGTCTAGAGTTGGTTCTCACCAGCAGTGCTGGAGGTCATTCCCAAGCTGTGGTTTTAATGTAAGAATCAGCTGACAAAAATTTACAGCATTTGTTCACAGAAAGGCAAATCTGTGCGTGTGTGTTTTCTTGGGGTGGGACGTTACAGGTGTTTCAAGTGCTGATGGAATCATTTTTGTAGATACCATTCTTCTTATAGGGGAAAGACATTTTCTGAGGGAAGGTGTTCAGTTTTAGGTTTGATACGTTGCCATATTCTGATCTACGAAGTACAAAAATGGCAGGCACTTGTTTGGAGTTCAGTGTCCTCAGACAGGACAGGAGTAACTGGCTGAGCGGCTGTGGGAATAAGTGTTTTGTAGCACTGTACAATAAGCTATTTTTTTCCAATCAAAGGTTAAGTGTTTAGTATAGCTGTATACGTCTATTACCAGGGTATATACACAATAACAGAGTAACTTGTGTACGAATATTTATTTTAAAACTGAAAATCAGAGGAGAGAAAGTCTACGATGTTGATCAGTGCCTTTGAGTTACGTTGATTAATTGTTGCCACTGGAAACACACTTTAGAGTTAGCTGGATTTCCAGACGAAAATTCATTTCTCTTTCCTGTGAGTTACTAGCAGCGTCTCTGTGGAACTTGAGCACTGGGTGGATAAGTAGATGCTTTACCCTGTGCTAATTTTTTTATGGCCATCTACCTCTTTCTCTTTTTTCTTTTGGGAGATGATGTTTCAATGACCAGCCAGTGATTATTGTAAGATGAGAAGACGTGCCATGCCATTGTTGGCAACTGCCTCATGCTGTTCTCAATGCTGTTTTCAAAAGTGTAGGTGGACAGAGGTGAAGGGCAAGCTGCCTGTTTCCTGGTTAGGCAGGTGCTGCTGATTAAGGTCTGAAATGCTGGTCTTATGCCAGTTATTTTAATATAGTTCTACAAGGGATGAAGCTGGTCCTGTATTTATTTATTTATTTTGTAACCGTTTCCGTGGAGACAATCTGTGTGAGCTGGCTAAATTCTCAAGAACACGTGCTAATAAATAAATAAATTCAGAATTAATGGGGCTGACTGGTGTTGGCCTGGCTGCCACATGTGCCTTTCCTCTGAAGTGGTGATTTACGTTTCTTACAGACTGTGAGTGTTTGTTTTGGGGGCTCATCAAGTGAGGCTATATACTGTAAATAATTTATAATGCTGTGGCCATGGTTATTTAGTGAGAATCCAAATGCACTGCGTAGGGATTACAAAATGGTTGGTATTACACAGACAACAATAAATTTTAAAATGAGAGATTGTTTTAGGATAAATACCGCAAAAAGTTTGTTATTATTCGTATGTGCCTGGTAGCTGATGCTTCTGTACTAGCATTAGAATTATTATTGTGTTGCAATACAAGTGAAATAATGGTTTATAACTTAGTTCTCTTATAGTCTGTAACACCTGGTTGTTTGTACTGACAAATGCCAAGAGATGATGTGACTGTGATTCTCCTTCCGTGTGTACCTTTGTAAATGGGGCATCCACCAAAGCGAGCACAGCTACCGTGCTCTGGAGCTGGTGCGTGTAGGAGGAGGGCAGGTAGGCAAATCGTGACTGAACATCCGTTTGTCGTGCTGCAGGTAGCTCAGTATCACCCAAATGAAAGACAGATAGAGTTACATTTTTGGTGATGGCAGAATGAGATAGGCAGTTTGCGAGCGGGAATCAGCTCAGCTAATGCAATTACGTTTTAACTAACATTTAGATTGCAGTATTCCTAGTTGTTCGCTCCCATTTTAAAAATAAAAAGCAAAGAGTTAAGAAACGGGTTATGATGTTGGTTTTGAGGAATGAGAGCAATGTTCCTCTAATTCAACTCCTAGACTTCCCAAAGTTTTTGTTTGTGAAGCTGGACAAATCTTGTGTGTTTACTTGGTAGTCTGCTTCCTTTGCATGTTTCCACCTTTTGCATTTAATAATTTTGGGATTAAATAAGCAGAAGAATGTCTCAGCCTGTAGCTCAGGCAGTCTGCCGCCTCTGTTTCCTGCCCTTTAGAAGCTACCAGCCTCAGCGCTCATTGCCAGGGTTTAGATTGAAAGTATCCCCATTTTGGTGAAGCCTGTGGCTTTACATGTGGTAAAAACATACTTCTGGAAAATAGTAAATATTATAATGAGAGGGGTTACTATTAGGTTGTCTTTTCATGGGACTAACTGTGCTCACATTTGCACATACAAAAGCTCAGGTAGATGTAGAGGATTTACAGTGCGTGCCATTTTCACTGAGACACACACAATGCCTAACTTTAGTTACAGTAGCCTAATTGCCCTTGGCTGCTTTTATAATCAACTGTGAGGGGACAGGCACGACACCACAACTATTCAGAGCTGAGCTTAACCTCAAACATTTGAAATCACTATTAGGAAAAAGTTCTTTTTTCACTGATTATAAAGAGTAAAAAGGAGATGCCATCTCCATCAGTGACCCTCCTGTGGGCCACTGTCCCTCACATGCAGAATGGAGGTACTGCATACATATCACAAATTAACACATTCTTACGACTGTTCTGTGTTTTGCCTCTGACGAAATGAATGAACAACAAGCGATACCCATAACATAAATTTTAACTACGTTGTTATGAAAGCAAAGAAGACTGTTGTTACTCGTTTCTTTGACGGTTTTGTTTGTACTGAAGACTGTGCCTTAGGACACGATTACAGATTTCCATTCCACTCCCCTTTTATGAATTAAACAAAGCCGAGCAGAAACAAAGCAAACAGAAAACCTTGATAGACTGATAAAGCAAGTGTGTAGAGCTGTAAATCACTGAGGACAGGATGGTAACTTTTTAAACTTACTGTGCATAATCTATTATATTTACATTTAAAGTGCTTTTTTTTTAACTCCCCACATCTCTTCTATAATGCACGTTTATCACAACGTAGAAGAAAAAGCAATCAAGCTTCATTTCATAGCGTTTGTTAGAAACATACTAATTCATGTTGAAAGCAGAGATTCTATTCCATCTAGAATAGCTGCCTATTCATTAAATCTGTATCACTGGGCAGACACCTCAACTTTATTCTTCAATTAGAAGTGAATAAATTTTTTTACAACATGATAGCAGGCAGGAAGGTTTCTATGATGGAGCACATGCTGAAGTAGGAAGTCAGATCTACTGCAAATAACATTAACATTGTAGCTGGAAAACTTTTAAATGCACCTTTTACAATACCTTCAATATATAAATCAATCAATGAGAAATAAGGCATAATTCATTATATATATTATTTTTTAATATTTCCTAGTATAGCATGTCCATGAACTGTAATCAAAATCTTTGTGACTGTCGTATCATTTAACTATGCATGTAATAAGAAATCATATATGCTGGGCTGTGTTTTTCATAGTAGAGGTATAGCCGCCAGCAACGTCTTTGCAACTTGTTTTTTCAGGTTATCACAGGAATATACATCAGTTTCGTCGTTTTGGTTGTTACTGTGATTTTAAACAACTTGAATTCTAAAAATGTTGAAATTAATTTTTGAATCTTTTTCTTTGCAGTTTCTCTTGTGTCTCTGGTGATGTACTACTTCTCTGTCAATAGTGAAATTCGTAATTTTCTGATTAGGTTGTTACTGTACGGCTGTTCTGAAAATAAGCTTAAGGAATTTTTTTAAGACTAAAAAAGACCTACAACTTTTGTGCATATTATCCTTACTGATTATTCAAGCAATATTAGTCTCAATTTTCATTGTCTGAAAAATTTATTACGCAGGAATTTATCTAAAAGTATGTGAAATCTGGTATTTTTAAGTGGTAGGCTTGCTTTCAGATCCAGTGAGTGCGACATCTTAGCATTTACTGAGGCTTTGTGTTTGAACCATTGCAAAACAAAATGCTGAGCTGAACAAGATTGGTTTTCCTCTGGTTTTTGTGCCAAGCTGTGGAAAGCCTTGCTACCTTATTCTTTAAACAGAAAATAATAAATCAGTCAAACAAAATTTACATATGGGTCCAGGTTTACTCATAAAAGTTCACAATATAACTTTACTGGATAGTAAAAATCATGGACCCGATAGAGATATCCATTTTATGACAAGTGATAATTTCCCCTCTCCCTCCCAAATTGTCATGTTGTGCCCTACCAGCAATCAATCTTCTTTCATCCTTTACTGTAAAAGAAAACTATCTTATCACCTTTTCCTGTTACGGTATTTCCCCTGTTCCAGTAGTCCTAACCACCTTTTCTCTTAGGTATTTCCCAATTAACATATTTATTTGATCTCAGATCTAGTATTCTCTGCTTGCATTACCTTTGAAAATTGTTCTTTTTTTTCAGACTGGGAGAAGAATGCATATTGATGAAAGACTGGCTGTATGAGCTTGTCTAATAAAACATGTTGTCTTTTTGAGGCACTATCATGCCTCTAACAACCCTGTTAATAATTACATTACATTCTTACCTAGTAATTCAGTACTGCAAAAATTTCACAGTGAAGTAATGTTTTGTTTAGTCCAGGGTTTCCTAGTGGAAAAAAGTTTTGTAATTGATAATTCACTGATAGTGTGGCAATTATTACATATTCTGAGATTCTGAGAAAATACAGATTCTGAGAAAAAAAATACAGATTCTGAGAAAAGAAGAGGATATTGCTGAGAAGATGACCTAAGGCTAGGGTCCAGCCTCTGGACGTTGTTCCCTGTAAACTGATTTGATACTACTTCCAATTCTCATCTTCATTCCTGGCTGTTAAATTGCATTCATCTAAAAATTTAATTCTACTTATCCAGGTAAGGTATTTTGTATTACAGTCATTACAGTCAGTTAGAGGATCATGTCAGAGCAAGTAGAAGAATAAGCATTTTATTTAATTGTGAGCACGAGAAAGTGTTTCTCGATACATTACCTCTCTTAAAGTGGGGTCCATACAATGAAAATTTGGATCATGTCTCATTTCAGAATAATTTCAAGCTTAGAAGCATGGTTAAGTTTAGTCACATATTATGGCTGTATATAAGAATATATAAGAAAATAGTAGGATTCTACAAGTTCCTAGAAACCTGTGAGAAGGCTGTGATGTGCTACTGCCTGGGTAGGTACGCACGCTATGGTTGTTACAATCTATTTCTACTTGCAAAACCCGTTTCGCAATGTTCATCCTCAAATGGTCTTTAAAAAAAAATCCCTTAAACTTTCAAAGAACTAAGGATAAAGATGGTTACTTTGATAATTACTTGCAACTGCATGTTATAAGAAAAAAATGGTGGTATAAAATGATGAGTTACCAGGACAGAGAGGGGTTACTACTGGAGGCACAGAGTAACACGATCTGAGAGCTGAGCTGTACAACCTTCGTGGAGAGGCAGTAACCAGCAAAGCTACAGATGAAACTGTGCAGATTGTACTTAAGATTCTAAACACAGGATGTTGTTTTACTGTGAAGAGTCCCATTACTGAGTGATAGGGCAATAAAATGGCAGATGAAATTCAAAATTGATAAATGCAAAGCAATATTCTTGTGGAAAAGTAGTTTTAAGTTTATAAACAGTGGTGAGCTCTAAATTATCTATTCCTATCCAAGATGAAATGGCAGTATGTTTGACAGCTCTGTGAAACCATCAGCTCAGAAGCAAACAGAATTTCAAGGACGTTAGTTGAGGAATAGATACTGGAACAGAAACCATCCAACAGTTGCCCTATATATGCCCATGAGATAATAATGCTTGAATATTGAAAAGTGAAAGTTAAAAGTGTACATAAAGAATTATAAGGGTTATCAAAATTTGGAGTTGCTTTCACACAAGGAGAGCTTATTTGGACTAAGGCTCTTCATCCTGGGAAAAAAGTCAATTAAGGTAGGGCATGATACATGTTTCTAAAACATATCAAAAAAAGAGTGACAATAAGGTGATCACAATCCGAGTACTAAGCACATCAAATGAAACAACAGATTTAAAGCAAACAACATGTTTATAAAACAACCAATTTGTTTAAAATAAATGAAGTATTTCTTCACACCAGAGTGGCATTAAATTATACAATATATTTGGAATGCCAAAACTACATGGGTTCAAAAAAAAACCCTGAATAAATTCAAAAAAGAAAACATTATCACCATCTGTGACATACAAAAGAGGTGCTACCACACTGGTTTTTGAAGAGTGGGCAGTTTTTTTTGAAATAAGTATCATTGGTGTTTTTCTTTCTTTTTCTACACCTTCTTTTGGCATCCACTCTGGCCAGTCAGAGGTAGGTGTCCTGGTTTCAGCTGGGATAGAGTTAACTTTCTTTCTAGTGGCTGCCATGTTTCAGATTTGAATCATAGAATGTGTTGGGTTGGAAGGGACCTTTAAAGGGTCATCTAGCCCTACCCCCCTGCAGTAAGCAGGGACATCTTTAACTAGATCAGATTTCTCAGAGCCTCATCAAGCCTGGCCTTGAATGTCTCCAGGGATGGGCCCTCCACCACCTCTCTGGGCAACCTGTTCCAGAGTCTCACCACCTTCATTGTAAAGAACTTCTTCCTAATGTCTAATCTAAACCTACCCTGCTCTAGTTTAAAACCATTGTCCCTCGTCCTATCGCTGCATGCCCTTGCAAACAGCCCCTCCCCAGCTTTCTTGTAGGCCCCCTTCAGGTACTGGAAGGCCACTATAAGGTCTCCCCGGAGCCTTCTCTTCTCCAGGCTGAACAACCCCAGCTCTCTCAGCCTGTCCTCATAGGAGAGGTGCTCCAGCCCTTTGATCATCTTTGTGGCCCTCCTCTGGACCCCTTCGAACAGGTCTATGTCCCTCTTGTGCTGAGGGTTCCAGAGCTGGACGCAGTACTCCAGGTGGGGTCTCACAAGAGCAGGGTAGAAGGAGAGAATCATTTGGTATGAAAGGAATGTCGATAATGCATATGGTTTTAGTTGTTGCTAGGTGATGTTTATACTATTCAAGGACTTTTTTCAGCTTCCCATAGAAACTGGGAAGGAGCATAGACAGAACAATGGAATGGCCAATGAACTATTCCGTACCACAGATGTCATGCTCAGTGTGTAAATGGGGATTGGCTGGGGGGTGGGAATCTGCAATCTTTGCTTGGGTCAGGCCAGGCAACCAATTCACGAGGCGGTGTGACTTGTGTCTGATATATTCTTATACCATTATTATAATTATTGTTGCTATTTTCCTTTATTGTTCTATTAAACTGTCTTTATCTCAACCCACGAGGTTTTTTTTCCATTTCCCCTCGTTTTCTCCCTCTTCTTCCTACACTTCTCGGGGAGGAAGGAAGGAGTGAGCAGCGGCTGCATGGTCCTAGTTACTGGCTGGGGTTAAACCATAACAGTAGGACACAAAGCTACATGGACATTTGTTCTAACCCTGATTTATTGTTTGCACCTGATAAAATACAAATAATTTTTTTTTTGCCATTGTGCTTTGAAAGCCTCTCACAAAAAATAAAGATAAATGGTGATTCTGGATATCAAATACGAATAATGGCTAAGAAAATGATGTGAAAATATTGGGCAATTTCATGGTAAATATATCATACAAATTCTAATGTTTCTCAGTTTCTAAACCTCCTCAAAGTACTTCTCAGTGTTCTTGCCCCTTCTTTTTAGGATATATTTTATATCATGTTTCTGAATATAAATGTATTTTGCTATTATTGCTGGCTGAAGTAAGCTTGGCTTGTAAGCCTTTAGCATTAACTTCCAGAACAAAGGAATATACAGATAATTAGAACAGAGAATACTGTCATCCCTGATACCTCTGACTTTTCACATGCTCTTTGTTCCATCTTCCTACCACAACTGTCCATAATATGATTTCAGAAGAGACACAAAACTGAGAGCTGTTTTCCACTGATAAAAATGAGCAATGCTGCTTTCAGGATGGGAAACCAGCTAACTGGAGAACAGATCTGAAATAGTTTCATTGACCATCTCTTATCCAGATTTGGCAGATGATTGATTTTTTTCTTCTTCTGTTTCACTTTAACTTTCACTGACTTTTATTATTTTTTTTCTAAAGATTACTGACTTGTGTCTTAATACTCCATTATACTGTAGTCTCAGGAGTCAAAGAAGTCAATGACTGCTGGAGGTGTCCAGAGCTGCTTAAAAGTTACTCAAAAACCGGCAAGATTAAATCCGCAGGGAGAAATAAAAGATCATTTTTGCCATAAGACATTTTCTAAGCTTACCCTACTTTAGTACATAATTCATTTGATTATCTTACGTGTTGAAATTTATGAACTATGAATTTTTGAATCTTTCATGACAAAATAAGTTCTTGTTCAATGCTCATATCTTGTTCAGGCGCGTTTCTTTGAACCGAGCGTCTGAATCAGAACTTAAACATCTTTTTCATTAGGTGGAAATGTCACTTCTTAGTTCTTAGATCAGAAGCACATTTGGTAGTAAATGTTAATAGGCAGGAAGTAGGTCTTGGATGTGGTAGTTACACTGCATTTCTTCATATCAAAAGGTTGTGGAGTTAGAGATGTTGCCTGCCGAAACTCCTGGAGTTAGTATTCTTCAGTTGTCCTTTAGTTTGATTGACATACGTTGCAAAGTCTATAAATAAATAATTGAGGTTCTTTGCAAGGTTCATTTACTGTTAAGAGCAATATATGCCTTGCCAGAGTGTTTGAGTGGTAGGTTGCTTTCACTCTGAGTTATTCTGAGCTATTTAAATATACTGATAGGAGCTTTCTCTCCACTGCTGTCCTCAAGCATAGCACTTCTGTTCTGCATCTCAAAGAACAATAAACGATGGGAAAGGTGTCTTTTGTGTAAAATACTTAAACTATTCTTGATGCATTATTTATATAGGCTAATCTTTTTAAACCAAAATATTGAAGCATTTAGTGCTGCACTCTAAAATTTGTATCAATGTTACCTTTGCTTAATGCTTTTAGCTTAAGATGGTTATGAACACAGAGATTGCTGATGAGGCAAAATTTGAGGTGTTTATTCTTTAAGATGCATGAATTGCTTACAAACCATATTTTTGATTATGCTACTAAGGGTCACACTTAGAAAGTTGTAAACGTGATTTACACAGAAATGAGCAATCATGTTAATTCACTCATTTAAAACTTGTTCAGCAAAAGACACAGTTTTCAGCAGGAAGATGAAACAGGAAAATTATATACAATGAGGCTAATTGCCATCAGCTTCTTAACCCTTTCAATGCAATAACTAATGGAAGTGCACTCTTGGTTTTAGTGAATTTTATGATTCAGGTTTTCTGGTAGAATGAATTCAAATGACTAGTCAAGGAGGTCAGTCTTTTTGGTTGACAGGAGCTGCAACCTGTCTCTTCGTCTCCTGTTATTAGTGGTTTGTGTGTCCCCTTTTGCCATTGATTGTCTGTCAGATCTTTTTACAATGTAGAAGCCTATAACTTAGTAGATCTACAGGTCTAAGAGGAATATATTCAATGTATCATTTTTACCTTTTATTTCATTGTTTTACCTTTAATCTTTTGAGGACACAGTGAGGAGTGCCACACAAACACAAGCTACATGTATAAAATAACTCTCATTTTCTCATAAAATTTTTCACAGGAGACATGCATTTTTCATTTGTTCTTAAAACAGTTTGCATCAGTATATTTACACCCTGTCTATTACTGAAGCAGAAGCCGAAATGAGTTTTGGATTAGGACTTATTGGTTTAGGACTATGTAAGGGTACATGCTCGATTAAGGGGAAATGATGTGAAAGAGCACTTTGCTGGCATCTGTTGACTTCACTGAGTTGATACCCATTTACCTATTGAAGCTGCTGCAGGCACATGGTGCAGGGTTTCCCTCGGTCTCCCTTTGCCACTCTTTTTGTATGTAACCAGTTATGCTGGCTGAGGCAACGAAGTTGGAGGAGAGCAGGAATGTGACTCCATCCACTCCTCAACCATTATCTCTTTGCCTGCAGGGGACAGGGAATAGAAAAGACTCTGAAAACCCCATATATGGGTATATTTGGGGACAGCCGTGAAAATAAGATACAATTCTCTTGATGTTGTAATCCTGTCAGCTTTCATTCGCTCTTTTAGAGTTGTAGCTCTATGTACATATATGCCAACATGTATTTAAATAAGCCATTAATTTCGTGTCTTGTAGAATTTCTTCCCAGGTGCAATTCTTACTATCTTTTTATATTGTAAAATTTACGCTTTAATTAAGACTGCTAAGAGAAATGCTACAGCGTGTCATAGATGAAGAAAGAATTATTCATAGGAACAAATTCATTTCTCAGCTACCAGAGCTGAATAGCCCCTCTCTGTGTGTTCTCTCGTTGTTTAAATATTGCTTCTTTCAGATGAACTCCTTGATTGCAAGTGGTTCAGAATGTGCCGCAGTCACTTGAGTATGAACTTCCCAAGAATAATCACTTTTGAAGAAAGAAAATATGAGAAATAGAAACCACAAAAGAGTGAAGAATGACAGTAAATATATCTATCCCATGGTTTCTTCATTTATGCCGCCAGTTAGTCAGGTTTATTTTATGGTAGAAAACGATTTGCTGTCATGTAATCTTGTCACCATAACCTTAGCTGAGCAAACATCTGAACAGAGCAGAATTCAGGGTAATCCTTATGAAGTCTGTGTTCAGCGTCTCACGTGTAGGTGTTCCTGTTCCCGGAGCACACTTAAAACCAGACAAGTGCTATGGTTGGACTGTGCTCTCCTCCAACCTTTCTTTCTTTCTGGGGACTCTGCATATTGTTTTTTATTGTTAAAACTTCTTTTTAATTAAGTTTTAATATTAAATAACATAGGATTCAGAAATGACCTGCATTTGTGACATTTTTGCCAATGTTGTAAGATTGCAAGTTACTCCTTTCGAGTACAAAAATATTCTTTTCCTAATATGTGCCGTTTTGTTAAGTGCACAATGTTGTCCTGTAACTTAGCGTGTTGAGTGAGTTTATCAGTAAACTCTGAACCATCGTTGTTAACATTCTCCATGAACAAAAGAGCAGCCTTGATAAGCGTCTGTGCTCCTCTGAATTTGCACACCAGCGTTCTTCAAACTGAAAACTCATTTGACCAGGCTGTGTGTTCCTGATAACCACAGCACATTCTAACAATGTAATGTGTCACAAGCAAATATTCTGTAGCTGGAAACAAACAAATGAACAAACAAAAACCGCCCAAGCAACTGTCCCCGCCACCTCCCCTCCTTTACACAAAAGCTTGTCTGTGACAGGAACAAATGCTTTGAAACAGGCGAGTCAGTAAATCCTTCAGCTTTCTCCTCAGAAGTAAGAAATAAGTACAAAATGATGAATCTGGATGTTCAGTGGTGGTCTAAAGATTATTTACACACCAAGGTTAGTGTAGAAATTAGAAATTTGGTTATGACTCTGGTGTACTACTGTGGAGTTGTCTGCTCCTATTGATGCATCTAAACATGGTGAAGAAAAGAACGCTCACCAGGAAGGGCTAGTGAAACCTCTAATTCCTCTTCATCCTTCATACGCTCAGCCTGCTGACCTGGGAAGTCTTTAACGAATATTACAGGTGACTCTGCCTTCTCTCCAGAGCAGATATATTACATCATGTGGTGTTCCCATGGTGTTCCCAATGTTTCTACATGGGCACTGTAATTCTGTATTGCTCTTCCTTTGGATTTTGACCCAAAGGCAAAGACACTACAATAAATCTGTGTTTAGCATCAAGAATCCTTTAAATTTTGGCATAAGTTACATCTTTATTAGTGACATAAATTAAACATGAAACCATACGGATTAGTACCTATTCTATCACTTTATTATCTGCTCATAGAGTTATATTTGATGCTGTTATTAGGAGCTTTGTGTAAATACAGTATAAGAAAAAGATATGTAATCATGTGTTAGCTGAAGTGTATAGTAAACAGATAAACTGGGTGTTGAAATTTTGGAAATACTAGGAAACTTAAAGTAATTGTTCTCCTTCCATTAAAAAATATATCAATTTAGCTCCATATTGCATTAGGTCTTCAATTTAAAGAAGAAAAAAAGACAGCTCATTGCTTTGGGTTTTTTTCCTACTGTATATGTGACTAAATACAAGAACAGTGTGATTGATAAAACCTAGTTGTTATTTAACACTCATAAAAAGCTCTGAACACCTTTATTAATCTCAACAGGTTCTTTAATCATTATTTTAAGGTGGGCTATGATGAAATGAAAGTGAGTGAGTATTCAGTTTGATCTGGCCCTGCAAATCCAAGAAAAATACTATTACCAATCCCCATTCGTTGTAAGAAGAAAGGAAAATAAGCTGATTTGGGACTCTCAGATTTTATGTGCAGGGGAAAAAAAACATTGAATATATAGTAGATTAGGTTTTTTTATGCCAGATACTTTATTGCAGAAGGGTGTAAATAAATTAATAAATACACCATTTTGTCAGAGTCACTGATTACAAATAAGTAAAAAGTAAATGTCAGAGACATCTGTAAGAATTATTCCACAGAAGTCACTATAGAGGAGCACAACGAAATGGTTTCATAAACATACCTCCTATGAAACTCAGAGCAGACTTTCGTGCAGATTTTCTCACACAGTAAGGAAGTCGTCCTCATTCCACAATCCTCAGGTGGGACAGGGGGGGAAAGTCCCTTAAAAAGCCCAGAAAAGTTCTAATACATCAAAGATGTTAATTTCTTGGCTCAGTTTTTCAGATAATTTAATACCTTTGGAAATCACACAGAAGTTTTGATTGACGACGTGGCATTAAACTGCGTTTTAAGTGCCAACAGAAGATGCAGCAACATCATTACCTTGAATTAAAGAGCAAGAAGAGCATTCTATTGGGAGCATTATGGTACCTATAGGAAGGAAATAATTCAAGAGTGCTCTTCATGAAATTAGCTTTTTACCTCGGTTCTAGAATAAATGATAAAATTGTCTACTGAATCTGTCCTAAATCAGTAGAAAGCTGCCCCTCCTAAATCTCAATAACTGTCTAGGGTAATCTTCAACAGCTGGGTGCCATTAGAGTTTGTACTAATGGTTATAATGTGGAATCCTCTAACCCAGAGCTTATTGCTACTTGTCTAACATGGGCTTGAAATGAGGTGACATAGTAACGAGTTGATACAAATTACTTTTATAACTTTCACACCGCTTCTAGGCAGAGGCAAGCAATCTAAGGAAAGCTATTGTCTGCTTTTTTGAGATGTGTTCCATGGGATTGAATACGGCTGTTTGTTAAAATATTAAAGGAAAATGTCTGTATGTCTGTGTGTCAGTGGTTTCCATTCTCTACCTCCCCTTACTTGCTCTGCTTAGACAAATTTGCTTACCTGCCTTTACCAAAATAATGATGTTTATTTTGCTGATGCGAGCAAACCAGGCTTCTGGATGGTGCGTGACCATTTGCTCTTATAACACAGCCTAACTATTAGAATAATTTGCTGCTCTGTATGTTAGCTAATGCCAATTGGTGTGACTTTACTTATGGCACATTGGTTCCTAATTAAAGAGTATACCTGCAGATGCTTTATACCTCGTGACACAGCAAAGCACTGTCACAAGCACAGTGATGACTGTGCGCTCGATTCCTCCCTCATTTACATCAGTGGGAAGGAAGACTGGAATGGTGCAGTTGGATTATCTGAAAGCAGATGCTGTACATGACAAGCCCTTTAGACTGTCATTTTTGCAGAAAGAATTTGACAGACAAGCAAGTTTTACACATGCAAGGAGTTGCTGTGAAAGAAGCACAAGATACTCTTTCAATTTTGCGGACTTGTAAAATTTCCTATTTGTGCTAGACTTGAGTGAATAATTTTCACAGAAGGATTTATTCAGTGCATTTATCTGCTTTCTCTTCTCGTAGAACAGACTGTAGTTTCCCACTAAGCTATTATTATTTGGTGATTCTTTTTCTCTGAACGTTCTTTTAACTTGTATGAGTTGATCTCAAGAATGTTTCTTCCGTTATTTGATACTTTTCAGATTGTGAGAAATGTTGGATCAGAAAAATATGAGAAGAGACTGTGCTGAGGATGACTGCACATGCAAGCACTTCTAATGTGAATCTTCTGACCATCAGGTAAGAATTTCACATCCATGACGAATCGTTCTGGTATAGAATTGTAATCATGCATTCTTTTTACTGTTATCATACAGGGCCGTAGAGTGCCCTGTGAATGAGCAATAACATCACTCTACATAAAAACGTATCGCTGAGATGTAGTTAGAACCTTAAATGATTGAAAATCACTAAAACACAGACATGATGATTATTTGCTTTTTTCATAATGTACGCATCTCTAAATATTTTAGATACTCATCTCCATATTAAGTTACACTGTTACAAATTACGGACTGACCTAGGAACAAATTCATTGCTAAGTTGGAAGCGGCAGCACACAAAGTAAAAGAGGCTGCAGTTTGTAATGTGTTTGATCAGTGTTTAAAGAATTAGCTCAGTCAAGTTCTATCCACACCATATGGGCTTTCATGGGGCTCTGAAGGATACTGGATCACTTTGCGATTGTTCACTGCAGGTTAATTTCCAAATTTCGTGTGCTTGTCAACCAGACAACTTGAGGATGAGCATGTATAGAATAGCAGTGGATCGGGCCCCTCTTCGCAGAGCACATGGAGCAAAGGCTCATGCACTGCAGCCTTCCTTCTGTCACTCTTTCTGGACACATTAGAAAAGAGAATTTGCACTTTCGAAGCATGCCTGAAGTTGGGAAATGTGACTGGGAGGCAGAGCTTCATGACATGGCTGGATAGCAGATTTGGCAGTATGCTTTGGGCTTTGACAGGATGTGCTAAAATTAACAATGAAAATGTGTCCTTCGGTGCCCAAGATATACTTTTCTCAGTAATTTTAGAGTTGTGGGTGAACACATGCAAATTCCAGATTCTTTTTTACTTCTTACCGGGTAATATATTCCAATCTTGAATTCATTGTTCAGCATTTCTGCATATTCATTCAACACTGTTGTCTTAGCTTTAGCTGGGTTGTTTATTAAATCTATTTATTTATGTATTTAATCATTTGCACAACCTTTTCCATTCTTGTCAATAAGATGGTGTTTCAGAGGAGGCAGGTATCTGTCAGCTTCTCTGGACTGGTATTCCTATTAATAGCATAAACATCTCAGTATGATACTATGGTAACCTACATGATTGGTATCTATGATTTAAATCACAGATTTGACTGTTGAAGAGTATTGATTGCGTGTGTAGCTTTCTCATCCTCCAGAATATGGCGTCCTCCTGCCTGGTGCAGAAACTACACCCTCTCAATACTTTTCCCACTTTGTTGGGGGGCAGGAAGGAGAGGTTGTCACATATGAGTTCCAAACTACAAGGTTCCCATATAGTTTGAAACAACTTCTCAATTGAAATTCAAGAATTGTAATCATGTTTTTAAAACTCTACATATAAAAGGAAATTACTGAACCCCTATGTGTCTATAGAGTTCTTCAGTGATCAAAGTTATCAATTTCGTGAGCAAAAAGTATTGTTACCATTTGGGAAGCCAATTTTATGAGAACTCTGAATTCATTAGAATTATTATCTTTAAGCTTGATTTCTTTTCCTTCAAGAATGGGCTTTCCCATGGAATCCTATCTGTAGAGTAATAGACAAGTTGAGGTAAAGCTAATGTAATTTGGTATTATTTAAATGGAAAAGTGAATTAAACATAAGGGTTTTTATGCTATACCCTACTTAAAATTTGTGGCGGAAATTCCACTTTGTTGGGATGGCTTGAAAAATTTCTGAACTCTGTCTTCTCAGATAAATAGGGTTGTCATATGTATCATCTGTAAGAATGTATTTCAGAGACTTCAGTTAAAACAAGTCTGACAACTACCATTTGCTTTACAGTTATGATCAAATTGTCAAGTGTTGATGAGATTCACTGCTAATGCTCAGGAATGGGAGCCTGAAACGGAAAGAGTTATGTCAAGATTAATCCACAAACAATCAGGACATTCAGATTTCCTGATACCATGCTGGCCGTCCTGCTTGGTGCTCCAAGAGAGAGTCCAGAAGTTCAGGAAATCATAGAGTTTAGTTGCCCATCTGGCAGGAAAAGTAGGTGGGAACTCAGAAATCCCAGACAATTTGTTCCATACACAAACCTCTGGAATGAAAAAGCTTCTTATGAAATTAGGGGAAGATTAGGACTGAGAATAATCAATGTGATACGTGTGGAAAAGATAGTGGATCTGTTAAAACATCACTGAAACGGAAATGTTTTTGTGAAACATTTTTTACGTTTCAGAATATTAAAAGTAGTAACAAAAAAGCCATGGGATATTTTTTTCTTAAATTCATTACTTGCTTTCCTTTCGGAAGGAATATTCTGTTGAGGATTTTTTTCATTTCTATTCTTGCAGAATAAGGCCCTCTTTTGAAAGTGGAATTTCTATAATCCCTTGTACAAAAGCTCCATTCCACCACGTAAAGGAGGGGGGATTTGCTGTTTGATATCTGTTGCTAGTTATTTGGAAATTTTATTTCTGAAGTGTCTTTCCTAAAGCTTGACTTGAAATACAATCCTAAATTCTGCGACTATCCATGTTTGGACCTAATTACCTGAGTAAAAGTCTATTACGTAGATAGAAGTGAGCCTAATGCGTTACCTGCTGAGTCTGTCAGTTACTTAGCATCATAGAATCTTTTAGGTTGGAAAAGACCTTTAAGGTCAGCGAGTCCAAAGGTTAACCTAGTGCTGCCATTTCCACCACTAAACCATGTCCCTGTGCAACACATCTGCACGTCTTTTAAATACCACCAGGGATGGTGACTCAACCACTTCCCTGGGCAGCCTGTTCCAGTGCTTGATAACCCTTTCAGTGAAGAAATTTTTCCTAGTATCCAATCTAAACCTCCCCTGGAGCAACTTGAAGCCATTTCCTCTAGTCTTATCACTTGTTACCTGGGAGAAGAGACCTCCTTTCAGGTAGTTGTAGAGGGTGGTAAGGTCTCCCCTCAGCCTCCTTTTCTCCAGGCTAAAGAACGCCAGTTCCCTCAGCTGCTCCCCATAGGACTTGTGCTCTAGACCCTTAACCAGCTTTGTTGTTCTTCTTTGGACAGTGAGATTGTATAGGGTGAAGCCTACCCAAAAGCACCTTTCGGATAACCGAGGCCTTGATCACATCTACTCAGCTCTAAGTTACTAGATAATCCCGTAGGAGCTAGAAAAACAAAGGAGCAATAGGTAAATTAAGCTCTAATGAGCTGTAGCCCTCCCCAGGAAGAGTGGGGGAGGTGGAGCTGCTCTTTGTGCAGGGGCCAAATTGCCCACCAGGACCTGACGTGCTGACTGATTTTGGCAATTGCCTTGTTCCCTTGGTAAGTGGTGCCCGTAGCCTTGATTTGTGCGAGTGTCGAGCGTCTGAGCGTCCTAGAGCAAAAGTATTGGACTAGAGGTTGCTATCATGCACTGTACCTCCCCAGCTTAGCAAATAACTTCTAGATGTTAACCATTGGTGGTGAGAGCAGGACAAGCATGTATCAACACAGCTTTACAGCAACTGGTAAGGTATACTGATTTATGCCAGCTTTACATTTACAGCTAATCTTAAGAACTAGTAAGTGATACTGGGTTTATACTGAATCATTTCTTTGATGGTTCAGAAGATTGCAACTTAATAGCTTGAAATACCATAGTTAATTTTAGTTCAAAGACTTTCTTTTTTATTTTTTAAATCTGGTAGCTTTTCCCTCTTCAAAGGAGGATAAAATAAGCAACTCCTTCTTTGAGAGTAAAATAACGAAACAAGAAAATGGCTCACAGGAAGAGTTTTTGAGACACTTTTATCTGAACTAATACTGACTCTCATAAAACTCTTAGAAAAACTGTCCTTTAGAAAACAAAGCAAAAAAAAAAAAACAAACCCAAAACAAAATAAAAAAGAAATCTCAAAACATTTTTCACTTTTTCTGCCTTTAATAGTTCACAGGGAGATACAAAAGTATTCTCCCCAGTTCTTTTTCTTGCTCTATGTGGCATATGTGCCTTTTAGCTCTTTAATTTTCTTCCACAACATCTTTTTCCCTCTCTGCAATTTAATGACTCCCAATTTCCTTTGTCGTACCATCTGGTTCACTCCATGTCTGTGAGACACTATTCCTTTCAGACACATGGTAAGTAACAACACCATGCCTAATTTTTAAACTGTATGTAGCATTTTACAGAACCAATTTTTCAACAGTTTTGTCAGTGGAAAATAGTGTGACTCTCCCCCAAAGGGGACAATGGCTAACGTAATAAAGAAATAGTGTAACTCAGTTATTTTTACTACTTGTTTTCCAAAGTTTGGTCTTTGTGTATCAGTGTTAACAGCAAAAAAAATTAGGATCAGGTATCACTGATTAAATTCTTGGAGTTTCTGTGTAAGAAACTTCCCAGACCCTATATTCCTGACTCTGAGAATATTCCAGAAAGAGAATATTCCTCGTTTATGTCCTCCTATGACCATCACTCAGCCAAGAAGTGAGAACTTTACTTTAATGCTTTTTTAGAGACTTGCTGCTATACCTGTTGAGACAGTTTTGTGCTTGCTTACCAGATTTCATATTTCTGCTTTGTCCTCTAAAATAATTTACTCCTTCTCCCTAAACTGTAGTTGAACTTGTCCACATCCTTGCGCCTAGCTGGCTCCCAAAATTATAGTGTTTGGGGACGGGAAGGACAGTATCTTGTGTTAGAGTTGTCCAATAGGTATTGCTTGAGCTGCCTAATTGCCTAAAGGAGCTTAATGGTTCTTTATATCTGTCCTAAATGACAAGTGACTGTTAACACCCACTGCTGTCAGCAATTCATAACAATTTCCATAACCTATCTATAGCGTTAAATATTTAATCAGGGTTATAATAAATAAGTTATGCATGCAAGTCAAAGTGCAGTCACTCACACCTACACTGAGAAATAAAGAGAGCAAATATAGACTTTTAGAGTAACTCTGTGTTAAAGGGAAACCTAGTAAAATTAGGAATTCAAAAGCAATTCCAAAAGACCTGAAATGCAGTCATAATGAATCATAATAAGAGAATTCTTAATTGAAGACTGATGATTTTTTTCACATTTTCATCACACCTAAAACTTTGCATTGCTTTTAGGCCAATATTTTTCTGCTTCAATCACTAGGAATTAGACAACTCATTTACTTACAGTTTCTAGGCAGCATATTAATGATTGTTTGAGACCGTTTGTTCATACTCATCGTACTCTATTTTATTTTTGCCGTTATTCACTTCTGTTTTCCTCTGCTGCATCTGAAAAATGCATTTCCTTCCTTCCAACCTGCAGACTTTAAAAAGTTTCAAATTGAGTGTGACGTTCTCAGATGTAGGATTTCTATCTATTACAGCAGGAAGTCAGCAGGGTGACTCATCAGCCGTGTTTTGCATGAGGCATTAAGTTGTATCTTACTTCCGGGAAGGGAAGAAAGCTTGGGAGGAGGTGAGCATTGCGGCTCCTACTGACCTGGAAGAGAACACGTCAGTCTTTGAACTGCAAACATTGGCCAGAAATGCATTCCAGAGGGCTCTGTTTAAGTCAGCTTGTGATGAAATCAGTGTAGTGTTAAGAAAACAGAATCACGTCCAAGGTTATAAAACCCACAGATTTTGAACGGGACTTTAAGTCCAAAGCTGGTAGTCTCCATGGTGGCAGCAGCCTATTTGGATTTATCAGCCTGCCTTGCTTGCGTGTCTACCTTCTGTATTTAATCTTAAGTTTCCTTAGCACTGCTGCCTACCTAAAGATGATTGTCAGTAAAGGGCTGAAGGTAATATCGATGGCCTCGAAGAAGAAAGTTACATTTATTTATAGGCAGTCTAGTCAATATGATACACCAGGCCTTTCTTGCAACCTGCAATGGACACTCTGATCATTATTTCCATGACATGTCCCATCTGTCAACTAATCTGAGAAATCATTTCTATTGATTTTGAACAAAATGTTCCTGAACACTAGTTCATCATAGCATGTAACCACTTATTTAGCTCTTAACCATGTAATGTATAGCTACTGATATGGCTGCCAAAGCATTAGGTTGAGCTTCGAGAATTTAAAAAAAACTTCCATATAACCTTAAAAGATATTGTTTCCCTGGGAGTCTTCCTTTAGTATGTTTTTAAGTGATTTCAGAATTGGATAATACATACACCAGCTGTGCAAGATGAGGGAATGAGCAGATTTCTAGTCTCTGACTTTCATTGAGCAAGTGTAGTCACAAAACATTTGAATTTTCTGGATTTCGTGCCTAACTTACCTAACTTGGGACATAGATAACATTTCTGTAAACAGGGCCCATGTGCACTACCGTTGATCGGCATTGAATAGAAGATGCACCTGATGAGTCCGCTGTTCAAGCTCAGTGTGTATCCTGTGAATATTATTTCCTCTTACTGATGCTGGTTACTGAAAGCAAACAACAGCAGTTTCAGAAAACCCATATAGAGGAAGAAATAATCAAGGCGATTTTGTATCTACATGTAGTTAAATATATGTGACTCATATGTGGTAACGAATTAGAAGATTAATAATATTAATCTTTCTAAATGACAGAGAATGTTGTGTATTTACCAAAAAAACCCCATTTCGTAATAAGTTAGCATATGTGTGGATATATGTATATTCCTAAAATTTAGAGTTTTACATAACAAATAATGTTGCATTTATAGTTTATGGGAAATATTGACCACGACTTCTCTTTCAAGCAAAGCTTGAGATTCTGACTTGAAAACGGGATTGACATCTCGGTTTCACCTATTGCTGAGTAACTCTAGCATTCATACTTGGCATAATCCCCTCTGCCGTTTATAGAAGATTGTTTTCTGTTGCTTCTGAAAGAAACATTAGCAAAAGGTCAGTTGTGAAATTTTGTCATTTCCCTGTTTTTTTAATTACTGCCCACTGCAAACCCCACACTTAACTCTGCACAGATCCGTTCTGGCAACTAGTCCTGGGTGGTTATTGAAATTTAAAACAACGTGAGAAAGCAGGCAGTTATTCTGAAACTGTCTCTTTGATTCACCAGGCTAGCTTTGGGCAAGTTTGCATCCAAGGGAGTAAACATGGGTAAAATGCCAGTGATGTTCCAGGTTGCAGAGAGCATTGCAGTCAGCCATTCTGTTTAGTGATTGATGGTAGTGAGCGTCTGGTGGCTGTAAGTGAGGGAAAACAAAGAGGAAGGAACAGACCTGGTTTTTCCTCTTTTTTCTTTTTTCTTGTTTTTTTTTTTTTTTGGTGAGCTATAAGTAATTTGTCAAAGCAGATGCTCTTGGCCTGCGTTTTGCTCTGCCATCTCTTGCAGTGCTCCTGATGAACCTCTTGAGGCCACCAGTTAGTAGTAAGGGGTCCTCAAACGACATTGCTGGTGAAAGGGCTGGAAGGAGAGTCCTGTGAGGGGTGGCTAAGGACTTTGGGTTTGTCTCGTTTGGAGAGAAGGAGGCTGAGGGGCAACCTCATTGTTCTCTAAAGCTTCCTGAGGAGGGCAAGTGGAGAGGGAGTTGTTGATCTTTTCTCCCTGGTATCCAGTGACACGACGCATGGGAATGGTTCAAAGCTGCACCGGGGGAGGTTTAGACTGGACATTAGGAAGCATTTCTTTACCAAGAGGGGGGTCAAACACTGGAATAGACTTTCTAGAGAGGTGGTCGATGTCCCAACCCTGCCAGTGTTTAAGAGGTATTTGGACAATGTCCTTAACATGCTTTAACTTTTGTTCAGCCCTGAATTGGTCAGGCAGTTGGACTAAATGATCATTGTGGGTCCCTTCCAACTGAAATTTTCTATTCTATATTCTATTCTATTCTATTCTATTCTATTCTATTCTATTCTATTCTATTCTATTCTGTTCCTATGCTAATGTTGAAATGAGAGAAATTAATAGAATATGTTGTTTGTTTAACAGACTTGAAAGAAAGATGGCTAAGTAAGTTCAAAACTCCTGTTATCAAAAGCTGGTGGGTGGAAACTGTCATTCCTCTTTGCCTGGAGTGTGTCTTTAACCTGAAAGGCACTATCAAAATAGTACCAGCTTTTAATTTTTTTTCATACTCCATCGATGAATTTCTTATGCCAGCTTCCTGGTCTTTGAACAAATTTGTACATCAAGCTGTATCTTTACAGTTGTATCAGACTGTTTTCTAGGGGACCTAATGAGAGACCTATTTTGACCTTCTTTTGGGAGAGCTAGAAGATGACGCTTCCTCAAAGGACTTGCTTTTTGGCATTAAATATTTAGAAGACAAAGAGATGATGTAAATCTCCAATAAAGTAATGTCACAGCTTTACTTTCAGTCACATTTCTGCCATCAATAGCATTAAAGGGTATTTGCAGATCCTTAGAGTTGTAGGTCTAATTAGCGAAGTTAAATTAAAATATGAATCTCTGTGGGATAATAGATTATTAGATTATCTTTTCAATATTGACAACTAGACTTACTCGTAGAAGGATTTTTCCCTAAGCAAGTCACTTAACTCTTCTTATCCTGTACCCTCTGGGTTTGAGAACTAAAGATGATTAGAGCCGATGAATCCCGATAATGAAAGAATACCAGAGGCTGTGAGTTTTTGATTAAGTAACAGATTTGTTTTAGCTAAACTGCTTTCAGTTGTCCACATTATAAGTAGGAAAAGGAGAGGAAAAAAAGCATATGTATGTTTTAACTTGGGTGGAGAATTTGTGGTCGTTGCAAATGCATGATGTTTTTTGAAAGAATAAAAGCAAGGAGATGTAGATGGATAAGCATCATAAAAAATGAGGTAAAACAAGAAGAAAGAGAAGCCAATTTCCACGATCAAATAAAACTCCTTGCTCAATAGCAGGAAGAAGCAATATCTGGGGTTTCTGCACCATTGTATTTGTTGGCTTTCTTCCATCTCTGCCTAACAGAAAGAAAGAAACAAACAGGCAAAAAAGACATTTTGAAAGGGCTAATATGTCTCACACAGAGGTTTGGAGGTTCAAGATAATTTCCTTTATATAATTGGCAATATTTCATCCCTCTGTTATGAAAATCATATTCAAGATAAAGGAAACTTAGAATTTAGATACTCTCCTTTATGTGACCATGAACTTTTGTTTCGTATACTGTCTAATAGCGTGACTGTACACATACTCAAAAATGTGTATACCTTTTTTTGGTTTTCACATTTCATTTATCTTACAATCAAGTTCTGGCTTCCTTGAGTTGCCTATAGAAATATTTTTTTGACATCATAGTTTCTACATCTTCTTAATTCCTTTGTATTATCTTCAGCTTCTGAGAAAAACTGATCTGTGAGTTAAAACTTGTTTATATTTGGATTTTGTGAAATGATTAGAGATACTTTAGCAACAATTAGGGCTCCGAAAGCAGAAGTCATTACTTTATTGCTGTATGATTAATATTTGTATTTATGTTCATAAAAATCAACCGGATAGAAAAAAATTAGTCTTCATGAGAAAGAGCAATGCATCTGTCAACTTTAAACATACGGAAGCAACTCTGAAGCCATTGCAATTTGATAGCTGCATACACTGCAGTGTACTTTCCAGAATGTGCCTAAATTTTTTTAACCTGTTTGTTTTTCTGAGTACTGACTCTTACAGCAGAATTCCAGAAGAACTACTTGAGCTAGATTTATGCTTTTCACAGGAATAACATTATTTCTTGAATTTTTATTTGGTATTGTAGAAAAAAGACATTCGCAACCAAAAAAGGGCCCTTCATCTTACATGAAAATATTTTGAAAATTTGTTTTTCTTGTTTAAACAACTCAAAAGGAAGAAAATTAAATAGTACAGTCTCTTTGTTATTGTTTGCCAATCCTCAAAATTGTATTTCAGTTCACGGAGAATCATGAGCTGGAAACTAAGAGTGACCCAAGGCCGAGAATAATTATGTTCCGTAAGTTCCAAAATGAGATAGAAAAATCTTATCTCCACCTATAAAAGGTGTAACCTTACAATATGAATATTCATTTATAGACAGCTCTAGACTTGATGTAAAGGATTAATAGCCTTTATTTAAACTTTCCCAATGTTGAAATTAGTGCGATGATTTCGTTCATCAGTTTGCCATAATAGGTGAAATAACTCTTTTTTAATACATAACACATAAATGCCTTATCTGTGAACCTAAGAGAAATATGACTGTACTGCAATTACCTGGAAAAGTTATAATTCTGTGTTAGAAACACAAAACCATTCGGTGCCTTGTGTCAGTATAGTACTGAATTGCAACCATAACATTTATGGTAGAATAGTAGCAACTGTCATTCTTTAGTTCACACAGTACTGTGTGTATTTTGAGGCAGCTGCACAACTGGCAATATTCTCCTGTTCTTTACCTTGAAGCCATTACCATGCCCTATTTGGTGTATTATATTTATCAAGGTAGGGAGAAAGCAGCAAGTATTTTAATTTGATCTGCTTCCTTCTGTGCTTTAAAAAATGCTGCAAAGTCGAAAAAAATTAAATGAGCAAGATTTCAAAACATTGAAAGTGAGATATTTTTAATGTTGCACCAAAACTCTTTGCAAATTCTTTCATTGCCTGAGGGAGATACTTAAAAGAGAGCTTTAAAAATAGGTCTAAAATGAGTCAGACTTGCTTTTTTTGCTGTGACTTAATGGAGAGAATATTGCTTTTTCTGTGGGGCGTTTAAATTTGAAAATTTGATTATTGCAATGCACAGCATTGCTAGTATAGGCTATTGTTCAAGGGCCTCATGCTACAATGACCGCATGTGCTTAAGTGAATGTGTTAGGAACGTTCCTGTTGAAATCAGTAGATGTAATGAGAGAACTAAAATTATGCACATGTGCTAGGAGTTTGAAGAGTTACATATCTGTTCAACTGGTGAACACCGTCATTTTTCTCAGTAGAAGTACATTTAGAAATGGAAAATTGACTGAAGCACGGCATTTCATGAATAAAAAAAGAACAGTTTCTTCTGACCATGGAAACATTATTAATATCACAGATGTTCTAAAACAGATTCAGATTTACATGGAATGGAGCACAGTGTGCCTCTGCTGACAAAAGCGAGCGCAAGTCCTTTTTAAAGAAAATCTTGTTTATCCTCGAATATTTTAAAGTTAGACTGAGAGCTGATGGCCCATGAGAACACTTGAAGTTGTAGGAAGAGGCGTGATCTTAAATAGGATCTGCTCATGCCTGTTTTCTGTTCGTGCACACATCTTTCGGCGTGTGTACGTTTAGCTTTTAGTACCCTGGAATTAATTCATTGGCATCCTGTGCTCAAGACCAAATGCACTTTGGTGTCTGAATAATAAAATCAGAGGCTCCATGTTTATTAAGCTGATCTGTGTGGCTGACTTGAAAATATAACGCTTCCATAGGAGCTGTTAGGACTTTGTGCTTATAAAGTGGAATCAGTGGGAAAACTAAAAAATGAAAATAAAATAAAATAAAAAAAATAAAATAAAATAAACTGAACAAGATGTAAGAATGAGGGTGACATGGAATCATGCATTACGAGAGCATCGAACAGGACAGCTTCTCTTACTGGGTCCATCTAGGTTGCAGCATCATGGTTTCCATGGTGATGTTTGGGATTGAGGAATTAACTGAAGAGAAGAGGGTATTGCTGTGCCTAGAAAGTCTCACTACCAGCTGCCCCCCCCCGCCCCAGGATGGGGTTTCAGTATAACCTAGCACCTGGATAGACCATAAAGACTGCTAACTGGATGTATAAACCTAGCAGTGTCTTTGGCATAGGCTACGGTTTATCTTCAAGTTGTTGTAGCGTAGGATTCCCTGCTGCTTTAAGCCCCATTCACACCATCCCCTGCACCAAATCCGTTCCTTTGTTGGGGCAATGACATGACTTTCTTCCCATCCTGTGTGTCTGTGCCTGCATCTGTGCGTGCCTGCCTTTCCTTTCCGAGTTCCTCGGAAACTCTCCCTTTTCCTTCAAGCATATGGTCCATGTGTTGTAAAACCCTCCTCTGGAGTGGTTGTGAACTTACTTTCCTTTTTCATGCTGGAGACATGCCGGTAAAGACTGACTTCTCTCCATCAGGTGCATTCGCAAGCAGCCTGGCTTTACCCTGTGGTTGAAATTAATGCCCACACTGGAGAGTATTCATATCCTGGGGAGGGTGTTGCAAAAACTCAGCTGCTGTAGCCCTGTTGTGTTGTTTAGTGGCAGTGGCAGTAAATAAGAGGGTTTTTTTTTTCCCCTCTTTCTTTCTTATTTTTGTGGTGTGAGAGCATGAAGGGAGTTCGTGGTTGTGTTTCTGGAGTGCGTTTTCGTTTGTTTCCATGACATGGGTTTTGTATTACTGTTTTTAGAGTGTCTTCCCTAAAGACAGAAAATCCTTTTTTCACTTTTCATCCTGTTTGCCCACAGAGCTGATAGATGTGGTCTTTATGCTGTTTTGCTGCTGCACTGCATTACATTTATCATTAAGGAGGCTGCATGAGGCCAGATATCTAATTAATGACATTAGAAGGGCACAGGTTGAGGGAGGAAGGGAATACAGTTTCTGATGAGGTCAGGTTGGTGATTACATCTAATGTTCTTCAGGCGGCCTTGCACTAATCCATGGGAGCAAATCCCACATACCTGTAGGAGAAAGGCAAGGAGAGTCCTGTACGAGTACATATTCATGATGTTCACTAAAATAACACCGTTGGCTTTTTTTTCTTACTTGTCTAGAAAACCATACCTGCCTACTCAGGAAATGGCAAAATACTAGTCCTTTCATGAGATACTATGGCTGCTATACTTCCCGTCTCTGAAATTCCACTTCATGTTGCCAGCGATGTGTTCAGACATGGTGGCGTTGTGTTGTGTTGTGTTGCTGCGCAGAACGTTTCAGGCTTTTAAGGAAAAAAAGGGTGATGGCTTCCTGGTAGTTTGCATTCGCAGCTTGCTGCCTGTTTATGCTTTGGAAATTACTATTGTATGGCTTGGTCTAAATGAGAAATGATGTTGATAAAAGCTTTACTGGAGAAAGGGAAAAAATAAACTTTTGAAGTTAACGCTTACATTAAAAAAGCTTTTTAAATGTATGTATTGGTCCTAAAGAATAAAAAACAACATGAAAAACAAACAAACAAAATTTCTAGGATTTGTTTTACAAAATAATTTCAGTTTTATCTTTATAAAACGGAAGACATTTTAACAACGTCATTGTACACGCTGTAAATGTTCGCAGATTTTTTTTCTTTTAACTCCCTACCTTATCCTAGTTTTGCTTGTCTTTTTTTTTATCATCTTACCAGGTGCTCAAAACCTACATTCTGTATAATATTTTCTGTCTTTTTGTGTGTGTGTGTGTGTGTGTGTGTGTGTGCGCGCGCCTGCTGTTTGTAAGGAGCAGGGGATGCGTCAAGGCCAATAATGAAGTAGCAGTAAGGGTAGGAAAAGTGACCTGACCTTCCCCTGTGAACACTCACTGTGGTGAGATTCCCACATTGGTCATGCAAAATGTGTGTGTGGGGTGGTGGCAGAGGTTGTGGGGGGACAAGGGGCCTAATTTTAACCAGGCAACTGGTAGAGGGAAGACGACATCTTGATTCAAAGCAGTGGTTACAGTTTGGAGCAACTGGTAAGAGACTAACAAGCAGCACGTGGAAATTGAAGTCAGAATAGAGTCCAGCTCATACCCACCCCATCTGAAAACAGGCAGAGCTGGTCTGCGACTGCACGTGTATCGTTTGACTTCCACCACCAGAATAGGGTAGCAATTACTTAGCATTCTCTGCCCTTGTGGCACTCTCGAGCAGTCCAGTGGAGATGGAAGAGGGTTAAAGGAGTCTGAATGATTTACGTACCGCCTCAACAGGCAAACAAAAGAGTTTCTGATGCCAGGTCCATTCTTCAAAAAGAATCATTAGTCCCGGTATTGATATTTTTATGACTGTTGCCCATGTTGACATGAAATTGTGTACTGGCATGCTGTCCAGCCCTTTGTAGTTTGGGAGCTGGCATCTGGTTAGACACGTGTTTTCTGTCTTAAAAGTGTGGTCCTCCTTCTTGCACTCCTGCTTCAAATTCCTTCATCCCTATTGCAGGTCTACAGCACTTGCATTTTGGCCCAGGTCAGGCAGTGCCACAGTCACTATGTTCTTTTCTGTGCCTTATCTTACAAAATTTGAAAAGTTTTTTTTTTTTTCTCATTTCCACAGACCAAGAATGTCTGAGCTGTGTCTGTGTTTTAGAAGCAGTGCAACGGGCAGGTGGGCAGGAGGAGTTCTCGTCCCTTCAGGTAAAATATTCATGGTGCTACCAAAGTGTTGTAGATTGTTGCAGTGAAAAGCAAACCAGACATATAAACAAGGGATAATGCCCAGCAGGCAGTAGAGACTGTGAGAGTGACGTACTGAAACAGGATGAGGTGCTGTAAAAATTGTCAGATGGACCACCAAAGCGCTTTCAGCATGGAAAGGTAGGCACAAGAAGACAGCTGGAGTTTAATTTTCCCAAGCGGAAAATGATTTATAGGTAAAACAGGAGTAAACCATTTGGATTTCTTACCATTAACCGTGCTGTGTTGTATTCACACAGATGTTTTTACATTTATGCAACTGCCTTTCTCCAGAACGAATTGTGTGTGTAGGCTGTCTTTGGTGATTTACACAGCACTGTAGTCAGTCTTGGCCAAAATATGATTTGGAAAATGGTGTGAATACCTGTGACAAAGTACGTAAACAGACAGCTTAGGCAGTTTGCTGTTGGCAACTTCTTGTACAGGACAGAAACCAAAGGCCCTTCTGAACGGGAAGATTGTTCGTGTCCATACTTGTCTTCCCTGTACTTCAAATTGAAGCCTGCAGGAGCTGGCAGTTCGCTCCTTACCCCTGCCTACTCCCGCTGCAGTACAGACACGGAGACTCTATAGCAAACTCCAGTCTTTAGTGCGAGAAACCTACAAAAGCTATGGAGTGGCAATGAAAAAGATGAAGGCGATCACTGATGTCCTAGGTCGATGGAGCAGCAAGAAGGAATTTGTCAGACAAAACTGTCAGGAGAACCGGTGAAGTGAGCAACTAACTCCTCAAGCTATGAGAGAAAGCAAAAATATTTTTAAATTCCTGCGGCTCAGCCTGGGAGAAAATTCTTTCGTAGCCCTAACCCGGTTAAACCTGAATGTATGAACGATCTTGGACATGCTTAGCTCAGCTCTCCTGCCTACCTTGCACGCTTTTTCTTCACAACTGTATTTAAATAGGAAGAAACAAAAAAAAAACCCCAAACTGCATGTTTTACAGTAAACAACAGAAATTGTACTGTAATTAGCTCCTTCTGTTGCACAGCCATATGACAGCTAAGTTAGCTATTTATGGGTCCTGTTGCCTTGTCTTAAGTTAATAGATATTAAGTTAATAGATGTATAAAATTAATGATGTTTTGCAGTGTTTGCGAAGGGGGGAGAATTTAACAGGCACTCAGGCAGAATAGATACTTTAGCTCTTTTTTATCAACTCATGTCTTCTTTCCTGAGTTACAGGATATGCTTCTGAAACAAAAATGAACTCATGACTGATAATACTATTACAACTTTCCTATATTTAAAATTGTTGAGCTAAAAGCTTCTAGGTTTTTCACTGTATCTTTTTATGTGTTGTTCAGACTATGTAAAGTCAAGAGGAGACTTAATTTAGTACAGGAGGCAACAGGTACTGATAAGATGATTAGCTAAACGAAATGACAAGGCTTGAACAATGGACAAGGGAAGAAATATTATCTGTTTATTCTGAGTTTAACTGAGGAAAATATGGAGAAAACAGAGATGATGGAAAGGAAGAGTTTGCAAACACAAAGTATGAATAAAAGACTCTTCTAGCAGCAGAAGGGTAGAAAGCCAGACTAGGAAGTAGGGAAGGTCTGGGTACTTCTTTTGCATTAGGAAAAAAGGAGTTTTTAATGAGTTCTGTTTGACAAGCTTTACTGATCCAAGCTAGGACAATTTTAGAGGTTATCACCTCCAGCTGTCCATCACATCCATTGAGTGGTGCTTACAAGTCCCAAAACTGGCTGAAGAGCAGTGGGTCTGGTCCTAAGGTGCTGCAATTCAAAATCTAGCATATTAATGCGAACCATCATTGATTTTAGTCTGTGTTAATATATTGATCTATGAACTACCGTGGCTAAGAGCTCAGATTCATGATCACGGTGGGATTTAGCAGCGTTTAGGGGCAGAAGCCAATTCAGCCATCTAAGCTGAGCGCAAGGAGAGGCCATGAGATTAGAGCATGCCACTAAGAGGTAAAATTGGTTTATCTGACCAGCCAGAATCATGGCAGGGATAGTCCCTGGGTGCTTATAGAAGTGCTTTGCTTGTACTCCTGGGAGGTTTTGTGATGACAGGTCATATAACAAATTCGGGGTGTCTGGGGGGAGAGTGACTTAGCTCTGCACAACGCACCCGTTTAAGGCCAGCATGGTATCAGCTTTCGATAGCTCACTCTCTGTATTAGCCCTGTATATGTGAATTCATTGAAAACCTCCTTTTCCATTTCCGTTCTATCCTATTATCTTGACATCTTCTGGATAGGTTGGTGGCAGCTTGGTGAGTGTTGCAGTGGCTGGTTCACATGTTTTGCTGGGTGCCAATAAAGTCAAAAACTATGTTTGATTAATTAAACGACATTCCTTGCATTGCCAGTTGATGAGCTGCTGGTTCCAGGCTGCGGCTGGCACAGCATTCTTGGGGATAAGTTCCACTATGTAAGGCAGAGTAAGGTCTCAAAATCATAATTTAGCCACTTCATTCCAGATTAAGGTGTCTGCAACATATTTCATACACTATATGCAGCTAGCACTTCTGTACTTGCAGGCTTTTGGGGGTTGTATGTGTTTGTGGGCTTTAGTAAAACCCAATATTATGAAAGGTAATATATTTCATCTCCACATTCACAAAGCCAAGAAAAGTTTACATTCCAACAGTAATGATACTTTACTGCCCCCTCCATATAATGAATTTAAATGGATGGCATATGTCCTTTTGTAATTTTAAGTAAAAAAGACACCAGATTCAAATTGCTGAAATCTTAGCAAAACAGTTCACATTTTACATTTTTTTACTTTGGTTTTTTTTTGAAGAATGAAGTTAGATAACTGTGAATTGAAAATAGTAAATGTTTACCTTACTGTAATACTGACATTGGAAGGTTTATGGGTTTTTTTGTTATTTTGATACAAGGTTGCATTACACATGACCTGAAAGTGGGAGGAGGAATATTGCTTTTTAAATTTTCTTACGTTTAAAGATGGCCTAAAAATACTGTTAGTGTATCACTATCTGTTTACAATACAAAGCTAAATACATTTGTCTCGCCTACCTGAAGTATTCCGGAGAATATGAGAGGGTTTATTGCTGATAGCTTCAGAAGTATTTGGGAAGTGGACATGAGGGCAGACAAACACTCAGGTTGAAGTAAATTAAGTATTTCGGTAAGAACGCTCTCATTACCCTCTACAGGCCATGAGGCTCCTTTGTGAGGCTTTTACTCCCATTGTGCGTAGTCATCATCATGAAACTACTGTAATTTTCAAAGGGAAATTGTGGGAACATCAGTTATAGTCTAACAATTAACTTTGGTACATAGAAGGGTGTGGAAGTACTTGGAATTATAATTGCAGTTTACATGATGTAACACTCTATTCGTTGAAGACCATAACATTTTATTTTTTATCCAAAAGTCAAAGAGAATTGTTCTCGTTCTTCGTTTGGGTTTTTTTCATTCCTCAGAAAACTCTTAACTTTGTAGAGAAAATATTCCTTGAAATGACTTGTCTTTCATTTTCTGATCAGCTTCTGGTATATCGTTATTCTTTAAGGGTTTTGTTCATCTCAGTAACCAAGCTGCAGTGACAAAGGACAAGCTGTTTCACACCTTTGCTCTTACTATTGATTTTTCCAAAGACACTTTCCTGTTGCTATCTATCACAGCAGCGATGCCTTTGCACTAATATATATTAAAAAAAAAAATCTATTTAGAACATAATGTGGAAAAAATCCTGAAGGAACACTGGACTAATAGGATCATATTTGGTGAAAAAGGCACTCTCAGGTCACTGAGATTTCTTCTTGAGGATGTTCCTTGCACGCACGGAAACATTTACAGGTTTTGCACTGCACGGCATGTGACTTTTAATCAGAATTATCACTACAGCTGCAATTAAATTGGAGCTATATGAACACATGCTTATTTCAGAATTCATATAGTGAAGATCTCTTGTCTTTCTTGATTATGAAAGATGATCGTGAAAAGCCCTGCAAGGCTTAGAACTCAGAGGCAAATAATAAAAAGAAACTTCTAAATATTAGCTTTTAATTTTTGATGGTGTGATGTTAGTGAAGAGTGGGCTTTTTAAAGGGATTGGTTTTTCCTAATGAGAAGTTTCTCCTGCAGATTTTGAAACAAATAGTCTGCACTTTCTTCTTTTTCTTTTCTAATATAAGAAAGAACATATTAATAATATCACAAATAGGGCATCATTATTTGTGGCATAATAATTTACATTTACTTTTTCCAAATCAGGCATAAAGCCAAGAAAATCCAGGTTCTGACAATGTGGTGTAAATATGCATTTATCTTTGTGAATATGAGATAAAATAACTTCAATTACCTCAAAGAAAGAGCATGTATATGTAGGCTTTTAACAGAATGGCCAAAATACAGTAAATCTATCTTTCAATAATTCATTTGTGTAATTACACCCTTAGGCTTCTTAAATTATGGCAGAGCCTCATTCAGGAGCTGTTATTAGCTTAGAATCAAGAGGCATGCGTTTTTTTATTCCCCTGAGAAGTTCCTGTCCAGAGAACAGGGTAAAGAAATTTCTTGGGGAAGTTTGAAGAGAAAAAGGGAATTCACTAAATCTGGGAAATATGAGGTATGCTGCATATTTGCTTTTATTAGGATTCTTGGGGTTCTGGAGGTAAAGGTGATTCTAATGTATCAAGAAACATACGTCTTCCATCTTCTCATGTAAAATTTGCCGTTGTTCCTGCTTTTTAAACTCAACTGAAGGATTTGTATAGAAAATGAAAATTTGTGTGCCATTTTTGCATGTGAAAATATGTTTGTCTTCTGGGATACAGAAACAGAACACAGGGATTTTGAGGGAAAGTAGAGATTTCAACCGATCTGCTGTGGAATGTGCTGAAGCATAGCTACAATGTTTTCTGTTGTCAGCAGCGGGTGTAAAATAATTCAGTATAGAAGCTGTATGTTTAGCTCCTCAAATGCAGTGCAAATGGGTTTTTTTATCTTTTATTCATTGTTTTGCTTTCTAATTTTTGTGGTGATCACTTAGTAGAACAGTTTGATCTATGTAAGAACTCAGAAGAGCTAAGAAAGATTTAAAAGTTAGTGAAAGAGCTAAGAAAGATTTTAAAAGTTCGCGAAATAATCCATTTCAACAGGTCAGCGGGTACTCGGTTTTCAGATTTCCTTAGGTAAACCCTTCTAATTCAGTTTTTGAATGTTTATCTGTACCAAAACTTGAGCATTTTGTTTGTTTGCATATAGCTAATATGAACACGGTAGAATACATTACTCTGACTTCAATGTATGCAACTTGTACGGTATTGAATGAAACGTGAGCCAGTTTGCCCTGCAGCTAAATTTGGCTGGATGTCACCAGCTAGCCACTGCTGGTCTGTGAAAGAATTGAACTTTTACGCATATATTCATATTCTTCTTTCACAATCACACTTTTCTACCCCAACTACAAAGGAAAAAGGCTATTTTGCTATTCTGTTTCCTTTCTAATTCATCCAGCAGAACAGTTTACTTTATTAATTATTCATTACAGGGAAATCAACCATGATTTTGAAGCTTAAAAAGAAAGAGTAGGAAAAATGTAATGTTAACTAACTTGTGAGCAGAAGGTTCAGGGCCTATCAAATCAAACTTTATACAGTAAATTAACTCTCAAAACGTAAAAGTTCTTCAGATGGAAAGGGCAATGATGAATTGTTTTAAGCGAGAACATAAGACCAGGGTCTTCTAATAAAAAGTCCTGACCCATGAATGTTCAACAATCTGCTAATCTCAATTGAGCAGAAAGACTGCCAAATTTAAAATGCACTGGCCAGATGATTGAGTCTTATTTCCAGCATATACACATGGTGGAAATAACTCTATTAGCATTCATATGCATCAAAACTTTTATGTTTTACAAGGCTCTTCTTCAAGGATCTGGAGCAAAACTGTTACCATGAGATGCTGTTAAGAAGCACATTAAAAATTGCAAAAGCACAATTGCAAAATGACTTCAAAAAGTATTGAGGTTCAGTAAGGAGGAAAGGAGATACTTAATTATGGTACAGAAAATGCATATTACAACATTTTGGCTGGAAAAATGACTTATAATTGACTTGTTTTGCTAAAATGCAATAACACTTTTGCAAATAAATGGAATAGATTGCAGCATTTTTAAAAGGAAGGAACTTATTGAAAAGTAATACAAAATTCAGCTGGCAGTTGATAATATAAAGATGTTTTTTACATGTGAAAGTTAAATTTATATTTCTAGTTGCTTTGAGTGAAGTCTGATGAAATGAAATGAAATGAAATGGAATGGAATGAGCCCAGACTCAGTGGGTTTTTTCATAGCCTGAAGGTATTCTTAGCATTTATGTTGACATTTGGAATAGGTTTAGACTTTAGCAAGCCGTGTAACAATAACCTGTAAAGATGCTGTACAAGCAGATTTTCAGTTAACCATTAAGTTATGCAGGTGTTTATGAAGAGCTTTTTTCCAAAATCAAAGTCTGATGAACCTTTAGCGGTGTTATCTTTTTTTGTTTTTAAACAAATAGTAGCTATCGGTTTTCCTTTATCTATGTGGGCAAAATGGAGAATATTGCAGGAGATGGTATGATCGAGGCCATCAGCATACAGAAACAGGCTTCTACACGTCCTGTTCTGCCTCCTCAAAAATAACATTAAAGTTGATTTTCTTTCTGCTTCCTTTCTTAATAACTAAAAGTAACAGAACCAATAAAGTATTGCATAGAAACTACCTGTTGCTGAACTAGAACAGTGCAAATTGTCCATGGAGGAAGACAGATGTGGTGATATCTAGATTATTGCATGTGAAATAGTGTCAAGAAGAGAAAATTTGAAACAACATGCAGAGCAGAGTATTTGGAACTGGACTTCATGGGGAAATCCACTAAAGAATTCCTTGTTAGATGCGGAAACCAAAATAGAAAATAAATGCTGAGTGCTGCTTAAACATCTATAACAGATCAGCAGCGTAACAGCATGTAATATAATCATTTTCCTTTGTGATCTAGAAAATCTTTGAGTATTTTAATTTTAAATATGAGAGTATGCACATTATCTAAATGAAAACCTCCTTAGAGTAGAAACAAAAATGTTGCTCTAAAATCCTGAAAATTATGGAAGTAGCAGACCATAAATTCAGGTATTTTCTGTTAACCTTGTGGCTTTTGTCATGGTATCTCCTAACAGTCACATGATGGGGTGGAGAAAACTTCATCTTCTTACTTTCAATGGAAGTGATGTCTATTAGTCCACGGCAGCAGGTGGCATGTTCTCATGGTCCAAAGAAGAGCGGGGCTACGTCCACCATTCAGCTCCTTCTTACTGGGGAAAAACAACAAAATAAGTAGTGCATAGCATACTTAGCATAAAGTGTTACCTTGCTCAGATCATTTTTTTTTTGGCTAGTTGTGGCTAATTTAATCTTGCTTTGTTTTTATGCTTTTTATTCCCCCTCCTCCATTGCTTTGCACTGATCTTTTGGCTCCTAGCCCATAACTTTTCATTTCCCTCAATGAACTTTTTGCAGAAGTCTGTGCATTTTCAACTAGATAAGAAAACCCGGTGATGCTGAACTAAAACTGTGTCTTCTGCAATGTTCTTAGGTGCCTAATGTGTAAGAACTTCTGCCTTGAGCAGAAAACTAGATGTCCTTAATGTAACAGGAGAATTAAAAAAGTAGGGTGGGTAAGCACTACTAAAAGCAGTAGTGGGAAGGATTTGTTAGCACGATACCAGGCAAGTGAACAGTCAGATGAGGGAGGGGGGTATCAGCATGGGGGTTACCAATGAGCTCACCAGCCTCTCCTGAGCCACGTTGATTCTTGGCTGTTTCAAATCCCTTGAAGAACCCCTTTACAAGTTTTTGAACATTTTATGCTGTTTAAATCCTGAGGATGGAAAGAGATTTTTTAGATCCATGCCTTTAAATTTGGATGCGTGAGCCATAATGTTACCTGGTTAGATTCTGGGACCCCAAAAAATGCATTTCAGCTTTCACGTTGACCCATTAACCTACCACTTTGTTTCCTAGGGCCTGAATCTGTTGACCTGCTTGACCAGCAGGACATGCTGCAAGAGAAATTTGATATTTTTTAGATTTTTCAGCTTTGGAGGATTAGTGGGATTAAGTCCTGGAGTTTGTCTAGGTTTGAGAAGGCTTTTACAAAACCTATTCTTAATCAGCGATGAGCAAATGAATTGTCAGTCAAATATTTGTACCGTTCAGCAAATTTAATGTTTTGATTTTATCTAATTCAAACAGCCACTGTATTTGATCATTCTGCAGAAGCTAATATGTTGTGTTTGTATTGGAAACTGAATTAGGAGGTGGCAATGTCTCTATAAAAGCCTGAATAAACCAACCATGATACCTGAAAGCGCTTTTTACCAGAAGCGTAAAGTTCACATGCTCAAAACTGACTGAATAATCAAACCACAAAGTATTGTATGAGTGTGTGTATAGAAAAGCCGTGTGCTGCGGTTTTCCCATATGCAAAATGAATAAGCAAATGTTTGTGTAGGTCCATGGTTTACTAGTTTGAATACTTACCCTGAAATATAATGTGCACTGGAGAAGTTTACAGGAACAGTGTAGCTCAGTTAAGAGGAAAATGACTGAACAAAATGGAAGTGGGGTTCCCCCCCCCCCCCCCAAACCAGATATCTCAAGTGTTCTTCCAGAGAAAAATCAACAGGCACCTTGGAAAGAGTTGTGGGACACAGCTGTAACTTTTTCATTTCCAATTATGCAACTTTTATTTTGGTAGAGCAAGTGTGTTTCACTGATAAGAACAACTTCTAAAATATAATTGAATATTTAACTTTTAGTATATGCATAAGTTGGTTTATTATTCCTTCTCAGCCGTAACGTATAACATTTTACATCAGGAATACATTTTTTCAGACCAGGGCTTTTATAATCAAACCTGTTTCACAGTTTAATCTTATCATTATATTACAGTCCAGTACTCTCAACATTTTTATTGTTAATCGGAAGTTGGCAAGATTCAGTATCATGTAGCTCTTCCCTGCTTCAAAAATACAATATCCTGAATCAAAAAATGAAAAAAAAAAAAAAATTCTCTAAGATTAACAATAATTCTAATGAAAAATGAGTCCAGGTGAAAAATGGCACTCTGGTAATCTGACTCAAAGTTATGAAATTCAATGATTTTTGGGAAATGTTATTTTATTGGACAACTAAGTATTAGATTGGTCTGAAATCATAACAATTTCTCTTTCATATATGCTTTTTGCGGCATTCGATTTTATGACTCACTATTAAAAGTGGTAATATTGCAAACCAACCAAACACACACGTTGGCAAAAAACTTTCCTACTATGCGAATTTTCTTTTGACATTATTTTTGCTTACCTTCTCTGTTACTGTTTGTACAACAGGTTTTTTACAACATTTTACTGGTTTGAAAGTTTACAGACAAATTTGCAGACAGGAATTTGTAATGGGCTTCTCGGCTGACTTCGTTAAATAAGTTCTTTCCCGTACATGACTTATTTAGTTCTGATGGCTAACAACTTTTTAAATATATTCGATCCTCCTTAATACAGATAAGCAGTTTTGTTAATACTTGGAAATACTTATGGATAAGAATTAATAGCTTTTTTCTTAGTCTGTCCCAAATTGCTTTAAAAAGGTCAAAATAAAATCAATGGGGATGACAGTATCTTTTTGGCCCTAAATGATTATGACATTTGAGGTGACAGATAGATGATGCAATGCTGATATCAGCTGTAAGTACAGATGTTTCTAACACATTTCTGAACTTTCTGGGTGCTAGGTTAAAACTGTCAGATCACAATAAAAGCTGTTCTGCAACTGAAATGGTGGCACTGCTTCAGACACATAAAGAATCAGTAGTATTGCAATAAATAAAAATCAGATCATTGCTGTAACCATTCTGAGACTTCTAACACTATAGATCTCTCTCCCGTGGGTAGCACCTCCTCAACTGATTACACGTGCTGTTTAAAAACAGTACCAAAAACATATAAATCTCCTGTTATTGTCTACCTACAGGCTGTAAAAAGAAGTCTCTGATGTAGCCTTGATAGTTTGAGACTGGATAACATTCTTCTTTTAAATCCACACTGTCAGCTATAGGAAAGGTTAGTGGGTCATAAAGATACTTTATTAATTAACTGTTAGAGAAGTTATTCCATGCTTTGTTTTTAAGTGCAAATGCAGATATATTTATTGTTATAAGCCGTAGCTGTTACAGATTGTACACTTGATACCTAGGACAAGCGCCATAATCAGTAGAAGCCTTCTGGTGCATTAAATCATGAACATTTTGGCATAGCCTAAAATGTCATTTCTCATTTATCTATGACATTATAAAGGTACAGGTAGTCTAAACGGTTCATTGTAAGCGTCTGTTTTCTTCCTTGGAAAAGCAGTATGTCACTTCAGTATTACTTCTTGATAGGTTTCTGTACCATAAGTTTCAGTGTAGGATTTTAAAAGCTTCAAAGTGACAGAGAAAACAGTTATTTTTTGGTTGACTAAAAGGATGATTTTGGCAAAAAGGGTGACTTTTGACAACTGTAAGTTTGCCCAAACTAAATTCTGTAAAAGTTTTATAGACTGTTAAAGAAACATTTGCTGCTGCAAGAAGCCTCACGTCTGGAATATAATTGGTAGTCATAATCTGACTACCCGTTGCATCTTTCGGTATGAGAATATACATTTGCATTTTTTTCAAGTGTAAAATTGAAAGCTGTAAGTTAAAAGAGAATTTAATATGTCATGCTACAGCTGTGCCATCTAATGGTCTTTTTTGTTTCATTTGCCCAGAGATGCAATGTTTGTGAAACACCCTGCCTTGTCACATGTCAAAGTTCTGTTCAGAAAGCGACAAAGCAAAGTTGGGGGTAAGCACACACACACATATACATATTAATACTTGAGAAAAACAACATTTACCAATGACGAACAGAGATTTTTTTCATTTTTAGTGATGGTTTGAAGAGGTGCTGTCTTGATATCAGTGACTCTGTCTGTAGGACTCTTCAAACTAGAGATCTGCCGCAGCCCTGCTGTCTTAAAGCTAGAACTGTTTGTTTCTACCCAGTCTTCTCAAATTACAGTTGCTCTGATGATGCTTTGGCTTTTTATATACATTAACATACTTGGGATATTTCTTAGTTACCAGAGATTAATTATCAAAAATATCAGACAGAGATTATATTGGCCTAGAGGAAGCTGACTTCAGGCTTTGAAACCTGAATTTACCTGAAGCTTTGATTTCCTCTTCAGGATCATAGAATGGTTTTAGATAGAAGAGACATTTAAGATCATCAAGTACAACCATTAACCTAACACTGACAAGTTCACCACTAAACCATGTCCCTAAATGACACATCTACACGTCTTTTAAATACCTCCAGGGATGGTGACTCAACCGCTTCCCCGGGCAGCTTGTTCCAATGTTTGATAACCCTTTTGGTGAAGATGTTTTTCCTAATATCCAATCTAAATCTCCCCTAGAGCAACTTGGGGCTGTTTCCTCTTGTCCTATCGCCTGTTACTTGGGAGAAGAAACCAATCCCCACCTCGCTACACCCTCCTTTCAGGTAGTTGCAGAGAGCGATAAGGTCTCCCCTCAGCCCCCTTTACTCCAGGCTGAACAACCCCACTTCCCTCAGCCGCTCTTGTGCTCTAGAGCCTTCACCAGCTTTGTTGCCCTTCTCTGGACATGCTGCAGCACCTCAATGTCTTTCTTGTATCGAAGGACCCAAAACTGGACACAGTATTCAAGGTGAGGCCTCACCAGTGTCGCGTACAGGGGGACGATCACTTCCGTAGTCCTGCTGGCCACACTGTTCCTGTTACAGGCCAGGATGCTGTTGGCCTTCTTGGCCACCCGGGCACACCGCTGGGTCATACTCAGTCAGCAGTCGACCAACACCCCCAGGTCCTTTTCTGCCAGACAGCTCTCCAGCCACTCTTCCCCAAGCTTGTAACACTGCGTGGGGTTGTTGCAACCCAAGTGCAGGATCCAGAATGGGGAACACCCTGGACACCCTTATTTATGGTGACCAGGATGAAACAGATGCAGGGCTTTTTCTCTTCTCATGACTGGATGGACTGTTTCTGTATCTATATATATATAAAACTGTAATTAATGTACGTGACATATGCATATAAAATTGTCAAATACAGTTGTAATTTTGTATTCAGTAAAAATATTTTAATCAAAATCTGTATTTAGATATGGTAAGAATTTACAGATATTATGACCATACCATTTTAAGTGAATTGGTAAAATAAGATGTATTTATACTACAATTTAAATAGTAGTCTGATGTGTTGAATGGAATATTTTTACTTACTACGGACAAGTGATGCTACTGAGCGATCTCATCACTTACAAATATCAATAAGATGAAATTTCTTTCATTTAACAAATCAGAATTCAAATTACTTCTATTGTGCTGAATAAACATGGAGCTGGCTGATACTTTATGAGTGATGAGTATGTTCTAGTGGACCTCATTATTCACAAAATATCGATAAACCAAACATTTATTCAGTTCAGCAAACCAGGAGGAAGACTGAACTATGAATTTAAATGATATGAAAATAAAAGGATATAAAATAATGTGTAAGAAACTGCACATAATCGAGAAGAATAATCTCAGCTTTATTCCTTTAAACATGAGATTACTTAATGTTATATTGAATGCCCATTGATTTAAATATTACACAAGTATATGAAGTTAGCCATGCTCCAGGTTCAGCAGGGGCTCTTAACTCCTATTTACATTCCTAACCTCCTGCTGAAACCATGCGATTAGATATTTGAAGTATCAGACTACTTCACATGGTTTCCTATACACATCATTTATTTACCCTTTTGATTTCAGACATAAAATTGTCTTATTACCAACTCCAGGTTTTCAGAAACGCACAAGTCCCCTGCCGAAAGTTATAAAATACCAGTTCTGTGTATTTTTATCGTTCCTTTTTGTTGCAATAGCACATACTTATATACAGCAAGAAGGCCCTTAAGAAAACAGATTTGTCTCAAAGGAACTGAAATAATGCTATATCTCTTGTCTGACCAACCACTACGCAGTTCAAAATGTATTACATACTAACCTGCATACAGAAATGCTGGAAAAGATTAGCTTATTAAAAAAAGTTCTGATGGAAAGATGATTACCCTCAAATAGCTAATTTCCTTCTTGTTATTACAATACATTTTGGTAAAGAGCTCAGGATGTCCACATATACTTTTAAAAATCTTTGCTTATCAACAACTTCTTCCACCCTCTTGATTTATATTTTCAATACTGTAATAGGGAAGAAGAGCTGCAAGGCTTAAGGGCTGAGTCTGAGTGCTGAGTGTGGTGGAACTTTTGATCTTCCCTTGGCTCAGTGCTCCTGACCTATTTGCATTTCAATGGCAGGTAATAACACTTTTATTTCCCACAGTTGCTGGTTATGCCCACTTCGCCCTCTCTGTCCGAGTCCTACCTGCTTTAGTAATAACATTAATAAAGCTCTCCGTCTTTGATGCTGTTGTATGGCTAAAAACACAATCTTCAAATGCATTTCAGTCTGATGAGAAGTGGCTTGCTGGCTGGTTTCAAAAAAGAAAAGGGCTGTTAACTAGCAATAAGGAGAGAAATAAAAAACTGTTTGGACAAATGTTTCTTTTGCAACCCACAGACTAAAGTTTCCTCAATTACATTTTGCTCTTGTCTTTTACCAATATTGCAAAACACTGTATCACTTATGTTCTAGATAAAATATTGATGTTTCTACCTACATATAACAAGTTTGGGTTGTTTTTTTTTTGATTTTGCAGTTTTAGTTTGACCTAGTCTAACTATAGCTTAGGAGAAGAAGATGTGAGATCTCTAATATCCTTAAGACTATTTTTTTCTAATTTTCCTTATACTTACGCTGGGGTTGAATCTCTTCTGTGTACTTAAGCTGTGGCTTCATCTGTTCACACATAATTCACTCTTGCGGCTCTGGTCACATATTTCCATAAAGCTATCCTTTAATATATTAAGGATATGAATCATCATGTTTAAGCAAATCCAAAAGAAGGAGAAATCATTTAATAATAAAACAACAATAACATCAACTAACATAAAATGACTTTGTAATGCTTCAGCAGCCCCATCTCTCCACTATCAATATAACAAGATAAAGGGAAATTGGAGTCGTGAATTATTCCATTTTTCAAATACGTCCTATGAAAAACTAACCCTGGAACCTGATTATAAGTTAAAAAGAAAATAAATTAGATTGTAACACATTAATGTGTATCACATTTTGCAGTCAGGTCAAGAGCAAGAAAGAGCAAACTGATTTTTATTTTTTTTTCTATATATCAAACATTCCTCATAGATTTTTCTGTATGTGCTTACCTGATAAATCCTTTCATCCACAGTTCTGCGGATGCAAGAATAACTACAGATCTGGAAGATATGGACAATATGGAAAAAATAAATACATTTTGGTTTTAGCTTACATTTAGATGAATGGGCACGCAGGAAGGAAAAGGTTTGCAACCTAAGTTTAAGTTAGAAAAACAAAGGCATACATGAAATGCAGTTCATAAGAGACACCAGGATTAACAGCAAGCATCGTATATTATTACTAGAAGAAAGTGAAAGAAAATGTTCGTCCAGTACTTGAGAAAATTATCAGCAAGCAGTGCCAATGAAAGCTGATTATTTAATTTTCAGTTCCCACTAAAAAAAATATCTCATTAGCACAGTTGCTATTGCTTAGCAGAAGAAAGATCTCAGGCCTGTAAATACAAAGAAACAAGTTGCAGAAAACTCAAGTGGGTGCTGTCGAACTCCCGGAGCCCCATCAGTTTCATCCTAGGGTGCTGGGAAGTTCTCAGGACCTGAGTGGGCACAGCCCTGTGTTGTCCTGTCTTGACGTGGTGCTTTGAGCAGCAGGTGGGACTGGAGACCTCCCAAGGTCCCTCCCAGCCCAGGGTATCCTAGATCCTGCCCAGCGCCTGTGATTTTACTGGGCCCCCTTTGGAGAACTGCAACGATACAGGTTAACTGAGTAGAGCCTATAGAATAGCTGAGATGAAAGAAATGGCTAAAAAAAATGATCTAGAAGGTAAGATTGAATAAATCAAGGATGTTAGGGCTAGTAAAAAGGGAAATGTCTCACGTTCTCTCACTTTAGATGCTGCTTCTAACAGTAGAGCCACACCAAAATCTGCAATCAGTTGACACGTTTTGTAGAACGACAATAGGAAAACCATCCTCTTCTTCAGCTCCTGAAAGGTGTTTCATTAAAACAAAAAAAACCCAACACACACACACACACACACAAAAAAAAAACCAAACGCAACCAAAAAAGCACATTTGATATATAAGTGCAATAACTGAGAATACTCTGCTGCTTTTTTTCCCCTCATTGGCAGATTCTCTAAATTCTCCAAACTCTGACATGCCTCCTTGTTTCTTAACAATTTGTTTATTAATTTCTCATCTAAATGTTTACTCCATGTGCGTTCTAAAACAAGGATTTGTAATATTGCTTGTAATAAAATGTATACTCTCTTGGTTATGCACAAAACCCCTTTTCGTTTATTTCAGTGAGAGACAGTATATTATGTTAAAGGTCTCTTTGGGTTTTGAGGAGCAAGGGATGACATTCTTGTAGAGGAAAGTCAAGTGATTCAAGTAGCAATGTTTGATGGCTGTAAATCCTCCTGAGCAGGCAGCTCGGCAGCCAGCCTGTGAGGAAACAAGGAATGATGGATTTGGAGAACAGGCAGGGAAAGGAGCAACAGATGGGCAGCAGCGTCAGTGGCTTCACCGGAGACCATCGCTTCCCTTTTTTTCACTGTCGGATCACACATTAAGGATGTTAAGATGGAGACAGGATTATATTCTTTTAAGCCTAAGGTCTGCAATCATTTCTAGCTGTCCAGTGGCCACTAAAAGAGTCTCTGTGGCTCTTCCCATTTCAGTGCACGGTACAAAGGGAGTCGCTCCAGTTCTGCTCACAAGTTAAAACTCAAATATTGTGAGCCATCACTCCAATTAATTTGCCTTCATAAGATAATCCTCTTGAACACAAGTTGTTTGAGTTTCTACGGTCACCACTCAAGCCAGGTGAAAATGATAATTCTCTGAGAAATGCTGTGTTATTATCGTTCGGTGTAGAATTAGGCTCCTTACTCAGCCCGGAAAATTATGCTGCTGGAAAGTAACCGTAAGTGTGTCTGATTGAAAGCTGGAATTAAAAAGTGACGGGAACATAGCTGCAAATGTGCTAGCATGACAAAGTTAAAGTGATGTTTGACATCCTGAGTTTACCAATACCTAAGAGAATGACTAAAAAAAAAGGGGGAGCTAAACCAGCTGAAAGAAATGGGTTGACAAGAAGAATAGGTGCTGCTTCCATGAAGGAACAAAATGTGAAGGGCAGGGTTTTTTTTTTTCTTTTTTTTCTTTCCCTTCTTTTTTTTCCATAGGTGTCTAGCATATGCTTTGTAAGTTATAGAAAATAGCGCAAGGGGATTTTATATTCCCCCGTACGATGCTGGTCTAGACCCTGGCAAGCTCTCAGTGGAAGATAAAGATTAAGTTAAATTTTTTCAAGACTCTTAGGATTTGACCGAGACCCCCTTAATATGCTCAGTTTGCTGTTAGAATTAATTGCTGGCAACCTTGAATCTCTTACATACTGATTAGTCTTTTCTACTAGACTGTCGGCTTTGCTGCAGCCTCAAAGTGGAAACTTCACGTTCTATTTTCTGTTCCTTTTTCTTTAATATGGTCTTAAATAATAGCCAGTGACTGCTGGTTTTGTCAGTCGCTGCCTCAACATTAAAAAAAAAAAAAAGAAAATCTCTTAGAATGATAAACGTTACTGTAGAAAAGGCTTTGCTAGTTAAAGAGGACAACGCGACTGTGTGTGAATGACATTCTTAGAGTGGGATTCAGTGCCTGAATCTTAGGAAACGAGAGAAACGAAGAGCTACTGACTTAGGGCTGGTGTGGTGAAACAGCCTCGCTCTGCCGACGTACAGCATTACATATGTAAGTGCTCGTGAATAAGTGATGGTTCTGTGTGCAAGGCTTGTGCTCCGCTTTAATCTTCGGTTAGAGTTCTCCTCTTGTTCTGAGTCTCCACAGAGAGAGGCATTTAAATTCCAGCAGCTGGAAAACCACCCTCGGGTCACTTCAAACAGCAGCTGTGCTGAAACATGCCTACAGAGACTGGTTTTGTAGGCGTATGTATAGGCATATTGCACAGATTGCATATGTATATATCTACGACGCATCTACACATGTGCTTAAACCCCCCATCCCTTCGTTGCTGTGTATGAATTTCTGTACATAAGCAATAATCAATCCCTATTAAAAGTAAATTCAGATATTTCTGGGAAATATCTGCTGAGGTTTTTCTGGTTCTGCTCGAGTACGAGCAGAATGCTGAGAGTTCATATGGCTTATACGTACAAATGGCTTTGAACACATTGGGTTATTTTTGCTTATATTCATATACAATTGATTTTGTTCTGTAGATTATGGGGGAAAACCATGCATAATTGTATTCAGCTATATGAAGTGATTATCATTTGACAATCTAGACTGTAGAATTATGTGGTGGTGGCATAAATTTAAATATTAAGACTTTTAAAAATAGATTTACCCTGCTCCTTGAGGATTGTGAGTACTGAGTGCGACACAGTGTATACCACTGTAATATTATTGGAATCAGTATGACATTGCTTAATGCTGAACCCACTCTAAGAAGGAAATCTGAGCATCAGTCCCCTATTACCAGCTTCATGCTGTATTTTGAAGAAACAGTGAATAGGCCGTAGTAGAGGAACTAACTGCATGCAGAACAAGAAGTAAAAAAAAAAAAAAACAAACCACATCAATACTCAAAGACGAAAGAATGTTTGGAGAAAAATAAAAAATTATTGGAGGAGAAGATTAATAAGACTTGTTAGAGAAATAGGGATCTGCCATTGTCATTGGTATTTCTTGGGCACTTACTACGCAGTAAGCTTCAAACTAATGCTGTGCTTACAAAGACAGAGAGGAAACGTCAGGAACTGGCTTCTGTTTCTTCATAATTCCTCTGTTCTCATGTTTATTTTACACACATAGGGATTTGTTTGTTTATTTTATTTTCTGTATTTGCATTGGGATGGATAGTGTTATATTTAAACCACTAAGAAGGAATGAAGACCATGTAAGGGCCACATAAAAGAACTGACCTATGAAAATGAGAAAGAAATATTTCTCTTTTTCCAAGAGATTATCACCCAGAACAAAGATATGAAATTAAAGGATGGAGAAATTGGGCAGATGTCAGGAAGTCTTCAACAGTGTGAGAAGACCCAGTGTCTGAATAATTGCTTTTGTGTGCTACCAGGACCAAATCATAGAATTATACAATGGCTTAGGTTGGAAGGAACCTTAAGGATCATCCAGTTCCACCCCCCTGCCATGGGCAGGGACACCTCCCACTAGACCAGGCTGCTCAAAGCCCCATCCAGCCTGGCCTTGGACACCTCCAGGGATGGGGTATCCAAAACTTCTCTGGGCAACCTGTGCCAGTGTCTCACCATCCTCACAGTAAAGAATTTCTTCCTGATATCTAATCTAAATCTCCCCCTTTCAGTTGAAAGCCATTACCCCTTGTCCTGTCACTATGTGCCCTTGTAAAAAGTCCATCCCCTTCTTTCCTGTAGGCCTGCTTTAAGTGCTGAAAGGCCACTATAAGGTCTCTCTGGAGCCTTCTCCAGGCTGAACAACCCCAACTCTCTCAGCCTGTCTTTATAGGAGAGGTGCTCCAGCCTGTTGATCATCTTCGTGGCCCTCCTCTTGCTTCAACAGGTCCGTGTACTTATGCTGGGAGCCCGAGAGCTGGCTGCAGTGCTCCTGGTGGGGTCTCACGAGAGCAGAGTAGAGGGGGAGAATTTCCTCCCTTGACCTGCTGGCCGTGTTTCTTCTGATGCAGCCCAGGACACGGTTGGTGTTCTGGGCCAGATCTTCAAAACTGTTTGTCATCTTCTTTTGCAATTTTTTATAAAAAAAAGAAGAAAAAAGGTAAGACTGAAGTGGGAATTTTATATGTGTTTTGAGGTTATGAGGAAAGTTACCAAAGGCCCCAATTTAAAGATTTCAGCACTGCGAACAAGAAATGAAACGTTACAAGATTTATGAGGGGTTGGAGTTCAGTGAATGTGTGTCTTAAGAAATGACTTGCATTTTAATGAAGTGTATTACACTGGAGAGGCAATAGCTTGGTTATCCTTTCTGAACAATGACTTTGTGTGCAGCTGTCAAAGAGAGCTCATTATACCAAAGACGTTATAATTCAGCTCTATAGATTGATACGATGGCCTCCAATTCATGGTATGCTTCTAAAGGCAGTGGGACCAGCAGTGAGGGGCATCCAAAATGGTAATTACTTGCGGGAAATAGCTTCATGGTTTCAGCTTTCAATTCAAAGGGCTTTTTTCAAGAACTTTTAACTCGGTCTGTGACCTAAACCTCAAGGCTGCCCTACAGCTTTGCACAGCAGCTAAAAAATTTTTAGTCTCTCCTATCGTACAGATTGAGAGAATGCTTTTAACACGTTGCCTCTGAAGCAGCAGTTAGTAATTTGTATTACCTTTGTAAATATTGTGGGCTTGTTTCTTTACATGTTTTTTCCTGGCTCATAGAATTTCTTACTGCTTTCTTTGCTTGCTTGTTTCAGCAGTAAATGTTGATTTGCTAAACTTTAGTCTTAAAATCAAGTTAAACTTCTGCTTTTGTTTTTCTGGTGGGTTTTATTTGTTTGCTTGTTTGTTTTTTTAAGGGAATTTCTCTAAAAAATATTTTTCCCTCTGTTGATGCTGTTGCCAGCCAGGAGATTTTGCTTGCTGGAATTTTTTTTCTATTTGTGCTCGGATTGATCACCAACTATTTCTGCTTTCTGAGCAGACACCCGCAGCTGTGTTGTATATGAAACTATGAAGATCTTCCCATTGACGCCTCTGTTTCATGCACATATATGTTTCCAAAGAAGAGCTATCCTCCAAGCCTTAGGCTAGCAAACAAATTTATCACAGTGATATTCCCTGTAAAATAATGCTGTAGAAAAAGAGTATATACAAGATTAAATGAAACACGACTTGAAATTCTGATACGTATTCATAGTTCTGAGGTTTTGTTTATTCATTCAGATTTATTCTTTTTATAGCAGCATCCTGCCGGGATTTTTTTACCTCCTACATCAAGGAGTTAAATGAAAATCCTACAACCACAGAACAAAACCAAGCTTAGTTCATATGTTAATGAGTCAGGATAATTGCAGCTTTCCCTAGGTAATCTGGGTGTCAATTATTCATGAACCATTGACAGCAGACATGACATTTCCAACTGACAGCTTTCAGTCGTTTTGTTTACAAGTATGAAATGCTTAAGTATGAAACGTTAGTTAGGAGTTAAGCATTGTGATTTTTATTTTTTTTTCAGGAAAGACAGAAAAATAGGAAAAGAAAAAAAATGGAGATACAGTGAATTTTCCTCATAAAGTACAGAAGGGGAGCCTAGTTCTGCCAGTAACTTTCACAGCATTGTTGGAATGAAGCTATTGCTCAGGTATTGGGATCCGTGGAGCTCCAAAATCTGCGCTGAGCCCAGGTAACAATATTATGTCCCATCCTGGCACATAGGTAGTGCTATGCCATGATAAGGGGAAGGAACCATGTTTTGCTTCCCATCCCTTCAGTGCTTGTTCCCACATGTGTATCCCACATATATCCCATACGTGATATGCAAGAGTGCGTATCACATAGAAGGCATGTCTGGTGAACAGCACCAGGCTCGCTGCTTCATTTCTGTCCTTTGCTCCACACCCCTTTATACTTGAAAAAAAAAACCCCTAACAACAATATTCGCAGCTTTCCCTTTTGTGAAACTGGACTCCCCTGACTTAAAAAGCTGCATGGAAGTGAAATGCAGACTTTGCAACCTGCAATATATAGATTCTCTTGATAAAACTTACATTTTGCCCACTAAAAGTTAAATCCCTGTGTATCTTTAAGTGTCTTTGAAACTGTCGTATTTTATGACTGCTGTTCTTACATCTGTGAAGACATTAGAATATTTTCCAATACTAGCACCCTAATTGAAATTAATTGACAATAATACAATAGGGAACAAGTTTTTAAAGGCATTTAAGTGCCTAAAGATGCAGATAGGTACTTAGTGAGGTTTTTCAAAAGATTCTACGCACCTGACTCCCATTATGAAAAAGTTTCAGGAGTCTCAGTCCATTAATAAGCTATTTTAGTTTTTCAGCCCTCATACTAATTTTGAGATAATGACTATTTAAGAAAATGCTCACCCAGGCTGAGCATTTACATTTTTTCTAACCAAGTTATTTTTCATTTAAATACATCCATTTCTTAGCATAGCGTTACAGAGATTGTTGAATTCTTTTTGTGAAATAAAAGGACTGGCAAGGCATAGCGGAAGAACTGGCTTTTAATAATGATTAGGGTTCATTGAGCAATTGAAGTGGTTGATTTTTAGGGTGCATCAAAACTCAACGTACAATACCACATTTCCAGAAATCCAGTCTCAATTAAAGCGCAGCACCCAAGACGTGGACTCAATTCTCCATACTCTTTTAGCTCATCTCCCCATATTAACTCAAATCTTGCAGTTTCCACTCATAATTCACTCACCTAATTCTGCATGGTTGACAAACTCTGGTAGCCCGTATTGACGCTGGTCCCTCTGGACTCTTGCTGCTTCTCCAGTTTCAAGACGTATTACTCTTCCACTTCATCATTTAATTGACAATGTTCAGTTGTGAGGTTGAAGAGAGATATGCGTACTCTACCAAAAGCAATGCGATTTTAATACTGTTAATTATTATTGTCAAATTGTCCATACTCATATAATCTTGTATTGTGTGTTTAAAATGTGTTATTTTTCACGTCTTTTTTTTTTTTTTAAATTCAAAGAAGTAGGTAGATTTGGGGTTCTGTTTTATGGGGGAAGGTTTTAGCATAATTACTTACATGAAAACAATCTTTCATTTTTACTAGACAATAAGTTGCAGGCAGCGACAAATTTTTTAAATTGTTTAAATTAATGCCTTTGAATTAAAATAATTTAGACAGACTAGACAGTAAAATACTCTAAAAACATCTCTTCCAAAGCCTCAGACACGCTTCTTTCTTTTAACCGTCTCTGGTTTTATCTGAAACCATTTGTGTCGTTTAGCAAACATGGATGCACTGGAGGACTTATTCTTGCCTGGCAATGTGCTCATAAAAGTCCCTCTTGTATCACTGGAACATGCAGCAAGAAAATCAAAACTGATTCATGGCACATATGGATTAAATATATGTCCCTTAGCACCCTCTTACTATTTTTACATGTATACGGAGGTGTTTTTAGTCTCAGCTTTCATGCTGATTCGCCTTTTGAAGGTGGAAGGGGGGAGAGGAGGGGAAGGGTCCTCGCGTGGGTTTTGCAGGTTTTTAGATCATTTGTGTCTCAAGCTGTTGTTGCAGTATACTGCAGCTTAAACCACCATTGCCAGATACAGGAAAGCAGCGATTTTATGAAACCTCAATTAAAATGCCGAGGGAAATAACGTGCCATGCTAGAAAACTCAAAATATATTAATGTTGATAAAACGAACTGTTTTCCTTGACTTCTGGTATTGATTGAGTGACTTCTAAACCACTTGATAGTCTAAAAGTATTTCAAATAAAAGGCAAACATGACCTTTTGCCATGATTATGCTCCCCAGACAGTTATTCCTGTTTGCATGCACAGACAAGCAGATACTGTACTGACTTTTAAAGATCTTCCACAGATACTGCAAAAAAAGGTAAAATTTCCTGTTCTAAACTAGATAATAACATTCAAAGCATCCCAAAAGACAAGTGAGCAACAGAATTTTTACTTGGAAAAGTTTCATCTCTCAAGTATAAAGCAAAACTAAGAAGTATGAAAAAACAGATCAAAGGAAACTGTTTATTTTATTTCACTTTCTGAGCAAACGGTCTGTGATTAATTCTGCCATATGAATATCTACTATCACCTTCCCAAAACTGGGAGAAAAGTTGGCCTTTTTTCACAAGAGTCCCCATTTTTTAAATAAACTGTATCCAATAGCACTTGCTTAAGAGTTTTTATAATTGCTTTCTAACTATTATGAAACGGTAATGCATAATAGGTAACTCCCTTTTGTTAGATTATTGTCCAGTCACGGTGATAATTTCTGATGACTACCTATTGCTAAATTTGCTCGGAATTTCAGTTCATGGATAAGGTACCACAGGAGATTTCTAAAGCTGATTTTCTGTTTCAGTCCTTGCCTTTTATTTTACAGAGTGTCATTAAAGAGATTGAGCTTTTCACAGGAGCCTATGCTCACCTCCATGGACAGAACACTTACGGTACCCACACAGCCCTCAAACTTGTCCACAGTTCTAACAAAAGTATTGAAATAGATATATGGGGCTTCTGAGATGTTCTTCATTAACACATTTTTCTCCTGCTCTCCAAAAAAGAGGTCAGGTTATTGTTGCTGACCAAGTAAAGTATTGTACAGACATTGTTGCTACAGTGTCCAGAAGAAAGGGTGAAGCCTTGAAAATAAAAAGGAAAAACTAAGTAAATCTAATGGTCATTTTGAAAAGAAAAAATGCGTTTTGCAAATCAAAATGATTAATTTGTCATTCTCTTGGAAAATCAGTCAGAGCAAGGGACTCAAAACTTAAGCTAAACAGAACGGAGAAAGCTACAAAATAGCTTAAGCTAAAATAACCTTTCATTTTGTGTTATTCTTTTTTATAACAACAATAAATGACTGGCTTCGTCGTAAAAGGTAGCTTTATTATTTAACATAGCAAATATTGATATTGTAGAAAGTTGCGAATCAGTTTGAAAAACACTGACACTGCTCAATTGACATTTTCTGTTTACTAATCTGAGCTGAACAATAGCTCTTCCATTATGGATGTCTGAAGGCAGTTTTATACTGGTAGGTTTCATCTTTGCATCTAAATATAACAGTGTTGAGCACTTTGCGAAATCAGAGCCGCTTTGGTCAGGTCGGCTGTGAAAGGTTTTCTGTGACCTGGCGTTCGCGAATCAGTGCCTTTCGGGGCAGTCCCAGCCTGGCCACGCACTGGTGCGTAACGCTGAAGAACTTTTTTCAGGTGTCGTATGCGTCAGTGGAGATGAGTAGCAGAGAAATTGCTTCTATACAGCAGTAACTGCTCAAGAGCAAATTTTAAGGATCCCTCTAAGCAATTAGAAACGTTCTTTAACCCCTAAGGAACACAACTGAGAAGGAAAAGGGGAGATGGGAGAGGGATATCCACACAGTCCAGGCACTGAGCATCAGCAGTAGCTGGGGGCTGTTTCTTGGCATTTGCACCGTCCTGAATATATACATGCAGAAAGACACAGAATCACTTTCCTTTCCATCCCTTTTAAGGAAACACACACTCATTTCAACTGGGCTTTCAATTTTTGTCTCAGAAGAATGAAACCGCTATCAGTTGTGAATATCTCATTTAGGCTATGCTTGTGTTGAATCTGTATCAGATGCCAGATCTGCTAGTGAAGACATATATACCTATGTTAATTTTACAACACTAGTATCATCATGTAATAGTGTGGTTGAGACCAAAGCAGAAATTCCTTATTCAACAGAGGGGACCATGGTTAGAACGGTGGGATCAGACCCAAACAACAACAGCGTGTTAGCAAAGTTACCGGTTTTAAGTGCAGGTAAGGGATGATAGGGAGACTTGGTGTGGCCTTGGCAAGCCATGCTGCAATCCATAATATATATGTGTGTATTGTAAACACCAAAAAGATGCATGCCGGAATCCCGCATCCTTCAACTCTGGATACAGGCCTGATTGCCAACGAGTCCATGCAGGAAAGCACTTTTCTTTGGAAGAGGAGGCTGTAGGGACGGCCCCATCCATCTTGTACATGGGTCAGGTAAAACACACCCCGAGGCTGTCAGTGCGCTTTGATTCATGAATCAATCAGATTTTTGTCTGTCTTTTCTATTAAAGCTCCTATTTCAGCACAACACTTAACCACTCTGAAGTCTCTTCTTCTGGTCCATTCCTGTTCAGCAAATCATTTGTTCGTGTTTAACGTATACTTTTGTGACACTTTGCCTTCAGTAGGAAATTCGGCTGAAGTGAAGATATATTTATCTGCTTAGCCTTAGGGCTTATCTCTGAAGTGACAATGAAGTAAGTGAGGAAGTGCAACACGTTACTTATTCCATATCAATTCCCCACGTGAACTTTTAAAGTGTGCAATAACCCTTTCTGAGTAAGCATTAGTGCTGTGTACCTCTTCTACCGTACTGTCCGCTAACCCTGTGGGTCACCTCTCGTGTTCTCTGGTAAAGAAATATCCCTTTACCTGTGTCCCCAGAGCACCTCTCATCATAACCAAAAATTTTTAATCAATTCTATAAACATAGCATTCATATTATAGCGTGCAGCTATTACATATTTTATTGTATATTAATTTTATGTTATGTCATGCTATTATAGATTTTAAAAAGTCAGAATCATTAAACAACAAGATAGTTTTTAAAATTCATATCGGATTATAATTTCACAGTTCTAGTGCAAATATATTCTTACCTGTTGTTTCCCTTTGTAATTTCAGAGGGTTTTAAGATGTTAGAAAAACAAGACCCAACAAAATTATAATACTTGTGCCCAATATATAGTTATAAATGATAAGGAACTAATGCTTAGTTTTCCCAAACCAGCCGATTTTTTTTAATGATTCATAAAATAGCAGATCTCTACTAATTAATATATGGCTCAATGTTCTTTAATGAATGTTGTGTGCACGTGCTTACCCCTCACGGAGAGCTTGGAACTGGCTGCCGTTGTGCATTGGCCATTTGAAGTCGCTCAGATGGGTTTGATTCCTTGGTTGGAGGTGGAAATGCAGAACGTGCTTTCTGCTAGGACCTGCACCTGAAGAAATCTGGTGTTTTCTGATTTACTTTCTTTCACTGAATTCACCCATGTGTTTATACGAGGCAAAAAGATGTGGAGAAACCCCAGTCGTCGACCAGATTTCTGTCACCCATGTGAAGACAGTACTTCTGGGTACAGAAATACCAGCTCACGGCGTAAGCGTATCTGTTTCTTAGCTTTCCTGTTCCAGAACTAGGTTTCCAATAAGATTGAGATTTCTGACAATACAATATGCTGTTCCGAAGAAGTATTAAAAAAAAAAAAAACATGAAAAAGCAAAATGTACTTTACTGATCCTGTTAAATCAATGACAAAACTCCCATTCATTTCAGGAATAAATTGTTAACCCACAGTGACCCCACAATAGCTCTAATTGTCTGCAAGCTGAAAGATTTTCTAATATGCTACTTTAAGCCTATCACATCAGGTCCTAATGTCCGACTATAAATAAAAACCACATTTTAAAGTCCATAATTATATGTTTGTTCAGATTTCAGCAATAGGTCAAGGAAATTTATCTGCATTCTATAAAGCCTCTGCATTACGTGCACTGTAAAATGTCAGAAAATTTAAGGAGTTCTTAGTTATTATCTCTTTTGGTTCCTTTTAGATACACATGATAAGTATTTAAATAATATTTAAATAGTATTATAGAAAACCAAAATAATTTAATAAAAAAGAAGTCAGCAAAATTCCAAAGGAAATTGGATTTTGCATAGCAACATCTACAAGTAAACAAGAAATGGCTTAAGCAATCGTTTGCATCTCAAATAAAAAGGAAATGTATGGATTGGCTTTAATTTCAGGCTTTTAAAATTCCTTTTTCTTTCCATTTTGTTCCATTACATGATACCACAGAGTTGCAACCCATCGCTTTTTTTTACCTGCTTCTCACTTTGCCATTTCGCTTCCTTCCCTTCCTTTCTTCTGTTGGCTTTCATTCATATTGTCACACCTTCCTCCTCCTTTTGTTTTTCCTTCTTTCCCCAATGTGATTTGCTCTCTGTGTTTTAGCACATAAATCATTTACACCTGCGAAGTAGTCCTTCTCTGGTAAATCTCATTCATGGTCCAGTTTTATAAGCTCTTTCCAGTAGTTTTGTGCAGGTTATGCTTGTTCTCATTTATGTGTAGCTTCTTTGCAGCTGACCTTCATGATCACCTGAGTCCACGCGATACGTTATTGCAGGGAAAGCAGTAAGCCCAGCGACAACTCCCGATGTCAGTTCCCCTCCGCTTTTGCTGTCAGGAGCTCGCATTAAGGAACCATTATTTTTTTTAAAGTGGTAATTACTGAGCGGTGAGTACAGAAAAACAAAACGGTTGTTGTGAATTGCTTAGTTAACTATACTTTGAAATGAAATTCTAAGTTTTTTGCACTATAAACATTTCATTTCTTTGCCAGTGAAAAGCGGATCATTTTAGAGATAGTAGCGACTGTAGCTTTACCTCCGGTGCCCTGGGCTGCCGGGCGATGACGATCAAAGCGCAGGCCAATGGGCAGCAGGGCATTCCCATCTGCTGTTTCTACTCCTGACACTTCATCCTTCTCTGTACCCACAGCTGCACTAGCGGAGTTATGTAGGGAGATGGACCACAGGCCTGATTTGCATGTGAGGGAGAGAAAAAAAAAAAAATATATATTTTCAGTCTCAGCATGTTCCTGATCAAGCTTAAGATGAAGAAACATGACTACTGGTGCTGGCAAAGCACAGGGATGGGCATGTGTACCTGAGGACTGGGGAGAAGAGAAGGCAAGACACTAAGCAGATGCCCACCACTGTGTCAGGTCAGGGTGATCATAAAACCTCAGCATTAGGTGACATGTTAGGAAGCCATAAAAATGCAGTATCACCATGGCATAATTTGTATCCACATATAAAGTATCTTAACACGCGCTTAATATCGCCAGCAGTATTCAGAAAGTGACAAAACTGAGAAACTGGAGCAGGATGCTCGTCGTGCATCCTCTTGCTGTGTGGCTGTGAAGGAGTAAACCACCCTGACACAATCAGTCACAGTACTTCATCCGAGAGACAGTATTTCCTGAAACATCTGTCATCTGCTGTAATTGACTTAGGAAGTGTTCCTGCTTTATTTCACTGTTTGGCTAAATGGATTAGCTGAAGCTAGTACTGAAGGGTGAGCAACCTGCTCCTTGCACCCCCCTCTGAGGTTTGGTATGGAATATAAACACTGGTTTTAATATCAAGTTGCATCAATACCTTGTTTAGAAGTTCCTCCAAAAAAAAAGAAAAGTATTCTTTCATCATGCTAGTATTTTTAAAATATTTGTAAAGCTTTCACTTAAATTGAATAATGGCTTGTCTTCTTATGGCGTTGTGAAGTACTTCCTTCAATGTAAATCATCTGGAATAGATGACCTTATTTGACTTGTGTGGTTCCTAAGCGACTTCGCACTCCAGCGGTAAAACAGATTACGTACTCCACAGTTTCCTGGCTTTGGAAATGGAATCATTGTACCTTTGACTAGAACCACGCTCATGCTTTAGACTCTCATCACCGAAGGAAGCTTTCTAGAATGCTTTTCTCTGCACTCCACATGCAAGTCCTTCTGCTCTAGTACCAGCTCTCTGGGGATGTCAGCCAATTTAAGGCAGAATAATTTTCTAAATGAATGCAATTCAGACACGCTAAACTGTCAGCGGTGCTATAGTTTAAATCAAATTCATTGTTGATTCCTAAGTTTTTACTTTACTGTTCCATAGAGCATAATCTTGGTTTATTCACCAGAAGCTTCATAATGCAAGAAACTTGAGTAGCTGGAGCACATCTGAAACAGCCCTTGGTAAACACAAAAACCTGCAACCTCTGTTTTATCGTCACTCATATGTCTCTGCCGTTACTTCACAGGCGTGTTGATGAACAAGCACCACAGTTGGTAAGACATTTGGCCACACTAAAAGGTTGGTCTTTTGTGCCTGTGTGAATTGCAGTGGCCATAGAAAACCTCCCGTGCTGGCATTCCGCTTCAGGTTTTAATGCTTTACAGAAGTGCAAATGGCAGCATAAGATAAAGCAAATATGAATGAGCTGTGAAATTACAGAAACTGTTGGATTCGTATCTTGTGAAATGATTTTTAAATTCCTCTTGGATCAAATACGAAATATGCTAAACAAATTTTAGGATTTCCACATTTGGTGGTTGCAAAAAAATAAAATATCTGTTAAGATGCTAGCAATATAATGCTATTATCATATGTATTGAGGCTATGTGACAAATAAGCATAGTTCCAGAAAAGAGGATTGAAAAGTAGTGTGGGGGGTTTTTTCAGCTAAAACCTCACCTTCTTTTCTAATAAATTTTAAATTAACCCACAGTGAAATTGTATTTTCTGTCAGCTGCTTGTCAGTACAAATTTGAAAAGGGGGGGGGGGGGGGTCTGTCTATATGTGACTTGCCTGTGAGAAGGGATAATTTTGATCTGTGAAGTGAATGCTCAGCAAGATCAATTCTGCCAATTACGATGGCAAGCGTATTATCCAAACTTGCAAATATTTACTATCTCTGAGTATTTCTGGCTGGATTATTCTATTCTAATAAGAAACTTATGCATAATAAAATGTTTTGTTTTCTGACTTTGCTCTGCTCTATCAGCGACGGATTAGGTTGTAAGCTGAAGTAAATTAGCACCAGAGGTTTTTTACAGTGACTGACACAAGAACAGGTACAAGTCCAATATTTGATTCCTTTTATTGTCACTTTGAGGCCTGTACGCATAGCCAAAGTTTTATACGCAACTGGACAAGAGTTTTAATTCTCCATTGCTGCTTTTACAAGGTGATCTGACAGCTGAAAACATCAATGCTTTAAGGGATTTCTTTGGCGATTAGAACTCTTTTACCTAAACTTCATCACAGTTTAAAGGAAGCTTAAGATCTAGCAAGAGCAAGACAACTCCGCAGCTTCAAAGGGCGGTTTTGCAAGCCTGCATACCAAACAGCCAGCTCACCCCTGCCACCGATAACCTTGGAGGAACAAAGCTGTACCTGATTTACCTGGCAGCTGGGTCAAGACAGCAGCTGGGAAGTCACAGTCCTCTCACAGCGCTAGAGAATTTTTGTTTCAAATGAAGCGCAAGTCAAGCATGCCTCGCAGTTTCATTCATATTGAAATAAATTGCGCCATTATTCAGCTTGGAAACAAAAGGTTCAGTATCTGTGTGTGCGTATTTTTTAACCTGTATGTATATTAACTATGATGAAAATGAGAAAGTTCTTACTGAAGAGGTACTGGTGCAAAAGGAGAGGCACAAACATTAACTTCTAAAGGTTTCTTTCCCTCCATGGTCAAGACAAACATTTGTCTCTGAGGCTATAGAGTTTTCTTCATAAGCTTTCTGAATATTTTATTTGATATATATATAGAAAACAATTGCTTTATCAGAATAAACAGACCACTTATATACTGTGCTAAATGAACCTGAGTTTTTCTGACCCTTTGTGAATAATTCAAGGCTGTTGACCTCTTGTTCTTTCTCTCAAGAAAACTTTTACTTTCATTCAGTCTCTTTCTATTTCTTTGATTCTATGTTTCCTTTGTTTTTTCTGTCCAGTGCTACATCTGAGTTCTGGCTGGAGTGTGAGAATAGAAAAGGACCTGCTCTGAGGCTAGCAGCAAATTAATATTTTCGTAATGTAAACTGGCATAGAAAAGACTAAGAAGAGATACCAAAATCACAAATACCAGTCGAGGGTCAGCTATAGACAGAAAATGATTTGAAATGGTTTTCTGTATGTAGTTGTGTAGAACAGTAAATGCAAACATGTTTATAGAATCCGTACAAAGTGCAAAATTCCAACGTAAAATTATTGCTACTCAGTTCTTAAACTTCAACGTGGACTTTCATATAACATGTTTCAACATGTCAAAGGCTGTTAAGATGCAAGTCAGCCTTTCTTCTCTGGCTCTCTTAGCACACTGGGTGGGCTACCAGCCCTCCCAGTACAGCACTGGCAACGGCAAGTGGCCACAACTCGGGTCCTGTGCGTGATCACGCAGGCACTAAAGGAGTCTGTGGGAATCACTGCTGATGCCAGACTCATTGTAAGCTAGAAGTCCCCTACCTGCTGTCCCAACTATCACTCAAGTGGCCCTAATTCCAGAAGTCCAGCGATTCGTCTTGGTTTGTTTTGTTCTCCATAGAGTAGCACCAACTGCAGGAAAAGATTGTTAAAATCAAAAAAACAAGGAAAAAGACTAAACGAGCAAGAAGCAGACAGCGCTGTTGGGGAAGAAAAAGGGCTTTGGTCCTGCGTAATGCAACACACTGGAGAAGGCATTTTTACCCTTTGCTTGTGAGAAGGGCAGGCAGAAGAGCCAGTGTCGGTGGTTGGAAGCAGCACCCCCCCCCCCCCTTCCCTTGCGCCTCCCTCAGCCCAGCTCCTGACGGACCGGGGTGAGCGAAATCCTCCCGAAAGAGCCCCCGCATCGATGCCGAGGGTCCCGCTCCCTCCCCGGGGCAGGAGGCCTCTGAACTGGTTTTTTGCAGTGACTGACAACTCCTTTCAGCAGTACAACTGAACTCATGTTCTGCAACATTTTTTTTCCCTAGGGACATTCTTTCTTTTTGTTAATACTCTGTATGTATTAGATCTTCTTGCCTTCTCAAGCCACTCAAACATGACTTGTCAGCAGTTTGTTATCGAAAGAGAAGCAGGAAGGGCAGAGAGGGGTTACTTGCACTTGGAAAATGTCAGGTTTAGACATAAAATCATGAGGTCCGATCCTGTGGCTGAGATAAGCTCAATATTTTAAAATCACAGCTAACTGTAATCAAACCAAACATGAGGCTGACTTGATAGTCATGCAGACCGTTATTTTTCTTGAACCAGAAGCAAACTGTCATTTTGATGCTTTTCTGAGTGCTGCAAGAATTGAACCAAAACAGATTTTTGGTTGCAAGCTAAACACTACAAATAAAAATAGACAGCTCCCTAGCAGGGACTTACTTAGTACGGGCCTTATTTGCACTTGATAGGCGCTTCAAAGCAATGTCACGTCACAGCCTATTCCTCTCTCTCCTCTCTCCCACTCGACTCGCAGGCATGTACAGCACAAACTCTCACTCCAGCTCCATGACATTGAGCTGCGTCTCTCTGTGCTACGCAGAGGCAGCAGAGTCTCCATCCTTGGAGGTGTTCAAAAGCCATCTGGACGTGGTGACCATGCTTCAGCGGGGAGAGGGGTGGACTAGGTGGTCTTCAGAGGTTCCTTCCAACTAGAACCAGTCTGTGATTCTGTCTCAAAGGGCTTATTGCTCCTGGAGATCACTTAAAAGGTTTGCCTGTACAGGAATATTGGCCTGCATAGAGAACTCTACCTGGGGATTAAGGGAGAAAAAGTGAGAAACACAGGCTCTACTTGACAACCGCAGAATTGATAACAGCCTCTCACATATATTTCAATGTATGTAATAGAAAGGACTTACCTGTCATTGCAACAGGAGGTTTGATTTTAGAATGATTTAAAAGTGTAATCTTGATATATAACTCTAACAAAATCAGTGGAGATATGCAGCTCTGACAGTGATATGTAAAAAGCGGCTGACTGCCTCATTTTAAAATACTGATTCATATTAGTTTTACTTCATCAGTTTCACAGAGCTACTCTAGATTTATATCAATGCAAGCAAGATTAGAAACAAACTCTATATCTGGAACTTTTATATTTATTATTAAGAAAACTGTGATTCTCAGATCAATTCATTACTGTTCCAAACCTCCCAGTCCCATAATATACCTTTTCTGCTAAATGGCAGTGAATATATTTTTATGACTTTCAATGTTATAGCATTTAATAGAAGTCTGACCCTCTTGCTTAGCCTTGTATGTTATCTTCTCCCTCCAGAATGAACATGCCATCACCTGTAACTGGTGTAAGTCCAGACCCCAGTTGTCCCCTATGAAAGACTCAGTGAGTTGCCTTTAACCATCGATGGAGCTCACCTGCTTTCTCGTACAAAGGCAAGGAGTCCTTCCGTAATCACCGTGACCTAAAAGTACAGGCAGAGATAGCCATAAGATAGAAACAGGTAGTGCATTAATTCTTTCATTATGCTCTATTCGTACATGGACGAGCAGAAATTTGGCTCTTGGCAACTGGAAAGCATGCCAAGGTTCAATGCTTCAAAGGCAAAAGAATTTTTTTCTTAATTATTTTGAGTGGTATAAGTAACTTCTTCACTTACGCAAATTATATAGGAGTAAATCTAGAAGCGTTAATTTTCCTGAGCTCTGCCGATGCTTAACGTGTAGCTGAAGTCCTTCGCTGCCGCAGTTACTTCATTAAAGCTCCTCACAAGTACAAGTGGTCTGCTCTTTCAATTAGGTTACCAAATGTTTAAACAAAAACAAGTGAAATGTTCCCTCTTTGTAGCTAAGATTAATTTTATCTGTAAGGAGATAACCAAATAATTCATAAATACTGAAGCATCTTCAAGACAAGTATGTTCTAGCTAATTTCTTCCTTTTTCACAAAGAAGTAGAAAACTTTCATCATGTATGTAATCCTTAGACACTTGAGTGGCTTTTGTATTTCTCTTCATGGCAAAAATCAGATTGAGAGTAGCGAAACAGTATTTTTCAACTAAGTAAATCAGTTTAAAACAATGATTCGTGTAATACTGAAGCCTGTGCAATTTCTTTCTTTTTTTTCAAGAAATTGAAACAGATTGAAACAACTTCAAAAGAAATTGTTTATTATATTGACTTAACATACCTACTCTGTCTTCTTGCCAAAATCTATTGTATAGGGAATTTTGGGGGAGAGGAAAAAAAAAGAAAGGAAAGGAGGACTTCAAAAATTTGCCACATTATCGTTTGAGAAATACTAACTAATATGCAGGCACGGGGATGGATGTGGCATTGACCCAATGCTATGGGTTCAGCACAGTCTGAGTAGCTCAAGAGACTCACTGTGACTCCGGAGAGGAAACATCCCTTCCCTCTTTGTGGAAAAAGAAGTGGTAAACCCATCCACACAGATAACTTACTGACTTGCAAGCAATGCACGTATATGAGACCCAACAAAGTAATATATTGTATTAAGAAAATTGCATTTGTTTTGCAATATAAATGACTCAGAGATCAAAATGTTAAAGATGACTAAACATTAAAATCAACAAATAAAACATGCATAATTTGGATGAGACAATGTTCAGATGAAAATGATAATCTACTAAACATAGATAATTCACTGAATTATTTTATTATTTGATTTGATTTTATATAATAAGAACCCAGACTCCAGCCACAGATCCAAATTACTGATAACTAGCTTGAGTTGTTTCAGCTCACGCATGGACTGTCAGTGTGTCTCTCAACTCATTTCACACTTGACCTCCTGGAGGGCAGCGGAGCTATATACAAATGTACACTATTCTTTCTGGTGCCTGACTTTGTTAAAAAGGGAAAAAAAAAAATGCATCAGAAAATCTATATTGAATTAATACCCGAAGAGAAAAACCTTATCTCTGAAAGTCTTAAAAAAAAGAAAGAAAGGAAATAAATTCATGAACTGAAAGCTCTGCCTACATAAAGAGTTATAGTGCCTCTTAAGAGTAGCACTCTGCTGCATTAATAGTGGAGGCAGGAGCTCAGTTTAACTATCGCTGCAGCTTAAGGTACACAATTACATTCTTCAGCGTCGACATTTTCACCTTGATAAGCATAATAATGCCATGCAGATGCAGACTAAAACCCATAATTTCAGCACTCTGCTTCTACTCACGTTGATTATAATAAGGTACGGCACTGAAGCATGCACGATCCTACATTTAATTGTCAGCATAGCCCTTCATTTAAACAAGAAGTTAGTTAACAGTATGCCTTCTACGGTGAATGCGGGAGGCATCTCAAATAGCTGTGGCTAAACACACACAGTTAAATGTGCCAGTAAAAACATGTGCAAAAAGCGGGTGATGGCTTAAATTCACCTCCAGTTTCTCTGTGGGTGTCGATGCAAATTGAAAGCAAAATATGACATGTTTGTATTTGCAAGAAAGGGCCTGCTTTTTCCTCTCCTTTTTTTTTTTTTTTTTTTTTTTTTTTATAAACTAGGAAAAGTTTCCCTGCGGTTAGCTTTGCATCAATATAAAGCAGTACGCCAGATGATGACAGTGAAGGACAGAATCTGGTATGGATAGCAAGAAGTGAAAAATACCTGAACATAATGAAAGTACGTAAGTTTGAAAAGGGAATATATAATATTAAAACTAAACATAGGAAAATCACAGAGGAGAAGAATGTTGTACATTGCCTTTTGTTTACTAAGTCACTTCTGGGAGGAAGAGAAAAGACAACATATAGCAAATAGAAAACTTGATACAAACTAGGACAGTAGTCATACATATGCAGACATATATTTCATTCATACCTATATGTATATAAATCTATTGCTTGAAAAATATCTAGCTGGTAAAAAACGGATATCAACAGTACAAAAATCCCATCTGAAAGATACAATTTCTTGGATCTTTTAACCTCTGCTGGATTGTTGCTTGATTCTTGAAGGCGTAGTAGTTTGAAAAAAACCCCAAACCTCAAACGTGAAACAATCAGAATGGCAGAAGTGGCCATATTAGTGGCACTGGAACTGGAAGGGGTGACAGAGGCCACCACAATTTTACTTCAGGTACAACCCCTACTCCTGTTCTAGGCCTGCTGTGCTGTGCTGCTGGCCACAGGGAAAGGAGAAGATTTAATGAGCTTTTATGGGGATGCTACACTATGTAGCTCTAGATGGTGTCAATAAAAGACATTTGCTGTAGTGAGTGACTTGCAAGATCTTTCCTCTGATGAATGTGCTTCTTGGCAGGCCCGAGTGCAGAGGTGGCGGCAGCACAAAGCAGCTGGATGGCAAAATCTTCTCCTAATGGAGAATAATACTACCTTGATGGTAGGGCTCGCAATTAATTTAAAAAGTGCACTATAAATTAAGTGCTCATAGTTTTGAAGTGTAGTGCAATTCAAATGTTGGGTGCTGTAAACTTCTCGAGCTTTAATTAACCACTACATTCATTTAAAAAAAGAAAACAAGAAGCGGAAAATAGTATTTCTTCCATGGGAGGAGACAGTTGAATGTGTTTAGATGAATCTTTTAATATCTGTCAACAAATGATTACCAGATCTCAGAGGCAAAAATCATCTAATTGGCCCTTAGCATTTAGAAGCAGTTGAGTGATTGGGAGGATACCGTTACATAAATATTGTCACATATTATCTTATCTTAATAACTGAATTATATAGAATTTATATGACAAATTAAATTGAAGGCAACATGCATAACCATTTATTATTCAGAACGTGAGGTGAAATGAGACAACAACTAATCCCCACAACAAACAGTGCTTTTTGCACATTAATACTGATAAACTGAAGTAGTCAGGCTAAATTGTGCCTAGCCTTGGCTACATCAGCCAGCTGGCACCTCTGAAGTTGTCTTGATATACCACAAGAGAGTTTCTTCAGTGATTTCGTTACATCTACATTAATTTTGCAGCACGTTTTGTATTTCCATTACGCTCAGAATTACACAAAGATGATGTTTACTACTTCGTGCGAAGTTACCTTTCAAAACTAACGATAAAATTGATGTTGGAGGGGGAACACATATGACAGCCTTCTCCTCAAGATCTTGCTAAGATTCCTTTGCAGGATGCTGTAAAATCGATATAACGCCATTATCATAATGCAGCCATTTTCTGTGCATTCTTCCTGTGGCTGGTCGTCTCACTTTCCTGTTAGGATTGTATCCTCCTCCTCTGCTTCGCTGCTGCTGTGACCACATTCTTTCTGTGCTGTAATGTGGGCGAGATGAAATCGCCTTCTCCAAGCTCGCATCTTCCTCTGCTGGCTATAATGGAGCCTAAACAACTTGTCTGGGTTAGATCATCTAATGGAGAGCTTAACTCCAAGGTGATGTGAGCCTTACAAATCATTATAGAGAAAAAGGTCAATCTGGCAGCTGACTGGTATTGTGGCATAGTTTCTCACACCTGTCAGAGTTTTTATTCAAGATCCTAAGGCTGCATTAGGTAGTAAAATTCTAGTTTCTTTTATAAGAAGAGTTCTATAAATATACAAGCCCGGTAAGAAAAATTATGTTCCTGTAATACTTGGTGGTGGGGGAGGTGTTTTGGAAATACCACAATCACAAAAACGGTTCAAACTCGTACTTGCCCTCCCAAGCCTGAAGTGCCTTTTTTTTTTTTTTTTCTTCAAATCTAGAATTAGTAGGTCAGATCCTGGTGTCATTTAGACATACAACTTCTCTGAGATCAGTCTGAACTGCAGAGCCATATGTGGCATAGATTTATTAAATTTAGATGTGGTATTCCCACATGGTTCCTTCATTGCTGTCTGTGTGCAGAAATTGGCCTAATTTTCTTCTCACTGGTTCCACAGTAACAGAAGAGTATCTTCATTGACACTGGCATGATGCTGACATAAATAAGATCAGTACTAGACTTACTGCCCCTTTTATGGTGTGAGGAAAACCAGATTGCATTTCTGCTTGATTTTTAGAGACAAAAAAGTCAAATTGAGAAGCTACCATTTCTTTTTTATGTCCAGAGGTGAATTCCTAACATTTTTAATTGTAAAGGCATTGTCTCTGGATAACAGTTGGTATTTGAGCTCATATGGGTTCTTGGAAAAAAAGGTACCCATCTAGAACTGAGTCTTAATCACAAAATGGAAATCATAGATGTAATCTTTTGAACACAAAGCTATAAAGTAATATTTAAGATCAAATATAATTCGATTTGGATTTTCTTATATTATCCATAATAATCTTCAATTAAATTAGGAAAATTCATTAATTTTTTTATATAAATATGTATTAAAGACATAAAGACATGTTTGCTTGTTTCTAGGTCTTTCAGTTTTCCTCAGAGTATATAACTTGTTTTTAAATATCCCGTGGTTTTTCCACATGACTATTTTCACGTTCCTGCAAAAAAATACTGAACTATGATCCATTATATTCTACTGTAAATATAAATGCACGTGTATACACAGAACATACTGTACAATCTGAAATTTAAATTTGTGGGGTAAAAAAAAAATATCTACTGCATGTTCAAAATAAAGTTAACATTCATTATGGGGAAAAAAACCAATCACTTGCCAATTTTGTTTTGCCAAAAGTATTTGATGAGAGAATCATAGAACCATAGAATCATAGAACCATAGGGTTGGAAGGGACCTCTGGAGATCATCTAGTCCAACCCCCCTGCCAATCACATACCAGCAATAGCATCTTTGTATAAAATTTGGAAAACCTGACCTTGTAACGTATTTTGGTTTTGGTAGAAAAAGTGAGAGAACATACTGTTTTTGAAAAATTGTGAGATTACTGAGAGTCCCACTGGCAAAATCAAGGGATTGCTAATGAATTACAATACGCTGCCTTCCCTTTCCTCTGGTTCAGGTCTGTATCCTGGTGTTTAGGATTGGGAACAAAGCAGCAATATTGGTAATAAGTGGCAAAAGTTACAAGTCACAGCCTTGTCTTATCTGTCCCTGGTTTTCTGTTATACATTTAATTTGCAAGTTCCATCCCTGACAGAGGTAAGGCTCGCTGGAATGAAAGTAAGTCTGGTTTTAAATGTGGTGAATGGCTGTTTGCACACAATAGCTACTACTGCTGTAAGTTCTGGTCCAAGCATCAGGTTGGGGCTCCTTCCAACCAACATTTTTATGATTCGTCCTTAGTTTCTCATGAGCTCAGCTGATCGTGAGAGAAAGTGCCGTAAAAGCAACAGAAATACCATAACTGCTAATATGATAGGAACAGATACAGCTGCATATTTCACTCTCCCACTGCCAAACAGTTTGTGTAGATGTCAGATACAGAGGTTCAAGAGTTCTGGATTTTCTACTATAGCTAACGTTAGAAAAGACAGTAAAAATGGGAAAGCTAGAAACATGCTGCTGCTGTTTTCAAAATAAATGCAGTGAGGTGCCTTAATCCCTTTTGTCATAGTCAGTACTGTCTTAATCAAAAAAAAAAAGTCTTGAAACGGATGTTCGTCGTTGCCTCCCAAACCCCACTGGGCACTTGGTATGCAGTTCGTAATTTTCTAGAGCGGAAGGGATAAAATCAAAACTGAAGTGAGTCACAAATCTTAATTGAATTTTTTTAATAGCGTAATTTTCAACAGCGATTATTTCATGCTTTCAAATTAATTTGAATATAGCTGAGTTTATGTGTCTAATTTAACCCTCTTTACATACATTTTTGAGCACATTTGTGATGTTAGTACAAGTATACCAAAGAGACGTGAGCATGAATTTTTGGGGTTTTTTCCTTATTAGCTGTTTAATTGTTTGATTTCTGCATCTATCAGTAGATGTGCCAAAGCTGCTATTATGCTAATTCAGAACACTGGTTTGTTTTTTTTCTCTGGGTTATTTTGATAAGGAGGAAAATGTTAACCAACTGTTGTTGTAGGAAGAGGGAAAATAAAACAAAAAAGGCCCATATGAATATGAAGTAATTTTTCTACTGACTGAATTCTGAGTAGCGTTTAAGGGAGTTATAGATGTTTGTATCTACTTTCAGATGTGAGTGTTGCTGAGAGAATGAACTCCTAGTACAAGTGCCTGGGGTCCATAGATAGTTGACAGCACTCTTTCAATCTTTATGACAGCATCTTTGGTAGTAGTTCTATATAGCCCCCAAAAGATATTTCTAAAGAAAATTCAGTTTTATCTTCTTTAAAACTTTTCATATCAGCACATAAGAGAGGCAGAGAGAACAACATTCATTTGACCAGAGAGAACTGCCATGTTTGTTACTGCATTTCAGCTACTCTGGTAAACTTGTCATATGAGTACATGAAACGGGAAAAAACCACGTATATTTCAGGTAAAACTCAGCACATCTTAAAATAGATGTCTAAAATCAGTCAGATGATCTGCACCCTAAAAAAGCCTTAATTGACTATGAATTAATTTGAGGATGACAAGCTCAGCTGTAACGTCTGCAGTGCAGGCAGCTAAGCTTACGTGAGATCAGTTCATCCTCATGACACAAATTTTGCCCGTATGTCTTTGGATCGCTTTGCTTTGGATGATCGCTTTTACTGAATGCGGAGACTTGAAAGCGTGATTGCCCTTAAAATGGGTGTAAATGCAATTATGTTGCTAAAACACACTGCAATGGGTTGGGGCGAGCGGGAATATTTTAACGTGCTCCCCCCAGGCCAGCAGCCAGCTTCCCAGGAATGTACTGACCCTCAGCCTTGGTGAGCAGCCACCTCCCTCCCCTCCACTTCTTTCCTTAGCCTTAATGGTTTTTGTTGTGTCTGTGTCTTTTTTCTCCCAACCTTTGATGATTTTATGTCTTTGTTTTAAACTGTGACTATAATCAAATCAGAAACTCGCCTCCATGCTCTTTCTCTCCGATGTACTTCCATTAAACCTACAGCATGTGAAACGGACTTTGGGACGGAAAAAGGAAGAATCTGTAAAGTGTCCTTGTTTCAGCATTTGTTTTACCTTGAGAAAAGCACTCTGTTCTATATACACTTCAGGATTCAGAGTTTTCCTCTTTCTCTTTTAACTTCTCCAGACATTACTGCTGTCTCAGTCTTAGTAGATCTGCATAGGAATGAAATAGCGACTGTTGAGTTATTTCCCATATAACATTAATTTTGGATATGCTAAACCTTGGCCTGTTGTAAATACACCTGGAGCTCTTTGACCTAGTTTGCTGTTTATTGCAGCTTAGTTATTACACTGCTCGCTAACCAGACAGTTAACACGGTTTCAATTCATTTTTCAGATATTAAGATTGCTTGCAACAGAATTAAGCTAAAATTAAATGGTAGTAACTCAATTTTTGCTTCTAGTCATTTGGGAGTTTGGGTTTTTTTTATAATTCATTAAGAATTAAATTATGTTTATTTGTTCAAAACATCCCACTGGCCTTTAATATCTTAAAAGATATTAATAATTTAGTATCTTACCCTCACCTCCAGAGAATGAGGCCTTATTTCATGTGAATTTCTCCTACTATTCTTTAAACCCTGGAAGACACGATCACTTTCTTCTGCCCATTTTTCTCTCAATTCTAGTCAAGGAAGCTGCATTTTGGTTTTGGAGAAGGGACTTGCACTAAATTACTATCACAGAAATGCAATGTGCACAGAAGTAGCTGACAAATCTTGGAAGAATCTGGATAAATCAGACACTCAAGCTTTGCCTCATTGGTTTTTCTTTTAATGAACCCAGTTCTCAGATATTTCAGATCTCCATGCTGAAGGCTTTTGGCCTCTGCTTCAGTTTATTAGTTATTCATGAAATTTTGATAAAGTTATACATTCAGACTTTAAAACAGGTTGAGGATAAGTTATTTGATACAGTCCTTGTCATTCAGTTGTTTGCTTTTGTGGTGAGTTGTTTTTTTTTCTTTTCAAACTGCGCAATTTGCCAGATATTACTCGGAGATTGAGAAAGAAAGATGTTCAGGAACATATAATGTGTGTATCCAGTCCTTTCTATTTTTTTGAAGTATTTTATTTAACACATCATCTGGTTATAGTTAGAGCTATGAAAACATTGTTATTTCCTTCCAATAGTTGTTCTTTATTTTCCTTTCTTTTGTTCCATTTTTGTTCTCTTGACTTTGTGAGCTCAGTGCCTTGCCTTGCCTTCCCCTCCGCCTCTTTGCTTTTTCTTTCAATCAGCTACATTTCTCCCTCAGCCTGGTGGAAAGCACTCTTCATCCTGCACTAAGATTCGCTTTTTAACCTTTCAACATAAACATTCGCTTTAACTTGCACATAGGCGCCGTCACTTAACTCTTCTTTTTTCATACGAACAAATATTTAAATGGTCACCATCCATTTAGGCAAGCACTCAGACGCTTGCTGCCGTTCTCACGTACTCATTGGGAGGGGAAAATGTTTCCTTATTTTCCTACTTGAGAACAGAAAAGTGTTGCTAAGCCAGTCCCTATCCTGGGACAAAGGTACCAATTAAGGCTCCCTGTGCCCCAGTTGCCGTGGGATGCTCAGGGCAGAAATGCCAGTTTAGGACCAGTCTGATTTCTTGCTTCTGCTGGAGGTCATCGCAACGCCCGTCCATCCCAGCCAGGTCAGCCAGGCCAGTTTAACGTGACACATGCTCTTACTGCCAGGTTTTCTCTTAAGAAACTGGCAGCACATGAGGTACGAATTTCATTCTCCAGTTGTGTTGCAAGATCAGTAAATTATAGTAGAGGTAGTAGCAGCCAGGAGTCAGTAACATCTTAAACTGGTGCAGCTGTTTCTTCTAAAGTGTAATAAACCTTTAATGAGGATGAATTCCAGTCATAAATTTACCATGGCTTATTCAAGATAAAGGAGAAAAACAGAGCGTTTTAAAAATACATCAGTTCAAAAGGTAGGCGTATTTTATTTTGGTGAGAATTGAAAAAGAGCACCTTCTTCTTCTCTTTTTGCACTATTACGCCTATGCTTAAATAATAGTTTGATTGATTGTTTGCCTATTATTCCTGACCTCCAAGGTAACTACAAAAAGGCCCTTTAAAAACAAAAGTTCTACTACATAAGATACTTATGTTTTAAACACAAGAAAATACACAGATACACCCACTTTCTAATGCAGTTTTTCAGACTTAAAACAATTGTTCACTAAAGGAGAAATATTTACATGTACTACAAAGAAGAAGTTTATATACAGTTTGACTAACAAAGCTGAAATAATGTATGGCTTGACACGTGTGATTAAAATTCGTTGTGCAAGGCATAACATAGCAGCAAATGTAAGAACTCAGTAGAAACATCAAGCTATATGCAACTGCTTCTTTACCTGTTTACTGTCCCATATTTTTTCCAGGACCAACCAGCACGTTCCTGCTACCGTCCCCTGCATCTTCCTTCTTTTCTCTACTGTCTTCCCTCCCTCTCTCCCCCCACCTACCCCTGTATCTCACTTTTCTCCTGACATATGTATTAACACCCGCAAGCAGTTTTCACTTTAGATTTGTTAACAAGCACTTACCGGCTCTCTCTGAGAAGGAGAAGCAGGGCTGTCATCGACAGTACTGCTGGATAGGAGAACTGCAGGTAGTTTAAGAGAACAAACCTAAGATACCAAGTCACGATACCTGTTGTAATTGGAGGCAATACTGGCTAACTATTATTTGGCTTGCTAAGCAGAAGGTAGGGGCCAGCTTGCTTGTTGCAGGTACACCGGGCTGCCGTACACCAGCTGGAACAATCCCTAAGAAAGGAAATAATTGTGTCTGTAAGGTTATTTCAGAACTTTAAACGCGAAGATTTCACATCGCTCATGTGAGCACAGATGGAAACAATGCTGTCACTGCAAAGGTTGCCATTAGAAACAGATTGAGCCCGATAATCAGACTGGACTACTAATGGCTACAAGTATGCTCTGCCTAACCAGTACTGGCAGGATGCTTTCCTTACAGTGATAAACGTACAAGCTGTGACTTGCATTTCATTTTCTACCTTGGCAGGCTAAAATAGTCTGTTAATGAATGAAGACATCTTTAAGCATGCAGTTGTATGCCAACAGCAGTTGGTAATCCTGCATATCCATCTTATTTCATTCCATTTACAATTCCACTTGTAATCAAGCAACAGATAAACTACTGATGCTTGGCCAGCAATACCCACATGACCTTACAAAGTGTTTGAAATCTGCAAAAAAGCAAAATATGCTTGTCACTAGTATTGCTTACATTTTCACTTCAGCGTGCAGACAAGCAGTGCATTTGAAAGTCATTCTGAAAATAAACTGCAGCAAACTCAATCAAAACTTATTCTTAAACATGACATACAAAAAAAGCCATTTGAAAACGGCTATTAAGAGTAACATTCGGCATCAGAGGTTTCTGATATAGCATATAACAGAGTACATAAAAATAATCTTTTTCAGTAAAAAGCCAGAGATTTGTTTTGTCATGATATTGCCACTAAAGAGGCTGAATTCCACAGAAAGCTGGAAGCCTTTGGTTGTATAATTCTCGATATTAAAGATAAAACAATTTTTCTTATTTTGTCATGAGGAGAAAGCAAATGAGAGCAAATAAAGATATACTAAATTTCAGTACTCAGTCACCCTCTGCCTAATATCCTTCTCTTTTCCTTAGGCATGTATAATCAACTAGGGGCAAAAATAAAAGTATTTCCCCATTCCTTCTTTTGCCTTGAAGGAATTGAGCTGCTGCCAGTCATAAAAAAGTCAGGTGTTTTCTGACTAGAGGAAATAATTTAGCAGTAATTACTGCTGCTTCTCATCCTACATCACAACTCAATTTCAATACCTTTCTTATAATTTCTTTACAATTTCTCCCCTTTTTATAGTCCAATCAATTAAATAATGAACAGTAAAGACCTGTTGTTTTTCTAGCTCTTTATGATCTCCTTTGAAACTTTTACAACCTACTGTGGCCAAAGAACCACCTTAAGTGATACTGCCAAGTTCACCTTGCATTTGCGTTGCAGTATAGTTTAATTGAAATACTTGAAGCACCCAAAAATGTTACAGAAAAGCGTAGAGCACTTTCAACGCACATCTCATAACTAGCAGTCATCTTTCAAACACACATCTGACAACTAGCATTGAGAACACCTCCCCGCCTCTTCAAACTTCAACGAAAGAGAAGACTTATGGCAAATCAACACTTGGTCCTTAAAAGTCAATACTGCAGGGAAAATGTATACTTGCATTGCGAATTTGTTGTTTGGAAGTAGATTTTAATCTTTGTTATAAAAACACAACCTATGCTAAGAATTTTTAAAACAACTTTACAGCAATAGACCACTTAGAGGTCATATATGTCCTGTGCATTCTGCAAATCTGAAATTTTCTATACAGTTTATCTGATGTTTATTGTGGTGTAATACCATATTTATCACCTTCAAGATGAGCAATGTGTAAGTGGGTACGATCAAGCGTTTACTTAAACTGTCAGATAAAATAATTAAGCCCACAGTGAAACAAGAACCAAAGTGTTCACTACATTACTCAATATATCTCTGACTAACTTTTATTGCACTTCTAGTAAATAATATTATTTTTACTTCAACGTCTTCTAAGTATTAGCAAGTAAGTAATTACTATGTAATACCTAGAGTCAAAGATAGTCTATATTCCAAAAAGTTTTTAGCATTCCTGGTGTAATTGTACAGAAAGATTTCATTGTTCCTAATTTCCAAGGCTAAGTAAAAAAAAAGAAAAAAAATAACATATTAGTGTGTTGTCCATCCCTTATCAACACTGTCTTCAGCTATCGCGGGGCAGGGGTCAGTATTTGGATATGAAGTGTGGAGCAAGAGCAGCACCCGAGCTTGCACCCCCGTTTGGAGGTGGAGGTGTGCAGCGCAGATGGGTGCTGGCCGGGATGCACAGAGACTCGCCAGCTCCCGCTCTGACCTCTGCTGCTGGGCCTCTAGCTGCTCGGAGCAGCAGAGTGACACTAATGCGGGCTTCAGAGCTTCAGCGTTCGGTAATTTCACTTTACTGCTCCATTTCCCTCCTCCACCCACCCAGCTACTCTGCTCCCAGCCAGCCGCCGCAGCCGTAAAAGGAACAAGACCTCTGAAGTGCTATCCCCACGGTGCTTCCAGGGACCTCCTTTCCCGTCACGCTTTGAGGCACCATTTGAAGCATCTGGAGGTAGGGGAGAGGTGAAAAAGCCTCGGGCGTAGACACAACAGGTAGGAGGGTGATATATATCCTGCAAGCCACTTGATGAAAATCAACAAAAGCATGGGTAACTCTGCTAAAAATAAAAATCATGGATAAACCAGAACTATGATTTATGCAAACCCTAACGGAGCTATTTTTAAAGGTTAGAGCCAGTTCAGAAAAGAGCTGTTAGTCCCTACATCTGTCCTTTGTTCATGCGCTTCAGCAAATCTGAACAGATTTCTTACCTGCTTAGACATTTGTTTCTCCCTTCTACAGTCACACAGCAAGGATCAGTTTTTCCCCGACTTCTTTCTCATCCCAACTGTCTTTCAGATAAAAATTACAGAATCAGTAAAAAGACCACTAGCTTTATTCCCCCCCCCCTTCTCACTTGACAGCAAAATTTGTAAATTTTCCAAAAACATACTTTAATATTTTCTATAGATGGATAGAGACTCTGCTATGGATGAAGCTACCACTTCGCCCACCAGGTAACTAAGAGAATTATGATCCTTATAACTAATCTGCCCTGGAGAAGATTTATGATCAGTCCTCATAGTGGAAAATTTTGCCATAATTGGAAGTTTTGGCTTGATAAAGTAGTGGTTTTGTATCCATCTGAAGAATAAAGTTCACTGTCAGTGCGAGGACCTCTGATAGCACTACTCCAAGCTATAGGCAATGCCATTAGCTGTTGATTTATTCAGAATTGTTTTTTGTAAAAATGAACAATACAGAAGAGAGGGATGTATTTTTTTTTTCCTTGTTATGACTAGATTCTTTCCTGTTTCTCTAAACCAGGTGTGAGATTTAGCAAATCCACGGATTCATTACACTGCTGAGAAGACAACGTTCTGCTGCATTCAACGACCCTTAAAGTTTTGATCCAGATTCCTGGGGATACTGAGGAGCTATTGATGGAGAGAGAGAGAAAGAGAGAGGGGGAAGGAGAGGGCAGAGAGGGAGAGCTCCTGGAAGGTAAAAAAAAAAAATTAATTTGAATCAACAGAAATAGTAGCACCAATGAAATTTTGGCAAATATATCAGCTTAAGTGGGTTCTAAGGAAATGTACGTACCTCAGAGTTTTTGATGCATGGCTCTGACTGTGGCTGTATAAATACATTCTTGTTCTATAAAAGAGAAAGTTTGGAATTTGTTACTATATAGCTTCTGCAACTTACTGATAAAAAGCTGTCCATCAAAAGGGTTGATGACGCAGACATATCATCTCACTGGCGAGCTATTAACATGAGATTGATTACACGAAGAGTGTAGAAAGATAGCTTATCTTTGTGCTGTGGAATTTTATATGACTGAAAAAGCAAGGGGAGCTGGAAAAAGACTTTTGCCTTAAACTACATTGAAACAAGCTTGAAACAGATCACTCGACCCAGGTTTTTCTTTATGGACTTGCAGTGTTGACCTCAGTTGTATCAGTTAATCTCTGTGAACCTTTCTTCCTCTAACAAAAGGAAGAGAATAGTGAAATTAATGTAATGTAAATTTTAAGGACTTTTTTTAAGATTTAAACTTTTGGAGGTATAAAACTGCTGTTAATTACTACCTGCACTGTGTTAGATATTAAGATAGACAAAACTTTTCTACAGTTCAAAGAGCTAAGGTCTGAGGTGCATTACTCAAGGAGGCTGTGGAATTTCTATCAATCACGAGGGGTTGTAAAGAACAGATGAGACAAACATCTGTCCACACACAGAAAGGTATGGCTGATCCTACTTTTTGGCTGGAGATTAGAGTAGATGACTTCCCAAGCTCTATTCCAGCTTTTTGATCCTAAAGTGTTGCTTTTGTGGCTTTTGTCCTAGGAGTGTAGCGTTAATACACAGCTTCAGGTATTTCTGACCTTTTGGGTAGAAACTATATTTTGAAGGCAACATTCCTCCCCAGATAAATTTTTCTCTTAAGATGGACTTTTTCCCATGATGAGTAGCAGCATCTTCTATGCTGCTTTTACAATGTACAGTGAGCCGAGAAACCTCGACTAATCTATCAGTTAAGAATGAGCTTTTCACATTGAATTATTGTCTTGATTTTCCTTTCTGAAAATTTACGAGCGCTTTTGATGTATGCTGTACATGCACACTCTAAAATCAAATTTGGCAGGGTTTATCAAGTAAATATAAGAAGTGAAAGTGCCGAAGTCAAATCAACCTCCTCCCCTCCATTTTCTTTTCTCCACCACATATTTTCTATGATGTCTTTATAGCAGAAATATAGTATAGATGCCCTTTAAAATGCAAATAACTTTGACAACAAAAGCTTTGTATCATTGCTTAAGTTTAGGTTGGAAAACAATGAAAACTTCAAATTGTACAGGGTATTCACAAGGAAAAGCAGTTTTAGTGAGAGTCGGGGAATTCTCAGTTATCATAAAGAAAGCGTTCTGCACCAATTTACAAAAATACTTGTTTATTTACATCATCAACAACTGCAATAATTTGGAGCTGCTAGAATGTTTTCTCAGATAAATCTTCCATTCGGAGATCTTACTGTACATGGGATCCCAAAATGTATTCGCTGACTGAATGATAAAAGTATGTTTAGGAGGACCATAGTCACAATGGGAGAATTAACCTCAAACTGACATGATTTAACAAAAAATTAGTCATTATTTCTATTTTATCTTTCACTTCGTACATGAAACATGAAAAGAAGAAACCTGCCAAGTGTTCAAATATTTAACAAAGAAAAGTGATGGAACACCCAAGCTATCTATCAAGATCTGATGATTTTTGGAAGTAGAAGGTAATAGCTAGGTTCGAAGAAAGTGGAAAGTTATTGAGAAATACTTTGTGATTTCTATTTTGCATTAATCTTGGATGGGTAAGCATTTCAGACATAGATCCTATTTTTTTAATTACATTAGAAGAAGCTCATATTGAAGCTAAACCTGATACCAAGTATAATCTTTGGGTTCTCACAGCGCTTATGTCCAGCCAAGCATACATTTTAAGAGAATTCACGCACTCCATAAACTTCCCTTTCAACAATGCCTATAGGGATAGGACACTATTGAGAAAGCGAGGCATCTAGGGCACTCCCTTTGGTTTACCTGAGGACCATTATACCTGTAGGTGTTTGCTCCAGTAAGGGTTCACACGTGCTTAAATCTTCGACAAAACAACTGCTTCCTGGTGTGTAGCTGCCTAGTCAAGTCTCCATCCTTGCTTTGGCTTGGAGGTTTCTTACACATTGCAGGAGAAGAATTAAATCTCTTAACAGTAGGATTACAGTAGGATTCACAAAAATTTGGTGCACGTGCTTAAAGGAAAAATTAGAAATTGTGATGGTAGAAAACTGCCTCAAATACAGATCCCATCAGAGGCAGACCCCCTTGCCTTAGTTAGGATTCACGGGGCGACTGCCTATTGCAGCAAAAGCAAGGTGACTTAACTTACCTGGACTATTTTTATGCACACACAGGCTGACCCATTTAGAACTAGGCAGCTTTCTAGTTAATTTAATTCCAAGCCTATGCCCTGAGCTTGAGTGTAAGAGACCTGGGTTCACTCTCTTCTCTGCTTGAGAAGATCTGAATTCTTACCTTCCAGGAGAATATCCCATAAGATATTCATGAGGGAGGAAAATATTTTCCCCCTCCCATTTCAGCCTGAAAGCTGTTCCACTTTGCAATAACTAATTAAATATTCAGTGCACCAAAAAAAGACTAAACTTGAGAGCAATTCCTTAGCCAAGGGCTATGGATACCCCTCTTAAGACAAAGAGCCACGAATCCAGTTCTTGCTCCACTGAAAACCTTGACACGGTAATCAGGGAAACAAGAACCGAAATATTTGCTCTCATGAGAGTGGACTACTCGACACAAAGCGAACAAAATAGGACACATCGTACTTCTGTAGTCAGTATAGTAGTTATTTTAGAGATATGCATGAAATGTTTTGTTGAATCTCTTCACGCAAAACTAAGAATTGACAGTGGGACTCTGGCAAGTAGATGGAATAACCACAGAGCAGTGCCACCGCTGGCTTTGTATCAAAGCCAGTCCACTCACTGTACTCTAAGTAATGTATTGAGACACACAAGTGGGAAAAGTGACAATCCTTACCATGAAGACCAAGGCGCTTCTCCCTAAATGCAGCATATTTACCCATTTACCTAGAAAAATGGGCATGCAGTGTAAAGATGGTTATATCATTTCGGAAATTAATTATTTTGCTATTTAAATAATTTATTTAGGTGGTTGGAGGTTCCAAACCTTAAGGGCTATTGTTTGCTTAGAGCAAAGTAACATAAAATGTTTAATTCTTTTATTCTATAGCATTAATAACTTAGTGATAATAATTAACATAGAAATATGCCTATCCTTATACGCCTGAAAGGATAAAGTGATTTGTTAATTGGTTAACTATAGTAATGATTAATAATAAATAAAGGCAGTCATAGTTCTTTCCTAGGGATAGCATATCTGTCCTTTTAGCAGTTTATAAGGGACCTCTGGGTTACTTGTTCTAATTAGTGGGTTGAGACACTCTTATTAAACATGTACTAAATAAAACCAAGTTTTATTATAAGGCAATATATACTTTATATGGCACAGACCATGAGAAATATTTCCAACAGCAGAATACAGAAAATAGACTGTTCTCTCAATGGTACTTCAAAATCTAATTGACTGGGAAAACCACAGAATTTTATAGCACTGTAGCCATTTGTACCCAGAAGCTATTCTTCCTTGCTCCTGTGGTTACTGTTCTATTTTGAAACTAGAAGAGCTTAACAAATCATGGATGACCAGGGAAGCTGTACAGCACTACACGCATAGTATAGAACTTTCACTGTTGTAAGTAAAAGTCTGTGGCCAAATCTTAAAAGATAGGAATATTTTTTTTTGACACCCGAAGGAAGTCATAAGAGCAACCCAGAGTTCCCCGGGTGTATGGGGCCCAGCTAAAGAAATACCTTTTTGCTGGTGTGTTTTGGCACCACGGAACTGGGCCGTGCCTAACCTGCTTGTATATTACAGACCAGTTTCGTGGATACATTTGCAATGTTAAGTTGTTAGAGACTGATACGAGGATGAATATGACACTACTTTTCATATTGGAATAGTTGAACATGATGTCCAAGTTGATTGACATGTGTGTCACCTTGACTGCAGCCCCCCCCAGTGAAATGAATGGGCCATAAAGGAGGAAGAGGAGAGAGATAAAAAAGGGAAGAAGAGGGGGAAAGAAAAGAGAACCCTTTACTTCAGGGTTCGATTTTAGGTAAAATGCTGAAAAAATGCAAAAGAGCCTGTGGCAAGAGCAAATCACACATAACTTCAAGGATAAGAGATTGATCATTCTAGTGGTTGGATTGTCTGAGCTCCCGTTAACTATTACTCATGATTTGGGGGATTTATCTATATGACAGAAAATACATCATGTAGTGATTGTGTAGCTGGAGTTTAAGTAGCTGACTACCTGGCAACTGGATCTTTTGGTGGGTTTGGGCAAAAAACTGTAAGAGCTTATCCAGGAGAAGAAGGGAATGACTAACCACTTCATCAGCTACTCTACAGTTATCGCAGAACAAGTGGTTTCAAAGTATTCTCATTCTCAGCTTTTGTAGATTATTCAGTTTTGCCAAGTGGTTTTATAAGTGTGTTTTGCTTTTATCCCTGATTTTTTTTCTTTTATAAAGGTTGCTCGTGAGTGGGAAAGTATTGACTTTTCTTGAGTGCTCCACTGGAACAAGTTTCCCAGATCTGGGGGAAAAAGGGCAGTTTAAATTTTGTATTCTTCTCTACAGAGTTAAGGTAAAGCTATCGTAGAAGGGACCTTACAATTTCAACTTTTAGAGATTGTAATTTTCAATATTAGTTAGTTTCTATAAACAAGGGTATATTAAATTTATGCTCTTAGTTCTGTATGTGTATGGTGCTAAATTGTTAGTTCTAAATCTTTTTCTTTCTGATAGAAATTGATTTTAGTTTTCAACTGAAAATTAGTTTTGTCACACTTATGTTTGCTTAATTGATTTATTGTTCATTATTAATGCTGTAATGTGATACATGACATCGTTTAATACGGCTTGATCATTTAAGATTTTCTTGTGAAGGTGCTGAACATAATCCCAATTCAACAAAACATTTGACCATGGAAATAAAACCACTATTAAATGAGGAAGAAAACTGCTTATGTACTTAAGCATTTTGAAGGCTACTTCAAACCCGAAAACATAGAAACACACCCCTCTCCCCAACAAACAGCACTAGTACCTGCTTTTTACATAGAAACCATACCTAAAAATGTATTTTAAACTGAAATGAACGCTCAGGAATTTCAGGAGTTAAACTTTACTAACGTTATTTTTCTAATAAACTTTTTTTTCATATGTCACCATGTTTTATTCTTTGTTTCTCCAGAATCCTGTTGCCTGCAAGTAGCAATGTTGAATCCAATGCTGGAGTGGTACAAGATCGAAATACAGATCTCGCGGAGATTTGAGGAGGACGAGGGGCTTCTATCTTATAAAATAGCTTTCAGAATTTTCTTTAAATGATACATATCAACTTGTTGAAATGCACAGGTTTTAAATATGAAAGTGTTGTTTCGCCCCTCTCACCCCCCGTATTTCTCACAGTGTTGACTAATGAGTTATGAGTGATTTAGAGTTTACTTGATAAAAAATCAACCTTAAAAGAGAAAGAATAAGTTGTTCCTAAATAAGAACTGTAGCTAATTAAATATACATAATTTCATTCTTTCATTTTCTTTGGCAAAGCTTCGCAAGACTTAATATTACTTTAATCAGCATATTCAAAATGAAGCAATAAAAATTGAAATTAGGTTTGAAAAATGGAAATTAAGCAAACACTTGCAAAGAATTCTGTTCTTTTGTCAGAATGCCAAAGCAGAATTATGAGTCAACTTTATGAAATTTATTAGAGAATTAGTACATTTACATGAAAGAGAAAATACGAAAATTTGCTGTTTTAATTATATGCCCAATTTGGTGCTATTACAGTAGTTTTTCTTGATTAAAATGTTTAATGGGAACACTACATAGAAATATCTGGCATATTGACAGTTTGAAGAGTTGAATGAGCCAGCTACTGAGGCCACTAAAGAGCACTCTCATCTTAATCGTGAACACTTTGTTCTTTCTAATGGAAATGCATGCGAAACAGATGCCTGTAAAAAAAATACCACTGAAGGTAATTTTATGATTCACTGAATTCCACAACAAACTCTTATATATAAGTAAGGATTCGTTTAGGATGTTCATGCAACAATGCAAGGGTCTGTGAGAAAACCATTTAATTTTGTGGGGCTTTTTCTTCAACTATTTTTCAATCTACTGATAGCATGTTTTCCTTATCAAACACGGCACCCTGCAGGCAAGCTAACAAGAAACCTGGGCCCTATTTCAGGTGTTAGAAGATCTAATAAAAGGCGATGGGGGGACAACAGAGCATTTTGAGTTGTGTTGGGCAACGGCTGGTTAAATGGTCACTTGCTTTGCCGCTACTATCCCAACACAGTGAATTAAGGAGAGGAACATGCACGTGCCATTGGGACAAACTGGACTAGTAAGGAACAGGAGTACATAAAACAAGATGATAAAAGGCCTCAATTTACTTTGATGGAAGAGTTACATCTCATTACAAAGATTTTTTTCCTCTTCCTTTTTTTTCCCCTTCAAAAGCAAAGCTAAAACAGCCTGTATGTCCTGCAGAATGCAGCTGCTACGGAGATGGGTAAAAACTCATGCACAATTGGTGTGAGATTACAAGTAATCTCTTTAAGAAGGGGACAGACAAGGGTACTGACTTCAGTTTAAATCCAGAAAACCAAAACCTAGCAGAGATGCAGCTGAGCAGCACTTTAAATCACAGATAAACAGTATTTGCCAAACATTCCTGGATTCAGTTCCCCCAAAGAATAGGGAAGGATCCTATTCAGATGCTAAGTGTGGGACAATAATGAAGACCATGAAGGAAAGGAAAGCATTCAGAGGCAGAGAACTACAGGGCACTCCTTGCTGGGGCATAAACCATAATGTTTTGTCAGACTTAAAAGTCTGCACACCTACTTAAGAGGACCAACTCCAAAGCAGAAGTCTTCTCCTGATAGATGTCCTCTCTGTGACTCCCCGTTGAGTTACAAGAAAAGTTATCAGACTCATCAGGCAAAGTAAACTTGGAGGGTGTATGTGTACTGTATTCTCTCTCACTATCATTTCTTTCTTTCCCGGTTCATTAATTCTGCATTTATAAACCCAAACTGATTTTTGTCTTTCACACTGACATACAGAGGCCCATCTAATAATCCGTTCTGTTTTGCTCTTCTGAAGTCTGTATCATTATCGCTTTTCCCCACATTATCCTGGTTTCAGATAATTTTCTAAGCAGCAGTTTTTATCTTTTCTCTTCCCAGATCCACTTCAATCCTTTCTCTTTATCTGTATGGGTATTTTCAACATTTCCCAGCTAACTATCCACTCCAAAATAGTAATATGCTGCTCCTGCTCTTCCACAGATGTTAGGGACGACTGGACTAAGCGACGATTCCTGCAGCTCTCTGCTAGCTACAGTACTTTTTGATCATTACCCTTTACTTGTCATTGCCTAATGGCAGAGTTCTCATCCAAGATAATTTTTGAATTATGTTTTCACTTAAGAAACGCTGCATCAAGTGGCTTATCAAAGATCATATGCATTGCGTGCAGCTCGTGTTCTTTGCCAACTAATGTTTAATTCTGTTTGAAAAGAGAAGTGCCCACCAGACATAGGCACCGCATCCCCACAGGCATATGCATCCCACCTGCACTCCGCCCCAGATGGAGCTTTGCTGTGCTGGGATGAGGGAGCTGGCGCCGGGCGCTGATGCTGTAATGTGGAGCGGCAGTGAAGTAGAAGGGAATTGATGCAGGGGAAAAAAAAAAAAAAAAAAAAAAAAGAAAAAAAAAAAAAAGGAAAAAACCCCGTCCGTTCAGATACTTCAGGCCTACTCCAGTGCTTTGACCCAAATAGCCTGATCTGCAAATAGCAAATAACTTCTCCTGTGTTCTAAATCAAAGGGGAAAAATAAGCTATTTGGGTCAGAGCATGCAAAAAAAAAAAAAAAAAGGCCTACCCAAATGACTAGTCTCTCCCAGACACTGGGGTGTGCATATCTTGTGGATCTTTTTAATTTGCAATTTTCCCATGGCTCCAGACAGATGTGTCAAACAGAGCTGAACATTAAAAACATTACCTGAAGCCACAGTGATTTTTTAATATCTTCTATTAATATATTTATTTTAAATACAATATTCTGTAAAACTAGCACGGTCTTCCTAAAGGGTCTAAAGCCTGTGGATGAAGGATTAAAAATAAACCCCTCAGCTTTATCTTGTGATTTCCACCCCATAGATTACTTTGGTGTTCACTTAGTATAATGACATTGTCTCTTTCCAAAGTGATCAGAAACATCCTGACTTCTCTCCAAATCCAGCTTCTGTTCACTCTGGTGCATTACTCATCACCCCCAAAGGATTTTTTTGAGGCTGTGCACAAGGGACGGTATTCAGAACAAAGAGCTTACAAGCATATTGCTTCAGTAGAATACAATCGTTTATAAATTTCCTATTCATTAAGTTCTACATTCCCAAGAAACTTTAATACTAAATTTACACTCAGTTCCAAGGACTCAGCTGGATCCGTACCATAACTTATAATGGCACAGTGAGGAAATACCCCATTACTATGAAGAATGAATTGAAGGTGCAAAACTTCCTCAGAAACAACCAAAACTGAAAGCAGTCACCAACTATGTTTTCTTTGTATTTTTGGCCAACTTGGGAGCCATTTGCAGGAGAAAAATAATAGGTCTGGTTACATCCAGTGATGGAAATCATCTTTGAAAAGTTCCTGTTTTATACTAATTCTACTTTGTATGCTTCATTTGGGACTATTATAAAGGTTGTATAACTTCAGCATATGCAAATGTAATATAGCAAAAGAAATACATACTTTGAAACATTTCTTTGAATCTTATTTGCTTCCTTATTACAATTCAGGGTGTTCTCAGAGATAAATGACAGCAAGAAGGACCCTTGCACATCCCAGAAACTGCTTTTATATAGTCGCCTATTATTCTGTTCAGGAGGAGAGACGGGGCTGGATAGGAGTCATTTGGAGGACTGAAGAGGGCTTGAAAATTTATCTGTAAGTAAGCAGCTTTTTTGGGGAGAGGCAGTAGTCAGAGAGACGTGTAGGGAATTCACTGAGGTTGGGAAATATAAGTGACTGGCCCAAGAAAGTCACTTCACAAAGATTATAATTTTCCCAGTGAACTAATTTGGGACAAACATTATAGCCATCCAGGTCCTCTCAATTAAATCCACTTGGGGAGCTCCTGCCCCCATTACAGACCTACCAAAAATCTGATTTCTCTAACCTGTGATTAAATAGGTCTTACAGTGATCCCCGTGAACCAGATGTGATTTATCAAAAGACCAGCTGACTAAAGAAGTCAGTCTAGATACCAGCGCAATATATGCCTGCAAAAGCTGCTAGAAAAAGATAGTTCAAACAGCCTGGTCTCTCGTGATGTGACAGTCTTCATACATCCCTATGAAGAACCCAGGCTTCACAGCTCAGGGACCAGGAGCAGGACCCCAGTCCCCCCTCTCCAGACCTGTCTCCTGCAGAATAAAAGATGCCTTCGAGTCCCTTTACATATTCATTGGATGCCTGAAGAAATGCAGGACAAGCGGTGCTTCCCGGAGTGCCTTTTTACAGTACCCGCTGCATATAATACTGTGGCAGTAACACTTTCTTACAGATGGCATCCTTTTTTCGCCTGCACTGCTTGAACCAGAAGGAAAAGCAGCGTGTTACACATTTTAAATAAGAGAATTCTACAAACTCACTGTTTTCTTAAATGTAAAAGACTAAGACTATTTACAGCAAGTCCTTAAGCCAAATTGAAAATAACAGCATGAGAAACATCGCACCTGGTTGCTTAAATTGGATGAGAAAATTATGTTGCCTGCATACATGTATCTTTATAGTTATTTTAATCATCGTAACATTATTAACTGTTTGGAGCATGCTCTGCAAGATAAACAGAGGAAATTTTTGACATCTCATTGTGAAGTTTCATAAATGTCTCTTAGCATCTAAGAGTCATATACCGCCCCCTCCCCAACTATTATCTGAACATCGGTTCCCTGACAAATCATCTAAAGGTGCCAGAGGTATTTCAATCACTGAAATAATTCAAAGCCAGACGATACTCAGTTAACGCTTAGATACTGTTGCCCACCTATACGCTTGAAAACGTCTTTGGAAATCCCTGAATAAAGTTTGTAATAATGAATACTTAAAAATAGAAACAGATTTCAAAAGATAAGGATATAGAACAGCAAGATCTGACATCTGTAGACCTAACATTATAATTTTGATTAATTACTAGGCAAAATCAGGACTAATCAGAATTCACTTTAGATTCCTGGAATGAAGGGGGGAAAAAATCAATAGTTAATCATCTATTTTATTTTTTAATACTTGGAATGTAACTTTCTATCCTGATATTCTGCAGTGCACAGTATGTAAATAACTTCGGACAATCTCATTTTGGTTTTATTTTGCATCTTTAACACTGTATTTTCTCAGCAATGTGCATTTTTAAGTATTTTTGCACATGAGTATACTCGCAGAAGTGGATCTGGCAATGACTACTGAAGCTAAAACTGCACAACGTTTCACATATACGAAACTGTTTCCAGATACCCATAAATTACTGAAAGTTTTACTTTTGGAGAATAAGCATTTTATGGAAAAAGCACCCTTTAATTCATATTTAATTTTAAATGTGACTTAAGCATCTTTTCAGATGTTTTCCTAATTGGAGCTTTAAACCCATGGTTTAAATCAACTCCATAATGAATGCAGTCCCTTATATTTATTTAATCGCCGGGTTTCAGTGGTCTGTGGAAATACTTTGCTATCTATTCCTCTTGTGACATTTGGTGCCCTTGAGCAATTTACCATTTGTGACCCAGTTCCTTCAGACTGTAAAATGGATAGCACAGGAAGTATAAATTTTTCCATAGTATCATCATCATTATTCAGCAGATCGCTATTCAGCTCCCAGCTTCATTGTACTAAGCAAATACAATAAAAGACAGCTTCTTTCACAAAGGAACAAGAGAGAGGAAAGAAAGCAAGTGTTATCATCTCAATTTTTACAAAATAATTTCAATGGAATTTATGAAAATCTATTACATGCCCACCTTCCTCGGGAGGTACCAAAAATACCTTGGAAGTATGCCGAGAGAAGAAAAATGTGACTTTTGTTTTGCAAAAAAGCAAGCGAGTTGCACTCGGAAAGCCTTCAGGTGCTTTTGAAAGATGGGTCCCTAAGCAGCTTGCCCACTGAGGACATGCACAGCCTAGTTCGAAACTAAGTCCGAGTATCCTAAGTTTTGCTTCATTGCTTTTCTGACAAGACCATCCCCTCCCAGTTCTTTTCCTCATAGCTAAATATATATGAGTTTGCACTATAAAAGGAGTGTGAAGTGCAGAAAATAATGCAGAAATCCTCAGGAATATAATTCAATGTCTGCACATTAGCAGGTGGCAAAAGAAAATCACTTCTAACTTCTAAAATGTTGTGTTTCAGTTCAAACAAGAGACAAAAACGAAAATAAAAAAATAGGAAAGGTCAGATGCAATAATTCTGCAATGAAAAGAGCTGTGTGTTTATTCATTCTCCCCGCATTGACGAATGGTACAACTGGTTTTGCTGGAGCTTGCCATTAAAGTTCAGCCCCAGGTAGAGAACAGACAGAGGAATTTCAGTCTGAATGGGGAAGGTTTCTGAGACGAAAGAGTAACTAAGGAAAGCTGTCACACAGCCTCAACAATGGCAGGGCAGGACCAGAACACTGCTACTGTAATAAAGATTTATTTAAGTGCACCTCCAAGGAGATGGTAAAAATACGTAGGAAAAACTCGTCCAGGTTTTACAGGCAAGAGCTCCTCTGGATTTACCACCTAAGTACAGTTTAGATTAAAATGGATAGGTTTCCTTGTTCTTCTCCAGACTTCCAGGGTGTGCTGTGGGGAAGAACACTATGAACGTATACTACAGGCTGTACCTTTAAAATGGTAATTCTCATATTTCCCTTAAAATAAAGCAAAAGAACCATTAGATGGGGGGAGGGTTAAATTTTTTTTTTTTACATATTTTGCTTGTTTTCCTGTGTGTGTATATATATACACACAAAAACATAAGTGCGTGTATATGTATAGGAAAACATATGTATATATATGTATGCAAACAAGCAAAATAGTCGAAGTAATTCTCAATGCCTTTTTACTAGAATAAAATGCCTAGCAAATATTTTTAGGAACATTCTGGTATTACATTATCCCTAAAAAGTTAAAACAACCTTTTTCTCACTAAAATGTGTGATCTAAGAAGTGTATTCATTTATTAATCTTGAAAATAATATTCTCAAGACTTTTTTCAGATTTAAATTATTTCACATCATTTAGTATTTCACCCAACTAAAAACCAGTGAGATTGCAATATTTAGTTTCCATACATAGCACTTTTCCCAGGGTAGGGTTTTTTTTTTTTTTTGAGATGCAGATAGTAATATTCTCTCATCTAGTGTTCGCTGAAATTAATTAACAATATATAGAATGGAAAATTACAGAAGTTAGATGAAAGCCATTCATTAACTGTGCAAAGCTTTAAATTTGGGGAAAGATAAATGATTACCAAAACAGAATAACAATTAAACTAAGCATTGAACATACTTGTACTATATTTGTTCGTGTTGTAATTGCTATATTTACAGCCATTTTTAATTAGAGTTCTCACTGAGGTAAAGAAATCCCTAAATCTGTCACCTCTGTTGGTATGGTTGAGAAGAAAAGACTGCAGACAGAGAAGAGGAATTTTCCCCTTGATGGTTTTATAGAGAAATTTTCAGAAGTTATCCAAGTTCCACCTGAAGTTTTGGGTTGGACTGCAAAACAAATTTTCATTCCTTCTTACAGTGTGATTGATTCTATTATCTCTTTTTTTTTTTTCTTTTAAGAATTTGGAATAAGATTAGCAGATGACTGAATTAAAAATAATGTTCTAGGAATACTATTGGATAAAAAATAGACATTCAGCTTGCTCAAAGTATTCCAGCTTGCATTTTCGTAAAACAGAAATATCTGTCAGTGGATAGATTGTCCTTTTAAATATGTGATTTCCACTACCTGGGGAAAAAAAAAATGACATCCCATGAAATCAATTATGCAGACCAAACTTGGAATTTTTTGCCATTCTGGTGTTCTGCCACGATGCCTTATGAGTGCTGCAAATCTGGTACCTCATTTTTCTGATCTGTCATCTTGGCTGGGCTCCCAGTTTGTTGGCATATGCCCTCATGCACAAGGACAGCTATTCTCCATCAAGCAGGTGAGTTTCCACTATGTAATCTCCTGCAATCAGCAGTTGGATTTGTAATATACTAAGATCCAAACATAATTTTCTGTATAAATATAAACCCTTTGTTTCCCTGCCATTTGTCCTGAAAGTTGACTTTCTCAACATTCACCATGTGTGCCCTTGTCAGGGTTATATGTTAATCTCTTCCGTCCAGATATTCTTGCCCTTTCTCTCCTTTGCATTAACACACCATAATCACCAGGAAAGGTAACCCCTGTCTCTGAGGCATCTGGACAATTTGCAGGAACAGGTTTTTCTGGAATTTGGAAATGTGAGTGAATTCAATGTAACAAAAGAAACCCAAGCTACTTGATTGCCATAGTTCTGTCTGAGTCCAAATTTAATAGGCAGACTACAAATGAAAATCTGTTACTGAGAAATTTTCTAGGAATGTTACGAAACACAGCTGAAAATGTACCAAACAATGGTAGTACATACAGTCACTACTTATTTCATGTTACTACATCTATTTCTGGAAGCTATTCACTCTGGTATTTCTGAGATGTGAAGTGTCTTTGAGAGGCACTACTATTCCAAGATATGAAGGACCTGAATCATCCCTTCTCAGTAATTTTGGAGTAAATCAGAAATAACAGAAGCAAAATAAATGTGAGTAGACCAGTGTGTGATAAGGACTCAAGCCCAACATTTTACACAGAGATATGTACACGGGCATATACCCAAATGTAAATAAAGGCTAAATATTTAGGAGTTACTTTGAGAAATATTTGCACTGATATTTAATCACCTGAAAATAAATTAGATATATAAATGGTCCATGTATTTATTACGTACATTGCTTTCCATGTTTACAAACATACCTCATTGCTGTGATTTGTGCTGCTTGTCTCGTATTCTGAAGGCATTCTGTTAGAATTTGTGGAAGTATTGCATATCTCTCCGAGATGCATGTTTTATTCCACAGTATTTTTTAAGTATACAGTTTCTGGAGGCCAACTCAAAATACATAATTAAATAGTTGCAGATTAACCGCACACTTCCTTCCATTTAATTGATGCTTATGAATATTATTCTTTAATAACCAGAGATAACACCATGTGAATTAAATATGAACTATGGGAACAGCAACTAATTTACATACTGTAAAACACATATTGTATAGCTACCATTCTATACTAGAGAAATTATTATGCATGTGACTGACCTATTTCATCTCATATTTATGTAAATGGTATTTTACTTTGATGTGTAGGACCACGCGGATTCACCAGACTATATCTTCACATTCTTGCACATTCACTTGGTAAATTTGTTTTAGACATTTGAGAGAATGAAATTAAGTGAGTTAAGATGAAATTACTTCTATACGCTAATAGTTAGACAAGCCTTTTGTGCAAATGGTAGGATTTCATTTTGATGTTAGCATTTTTTCTGATTTCTTTGCTCAAGCTACTACTGCACAGCATTCAAGGCTGCCTGCGGGGTGCTGAGGCTGTCCAGTGCAGGGACTGCTGCAGACCACACTGTGTCTGTATTGAGAGGTGGGGCTACAGCAACCTCGTTGTGCTGACAAGTCCCTCCTGGTCTTTATGTCACAAATGTCACAATAATGTGTGAATACACAGAAGAAATGTTAAATAAATGAACCATTCCAACCACCCTGGTCTGGGACCATATCAGAGCGGGAGGCAGCTGAGAAGGGAGGACCTATCTCTAAGGGCACAGCTCTATCAAGGAAAGATGAAAATTAGTTCCCAGCCTTGAGCTGATCTGAACTGGTGAGTCTCAATGGTTTATCAAAAAAAAAGAAGTTGCCAGCTATTAGGAAAAAAGTATAGAGGCACATCCAATTTGGGTGGAGAGGCACATTTGATAGAACAACTCCTGCTCCTTGTACTGGCATTGGCTTGAGCTGACCAACCTGGCAGGTGCACACCAATGCCAAAACCTGTCCTGTCATCACTTGCAGATTCTCAGAGTGGGGCACTTGGTAAATGCTATCACAGCAGGAATAGTCAGGATCGATATCTGGGAAACGTGATAAGCTTTTTTTAAAATTCCTTTCAACACCTGGTTTGCAAAGGGAGGCAGGGTGCAGATTTGGCTCCAGAAATGTCACACCTGAAGAGAAGAGGCTCTGCTCAGCAGGCTGCTGCTTACTCTGAAGCACAGGTTTTCCAGGGAGCTCTTTCACCCCGCAGCACCTCATTGATCTAGCTGTGGTTAACCTAGCGCCCACATCAAAAGCAATACAGCTGTATGAGCGTGGCTCAGGACCGGAGCTAGTTACTGCAAAGCTTCTGTGTCACGCTGCACTGAGCAATGCAAACATGCCCTCAGCCTCTGTGATTAGGTCTGGCCCATTTGGCACGAGGAGTTCAATGCTTTGGACCTGACCCCTTTGTATCTGGGTGCTGTCTCATTGTCAGGGCAATGTATTCAACTGGCCGCTCTTTCACTTCTTAGCTCAGTGAGCGCAAACCTCACGATGCTCTCGGCTCCAGGCACATATGAAACAGCCTTGCAACGAGTTTCTGCAAGCTCTGCTATCATGTGAAGATTAACCATCTGAGCAAATAATCACAAAGCCAAAAGTGGCCATTTTCTCAGTAACACATCTGTCAGGGTGAAATCCTGATCCTTTGTGCTCTGTGTGTGCTTCGATTGCCTAGGGAACTGGCATGCTAATTTTTGCTCAGAGGTTATAATACTGAAAGTCTGGTTTTTGTTTAACAGTCAATGGTAACTCTTGGGCTGACATTTTTCCTGGAGTTTCCAACATGATCATGTAATTATGTTTTTTAAGTGATGGACACACTTGTGTCCTAAAAAAAAAGAAGATGTAAGCGTGTTTGCCAATCAAGCAGTAATTTCACATAAAATGATTAATCTAAACCAACTCACAACAGCTACAAGGGTAGGAAGGATTATTTACTTGTTAAAGGCAGCTATGCTCAGTTAGGGAAAAATAGATAAGCGCTGGATCAAATTTTAATTATTTTGTTTGATTTTTTCCTTGCCACAATGAGAGAAAAAAACCCATCATTCAAAGAGCAACTTTCAACAATCAAGCTACTCAAAATAAAACAGAACAGACGTGCTGGATTCACAAGGTGTTGATTTTGACTTTTTTTTACCCAGAAGTTCAGAATTATATTTGTAGCCCCTCTGGTGATTTTTAGGTTGATCTTGAATCCTTCCGAATTGTACAGTGCAGTACTGTACCAATTACCAACTCAATAACTATTCTGATATCTAGGAGTAGTGGTCTGAATTCTAACCTATGGCAGATACTGAAGACAACACAGTAACATCAACCTACCCGCTCCTTCTTCTGAGGGTTCCTGCTATTGCTCCTTTTACTTTTCCCTGCTCTCGTAACAAATTAAAGTACAACTAGAGTCAACATCCCATTTCTCCTTGCACATAAGGCTTCTGTATAGATACGGACCTCCTTTAAATCTCATTTTCCCCCAGGCCGATCTTTCTGTTTCTGTCACCTCATGCTGAAAGCACCTGCTTTTTTGGTTACTCTCCCAGGCACTAGAGACCACCCCTTTCCTCTGGATCTCTTGAGATCCATGTGCCAAATAACATCCAAAGAGCTACATGAACGTAACTATTTCCATCAGCTCTCTAGAGACAAAGACCTATTGCAGAAGCCACAACTACTGTCATACTTGATCGCCTGTTCAGAAGGTGCACAAAGGCAAAATGGACAGGAAAGTTAGGGAGAAGACCTCATTTCAGGGTTCCTCCTCCCATCATGAGGTGCAATGCAAGACAGTGCTGCATCTGTGCAGTCTGATGAGATCTCAATTTCTCTTCTTTGGTTGCTCATCATCAAACATACATAAACTAATCTCACTACTGTGATGCTTCTATCATGCTTGGGACATAAAATACCGTGGTATCGTCTCTAGGAATAACAAAGAACCACATATTCCTTGCATCTCGCTCTTTTTTGGGTTTTTTTTGTGTTTTTTTTTTTTTTTTTTTTAAATAACCTTCTACATAGCCTTACTTGCCTGCTATTTATATATATAACCGGGATTTCTATTTCTATTAATGGTGGGTTGGCTAAGAGAAGTGTTCTCTCCTTGCTGCCTTTTTACTTTCTGCAAAGCTGCACAAGGACCCAGCTGTAGACCAGAGTGTCCCACAGGCGAGGGAAGAATTATAACTTTCTCCATACAAGCTAATCACCAAAAGTTTCCAGAGGACTTGATCGTTTCTGTTGCTAATTAAACCACATCTCATGTCTTTCTTCCTGTATGTCCAAAGACACATTTTTAGACCTTGCCGGATGCAGGTGCACATAATCTGAAAAAGCTGAAAGACCCTACTTGCCTCCCTGCAGTCTTTGTTTCAGGGCCTCTATCTGCAAACGTTCTCACCTAGAAAGGCTGGAGCTACACCTTCAGTACCTAAACCTGCAGATATTCTTTGCCACAGCACAAATTCAGTTTTTGTACCTGATATCTCAATTGCTAAAAGAGTATAGCAGAGAGAAAATAATTTGCACTTCCCACTGAAGTGCTGGTAAAAAAACCACCTAGCTGAAGAAAAAAATGTTATTTCTTGTTTACTTATTATGAGTTAACACTATATGCCAAATTCAGGACAAAAATCAACAGTTCATTTAGTATTGTCAATATTTGATAAAAAGCATAGCAAAGGTAAATTGTTCAGATGGTTTCAAGCTTGTGAGAGATCTTTGAACTCTTTAATAAAAACTACAGATTCTCTAGAGTAAAGATCCAGGTGATCTTTATTTGGATTACTTGATATTGCCTAGATTACCTGATTATTTATTTGTTTATTTTAAAGGAAGGTATATCTAGAAATTGAATAGAAACCATATTTATTCATTGGTTTCTCTAGTAAACAAGGAAATTAAAGCCTATGTCACATCATTCTAAGCCCATTCTGTCACATCAGGTGTCCCAATGCTATCAATAGCCAATTTTTCCAAAAAGGTCAAATCTCAGAGAAATTTACTTATGATGAATTTGTCTGCCTTATAATGGAATTCATTAATTCAGTAATTACTTGATATAACACCAAAAAAAAAGGTCCTGTCTGAAGGAAAGGCTAGATATATTAAACCCACCTCAAATCATTCCCAACTGTTAACACTCTTTTCTTCACTCCTTGTAAAGCCTGTCCAAGCCTACAACACAATTCTCAACACGAAATTTTTGTTACAGTTGATCAGTTCTAACATTATGAGAAAAATCTGATTCCATGTTAGACAGATGTGACTATCCAAATACACATCATAGGAAAGCAAAACGACTGTCTCGTCTCTGCTGCACAGAGAACCATGCATACTTGGTTGGGAGCAGGTTTTTGCTATTTTCTGGGCCTCAGTCCTCAAGTTGTTGTCAGCAACCCAGGGGATGATACATACAGCATGTAAAAGTCTGTGCCCAGCCAGCAGCTCCATATCTCAGGATGTCTATTTCCAGATAACTAGAATGAATGGGGAACTTTTGATGGAAAACTTTTCTTTAGGGGAATAAGATTAGGTTAGATAGAAAGCTAATTTTCACAAGTGTTCAGGCATGTAAAGCTTACATTTAATCAAAAGTTATTTTAGAGATAGTATTTAAAAAACAATACAAGATTATTGTGAAATACTGTGCTTTCCTATGAGGTTTTAAAACCTATGAGGTTTAGAAATAAGGTGTAAGTATCTTTGAAAAGAGGTGCCATACTTAATAAAAGTGGAAAACTTGTTGTGGGTATTGACTAAACAATTGGTAATGCCTCATGGCTATTTACTGCTTTTAAGAAATACTCCAGGCAATTTTCTTTAATCCAGAAATTCAAATGCTTTGTCTAGTTTATATTGGCTGGCTGAAAGAAGGTTCCAAAACAAGTAAAATAGGTATCTCCAATAAAACTATTCTAATGCAAGCAACTCTTCTATTGAAAAGGGAGATTTCAGTATAGTTATGTGGAATTACTTTTTCCTCATCCGTTATAATTATGATGGAGCTTCTCATATATATAGCAGTACTAAGATTTACCCAGCTGAAGAGTTCCACTTTCCTCCTCTTTCGTATTTTTAGGTGAATGTCTATATCAAGATCCACATCTTGAACTCATATGATTTTATACCTTCCTTCATATCAGCAGAGTTAATTTCAGTTTTCCTCACGGAAGATAAAAGATGAGGTTTTGAGATACCTGGCAGCTTTTCACCCTGTGACAGATGATGCCTTTGCTTCCTTCATTAGCTTGAAATGAAAGGGCAGTACAAAATGTGCTTTGTGAAAGCTTGCTTAATACCCTTTTGCCTAGAAAACAAAGTTACTCGCATTAAATTCGCTACATCCTTTTCATACCAGCTTGTTTTACAGAGGTTTAGAGGGCGATTAGTATTGTTACCAGACCTTCTTTGTTTCAGGGCTTTACACATTACTGGTCAGGGGTCAATCAAATCATGCATATTAAAGCCAGGTCAAAGTGACCCGTGCACAGAAGGAGAAAAACCACACGAGAAACTTGAGCTAACCACTATCATCAAGTATTAACATCACAGGTTAATATATGTATGACCGTATTATTTCCATAGAGGGACTTTAATATCAAAGTCACAGAATGGACCAGGTGATAAGTCTGAAGAATGGCGAGATTTAAAAATAATTCTCATGTCTTGATTCCCCAGAGTTAATGACCACAAGAGCACAAAACACCTACGCCTTTACAGAAAGAAAGGCTTAATTTCATTTAAAACAATAGCACGCAAATATAAATAACAGAGGAATAAAACCAATGATGATCATTACCCTTTAGCCTGCCTTGGAAAGCCATGGTTCCAAGGTGAGACCAGGGCACCAAAGCTCACATGGTTTTCTGTGCTTGCTTTATAATTGAAGAGCTAAAAGCCCAGATAAAGTAAAAATGAGACTGCCGGCATTAAAATGCGATGCAAGATGGGACACGGGGAAATGAAGGTCAACAGGATTGTCTACTAATAAGACATGAACTTGCATTACTTAATGATACCCTTGTAATCTGTCAGAAGTAGAAAGTTTAAGGAGTTAGCGAGCAAAGAGAGTCAAATGGAAATTAAACTGGGGTTCTAGCAATATTTTAAAGTGAAATAAAGAAAAGATTCAAATTTAAGCCATCTCAGAAGCTAAAATCCACAGGCAAGCAAGTATATTTGAGAAGGTATATCCAGGATGTATCATTCATGGTTTTTTTTTTCAAAGGAGCACCTTATTTTAATAAAGATTTCATTAACATCTTGAATAGAGTATTCCTGTTTTTCCCTTCTCATTTTTATTTATGTATTTAGAGGCTACCTAAATGTTTCGGACTTAAATGAATGTTTCGACTTGGCTTAAACGTGAATACAGTAGTTTTAATGATTTTTTTTAAACATGAAACAGTAATGATGGTAGGGTATCAGAGACTACAAACAGACATTTAGCTACAGCTTTCATCAAGATGTTTTTGTAGCAACAGATGAAGAGATGTTGATATAAATATTTTTGAAATATTTTCATTTATATTAATTTAAAACAATATTGATATATATACAGAATTCAGTGTCTTAAATTTCTACCTATCAGTGCAGTTTTAGGTTTCTTTTTTCCTCTTAGAAATTGAACCACTCCAGTAAACATGGGAGATCTCTTTAGAAACTGAAACATGGCAATAAGCATGGGAGAATGGACATAACACGTAATCTCCATCGTTAGTTTATATAACATGAATTCAAAATACATTTTCCTCTTTTGTTGTTGTTTAATTTTTTGATTCAGTGAGAAAATTCATGTCCCATCTTCTTCCCAGCTCAGGCCTTTTTCATGTTACTTCTTCAAGGCTGGTCAATACAAATCCCCAGTTGAGAGAGCCGTTCTCAGCAATTTATTTAGATTGCAGAAGCAGCCAGTGGCATCAGAGAAACTGGAAGAGCTGCTCATCTGTTTCTCAGCTGAAATATCACCAGCTGATAAGGCAGTGGTTTCAGATAAACCCTACCAACTTAATTTGGACTTTTTAAGTGAAGACGATTTAATTGTAAAAAAAAACCAAACCAAAAACCAGACAAAATCTGCAGTGGTTGTGGTGTTGGCAAATACAGTCAGTCTGATAGTTCTGCTATTTTCAGAAATCTTTTCCATCAAAGGCTGTACTAGAACAGTCTATATTTTTGTTGTCGTCTGCGTGGCAGAATCCCTTTTGTGGCTCACGATCAGAGATTAACATTGCCTTCTGGGACAAATCATTACACTTTATCCTCATAACCTTCCCTGCATTTAGTCTCACAACGTCCTTTCAAATGCATCAAGTTCTCAAGTTACAACATAAAAATATTTTTATTCCTGCTAGTCCTTTCATTATAATAACCCCTCCATATAAACAGATGTCTACACCACAAGAGAAAACTCAAGGAAATCTGAATTTTTAAGTTTGGATTATTTGTAGATTAAGTTGATAAAACATCAACCAGAGCCTTGGTGTTCTTAGACTATTTTACAGAAGCAGCAATGAAATCAGTATCACTATTTAGATATTTTTGCATCGTCAGAGTGTAGAAACTGGACCTTAGCATAAACAAGGGATAGAGCTGTCATTTCTTTGAAAGTCAACAAAGATCAGATTATCCTTTCAAATTCGAACTGGAAAACACTTGACAAGTACAATCAGCTCCATCTTTTGTGCTCTGACATACTGAAAGGAACTTGGAGCAAAGGGGGGAAAAAGGCTTAATGGATTGGAAGCGATGACACATAAGAAAAGCTTAGAAAGATTAAATATGTACAGCTTGACTAACCAACAATTAAGTGGGGGGAGAGGGAGGAGATATATCTGTCAAAAGCAATGAGAAGGTAAACACCAAGGGGCAAGAGTAATTATTTAAGAATACAAATGGGATATATCTAGAAATAATGAGATCAAATTGAGAAAAGGACAATGTAGTCTGAATTTGAAGAATGACTTACTGTAAGCGAGAAAGGGTATTTCCACTTTTTTTCTCTTGAGATTGTTCCACAATGTGCTAGATCTTCCTCAAAACAATTAAAATGAAATGGGTAAAACACAAGGGACTAAACTCTATGTTACAATTCTGTATTGGCAGGGCTTTGCTTTTTGTCCTAAGAGATCTTTTCTAATTGCAATGACTTTTTTCCCCGAAATTAATAAACAAAAAAAGAGCTAAATAAAATGAGAAGTTATCAAATAATATGTGCCTGGGGATAGGGAGAAAGCTACAGGAAACACTGAGGAAAAAAGGGCAAGCTTTGTGTCAATTAAATAAATAATGATAGGCCATATCAAAACATTCGCTCAGGTTTTCCAGTCACTTCCAGCGTACTACAAATCTCATGTCTCCAGTCACTCGATTATGTGACCTTGCACAGTCCCTTGAATATCCTGGTTTTTATTTAGTCAGTTTTATCAAGATATTTGAGAACAAATATTTTTAAATTAAAAAAAAAAAAAAAAGGCTAAAAATTCATTCCTTTTAAGTTGAAGCTTATGGATTAAAGGAGGAAGGCAGAATGCAGAACAGTTACAAACTTAAACTGGAAGAAATTAATTCAATGATTATGTTAAAACATACTATGCCTACAAGAAAGAAAACAGTAAAAGAGAATTTCTAAATTCTTTTTCATGTGGAATTAAGAGTAACATGAAAGGAAATTTGAAATTTGTATAACAAAAATAGAAAGAAGGGACTGCATAATTCCCTTATAAAAGGAATGCATTCTGATAGTCTGAGTGACATTATCTAGTATTTTGAATAGTAATTATCGATTAATTAAAATTCAGTATTTCTATTACAATTTCTGCTTGCAGTGAGTTTTCTTTCATTGTCATTTTTATTTTCACCCTCAAATAAGGACATTGGCTGACTGAATTTTTCTGCTTGAACAGATAAAATAATCACAAGTAAAAAAGTAAAACCAATGTGATGTAATATTTCTATGCAACTGAAGATCTGTACGTAAAGGCAAATATAAGCAATTAAGAATATATCATTTATATTTTGGGAGACTAGCTATCAATTCTTAATTGTAAGTGACAAATTTGGATTAAATATATATAATAAGGGATTGGCTGATGCAGATCACTGTTCTTTCAATATAGTCACTCTACATTCTTTGTCATTACACCACGTATCCGAGTCAGAAAACTACATTTAATTTAGTACGATTATTTTTTTTACGTTTATCCAAACTGATTGATCTATCTAAACCTGAAAGCTGCTGTCTTCAAATGTGGTCACAGGTTGTTCTGCTGTCCTTCCTATTCACAATGTGAACGTGTTAAAAAAAGATATTAACCTCTGTTGTTTACCAAATTATTTATGGCTCTGATGAACTGACATACCTGTCTTTGAAATCAAAGAGATAATACAAGAATGAAATGTGTAAATAAGGTAGCAATATTGAGTTACTACAGAAACTTGCCATGATAACAAGTGAACATACATACAAGTAATCTTTACCAGAGCAATGCAAGTTTATGTAATGATCTAGAAGAGTGAAATTTGTCTAAAAAGCAGTTGTTTCTTGAAATACTTGCATTTTAAAAGCATAAGCTAGTGCAGTAAAATATGATGCACAGAAGTGTAAGCACACTTTCATTATAACCAGGAAACAGCATCATTCTATACAATAATACTACCATAGTAAAATCTCAAAATGCTGTTCTACTTCGAAGATGACTATAAAAATATCAGAAGTGGTTTTCATGCAGGCTGCCCTTCACTGATATGAAGTGCTTCATTTACAAATGCAAAACCAGAGCCTTTAGCGGTTCCCACTGAAATCCCATGAATTTAATGAAAGCGGAGTTATACCAGCTAGGTTGCTGAAAAATCCCACTGACATCGTATGTCTGTAGTGTGAGTTTTAAAAAACAAAAAGCAAATGATCATTATTTCCATCATGCATTGTTAGAAGAAAGCAGATTCTTTCTTCACTGTTCCTCTAACACGGTCCTTCAAATACGTGAGTCAAATCAAAAAAGCTAGTCTGGGGCACTGTTTTTTGTTGATAGGAGAACTAGCAAGAGGTGATCAGGGAGCTGAGCAAGGTGGCTGGCTCTTCAGCCTGCCCGTCCCTTTTTCTGCACAGAAGAATGGGAGAGGCAAGGGAAAATGCTTCAGCAATATCAAAGCACAGGTAGTGAAAAGACTTAAATAATTACTTGAATTCATTTGTGCTGAATACAACATCAGGCACGAATACTAGTGAAAATATTATGTTCCTTTTGTTAAAGGCCCTCGAAGCCCTTGACCACCAGCTGAATTACTCCCATTTCAAGGCCTCTTCTCCACATCACCCTCTCCTTTGTGGTACGTTTGCAAAAGTACCACCCAGTCCTGTTGTGCCTCAAGGAATTATAATTATTAAGTAATTATTTATAGGTAGTTAAGCTGCCTGGGTTGATCTGTACGGTTACTGATTTCTTAGTAGAGCGTGATCAAAAGAACTTTGTCAGTTTGTAATCACCTATTTAGTTTTATTGTCATTTGCCTTAGTTTTGTCTTGCTGCTTTCCTTAAATTTCTAGTTATCCTTGTACCATAACATCCTTTACTCCCATGACAGTAATGTTATCCTTAATTGTGATGTTAATTAAATTAGTATCAATGCAAATGAGAGTATAAAACCTGAAAGACAGCTCTTGATTATATACTCTTGATGTACCTCTTGCACACAATGAAAATGAGTTGAATATTATAACAGTTTATTATTATTATTATTATTATTATTATTATTATTATTACCACTACTACTACTACTATTCCCAGGCAGCATTTCTTATTGTAAAGATCATTGCCTCCCTGATTTTGTACTATTTATTGAAAGAAAAGCTATAGAAGACTGCCACTGGAGCAAGATAGTGGGAAAAATTATTATAAACCTAACAATTTCATAGGGATTGACAGAATACCCACATAGTAATTGTTAGCCCACAGAGAACATCTCTCTGCAAAATCTAGAGATTTTAGAGGGACAGAGAAACCTCATGTGGTCTCAAGAAAAACTGAGGACTTTCAAAGATGAAATGCCTATGCACCCACTTTGTAATTCAGAAGTGACCTGCACATCAACGACTGCTGCAGCTCAGAGCTCACACTCATTAAATAGAATTTGATTTTAAATTGGGACACCGTCCCTTCTACTAAAATGTTTTCTTTTGGAAAGATCAAGAAATAAGAAGAGAACATCTTTTCAAATATGGCTCAGACTAACACAAGCATCCTGTGAAAATCAGATTTAGAAACCGTGAGAGGGCCTTTTCATTTTTAACCAAACTTCCCTATCCTAAAACTGTACGATAATGTTTCACTGTGGCCTGCTATTTCACTCATTTTTGTATTCATGCACCTCTAAAATACAGTTTTGCTGAAAGAGAGCCCTGCCTTTTGTTATCTTTACAATATTTTTCTTTAAATGATATTAGAAGGGCCTCAGCCTTAAACTGAAATAAGACCTAAATTAAAATAAGTAAAGGAAAAATTTTCTGTTTACAAAATAGTGTTTTAATTTAAAGAAGTCTATGTTTAGATATAATAAAATCTGTATGTTATTAACTTAATATGGCAACTTGAATTTTTCAGATCATCAGGGAAAAACAACACAAGAATCCATCGGTCCTCTTGCATACACAGCACTTTTTTCCTTCTCCTCTTAAATTTCTCCCCCCTTTCCCACTAAATCCCTCAGGGAACACCTGATAAGACCAAGTGAGTAATTACATTTTTAAGCGGAGGAACCTTACTCATTTAATGTAAAATTTGGGAGGACAGTAAACAGATAGAAAATAGCCAGCACTTCAGTTGCAGTGAAATTACTTTTGTATCTTTTGGATGACCCTTCTTTACTGGTGTTTATAGATTGTAAATGAAATAAACTGCACAGAAATGTATACATTTAATAATACATATCAACTTAAACAATGAACAGAAGACCTTCACATTTCAAAATGGTTCAAATCAAAACTATAACTTTATGGCTCATCAGACACACAGGACAAAAAACTTTGTGTTTTAAGAGTGAGAAAGGGTATTCACAAAAGTATTTCCTTACAAAATAACTTTTGGAAGGCAGACTCTATGAAGGCTAGATACGTATTTAAAAAGTAGAGAATCATGACCATGTAGAAGAGAGTGCCAGCAACAGGAGACATCTAAAAGCATTGTAAGGGTAGGGAAAAAAAATAAAAATCTAAGGAGCTTACCCTATTAGAATTTTGACTGAATTGGATTTAGCAATATCAATAAATATATAATTATTCTTTATAAAGGATGTGTAATATATATTTTATTTCCTCTTTATTTCTGGTTTTCTTGATTAACAGAGGGAAAAGAAAGATAAAAGCTAGAGGTTAGGCAGGAATGATTGGAAGGAATTGTGAGCTTTCGGGAAAAAGAAATAAGGATCAAGAGCCAGAACAACACTTCAACACAGTTACGAAGTGTGATGTAGCTTTGATGTAGTCAGGGAATGTAAGAACAAAAGGACTGTACTGAACAAGATAAAGTCAAGTTCTAATGACATGCTTGTCTTATATGTCCAAGTCATAGCTGTAAAATATACATTTCATGCTAACCTACTGAGAACTAAGAGAGAAAGGTCAATTCTGAACAAAACTGCATAAAAGAATATCAATAACGGGGAAAATTTATAGTGAGAGCTTGACTATCAGCTTCTACTTTAAGTGGAATTACACTTCTTCAGAAAATACAACTTCAACGCATAAAACTACATCACCAACTTCAGCTCTTAAAGAATATTGTAGGCCAGAGCTGTAAAAACTGTTGATTTGGAGTCTCAGTTTTCAGCCAACTTTAAAGAAACAAATTTTAGTGAATTTACTAATTCCTTAAAAATAAGTATGACCATAACATAACAAGGCCAAGCACAATTTAAAAATGGCTGTTCCATAATCATCCAGACTCTACCCCCTTCTAGTTCTGTAACTTCAGACAGTGAAAAAGTATTAGTACTGTAGTTCAAAAATTAGATAATAAATCTGAGATTTCAATGAACCTCTGCAGAAGTCATTTAAATTTTGGTGATGGACTTAATTTACTGATATCTTCTATGGCAGGCTACTAGAGAACTAGAGAATGGGGTACCTTTTTATAGAAGTTGTTAGATTCACCCCTCACAACTGTTCTCATGCAATATATTCCTCAAGAGATAACATAAACACCACAAATATATTTATATCACACTAAACACTTGTCACAGTCTTAAAATCAGATATTTTACATAGCTCTATAAACTTAATGTTCTAGTTATATAAGAAGCTTAAATATGCTGGAAATAAATATTGATTTCTGGAGCTCAGCCACTTTCTATAAGGATGATGGCTGTAAAAAACTTACAGAAGGATAAATAATATTTATTTTTCCCTACATAAACCCTTCTTCTAAATTATTGAATAAATGACATGTTTGAATTAAGCACATAAAAATATGAATCTTTCTGTTTCAGTCTTTACTATCAGCACTAAAATTTTCTCTAGTAGCCCAGATATACTCTAAGCAATAGGATGTGAATATTTGTAGAATATAAAAAGGTTAAACTTTGATTTGCAGAGAAATGGAGCTTAGATTATTCAACTAGAAAAATAAACAATTTGAAGTCTCTTTACATAATTGAAAAACTTAACAAAGCACAAACCAAGATGTTTTAAAGGAAATCCTACCCCCTTTTCCAGAGCAAGCATCAGGATAATTATTTTGATAAAGGTTAGTATGAATTTCCCTAAGGTTATACTTGACCAGTGGGAGTTTATACTACAAATTAATTCTGCATTTTACACAATTCTTCTTGAAGCACCTTTTTAAGGACAGCCATCAGTGTTTTTCTGACCTGATGTAATGTTTTGCATGGTTTTCACTTTGAAGATGAGAGCCAGGCATAGACTCATCCCAGCTAGAAAGCAGCATTAGTAGCTGGGCAGAGGAAATCTCCACTTCAGTTTCTGGCTCCAATGTCTCTGGTTTCACTTGCTGCTTTGTAAGGTCTTTAGTGCCAGGAACTTTTCATTTGTCTTATAGATGCATACTGCTCAAGAGACACATAAAAAAAGCAAATGCTCCCGGCCTTGACTGAGCTGTTGAACAAGCCTTGGAGGAACACACAGATCAGATACAGACTCAAGGTGCTGTTTCTTCATTTGGGAGAAAACAAGTAAAGAAGGAACTCAGTTGTCACTGACCAACTTATTTCTGCACAAATCATTGATTTGCTGCTTACTCTATTTCTGTCTGTGGCGTAGAAGACGCTTCTTCCACATTGCAGATTTACAACGAGAAAAACTTGGTCCTTACAGTATGTTCTGCCCCAACTCCATACCAAAATACCCAGGAATGGGCTGACAAAAGGGTATAGCCTCAAACCCAACGCTATGGACTCGGCGCTGCAAATACAGCCCTTCCCTGCAAGGATGTGGCCTCCCAAGCAATATGCCTTTAGTGGTGCCACAAGTGAAGGAACTATGGCATCCATGGGGCAACTGGCTGGTATTTTCCCCTGGTTTCTGCGGAGGATATTTAAAGTCCAGGCATGTGTTTAAAAGAGATTTTTGAAATTTTTATGACATCTTACTTTGAGCACCACGAGTGTAAGCGCAGCCATAAGCCAGCCAACTTGACCTATTCAAATTGCGTACAGGCCAAGAGCCAACCCCGATGCGAAACATGACACCTGGACTGTGCCGACTATAGACGGCAAGCTCAACAAGCCAGGTAGCTATCAGCGACTCTACAAAAGGGGAAACAGGCAATATATATTCATTCTGGTACCTTTAACAAGATTTGCATACCATTTAAATTACAATTAAACACTGCATATCCCAGGTGCTTTTGATGAGAAATCAAAAGGATTTCCTTGTGCAGTATTTAAAGGTAATTGATTTTCAAGCTTCCTGCCATTATCCATGCTAGAGTCAAAGGCTTGCGCTGTATAGTATGCAAAGAGGGTGCCTAAACTGTTCTGAGTTCAGAACTCTGCTCCAGCTCTGCTTTTCTGAAAGTTCAAAGGAAATCATGTGACTGGCATTAATTTTCAACACTGCTGAACTGCATCAGAATGATAATTGGCGATACTAGTGCTTGAAATAAATACTTTGTACCAATGAAGCTCTCATAAAAGACTTGAATTCATGACTTTCCTAATGAGGATGTGGCTATAAGAGGCTGTATAATGATAAGGAGCCTTATTGATCAAAGAATTTGCCTATTTTACTGTGCATTTCTGTAATTACATGTCAGCAATACGACCTAGTCTCTCTATCTTCCCTATCAAATATAAAGAGCATAATCTTATAGAAAAAAAGGAGATCTATATTTAGCAAAGCTCATAAATATGTGCTTTAAATAAAAAAAGCAAATCTGAAGTATCATGGAAATCCGTTGAATTTAGCTAGTTATCCTCATTTAGAAACATGCTTAACTTTCGTAAAACAGGCAGAATTAAGCATGAATCTTCATGCTTCTTGATTGAGAATAGGAATGAAAGTGTAAGAACAAACTAGCAGAACGAAGACTTATAGGAACGATTTTCCCAACTTGTTATATTCTCTTGGATTCAGGGTTTTTTTATTATTGTTTTGTATATTTGTTTTGCCTACATGGAATGCAACAAAACCTTCTTATAGTTAATAGCACTGTCTAAACTTTTATGAATGATCAGGATACATGATTGCAACATTTCATTGAGAAATAGAAATTACAGATGTCCTCTCTTTCTTTCTGTGAAATTTTAAAATAGTCCATCACCCTTTTACCCCCAAATTAAGATGACTTTATATTCCTCTTAGATTCAGATGCAACAGTTAAAATGTCTAAGATCAGGCAAAGGCAATGAGAAAAGTAGGAGATAAAAATAAAAAAACCCAGAAAATGGCAAGACTATAGAATTACCTTTTGAGATTTAGATAGAGGATTTCACCATGTATTATATCCATGTATCTTTTTTCAAAACTGATTTAGATGTGTGAAGGAAATCCACCTGCATAAATTTGTATAACTATGCAGTATTTCATAACCTTTGCACTCATTCCCCAAAAAACCCAAATTGATGTTATTTTGCAGCTTATTCAAGTAACAAGCATAGCAATCAGTTGGAAAAATTAAATTAACTACTTATCTCTGTTGTAGTCTTTGAAATTCAAGCAGCCAAAGACACGAGATTTAGGAGTATGAAAGACAATTATTCTATGTCATGTTTTAATTAGCAATCTAGATTTCAGTAAAAACAGCAAATAAGCATCATAATCCTTTCATAAAAAATATTTCATTCGAGGAAAACTTTATTTTCAAACATTGGAATTATTTTGTACTTTTACACATGCTTCCCAGGCAACTACCTAAGAGTACTTGGTTCATCAAAAAAAATCTCAAAAATTTCAGAGTAACCATAATGATAGAAACCTGCTTCAGTTTAAGCTTATCCATTCTGAGATATTCATAAGAATGTACTTAAAATGCATTTCATTTTGAGTTTGGAAAGGATGGTTATCTAGAAGACATCAGAAAATGGAATAAGGGTGAAAGTTTGGGTTTTTTTTAAATATTTATCTCAACTTTTTCTTTTTTTTTTCCTAATTCTTCACACTATACAGCTCCCTAGATTAGGAAACAAGTTGTATTCACCTTTTCTCTCCTTCTTGAAACACATTCGTTTGAATGGACTGCAATGGCCAATTCTCTCGGCAAAGAAATCTTATCTTTTAACTAACCAGTAATGTAGATATTTCATCTGCTGCTTACTATCAAAGCAACCAGGTTATTCTACTACTAACAGCCATCCTTCTGTTGAATAGATTACCAACTCTCATAAGTAGTTTTTTTCTTAGTATTCATCATCTTAAATGGACTGAATGTCCATGCTTATGTCTTGGAGGTCATAACAAACACTGGTAGATATTACCAAATGGGAAAAAAAAAAAAGACAATTATGCCTGTCACAATATGAAAACTTTTTTACCTTTGCTTTACAAGGTTGAATAGAGCTTAGGAATGGATAGCAACGCAATTTCATTTTACTTGCTTTTTTCTCTGTATTGTACTTGAAGGGAGGAGAAGTGGCTTTTTTTTTTTTTTTTTTTTTGAAATAATTTTCCTCTGTATTAAATCAGCGTTTCCTCCTACATCACCAAAAAGAGGAAAGGATCAAAGCTGAGAGGCTGGATATTGATTAGCACAATTATGGAGATAATGCAGTTTGCGTTACCAAGTAGAAAAATCCCCAGAACAACAGTAAGGTCTATACTCTACCGTACAGACTATGGGAAACCAGCTTCACATTTATCAACAGCTCTCTTCCTACCTAGTTTGCTAGCTCTTGAATTCATTATGAAAGCTGGGGGATACTCACCCAAATTATTCAATGAGCCAGGTAACTGAAAACATAAGGCGATTAGCTTAAACCGGACGATTAAGCTTTTCAATGGCTGTATTTGGGGAGCTGAATCACTCCCTGCTGACAGAGTTCTCTGAAACTGTTTCCAGTAGCGTAACTCCAAGCCCTCATTAAGCCTTGCTTAATACTAAGCTCCATGATTTTAATATTTATTTCTCACCTTCATTCCCCCTGCATCCCCATCCAGTGTTTGGAGATGTAGGTGCTAGGTGCAAAACTATGAAAGTAAGTTTGTGCTCTAGATAGTGTCTGTGGCACCTGCACCCCTGTAAGAAGGCTCCTAGTTGGCAAACGCATGTGCAGTGCCCACTGCTATGCTTTGGAGGGAAAGCTCTCACCAGCAGCAGGTCCTTCTTCCTCCTGCAAGCAGGCAGGGATAAGCCAGAAGTGAGAGGTAACCCCCAAAGCATCTTAACACCATTAGCATAGCCCAAAAGCATATTTTTGAGAGGGTAATATCCACCGTGCTAACTTCTGTGTCAATGAAGGAGTTCAAAATGGGTAGCCAAACCTTTTTCACTTCACGATCCAAAAAGTATTCATAGGAATAAAGATAAAAAAGATTAAGAGAATAGATCATAAAAAACCTAATACATTTTCTGCCATTAAGCTTCTCAGTAAAATCTCTTAAAGTATTTAAATTCACAGTTAGATGGATGGTCTGAAGCTTTTTTTCCTTGTGGATTCTTTGTTGTTAAGAATAACAGTATAAATGTATCCAGAATCCTCCTAACTCCTACTTTGTTCTTGTGCAAAGTTTCTATATTGATGTCAGTTCCCAAGCAACCAGCAAACGGAAGATGTTTTACTACAGACTATTAAACTTCAAAAAAGACTATGCAGCCTTTCAACTCTTCTATATGTAGTCAATGTTTTTAAATATTTTATAACAGCTATCAAGAAGTTACAAGACATTAATCATCCAGAACATTAAGTTTGTGGTCATGATTTGAGTATCTTTTTCCTGTGTTTTTGTTTTCTTTCGTTTTTCCTTTTTGTTTCAGTTTATTAAACATATTAAATATTATAAAAGAATTACAGGTTTGCTTTCAGGAATCTTTTCTGACTCTACTTAGTAGTTTGGTGGCTTTTGGGTTTTTTTGGATGGTTTTTTTTTTTTTTTTTTTACCGTTTGGTATGATCACTGATGTTTTCCACATAGAAATCACCAGCCTCAACTACTCATAGCAGAAACATGGCAGACTGAAAAGCTAAGACTTTTCAGGCAATACAAACAGAAAATGCAAAAATGATGACACTGTTTCTTCACGTACAAGATAATTATATGCTTTTTTAGGTGCTCTGCTAAAAAAAGAGCAAGTTAAAATCAGTCACCTCATAAAGACAACACTTTGGAGGTTCACAGATGTAAACACGTAAAGGCACAATGTCACATGCATCACATCCCTTGTCTTGATGTTGCTCCTAAGTATTTACACTTGCCTCAAAGCCCATTGTTTTGTATGTGAAATTACCACTATTTTTCCCATATGCATTATTTAATACTTATAGAGACATTCATTTCATCTGCCATTTTTTTCCAGGTCAGATTCCACCAGAAAAGTCCTACAACTCTTTACAGCTGGTACCAGCATTTATTACCTCAAAGAACTTTGTATCATCAACAATGTTGTCATGCTACTCCTTAATCAATTTCCATGTTTACGTATATCCTGAACAACACACATCCCAGTATGGATTCCTGTTGGGAACTTCACTTGGATACATGTAGTACACATGGAAAGAGTCGACATGGTTCTTTGTAAATGGAAGCCCTGCTTCAAAAACCTCTTGGAGCACATGGAGTCACCTCACTGATATACTATTCCACAAGACTTTGGGAATCTCTCACCAAAGACTTTGAAGGAACGTAAACACATTTGGATCATAGATAAGGTCACTGCATGAATAAATACTGGCTTAAAAGATAGAAAACTAAGTAGACATAAAAATTTAACTCCTTCAGTGGAGGAAGGTTTTCCTTTTTCTTCTATTCTAGGAAGAGTTAAAAGCACGATGGAGCCCTGAACAATTGCTCTAGATGCTGGTTCTACAGTTGAAGTTCAAAGACAGAAAACAAGCAAACTTCATTATGTCTGTATGCTGCTGTTCTCATTCACTGCCATCTCTTCATTTTTCATTTGCTTTTTCATACGAGCTGTTCAATACATAAGGCGTTGATTGCCATGACAGGGAGTAAAAGGAAACTTGTAACACAGGAATACAGGATAGGCTATTTCTGTTGAAATTCACTATATTAAAAGTCCTTTTTAACAAGTATACTTAGAAAAGCGCAAATTAACAGAATGATTTAGGAAGTCAGGAATATTTCTAAGAAGAATTGTGTTTTAAAGTTTTGTTACTCATTTGATTATTTCTCAGCTAAATTACCCCACAGTTCTGACTGCTGTTTCAGAAAAAGTTTTTGAAAGTGCCAAGTAACTATAATTACTGCTATGTTAATATCTGTATCCCATATAAGTTAAATTTTTAATAAATTTAATAAAATATCATAAATTTGCTATAAAAATCACAAGTCTCCTAAAGTATATTCCTTATTTTTATGCTGACATTGCATATTTAAAAAAACCTTTAAATAGTTTACGGTAACAGATTTTAATGTTGCTATACTTGCCACAGTGGTGAGCAAACATATAACATGAATTTTATATCAAAATATATCTCTGTAGCCATTTTAAATTCATATATAGGTAAATTGATTTCAGTGGGAGTTATGTACTTAATCACCTTTGAGAAACTGGGCCTCAGTCCCTAATCAAGTCTGCTTAAATATGCTAACCAAATTGTTTGGAAAGTGCTGACATTCTGGAGCTTTGCAGTGTCACTGGGTGTTTCTGGGTATTATATGTAATAACTCACAAAACAACTTGTTTAAGAAAACAGTTCTGAAACTGGTAAAACATTTTCTGTGATTACTACTGACTTTCCTCTCATAACTATTATGTAGCAATTAATGTTTATCTAGCATGCAAACAATACACAGTACTGCATAATTTTTTAAGATCCTTCTAGACAAACCTATATATAGACATCTGCATTATTCCTCTCAGACTGACCTAATACTTCCTTCCTGCTATGATAAGATAAGCTGAGCTAGTTATTTCATTGATTTTTTCCATTGTTGTTTATGCTTTTCTAACATCAGAATTGTGTATTATAAAACTTCATTCTCAAAGGCCCACTGGACTGTCACAACCACGGGCTTGTCATGTTCAAGAAGCTGGATCTCTCCAGGGTGATTACACTTAGTATTAAACCAAGATTTAAAAAAAATTAAATAATTATTTTAAATAACTACATATTTTCCTCTGAATGTTTCTTTAGAGTTTACATTCCAGATAAATCCTTTGTGTTTCAATGAAAGATCTTGAACTACTGGAGATTCATTCAGACCAGAATCATGATTCACATTAAGCTCTGTGTAACGTTTGCATGAACACAACTAGGGAAGTAAATATTAGATTATGTATATTCTGATAAAAACCACCATTTTACCAATTTAAACTTCTACATTAGGGATTAACATCCCAATGGAAATCGGGTCTTTAAAAAAAGTGTTAAAAAGTATATTGGAGTAAAGGAAAATGGGGCAGGTGTACTCAAAAGGAGGTGGAATTGGTGGGGTGGAATTTAGAAGGGACTAAACTAACATTTTGATGTGAGAGAGTTACGAACTTTGAGCTTTTGCAAGTAAAGGAGATTTATTTTTTCCAAGATGACTGAATTAATAATTGAGATAAATGTAGAAAAGCGAGGGAAACTTGAAAGTAGACACTTAGGAGAGAACAAATAGTACTTTTATGAGAAGACAATAGAGCTGCAGATGCATGGAAAACAGGTGGAACATGACACATGAGATGGAAAGATAAGGCAGAGCTGTTCATGCTGGCTTAGACAGGCAGGAGAGAGAAACAGGGAGGAACTGTTTATTAGAAGATATAGAAAAAATGAGTTTTATAGTAAAAAGAAGAAACAGTAATTTAAGAGAAGGGGGGGAGGGTGGAATGGATTAAGAAGGATGTTAAAACAAGCAGCAACAACAAAGACTCAACAGACCCAGTATTATACACCAGAGAGGAAAGAAAATCCCTAGAAAAAATGTGAAAACCAGGCAGAGACCACAGATGAGGGTGAGGGGAAGAGAAGATAAAAATAAACAAGTCAGTTACCAGGGTGTTTTTCAGTTTAAATTATGCATAAACTTTAAGCTAAAATGAATTTTACATGCTGCATGAAATGTGTTGATGCACACAGAGTCTTATCCGAAGACCACTCAAATCAATGGTAAAAACCTCCTGTGGTTATTTATAGGCTTAAATCACACTTAGAACTTTGCAGATCCAAAACAAGAGCTGAAATTGGATCTATGAAAAACACATATATTTTGGGAGGACTTTGATCATGTCTCTGCTTAAGCAAACTCTTTACAAAAGCTTTGAGTATTATTGAATTGAGGTCCCGTGGGTGGGTCTGCGGGCATGCAACAATTGCCAAAATAAGAGCCCCTCACTCACAAAGGTCAAAAGATACAATCATAACGCTGTTCTAGGCTTTTGTGGCTGCCACATTTGTGGGTATCACAAAACCCCTTGCAGATTCCAGGCAAATATTATTCTGCTGAACAAAAGCTTGAGTATATTCTCTATCACAATTGTAGCAATTCACCATCAATCTGGCAGCACCATTATGCTTAAAATTCTGTGCCTATTCCCATCATCAGTCTGCTTTTTCGAGTGGTTTATAATTCAGTTATTTTAAATCACACTAGGATAAAACTCGACTTAAAATTTCTTATTCTGGCTGTATTTTGTTCTCACAAAATTGCATTTAAATTGTTTAATTCTCTTTTTAGGTTAGCAACCGAAAGAAATAAATGTTTTAGGAAATACTGTTGCTGGCTTCTCACTAAACAGCACTTACTTAAAAAAGGAAACTTTGCTCATATTACATCACCAACACAATCAAGAGATAACAATTCAATACTGCTTGTGAAATTTGTCAATGTCTTCTTTATAATGTATTTATGCTATCATTGCAACAATAGCGTCACTGCATGGCAGGTCTCCTACTCTGCTCAAGTTGAAGGAAAACCTTTACATTCAGCCCAGTAACTGATTTTAAGGCAGCTCTTCACTTAAATACCTCTGTCTGCTTTGGGTGTGGCATTTTAGATGTCACCCTTGAATTTCCAGTTTCCGAAACGTACAGAGGTTTGTAAGCTTGTTATTCTCCAAATGCGCCCTTCCCCCTAACAATTTTCATTCACTGTTACGCAAGTAGCCACGTACATTTAACTACCTGCCATACTGAAGAGACAAATACTCATATTTGTCTTCCTAGTAAACATCAGCTGAACACAAAAATGCAAACAATCAAAGAGGTTGTGTTTTAGCATCAAGATGACCATCTTTGCCACGATTGCTATCCTCAAAGCGATAGCTGAATAACACTGAAAGATATTTAATGCCAAGTCATGCACTTCATGACCAGAGTGTTACCTGTTCCTTAGGAGCCAGTTTTTACCTTAACTCTGATGTTTTCCTATTGTCGTATCAGCCATTTGATAAATGTTACCCACTACCAGTGAATTTCTACTTTGTTGCTGTCTTTCAATAGTAGCTTCTTTAGTATAGTAGTCAGCTGCCCCAGGATAAATGCATCATTATTGAAAGACAACTTAGAAGACCACTCCTGGTCAACTAGTCCAAGGAAATGCAGTGATTAGAGCTCCATTCTATCAAGAACCAGCTTAGAAAATAGTATAGGACAGCAGGCTGGATCTGCCCTAACTTACACCCACGCAACTTTAATGAGATTGTACAAGTCTAGTCGAGGTAAAAACTAGATCAGAGAGTTGCATCTAGATGAGTGACAAAAACTCAAGGAATTACGAATGACAAAAAGGAGGTAGAATTCTGGACTTTTTACATGTAAGAGAAATATATAATCTATACTTCAGAATATTAAGGTTTGAAGCACTTGAAATATAGAAAATTATAATTTAAGGTTGATTATATTGTCTCAGCATATGTTTTTTTTCCCCATGCTTTTTTTCCCTTTACAAATCAGGTTTGCGTCAATCACCTAAGTGCAGTTCCAAATTTGTTATGAATCCTGTTTTGATCAGTGTAGAGGATGGATACCGTCAGAGAACATGAAATATTTTTTACTACAAGATACTAAATTTTTTTTTCTCCTTATTGTTAAATTTGCATTTCTGCTGGACTTATTTTCTGAAATGTCATAGTATATTTGGATTATGTCCAACATAAAATATTTCACGCCAGAGAACAAATCTAAAACCAGAAAAACAAAAGACAAATATGCACAAAATTTGTTAATAGGTAGTGCTATGATTTCTTATCCGTGATGCATGGTAAACGCTAGTAAGCATGCCAAAAAAGCTGTCAAGTGAGAAATCTGGGTTACAGATGATAAAATGAGTGGTTTGTACTGCAGAGGCAAAGACCTTTTCCCTGCCTTTCCTTACATACAAAAGTTACTTTTGAGAAAATTAGGTAAGTCTTATAAGAAAATTAGCAATAAAACTGGTGGGTATCAAATAGTTTCACAGTGTGACAAGAACTCTGAAAAGGTCAGTTTCCTACTATTTGTCTTTATAGATCTACGCGATTAAAAAAAAAAAAAAGTAAGGCATTTCAGAAAAACCCTCAGATATTTTTCTAAAGCTGATTTTTTTCTAAAGACTAATTTTTCCTCCTACTGATCAATAGGACTGGGAAAAGAAGAGATTCTACTCTTGCTTAATCTACTGATGCTTATTTTTTTCCTATCTAATACAAATGTGACCCTTACCTCGTTAAGGTTTAGCTACTTTTGTCTTCTCCTACTTTCCTTGGGGATACCAAGTTGTGGATTTATCAAATACAGAATTCCACAAAACTAATTTTCTTGGAGCACAGTATTAACAACAAATCATTCCAGCAGTTACAAAAGAATTAGTTAAGAAAAAAATAACAGTAATTAGAAAATGTTTGTGGATAAGTATATTTCATTAGAAGATAAGATCTCAAAGAAATGCAGAGCATTACTTAAACTTTCCTGTTTTATAGACAATGAAACTGCATTGATAAAAGGGACAGACTGCAATTAGGAATAGCATCTGCCATATTCTCAGCCAGAATCAACCCCTGCTTCTGTACATTCCACTAATATAAATTTCAGAGGTAAGGACTCGTCTCTTTTCAGAGTCCTAGAAAATCACAGTGGGATCCTACTTACCTGAGGGTATGCTGTGGTTCTTTGCACTACACCAAAAGGAGACTGGATAGATTCGGTCTCAGTAGGGCTTCATTCTAACATAACTTCACATACTTGGTCAATAGAAAGGATTTGTTTTTTTCTTGGAGTTTCCAGAACAGAACAAGTTATGCATGCTTGGGGGCACAATTACAAATGTGTTTCATGAAAGTCAACCATATTTTCAAAGGAAAATGGCTTATAAGCTCGCAAATGCAATTTTGGGACTCAAATTTACTTGTGGGTATAAATTACTCATGCTACAGTATTCCATTTTATATGCCTACCTACCTGCCTGACAGTATTGAAAATACCAGGTATTACGTGCCTAAATGTGTTCAGAGTGGGTGTAGAGAAAGGACCCTATAGACGAGCAGCCCCCTCCCTGCAAAAAAAAGAGAAAAATCTTTATCAACTACTTTGCAGAATGAGTACTGAGTAATTATTAACCTCCAAAGTATATAATACACCTACTGAAGATTTTGATTTCATTGTTGTCACCAACAATAGATCATGCTAAGTACAGCTTTAGACTTTTCTCCTTTAATGCACTGCATGTTGAAAATTGAGTGTGAACACAAGAGTATATTAAACTTCAAAATTAGTATGTATTTTTATTGATTATTTTATTTCAGCCAGGGTCATTAACGATCAGTCATACAAAGAGCAGTTTTAAGCCTTTTTTCTTCCCTAGCACTGCATTACACATAGGAACTTTGAATAAACCTTCTGCTACATTTAAAGCTCTCTAACACAAGAGTTTATTTTGGAACTGAGACATCCATCTTTGAAGATGTGAAATCTGCCCTGCTGCGGTTAACAGACGGACAAGATTTTCTGCGGGTACCAGTTTTGATACAGGAAATCCAGAAGTTGTAAACTAAAACTAGCAAGCTAGAGTTGAATACAAGTTGTAGAAAGATTTCTCAGAAACCACAACCAAGATAATAATTAGGGCCAAAAAAAAAGGGGCTAAAATGTCCTTTCATATTCTTCTACAGGACTCAAAGCTCTCTGCTTTGCCCCTTGCCTCTCTATCCTCCTTGTCCCCCTGACAAGCCTCACCAATAACTCCACACTGGGGGCCTGGGAAGAAATATTCTCTTGTAAAATGCCATTACCCACTTGCATCTGCAGCTCATACCAAAGAACAGCAAAGGAGCAATAAACATACCAGAGGAACAGGCTACTCATATTCCAGAGCAAAAATGGGTAAAGATGGGACTCGGACAGATGAGTCCCCTACCTCTAACTTCTTCCACTGCTTGCACTGCTGAGCAGCTTCTTCTCCCTTCTCTCTCCCCTACTACTCAGCTCCCCCCCCGCCCCCAATCCTTCCTTTCTAGCAATCCAGACTACTTCTCCCCTGCTACTTCCCTCTTAATCCTCCTTCAATCCTTCCAAATGTCTTCAAAGGTAAACACATCACTTGCTTTTCTTGTTAAAGCACAGCGCCTTCCGAGTTTTACCATGTGCTTAAATCACATTTTCCCGTACCATCCTGAAAACCTGGGCCTTAGGCAGATGCTTGTTATCCCTTTTCCCTTTCAGGATTCCTGTCAGTATTTGGATGCAATTTGATGCTGGCTGGTGGGGAGATACAGAAGGATGAGGCTCAACAGCTGTTGCACATCCCTTCGAGTCACCCGCACCACGTGAAAACCAGCAGGCTACAAAGCTCTTGGCTACCCTAACTGCCCATCTGTTTTTAGGCTAGGCTCACACCTACTGAGACTACTTATCCTTTTTTTAGAAAGCTGTTTTCAATGCTGACTCCCCCTGAAGGTAGTAGGTGTCAGGTGGGAATTGGGTAAGCCTCCATACATGAGACCATCTGGGGCAGGCTCAGATTTTTGGCCGCACTAAATCAGCTACTGCTTCCAGTCTGCTGCCGGTTGCCAGCCGTGCAGGTCTCAGCGCAAGTTCTGCCCTGCTCTCCAGGTGTGTTTACACGGGCATACTTTCTGTCATACACGGGAAAATAAATAAGCAAATAGATAAATCTGGGGGAAGGGATTTTGTTACTTTGCTTACTAGGAACTTCCTGCTCATTTAATCAAAACACTGGGACACAAATCTACCCAGCTCTCCCATGGGAGGTCCAAAATTCAGTGCAATTGAAGGAAATGATGATTTTTTTAAAAATATTGAAACATAGGCACCTGAAGTCTCTCATTTCTGTTATAATGCAAGTTATAATAGATATGCCTAGACTAGAGTTTTACCCTGGTTTCATGTGAAGGAGGAAAACCATAGTACATGGGCTGAAAGGGAGCCACAGTAGCACACATGGTTTGAATACAACACCCTCTAACTTTTTACCTTTGCGGGGCAGGGGGTGTAAACTCACTTTTCTAAGTAGTTTGGAGAAAAAAGAAAAAGAAAAAAACTGACTTAAAACCAGATGAGATAAAATGTTCATCTTCCCATCAGCAAATATGAGTGTTGTTGAGTGCTGCTGTAGTGCTATACTCATGCTAATGAGATTCATGCAATTTCCTTTCACTGTTACAGCTTTTCATTTTCATGTGATACTATACCCCACTCAGCGCTATCAATGGCAGAGGCTCTATCAGTTTATGTACAAGTAGCAGCCTCATTTAGATGAATAAAAGTTGTTTACGTTGTTTTCTTTTTCCAGAGGGATACAGGATAAATAATTAACCCAGTGACCCCTACCCTGCTTGTTTAACATTTATGCAATTACTCAAAGCTTGTATCTAATGGATCTGTAGCCACGAAAGCTATGGCAAAGTAGAAGAATTATACTGAACGCACATAGTAAAAGCTATATGACATGGGTTTTAATGCAGGAGGCAACACAGGCAGCACTCTGCACTTGTTTCCCTCTCATTCGCACCTACTTCTGTCAAATTTGTAAGACTAATTCTTTTTATGAGCTGCAGGTGGTACTTTAAGACATGAATGTTGTATCTGTAAAATGGATACAAAAAGACACAAATATGCAAAAGAAAGCAGCCACTGGAACCTGTAAGTCTCACCTGTTTTGTTTAGCATTTTTAACCTTTATCTGTATTTTGAAGAAAGCCTTTGAATTCCTTTTAAATTCTTGGAACCAATTTTTTCTTCAGGTTGCAAAAACCTCCAAATATGGGTTTCTAAGCTTATAATGCTTCATGAAAACAGGTATTTTTTTTTCTTCTTTTTTCATGGAGGAGGTCATACAAATATGTGCATACACATCATTGCATGGAACCAAGCTGGCACCAGTTATCCTCGCAGCACCACCTGGCTGTCTAATCCAGAAGCAGTACAGCCATTTTAGCAGAGAGCTATACAGACCAATGAAAGGTTGTAGTTATCCTTATCAGATCAAACTTAGTACTGGGATGACAGGTATATCCTACCTGCAGGTTACTATTGTCTATTGACTGGGACCTGAATGCAGGTCTGTGCATCATAGCTTTGCAAAGATTAGGCACATCCTGAGACTCTCAGACGAGGGAGTTACACATTTATAAAAGTATTACAGAAATTTTGAAGCAGCTTGTTGTAGTGTTTCTGGATCATTTGGGATTTATACTGAAAGTTTGATTTCATTACTGATCAAAATATTTCTTGGAGTTGACATAAACTGTATTACTCTGTTTCCAAGCAAAATGCTCTGACAAAACAATGTCTGCAACTTACTGCAAAATTCAATATGCTCTGGTATTTCTAGATAAATTAGGTAGTAATTATTTTTCCTTAAGAACACATTAAAGTTCTGAAACCATCAGCTTACTATCGATTGTGATCATTAATGGCTCCAAGGATAGAAAAAAAATGTAGCTTAGACTGAGGAAGGAAAGGAATTGAGTGCCCTTCACAGTTATTTGATTTTGTTTAGCTCTCACTCTCTCTTGAGCTACAGAAATCTGGTTTTTACCCTCTTTTTTTTCTACATATTCACAGCCAGATTCTTGGTCTGTGTGTGCTGGTGCTACTAGCACGGATGTAATGCAACCCTATGCATTTTAGCATTAAAAGTCAGTATAACCTTGTTTCTTAGAGGAAGTGATCAGATTTTTCAAAATTATTCCAAGCCAAAGAAACTGCTGTGTTGGTTGGCATCACTGTCAGGTTGGACTGAATTATTTTTCATTTCCATAAATTAGAGCACTGGAGGTACTCAGTGTACTCATTTAATTCATCTTCTTGCATAACACAGGTCATATGACTTTTTTGATTTAGTTCCATTTGAATCAGACTACCTCATTTAGAAATAGCATCTGAACCTGATTTTAAAATTACCAGCGATGGCCAATCAACCAAAACACTTAGTTAGCTTTCCACTTAAATGACCTCATTTTAATCTTATTTTGCTTTTAGGAACATCTAATATCTAATTTCAATATACCTATGATCTGCTTCCAGCCTCAAATCTTGTATTTCTGTCTGCTGGATTGAAGAACACATTATCAAAGTTTCCCCTCCCGTGTAATAAGTACAGACATACTCCAATCAAGTTACCATTTAAAATCCCTATTTATAAATAAAACACATAAAATTATACATTTTACCTCCATTAAAAAAAAAAAAAAAAGTGTTCCAACCTAATTAGGTTTTGTAATTTTTCATTCATCTCTTCCTATTTTAATAACAAACCTCAAAAACTGTTCATGACAGAGCTGAACAGACTCTCCAAAGGATCTTGAGATAATCCAGGTGGGAAGAGAGCACAGGAGGTGTCTAGTCCACCTGTCTGCTTGCAGCAGGATCAGCTTGGAAGCCAGTCCACACTGCTTAGGGCTTTATCTGGTCGGTCTCGAAAAACCCCAAGGATGGAGACTGTACAGCTTCTCTGGGCAGCCTGCTGCACTGACTGGCTGTCCCCATGGGGAAAACGTTTATCTGGTGTGAACCTCCCTTACAAAGCAGAGAATAACTGACACTAAAAACGCTCCTATTTCTATTTATGCCCGTTGTTCCTTGTTCCTCTGCCTGCATCAGCCTGCATCAAGCTGCTAAATATTCCCCAAGTATACTAACAAAAATCATAGAATGGTTTGGGTTAGAAGGCGCTGTTAAAGGTCATCTAGTCCACCTCCTCCCCTGCCCTGGGCAGGGACACCTCCCACTAGACCAGGCTGCTCAAAGCCCCATCCAACCTGGCCTTGAGCACCTCCAGGGATGGGGCATCCACAGCTTCTCTGAGCAACCTGTTCCAGTGCCTCACCACCCTCACAGTAAAGAATTTCTTCCTGATATCTAATCTAAATCTCCCCTCTTTCAGTTTAAAACCGTTACCCCTCATCCTACCGCTGCACTCCCTGATAAAAAGTACCTTCTCCACCTTTTCTGTAGGCCCGCTTTAAATACTGGAAGGGGCTATAAGGTGTTTCCAGAACCTTCTCTTCTCCAGGCTGAGCAACCCCAGCTCTCTCAGCCTGTCTTGATAGCAGAGGTGCTCCAGCCCTCTCATCGTTTTTGTGGCCCTCCTCTGGACCAGCTCCAACAGGTCCATGTCTCTCTTATGCTGGGGGAGGAGATATGGCTCTCTGCCGGGTGGCTCCTTCTGGGAGGGCCATGGCCACCGACTGGACCGACCCTGGCAGGCGGCCGGGTGACTGCCGTGCCCTGCTGCGGCCTTTCCCGCTCCCCAAGCCCCGCTCCTACCGCTGCCTGGGTGGCCCCCGTTGCTCCGGCAACGCCCGGGCCTTGTCGGCGACTCTCGCGATAGCGGCGGGCGGCTCTTCCCGCGCCTGAGGAAGCCGCCGCGCGCGGGGCGGGGCGGGGCTGGGCCGTGCCGAGGCGGCTACCGAGCGGCTCCTGTGGGCCAGTGACCGCCGGGTTCTGTCACACCGCGCTTAAATCTCCCGCCATCGCTCCGGCAACGCCCAGGTTACACCTGAGCTTCTGACAGGGCCTCAGGTCTGTTCCCTCACAATGAGGCGATTATTTTAGAGCGCTGGTGACTGGTCAGAGTAGTGAAGCGCCAGGTAACTTGCAGTATCATTGGGAATAAAGTTTTTCTTTATTGTTACCTCTCCTAAATGAATAGACTTATTTTTGGTATATTAAAGCACAGAATCTGCTTGTGCCCACCATGCACCGATGGCAGATCTTGTTACTTGAAAACATGGTGGGGGTACTGTTGTATTTTCCTCCGATGGAATGACAAGAATTTTAAATCCATGAGGCAAAATAAAACAGAAAACATTATCCCTACAGTACTCTGCTGAGCCTGTTACTATTTCCCAGCCACCCTCTATTTGTAACTACATTTTGATACCCAAAATGCTTCCTGTTTGAATCCATTTTGTTTTGCTGGGATTTGATGATGCGTTTGTTTGTTTAATGAAATCCCACGCGCTAATAAGTACAATTTCTACCTCCAGCTGCGTTCTGAATCTTCACAACCCACATCTACCCTGTGCCTTTCTGGCTTCCTTTACAGGTGCTGTTTTCACAGCGAAAGAAAGGCTAGAATATGCATCCTATGACGACCTAAGGTAAGTAGAGCATCACAACTATCTCATCACATTAATGCAACAGACAGTGACTTTTCATATCCTGTTTAGCCTGTGTCTTACCAGCTATTTCTTATCACCTCTGAGGAGGAGCACAACAGAAAAGGTAATGGGAAAGGAAGAACTGCTGAAACCACTCTGTGGTGATACTTGTGTCCCAGTATAACAAGTACAATCCTCACGGAAGTCACTGAAAGCTTAGCAGTCACTTGTAGCCCTTCTGCATCTCTAGTTAGGAACTGGCCTATCAGAAAACTTTAAGAAACCTTATTTATTTATTAAACCTTATTTGTTTTTATTTATTTAAGAAACCTTGCATTTATCAGACATTTTTAAGGTTTTCTGATAAACACAAAGGAAAAAAAGACTGAGATTGCGAAAAAAACTTTAACAAACCCCAAATTTTTAGATGAAGCAAGATTTCCTATTTCGAACAAAACTGGCTTTTGCACCTTAGATGTGCTGGTGTCCACACCACTAGTAATGCTGTAGTTCACTCTGTTTAAATAATGAGATACTACACACAACCGTTAGCACAAAATCTTTCCTCCAAAATACAGGATTGAAAAATTCACAGATCAAGTGCTGGTTACAGGTTTTTCATAATGCAATAAAACCAATTTTCTGTAAATACAGCATATGACTATGAATACTGTAACTTTGGAATCAGTTACTATTTCACCAAACAGGACTGAAACAGAGTTACGAAGGCTAATATTTCAAACAAGTGTGATTGCAATCAGTAACATATAGACACATGTATTTATAAGTCCATAAGAATATTTTGTGATCATTCACACAAAACCATAAAACAGTGAGAAATATGAATGTATTAATTTTTTCACACTGCCACTGTTGCCTTGAACACACCAAGGAAATAGGACTTCTGTGTTGCAGTGCTCATCAGTAGCATGCAGCATTCATTGCTTTGGATTGCTTGGGAGATGGAGTATCTAGGAAGTAAAATTTCTTCCATAGCATAGAAAATAGTTTACCAAGTAGTAAAGTGATTAATAGTGGAAAAGTGCAATGTACCTTTGAATGCAGTGCCTTTGAAAGCTCATCCTGGGTAAAATAGTAGCAGAGTTACACTGAACTATCTGAACAAGAAACCTTAAAGGCATCTGATATGATATCAGTATTTCTTATATTGGATTTCTTCCTGTTCTGAAATTACATGTAGTGTCAGTAACTGGAAAGATCAGTCCTTTCTGTCAGGAAGGTTGTCTCTGGAAACGCCTCTCTCCAGAGGACCAAAATATATCCCGCATGAGGACGCAAGGAAGAATATAAAACTCTATTGAAAATTCTGCTGTTAAACCCTGAGACCCTTACAAACAAAACAGGAACACACCTCTCTGGAACTCTACGTTAGAAACATTTTAGGTCTCAGGATCATCAGAAAACTGACTGGATTGTTCATGGTTATGCAAACATTTGAGTAGCAGCCCTGATAAGCAAGGCTCAAGTCCTTTATGTGAATATTTGTTCAGATCACGGTAATGGAAGTGGTACTACCACAAACAAGGTATGTATAGGCCTAGAGGAACATGTATGTGCATTGTAGAACTACACAGCTCAGCTTCCTCCAACTCTTTTGCCTGACTACACCTCAAAGAAGATTATTTAGTCACCCCAAGACCACCTCAGTTTTTCCTGTGCTCTTCTGGATTCAACATCCCAAATCTGTTATTTCTGAGATAAATATGCTCACCTGTGGCACTCAGCAGGACCAGTTTGTGATGGGCAAAATTCAACACAAAAGGTCCTGTGAGCATAGTCTTTCAAGATTAAATCCAGGTTTTGCTATATTACAGTTAGCCTGACTGAACTTTTCAATGTTATTTGACTTGAAATCTGTTGTTAGCAAGAGGTGAGGACTTCAGAATCTAATAGCATGCTTTAATCTCTATTTACTATCGATCTTTTTTAATACATCGGGGGGGGGGGGGGGGAAATAAATGTATAGACTAAAGAATTTGGAAAGGTTTTATAATTTTTTACCTCTGGAAATAAAGTTGAAGGATAAGAGAGGATAGTTCGCACCATACCAGTAATTAAACAACAGGAAGAAATACATTGCTGCAGGAAGTTAGGATTTTAAGCAGTGAAATCATTGCTTTTGCTCAAAGGAGTGAATGGAAATTAATCCATCATTTATAATAGAGCAGAAATGAAAGCATTCAAAGGGAAACTAATTTTAAAATTTTTAATGCTGATTTATATTTCAATTATATAATGCTTATTCACAATTATAATCATCCATGTGCTTCCAAGAAGAGTGACAGTGTAAAGGAAAGGGTTATATATATCCTTACATTAAAGCTAGAAACTAGGCATTTAAACAGAAATTCCTCTGTGATTGTGATGCAACTTCTTAAAAATGCAGCATTAGTTTATCAACATATATATATCTCCATACTCAATAAGCCAGAATCACTGTAAAACTGTATTTTTAGAGAAACAGCAGCTTTTTGCTTGCAATGTTTTTAGTTTTGAAAAACTGCATGAATTGCCAGATGCTTTTTATCTCGTCCAATATTGCCATTTAGTGAAGTTGTCGCTGTTACATAAGCACCGGATTTAACAAATTTTCTTCCCACTTTATTTCCTACTTCTCTTCTTCCCACAGAGTTCGGCAGTGTCTTTTTCAGTCTACTTTTTTTTTTTTTCCCTTTAACTCCTCTTTTTGGGGAGGGGAGGTGGGGTGAAGGTGTCTTTTTATTTTCAAGAAAAGATTCTTTATAAATACCGCTGTGACAAATCCATTACACAGCACAGAAGCGATCAGCGTGGTGCCAAACTCTGGCTGAGAACTGAAGGTCCAAACTAGTGCTGTTCCAAAAGATCAATGGGACACACTTCTAAACGGCAAGAGTTTTAACTGGCTCTATATACCACTAAAAGAAAATAAAAGATCAAATGGTAGGTTCTAAGACAGAAATAAATGTGTGTTTGTTTCTGCCCTTCTGGCCCACTCTTTAAATACAGCTTAGGAAAAAAAATACATTAAGGGACAACAAAGAAAATACAAGCAGCTGAGATCTGCGTTCTTCTGATAAGCTGTACTCTGATTCACAGCAAACTTTAAACAGCATAGGTAATTAACCTCATGGAAAAAAAAATACCAGGGGACAGGGTAGATCTCTCCCCCTTGAATTGTTTGAAACAAGACTGAATCTCTTTATTGAATTTATTTATTTATTTTTAAATTGTCAGTCCAGGAGTAAGTTATGAGACGAACTGGGGAATCAGGTGCTAATATTGTCTTAGGGAAAAAGGAGATCTACTCACAGTGTTAAAATCTAAATGATCCAGTCAGGATATTTATATATATTTTTCATAACTAATACAGTTAATTTAAAGAAATGATACTTATTCTGAAGAAACAAATGGAAGTGTTTGAATTTAGGTATTGACCAGTTATGCTGCTGAAACGCTCTCAGATATCAATCTCACTCTTGTCAGATTGTTGGCATACAATCATATATTGACTGGATTGCACTAGGCAAATTTCTTATTTCTTTCTTGGCGATGTGTTTCTCAGATATCTCCTGCTGATTTTAAAATGAGATATCTATTTAACTCTCCCATATATGTTACTGGAAGAAAACTTTGATGTCTTAAATGTCTGAAAATTTTAACATCTGCTGTTTACTTGCATGCATCTTGCATTAAGGAAGAAAAAAAGTTTCACTTCAGAAGCACGGTTCTTGTGGTTTCACAGTCTTTTTAGTATAAAGAAATTGTGAGTTTTAAAGTCAAGTACAGCCACGACTTCACTTACTGAATAGGTTTCAGGATTTTGGTGGGTTTTCTTCTTGCCAGCCCGGGTTAGTCAGATTTTATTTCACTAAGCAATACCAACAGAAAAGATTACATGTTGTTTCATCATCAGTTTTAAGGAAATAATATGTTCTGTGGTTAAAAAGCTTTTGCAAAGAAACTTGAGAAAGATGTTTCAGTATTTGATACTTCATATTTAAATACCTGTGAGTGTGCCAGAGAAAAAACCCAAAGCAATAATATTTGGTTTGAGATCAGCCTTTCCCTGTTGTTAGGAAAATACATTTCTAACTTCTTTCCTTATAGATTGCACACATTTGAAACTAAACAAAAGTACATACAAGACTGAAAACTCTCCAGTATATTTTAAACATCCCAAAACACAAATTTATGAGCAAGAAAATTTATGAAGTGTTTTAGGTACAAAACAAGTGGCACAGCAAGAAGAGAATCTAGAACATCAGAAGACTGTTAATGAAACAGATTCATAATTTAAAATAGCGAGTGTGTATCCTAATTCATACTTGAAAAACCCTCAAGCTTTTACATAAATAATTTTCTCTTTATCTTTTATTATTATTCCTCTTTGACCTTCTAGTCAGCCCTGGAAATGTCACAAAACACATTACAATAACTACTGTAAATGAAAGGTTTGTTTCTCTCCCTCCCTTCCTCAAAGTAGGAACTTTCTGGGAAGAATTTAGATCCCAGAACCTCTCGCTACTTATCAGCCTTTTCAACACAAGCATGTACATGTTCAAAGAAGCTAAGACTAACCTCTAAGTACAGCTGGAGCATTTCTATTAAATAGGGTGAGTCATATTTGGATGGTTCTGAAAAAGAGCTTTCTTTCTCTGCGGTCTTAAAATGTCTCTCATATTGCCCAACAGAAAGCTTAATTTGGATTGTGAGAAACAACAAAGAGTACTTTTCCTTCTTAGGCTCTCACAGTGAAAAAGCTTTTCTCCTCTTTGGTGTCACATATCATCACCAGCTTCAGCTAGAATCTTAAAGACACATAAATCAAAAAGCTGTCACTTCTAAAAACATTTGTATGTAGCGGCAATACAATTTTCATGCCTGACAACATAATGAAACACTTCTGTGTGGAAGCTGCTAGAAATGTTATTTGTTTGACTCAAGTGACCAGCAGCAGAAGTTCAAGCTCTAAGGAGCTTGTCAGGGATCTCCGCTATCTTCTGCGGCTACCTCTGATCTAGAAGAGGATGAAGTAAACAGTATTTCTTCTGTAAACAAGGACTATCCAGGCATGGTTTACTAGAGGCTCAATGTCACTTGATTAACAAGTTGACTGAAATAGTGCCCATCAAAAATAAATCGCAGCTGGGCTGTTCCTTCCCATGACCAGTTACACCAGACCAGCTTTACAGACCCTCCTGGAGGCCTCTGGGACAAAAAAAGCCATGGTGCTGCATGATGGGCATCACTTGGAGCTTGGGGGGGCAGCAATCAGCACAGCAATTTGGCAAATGTTTTCCCAGTCGCAGTGTCTGACGCGTATGGGACCTCACCGTCATCATCGGTGCAGCATCGGGCTGAGATTTCCTAACAGCCTAACTTCCTAACAGGGAAGGGTTCATTATTGATCCAAGATAAACACTTCCCACCTTCAGTAGCCATGGGAGAGAGAAAGGGGGAAACTGAAATGCAGTTCTTCATCCTATTTCAGTAGGGTGAAAAAAATGGTTCCCAGGCAGATGTGGCATGTCGCTCAAGAGCTGGCAGGTCTGTTCTCAAGGGAGTATTCCCAAATGCAAAATTAGTTGGAGTACACGCAGAGGGAAATCCCTGTAGATGTAAAAAATCCATGAAGATGTAAAAAATGCAACCAGAAAAATCTTAGAAAGGACCTTCTATATATCAATGACAATAATAATAAAGACCTGTCTCAGATCAAGTATTTTGATCACCAGGAAAGAGGTTATTAATGTGAAAAGAAACGTAAAGAGGTTTGCTAAAGCTACATCAGGCAGGAGTGGGAACAGGAAATAAAATGTACGTCTGCTGTATAGCAAATGCAATAGAGATCTAAAAGATAAAAGGGAGGAAAAAACGAAAGAGTGATTTATTACCTAGTCAACTAAATTTAAATTTGCATTACTGTTAAATGCTTTTATGACTGTTCATGGGCACTGAAAACTGTAATGAATGTCCCTAGACACAAAGAGCTAGAGTTAATTCATATATAAACTATTCAGATATTCTTACTGGAACTGACAAAAATTGGTGAGCTAAAGAAAAAGCACTTTGCGAGGTCAGTCAGAAATAACACAGATGAATCGGCAGCATGAGAGCTGTCTCAAGTAAGAAAAAACCAAAAGAACAGAAAGAATCTAAAGAACAAGAAGGAAATAAGTGACCTGATAAAAAGTACTGTATTTAGAGAGAAATTCAGGAGCTATCAGACCTCAAAACCTTTTTTCTTGTTTTTTTTAGAGACAATAGAGGAATACACGATGCAAAATAAATTTCCTAAATAGCAGAATACAATACTACGATTACTACTATTATTTATTTAGATTATAATTAGTTCATATCCAGCTATCCCAGACCGATACCCTTCAGACCCACCAGAAAGAAAATTGCGATGTTTCGTGCCAATTCAGGCTGAGAATCTGCAAGAGCAACCCTAGCTCTGATTACCTGATGTAATAGCTGGCTACCCTCTGCAGGTGAACAACTATTTTGTGTCTCAACGTTTTATCCCCAACATCTTCATCCAGGGAAGTTTCATGGAATTAGGTTCCATGCCTTTCTCAGCACACCACTGTGACAGAAGCTTCTGCTGCCTGTCAGGTCTGGAGGCTTGATGGTTAGACTGGAATTGCAGAATAACACAGCAGTAATAAAAAGCACAGAGAGCTGGTAAATCTCAGACATTAGAACTTGTCTTCAACATGTTTTTTTGTTTTCATTTTAAAAGAAACCAACCCCAAACAACACACAACTTCCCCCCTAACAAACACAGCACACCCCAACAAAAACCTCCCTACCTTTAAATTAATTCAGAAAAAATTCTCATGTAGCCACATATACATCCACAAGTCTAGGTTGTCTAACCAATTCAAAGCTCAAGTTTCCTTATTAAACATGCCAACGTTATTAATAATAATTGCTTCATTAAAGACTTCAGTAATTGCTCTGCTTATATATAATAAAAGTGTCCTCATTGAGATTTACATATCTGCTTCTTCCCAACTTTATTGGATTAAAGGGGGAAACTTAGTACTTTTATGAGCATAATATTAACTTAACATGCAGAATTAAAATCCATTAAACAACTGGAAAACATGAAGTTCTCCTGGATGTTATGGGCTACTAAAGAAATGTCTTTCAAGTCATTGTTAAAAATTTCACCTAGTATAAATAAGCCACTCCCACAGACAGCAATGAGACACAATCACAAAAAGCCCTGGCTGATATTCATGATGCATGGACTTAGGCTGGGCAGTGATACTGAAACCAGCACAGATATAATTACTCATAGACCATGTCGGCGCACTCGGTGCTTGTCATTTTGAGACTGCCTGACACCTGATAATTGCTAATCAACAAATACACTTATTGCCATCTCAGGGAACTTCTGACTTTCGTGAACGTTACTCCTTTCTGAACCTTTTGCAGATGGCTGAGGAGAACAGCTGATGTTTTATGCAGTGTGGCAGGGAAAAAGCCAGGCAGCGGTCAGACCTGCAGCTCTGCAGAGTCTGGGCTTCTACATCCCACTTTGTTAGTCACAATCCTCATTTTGATGAAAAGCAGCTTGTTAAAGCTGCTATCGGCTGAGAAAGCAATGTGAATAGGAATAATGAAACTCCTCAGATAATTTGTCTCTTTTGTGAGCTCCCTCGCTCTTCAAAAGGCCACCACCAGACGCTTTCTGTATCTGAAGCTAACCAATCCTCATAAATAAAAAAAAAAAAAAGACACAGAAAAATCCCAAATCTTGATAGAAAACAATCTATGAGAATGTCAGCATTAGGCTACTGTTAATGTAACTGTTTCCTCTTCAAGGGTCCTAATTCAAGTCCGTGTTCAGTCTGGAAAAAACCCAAAGACTTATATCTCTCACATCATGCACATACTTGACAATTAATCTACTTTTCCAAACAGTTTTTATGCAGAAAGATAAGCTCTACTAACCAAGGGACAAGAGAGGAACATATCGGTGTATCTTTTTAAGCAGTGTCAGAGAATTCATACATTAAAGGTATTACTAATATTTCAAATGAAGAGAGTCATGTTCAGCAAAAATTTTTTTTGGTTCAAAATGTTATTTAAACTTGAGAGCTTGTTTTGCTAGTTACCAAGCAAAAATGATTCTGATAAAATACTCATTCAGAAACAGCGTTACGTTCAAAGAGTGAAAGCATTCATTGAGCAACATGAATTCCCACCTATTTGTAGTGATTATCTGACAAGGAGTCAGACTGATATGTTTTGGGTTTTTTTTTGTTTTAACCAAAGAAGGCTTTATCTTAATTCTACATCCACATTCTCTTCCCAATGAAAATGAATAATTGGTGCAACTTTACAAATAAATGAAGAAGCATGTTCAGGAAGAATACTGTGAGCCCTAGAAGTTGTTTGTAAAGATGTAGCTATTGCAGAGCCGAGCATGGGAGTAGCCATGTAGTGTGTGGAGCCTCAGCCATCCTACAGAACCACCTCCTGAAAAGTAAAAGGTTTAGGCAAAGTGGACTAGTAAGTTAGCATTTTGAGAATGGCAGCCATTTAGGAAATGAAGGGTCATGGCCAAGATGATGCAACTAGCCTAAAGTGAATTGTGCTTCTCATACCCCTTTCATATGGTTTCTGATGATCTGATTTGGTGTATGTATGGTCACTGTAAAGCTGTGAAAATAAGTTCATTGTACACTCTATTATTCCATGCTGAACTGCATTCTCTCTCTCTGCTTAACATTGTACATGGTTTTCCGAAAGAAATGGACAGTAACATACCAGTGACTTGTAGGTTACATATTCTGCTGTACGAAACATAATGATGACTAGATAGAGTATGTTTCTACGTAGGTTTGTTAGCTCTGGTATCTACTGGCATTGAATTTAGTCGTTGAGGCACAATCAGCCCAGAAAGACTGATACATGTCAGTGATTTCCACGTGCACAATGTACTAGTTTTGGCCGTGGAGTATACTAGTTTCTGTGCTGGAGTATAACGCACTGAAGTCACTAAAGATTCCAGCAGCAGCCAAAGGTAAACCTAGTTATGCTTTTATGGCCATGTTGTTGCCATGCATTCACGTTACCGGTGTGTTTTAGTGAACCTACGGATTATACTGTTATTTAAAACCAACCAAAAGAAAAACCCCAAACCAAAACCAAATCCTTTCTGTTTATTACTTCAGGACCTATACCAAGCATTTAGTAAGCAGTAACAAATTACTGAAGTGTTCTAAATACTTTAAAGCTGTAAGTGATGGTATTTACATCCACAAAAAGAGCTAGCAGATTAAAAGGATACATTTAGTTGTATTTGCAGTTGTGGACATATATTGCGTTTGACTGCCAAAATTAAGTAGACTTATCATCAGAATGTAATTCTGAAGTCAAATATTTTTCCCCTTCTCCCAAGGACAAATTACTGAGAACAACTGAAATTAATGGCACAATGGTTTCTCAGGTCTTAGAAGAAAAAGGCTACTTCATTTAAATCAATCAGCAATAATTATTTTGAGCGCATAAAAGAAGTTAACATCACTTTCTAATGCTCACAACTTTCTGAGGGTTAGCTGCTATACCTCTAAAAGAAATAAAAAACATTTTCATCCTTTTGCTAGACAGCACCTTAATGTGTGAAAAATTTTGGAAATGGGCAACTATATCAATAGAAACACCTCCCACCCACCCTTTTCCGTTGCCTAAATTAGTTGTCAATAATAAACATATTGGGGGGGTTGCTTGTTTGTGGTGGGTTTTGTTTTGCTGTTTTGTTTTTTAAATCAGACTTTGTTTTCAGATTTTTTTTAATTTTTTTTTTTTTTTAAAGTACCACTTTTTCCCTTTAGAGTTGAAACTGATTATCAATAGTTTACAGCAGAGCTATATAAACTCCTTTGGCAACATGCATAAGGGATGGAGACCCTGTAATGGAGAGGAACAGGAATAACCTATGGGGAAGTGAAAAGACACCATCAGCTGCTATTGGTGGGTGTTGACTTCTTTGTAACACAAGACCACAGACCTGGTGGGGAGTCTGTGAGTATCTAAAGCAGCTGATGAGGCAAACATAAAATAGATCAGTGTCAGCATTCACTGGGTAGCCCTGAGTTTTGTGAACATACACCACGGGTGTGCTGCGTTTTTTCAAACACACCAACCTGACCTTGTAACACCATGTCAAACAAAGCATGCCCAAGGGCAGTGGGCTTCACTTGGGCTCTGACCCAGCCATTTCTGCAACGCAGGTGTGCTCACACACATTCAAGTAGTAACCAGAGGGCAAAGAAGCTGTGGAGAGAGTTAGGGAACTATTTAAGCATCCTGCTTATGCAAGGATCTCCTGAGACCTTAAAAAGTTGACATTCTTAAATCTTCTCTTGTTCAGGGAACATTGCGTTCTTCCATTCAGTCATCAGCTTGTGCACGGCTTTGCAGTTTTATAGTGTAGCTGTTGAGTGCCACTCAGTTTTGGGTCTGTAATTTATACTACTGCCTTGTCAAGAGAGGAGAAAAAAGCCCCTGTATACACAGAGGTGCTCACGGACAAGTAGAAGACAACTAGGAAATCTTTACATTGTTGAAAACTAAAAAGACAGCAGCATTAACAAAGCGTGTATTAAAAACCAAACAAACACTCACCCCTGTTTCTAACACGTGGGAGTACAGAAAACTTCTTTTGGTTTGTGGTTAAAATTTTCCAGGTTAAAAGCAACAGAAACAACTTTCAACTAATTTTTTTTATTTCTGTGCGTTCTTAATCAATACACTTTATTAATGAAAGTTGTATTATTTCTGAGAAAATTGTCTTTAATGAATTAATGAATATTTAAGGATCTTGTGAGCCAATCGGAAGCAGTCCCCCCTCTCTCCAAACAGTCCTCTATCTCTTGCATATATTAAGTTTTCCACTCACTGTAGGGATACGTAAGCATGATACTCTTTGTTTGTCTTGGTGAAGGTGTACTCCTACTTCCCCACCCCCCCACCCCTTCTTTCTAAATAATAAACAAGGTATCTCTCTCTTTCATAGACCTACATAATTTACTTATAAAAATTCTGGGCAGAAAATGGTAAATGCACAGCCCACACCAGCTTTCAAAACTGCATCTATATCCAGCCATATTATCTAGATGCATCTTCCATCTCTCCCTGATAAACCAGACGCATTTGGCTACTTTATTAGCAGCCTCCACAGACATGACAGAGACTGTAAGAACAGTGCAGACGGAGTTCCCTCAAGGGCTTATCTCAAAATTTTTATCAAACATTTATCAAAGAGTAACAAAACCATATTATTAGAGAAAATTTTTCCCATCTTGATGTTTTTAACCAGTTCTGTTTACCTCTATGAGACAACGACTAAACAACCAAAGCTTGTTTCTCGCTTTCTTTCCTCCCCTGAGGATAAAAAACAAACAAACCCCAAAAACCTCTTCAAATTTCAGTGCCTTTTTATGAACAGCAGTAATAATAAAAACCATTTTGTGAAGAAGAAAAAGAAAATATTCTCTCTATTGCTTTCTATTTCTCTGTTGTGATGTTTTGTGAAATGTTGCATTTTCCAGCACTTCACTGACAAAATTAGTTATCACTGTTGGAAAACAAGGACATAAAGAACTTACTGAAGTGCGATAAACTAGTTATTCAGTATTTGTGAAATTCAAGGACGTGCATACATAGCAAAGGAAAAATAAAGCTTTCTGTCCACAAGATTTTCTGAATCTTCACTGATAAAATGAAAACCACTGTTTATTTATTAGGTTCTATATTGTTATTAATTATATAGCTCTAGATTTATTCTGTGCTATACAAACATAGTTGAATTTTGTTAACTGAACTACAGTTAACAGGAAAAACAGACTGAGTTGGAAAAAAAATTTCTTAAAATTATTTCAAACTTTTTCAGTTTTTCTCACTACCTGTTCTTCATGCACACATCAAAGATGAGTATTCCCCAAGGAAAGTGGGGGTGGGAAGGAGAGATATACTATAAAATGAAGTGAGCTAAACTATAATTAAATGCAAAAGATTATTTAAGCCAAGCAGGTATCTTCCTGAAACAGAAATCCCAGTAAGCCCATTATGGAGCAAAACAATCAACAGGATGAAAATTCGCTCATTTTTTTAAAGGCTACAAAGAAAAGAAGAAAATCTAAACCAATTTGTAGACATCCTTGTCTATCAGTCCAATGGGTGCAAAGGCACCGCACAGAAACTGAGGCATTGTGGGAGAGTTCCTGCTTTGGGGAATTCACTAACAAACCATGCCACCTTCTCATATAAAGCAGCTTTGAGAACATTTGGATGAATATCTATTTGACTCATTATTTACTAAACAGAATGCTAGTGAGAAATAAACACCTATTCTTTTTCTTCTCATGAGTGTTTCCAGAGATAAAGTGTCCCAAGAAGAGGATGATGGAACCAACTAATAAAATAGAATAATGTCTTTAGGACAAGATAAATTTTACATGGAGGTTCCAAAGCTGCTGAAGTATTATCATAGTGTTAAATTTTCCCAAAATTTTCTTCTTCATAATTTGATCTGCTAATTACAGCAATTGTAGTTAATAGAGTAGGTTATTTTCAATATGGAGAAGCTAATTTGATTTTCTCTGTGCCGCCTGTGATGCCCATTTGACCTGACACATAGGGAATCTGAATGTTTCAATGCTTTAATAAGTAAATGCATATAAACTATTGTTGCTGTTGTTTATGTTGCTACTTTTAAAAAGTGCTTTTTTATTCCTCCTTTCTGTGAACTGTTTCAGGGGAGACTTACAGGAACAAAACCACATCAGACTTAGTGATCAATGTAATTATACAGTATTGGATTCCACCATTCTATTTACATACTTGTCCATAAAAGTGAAAGAGTCATTGTAATTCCCTTCATCTAGAAGTACGGCTATAAGAACATACAATCTCTTTCTAATGGAAATCAGAATTACAATTAGATCTAATAAAAAAAAAATGCACTAGTAGAACATTTTTTCTGCAAAAGATGCTGACACAGTAGAATCAAAAAAAAGTTCAAAAGGACACATCAATTCTGTTGACATTTTTTACACAAAACTGAGAAGGCTAGCTGGCCTGCCTGCCTGCACAGGCTTCTGCTGCCAAAGTTTGTCCTGGCCCATTGCCCGTAAAGGTCTCCCCACTTTTGCAAGAAGACAAACTTGCTGGAAATCAACTTCACCTCTGAAGAATGCCCTCCAGATCTCCAGTTGGTAACTGGATAGTCTGCAGGTCCACTCACTCAGACACACAAAGGAATGCATGCATTTTATATACATACACATATACACACACACCTCCCTAGTCTCTCAAAATAAATTTTAACCTGAAGAGTTAAAAGAAGCGCCGCATTTGGGGATAACTGGTTTTTAAATACAAATTAGTGCACTAGTTTTCTAAGATAATCTGCTGATAGATTATGTTTTAAGATACTAGCAAGGAGAAGGAGATCAATTGTCTCTTGACATTCCAGTTCAAAGTTATTTTCATAATCTGGGGTAATTCTCACACTTTCTGTCCCACAGGAGGATATTATCCTCTGAACTGTTGCTTAAAAATTAAATACTGGTGCCAAAGGTCTTTCCCCTTTTTGTACCTTCAGTGTTAGATTTGGTGTAATCTGAACATATCTACCAGACTAGGTAAAAAAAGATAACATAGCCAAAGAAAGCCACATTTTAAAAAAGTGAATGGCTTAAAAATCAGTCCGAAACTTACCTGGTTAGTACTTCAAGGATTCAGCACCTGTACACCTGCCGAAGAAAAGCAACATTAGACGCGTAGGTACTACAAATAACCTAGAGCCGAAGCGCAGATCTACTGAGCGATAGGAAAACCTGAGTGTTCATTGTAGACACCTGTGGTGGTCCATGTGACTGCAACCCCCCTACCTTGTAAGAAAAAAGTAAGCTCATTAAGGAAACAAGTTTATAGATTCATCACCTACTATTCAAAGCTAGACTCAACCAGT